>JBAJHW010000001.1:343265138-344741034 GCA_037013535.1 Intellagama lesueurii | reverse complement strand
TTCATTAGAGAGTTGCTCCTGTCTTGGCTTGCTATTTATTTACTTGTGCATAAATGCGGTCCCATTCATAAACGTGATGACATTTTCCAAGGTGGTTATATACCTCGTGTCACCGGGTCTTTACTGTAGGAAACGGATTGTCAGTCTGAAGTTCATAAACTTATGGGGCCAGCCAAGGTCCTTCCGATTCTTCTCTCATGTGTTATAAATGTTATGTCATGTGTGAAATGTTTTTTTTCTCTTATAACATGGCTGCCAAATTTCTCTGACGTTCCCTCTGCACCTCTGTCACCTCTCCTCTTCAGAGTAAAGAGAGAGATGATTCAGAGTACGTATCTGTACAGTTGGGGGGCGGCTGAATTGAATTGATTGTGTTCTTAATTCATTGGGCTTTGATATTTTCATCAAAGTTCTCTATTAGTATTTTCAGCCGCTTTGAGCATCTTTTTTGGCAGAAAAGGTAGGGCGTAAAGGTAGAGGTTATCCTTGTTCTGGAGACCACGGCGATGGATGAAGACCCTTGACAATCTGGGGCGCAAGCACCACCCTCAGTTTTCACAGGGCTGTGGAGCAGAAGTGGTGAGGAGGGTGCAAGGGGAAGGCGGTGGCAAACCTGAGTTGTGCGTCTCTTATTTGAAGCTTCGTTTCAGTTAGGGGTGATGGATTGGGCCAAAAGATTCATGGGAGATGGAGGTTGTCAGGAGGCTCTGAAGGAGCTTGGGGGAATGGTGGTAACTCGATGAAGAGGCGTTCCAGGAGGGAGATGTAGCCACTCAAGAAGCATCAAATAAGTGATGGAGCTGAAGTATATTCCGTTGTCACGTGCATTTAGGATGACCTAAACTCAACTATGACTTAATTGTGAGTGTTGCTAGTTTTGCTCTGAGGAGGCTGCATAAAACAGCTCTTTGTTCTCCTCCCACAACCATTAGGTAAGAGTGCTTTTTCTGTATCGTAAGAATGCATTACTTTGTGCAGACTTCTAGAAGAGTCTTAATATTTTGTACGAGATGGTCAGTCCTTTATTTGCTGAAAAGTGCGGTCTTCCTCTAGCATGGGGGATGAGGGGAGCGGAAGGAGGTGGTCAATAAGGAAAGCATTCAACTCTGTTAAAGATTGTCTTGGATCTTTGAAAACAACTGCTGTCCTTTTTAACAGCACCATTTGAGCAGCTTCAAAGGGGATGTGTTTCTTCTGATCTCTGGAGCTTGTGTGACTGGTTGCAAGCATGCACGTGCATGCGCGTGTACGTTCACGCACTCTCTCTCTCTCTCTCTCACACACACACACACAAAAGGGAAAAATGGGAGGGGTGAGCTTACTGTGTGTAAGTGGAAGACTTTACAAGTTAGTATAGGCACATACTTGTTTGTCTAGAAGAGATGAAAAAAAAAATCCAGCATGAAAATAATTTTGCTTTTCTGACAACAGCTGCCGTTGTGTGACTGCCTTTTACATTTCTCATCATGGTCAGGGGTCAGGAATGGTGGTTTGATCTTTTCCATGTGGGCTGTTCTGTTAATGACAGCTTGCTGGCAGCTGGCAAGAAATTTAATTGCTTTATTATTTGGAATATTTATTTATTTGTTAAAGTTGCATCACGTTGTTCAATGTGTAGTGTGTCCAAGGGGAGTATTTTGGGTCTTAAAAGTGTGAGCTTACTGCAGGCTTTGTATGGAAAAGAAGAAAGGGTAAGGGGGGAAAAATCCCACCCACAGAGTGGGATTTTCGGGTAGAGTTTGGAAATGTTAATTTTGTTCCCATCCAGAAATCCCACAATTTCAAAGAAATGAAAAAACAAAAGATGAAACCACCAGCTAGCCATGTTTGCTAGGGGGTTCTGGGAATTATCATCAAAAATGTAAGATGTCCGGGCTTTGTGCCTGGAGTATTTACTTGTTCATACAGATTTCATCTTTTGTGTTTTATTTCTTAGCACATTTCTGTGGTTGTTCACCTGTGCTTGGAAGGACCAAATGAGGTGTGAGATCTTTCACGCAGTTATCAATTTCATAAGCACATTGTTTTTAAAGAAGAGAAGATAGAAGGGGTATATGCAGGGGGGTAAGTAATTCGGTTTGAGACCCTGGGAAAGTAGAGGAGATTTAATGTTCTGGCTGCTAATGGGAGTTTTCTCCTGTGCAAAAACCCCCCAAAACAACCCCCCCCAAGAAGGGGGGAATGGAAGGGAACTGGGACTAGCTAGATTTCCCATTGGGTTCCAGTCTAAATAAGTCTCTTCTCCCTTTTTTTCTCTATAGCAGGAGTGGGCAACTTCAAAAACGTCCCAGGACTGCACCAGTTCCACTTTCTGCTACCCACAGGCCTCAGTGGTCCTTATTCCCCCCCTTTCTTGAGACTTCTAGGGGCCCCCAAGAAGTACAAACAAGCCATGGAAAAATAAGCCTCCTGTACAGGACTTTGTATTTACCTTTTTGCATTCAATTTTTTTCCCTTGTTGATTTCCCTTCTTTAAAGCTCAGCATATGTTCTGGCTCTTGATGGAGGCTTTCTTCTCATGCCGCATACATGTACGAAAAGTGTAATGCGTGAAGCAGTCCTGAAACAGGAAGAAAAGCGTTCAAGGAAGGGAATGTGACGTGAAGACAGCTTGAAAAATTCTGCCTTCAAGAGCCATTCTCTGGGCATCTCTCTCTGAGTGTCCAAACTTTTTGCTTTTAATCCTATTTCAATTTATTCTGTCACATTCTATATCCACCCTCCTTTGGCCAGACTCATGTAAAGTAATGTTGGTGTCAAAAGGAATTGGTCAAAACCAGAAACCTGTAGCTGATACAGATGTCTGTTGATGCCGCCTTTTCACGCAGTCCTGAATCCTAGTCTTTCCAATAAATGTTAAGAGGTGATGAGTTGGCAAAGGAGATGTCGAAAAGAAAAACAATCTTAAGGGAGCGAGGGGCAGGATGGATGCGTTGGCTTTGCTCTTATACAATGTAGGTAAAGCTCCTTTAGGGGTGGATACAGTAGTGGAAAGAGTTGGCCAGTAGGAATTTTATAGTTGTCAATGATAGTTGACCTTGAAGACTTGGGTTTCCCCCCATTCTTAGGAAGGCTGGCTCTTACCCCTGAACAATCGGGCTGCTTTCCTGATGTCATGTTTATCTCACGACAAAGCCCCAGTAAGCCACTTTGTAGTTCTGATCTTGACATTGGGCGTTCTCTTTATGGCAGGTGTTCGGACATCTCTTTTATCTTCTTTTAGAAGGGTATTTCTTCAATCTGAAGACATTTTCTCACCTTTCCTGCTCAAAGTGTCAGAAAGTGTGCCTGGTCCAGGTATGCATGTACAGTTGTTGTACATGCATACCTGGGTCTAAATTCAATAGTCAGGTCCCCTTGTCCCTTACTAGGGCAGATTTGATTTAAATCGATGTGAATTATTATGTAAATTTTAATAAATTGGACTTTTTTGGTGATTTAAATTAAAAAATGATTTTGTAAATTTTAAATTGTGATTTAAATCCTGATTTAAATTGATTTGATTTAAATAGTCATTGATTTTTATTCATCCTGGTCCCAACTGTTAGATCAATGGCTGAATTGGGAGTCAACCCTTACGTAAATCTCATTCAATAGGTTTGTTCTGATGGGTGCTACCAGTTGGATTCAGATCTGCAATTAAAATGGTGAAGATGGGTAGAAGAATGGTTTATGCTTTGTCCCACAGGTAGCTTGGGATATTTTACCCCCCCCCCCCCAAAAGGAAGTGCATAACTTCTAAAAACATGCTCATGTGCAGGGATGTATATTTCTGTGCATTTATACCAGTTCATATATCTGAAAGCCAGTCTTGAATTAGTTCAAATGGTGAATTAATCAATTAAAGCTTAGTTGACTGATGAAGGTGATAAGGGGCAAATTTTCGTTGGCTTAGGCATATTTTAATTGGTGTCTTGAGACTAAATGGCTTGTTCGTTTGTTTTGGTGAGACTGGTTTGATATTGATGGGTTACTGTAAATAGGTAACAAAAAGAAAGTCATAGGTGTCCTAAGAACGGAATTTTGCTTTTAATAATTGTAACTTATTTCACAGCTTCTTTGGTAGCTGGAAAAAAAAAAGAAAGAGGCACTTCGTGAACTCTTTAGTAATATGCACCTATATTTAAATTTGATTAATTGGTGGATCGGTTAAAAGGCAGGCTGCTTCATCAACTAAAAACCTCTTTCATCATTCTGTGCAAAAAAAGAAACAAACCCCAAAAAACACCCAACCATAAAACAATTGCCAACACAATTTCCGTGGAATTTCCTGCTGAATTTCTCCTGAGTTCTCAGCAGCCAAACACCTGCTGAAATAAAAACAGGTTGTGGTTCTTCCAGAAGGTGGTAAGAATTGAACTTTATTAGGCATGAGTTCAGTTTGCTGCTGTAGGAGGGGGGAAAAAATCACTGTGTGGAAGGTTCATACCACAGGGGCAACGTCTGTCCGCGTGGGTTGAGTAAATACCTTTGCCACCACTCAACCTCTCTGTGGTTGGTGGCATGCGTAATTGCTAGGCAGGCTAGCCAACCTGTGTAGGAAACCATTCATTAAAGTGCAAAATTTTTTGGCATAATGTTCAAGACTTAGGTTTTTGCACGGTTGACACTCTGATTCAAGGCATGTTTACCCTTAACGCTCCTTTTCAGGCAATGCCAAGTTTCCTGTACAGGGTGTTCTCTTAAGTTCGGAGTTTGCCTCGGATGAATACTCTGAGCTAAACAGATATTGGTCTTGTTGTTATTTTAGATGAAGATGTGGGTATGGGTTCATATCTTTTCAGGGTACCATGAAGTAAATGTTGATGGTTGAAAAGAATATGAAATAAGGAAAGAACAAATGTCGGTTGGTTTTTTTTTGGGGGGGGGGGGACAACATCTTTGAGGAAGTTTCAGAGAATAGGCTCGGATGTTTAATGCTGTGGAATGGTGTTTAGTCCAGCAAAGTAAATGCCTTGAGTTTTTTTGGACTTACTCTACAGAATTGCACTGGGAGCTGCTGGTTAAATGGCAACAAAATGCAATTCCTTTTTTTTTTTTTGGTAGCAGATTGTTGTCTTGTTTGTATGTGAAACTGAGCTAAAATTGTTGACAGCCAGATAATGGAAGCGACACCCTTAAAAATGGCAGATGTTTGGATTTTCCCAACATTGTGAGAAACTCGACAACTTTATCGCGCTCTTGGATAATAATAATAAAAATAATCTTAGAACTGCAGAGCTGGAACGGACCCTATGGATCATTGAACCAGACGTCTTTGTTTTCCTCGAAGCTTTCCCGACATCCCTCTTTCTTTCCGAAAACCAAACTTTTGCTTGCTTGCTTGCTTTAAAAATAAATTTAATACCAGTGCACTTTGATGAGAATAATGTTTTTGTAATACGTTTGATGTTTACATGGAAGATGTGGCTGGAGGGGAGAAGACAGCGTCTCTCCCTCTGCCTCCCTCACACTTTCTTTTTGGAGGTTGGTAGAAATCTTGTTAATCTGTTCTCAGAGAGCAGCTCACAATATCACCCATAAGCGAGTCTGTGTTGCTTTTGATAAATTATCATGTTTAGAGATATGTTTGGCTGTGAAGGGCTTAGGTTCCTGAACAAAGTCCTCCCTATTGTTTGTGGCCTCTGTCTTCAGCGCCTTTAGCTTGACTCGGAGGCCTCGGTTGAAGTTGAATTGCAGTCTGGGAGATAGAACAATTTTGCATTAAAAAAAAAAAAAGGAGGAGGAGGAGGAGGAGGAAAATCATAGGAAGAAAAACCCTTTTTGCTTTTTGGATGAATCTTCCTGATAATTTGCTAAAGCTCATTTGAATTTTAAGCACTTCTTTAATCTTCAAAGGCTAAATTGCTTTATGAATATGCATGGTGTGGGCAGACTTTAGTTCATTACCTAGTTGTAAATTCTAATGACCATTAGGTTCTTGCAGTAATTGCGAATTGTTTTGCATTTTTGATTGGCCTATTAACATGTGCAGTCTGCACGCATCAGACCAAACTGTCAGGCTGCTGGAGGGGAGGGGGGGGGGAGAGAGAGAGGGTGGGGTGGGGAAGGTGAAAATTGTTTATAGCACTAAGATTCTTAGATTTTTTTCCCCTCAATCTCAGAAAATTGATGATGTAGGAAAAAAAAAATTAAAGCAGTGTATTCAGCCCCCCTCCCTTCCTCAAGATTGAAAGTTCACCAAGAGATTTGACATATTTAATTTACATGATGACTTTGCACTCCTTCATTAATGCAATTTGCATATGAAGCTGTTGTTAATCACTTTTGATCATGTTTTGTGTATTAGCTGCCTCAGTGGCTCTTCTCCCTCGGATGCGCCAGGCGAAAGAAACAGAAGAAAACCTCCTTCTTTGCCAAGTTTCCTTCAGTGAATTGAGGAATTAGAAGTGTAACCTGGAGTAATTAAATATGTTTTATCCGTTCTCTTTTAATGTTAAGTACAGTTTGTGGAAGTGTAGAATTAAATTGCTCCCATTTGGGGGAGATGTTTCTTTTAACAAATTTTAGCTGTATCACAGGCTAGAGCTATTGCTTGTCCAGCACCCTTCCCTTTGCCCAGTAAACAAGATGGACTGGATGAAATGCGCTCAGTTCCCACCCCCCTTGAGAGGTTCACTGATAATAGTAAACAGTGTATAATTCAGCTTTTCTCCTCTGATGATTTACTAAAACATTTGTCTAATGAGACTGCACAGAGATGTTAGACTTTCCCCCTTTCCATAAATAACATTTTTAAAGAAGAATATCTTGAGGCTTGCCAGGGTGGGTTTATTTTCATTCTCCCTTTTTTTCTGTCTAAAATTCAGTTTAAAAGGGTGGGGGGAGAAATAGGTCCCATCCTTGTTTAAAAGGGTGGAATAGGATTACGTTTAGAAATATACAGATCTGCCTTACAGAGAGTCACAATGCTGGTTTGTCTAACCCGGTATTGTTTGCACGGAGAGGGTAAGTGGGCCCCCAGAGGCTCTCTACGACGGATGGGGAAATGAGGGGGTAGACGGTGTCCCTATAGATTTTGCTGTAGTTTGGGGGAAGGGCTAGTACGCTCCCCTTACAAGAGGGTATAATAAAAGTATGTAAACAAGACACCTTAAAGGAAAGCACAAAGAGTGGCCGCAGAATTTCAGCAGTGCACCCAAGTTTTGTAGGTGGAACCCAGCAGTATATGTGTGTGTGTATGTGTGTGTGGGGGCGCATTGGCTCTTAAGGATTTCGGACAAGCATCCTTTCCGGACCTACCTAGAAATGCCAGGGCTGAATTGGTATCTCCTGAACTGAAAAAAAAAGGATCCTTATTTTTTTTCACAGAAAGGAGAGAAGAATGTAGAGAAGAATGTAGTGTTTCTTCTTATCTGCTTCTTGCTTCAGTACTGGCCAGGTACAAAGGGGTAATTTTCAGACGATGAGCGAGGTAGTGCCAGGGAGTTTGGAAAAGACCGGGTTGACTAGGAGATGCTTGGAACTGTACCTTCAGAAAAGTAACTTCACCAGATACGTTTCTTCCAAAGATGGCACGTCTGCCATTACCCGATCTTCTTGTGCAGTTTGAACCTGCAGGAGAGTGCTAGAGAGTGGAGGCCTCTCCAAAGATGCTTTTTTTCCAAGTTGATTCAACTCAGTATTGTTTGCGCCAGTAAAACTGGTTGACTATAAAAAATAAAGTAAGATGGCAATAAATCGAAACTGACAGCAGACCTCCAGGAATCCAAGCAAAGGTCTTCTCATGATTGAGCCCAGAACATTCTTTATGCAGAGCCCTAACTGGTCTAAAAAAAAATGTGTGGTGTTCGTTGTTTCATACAGCCATGTAAAACACAACAGATTGTATCAGTGGTACCTTCTGAAATGTCCCAAAATTATGACCCAAAATTCCCTACGGATTCCTAGATGAGCAATTCCCAGAAGACAGAAAATTGGAAAACACAATTCTGTAGTATATACATTTTTAGTGCAATTCTGTACAGATTTCTTTATATGTGAGCCTAGCTGTCAGTTGTGAAGGGGGTGTAACCAGGAGTGCTCCGTAGGTGGGATGAAACCTTCACCGTGCTGCAGCTTCGGAATTTGCAAACGTTTGTCACCACAAGAAGCCAGCAGGCGCAGGAGATTTTAAATCGGAGGAGTGGTCGGCTCAGGTCTTTTGTGTCAACTTTTCGTAGGGGCACCTGAGTGGTGTCTGTTATTGATTATACCAGCGTCGTCAGCCTGTGTGATACCTTAAAGAATCTCACAGGCAGTTTTGTAAGGAGATGAGAAAGATTGAAAGAACTCAGAAAGAAAGAGAGAGAGAAGAAAGAAAAGAAAGTATACTACTAGAATCCTGAAGTACAGGGAAGGGACAGCAATACAGCTTGTATTTAGGATAACGAGGAGAGGTTATGTCATTAGCATTATGAAAAAGTGGAGTTTGAAAAGGAGTTAAAAAGAGGAGATAAACATACATTCCGAGGGAGGGAAGGGGGGACTCCAGGCAAGAGTGAGCAGTGAGGAAGAGAAGCCAAGCTGCTACTGCAGTGGAGATGTGAGTATACCCAAGATAGTATGAGTTCTGGCTGTATTACCAGAGTATTCTTTGAGCTGTATTGTCTAGACAAGAAATATTCTCCCGTCTCTGAGAGGTGTTAAGGTCTCGGTCCACTACACACTCTGCCACTTTTAAAAAACGTTGCACTGTTAAAAGAATGTCTACCCGTGGATTGACACAGCTGGGAATCAAGTTTTGAATGAATACAGCAAGATTCCTTTAACCTTGCATGGATGCGATCCTTAACTGTCGCGTTAAGCTGAATGCTAGCGCCCCATGTCCAAAGTGGAGACATGGTTGTGCTGGAATTAACTACATGGTTGAATGCTTACAACAGACGTGTAAGTAGTTACTTAGTGGGTTGCTTGTGGTGCTTTAGAGTAGCCCACAGGCTGCCAGATACATACATTTGATTTGGTTTCTCAATAATAATTATGCAGTTTGGTTGTGTGTGTTTTTCTTAGAAAGTAGACAGACCAAAAAAATCTCAAAATGTCGCTTTTTTCTCTACTGTTCCCTTGAGTTACACATATTCTGTTGGTGCTCTCAGTTTTCTACTTCTTCTACCTGGCACCCCACAGATGCATATTTGGTACTAAACCGAGACCAGTATGGTCCTTTTGATAGTAATGTAGTTCACAGTTATCAGAATCAACCCCTTTATTAGCAAAGTGTTCCTGCCTCTTAAATTATGCTTTTGCTTAAGATGTTCTCCTCTGCTGTTCCCCCCCCCCCCCCCGGCCGATTATTTTCTTCCGGGTGTCTCTCCCCACCCCCTTTCCATTGCCTGAATCCGTTGCGTTGCATGTGCAACAGTGTCTGGGTTTAGACATAAAACAAAGGAAAAAAATCCACATCAAGGAAACCCAAATTAGAGGCTGAGACAAAATTATGGAAATTAAAAAGATTTGCATATAATTGCATACTTTTGCCTAGTTTATTCTGCTTCCAAGATTCAGGTGTTGAAAGCATTTATAGTGTATTTGGGGTTTTTTTTTTTGTTTTTGTTTTTCACGTGAGGAAGGGTGGGGTGGCTGGTGAGCAAGAAGAGAAGTAGATGGAAGATGGATGTTCTTGTAAATTTTAGGGACTGAAGGTTTAAAAATAGTAGATGTGTGTTTAAAGCAGAGCTTGGAAGAATATGAGGATTTTCAAGATGTAATCTAAAGACCTGTCTAGCTTCTTACGCAATTAAAGTGGAGGAGTGGGAACATGGTAGAAGTTTGTAATATTATAAGCATGGTGTGGCCAGAGTGGAGAAAGATAATTTCTCACTCCACCCACAATGCTAGTACACAGCGGTCATCTCCTGACTGACAAGACAGAGAAAAAGAAGGGATTTCTTCATACAGTGGCCAAAATCCTCTTGCATAGCTATGCAAATGGCATAAATTTTAGAGGTAAATTGCTCCAGAGTAAGAAACCACTGTAGACATTGTCAGTTGCATGCTCAGTCAACGAACAGAGTGTGCAACCTATGGTGATTTCTTCACTTCAGGCAGTTCACCTCTAAAAGTTGTGCCATTTCTGCTACACCGATGTGACTAGTAAGAAGATTTCGACAGTATGTAATTAATTTATGGGACTTGCTGTCACAAGATGTAATGGAATCTAGCTTAAACTACTCAGTGAATAAAGCAGCAAGTACCTCCCTCATTTCCCCCCCTTTCCCTTAAAAATAACTGTGGAAGTTACTTGATGGAGACTGGGTTTGGAAGTTTTGAAGAGGCTTTAGCTCTTTAACCTCTGTGCTAGTGCTCGGTTCCTAAAATAGCTTCATGGTGCAGTGGTTAAACTGCAGTACTGCAATCAAGACTCTGCTCATGACATAGTTTGACCCTGATGGGCTCAGTTACCCGACTTGAGGTTGACTCAGCCTTTCATCCTTCCAAGGTCAGTAAATGGAGTACCCAGCTTGCTGGCGGAGGGGGGGGGGGGAATGTCCAACCTGCATAATTAAATTTTAAATCGCCCGAGAGTGCTTTAAGTGCTACGGGGCGGTATATAAGCAGCACGCTTTGCTTTGCTTTATCCACATCAGGTCGTCCCTTAGCTTACTTTATTAGTTAAAGTAAGTGTGGGTCCTGACCTGGATTGGATTTCTTTTCTTACTTTTGCACAAAGGAAAAACAGTGCAGCAGCTAGATAAGGATTAAGCCCACTGGTCAGTCTCAAATGAAGTAGACCCATTAAATGATGATTGAATTGAGTCCCCCTGCTTGGGATTAGCAACCGGATTTAGACCTGTGTCTGTAAAGTGGAACATAGTTAGAGCCCTCCCCGATGGCTTTCAAAGGATAGCCAGTCAATTTATGGAAAATACGGTAGGTCTGCCTGCTTGCCCCTATGGCCATATGTAACGTGAGGGCTCAGAGAGAGCATGCAGATCAGTTACTAAGGTGAATTTCCAGCAGGATTGTTCCTTTCCTGCCCTGCCTGGAGGCTTCCTGGAGGCTTCTGTTTGGTTATTGTGAGAAAACCAGGTGTTGGAATAGTTGCGCCTTTGGTCCGGCAGAGTTTTTGTTTCATTCATTCTCATCGGTGATGTTGTTGTTGTTTAGTCGTTAAGTCATGTCCGACTCTTCGTGACCCCATGGACCAGAGCACGCCAGGCCCTCCTGTCTTCCACTGCCTCCCGGAGTTGGGTCAAATTCCTGTTGGTAGCTTCGATGACACTGTCCATCCATCTCGTCCTCTGTTGTCCCCTTCTCCTCCTGTCTTCACACTTTCCCAACATCAGGGTCTTTTCCAAGGAGTCTTCTCTTCTCATGAGATGGCCAAAGTATTGGAGCCTCAACTTCAGGATCTGTCCTTCCAATGAGCACTCAGGGTTGATTTCCTTCAGAATGGATAGGTTTGTTCTCCTTGCAGTCCAGGGGACTCTCAAGAGTCTCCTCCAGCACCACAATTCAAAAGCATCAATTCTTCGGTGATACATATCTATTTTATGAATGCACATTAGAAATATACAGACAATGCTAACAGGAGGGCTGCAGTTGGGTATGGCGCTGTGATCTTGTGTTCTCAATGACAGGCCTTCATTTGTTGCTGAAGAATGGGCAGAATGGCTCTGGAAGTCCTAATGAGTCTGGCTTATGAGTTTCCTTCCTTCCTCCCTCCCTTCCTTATTTTATCTATCTATCTATCTATCTATCTATCTATCTATCTATCTATCTATCTATCTATCTATCTATCTATCTATCTATCTATCTATCTATCTATCTATCTATCTATCTATCTATCTATCTATCTATCTATCACACATGTCCACCATAAAGTGGCGTTGAAGGTGGCTCACAGCAATAGTATTCAAATAACAACAAATGTCAGTGCATTGAAAACAGATTGAAAACACGATTTCAACCTTGAATGGTTAAGTTGTGAAATTTATTCAAAAAGGATGCAGAAAGAAATGGGCCTTTTTCCCTGGTTTTCTAGGATGTTCCTTCCATGTACAGGAATGCCGTATAGCTGCTTTAGGCCTGCACCGGAAAATGTTAGCGTCAATGAAAAGGAACAAGGCAAATATATATATATATATATTTGTGAAGCCTGTCAAATATATATATATTTGACAGGCTTCACAACTTCTCTTGGCAGCTGTGTGAATCAGAAGAGTTTGGAAAAGTTCCTTTTGCCATTGCGACCCCAAGATCCCCCAGCCAACGAGGCCAGGCTCTGAGTTAGAGAGGTACATGATGGGTAGATATTTAGGGTACGGTTTTCTTCTGTTGACATGGAGAAATGATTTTGGAAAGTTTCTGCACCTGTGATTTTGAGAACCGATGTAGCGCCGTGGCTGAAAAACAAAATCTGAGAAGTTGGAGATTTCTGATTCTAGACTTACCTCTGCCAGAAGTGGTTTGTTTGTTTGTTTGTTTATTAGATTTTTATAGTGCCCATCTAGCAAACCAGCTGCTCTGGGCAGTTTACAGCAGTACGCTGGACAAACTATATTATAAAATCAGCCAACTACGGCCGAATACTATAAATAATTACAACTACTACGCAGCAGAACAGGCAGCGGCAAAATAGGCAATAAGTTGTTCTAACGATTATTCTTTCTTTTCCTTTCTTGCTCCTTTCTCCCTGAACTAAGGAGGGCCTCCCCAGACGCTTCTCTAGGAAGTTCCGTTTTTAGGAGCTTCTTAAAAGAAGTTGGGTGGCTTACGGGCTTCTCTTGATGTCAACAACACCCGCAGGCGTGAGGCTTAAGAGGACTGAGTAAGTAAGGTTTTAGGCTGACTTGGGCAAGGGTAAGGTTTTAGGCTGTCCCCTACCCTCCATTTGCATTAGGGAAATCATAATAACGCACTTAAGTTTCCTGTGAAGATTGGTGAGGTGGCCTTTATGAAGTGGCTTGAATGCGCTAAAGTGCTCTGACAGCGCTTATTTTCATCAGAAATTGGGAAAGGCATGCTTTGGATCTGTTCTTCCCAGAATGCCTCTCTAGTACACCCATGCTAGGAAGAGGTTTTCTAAGAGGCATGGTAACCACTGTGTGCCCGGTAGGTTCACCCTAAGTGGTCCTCTCTCTGCCTAGCGGATCTGGGTATGTATTGAAATCAGGCGGAAAGCGCCATGATAGCACAGGGCCTATGTTACACTTGTATACCCCGGGTTTTTGGAGAAACATTTCACCGACTTGACTCTGAGCCTCTACTCAGGGGACTCTGAGCCTCTACCAGGGACTCTTGCAACCTCATCAGCATTATGCAAATGAAATCTGTTTGCTTATTTTGCAAAGTTTGTGATCCCGCTTGTCAGGGAGAAGGACAAAAAAAAAAAAAAGGCTTCTGGAGGTGATTATGAATGGCACGTACCGACGGATGATAGGGTTCAAGCTTTCCTTCAGCCCTGGCCTCTCCTCCGCTTTGGTGGCCTTGAGGACTTAAAAGGTTTGCTTGGTTGTTTCTAACCTGTCGTCCCATGCATGAGAAGTACTTATCTGAGGTCCAGGTGACCATACTTATATACAAGGCATAGCCCATCTGGCGGCTTCATAATGCCAGAGACTGATGTTGACCATCCTTGTTCCTCTGTGCACCCAGAGTGTGCCTGAAAGCCTGGGTGTACCCAGCCCGTGGGAGTTGATCCGGTTAAATTCTAGGCGCCAGGCTGGGCTTCTGCACAGTACCACAGCTCGCTGCTTAAAAGTCGAAAAAACAAAAGAAATTAGCCATGTGATCCATGAGTAGAAACAAAATTCGGGGTTGTGCATTTCCTTTACTGGATCACTGAAATGTTAAACAACGTGAGCCTTTGACTTCTTTTAGTGTCGATAGCATGTTTGTGATCACTGTCTTGCAGGTCAGGCTGCCTTTAAGAGAAGTCCTGCTGTGAACTTACTGCTTCTTCCTCTATTCTCTTCCTAATATTATCCCATCTGTTTTTGAAGAATCATCCTGAAGAACTCAAAAGCTCACCTTGTTTGTAACTTTATGGTGATCTCATAAAGATATTATGCAACTCAGGATTTTGTGTCTTAAAAGTAGCTGTGTAGGGGTTGGCTCTGTCTTTTAAATTTCATTAGCTAACCCACTCACCAAGTGATAATTTTGTTCAGCAGATTGCAGCTTAGTACTCAAACCCAATCATTAGCGCTGTAGCAGAAGCCAAACCCTGAATGGCCATAATAGAAATTCAGGAGTGAATTTGGTTACCCCTGATTGCATAGAGTGGTTTTGGAGAGAGCAAAAGAGAAAGGAAGAAAGGAGACAGTTTATTTCCTCTTTTTCCCCCCATAAGTTATGCATGGAATATAGAGATGGGCATGAACAATCAATTTGGCGGTTTGTGCTGGCTGGTTTATGGGCCGAAGGAGGTGTTTCCATCGTATTCCATTAGAGATGGGCACAAACTACCAGTTCGGCAGTTCGTGCTGATTCGTTTATCAGCCGAACAGGTGTTCAGCACTTCAAAGTTCCGCTTCCTCTGGCGGGTGCCCACTCAGAGGCAGTGCCTGGAGGAGGCGAGGTAGGGAAACCAATCGGTTGCTTCTGAGTGGGCACCTGCCAGAGGAAGCGGAACTTTGAAGTGCTGAACACCTGTTCGGCTGATAAACGAATCAGCACGAACTGCCGAACTGGTAGTTTGTGCCCATCTCTAACGGAATACGATTGTGAAACACCCATGGTGGCCTGTGGTCAGTGTTGGGGACAGAATCTTGCCACTGTTGGAAGAACTCTTCCTTGGACCACAGGCTAACGGTGGGAGTTACAGCGAACAAAGTGGCATTCAGTGTGTAACTGTGGAGGGGGTGCGGTGAAGCTCACCGCCTCTGGTGAGCTTCACAGGGTGGCTTTGGGGTTTCCCACCAATAACTCCATCGGTTCGAGGAGGATGGCGAAATTGTCCTTTATTGGATTGGGTGCTTTTCACTGTGGTTCCCAGTCACCACCCTCCTACATCCCAGAGGACTGAGTTTCTACAAGTGACTGGCGAGCGCTGGCTGTTGTCCTGCTCTTGGTGAGCTTCCTCTTCCTGTCACACTGGTGTTTGCATCGTCAGCGGTGTAGCTGAATGGGTGCCACAGGACTTATCGGGTGTTTTGGGCACCATGGAGCTGGTGAGGTTGAACTCTTCTCGAGAGCTGGAATAGGAGGTGTCCTTCTTCCCTACCCACTAAGAAGGTGCTCGTAGACTTTTGTCAAGGGTCGTCATCCTGTTCACAGGACAGCTCTCTGGTTGTGCAGAGGATGGTTCCAGCATCTCTGCTGCTGACTCCCAGGTCTCCTCCGCCTTGTCTGACCCTTCACTGTGTGTTGCAGGCGCAGAGTCTGCTTTAACGCCACAGTCCTGCCAGCTGTTCCCCAACTCTGGCTCCCAGGAGACACCTGGGCTTCCCTCTTGACAGCTTTTCCAGGAGCCCAGAGTGGCTGCTCCACCCATGTGGTGTGGAGCCAGGGCAGCCAGGAGTACTGACAGCAATCTCTTCAGAGCTACAAAGAAGCATAATGGTCTAAGTAATGGGGGATCGAATGATCTTGTTAGTGGTAACTCCCAAAATTTTGAAGCAAGCTCTCTCCAGTCTTAGAGGAGAAGCTTCTCTTCTTGTTGTTATGTGCCATCAAGTCACCTCCAACGTAACGGTGACCGTATGAATGAGCGATCTCCAAAATGTCCTGTCCTCAACAGCCCTGATGAGCTCCTGCAGACTCGTGCCTGTGGTTTCCTTTAGGGAGTCAATCCATCTCGTATTTGGTCTGCCTCTTTTCCTGCTGTCTTCCACCTTTCTCAGCCTTATTGTCTTTTCCAGAGAATCCGCCTTCTCATGATGTCCCCAGAGTAGGACAGCCTCAGTTTCAACATTTTTGTCTCCAAAGATAGTTTGGGCTTGATTTGCTCTAGGACCCACTTGTTTGTCTTTCTGGCAGTCCAGAGTATCCACAAATCTCTCCTCCAGCACCATATTACAAACCAATCAGTTTTCTCCTGTCAACTTTCTTAACTGTCCAGCTTTCACACCCATGCAAGGTGATCCGAAATACAAGAGTGCGGATGGTCTTGGTCTCCAGTGGCACATCCTTACACTTCATTATCTTTCCTACTTCCTTCATTGCTGCCCTTCCTAGTCTTAGTTTTCTTCTGATTTCTTGGCTGCCGTCTCCATTTGCGTTGATGACTGAATCAAGGTGTACGAAATCTCTAACTCTTTCAATTTCTTCGTTTCCCCGTTACTATCCTCCATCCCCATCTTTCAAAATTCATGCGCCGCCTTTTTGCTTTGCGTTCATTATGCGTTTGCTGCTGCTGCTTAAAAAAATAATAATACAACAGTCCAAATTCAGAACATAGGAAAACGATATCTTGAGGAAAGAGAATGCTTAATGAAAGAAAACATACAAAGAGAAGCGAGCCTTCCATGTGGACCAGAAGTTCATCGTTTGGTTTCATGCAAGGGGATTTAGTAGTGGCTGCCTGTGACTTGCAGGCCCACTATAGTAAAAGCAGCCGCTAGTTCAAAGTTGTTAATATTCAGCCATGAAACAGTATCCTCAAAACAAATAAATTATTAAGTGCATGAACTTTTTGAGCCAGTAAGATGAACTTGATGGGGTCCATCTGTGAGTTCCAGGGTCGTTCGTGTGTGTGTGGTGTGTGTGTGTGTGTGTGTGTGTGTGTGTGTGTGTGTGTGTGTACACTGGATTTCTCCTCACAAACTTCCTAGCCTTTGGTCTGTGTCCAAATGAATGTATAATTGATTCCATATGAGTGCTCGTTTTCTTGAGGCAATTCCTTTGTAAGATAGGAAGATGGATCTGATAGACAAATTGGCCAGTGACAAATTTGGGGACCAGAAAGGGTTAAACACTCCATCTATATTTCGGAATAGCCCAAAGTGACACCCGGATGGGACCGTTCTAGCATTTCTGTGAAAGAAATACATTTCCCTTTTGTTATAGGACTGCAGGAAAATATTATATTGTTCCATCCTCAGGTGCATTTTATTTGCAAGCAGTAAACACAGTCTCTTGATGTGGAAGGAGTTAAAAATTCCAAACTGCTCCGAAACAGTATAAAGACTTTTCCCCCCTTCTTTCTTGAGCTATCTGCTTTTTTTTTCTTTTCAAAAAAAGAAAAAGAAATAGACGCAGCACGGCCTCACCAAACTGCTGTAAAATGTTACGACACTGTCAGTGAAACACAGTGGTAAGTGTAAGCAGATCTTTTTCCATTCTTGAATAAATTGTACACAGATTTTAAAGTCTGGTGTATTTGAGGCAGAGTAGACCGGGGTGGGGGGGGGGGGGGGAAGGCCTTGAATATCAAATGTGCAGGTCATGCCCCAAAAGAAAAGACAAAAAAAAAATAACTTTAATAAAATGTTTTGTTCTTTATCTTGCATTTCTGTCACTCTCCATCTGTGTATCATTTTTGTGATCCGTTCCTAAACGTTTCTGCTCATGCATGTGCCTTGATACGTTGACGCGATGCTACCGTTATATCATCAGGATGCTCCTGTCCAACGCAGGGTTTCAGCAGGTTTTTAGGACTGGAGACAGTGAGTTTAATTTAAAGCAAAAGATGCCAATTAGAGAAGAAAGGCGAACGTTTGCATTTTTCTTTCCCTTCCCTCCAAATATTTTTTTATTTCAAAGTTCTCCAAAGGGGTGGGGTGGGGGGGAATATCAGAGGCCAGCCCGCATAACCGCGGCAAACAGTTTTGAGGGAAAACCACAATAATGAAAGACACATGATCTGAAATTCGATCGGCAAACAGACGCCTAGGCCAAGGAATTTTTTTTTATTTTTTTTTTGGCTGTCCACATACCAAGATATTCTGTTACTCACTAATCCATGGCAGTGGAACCCAATTTAAATGAACCATAATGGAAGAAGCAGAACCAAATTGTAGCACATGTAATAGTAGACCAGAATTCTCTTCTCCGATGAATGATTAATCGAAGAGCGGGTTCTGATACGCTCACTTTTTATGGCCTGAATTATGATGATGAAATCTAACAGCATTTAATCTTAAACGTTCCTTATGAATGTAAAACTCGGTTTGTGTCGCTCCGAAGGCGGAACAAGGTGGCGAAGTGAAATTTTGAAGCTCAATGTGTGTATTTTTAAGCCAAAAAAAATAAAAAAAAAATGGTCTGATCATTCTAAACTCCCCCCCCCCCCCAGCTTCTTGTTACATTCAACTAAAATGTAAATTATTTTCCGGTCCTAATTGGATTTAATTATTTCTTTAGGAGGGGATGGCTGGGAGGGGGTGGAGATGGCACGCAGCTGTCCCTGGTGAGACAAAGGATCTCGCAAAGGGGGAAAAATACCCACCCACCCGAATACCCTCCCCTTATCCCCCAATGTTGGTTAATAAACATAGTAGAGGATGCAGAATCTAAAAAGCTATTCGCATGTTGGGTAAGAAGGGGTCTGGGAAAGGATAGGAAGTAACCAGGCAGCTGGAGCTTACTTACAAATGTGGAATCATTAGCTACCATGACTCTTTTGCTTGGGTTCCTATGGCTTTTCTGCATTTTTGGAGGGGTAACTTTGCGGATAGAACCTGTTTCTGCCTTGGGAAACAAGGCAGATAAATAAAGCAATCTGAAAACGTGTATCTATTTCAACCCGTGTTAACCTATTAGGGGATCATTTTGATTTTTTTGTTCTTTGCATAGTTGTGAGAAGTAGAAAAAAAATGTGGGGGGAAAAGTAGATGGGATTGACTTTTTTTAAAGAAAGAAGAAAAGTGTGATTCCAGTAAAAAAAATACAAAACCATTACCTTCAGCCTCTGTGAGTTTAGAGTTAGTAGATATTTGAGGCATGGATTTTCTTTTCTAAAAAGGGGGAAAACGGTTTTCAGAAATGTATTGGAAAGAGTTGTTCAGTTGGATTCTGTTCTGTGCAAGGTTTGCGGGGCAGAGAGGATGGGTGGAAGTTTTTAGGGGTTCTCAAGAGTCATGATGGAAGGATACCAGGAAAAGAAGGTGCATCATTCAGAGTCAGATTATTATGGAGCTCAGTAGAATCTGCACCAGGATTGGACCATTTTGGAGGGTTTAGTGACTTCCAGAGGCATGACTCTGTTTCCTGTCAAGTCTTTCCATTGATGGATGTACCTGTGATTTCCTGCTTGGATCTACGCTGTCTGGCAGGGGTTTCAGATCTGGAGATATTAGCTGTTGTTTCTGGGATGCTAAGAGAAAGTGGTGTGGTGTCAGAGTGTTTGGCTGCTACTCAGGAGACCTGAGTTCAAGTCTTCCCCATGCCATTAAGCTCATTGGGTGACACCTTGGGTCAGTCAGATCTCTCAGGCTGACTTACCTCACAGGTGATAGTGTGGAACAAAGCATGGGCAAGGAAGGAGAACCATGTGCACTGCCTTATGATCCCTGGAAGAAAGCTGGGATATAACTGCAATCAATAAAATAGATAAATGAAGCAATAGGTTCTACAATTAAACTCTGTTCCTGAGTGAACAGGCTGTATCACTGCTACTAATGAATGTTACTGTTTGGATATAAGTGGAAATGGCAAATTTTTATTTGTTTAATTTATTTAAAATATTTTCAAACATATTTAACTTGGGAGTTGCTAAGTAGTTGCCTTTTGACAGGGTTAGGAGCTGACCCAGAGATACGCCACTGAGGACAGGCTATATATTCATTATTTTTGTAATCATTTATTTCTTAAATTTATATAAATTTACTAGTGTGGTGCACTATTCTGGGCTGTTTACAATGAGATAAAAACACAATAACCATATATAAATAAAACATAAACAAAATAGATTCTCTCTCTCTCTCTCTCCCTATAGATAGATAGCATAGCATATATATATATAACAGATAAACAAAATAGATATTGTTTATCTGTTATATATAACAGATAAACAATATCTATTTTATCTCATTGTTTACAATGAGATAAAAACACAATAAATAGTTTTTTATATATATATATATATATATATATATATATATATATAGTTATATAGTTATATATAGTTATATAGTTATATATATATATAGTTATATATAGTTATATATATATATAAAACTAACTAACTAACTAACTCTCTCTCTCTCTCTCTCTCTCTCTCTCTCTCTCTCTATATATATATATATATATAGTTATATATAGTTATATATATAGTTATATATAGTTATATATAGGAACAAGTTCAGAGGAGGGCAAGAAGGACGATCAGGGGGCTGGAGACCAAGCCCTAGGAGGAAATGCTGAAAGAATTGGGCATGTTTAGCCTTGAGAAAAGAAGACTGAGGGGAGATATGGTAGCACTTTTCAAATATTTGAAAGGCTGTCATACAGAGGAGGGGCAAGATCTGTTCTCGAACATCCCAGAGTGCAGGGACACGCAACAATAGACTCAGGTTAAAGGAAGCCAGATTTCAGTTGATTATCAGGAAAAATTTCCTAACTGTTAGAGCAGTATGACAGTGGAACTAGTTACCTCGGGAGTTGGTGAGTGCTCCAACAGTGGAGACATTCAAGAAAAACTTGGATAATGACCTGGCAGATATGCTTTGATTGTATTCCTGTGCTGAGCAGGGGGTTGGACTTGATGGCCTTGTAGGCCCCTTCCAACTTCACATTTCTATGATTTCTATGATAAGACTACTTTTCAAGTATGGAAGCTGTACCATCTCTGGAAGGACCCTGTTCTACGCAAAGGGCATTTTATTTATTCTTTATTTATATTCATATTTGATAGCTGTGCCTTCATCGGTGCTTAAAACAAGGAGCCTCCGTGGTTGAGATTTACTAGCAGTCTGTGATTTGGGGGGAGGGCT
The DNA here is from genome assembly GCA_037013535.1 of Intellagama lesueurii. Classification (NCBI taxonomy): domain Eukaryota; kingdom Metazoa; phylum Chordata; class Lepidosauria; order Squamata; family Agamidae; genus Intellagama; species Intellagama lesueurii. The sequence goes on along the minus strand of JBAJHW010000001.1, from coordinate 344,720,236 downwards.
CCCCTTAACCAAATCAAGGTGAGACTCTTGCCCTTCCTTTGAGCACTAGTAGCTGAGGTAGCTCTTGAGATGATGAGACATGCATGTTTGGTGGGGGTGGCAATGGTAAACCACTCCCTGAACATCTCCCATACCTTGAAAATCTAGTTGGGGCCAATGTAAGTCAGAAGCAACTTGACAGCAAGTACCAACAATTACAACATTCCTTGTGTCTTCCTGGAAGTGTGATGGACTGTGTATGAGTCCTCTATCTCATAGATTATGTATCTGCTTGTTATGCTAGTGTGTTTGTTTGTTTGTTTGTTTGTTTGTTTGTTTATTATTTGCTTGCTTGCTTACTTACTTAACTTATTGCATTTTTATTCCAGCCATCTACCGTGTTTCCCCGAAAATAAGACAGGGTTTTATATTAATTTTTGCTCCAAAAAAAGCAGTAGGGCTTATTTTCAGGGGATGTTTTATTTTTTTTCATGTACAACAATCTAGGTAAAGGTAAAGGTTCCCCTTGACATTTAGTCCAGTCATGTCCGACTCTAGGGGGCAGTGCTCATCCCTGTTTCCAAGCCGTAGAGCCAGCGTTTGTCCGTAGACAGTTTCCGTGGTCACGTGGCCAGCGGGAGTAGACACGGAACGCCGTGACCTTCCCACCGTGGTGGTACCTATTTATCTACTCGCATTTTTACATGCTTTCGAACTGCTAGGTGGGCAGGAGCTGGGACAAGCGACGGGAGCTCACTCCGTCGCGTGGATTTGATCTTACGACTGCTGGTCTTCTGACCTTGCAGCACAGAGGCTTCTGCGGTTTAACCCGCAGCGCCACCACATCCCTGTGAACAACAATCTACGTTTATTCAAATACAGTCATGTCTTCTTCTTCTGGTTGCTGCACAAGGGTGGAGGGCAGGGTTTCACTTAACTAGGGCTTATTTTTGGGGTAGGGCTTATATTACGAACATCCTGAAAAATCATACTAGGGGTTATTTTCAGGTTAGGTCTTATTTTCAGGGAAACAGGGTAGTGACAGAGCATTACTCTGGACAGCTAACAATGATAAAAGAAATAATAATCCACCCACCAACACATACATCAATTAGTAGTAACTGGACATTCAGTGTTTCTCTTGTTCACCACTTCAGTGTAGATGGCAGATATAATAGAATGCCCACACATGTATGGTAGTTCTGACTAAATTGTGCCTTTTCTGTCTCTCGTGGTGGGACTCTTTGTTGGAACGTAAGATACCGAAGGTTAACCACCAGATGGTTAATTTGTTCTGTGGGTGTGTATGGGGCAAAGGTAGGATGTGGACGGTCTTGTTCCATGGAGACAGGACAAGTAGCCATTTAGCCCTCTCCATGATTTGCCACTTCAGATGATCAGTCATCTTGAGTTTTTGGGTATGGTCACATGGGAAATAGATCGCAATTTGGGTTGCTTGTGGAACAGTCTGGTCCTGTCTTTTCTCCTTGAAGTCACATGAAGCATGGGAAAATGTGCTCCATCTTGACCTTTGCTTGATGCCAAAGCTGGACCTTTTTGGTCCTGCTGTAGGTCTTGTACTTTTTGGGGCTGGTCTGCAGAGATTCCCCCAGCAGACGGAAGGGTCAGTTTAAGGGAGATTGCTCCCATTATGGCGACGCTTTGTGATATGATCAGGTGCACACCTTTGCAGCATTTGATCACATCCTTACACCTTCTTTATCTTGCCCTTTTCCTCTCGGATTCTAGTTTCAGTGCATCTCAGAGACGAAATGGTGGACAACAGGAGGTCCCTTCCAGAATGGTTGTGCAAATTCTGGACTAAAATGTGGTCAGATATAGACTCAGTAATAGTGAAAGCACTGTGTAGAGATGGGCATGAACCGCCAGTTCGGCAATTCGTGCTGGTTCGTTTTTTGTCTAACCAGGTTTTTGATGCTTTGCAGCCCTCTCTTCTCTGTTGGGCGCCCACTCGGGCAGTGTCCAAAGGAGGTGGGGCAGGGAAGCCAGGGCGTTGCCTCTAAGCGGGTTCCCACCAGAGGAGGTGGGGCTGGGAAGTGCCGAATACCTGTTTGAACGAAAAGCAAACTGTCATGAACCGCCAAACCAGCAGTTCATGCCCATCTCTAGCACTATGGCAAAATACGACCATTGACTTTCTTAGCAATATTTTTCTGTCCTTTGGCCAGGTGACACACTGAGTCTGTTTTAAAGCATACAGTAGTTTCTCTTGACTAAAATAGTACTGACAAGTCATTTATTCTTTGGAAAAATATTATCTTCAGCACATTTGCTGTATGAAGTGAGGCTCATAAATGGTTTAACAACAGTGGCAGGAACTCTGAAGGACCTTCCTACAGAGACAAAAGTGAATCAGGAGCAAGCTTTAAAAACCCTGTTGCAAACAAATCAATCGGTTCGTTGCACAGAATAGTTTTAATTCGGTTGATGATTTTTATCCGCATGCTCATGCACGTGGCTTTATTTTTTTCCTTGCTGAAAGAGCGGTTTTGTTTGTGGGAAAATGTTTCCCTTTACGTCAGGTGGAACTCAATCTTTAGTGAGCGTGCTGAAGACAGTGGCATTGTGACAGCAGGTAGTATATAGGGAATTGTGATTCTTCCACACACGTATGAGAATTTTTCAACTACAACTGAGTGCAGAGGTATTATGGGACAACTGGTGAGCACTTTAATAATTTTAAAATTTGCTTCAACTTACATGGTGTCACTGAAAACCATTGAACTGTTTCTCTTCAGGTACTTCTTTATTTTCTTACAATTATCTCTCCCTGGTTCTCTTCCAGAACTCCACCCTTTTATTACTGGCTACAGCTTGTTTTTAATTTTGGAGAGCCACAATCAGGCTGCTCTTTACTGGAATGCGTTTAGTTTTGAACAGCAAGCCATTTTTCAGCATTATAGTTGAGAATATCTGTAGATTTTTGGAAGAATACCTGTGAATGTGTGACGCGTGAAAGACAGAGACCAGACACCTTAAACTGGGCGTAATTCACCTTGAGCCTCTGAGAAAAAGGTGCAGTGTAAAATATCTATTGCAATGAATGAAATTATCGCACCCTTTGTATTAAAAAGAGAGAGAGAGAAAAAAAGAGAGGGGGGGAGAGAAGGAGGGAATGAAATGATTTTGTGGTCAATAGCAACTGCTCCTGAGAAAGTGTTAGAGGCAAAGGGGTTAGTCGGAAGAGGGCAAACACACAAAGGGAAAATTGTACATTGAGATCATTATTCTGTTGAGCCTTAGTGTGGCCAGACTGGTTTGGCAGACAGAATGATAGATGGCTTTGTGAATGGTCCCAGGGTGTGCCCCGGACTTGAAGCGTTATGTTTATCTTGAATGGAGAGGGAAAAGCACAGACATAATCAATGTCTAGTTTTTTAGGACTGAGAGGGTCAGGGAAAAAGGCCAGCATGGGGTGAACGGTGGGGGTAGCGAGGAGGGAACGAGGGGAAAGGCGGGGGGACGACGGGTGGGTTAGGCCATGGTTATGGCTGCCGATTAACGGATGAACTTGGCTGAAGTCCAGAGCGTGGTGAGAGCGAGTCACATCCCAAGAGCAGTTGGGCCTTTTCAATATGATTTTTTTTAATGCTTACTGACTGTGCATCAAATACTCCCAGGTCTTTTGGCTAAAGGGGGAAAATGCAGGAAGGGGGGGAGAGATGGAGACAGCTCAATTCTTTCCCCACCCTGAAAAGCCCCCAAACCAGTTGAGACCAGTCTTTTGGCTATACAGACGGCTTCTATCATCTTTCTTGGCTTGCTATTAAGGGGGGGGGCAGGGGAAGAGAATTGTGTTAGTGCCAGTAACCTGAGGGCTCAAGACAAAAAAAAAAGGGGGGAAAAAGATATATATTTTTTTCCAAGAGGCAAATTAAAATGAACATGTCTGTGTCGGGCGGGGGAGTTTGGGTGTGTTCTGCGTTCAGGAGAGACTTCATGAGCTGAGTTACGTCTTGCCACTGAAATCATGTCTTGACAACAGAAGTATAGGGATTTTTAACGGTTAATACAAACCAGAGGTTCACAATGCTGCAAGGAGCCAGCGAGATAAGGAAGCTGTTTCATGAGGACTGGTGACACGGTGTCTGAAATTAATTTTTTATCGTTATTCGTCAGCTCACCACTTCTGATTTGGGAATTTGCGACTAACGATGATTATTTTTGGCCACTTGATGGTTGCTCCTCAAACCTGTGTGGGATAACTCTAGCACCACCATTAGTGGTTTCTTGGTAACATCCATCACATGCCAGGATGAGCTGTGAGGTTTAGTGGTTTTGTGTATGATACACCCACTTGTGTCGCATGTCACACTGGTTTTATTAGCCTAGTTGGCTGTGATGAGCCAGGTTGTGCAGCAAAAGTCACTATAAACCTCCACCGTTACTGTAAAATTGACTAGACTTCAAAAGTTTAGAAACAGGCCCAAACATATAAACTAGGATCTAATTGCTGATTTATGCTTATGTAAACGAAGTGGTATAAGTCATGATTGCAGTTTGCATCTAATTAACAAGTAGGGATGTGCCATTTTGATTTTTGGGACTTCCAGCTCCCATAATTTTCCAGGAATTCCCCAAGTAGAATTCTGGGAGCTTTGAGGCCACAGAGCCACACCTACTGACATCTAAATTTTGCTCCCATTTTGAAACAAGAGCCTTATTTCAGAGGCTGCGTGGTCTAGCTCTGACCTACTGCCTGTTGTTAATGTTCAGAAAAGCAAGCTCCCGTGAAGCTTCTTGGGCATTATAGTTCTTGTGGAGGTGCGCTTTATAAAGCCTAAAGGGCACCGAGACTACAACTCCCAGGAAACATCAGATAGTTTCTTCCAGTGGTTTTAGATGCAGATTAAGTAGCGTGGGAGATAGCGCAGAACCTGGTAGACCCCATGGAGCTAAGACACTACCATGCATTAATTGCACAATATAATAATTACCTTGTAAGAACTGTACCTTTCATTTCATGGTAGTAACGAACTGTGGCCAAGTTGGGTTCTTGTGCGGCAGGCTTAGTTATTCTAGGATCTCCTTTCCAGTTTCTCCTAGTAGTGCGTGCACATGAGTTGCCACTTCCCCTGGTGCCAGATGAAATATATGAAACCATTGTTTTATATCTGCTCATTCATAATTTGCAGGGGTAATTTTGCTGTGGTACTTAAGGCTACCTGTTTTCTTGCTAGCAATTTGTGGTAGCAGAGATGAAAACAATAGTATATTGTTTAGAAGCATCTACATGAGGAGAAGCTTAAACATTCCACATCCCCTCACTCAAATGGTTTCCTTCTCATATGAGTAAGTGTGTGTCTTATTCTTATTTAGCAGAATTGCCCTCTCCCAAAGACTTGTGAGAAATAGCTTTTCCATGAAGACGGTATTCATGCATGTGTGAAAGCAAACACTTTTCTAAATCTAGACACATGGCTGCTGGTGTGGTTCCTTAATGTTCTCAAAAAGCACTCTAAACATGAGCAGGATCACTGTCTTCTACCCTGTCAACATACACATTCCAGGAATAAGCCTTAACAACAGAAACACCCTTATGTAGGCCAAGACTTTTATCACTGATTGTCATCCTTGACCAAAAAAAGAAGGGGAGGTTTCCTTTTGCATCAAGACACCACCTTGAAAAAAAATGTTCAAATTCTGGAAGACTTTCCTGCAAACTAAGTGTCTTCCTCATGTGAAAGCCATAGTTCTTTAGATTTCCAAGGACAGTCAACACTGCCATTCTAAGAGTTGTTTTAATCTATATTGGCTTCTCTAGGAGCTGTGAAGATGGGATGCATGTCTCCAGCAAGCTCTGGGAGTACATGTTACGTTATATAAATGAATGCTGTTGCCTGACATGGTTACACATGAAGGGAAGGTACTTAGTCTGTGAATGTTTGTGAACAGGCACTCCCCAATAATCTGGAATGATCATCTATAATTGTCCAGTGCCTGTTCTGCTCACTGTTTTAACATGTTCTTTCCATTCATAGATTGAATACACCCATCCTAGTACAGGCCCCGAGGTGATTCATAATGCAAACGTTCCAGTGCTTTGGCTGTGTGAAAGTTCCTAGCCGCGTACCTCTTTCCTGTTCTTGGGCCAAAAAAACTTTCTAAGCATTCACCTGCTTTGTTTTCCCACTCCTCTCTCAAGATTGGAAAACCTTTGTTAGTTTGACTTTACAAGTCGAGGGATGTGCCCATGCAACGTCCAAGCCCTCTGTAACAGAACCCGGAAAACTGCTCAGGGCCGAATGTGTTTACAGAAAAGCTGTGGTTGATCTTTGGAGGAACTGAGCATTCCTAAGAGTTAGGTATAAATACTCCATATGAATCTTCAATCGGATCCAGATATAATACTGAGCCCCATCAAACCACAGAACCTTTTGGTTTGGGCACTCTTTGAATGACTGAAAGTGACGGTCGTAGGGGAAAATAACATTGCAGAACTAGACTTGAAAGAGAAACAGAAAAAGACCCATTTAAAAGGATTAAACACCAATGAAGGGTTCCTAACACATTATCACGTGTGAAACCCTATATTGATTCCCACAGTTTGCCAATTGTGTCGTCAGTTCTATTGTAGATTCATGGACAATAACTGATAATTAAAATTATTCACAGCCTGACAGTCCTTTCTTTACTAACAAACCATTGTGACTTTGTCCGGTATTTGTATCCTCACCTAGTCATGGGGACATGTATAAATATGATAGCCATATAGTCTCACTCTAATGCCTGAGGAAGTGAACTTGGTCCATGAAAGCTTGTATTAAAATATAGCTGTTAGGCTTTAAGGTGACACAGTGCTTTTGACTCTTTTTTTTTTTAATTTTGGTCTGATATACTTGCACTGACTAGCATACATAGCTGCTTCTTTTGAAACCTTTGAAACATGATTTTCAAAATGGGAACATACCTTATTTTGCCTTGCCTTGGCTTCTTTACCTTAACTAGGGTTTAGGGTTACCAGTTTCCAACACTAATGGTGGTTATTACTAACCTGGTATTCTCTTTCTTGTTGTTCTGGTTCCTTTTGAGATTGGACATCACCATGATGTTTTGACTTCGGATGCATCAACTCTAAACAATGAGGTTGTGTTGCGTCCAAGCTAGTTTCCCAATTTCTGCAGCTGAAGAATATTCTCGTTCCTGCACTTCTTTTCACGTTTATTTTATCTTGCACGATCAGCAGTAGAAGTCCATACTTTTTATTTCTCATAATGTGAGAAAAGCATTCTAGTTCTCTGCTTTTTATCTGTTCTATAATGCCTTGTTTTTTAAAATTTATTTGTGATATATTCCTTGGTCAACCTCTCAGTCTAGGAATTTCTTAGCATCCTGCCATAACTCCACCTTTCAAATGCTTGTTTTTCATAGTTGTCTGTGCCGAAGCCTTTGATTCTTGTACCTTTAGGAATTAAATAAAGGAATGGGGTTTTAAAGTAGAATTTGCAGCCATTTATGAGTACTTGGCATTAACCATGATCCATCTTAATGGCAAAAGAAGGAAGAGTAGATTTACACCAAAATAGGGTACTAGCATTTATTCTTTGCTAGATCTTAATTTGCAAACTGTTGTGTCTTTTATAGACCTGAGGACATTTGGTAAACTGAATTGTTAAAAGGGAGACTTTCTGAAAGTTGTATTCTCGAAATGAAAATTGTTCATTTCTTGGAAAGGATGGGACAGCTTGTAGTATTCAAAGGTGTTAAATTTTATGGACTTCTGTTTATCTGTTTAAAAGATTTTAAAGTTGTGCTAGAGGAGAATGTTCTCTGTACAGCCAATTTACAAAATTAGACCATTTCATTATAACAACAGATAAAAACAGAAGGGACAGCAATATTGCCAGTAAGCAGTAGCCGTGTATTAATAAAGTTCTCAGAAATAGTACAAGTCCAGTATTAAAATAGCCAACTTGTCTGTGGACAAATTCAGAGTGGTAAAATCACACACTGCTTTTCAGGCTTTAGGACAGCGCTTCTGCAGCAGAAAATCTGAACCTAGTTTTGCATTTTGATATGGGGTACAAATTTAGGGGATTAATCCAATGTTAGTCCTAGTTAAAGAAACCCATTGAAATCAGTAACACTTGGGTAAATTGTATGACTAGTCATTTTAGTGGGTCTCCTCTAAGCGGGGTCAGTGTTAGATTTAGCCCTGTGGTTTCTAAGTTATGATGGATCCAGAAATTGTACAAACTTTCATGACAGCACACCGAAATCGCCTGGTTTACCATTTGTCGCCATCCTACCCTCTCTTGAAACATTGTCGACAATTGTAGATCCGTTGAATCAATGACCAAGTTCTAAGCCAACAGTCATGTAAATCCCATCAACTCAGTGGGCTTACTCTAGTTCAGTGGTTCCCAGTCTTAGGCCTCCAGATGTTCTTGGACTAAAACTCCCAGTAGCCTTCACCACTAACTGTGATGGTCAGGATTTCCGGGAATTGTAGTTCAGTGGGAACATGTTTAGCTTGTTGTCTGTGGGCTGGGAACTTGGAAATCTTATTTTTCATGACCAGAACTTCCAGAATTTCCCACTAGCAACAGTACCTGGGGGACTGCCGGATAGCTCAGTGGCTTAGGTCTCTGGCTGTGGAGCCAGAGGTTGGGAGTTTGATTCCCCATTGTCTTTCCTTGACAGGAGCTGGAGTCAATGATCCATGAGGTCCCTTACAGTTCTAAGATGATGGTGGTGGTGATTTTGGCAGTCATTGTTCAAAACACTTTTCCGAGTTCTCCATATGGCTTTGTAGATTTGAATACCATCTCTGAACAGTTGGTTGGAGAACCTAGTGTGCGTTGGTCCTACCCCACCCTCCAAGCAGTATCCATGGCAGGTTAACCAGGCAGCCGACAGACTCTGGTGCTTTCCGCGTTTGGGTGAATTTCCAGCTCAGGAAAATGAACTGGGAATGTCCCACGAGAGGGGCCTTCAGGTCAAGTACCTGGGCCTGGAGATTCCACAATAAATAGCGTAGGATGGAAACGGTGGGAGGATTTAAAGAGCGTCTCTAAGTGAAGAAAAAGGCTCCAGAGAGGAGGCGAGCAGGCAGCTTCGCTTAAGAGACTGCCGGATGAGCGGTGTAGTATTTCCCGGTCAAACTGATTGAAATGTCGACTAAAAAAATCAATACTGTTGACTCGCGATAATTTACAGTTCTCTTCGTGCTAAGTAGGTCTGTTTCTGAGAAGGGGTTTGCCGCGCAGGCATCGAGCGCTGGCGAGTTCTGTACGCCACAATGAATCAGATGCATTATAGGTCAGGTCTTTATTTGTTTCATCATGACTTTTACACAGTTGTCATGTAATTTATGGTTGCTTTTGCGTTGTCAAACATTTTCATTGCAATCTCCCCTTAGCGTACCTCTCTCTCTCTCTCTCTCTCTCTCTCAATCTTACTCACTCCACTGCTTTAAAAAGATGACTGTATTACTTTCTAATCTGAGGGAGAGCAGGACTATCAAACATCAAATTATACTATCTTCAGGCAGATCTAAATGTGCTACAGATTGGAATCAGGGTTCGTTTGTCCCTGATGCAAATTATTAAGTTCTAATTATAAATATGCATTTAATTACTCCGTACTTAAAAAAAAATGCTGTTCAGCCACTTTGTCTGACAATACTGTAGATGCTTCTTAGTCAGACCTGAGTGAGAATATTCTGGCTATAAAGGGAGACAGTCGACACAGTGAATGTACATTAAAAAAAAAAAAAATCAAAGAAGGCTAATTGCTCCGGGAAGACCAAGTAAAGAAGGTTCATGCTTCAGAAGCACCGTTATTTGGCCAAATTTTTAATGATTTTTCCTAAACACTCATTGCAATTTAATTTTTAAGGAAAAGGAACAGTACATCTGCGTGCAGAAGCAGGCAATACCTTTATTGGTATAAAGAAACGAAACAGCTGCATGTTTATCTCGGCAGCATTGTGCACCTTGAGATCCAGTTGCTGTAAAAAATAAAATAAAAATATATATATTTGGAGCATCTGCTGCAAGTTAGAGTGGACAATATTAGCCTTGATGGAGCAGGTCTGGCTCAGTAGAGGAGGTGCTGGCAAAGTGTGGGCTGTATGCAGGTCCGAGGGCTCTCTATGTGGCCCCTAACGCCCCCTCCAGAGACCTGATACAGCTTGGGGAGGGACATGGTGCTGTCTGGAGAGCATAGCGGGTGGGGGACACACAGGAGGTGGGGCTGCCCTCAGGGGTCCGGGGGGGACGTTCCCCACTCCTGGAGCAGAGTGAGTATAATGTAACTTGATACATGTACACATACCAGGGTCCTCGTGCCAGTGTTCTGTCCCGACCCCAAAAATTCCTATTGGGAAATGTCAGTTTTATTATGAAGCCTGGGTTGTTTTATTATCCACCAGGAGAGGTCAGATTGTTCTGAACTACTGCTGGGAAGCGTAATGATTCCAGGGCCAGCTACTTCTGTTCAAATGTATATTAAAAATTATCCCCAGACATGGGGCAGTAACAAGGTCAGGTCAGTCTCACTTTCTGTACTGAACACCGAAGAGGCGTGGAAAACTCCACCAGGGAAGGTTGCTATTTCTAAATGGAGTTTCTGCCTCTCACCTTTTTTGTAGTTCCATTGTTGATCCTTTGCGGAGACATTTAACAAAGGGGCTGGGGGGACCTGCCCCCGTCCGATGTCCAACCTCCGATCCCATGAGCCTCAGCTTGTTGGATCAGTGGGAATCCGAGTACATGCAGGGCCAGAGGCTCTCTCCTGTCGAAGGAATGGATTAATCCTTAGTTCTGTTTACTTGGGGCAGTCTGGTTTCGTTCTTGGGCACACTCCATTCATTTCTCTTATTTTGCAGGACTTACTTGCAGCTGAACAGAAAAGATTTGGCAAAGCGAGAGGCCTGCGATCCCTCGGGACCGTTTTACGAATTTTAAGGCGCCGCGGAAATGGTGTTAAGTGCTCCCGTTCCCGCACCCTTGTGTAAAAACATAAAAGGTGCCTTTACGGGATGAGACCAAAGACTGACCTCATTGCCAGGGAGTCAAGCATCCCGGCAACAACGTAGGCAGGTGGCAGGCAGCAGAATAGAAACCAACGGTCTTGTCATAGCCTGCTGTTGACCAAAATGTATAATCTGGCTTGAAACAGAATTTCTGACTATTAGGTGATTAAATATTTATATTGTGAAGGAAGGGGGGGGGGAATGGTTAAGCGGAGAAGGCAAAAAAAAAAAAAAAAAGAGAGAGAGAGAGAGAGAGAGAGAGAAGAAATTTTTAAGTTCTCATGGGATGTTTTCCGGCATTTAGCCATGAAGAGATTGAGCATTTTTGAATCATCTAAATGATTCTGTTTTATAGCCGTTTGATACAACTTTAATGGCCGTGGCTCCGTCCTATGAAATCCTGGGATTCTCAGCGTGTTACGAACTAAAGATGTCAGGGCTCCATCGGATGAAGGGATGGCAGATGACATGGACCAAACCTCTGTTCCATCAGAGGATCTAGACCCTATAGTTTATATATAGGGTTCTATATAGGATCAGCCCCATAGTTACAGGCCAGAATGAGCTTCTAGGCTCATACGTTTTGGTCACTTCTAGTTTTAAAAAGCCACACTCTAGGTGTAAAGCGGGTGCAGAGTAGCCTTGATGGCTCGCTGTGTCTCCGGTGGCTTCTTTAGTTTAAGATTAGCAAGTTTAATAAGGTTCACTTTTGGATTTCACTCAGAAAAGAAGGATGAGCCACTGGGCTTCTACTTTCCCATTTTGCTGCTCTCGTATCCCAGTATGGGGCGGTCCATGATCTTCCTTTCCCCCCTCTGCCTTCCTGCTTTGTGCCCTCAGAAGACTTTTACCTTTTAACTCTTGCTGTGCGTCCGTCTGAAACGGCCTCTTAATCACTTCTCCTACATTTCGTCAACCCCTTCCCCAAACCCATGTTTTCTGTGAAGCAGGGTGGATTTGATTTAATTTTTAAAAAATTGTCCCCCCCCCGGCCATTTAAATACAAAATCAATTTTTATTTAAATTAAAAATTGGTATTTAATTTAAGTTGTGATTGAAATCAATTTGATTTTTTTAAAAATCATTGATTTTTATCCGCTCTGCTGTGAAAGCTCTTGTCAACTCTAACTGACAGGATTTCAGATTGAATTCTTTCATCACCCTATGTGAAGATCCTTGATATTCCACAGTTGTCTCCCATCTATGTATTAACTGGGTCCAATCCTGCGAACTTCCAAAATAAGTCAGCATTGGTTTGTTCAAGGTGCTACACATACTGACATTGTGTGTTGGTGTGCATATAATAAATATGAATGTATATGTATGTAAAATTGGTGCTCATTCTTCGGTTTTATTGTGTCCTGAAACTACCACGTTTTATTTACTGCAGTCATGGAGCCGTTGATTTTTGTAGCTTTATTGAAAATGGTTTTAGCTGATGAATTTCCAGAAAAAGAGAAAGTGTCAAATTTAAAACAGAGTAATAGTGCTAAGACCAGAATCCCTTTACCCTATACATTTGCAATGAAGCCTCTTACATGATTGTCTTAGGTACATGATTTTTCTTCAATGGAATCTTGACCTAAGTACTTATATAATAATAATCGTAAGTCAATTCTGACTTATGGCGACCCCTTCCAGGGTTTTCCAGGTAGAGAATACTCAGAAGTGGTTTACCTTTCCCTTCTTCTGGAGGCACTTTTGGGACCGTGCAGCTTGCCCAAGGCTACGCAGGCTGGCTCTACTCGTAGGAGGCACAGAAGGGAACCGATCTCCCAACCTCTGGCTCCACAGTCAGATACTTAAACCACTGAACTATCCAGCCAGCTAAGGACTTACAGAAGGTACTTTAAATCTTATAGAAGGTGTTTTAAATCTTCAGAATGCCTTACTCTCACCTGACCGCAACTTTGTTGTGAGTGGAGGTGAGAGGTGGATTCATAGTTCTGTGATGTAGCTACAACGCTATGGCCCTTCCAGCTATCTGGAAGTGTAGAATAGGAGCCATGGTAGAACTATACATAAAATTGAATAGGAACTTCACTGCACCACTAAAATAGCATCACAGTTTTGGCATTTTGCTGCATGCTTTAATTTTCTACATAGTGTGTTATTACAAAAATGGATGAATTATTAGATGACATTCTTGTGTATATAAAATATCCAAAACCAAAAGCATACAGTGTAGTCAGAAACCGAGTCTGATTATTTCTCGTATGTAGATATTTTCTGTACCTCTTTTGTAAGTTATTGTGATGATAGGTATGATTCCTGGTGTTACTGTATTCCTAGGACAGCCTTGGTCAGCTAATAGGGCAAGCTGTGTCACCCTAAGATATATAGATCATGTTTACTGTGCCGTATCTGGTTTGTAAGTTAAGCTACAAGAGCAGATGACAAAGATGCACATTTCCTATTCTTTTCCCCATCCCGGTGTGCCTTCCCCTTAAAAAGAGAGTAGTTTTATAGAGAAGTTCTTGCAGGTAAAGAGTCCATTTCAAAGTTGGAGATCGATGGCCTTTCTCTCGGTCCCGTCACCTTCATGGGTGTGTCTGATGGGGACACCGGAGAGGGCCTTCTCTGTGGCTGCTCCCAGACTTTGGAACTCCCTCCCACTGGAAGCCAACCTGGCCCCATCTTTGCTGTCCTTCCACAAGCAGGCAAAGACCTTTCTCTTCAGGCAAGCCTTCCCCTCAGTGACTGGCTACCTGAGTGTGACTTTTAGATGGACTGTTATGCGTTACTTCTCTGACTGGGTCTTTAGTACTACTTGCGTTTACCTTCTCTCAGAATGGTATTTGTTTGTTCCTTTTTTAATATTTGTATAATTATTGTTCTAGGTTTAATATTGTTGTTTAATGGTGTAAACTGTCTCTTTATAAGCATTGATCTTAGCTTTAAATATTGCCTTTTAATGATGTAAACCACCGTTTCCTTTCATTTTAATGAAAACAAACCGCCATTGTTTTCAGCTTTAAATATTGTATTCCAATGATGAAAGCCACTTTGGGTCTTTTTTAAGAAGAAGCACAGGGTAAAAAAAGAGAGAGAGAGAGAGATAGATAGATGGATGGATGGATGGATGTTTAAGGGAATTCATTACAGTATCAGATTCCTGTGTAGAGATTTTCCACGATCCACATAAACTAGTGGGGAAATAGCGATATAGTTTTGTTTCCTCTGTAGGGCTGAGCCCAAGAAGAACAAGCGAATATATACATTTTCAGGAGATAGCAGCTATGTGCAGTGCTGATTGGCTAGGGTGTGTGGTGTCACCAACTCATCTCTTTGCTTCCACCATGCTTCCAGGGAGTCTTTTTGTTTATTTGTTTGTTTTTAATGGAAATGCTTTAAATACAGTTACAAAACTGAGCCAGGGATTGGCAGAGATGGCTGATTGCCTGGGAAATTCTGCAGATGTTGGGATTTTGCTTATAATGCAGTGCTCGCAATTTGAGGGTATCTACACTAGACCATTATAGCAGTTCAGAACCACTGCTATGGCTAAATCGTGCAACCCCCCCGGGGCACGTTGCTTGCAGAGGTACACAGAATTTTTCACTGAGGAATCAGACTTTTTAGTGTGCGCGCATATGTGCCCAGTTGACGCACCAACATTACAAAAAGCAGTGTATTTCTCTCTGCTGGAGATGTCTCGTGCAGTTCCCTAAATTCCAAATCTCTTGTCCTTCTTTGGGGGTAATGCAGTGCCATGAACTAGGCAGATGGGTAGCCCTGCGGTGGGAAGCAACCTTCTCTCTGCTACATCCCTTTGGTTCCTTGCCTTGTTTCAGAGATGGACTGTTGCATTTGATGGGATTTGGGGCAGCCGTTCCAAGCTTCTGACCACTCGTCCTCCAAGGATAATGAGTTTGCCCACAGGTACTGCGGCATGGCAGATTGAGGCTGAGAAAGAGTTAACAGCCCTGCCAAGGAGCCCAGCTCTCCTTTTTCAAGCAACGCGTTGGGTTCGTTGACTTTGGCATCCGAAATATGGCCCTACTTGTTGCTGTTCTACAGCCGCCTTCCGTTGCTCGGCTCAAGACCGCAGCCAGACTTAATCTCTTGGTCTTCTTCCTAACCCTTATTTTTCCCACTTCTTCCTTCTGGTTAAATGGACTAAAAGAATCATTGTGTGGTTACTTCTCTCTCTCTCCCCCCCGTGTGTATGTGTGTGTGTGTGTGTGTGTGTGTGTGTTGAAAGATGTTAAGTCCAACAAGCTTTTACCCACCAAGTCTGTGGAGAAAACGGGCAGGCAATTTCTGTTTCAATCTACATGTCTCTCTGGAGCATAGTTCCACAGTCTGATCAATAGGTTTTATTGTAGACCTCACTGTCTCTAAAAGCTCTCTGACCTTATCCCATCTAAAAATAGCATGTGCTCTTGCAGCCAACAGAACCTTGACCTGCGAAAACCCATTTGGAACATAACTGACACATCCAGTCGGCTGTGTATCCAAGACACGCTTGGAGGACGGATTCTGTCCAGCTTTTCCACAGCACGGGCTTACAAGTCCTTAGAAGGGAATGACCAGCCAGGGGTGGGAGGGTGTGTGGACAGCCCGACTGAAAGAGGGAGAAAGCTGGGCCGTAGGTTTGACAGAAGACAGGAAGGTTTGAGAACACCAACTTGAGTATTAGCTCTCGGAATTTTTTAATTGCGTCGGAATGGCTTTGTCTCCAGCCCGTGTTAGCAGTTCTTGAGCAGAATAAAAGTCGGCAGCGGAGATGTCACCCTTGCGGTGTGTTGTAAAACAGTTGGGGTCGACAAGAAATGAAGAAAACCAGGCCTTGTTCTTACTAGTGTCACCAGGAAGTAACCCCCCTCAATCCCCCTACAAAATAACATTTTCCAAAGCTTTGATAAATATATATAGCATGGTGCAGCCCTAAAACACAATGCCAGTTTTCCAGATGTGCCTTGATTTCACTGCAGTCTTTGACAGTATTTACATTTTTTATGTGTGTGGTTTTTTTTTTAAAACCTGAGGTTCAACCTGGGAAAAGGACCAAATTTTCCTTGAGCAGTTTAAACACTTTTTTTGGGGGGGAAAACCGTTGTAATACATGTGTGGGCAAGGATTGTTACAACCTCGGCCTACCAAACCATTATTGTGAACCCTAAGAATAAAATGACCATCGTTTTGGACGTTCTCATAGGGGAACTAACTCCCTGTGATTTACCTTATGATCCAGTAAGGGATGAAAGCATCACTCGACTGGGTTTTGCCCATTGAGTAACATGCCACTAGAGATGGCAAGGGAGAAAATGGATTCGTTTGAAATGTGGGTACTGGAGGAGAGCTTTGTGGATGCCCTGGACTGCCAGAAAGACAAGCCAGTGGGTCCTAGATCAAATCAAGCCTGAACTGTCTCTGGAGGGAAAAAATGTTGAAACCAAAGCTGTCCTCTTTGGGACATACCATGAGAAGGCAGGATTCTCTGGAGAAGACAATAATGCTGGGAAAGGTGGAAGGCAGCAGGAAAAGAGGAAGACTAAATATGAGATGGATTGCATATGAATGGAAGCCCCAGATCTCCAACAGATGGGAGGATTCTGTGATGGGGCCTGTCATCTTTCCTGAATATGGGACCTATGACAAACAAGAGTCTCCATGACTTGTCCTCTTTTCCCTTCAATGGGACATTCTTGGGTAGACCTGAATCAAGCAGAAAGTATTACAGGTTAGACTATTTCTAAGCAGGAATTAAACTTCACGACATCTTAAAAGAAAAGTGTGTGACACATTCAGCAAGTCACAGCGCGAGGTATTAAAATCGCAGAGATAGGTCTCTGGGCACAGTTTTAAAAGCCAAAAAATGGTAAAAGAGCAAAGAAATATACATGAAAAAAATCCTGTGTCCAGCAGAGTTTAGTTTTCCTGGCAGGAGAACTAGATAGAATTTCAAGAAATGGTGATAAGGGATGGAGCTGAGGAGATTCCAGGGCCATAAAAAAAGTGGCATTTTGTGATCTCTGCTAAGAAAAGGTGGTTCCGTTGGTGGGTTCCACAAAATGTCCGCTCAGGGTCTCTTAATGCCTAGGCGATGATTGGTGTCGCTCAGTTCTCCGAGAGAGTGGTGCTTTTCACTGCAGTGCTTGTGACACTTGGGTTTACAGCAGATTAAATTAAATTTTAGGCTAGTTCAAGCTCTACTGGCAGAAGACAACGGGAGAAGCTGCTGCTGTGGAAATCTGCAACCGATGGCTATGGGGATGTCATGAGAGATGTCTTTTACTCTTCTGTTTTCTCCGTCCCTCAGGATGCATCTGGAGATGCAGGTGACTCTTTGGAAATTAGCTACTTACCGGATGAAGATAGTCCTCTTCCATTCAGAACACATATGCCCACATACATATAAGCACACATTATAAACGCACCTCTAGCCGATGCGCTTAGAATAGTATTGGCTTCAGCAACGGCAGAATGCTAAGCTTCTGCAGTGTCTTGGAGGACCCTCAAGTTGGGTGCAAACCAGACAAGCACCAGGTTGTTGATTCCGTTAGCTAGCTCTGGAATCACTAGGTTTTGCTTGTAAATAGAAAGTGTGGTTTGAAGACTCATGTACTGCAGCGCCCATATTATCACCCTCCCCATTGGCTTACCATGCAGATTCAGGGGATGATCAGAGTTATAGTCCAGAAAAAGAAACTTCTCTAACTTCTGGTTGGAAACATACAAAACTGCTTTACATTACTGTTGTGCAGTTATGTAAAAGGCATAACATTTAAGACAAAATTCTGTTAAGAAATCTCCATAGGCCTTATCTGTTGCATGCCAAGTTGTGCCACTTGGCGTGGAACAGGTAATGTCTACTGAGATTTTTTTAATGGTATTGTGCTTCCAGAGGTCTTTTGCTTAACTACATAACAAGATTGCTGCCATTTCATCTAACATTTGTACTGTCTAAACCAATGTTCTTGATTCTGGTTGACAGCAGGTTTGCATGGCAGAATTCTGTTGCAGAGTTTTGAATTTCTGATTAAATTCCTTTAGCTGCACAGTAGAAGTACAGAGACTCACAGAGGAGAATAGTTTTAAGTTCCCTAGATAGTCCAACCCTTTCTCGGTAAGTGGCACTTAAGGTCTCAATAACGAACCCTGAGACATTTGTAAGAGAAAGAATAAAAAGTTTCATTACTTACAGTTGTGAACAGATCAACAGCGAACAAACAAACTAACTGCTTCAAACAGACTAAAGAGAGGAAAAAGCTCAGCAGACAGGTGGAACTCTCTTTGAATTCAGAAGCGGGAAGGAATGATTGGTTAGTGCTGTCTAGGATAAGCTGTCACCTTAGGCCAGAAAAGTCCCTCTTAGTCGTTCAAACCAAGGTTGTAAAGACTCCAACAAAAATTCTTCCTTAGGCCAACGCAGAAATATCGAGAAAGCAGATTGACGACCTTCTTGCAAAGTAGGTGCTCTGCCAATCAGTCATGTTAGAACTTCCTAACCTTACCTCTTCTCTTCGTTCCACTCTTCCCCCCACCTCTCCATCTCTCTCTTCATTTCTCAGACTTCATGAGAAATAAATTTAGATGCCAGGGAATTGCTTTGATTTGTTTCTCTACAGCTGTTTTGCAGTCAGAGTGCTCTGCACACGTTGCGAGTGCTCTGCACACGTTGCGAGTAGACTTTGTCTAGGGGGGCGGGGTAAAAATCCAATAAAGTAAAGTAAAGTAAATGCTTTAGTCATCCTGACAACATCCTTAAAAAGTAAGCCCTGTTCTGATTGGGAAGCTGCAAATATCTTGTTCAAAGCAAATTAGGAAACTTGCGGCAGAGAGAAAGTTAAATTTGTGGGACTTTTCAGTTCACACTTACTAGCCTAAGCAGGCTGTGGTATCACACAAGCAGGTCTTGAAGCTTGCACCTTTCCTTTCTGTGCTCCAACTCCTCCTTGGTTTGATCAAGCTGCAATTTTGTTGTCAGCATCCGAATTGACATCCTCTGGTTGTTGCTCACCTTGGAGACCAAAATGGGAAACCACAATCAAACTGTGGTTTCTGATACTGGTTTGGAAATTAAGTGTGAACCATGATTTTCTGGTTTGGCTGTATTGGCAAATTGTGGTTTGCTGTGACTGTGGAAGTCAGAGGGGTGAGGAAGTGGGCAAAGGGCAAGAGAAGAGGGATCATGATGAGAGCAAGCCATGGTTTGGTGTCCAGATAAACGAAATCCCTAGCTTTGGAGAGCCGGCACTTTCTGTACCTGCCAGGAGAAAGCACTGAGTGTGAGGGTCAAGGCCCTCAATCGCCCTGCCTGTGAAGAAAGGGTATTGCGGACAGATCTGGCTGGGAGCAGGCGTTCTGCTAGATACCGAGGTCCTAAACCGCTTAGGGCTTTGAATGTTATCATCATAACCTTGAAGTCGATGCGGAAACGAACCGGTAGCCAATGAAGGGTGGCCAGAGTGGGGGAGATGTGCTGAAATTTCTTCACCCCAGTTATTAATCTGGCCACCAAATTCTGAACCAGTTGTAGTCTCTGCATGAACCTCAAGGGTAGCCCCACATAGAGAGCACTGCAGTAGTCTATTCTTGAGATTACGAGTGCATGAATCAAAGTCGTGAGTGCCCCTGCATCTAGATAGGGACGCAGCTGGGCAATCCTCCGAAGATGGAAATGGGCTGCCCGGACCACAGATGTCACCTGAGTTTCCATGGTGAGATCTGGGTCCAGACAGATGGCCAAGCTGCAAACCTCATTCTTCGTGGGAAGAGTCACTCCCCCAAAGGAAAGGGAGTTTCCCAACCCACTGACGCCAGGGCCGCCCACATGCAAGATTTCCGTCTTGTCCGGATTCAACCTCAGTCCATTTGCCCTCATCCACCCCAGAACGGTTCCCAAGCAGCGCTCAAGGGACAGAACAGCATCCACTGAAGTTGGAGAAAAGGAGAGGTAGAGCTGGGTGTCATCAGCGTACTGATGACACCGAGCCCCATAACTCCGGATGACCTCACCCAGCGGCCTCATATAGATATTAAATAGCATTGGCGAGATGATCGACCCCTGCGGAACCCCACAATTGAGGATCCACGGGGTGGAAGTCATCTCACCAAGCTGCACTCTCTGGAGACGGTCCCCCAGGAAGGAACGGAGCCATGCCAAAGTGAGGCCACTGATCCCCAGCTCAGAGAGCCGCCCCAGGAGGTGGTCGACGGTATCAAAGGCCGCTGAGATATCGAGGAGGACCAACAAGGACATATTGCCCCTGTCGGTCTCCCTCAGGAGATCATCCTGCAGGGCGACCAATGCTGTTTCCATACCATGCCGCGGCCTGAAGCCCGACTGGAACGGATCAAGGCCATCAGTTTCCTCCAGGAGTGCCTGGAGCTGATCAGCCACCACTCTCTCGACCACTTTACTTAAGAAAGAAACATTGGCGACGGGCCTATAATTACCAATTTCGTCCGCCGCCAAAGTAGGTTTCTTTCGAATGGGCCTAATGAGTGTCTCCTTGAGGGCAGGGGGAACCATGCCCTCCTGGAGAGACCCATTAATTATTGCAGTGGCCCATTCTGTTGTTACCGGCTTGGCTGCTTTGATGAGCCAAGCCGGGCAAGGGTCTAAGGAGGAGGTGATGGCATGACAGCGCGCAAGCACCCTGTCCACCTCATTGGACATCACAGGTTGAAATCAGGTTAACCTCTCTGGACAAGACGATGCACTGGACATCTCAATTTGTTTGGAAAAATTGAAAAAAAAATTAAGTGTTGTGGCAAACTGTCTGGTTTGGATTTCTGGTTTTCTCAAAGAACTTGCTCATTTGGGCAAGATATTCATTCTTTATTTTCGACAGTGCCCGTACCAATAATAATAATGTCAAGTCAAGTCAATTCTGACCTACGGCGACCATTTTCAGGGTTTTCTAGGTAGAGATGACACAGAAGTGGTTTTCCATTCCCTTCTTCTGGGGGAGCCTTGCGACTGTGCAGCTTGCTCAAGGCCTCACAGGCTGGCTCTTCTCCCTGGAGGCACCCAGTGGGGAATCGAACACCCAACATCTGGCTCTATAGCTGGATACCTAAAACACTGAGCTATCCAGCCAGGACTTGTATCAGTAACCCTCAGCATTTTATATCTTACGCCCCACCAACTAAGTCATAGAACGAGTCCTACCACGAAGTACATTCCCCCCCCCCCAGAACGACAGTTGCATGCTTACAGAAATTCTGTTTATTATAGTTATTATTTACAGTAAATTTTAAGGGTGTTGGAAATGACCGTAGTATTGTTGAGAATAAACAGAAACAAACCCATTAGTAATTGAAAATTTTAACAATATTGTGGAGTATAAATTTCACTTTTTGTAAAACGTTCACATGCTGGAAGGCGGACAGTCTGTGGCTGATAGGATTAGTCGGAAGTGGCTGGTCACATTTGGAAGATGACATGGGGATTTTTTGTAGCATTTACTAAAATTCTGTGTCCCACTGAGATGATTTCTGAATCTCACTTGGTGATAGATGTACCACAGTTCTAGTGTTCTGGCATAAGGATGTGGGAGAGCGGGATTAGATGTTCGGGCAAGCTGCATAGCTGTCTCCTTACCAACTCGAAGAGTATTTCATCTTTTCAAATAGGTCAGTGGTTCCCAACCTTGGATCCCCAAATGTTCTTTGGCAACAACTCCCAGAAATCCTGGCCAGCACAGCTAGTGGTGAAAGCTTCTGGAGTTTTAATCCAAGAACATCTGGGGACCCAAGGTTGGGAACCATTAACCTAGCTGAAAAGATAAAATAACAATTGAACGAGGTAATAAGATTCAGACACTTTGGCTAAGCGTGCTCACAAAGCAGTGCCAGTTGAAGGGATGCCTCAAAGCAAGTCTGGTTGCTGATGAATCTTAGATTTTCATTAACAGTTGTTTTATTCTTCTCATATGCGTGTGGATGTAATCTGCGTACGCTTCCTGTCCAAACGAAAATTGGTTTGCAGATAAGAATTTGGAAGACGTCACTTCTACAGACCTAAACTCTTCCCTTCCAATCCGCTGGGTAGTCAGAAAGATGATTCAGAAATATGCAGGTCTCTCTAGAAATTTTGCTCACCTTAATAAAACACTTGCACCTTCCTTGGGAATGTCTGCAGGTGTGTTTTGCCTCGCCATGAACTTCTAAATTCACTTGAGGCATTGTTGGAAATGAGACTCAGAAGCACAGACATGCCTGGGAAATGTTGCTATTTATATGGATTTTGGGGAATAGAGGCTTCCTTGAACTTCTGAATCCCTGCATTTGTGTTTAATGGCAACAAACCATTAGAGACAATGGGAGCAGAGGGGAGTGTGTCAGCTTTAAGGTGGTACGGGAGCTGCCTGGTGACCCTGAACTGGTGTGTAAGCATAGGATCACCAGGCAGCTTTCATAGTTTCCTACCTATAATTTTAGGTGGGGGACTATGTAGGACCTGGATCAACATATCCCCAAATAGCTTTTGTAGCCCCTTGAGTCTGCCTAATTTCACAAGAGGAAGGAAACGCTCATGTCCACTGAGCACTTGACATTTAGTCCAGTCGTGTCCGACTCTAGGGCGCGGTGCTCATCCCTGTCTCCAAGCCATAGAGCCAGCGTTGGTCCGAAGACAGTTTCCGTGGTCACGTGGCCAGCGCGACTAGACACGGAACGCCGTTACCTTCCCACCGAGGTGGTCCCTATTTATCTACTCGCATTTTTACATGCTTTCGAACTGCTCGGTTGGCAGGAGCTGGGACAAGCGACGGGAGCTCACTCCGTCGCGTGGATTCGATCTTACGACGGCTGGTCTTCTGACCTTGCAGCACAGAGGCTTCTGCGGTTTAACCCGCAGCGCCACCACGTCCCACCCACGTCCCTGTGGGCACAGTTCTCCTCAAAGTGAGGCACTCTCGTAACTTTAACGAAAATACAGTACCAAAGATAACACCACCACCACAGAAATGGGACCTCTTTGTCACCTGTTGGTCACTTCAGGTGTTGCTGGCAGGGGTTGACACAGCCTACAGTTGGCTTGCAGTAGCTGGAGGTGGTCCACAGACTCTGCAATGTAGAGCCCCCCACTATAGGGGGAGTATTTTGAGCCATTTCACTGTGGGTAGCACCACCTGTAGCCACTTTGATTCTTCCCTGGTCTCCACTTCTACCCATCTGCAGTGGTGGTTGATGTTTGTTTGTTCCTACAGTATTGTATATTGAGTAGACAACAATGTGAAGCAGCCCATATCTGTAAATCAGGTCCTGAAGTGAGCAGCTATCCAACTGCAGTGGGATGCACAGAGATTAATTCCCTGTAAGGGAGCATTGACTGCAGACAGGTTGGTTTGCTTTTGGTTCCTTTTAGCCACAGTTCAGTGTGCAATTGGTTTTGTTTAGCCGAGACACGATGAAGTTTGAAAAACAAGACAGATAGACAGGCAGAATGAAAGGGGTGGGGGAGAAAGCAAGCAAGCAAGATTCTCTTGGGGTATTCTTCTTCTTCATCCTCCTCCTCCTCCTCCTCATAGAACTGCAGAGCTGGAAGAGGCCCTATGGATCATCATCATTGAACTCCAAACCTCTGCTTTGCAACTGGATACTATCCAGCAGTCCTTGCCACTTGGATAAGATAGAAAGAATATTAATTATAGGCACATCAGAACTTGGAAACGTACATGCATTTTAAAAAAAAAAAACACTTCATTCCTATTATTTTTTGTTGTTGTTGTTGTTTAGTCGTTAAGTCGTGTCCGACTCTTCGTGACCCCATGGACCATTTATTTTTTTTACAGTGTTCTAAAAGTAATTTGTTGTTTCCTTATTTAAAATATTTTTACCCTGCCTTTCTCCTTAGAAAAGACCCCAGGTGGCTTATGTAATTCAAAGGCAGCATGTAAAGCTAATAACAACGGGTATACAATACTGAAAGGTTCAAACAAATATCACGCTAAAATGGTTAACAAAAGCAGCACAAAAACACATTCAAAGCAGAAAAATGCAGCAATACATTTTAACAAACCTCATTCAGGCAGCCAATCACTGGGGGAAGGCTTGCCTGAAGAGAAAGGTCTTTGCCTGCTTGCAAAAGGACAGCAAAGATGGGGCCAGGCTGGCCTCCAGTGGGAGGGAGTTCCAAAGTCTGGGAGCAGCCACAGAGAAGGCTCTATCCTGTGTCCCCACCAAATGCACCTGTGAGGGTGGTGGGACTGAAAAAAAGGCCTCTGCTGATTATCTTAACACTCAGGCAGGCTCATCAAGGGAGAGGCAGTCCTTATTGAAGAGTAACGTATTGTGTAACACTTGTTCCTTATTATTTCATTACTTTTTTGTTATCTGGAAGGGAAGGAAAAACCCCACGCTATTTAGGATTGGTAAAAGAGTAGCATAAAACTTAAAAACAATCCCTGCCGAAATATCTCTAGAATGTCCTTAAAATATAATTTTCAAAAGTGGTATACATGGATTTTTTTGCTCTATCAATAAATTAATTTTGTGTAACACTCCTTTCGAAATATGACTTCATTTCATCCTCCTTGCCATAAAAAATAGCTGGCTACAGGTAATCATTGCGTGTAACATGTTACCTTTAACCTTTGGGTCTCCCCACGTATGAAACCAATCTGGATCTTTTTGGGGAGTGAGTGTTGATGTTGGCGGCATATAGATGACTTACCAGACCAAGATGCAGCTGGATTTATTCCAAGACAGCTTTTCTCAAAAGTAGTGCTCACAAATGGAAAGGTTACAGCCAAGGGCTTGCTAGAAGTTGGCAGGGCGGTGAATGTCAAGATATATACATTATGGATGTTCTATTAGCTGAATCTGTTCCCATGGAGTTGGCATCACGCCTTCTGGAACTGATGCTAGACACTCCTGCTTGTGGTTATGGTCTTCCAACCCCAGACATACCCATCATGTGTGAGTGAAGGTTCCTTGACATGTCCTTTGGGTTTTCAGTTTGTTTGCCTGGAGACAGCTGGTTTTGATCCCAGATTCGGACTCCATCGTGGGTGGAAAGATGGTGTCATCCTAATTGTACATCATGCAAGGACTCAGAACTTGGTCACATCTTAAGGCGCATTCCTTGAGTGTGCAAAGAGTTGATTACGTATTGTGTTGGGAACACGGTGGGAATGTAGTGGAATGATCTTCCTTGATCAGGTTTGGAAGGGACAATTTCCGTGCATATCTGGGAAAGATGCTCTAATTCAGCCAGCCTCCTCTGGCAGCTTAAAAAATGGACCTGGCTGATGGACTTTTTTTTCCAGCTTTGGCAAGCGCTGCTGTTCCTTTTAACAGGTTCCTGTCGCTACAGATCTGGCTCCCAGGAAATGAGGAGACACACAAAATTTTAGAACAAGAATGGGCAAGTGTGGCCTTCCAGACCAGAGTTAGGAAATGTGAACCATTTGAAATCCAATTCCAATATTCCCCTAGTCAGCATGGGAGATGTAGTCCAAAAAGCTAATGATATGGTACTGTATTGCAACTTTACCAGTTTGTGCTACCATAGCCAACATTAAGGTATTATGGGAGGTATAGTTCAGTTCAATGTGCATGGCTGGACATTTCTGTATCACATATGGGGCAGAACGTCTGGGGACTATTGTGGCTTCCTGGAGCTGACCATCCTTGTCTTAAAAAGGTTCCGTGAAAGAGGAAGCTGCTTGGGTTTGGGGGAAACAATCCAATAAATAGCAAATCTGTACATTGAAGTGAAAGTGATACTTGGCTCAGGAATACTTAGGAATACTATGAGTGAGAAGGATCTTGGAATTGTTGTAGATCAAAAGCTGAATATGACCCAACAGTGCAATTTGGCTGCAAAAAAAAGGCAAATGTTGTTTTAGTATGCATGAATAGAAGTATAGTCTCCAGATTCCGTGAGATACTAGTCCCTCTCTATTCAGCACTGGTTATGCCTCATCTAGAGTACTGTGTCCAGTTCTAGACACCACACTTTAAGAAGGATGCCAACAAACTGGAGCAGTTTCAGAGAAGGGCAGCACAGATGAACAAGGGACTGGAAACCAAACTCTTTGAGGAAAGAACTGGGCACATTTATCCTTGAGAATAGAAGAGGGGGGGGGGGGGGGAGATAAGATAGCACTTTTCAAATACTTGAAAGATAGTCATGTAGAGGAGGGGCAGGATCTGTTCTTGATCATCCCAGAGTGCAGGACATATAATAATGGACTCAAGCTACAGGAAGCCAGATTTCGGCTGAATATCTGAAAAAAATGTCTTAACTGTTAGAGCAGTACGACAGTGGAACTAATTACTTTGGGGGTGGGTGAGCGCTCGAGCGCTCGAGTTATTCAAGAGAAAATTGGACAACCATCTGTCAGATCTGCTTTGGAGTCCTGCCTTGAGCAGGTGGTTGGACTCAATTATTCTATGATTCTGTGAACGTGTGGATAGGCTGTTTCCCTCTAGCCCATGATATCAACAAAAAAAGCTCTTCCCACTTCTTTTGGGGTTTTTCCCCCCTAAAGCATTGAAATAACAAAAGGAGATTTTCTCAGCTCCCCCCTCCTCTGGCATTTCTTACCTAAAATTGCTGTCAAAGCCTTTCCTAATTTATCTGCTAGATGTTGATAAGTCGATATTAAACACGATCACTTTTCTCTGAAAAGTTTGTTCTGCCGACTGACCCTGCACTATTTTTCTGGACCCATGTCTTGAAAGTAAATGGGATTACAGTAGAGTAGTCTTCGTCTGGATCTCCAGTGTTGAGAGGGGACCGCCTTCTTACTGTTAACATTTTGTGGATGCTAAGCTGAACGTCCAGTTCTCGTATCGTTCTCACTGCTGAGAAATAGTAGGACGGGACTTGCTAAAATCTGTTTCTCTTTTTGCTACATGTGGACAGACAACTTCAAATTCCTTGCTTTCCCCTTTTAGGGCTCTTTATCTTTAAGCCAGATTTGGGTGGGATTGCGTCCTTCCTTTGCATGGCACAACAGATGATCAGCCTGATATAACATGGTCAGGATAATCATATATCCAGAGCTTGGAAAATCTCCCTTTTTACAAGACATCTCCCCACAAATCACCTGAGCAGTATGCCTTGTGACTTCTGCTTGGGGGTTTCTGGCAGTTGTGGCCCAACGTACAGCACAGTCCTTTCTTGAGAGTGACTGGAACAGTTACTTTTGTGCTGTTTAATGCATGAGGTGTGATGCAGAGGTTTCACAGCTCCCAATGGAACTTGAAGTCCGACACTTGTGAAGCCAGAGGTTGGGAATTCGATTCCCCACAGTGCCTCCTTGATAAGGGTTTGACTTGATGATCCGTAGGGTCCCTTCCAGCTCTGCAGTTCCAAGATTATTTATAACCTGGTGTTTCCCACACATCTCAAGTCTTCGAGCTGGGAAGGGATCCTATGAATCATCAAGTCCAACCCTTGTTAAGGAGGCACAAGTGGGGAATCAAACTCCCAACCTCTGGCTTCACGGCCAGATACCTAAACCACTGAACGATCCAGCAGTTTGGACTCAGCTCCGTTTAATCTTCCTCGGTGTAAGGCATTCTATAGAAGTTACCCACGTAGGACAAAATAGCATTTTTTTTGGCCCCATTTACTTGGATGATCAGTTGTGTTTAACACAACATTCAGCGTGATTTAAATCCTGTACAGTTTTCTCTCGGAGTTAAAATTGAGATTGAGAAGTTGATGAGATTTGCCTACTTAGGCATAGAGTGAAAGAAAAGAGGTCGCTCTCTATCTTCATGTTTTTCGATAAGGCATCTCAGGGCAGATTAATATCTTGATATCTTGTACATCGTGGGAGGGGGGAAGGAATAAAAATAAAAATAACTCATTTTATTTACTTTTGCATTTAATTCTTTCCCTCCATGGTTGGTAAGACTATCAAAATATTTATCAGTTGTCAGATTCTTTGTCTCAAAACCGTGAGTATATTGGAGTAGAAAATAATTTCTTTAGTCAGCCTGCAGGGCTGTTTATCTGGAGGGTACCAGGTTGCAAAACATTTCGTCAGTCTTTTAAAGTCATCATCATCGTCATAGAACTGCAGAGCTAGAAGGGACCCTCTAGATCATCAAGTCCAGCCCCTGCCAAGGAGGCACAGTGGGGAATTCGAACTCCCAACTTCAGGCTCTGCAGCCAGAGACCTCAACCACTGAGCCTTCCAGCAGTTGTATTCTGTGAAGATCAAGTTAAAATCACCTTGTACTGAGTCCATTTAACCCAGTATTGTATTGTCAACTCTGTTGGTAGCAATGGCTCTTCAGGATTGAAGCCAGGAGTCTTTCCTAGCTTTACCTGGAGATCTTTGGTAGGGAGAGGACTTCCAGATTTCCAGGACTCCAGAATGCATCCAGAATTCCCCCAGGCAGAATTTTGGGAGTATGTGAGCAAAAACTAAAGTTGAAAGAGAAGTCTCCCTAACGGTATATTTGTTTTGCTCCACGTGCTTGTGTTTCAAAGAAGACGGAGAGGGCCCCAGTGCTCGCTCAGCGTCTCCGCAGTGCTTCATGGGAAGGATAGTTTCATGGGAAGCTGCGTCTTGCAGATCCTATAAACCAGTGTTCCCCAACGTTTTCCGGTCTGCGGACCGGCTGGGGAAGGCGGGGCACCCCCCGCGTGCACGCATGCGCGAACAAGCGCGCGAGCGCGCGCGCCCCGCCATTTTGCACATGCGCACTGCCGCGAGCGCGCGAGCACAAACGGCAGTGCGCGCTTGTGCGGGCCCGCGCCCCCCCCGCGCATGCGCAAATGGCGGCGCGGTGCTTGTGCGGGCATTCCAGCGCGCGCGCGCAGGCGCAAACGGGCTGCGCGGGGGTGAGTGCGCGCGGGGAGGTCTCTCTTGCCGGCCCGGTCTGGGCCAGGCCAGGGACCGGCACTGGGCCGGGGACCGGGGGTTGGGGATCGCTGCTATAAACCAGAGGTCCCCAACCCCCGGTCCGCGGCCCGGTACCGGTCCGTGGCCTGAGCCGGACCGGGCCACCGAGACAGACCTCCCGCCCCACCCCCCGCACACACTCACCCCCACACAGCCCGTTTGCGCCTGCGCGCGCGCTCCAGCATGCCTGTGCGAGCGCTGCGCCGCCGTTTGTGCATGCGCATGGGCATGCGGCACTCATGCGAGAGAGAGAGAGAGAGAGAGCGCTTGTTCGCGCATGCGCACGAGCATGGGGGGTGCCCCTCCTTCCCCAGCCGGTCCGTGGACCAAAAAAGGTTGGGGACCGCTGCTATAAACTACCCTTCCCCTGGAGTAGTGATTCCCAACCTTAGGTCCCCAGATGTTCTTGGACTAAAACTCCCAGAAGCTTTCACCACTAGTTGTGCTGGCCAGGATTTCTGGGAGTTGTAGTCCAAGACTATCTAGGAGCCCAAACCATTGCTATGGAGCGTGGTAGGGACTCCCAGCGTTCAACAAGACCAAGAGTCATCTCTTCCTTCTTCTGGCACATGTGTTTCATGCCCCCCCCCCCACAGGACATGAAACACATGTGCCACACACACACACACACACACACACACACACACACACACACACACACACAGAGGACATGAAACACATGTGCTAGTAGGCAGGCCTTCCTTTTGCCTTCTGTTTTTGCTGGTCCACTCCCAGAATTCTGCCTGCAAGGGGGCGCGATTCTGAGTGAATTCTGTAACTGAGGGTTCTGGAAACCTGAAAGTCCTACCTATTTCTGATCCTTGGTGGTCTCTGATCAATATACTGACCAGGCCATATCCTACATTGCTTCCCAAACAAGAGAAGATAGGGTCTGTACAGGGTACGGTGGTCATGCAGGGACACATCGAAGTATAGATGCTTGAGGTCGAAGCAGGAGGTTCAGAAGTCCCCATAGACTGCTTTGCCCTTTCTTTGACTCTTAAATGAATGAATCAGAACGTGCATTTTCACAGTTCTGAGTGAAGTTGCAAAATCTGGCTATTCCTTTGGTCACCCAGCAGCAGAGTTTTGATCATCTGTAAAGATCAGACTACGGTTAGACCCGTTTCATCCCTTTTCTACGACACAAGGCTTTTCCGTCTGTCGAAAGTGCAGCAGACAATGTTTTACTTTATGTCGCTCCGTTTGTATTGTACCGTTCTACACAACGGGCCCAGCAGGAGGCTTGCCGTCCTACAGGTTCTGAAAAATAAAATACGAATGGCTGTTTTACAACCACTAGAGATAATAAAACACAAAGGTCTATTGCCCTTTTTTGGGGGGGGGGGGGAGAAATGCACCGTGTTTGCAAAATATACAAAACAACAACAACAAGCGGCAGAGATTTACTTATGAAAGCTGTGACAAAGTTTAAAAAGAAGGTTATACCCTGTTTTTTTTAGTGGCCTGGAGAAACCTGCCTCACAGGCTCAAAAGATCAGGACCTTGCACAAGAGTAGAGCTGCTATCCAGAAGTCGTCCTTATTCCTGAGAAAGGGCCTTTCAGAAAAGCCTCATATAGAGGTGCCCGAAACATAGGCTATATAGAAGAAGCATCGGAGCCAGCTTTTGCTGCGGTAGGGCATGCTGTGGGCCTGTCCTGTCACACAGTGTAATTTTGGGGGGCATGTTTTTTTCATCTTCTCCTCCAAAACCTGGAAAACATTGGAAATCCATATCCAGTTTTAGGTGGAAAAATACACATACAGAGTTAGTGCCCTCTATGCTGGAGGAAACCACCAGCTTTACTTGCCCTCTATGCTGGAGGAAACCACCAGCTTTACTGTCTCACTATAAAGCAAAATGTGCTGCTTATAATGCTTGAAGCACTCTCTGGGCAGTTCATAATTTAATTATGAAGGCTACACATTTCCTCTCTCCCCCCCCCCCCCCCGTGAGCTGGATATCAATTTACCGACCTCAGAAAGATGGAAGCCTGAGTCCACCTTGAGTGCCAGCTACCTGAGGCCAGGATCAGACTCAGGTTGTAAGCAGAGGCTTCACTTAACTGGATGGTTGATCCCAACTATAGTAGACCAGCCAACTAAAGTAGACCAATTATTTAAATAACTGGATGGTTAATCCCAACTAAAGTAGACCAATTAATTCGGTAGAATGTATATTATTTAAGTGTTGCTTTGCGACTCAGTGGGTCTGCTCTCTAGCTGAGACTAGCGCTCACCGCTGAGAAAAGCAGAGAGAAAGAATAAGAAGTATCCCTAAGTCGACATGTACTCAATATGACCTTTCCTTGTGGGGAGAGGTAGGGGATATGTATAAAGGATATGTCTAAATATTTTAGGTGGGCCTCTCTGCGCTCGTAGCATCTGGCTGCTACGACCTCTTGCCGTCGTCGTTCTGCGCATGAATGCAGCCTTTGTTGATCTTCAGGTGGTGTAGCTGGTGGCTTTTCAGCACTGGAGGAGTTTAATTAGTGATTCATCTTCCCTTCACCTTTCCAGGATTAGCCCCTTCACAGCCCGGGACGGCCATTTCCTGAATGACTTTGGAACAAAATAGTTGGCGCTCAGAATAAGAGAGAGAGAGAGAACCCTGAGGCGGGGTTCGGAGAGGACATGTCCGAACTCAACTTTTGCAAAACGTCACCCCCAGAGAGCTGCAGAAACACACCCTGGAGTCTAGTGGATTGTAGATGACGTGGCAGTTCAGAGACAGAGAGGGGAGGGGGGGGGGTCTGGTGATGCCTTTGTGTGTATTTCTTTTCATTTGTCCCTGGTACTCAATAGATTCTCCAGTGCATATCCAAACAAGCTGGTGGAAGTCACCGAAAAGGATTTGATATCAACCAGGGTGGGGTTGACCTCTTTGTTTAAGGTGCTCTGTAACACTCAGGTGACCCCCCTGCCCCCGTCCAAAGTCGGGTGTGAGTCAACCTAGTTTTATCTCATCCTTAAGAGAGCACCTTTTCACCTGGCTTTTTGTTTTGTTTTGTTTTGTTTAGCTTTTTAAAAGTGGGAGTGAGAGCCAGTATGGCATAGATCAGTGATGGCGAACCTTTTTGGGCCCGAGTGCCCAAACCAGGGGAAAACAAAAAACCAGCAGGCGGAGGCGGAAGCAGCGGTGGAAGGGGGAATCCTGGGCATGGAGGTGCCTTGAGACCCCACTCTGGATCCGCCACCACCGCCAGCTGCTCCGGATCCTGGCCCGCCAGGAGGGGGAGTAGGGAAGGGGGGAAGGGGAATAGCGATCCGGCGACTTATGACTTGCGTGCCCGCAGAGAGGGCTCTGCGTGCCAGCTGTGGCATGCGTGCCCTAGGTTCGCCATCGCTGGCATAGAGGATACCGTGTTGGAGTACAACTCAGGAGACCTGAGTTCCAGTCCCTTCCCAGCTTCAGGGAGTCACTAGCGTGTGTGTCTTTGGCAGCGAGGAGCCACTCACATAATTTCAAAAACCGAATAGAATGGAAGACCTCTGTTCAGAGTTGCCGTGATTTGGAAGCTAGCACATAAGATAGCACATCATGCACAAAAAAATGGGACTGGACAAAGTATGGCACTACAAATTCCATCATTCCCAGGGAGCACTGCCAGGGGTGGGGGGGATGCTGGGCACTGCAGTCTAAGACCCAGCGTCCTGGAGGGGCTCCGTTTTGCTCACCCCACTTGTTCTAAAGCAGTAGTTGGGGTTGATAAGAAAGAGAACATTATAGACACCCACAAGAGGAGAGCGTTCTGGATTCCCGGACTGCCAAAACCTCCTTTGTGAAAGACACAACACACCCCAGGCCTGCTCACCTACAGGTTAGCGAGATGGACACATTTTTGGCACAGCGCGAGGGAGGTGTTCCAGCATGTTTTAAACGACAGCCATCCTACTTGTTCCAATCTAATGCAGCAATATTTATCAAGCCTTCTGGGGGGATAAAAGCAGGCTGCGCCGATGGGGAGATTCTGGGAGCTGTAGTCTCGAAAAGTAACTTTAGCGAACTCCAGGTTGAACTCACATAGGTTTATGTCTGTGGTTTAGGTCTCTGGCTGTAGAGCCAAAGATTGGGAGTTCGATTCCCCGCTGGGCCTCCTTGAAAGGGGCCGGACTCAGTGATCCACAGGGTCCCTTCCAGCTCTGCAGTTCTAAGATGATGATGATGATGATGATGTGGCAAAGAAGGCATGCAGTTGAAGAATATCAGACAGTTGAATTCAGTGATCCTCAGCAGGAGCCTGAAACAACACATGAGCATACATATGTATGTATGTGTCTGTGTATATGTATATATGTTGTCTGTATATTTATTATGTTGATGGTCTCCCTTTCTTCTAAAGAGATCGTACAGGGATCTTGCCCATCCTGTAATTCTCACAACAGCCCTGTGAGGTGAAGGGAGATGATGACAGGTTGAAGGTCACCCACTGACTTTCATAGCCAGTGGAGGCTTGAACTGTCATGTCCTACATTGTAGGCCAACAGTTTAATCTATTAATCTATCTGTGGGTGGTTTATGCAATATTATAAAGTCTTATTGTCCTACATAAGATTTCCTGGACTTGGCTTTCCCTTCAAACTCCACACTGCTGTGACTTGTAGAAGAAACGGTCTCTACCACCCGTGGCTGTGCAGGGCTTATAACAGCCGTGGCACGCTCACGATGTGCATTGAGTATTGCAATGCATGGACTATACTGATTCTTGACACATATTTCCAAGACACTTGGCATGTCAGAATGCAGAGCTTGTGTTTCCTTTTCCATGAAATGTTGCCTTTGCAACCACAGGAATTTTAGATGTAAATGGGCATTTGAATACTTACTTGGACCCCACGCTTGCTTTGTCATCTGGAACATTTCCTGGCTGTTATAAAC
This sequence comes from Intellagama lesueurii, assembly GCA_037013535.1. NCBI lineage: Eukaryota > Metazoa > Chordata > Lepidosauria > Squamata > Agamidae > Intellagama > Intellagama lesueurii. Next base: position 344,686,552 of record JBAJHW010000001.1, on the reverse strand, counting down.
ATTTCCCCGAACAGGGAGGCAAATGTAGGATTAGTATAATAAGAGTGATGTAATGACAGATCTAGGAGTGCACTTACTTGTTGTAACACCTCCCATAGCCACCTCCCCCATCTCCTGATAAGGTGAGTTCAAAAATGCATGCAGCTTGATCAGTTCAGATCAATAAATGGGAAACAGGTCTTTTATAAGGGTAATGGTTCTTAATTGCCCCTTCTGGACCAAAGCACCAATACTGTGACAAGGCGGTTATGTGCTGTCAAGTAGGAACTGATTGATAGCAACTCTAATAGGGCTTTTGAGGTAAGTGTGATATTTAAGGAGTGGCATTACCAGTTCCACACTCTCACCAATGAGTTTCCATGGCTGAGCCGTGGAATCCTGGCCTTCTGAGTCCTTGTCTAGCACTCTGCCCACTACACTACACTGGGTATCATGGATACCTTTTAAAGGTGGGAGCAACAGCCCGGGTATACAAGGATAAGGTAAAGGTTCCCCTTGACATTTAGTCCAGTCGTGTCCGACTCTAGGGCGCGGCGCTCATCCTCGTTTCCAAGCCGTAGAGCCAGCGTTTGTCCGAAGACAGTTTCCGTGGTCACGTGGCCAGCGCGACTAGACACGAAACGCCGTTACCTTCCCGCCGAGGTGGTACCTATTTATCTACTCGCATTTTTACATGCTTTCGAACGGTTAGGTTGGCAGGAGCTGGGACAAGCGACGGGAGCTCACTCCGTCGTGTGGATTCGATCTTACAACTGCTGGTCTTCTGACCAAGGATAGCTTGCAATAATACTCTGTTCCTGGGAAAATCCATCCCCCCCCCCCCCCCCACAGCTACTGTAAGGTTAAGTTGTAAAGGACTGCAGTGGGATGCAGGGAAGCCCATGTGTGTCTGGGCAGTGCATGGGTAGTGTGGCAAGCTTGTTCTGGAAAGGAGAGGGATGTGGGCTCCGTTCTGTTTGCTAAGAATGTGAGAAAGGATTTGCTGGATTAGACAACAGCCCACAGTGACCCAGTGACTCCAGCGCTACTTTCCTCAGCAATGACCAGCTAAATCAAGGGTGTGGAATCATTTTAAGCCCAAGGGCCGAAATCAGCTTCTGAGACATTCTTTGGAGCTGCATTCCAGGGATGGGTGGATCCAGAAGCCAAAGGGCGGAACCAGAATACCAGTTCAGAGGTCTTACTTACTACCTGTCGCTTACTGCCTGGAGAGACGCACGTCAGGATTTTAGAAGGAGAAAATAAGAATATCTAAAAAATTAGAATGAAGACAATTACATGCTGTCAGGTTGATTCTGAGTCACGGTGACCCTTTCTAGAGTTTTCTAGATATAGAATACTTGAGGAGCGGTTTACCATTCCCTTCTTTCAGGGGCACTCTGGATCAGGGCCACTTGCCCAAGGTTACACCGGTTGGCTCTTGTGCCCTGTAGCCATAGCAAAGACTTGAGCTCCCAACCGGTGGCTCCACAACCAGGTACCCAACTCATGGAGCTATCCAGCCGACTAGAAGGGGAAAAAAAGTAAAATAATCATCTGACTCATGGTGATCCTTTTCAGGGTTTTCCAGGTAGAGAGGTACTCAGGTAGAGAGTATTCAGAAGTGGTTTCCCATTTCCTCCTTCTGGGGTCGTCCTGGGACTGTGCAGCCAGCCCAAGGCCACAGCGGGGAATCGAACTCCCAACTTCTGGCTCCTCAGCCACCTTACTTAAACCAGTAAGCTATCCATGAGGGTATCATGGGCAACTTTAGAGGGTTAGATTGGCTCCAGGATCAAAGTTCCCCCATCTCTAACCAATATGTTTCGTCTGGAGATCCCGTGCAAAATTGCCAAACTCATGTGAAGAAATTTAGGGTCAGCCTAATTGCTCGGGACTGTTTTTTCCTGGGGTGTTTCAATACGATTCCTTGACTGAAAAAAAATAAGCAGACTTTCTTCCGGGCCAAGACGGATGAGCCACCTCTTGTTATGTGAAGAGCTGAGCTGTCACCCTTGGCCGTTCCCTCTCCCGCCCGCCAAAAGCCAACGTTCGAGGTTAGAGATTTGAGAATCCTTTTTCCCCAAAAAATGTCATCATCTAGGAGTTCCATTAGCAAGGCGTGAGATGGCTGGCTGGAATGAAGTGAGAGAATACATTAGCCAGTTGCAACACTGCAAATGAGAGGCCATTTGTAAAAATGAAGCTGCACATTTCCATCTGGGCCTTCTTCCTCTCTGATGTAGGCCGTGGCTCCTTATAAATCAGGAAATCAGCTCCTCCTTCCTCAAAACCTACAGCAGGCAGTATTTAGTTCCAAGGGTGTCACGAAACATTTTGGTTCCTCAAAAGCTGGGGCACTTGCATGAAAGATTGCTAGAGTTGGAAAGAAGCCAAGCTTGAAAAGGTTACTGTTGTGAACTACAGTTCCCATAATCCCTTAGCTGGGAAATTCTGGGACTTTGCAGTGGAGAAAAGCCATGGTCCCCAAGCTTTGGGGAGAAGACTTTGTTTTGTTTGGGAGCGCTGTGTGTGTCTTTGAGGCACTTCGGGTGTCTTGAAGGTATGGTGGGGAAACCGAAACGCCTCCGCTTTCTTCACAGTTTATTGCTGGAGCCAGGGGTGGGCAGAGGAGAGGGACATACTGCGTGATTTTGAGCTGTGCACCAAGGTAGTGGAGGTAAGTTTTGAGGAGTCTTTGGAGGAACCTCATGATGCTACGATTAAACTGCAGTACTGCATCCCAAACTCTGCTCACGACCCAGGTTCAATCCCAGGTCGCTGGCTCAAGGTTGACTCAGCCTTCCATCCTTCCAAGGTCGGTAAATTGAGTACCCAGCTTGCTGAGGGTGGGGGCAATGTGGAGCCTGCATAATTAGTGCTTTGAGCGCTATGGGGCAGTATAGAAGCAGAACGCTCTGCTTTGCTTTTGGATGAGATATCCTTGGTGCGCTCACTTCATCATCATTGCTGCCACATCTGTCCACTGGGTTGCCCACATTATTTGAGCCCAGTCTATATACAACTGCCCCAAACATGAGGTTTTTGTAGGGGAGACGAACTACGTACAGAGTAGTGACTACAGATGCAGCACAGAGTCAGGATCAGGAATCCTTAGCTGGTGGCTACCTAGCAAACAAAGAGGCCAAAACAGGATAAATCCTGTGAATAATCCTGTTTTAGTTTATGTGGAGGGCCTACTGTCTCTGCAGCTGTAGTTTCACCTTTGCAAACTTATCCAAACGCCCATCCTTTTTCCGTATGCATCTGGTGAAAGGAGGCTATGGTCTATGAAGGCTCGTGCCAGAGAGAACTTGTTACGTTTGTAAGGTACTTACTGCAAGATGTCTTGTAGCTTTTCTGCAATGGATGTAAGGTGGTTAGCCTCCCAGAAGTTTGTGCTATATGATTGCAACAGTTTGCACATCCACTGCGAGAAGGGGATATTGTAGCGGTGTGTACAACGCGGTAAGTATGACTGCGACATGAAACAGTATTTGCTTTTTTTAGTTTTACACGAAAGAGAAGTGGCACTTTTAATTTTGTTCCATCTGTGTTTTGTACTCTTGACCCAAAAGAATTAAGGGATAGGAAGGAAGTTTAGAGGTTGTAGTCTTAGATTAGCAGATGTTGTAAACAGCTGCAGTAGTTTAAATCAGCCTCTTTCCTTGCCTTAATATATATATATATATATCAGTTCCGAGTCTTTTCTTGCTGTGAACTTTCTGCCTTCTGTACCTGTGCAAACCCACTCCAAAGGTGCGTCATCTCTCCTTCCCTCCTACCTGTGCTCAAAAATTTGGCATCTCATGCGGTTCACCTTTCCTTTGTCGGTCAGCTTGCCACTGGGAGAAGAGACCGTGCCATCTTTTTATGTCTGGAAAGTGCCTCGTGTGCTTTCTGGACTCGGCTGGAAACAAATAATAAATCTTTCATATTATTAATAATAAATATTTCACCAAAGCAAGGAGAGTTCTAAACACTGCTTGCCGAGTCAAAAGTCGACATGTCAGAGTTTGCTCCCGTTGTAAAAGCTTGGCGTTGAAAGCAGCATTACGATTTGGCCCATTTGAGGGTGGAGGGGCTTTTGCAACCAGGGAGGTAGTGCATTTTGGAAAGACGCAGGCCAGTTCTTTCAACAAGTCCTGATTTACAGGGAGGTGTTCAGTAACCCAGTTCTTGTGCTCAGGAGTTTTAATCTCCTTTGAGCAAGAGAAGAAACTCTACCTGTCTCTTTTTTTAGTTACAAGCCCCTTGAGCAATTGGGCTTTTGGTGCTGACTTTTAGCCTCCTGTTCCAACCTGTATGGATAAACCTGACGTATAGTTGAAGTTCCAGAAAGCAGGAATTGGTGGACCATGCCGGAGGAGTAGGGATTAGATTTTGCACATGCAGAATTCCTTTTACGAAAAATGCTGGTTTTCATGCTTTTTTTAAAAATGCAAGTTTCTAAACCCTTAGTTTGCAGAAAAATCTGTGGGTAATGTGTGCTTGAGAGCCAGAGTGATGTAATGCATAGAGTAAGATTCTCATTGATTCAGGCTGAGGCTTAGCCTTTAGGGACTAGCGTGCTCGTTTGCTCCTTAACCAACATTAGCAAGAGCAGAATAAATGAACCAGAAGAGAGAGACAGGGAAAGAGAGAAGGAGAGAGAGAGAGAGAGTTATGTAAATATGGATAACTTACATCAGTTGTGGAATTTTTAGGGACAGTATGGGTGTGTTGAACTGTGTATTACACAGGAGGAATATCCCGGTCTCGGGGGGGGGGGGGGGGGCTGGCTGATGTCTCAAGAAATTGCCGTGTTTGCCTAGATTTCCACACACAGACAAAGCCGTGTTATTCATAAGGCCCCACAGGAACTTTTTTTTTGCTGAGACGTCCTAGGGCTCCAGTGGTTAAAGGGATTTTGCACTCTGTGCCATAGCAATATGTGTACATAGTTATCCATATATATACTCTCATAAGTATTCTTTATATATATATAGATTACTTTAATGCCATATTGCTTACCGGAGCCTTGTGGCACAGTGGTTAAACTGCACTACTGCAGTCAAGACTCTGCTCACAACCCGAGTTTGATCCTGATGGGGCCGGTAAACTTTGTACCCAACTCACTGGGGGCAGGGGCAATGTGTAGCCTGCAAAATTAAATCGTAAAACCTCCCAGAGAGAGTGCTTCAAGCCGCGCCCTTTGCTTTGCTTTTTTTTTTTTCTTTAAATAAATAAGTAATCCTTGTTGGGTGATGCATGGGAGAAATAAAGTGGAAGTTGCCATCTGAATGTGTTTTTTGAATCCATTGCGCGCGCTCTCTCTCTCTCTCTGCATATGTCAGTTTTTCTAATTCTCGCAGATCCTTTTTCAGAAGGGGACATAGCCGTTATTAGTACTGTTTTTTAAAAAAATCACACGCCTTATTTCAAGTTTTCCTCTGCCTGTGTGGAATCAGAGGTCGAGCGCCTGGCCTTGCCTCGTGTTCCACTTCTAGGATGCCAGCGAGACCATCGATGTCTCTGCCACACCTTTTATCCCAGTTACTGCGAAGCTTTTAAAGGTCAGGATTTGAAAGAGACGGTTGCTTTTCAGACTCAGGTGGTAGTTATTCAAGAGTTTAAATGGATTTTCCCCCTTCCCCCCCCTCCTTTTTTCCTTGGAATGAGTCTTTTGAAATTTGATCAGGGACGTCCTCCCTTATCAGCAGACACGGCTTCCACCTTTCCTTGTTGTAGTCCAGGAGAAAAATGCACCTTTTGTGTTAGTAACGAGGATCCCGTCCGTACCTTGGTTGGTACCAAGAGGTCTAAGTTGCTGAGGAAGTGGCCACTTCAAAAAGATTATCCCCCCCCCCCCATTTTATCTCCTGCAATTACTCCTGTAATTCAAGACTGGAAAAAGAGAGCAAGGAGTAGAAAGCCTTTCACAGGGAAAAATAAAGTCATAAGTTCCTTCTTTCCCACCTCCAAACTAGCTACTGTTCAGAATTTGGAGTTGGGCCTTTTCAGAATTCCACATCCCCCCCCTTTTTTTTTAAAAACATAGATATTGAAACTGGGAAAGTGGGTGAAGGTGGAAAGATGGTGCTGTTTGGCCAGGTAAGTGAAGTAGGTAGTCCTTCTCTGTTTGTGTTTGGGAAGATAACTCCCAGAATTCTCTAGGCAGTGTAGGGGAATTCTGGGAGTTGGAGCCCCAAACCACAGATCTGCATCCCTGTAATATTCAGCATGCGGAAGGCAACATAGCACAACAGGCAGAAGTACCATTGAATGGGGGTGGTGTGACCAAAGGCAGGGACTTTTCCACCGTGGCACCCAAATCCTGGAAAATGCACCAGGTTCTCTTGCAAGAGGGCCTTCTGACGACAGGTTCAAAAAACTGTATTTCCCAAACAATACAAAACAATGTATTCTCGAAGGCTTTCACGGCCGGGATCTGGTGGTGGTTGTGGGTTTTTCAGGCTCTTTGGCGAAACATTAGGAAGAACAACCTTCAGAACATGGCCAAAGAGCCCGAAAAACCCACAACAACCAATACAAAACAAATTGAGAATGGAATAGCTTGGGCAATCTTTTTCTGGTGCTCTGATCACCAGCCTTTTACCCTTTGAAATTCATATATTTTACATTTACTGTGAACTGTTTTCGGGGTAATCAGAACAAAACACAGCACCTCCACTGCTCTGTTGCTGTTGATTTTCAGATTCCTGTCTTGAGAACATCCCCTTTTGGTGAGGAGCGCAAAAAGCTTGGAGAAGTTACTTCTTGGAGGTGTTTGTGTGTGGCAAAACGGGCAGCTCACAACACCACAAAGTCTATGCACCAATCCAGTATGAACTGATGCTCAGCTGTCAGGCAGTGGTAGCAGAAATGATTAGGTGAGATGAAGCGGGTTGAGGCATGAGCAGAGCTGAGCACACATGTTTTGCTGCTTGAGGCGAAGGAGCAGATGGCAGATCCCTTTCCATTCCCGATAGGCAAATGACCAGACTGTCAGTTGAACTTTATTTATACACTGGCAAGTGAGGTTGGGACTTGGCCACACTTGAAGGCAGCCCAATTTAGAAGGGGGTGTAGAACAAGCCAGTGGTAGTAGTTAGTGTTTGAATTGTGGTGCTGGAGGAGACTCTTGAGAGTCCCCTGGACTGCAAAGAGAACAAACCTATCCATTTTGAAGGAAATCAACCCTGAGTGCTCACTGGAAGGACAGATCCTGAAGCTGAGGCTCCAAGACTTTGGCCATCTCATGAGAAGAGAAGACTCCCTGGAAAAGACCCTGATGTTTGGAAAGTGTGAAGGCAAGAGGAGAAGGGGACGACAGAGGACGAGATGGTTGGACAGTGTCATCGAAGCGACCAACATGAATTTGACCCAACTCCGGGAGGCCGTGGAAGACAGGAGGGCCTGGCGTGCTCTGGTCCATGGGGTCACGAAGAGTCGGACACGACTTAACGACTAAACAACAACAAAGAAGTTAGTGGGTTGGTGAACCTGAGCATGGAGTGAGGGGCCAGGAGTTTGAATCCACACTGGGAGAAGGGCCAGCTGAGATCAGCCAGTAGGGTGTGTGTACCCATGGGTGTGTGCCCAGCCAACTTTGTGCCTGTTGGAAGGCTTCAGGACCCTCTCCAAAGGAAGAACTGAGAAGCCACTTCTGGGTGCATTTATATCTAGAAAACCATTGGAAGGTTTGCCATAATTCACAATCGACCTGACCGTGCATCATGGATTATTAATTTAAAAAGGTCTCCTGCCTTCAACGTCTTGCTTCCCTGTACCTTGTGGGTAGGGCTGGCCTCAGAAATAGCTTTTCTTAAATGCACAAGAGGTTCTGCTTAAAACCTGGCTCCCACAAGGCAGTGTTTTGAAAATGAAAGAATTTTGTGGGACCGTCTTGTACATTTAAGTGGACTGTGGTTGGCTGCCCAAAAGGCAAGCAACCATTTTACAGATTTTTGTGTCATGGGGTCATGGAAACATAGTGTTATGCAAAACTGTTGCAGAGCAGTACGGCAGTGGAACCCATGACCTTGAGAGGTCGTGAGCGCTTTGACGTTGGAGGCATTCAGAAGAAAATTGGATAACCGTCTACCAGATATCTTTCGGTTTGTATTCCTGCCTTGAGCAAGGGGTTGGACTTGATGGCCTTATAGGCCCCTCCCAACTTCATGATTCTGTGATTCTATGAGATGTGACAAGCAAAGAAACTTGGTAAACCGATGCTATAGAAGAGCGCCATGACCACCATCACAAAAATGGCTCCTGCTTCAAGTAAGTGCTGTTTTCCACATATGTAATTTAACCCTAAAGCACTTCACATCTCTGGAGAGGTACTTTTGTCTCATTGCTAAGAGTGTGTGACCTGTGAACTAGGGAGTCAGCAGTTCAAATCTTGCTTCAAACTCACAAGGAAAGATTGGAAGCTGAAGTTTCAAAGCAGAATCTTTTTTCTTTCAGCAGCACCAAAACCCACAGTTTATGGCAGGATGGATTTGATTTAAATCAAACTAATTCAAATCACAATTTCAATCAAAAATGATTTTTTTAAAATTTAAATTGTGATTTTAAATCAATTTGATTTTTTTTTAAAAATCATTAATTTTTATCCACCCTGGTTTATTGTTTTGATACCTGTTAGAGACAAGCAGCGAGGTTTGACTCTATAGCCATTTTATACAATACTGTTGCAGATACCACTTGTATAAGACATGCCAGATTTTCCTAACAGGCAGTCATCCCTTGTTCTCTCTGCCATGACTTTGTATGATACAGGCTTCTCTGTCTTAGTATTCCCATCTGGGAAATGGGGATAATAATGCTTGTGGTTAGAAGAAGGGACTGTGATAATGTCTTTGAAACCCGTTGAGCGATCCGTTGGTGGGAACCAACCGCACACCATGCCTTAAGTGCATGATTGTAACTGAACACAATAGTTTTGTGGATGGAATTTGGACCTTAGTGTAGGAGTTTTAACTCTCCCCATCTCTGTGCTGTGGTCCTAATGGAGGTCATTCCTCTGCGGTTTATTGCAGGTCTTAATAACGATCCAGAGACGTTAAAGGCAGATGTATATTTAAGATAGAATGTGGTTTGGAATATTTTCATGTAACTCTGATGTTTTAGGTGTGAAAGGGGTTAATGGAATAAGGAAGTGAAGTGGTGGTAAGGAAGCCACGACAACAGGTAAGAAGTCTGGCATTAACGGCACCATTGATATCGACTGAAGTTCTTTTTAAAGCTTTTGGTTTCAAATGCACATTAAAGCTCCGTGTTAAGTAGAAGGAGAACCGTTGGAATCAGAGACAAAATATCAGCATTATGAAGCATGTTAACAAGGAAGCCATTAGCACTTTAAGCTTGCGTGAATGGTAGCTTTTAGGTGTTTTATCGGAGGCAGAGCAGATGGGTGGCGTGGAAAATGGCCTTGTGCGGTCCCTCCACATACTTCTTATCATCGTTGAACACAGGGCATATTCTTAGAAGCTTGCACGCTGCTTTGTCTGTGGGGTGGGTGTGGGGTGCGTAGAGGATAGGGAAGAATATCGTCAAAAATGTGTGTGTGCATGCGCGGATTGTGATGAATGGGGAAGGAGCAGCTGGAGAAGACTGATTCTAATGTTCGGACTCCACCATACTGAATTAGATGGTGTGCTTTCCAGTCATTTCAAAGTGAAAGAAAGTTTTATTTATTTATAATATTTTTACCCCACCTTAGAAAAGGACCCAAGGCAGCTTACATCATTGAAAGACAGTATTTAAGAACAAAACAATGAGTATACAAAGGTGACGTACATCATCAAAAGGCAATATTTAAAGCTAAAAACACGAAGTATAGAAATATGAAAAAGGAACAAACAAATGCCACTCTGAGAAATGGTAAATACAAGCAGTACTGAAAACATAGTCAAAGCAGACAGTCACTAAGGGAAAGCTTGCTTGAAGAGAAGGGTCTTTGCCTGCTTGCGGAAGGACAGCAAAGATGGGGCCAGGCTGGCCTCCAGTGGGAGGGAGTTCCAAAGTCTGGGAGCAGCCACAGAGAAGGCTCTCTCTTGTATCCCCATCAGACACACCTGTGAAAGTGGTGGAACCAAGAGAAAGGCCTCCTCTGATGATCTTAATACCCAATCAGGATCGTAATGGGAGACACAGTCTTTGAGGTAGCTTGGGCCCAAGCCGTTTTGCTTTGTGCTTTCTCAGAGCCTAGTTTCTGAAATGCCTCCGTTGCCCTTCCTGTAACAAAAGCTCTGAGAAAAAGCATGATTGATATATTACCTGGGGTGCTGCCCAAGTCGGTAGTCCTCATTGCTACGAAAGTGAGCAGACTATAGTGAGATTTGCTAAAGCTCCAGAAAACGAAAAGCTTCCTTTGGGAAGGATTGCTGGAGGAAGATTTTTAATTCATATCCTAAGCCAGTTGTTTTTAATGTTCAAAGTTTTTGGAATTGAAAATATTGTATTATTTATTTATACATCCCACTCTTTGGCGCTTACAGGTGGTATACTGCCTAGTCATAAAACTTTATAAGAACAGTAAAAGCACAAGTACGGCCAATGCTTTCTGAAAGCAGTAACAAAAATGCAGCCAGCACTTTAAAAAGAAAGCAGAAAATGAACCTAGCAGCAGCAAGAATAAAAATTATTTAACTCAGATTCTGTCTTAAAACGACCAGTGATTAAAACTAAGGGTCATACTATCACAAACAGTACATCATTAGAAGCTGAAATCATATTAAATGCTAGGAGACAGTAGAGAACCGGGGTCAAGCTAGATGAGCCATTGAGCTCATTGTAAGAAGGTAAACTACAGGAGATGTGACAGTCAGATATTCTTAGGCATTTATTGAATTTTCTCTTCTAATTGTGTGCTATAGGTAATGTATGGTTTGACCTAGAGCGTTTAGAAATCAGGGATGTGCACTCCCGTGCAGCTGAGTGGTGGGCTCCTTAGCACCACTGGATTCACAGAAATCATGCAAATATGATATGTTAATTCTGGTTCTCTGCTTTGTTGTCAGAGATTTATAGCTTAGCTTACCAGCCAGCCATTATTTGCAGACATTAGGGCCAGCTCGAGATATTTGGCTGTTTGATGAGAGGAACAAGAGGGTATGCTCACCTATTGTGGGTATGCCAATATCTAAACTGGTGGTGGAATATTTTCTCCACTGACTGTTACATCAGTTGCATCTGATGTTGCATCTGAAGGCACGGTTTTGGAGTTGCAGGGAAGCCTGTCTGGATCTCTCTCCTCCAGTACCATGGGAGCTGCTTCCCTCTGCCTAATAGTAGGACTGGCTTTGGTGAGATTCCTGACGTCTCTGTCCTTTGCACAGAGGGCTCACGGGAGAAGCCTGCATGTTCACAACCACGTATGGAGGTGAATAATCATAAGAAACAATGAAAGTGTGGTTCTACTTGTTTTTTAACCTCTTCCATTTTTCAGCACAGAGAGATGTCCACCCCTCTCCTTCCACTTATGCGCGCATGCTTGTTTCAGGGATGAGCAAGTTGGATGCAGAGAGCCAGTGTGGATAGAGTTTTGGATCAGGATTGCTTGGGTTTGAGTTCTCACTTGGTTGTGGAAACTCAGGGGAGAGCGGCAGTGATACAACGCTCCTTGTACATCTCACATAACTCAAAAATCAGCTTGGGGTCTCCATAGGTTGGAAGTGGCTTTAACAGCACATAACAAGGGAGGTGTATTTGACCCTGGCAACCATCTCCGTGCAGATTTATTCTACGTGTTTTTAAGAACATAGGGAACATTGTGCCGGGGGAAGGCCAGTGGTTCAACATCTCTGGTGGCAGACCGGACGTTGTGTTAGCGGGGATGAAAACGGCACCTGTGCATGTTGTGGATTCTGGGAATTGTAGTCGAACAAGGGTACTCTTTTGAATGCTACCTGCTTTGACTGCTAGGGATCGCAGAGGGATGGAGGAGAGCTGCCCCCCTTTCCTATAAGGAAAAAGATTCTTCTCTGTGTGTGTTCCATCAGAATGACAAATATTTGCATCACCTATTAGTGACTGGAGTTCTCGGCCATTTTAATGGCCAGGATCCTATTCCAACTCCTTTGAGGAGCTCATCCAAATTGGAGATAAGTTTCCACCCAGAGTCGGCTTTCAGCTACCGATTCTCCGTGTTTGAACCTTCACGCTGCATTGGCTACGTAGCCGGCATTATCTCTGCAGCAGGTCCCAAACTGTAATTGGTTTCAGTGGATCCTGCGCCAGGCTTTTAGCCACAGGCTAAAGATCAAATCAGCAATTCTGTTCTATTGATTCTGGAGTTTCGCCCCACCCTTCTAAGAGATGCTGGGAAGTTGCAACTTATACAAATACCTTGAAATATTGGAATACCTAGCAAAAGTTTTGCCCATCCCAATGCTGTTACACCAGCTTAATACCTTGTGTGCTGGACAGCAGGGAATCTGCAGGATTTCTAACGAAATTCTTTCCTCGCTCCACTTGGGAAATGCGGGGTTCGAATTTGGGACTTTCTGCATGCAAAACCCTTGTTTTGCCATTGAGCTGCAGGCCCGACCCTCCAGGTATGCACCGGGAACCTAATTTGTAAACCATACTTTGAACACCCTCTGGTCCCCAGCATATGGCTAGTGTTTGGTGGTAGGGTAAGACCATTTGATTCTCAGCTGAGTACACTGTGCGCCTCCCACAGGGCGGACCGTGTGCTTTGTACCATTGGCTCATGAGTAGAGGTACACAGGTAGGCTTTATGTGCAGTTGTGGGGCCTCCCATCGGTGCTATGGAACCTCCAGCCCAGAAAGGGAGACCACCCCCTTGCCACGGATCCCACTCTGGTCCTCTGGCGTTCCCCAGATCGCTGCTCCTTCCTATTCTTCCATGTCGTGGCTTGATGGTTCTCTGACTTCTGACATCCCCTTTTCTGAATCATTAAAATATCTCTCCCAAAACTTTGTGGCGCCCAATAACAGCTTTGAGTTAAAATGCCAGTGGCCAACAGCAGCTTCTCCTTCTTGTCTTCTATACTCAGGTGTAGTTACTGATGCATGAACTTGCTTTCTTAAACGGATGTACTGGCGTGCCATAGGTGGGTGAGACTTGACAGCAGGGGCAGAGCCAAAAGGATGTGCCCAGGTCCTTTGTCCACACACCACCTCTATGTGAAGAAAACCCTATTAGGGTTGCTATAAGTCAGTTCAGATTTGACGGCACATAACAACAGCATTTTTAGTTGAGAGTCTTTGGCATCACAATGCAGGGAAGGTTTCATGTTTTGTTAGTGTGACTCTGAGCTATATGGGTCTCATGTAGGGTAAGGTGAGATGTAACACAGTGATTCTCAAGGTGGTGTGCTTCTTTTGGAAGAGGCATATCGGATTTCATGAGAGGCATGTGTGGTTTGGGAGAAAAACGTATTCAGTATTCCAATAGCATTTTCTAAAATTTGCAAAATGGGAAGAAGCAACTATACCTGTTACTTTCTTGCTACTATTGTGTGATTCCACCACATGGCAACCTTTTGAGTTAGTGACTTACAAAATATCCTGTCATTAACAGCTCTGCTCACTTCTTGCAAACTGAAGGCCATGGCCTCCTTAATTGAGATACTCTGTCTCCTATTAAGTCTCCCTTTTTTTCCTGCTGCCTTCGACTTTTTCCAGCGTTATTGTCTTTTCCAGTGAGTCTTGTCATGACATAATGTGCCCATAGGATAGCTTCAGCTGTGTCATTTTTGCTCCTAGAGATACCTCTGGCTTGATTTGATCTAGAACCCTCTTACTTGGCTTTCTGGTAGTTCATTGTGTCTGTAAACTTCTCCATCAACACTAAGTTGTTTTATTGAGATGCAGCTTATTAGATCGTCCTGTGATATGCAGTACTTCACCTCTTTCTTCCTGGCCTTTCTTCATCTCTGAGTTACACTCTAACATATAATCCTTGTGCCTTTTATGCATCTCCTAAAAGTTCCCAGCTGCAGATCTGTTACTCTCTTGATGCTGAAAACTATCTTCCCATGTTTTCTCAATTTACAAGTACTTTGATTTGTTTATTTGCTGTTACATGCTGTCAAGTCGGAACCGACTTACAATGACCCTAACAGGCCTTTCAAGGTAAGTGAGATATTTAAGGACTGCTTTTCCCATTTCCACACCCCCAGTGAATTTCCATGGCTGAGCTGGGATTCGAACCTTGGCCTCCAGAGTCCTACTGTTCACTAGACCACACTTGGATGTTTCTGGATTTGTTTATAGTTACAATCAATGTCAAGTGCCGTACTGCAGTTTTTAGCCTCCATGAAACAACAGGGCAGTCTGTGAGCTTCCAGATCTTGCTGGATGACAGCTTCCATCATCCTTGACTGTTAGCCCTGGTGTCTGGAGCTAACAGAGGTTGTGTCCAGCAACATCTGGATGATGAGAGGTCTCTTCCCTTCTGGTGTCTGCCAAGTTCCAGAAATCCACACAAGCAAAAGCATTTGGAAAATTCCACCTGCCCGGTTTCTTCTATTATTCAAACATATGTAGCTTTAATCAACATGAAACCCAAAGTCAGTGTTGGTTCCTGCACTTCATAAAGAGAAGCCCGTTCTGTTTTTCTACCTCTGTTCCCTCCCTTCTCTTTCTTTCGTCCACCCCATGTTTCTTTTTCATCCCTGATTTTGCATTCGTCTCTTCTCGCTGAGCGTTTAATCCTTGGCCTTCTGTCTGTTGCCGCGTTATGTTTTTTTAATAGTGCTTGTTTATGACTAAGGTCAGAGACAGTATTTCAGTGCAAAAATTAGAGCTAGTTCATAATTGACTACATATGTATGTGACTGTTTATTTTTATAGTTTGCTAATTTATTTTTAAACAGCTCAGTTGAGCCAGTGTGTTTACGGTCGTGGTTTTTTTTTTAATCACGCGGTACACCAGACGCTGTGTGAAGAGACAGGCAGATGCTGCTAAGGGTCTCAGATCTAAAGTAAAATGCCATCATACCATTCATTGGGTAGCGATTTAACTACATTAATTGAATGTCCAGGCTGCCATCTACAGATGAGTTTGGGATGTCCCCCTCTTTTTCTTCCCCTTTCACTTCCTCCTCCTCCTTCCTCCTCTCTTTCTTTACAGAGACAATAATAAAATAATTTATAAGTCTACCTCTGCAAATCTTTGTCTTGGCAATGCTGTTTGAAACAGCTGACGACAACATGGGAATAGATCCTTTAAAAAATACAGAACAGAACAAGGGACATTTTTCTCCAAACAGTTCTGTATTTCAGCCGTTCAGCTGGCACCGTCTTTAGAGGATGAACATTAGATGGACCAAAAGAAATCGGAAGCAGTCCTGGGTTTGTGATTTTTAAATTCCTCTTGATTATGATGAATTTGAAGAAGAAAGCTGTTGATATGACACAATGAGCAAGGCAGGTTTAAGGAAGGTAATCATACCGCTGTTGACCTTGGGAGTAAATGTAGCTTAATAGTAGATGTTGTCTCTCCCCCCTGGTGTGGAACCAAAAGCAGACAGGAAAGAACAGAACTTGGAAAAGTTACTTTTTTAGACTACACCTCCCAGAATCTTCCAGCAGGTCTGGCCAAGTTCTGAGGCATGTCTGTTCGTATTCACTTCAAGGATTAATGTCCATCACAGTCACTCAGAAGCTGTTTCTCATGCAATTGTTACAGGTCCGTCTTCACCCTGCGGTTTGTTTTTTTTTAAATCCCCTTTTCACTTCTCTCTTGCCCTTGCTTGCAAAAATATGCCTGCTTGGCTAAAATGAAATGCTGTTAAAGGTCTTTGCTCTGAATGGGAAAAGCTGCTTTTGTGCCGCCTGGACGGCGAGGCATGGCAGGATCCTTGGGTCAACAAAAGTGCCCGCCGACACCCACTTGCCTGAGCGAGAGGTTGTTTGCCGAAAGAAGGTGCAGCTTGGAGGTTGAAAAACAGCCGCCTCTGTGCCACCAAATGGATGGGAGAGGTAAGCGGGCAGAGAGGGCGTGAGTTGGTAGAGGAAGGCCAAAAGGTTTTCCGTGTGTTAATGGCGGGTGAAATATTTGTCCAGCTGACACCAAACCCCCTCAGGGCTTTGTACCTGGGCATTTTCCCAGGCTGACAATTGCAAATAAAACACACTGTGTTGGGTTGGCTTTGTCAGTGGAAAAAAAAAAGAGAGAGAGAGAGAGAGAGAGAGCTTTAGGTCAGAGCGGTCACGAACATGCCAAGGTATATAGGAGAAAGCGCCAGATCTTAAAACTTTAAAAGTGGTAGGAAAGGCTAAGCTTCTAGCCCTCAAGGGAAATGTGAAATTTCAAATGGAATTTGTGGGGATGAATATATAGCTCAGAATTTTCAGAGCCTCACATACCTTTTTGTACACATGTGAGGCTCTGAAAATTCTGAGCTATATATTCATGAAAATAGGAATATATTTGAAAAAGGGGCCATTGTAGAATTCATGACCCTCAGACAGCTGTTAACTCCACAAGAGCCCTATGAGTGAGGAAACCTCCTTATAAGAGATTAGCAAGGGGGTGGATATAAGCAAGAGTCTCTGAACTACAGTTCCTATGGTTCTCTGCTTGCACACGTGATGGTGTAGAATGATGGGAGTTGGAGTCCAAAACTTTTCCTACACCTGAGTACCGCAGATTAAATATTTATAGGATTTTACTATTAGTACGTAGTGTCTTTATACCAAGGTTTATGTACATAGTGCTTTCCAGTAAAAACAAAAAGCAGGCATGCCCTGAGGAGCTTACCCTTAACTATTATTTCAGTTATTAATTTGTTGCATTTATGCCTTGTCTCTCCTTCAGTAAGCTTGGAGTAGTGTCTTCTCTTACCTTGGCTCTCATGCTCCCCACGTTGTCTGCACATCAACCCTTTGAGGTAGGTCAGGTTGAAAAAATTGCTGGAATCCAGGTCTCCTGAGACCTCGTCCGGCACTTGGACTTGTATACCTGGCTATTGCCAGTCTTGAAAGCCCCTTCACCCCTTAAACCAGTAGTTCCCAATCTTGAGTCTCCACATGTTCTTGGACTAAAACTCCCAGAAGCCTTCACCGCTCGCTGTGCTGGCCAGGATTTCTGGGAGTTGTAGTCCAAGAACATTTGGGGAGCCAAGCTTGGGAACCACTGTTTTAAACAATTTAAAGTCTGTTTAAAGGCAGGAATTAAAGCAAGCCACTCAGCTCAGTAAATGAATGTCAAAGGATCTTCCATGGTTTTTTTTTCTTTTTCTTTTTGCTTGCGTGTGCCTCTGGAGGAGAGGTTGTGCGTGATCTTGGCTGTCCTGCCTAGATATATGGAACTAATCCTCCATGTAAACAATTTACTGATAAGGGGTTGGAGATAGAGAAAGTGACATATTTTCATCTCCAGTCAAAGAGCACAAGAATGCCAGCAATGGGTCTTTTTAGGATAAGCCAGAAAGGGTGGGAGGAAGCAGCTTCTTACCACTCCACCTTTCCCCCCTCTTTTTCCAGATGTAGTTTTCTTTAAATGAAGAGATGCTTCCCCCCCCCCGCCCCCTTGCCTGTGAATGAAATTTTATTCTAAAAGGAGAAGGGGGCCAAGTTCTTAGCGCTGCTCTTTGTTCGGGTGGCGCTGAGAGACAGCAGGATTTGTCGCTCCTGTTGTGATTCTGTTTTAACTGCTGAGTGTAGCAGAGGGGGGGATATAAGTATGAGATAAGGAGCAAGGAGGGCTAGCCATGAGGCAGAGTGAGGCTGTTGCCTCAGGCGGCAGGTATGTGGGGAGCGGCAGCAAGTATCGGACCAGTAAGTCACTATTAGAGTAAGCCCATTTGAATCAATGGAGGAACTGACAGAGGAGTTGACTCACAAGATCCCTGTTGATTCAGTGGGCTTACTCAAGTGCAATTTACTACACTAAGCAACAGGATTTTGGCCAGTATTGGTGTTTTTAATCTCTTTCCTAATTGGGACATAAGAAGTTTCTTTTTACTCATTCCGACTCTTGGTCTTGGTGTAGCCTTGACTGGCAGCAATAGCTATCCAGCATTTCAGATATGAATTTCTCTGGATCTACCGGTAGGTATTCCCCCCAGGGTCATCATTATTAATCTTTCCCGTATGTATGCTCCATAAAAGGACCAGCAGAGGTGGGACCAGAGGAAGGAAGGAAAGAAGGGGAGGGCTCTGTGCTGGAATACAAATTGCATTTCATCTAGTATGAATGGTGAATTCCCGAATCACTCCACAGCCCCTACGTGAGCATTCACTGCTATTTCAAATGTGATATAGACCAAGAATAAAATCTCAGCAAAGCCAAATTGCTCTGATTCGGCTTTCCCGTGTAGTCGTGCCCTTAGCCACTCTTAGAACAATAGGTTTATAAGTTTGGGGTCTCACTTGTAGCTACTTCTTATGTTAATGAAACCGGTGACATTCCTGAAGTATTGTGTAAATGTGTTTTATACAGTTAATTTCGCATCCAGGACACTTAAAAAAAATATAATATGCAAACTGCCTTTAGGACATGTTTTTTTTTAAAAAACTTTGTGTTAAAATTACTAGCTGTGGAATCAGGACAGGTCTAATTACTCAGAACTGTTATGAGTGCCTTGTTCCCTTGGCTCTGTGTGTGGCGAGGGAACAGCCGTGGTGACTACTAGTTGAGGCCTGAGGTTGTGGTGGCAGCCACGGCGTGTTGTTGTGGCCTGAAGGTACATCTCATAATGGATCTCTCCTGTGTGAAGTCTGTTTACCCAGGCTTTCTGCCAGAACCAGCGTCTAAACATATGGGGCTTGTCTGTTTCTGGAACTGGCCCAGGTTTTTGTTGCCGACAAAGAGCCGAAAAACAAGGAAACCACGTTCTGAATGGCTGCTGGGTCTCCCGGCAGGCCTAGAAAATAATGGCTTGGTGTCATGCTTGCCCCACTTTGGAGCCCTTATTACACCCTCGGCTAATCTGCCACAGGTTATTCTTCAAGAGAGGATGTGAGTGGGGGAAGGAGAGATTAGGCATATCCTGCTGTGGACAGAGCATTCCCTCAATGCTCAAGAAAAGCCAAAATACCTGCCATTCCCTGCACAGCAGAGTGCAGTGTTATAAGTAATGGTGCCGTCAAAGTAACACAGCTCTTGTCAGATCTCCAGCGATGGAGTAAGCGAGCAAGGCTGGTTTTTGCCCCAAAGAAATTGCTGACTAAAATCACAGCCATGGATGGAGGCAAAGGAGAGAGAAAGGAGGACAAGAAGCAGCGGGGAGAAGCAAGGAAGAAAAGCCACCGCATCTGCATGGTTGGCATGCAAAATATCACAGGTTTCCCAAGTAGAAAGAGAAAAAAAAAACCCTTCTGAAATTCTGGGAAACTTGATTCCAGGGAGCTGAGGCAGAACTGATCTAAATGGAGCCAAAGACTAGTTCCGTATAAGGCTGATGCCAAAGGCTGCTGCCGGTTTTGCCAGGAGGGCATGCAAGACCAGTAGAACTGGAAAGGAGAAGGATCTGAGCCCGGTATGTTTACTGACGTCTTGCGAGGTGTTGACTGTTGCATCTTGTGCTTTAGTAGAAGAGGCCTGGATGTGTGATGCGTACAAAAGCAGACATGCAAATAACTCTGGACCTAAGTGATTGTCAAACACTTTTCTTTTTTTTTTACTCGCCACACTGTTCATGGAGAAGGAGAGGCACCCTCATGTGCAACCAGCATGGAAGTGCAGAGTATTAGCCTCTTAGCAAGGACTAATATTCTTGTCTTCGTTACATTCTTGTCTTTGTTAGAGATCCAGTGGGGTTAGAGGGTTGGGCTAAACCTCAGGAGGCCTGAGTTCGAACTCCCGCTCAACCTTGACTTGCCTCAGAGGGTTTTTGTTACGAGAAAGTGGGGAGGATTAGACCCATGTCCTGTATATAAGTTTGGGCTCATTGGAGGGAAAACTACAAATGCAAGCAAGTAACAGAGAAGTAAAAGAACCCAAAAAGGGGATGCCCCTACTTCTGCAGCCTGCATGGAAACCAAGTGGATCTTACTCTCCTGCAGCTACTACTCTCTCCAAGCAGGCGTGCCGACCATTCTGTTGCCACTGGAAGAATCATCACGAGTCTCTTGAGGGGTGGGTGTGGGTTGAAAGGTGGGACTGGGTTGAAAGGTGGGACCGTGTTGGTCTGCAATGTGGGGCAGGAACCTGGTTACAGAGCGGTTGCCCCAAGGCTGAAGGCAGGCCCAAGAGCTCATTTTCTGGAGGAGATGGTACTTCCTTCTCCCCTCACCTCTCGCCAGTCTGCTTCTTGCCTCAGCAGAACAAGGCAAGTCTGGAGCATCACCGAAAAAGAAGAGAAGAAAGATTCCCAAGACCATAGAGGAAGAACAGAAACAAGAAGGGGGCCTTGGAAGGACCACCACTTCCAGTAGTGCCACAGTGTGTTGTTTTTTTTTTGGAGGGGGGGTCAGCATTGCTTGCAACTGTGTCTACCCCATGGGAGATCTCTAAGAAAGCAGTGCACTTCTACTTGGCTGAAGACAACAACGTAGTTTTGGGATGAAACAGGACATAGATGTTCTAAAGCAGTGGCTCCCAACCTTGGGTTGCCAGATGTTCCTGGACTAGAACTCCCAGAAGCCTTCACCATTTAGCTGTGCTGGCCAGGATTTCTGGGAGTTGTAGTCCAAGCACATCTGGGGGCCCAAGGTTGGGAACCACTGGTGTAAAGAACAGTAGCTGCTCCAGCACAACTTTCTTCTCCTCAACAGGGGAGGAGATTCTAGGGAGGTTATAGATGAAGGTATAGGGCCTCTGGGGTTGACCTTTCCTGGATTCAGCAGTGTACATCTGAATGCTGTGACCAGCAGTAAAAGAGCATAGGGGGAGGTCTTCCGGACTCTCTCTCTCTCTCTCTCTGTGGGTTGCTTTCTAAGAGTTGAAGCTGAAAAGCAGAATTAATATATGCCCTTGTTGTTGTTTAGTCGTTAAGTCGTGTCTCACTCTTCGTGACCCCATGGACCAGAGCACGCCAGGCCCTCCTGTCCTCCACTGCCTCCCGGAGTTTGGTCAAATTCATGTTGGTAGCTTTGATGAAACTATCCAACCATCTCGTCCTCTGTCGTCCCCTTCTCCTCTTGCCTTCACACTTTCCCAACATCAGGGTCTTTTCCAGGGAGTCTTCTCTTCTCATGAGGTGGCCAAAGGATTGGAGCCTCAGCTTCAGGATCTGTCCTTCCAGTGAGCACTCAGGGTTGATTTCCTTCAGAACGGATAGGTTTGATCTCCTTGCAGTCCAGGGGACTCTCAAGAGTCTCCTCCAGCACCACAATTCAAAAGCATCAATTCAGGGTATATGCCCTTAGCCAAACTATAATTTGTACCTCCCCCCCCCCCCCCCGGCATGTCAATTATGTAAGTAACCACGTGTCCCTCTATAGTCTTAAAAACATCTCCATCCAGCGCACTGTCAGTCACGGAGAAATTTGGCTACCAGTGCTATTTTTATACCAAAGTCTGAAACAGAATTACAATGGAAGTTTTGGGCATAAACGTAAATTATAGCTGTCACTTCCAGGCCATTGCTTATAAAGACTCCGGCTTGCTTGGGAAAGATTCCAGCCAGTTGGACCGAAAAGTATCACCTATCTGCCAGTACTCGATTCATGCATCAGCCAGATGGAATGGCCCCAGTGCTGCTCTGGAAGGTGGGTAGCGTATTGTTCTTATAAAAGCTGAGTGTTAAGGGCTAAAGAGAATGGAATACTTGGTGACATTCTGGAGTCACTACCTGCACATCCACATTTAATTAATTTAAACTGGGTTGGCAACTAGAAGGATCTGGGGGTTAACCCTGACCCACACCAGCTGTCAAAATTTTAAAAAGTAGGAATATAACCCAACTGGAGGAGGCCAGAAGTCTACTTTCAGTTTCTTTGCTGGGGCTTTGTGGGAGAAAACAATGCGGAACGGGTTTATACCTTGTTTTTATACAAAACTGTTGGCACCGGAGCACCAGTAGAACTTCTTGGCTTTTAAAAAAAATTCTTTTGGTGGGGAAACATGTGCTGGTTGCCCACAAAAACATTGTTGAAGGCCATGTGCGGTCCCTGGGCCATGCTGTGCCCGTCTCTGATTTCAGAGTTTTCATAGGGAGGGCAGTATGGATCCAGAAAGTGTTTTCTTCTCTACGATGTTAAAATGCTTTCATGTAATTTTATAGGGAGCAGGGGGATCCAAATAAGTTATAAAGATGGCTGTAAGGACCACCCTTGGTTTATCCATATTGATAGCAATAGTTTACATTCTCCTGTAGGTTAACAAGATAACGTGGTGTCTCTGGCAGAAACCATGGGTGCCAACAAGCTCTCCTTTGCTTCCTGTGTTGCTCTATTTAATTCTCTGCCCACCACACATCAGTTTGTTGGGGAGTGCTTGTCAGTTTTTTTTACAGATCTTCCACATTAAGATGCTGTTGGATGAAGTGGAACAAAATTTGAATTATGAGGAACTAATCTTGCACGGTTTGTCTGAGTGTGCCTGTACCCAACCTCATGACAGCTTTCTTGATGGGGGGGCAGGTTGGGTGAGCCTGGGGACCATTTTTCTGCCCCATGGACTCTGGGAGTTGCCTGGACCACCAAAATTGTGGAAGAAACAACGCATGAAATACCACTTGTATGTTGGAAAAATTGGTATCTCCCTCCCCTCGTTAGGTGATGCAGGGGAGCCCTGCAATGGGAATTGTACCTTTCTGAAGCCATTTTGATGGGCAAACTTTTTAGGGGGTGGGGGTTAGAAAAAACAGCCTGGGGGAGACTTGTGCACAGGACCCCAGAGCAGCACTTTGCCTACACTTGTTCAATAATGTCTAGTGGTTGGTTCATTTGAGCCATTCCATGAAGGAGTGTTTTGACATGTTCATTATTAGAACAACCTGGGAAGAAGAAAGTTCTTCTGTTTGGTTGTGAAATTGAGTTGTCATTTTACAGCTTCCTTGCTTGGGAGAATTTCTTTTTACCTGGATTTCAGGAGAGCAAGCTCAGTAGGGTTTTTCCCTCCATGTGCTGCCAAATAAGGCTCTGACTTATGGTGACCCTTTTCAAGGATTTGTAATTAGAGAGTACTCAGAAGTGTTTTCTCTTTCCCTTCCTCTGGGGGCACCTTCGGACTGTGCAGTTTGCCCAAGGCTGCACAGGCTGGCTCTACTCAAAGAAGGCACAGCGGGGAATTGAACTCCCAACTTCTGGCTCCACAGCGAGACACCTAAACCAGTGGTCCCGAACCTTTTAAGCCCCGCGGATTGGCTGGGGAAGGCGGGGCACCCCCCTGCACTCATGCGCAAAGGAGCGGGGGCGCTCGTATGGGCCTGCACACGCTCGTGCACATGCGCAAAGGGCGGCACAGCGCTCATGCGGGTGCGCTTGCGCGCAGGCGCAAATGGGCTGTGTGTGGGTGAGTGCATGTGGGGGTGGGGGGGAAGTCTGTCTCCGTGGCCCGGTCTGGCTCAGGCCATGGACCGGCACCGGGCCGCAGACCGGGGGTTGGGGACCTCTGACCTAAACCACTGAGTTATAAGTCATTCTGGACAGACTAGTTTTGTACATTTGGGTACTGTAAACAGGAAAGCATTTAGACAGGCCGTCCTTTTCTTCCTCTCCACTTGCATCCTGAACTCCTACCATCCAGGGAGAGTCTGAGACTTGATTTTATTGTAGAAACCTTTGCTTAAGAGATTGACTGCTTGATTGTGGTATGAACTGATCGGGAGGTTGCTCATGCTTAACAAAGTGTGAATTGGTTAAAGTACGGGCTGAATTTCCATGTCTCCCTCCCAGGAGTTGGTCTTGTATCTGAGCCTGCTTGCGTTTTGGGACCAGGAACTGCAAAGCAGAACTCATCTCAGCCCTGCAGTATGCCAAATATTGGAACCCAGGAGATCTGAATATAGTATCTTCTTGTCACTGGTCTTCTTTGATTACTCCCCTAGCTGGTGGTCATTTTGAATGTAGGGCTGCTTTGCATGTTATGCAAAAACTAGCATATGTACCAGACATGGCATGATGTATAGGATGCTTGTACACTATTATTTGGGAATGTTATTTTTTGTATGACAGTTCCCAGAATCCCCAGCCAGCATGGCCAGTGAGGCCCCCTGGGAGTTGTATCCCCAAAAAGTTAACTTCTATCTCATGTGTATGGAAGGTGTATTTATGGACATCTTGTCTCTGCTAGTTAAAAGAAAACAAGGTAGGTTATCAAACAAATTACTTTAATTCTTTACATTGGTAACAGAGAAGGGCTGACGCTCTTGTGGAAGTTACTTTTATGTGAGATTTGACTAGCCATTCCATTGAATTGTTTCCTCAGGCAAGTTAAAATGTGGGGTTGGGGGCAGAAAGGCTTCAAAGAGCCTTTTCTGTTTTTTGCTGATTTGCTAACGCCTTTTAAGCACCATGTTATTTACTGTTTCCCATGATGCTTTCAGAACGATTGGACGTTGCCTTGAGCACAACAGGAATCTTAAGAATGATTCATAAAATAAAAATTGATCTAAGGTGGGGTCTGTAGTTTATCAAGCATTCGATTGCTGGAAATCAAATGAGGGTGCACCATCTTTTCTGAATCCTGTAATCTCCTGCTCCCTGAGCTTCATTTCCTGGTTTCCTTGCATATAATAATTACCTTGTTTGAAAATTAATATATTTTATATGATGGCTGTGCACTGAAATCTAATGTTGCTGGCTTCCAAGTCATTTTTCATGGACCCAGTTTTTTCTTTTTTCTAAAAATCCTTTTAAAATTTGAAGCCGTTATAATTTCCCAGACTCCCTAACCACCATCCCACAAGGGCTCGTGGTGGTGTATCAAATTTAACAAGGTTTGTCTTCATTCAGGTGATGCGGCTCAGAGCTTGTAAAAGTTAATTTGGAATTGTCCATACTGTACAGTGGTCTTGTCTCTGGTCATTCCGAGGTTGTTCTGGATCCGTTCTGGTATATTTTTGTTGCAGATTTGAACAAATCACCCTGGTATTTGTGTTCACACATCGGGAAGATGTTTGCTGCTGGAGGTACTGGGATGCACTGGGTTGTCTGGCTACTGGCCAGACATGTCTTAAATTGCTCCCTGACATCTCAGTCCCAGCACAGATCACCCTTCCCTTTTGCCTATCTTCCCAAGCTTCTCTCCACTTATTTTTCCTGTCTTCTCCCTTCTTTCCTTGCTTTACTCATCCGGGGGCATGAAAAGGTAGAAACACAGAACTGCAGAACTGGATGGGACCCTACGGATCATGAAGTCCAGTCCCTGTCAAGCAGGCGCAGCAGGGAATTGAACTCACAACCTGTTGCCTAGACCCCTGAGCTACTCAGCAGTTTCTAGAGATTGACCAACAGAATATAGAGCCTATAAGGAAATATCATGCAATGACACACATTCACAGAATCTGTAAAGCAGCACGGAACAGTGTAGAACTAGGGTTCACACAACCAGTTCCTTCACTGGAGCAAGCAGAACAAAAATACATCACCCGTGGTGATGTAAACCTGCCCCCCCCCCAACCCTGGAAAGCAGGGTTTTGGGGGTTTTTTTGGTCCCACTTTGGCTCTGTTGATGCTAATTTCAGATGTGTCGCGTGGACACTGGGGACGAGGTCCTGGTATATGATGGGTCCTCTGTGCGTGGATGAGCCCTTTTTGAACTGGCCATGCTGGCTGAGGAGGAAGGGGGAAGGAGGTTTCCTAGAAGTTATACTCCAATTTTTGCAAACTTTATTCCCCCCCCCCCCCCCCGGATGGTCCCTCTGTAGAATCCTACTTATGGGGGGTTGGCAAGGTCTGGGACCAGTTTCCTGCCCACTGAAAACGAAAAATAAAATGGAAAAGGAAGCTGGAAGTGATCAGAACTCCACTTCTGTTTTTCAAAAACCACTTCTTGAAAACATTTCAAAGGAGTGGGAGGGAGGGCTGCATCTTGTTTCATGGGAGAATTGCTGCTAGGGATGGGATTTTTGGATTTTTTGGACTCTAGACCCCATAATCCTCTATTCTGCAAGTTCTATCTGACAAACACCTTACAGGCAGCTAAATGTGGCTCCCCTGGGAGGAGGGCCTAAAAAGGAAGGCTTTGAGGCCTAGCTAGGCCTAGCTCCGTCAAAGCTTCCTGTTCCTACCCCAGTGCTAGTTGGGAACTTCCTTTTGGAACAGGAAGCTAGGCAGAGCTTGGCCTAGCTAGGCCTCAAAGCCTTCAGGTTTAGGCCTTACAGGCGAGCCACATTGAGGCGTGTGTCGGCCTGTCAGATAAATGCAAAGGAGATACGCCTGTAATGGGAAATTGTGGGGTTTGTAGTCCAGAACAATCCCCAAGTTCCATTCCTAATCACTGCTCTTGAAGAGAGAAGCAGCTCCCTTACTGAAAAATTGATGTTTTTTTTTTTAAATTTGTTTGTTTGTTTGTTTTAACATTTGGTAAGGGGAGTGTTTGGGGAGACAGCTTTGGTGGCCATATGCCACTCGTGAGATAGATGACTTGCTTCTTGAAAGTATAAAGCACAGCCCCAGTGAATGTTAACGGAGCCATTGAAACCTTCTTGAAGAAATAGGGCTTTTTGAAAAAGGCTGTATTTTTCTTAGAAATCCTGGAAAGCATAACCCATTGTGTATGGTGCAATAGTATACGACACACCACTCTCAGCATTATATAAATATTTGTACAGGCTGCATTCATAGTTGCAGTACCCCCATTCCTTGGTCTTTTCTGGGTAAGAGTCTTCTTAGCTTAAACTTGCCAAAGGGTCAGATCACTAAATAATATTACTTTGTGAACTTTTAACAATGTAAAATAACCACCACTTGGGGGGGGGGAAGCCCCCCTTCCTGAATCAGATTTCCTAACTAACATGGGACGGAAATCCATCTGAGCATGCGAATTAATTAATTATTATTAATGCCAGTGAAGAAAAGGTCGCTGGGAGATGTGTGTACTTAGGCACTGTAATTAAATATTCTCACAAAGGCAGCTTCCCAGTTTTCATAAATTACAATTATATTTTATGGGTTTTTTTTCTCTCTGTGTGTTGTGGTTTAATGAGAAAAATATGTTTGCAGTGAATTTTATCCCCCCCCTTTTTTTTTTTACAATCTGGCACAGTGCTTTTTAATATTCATACTTCACATCCTTACTGAACTCTGTCTCTCTGTCTCTCTCTTTTGGTGCCTATGTGTTTGGAGTCTTTATAAAGCAGATATGCCCGTAACGTTGCTGTTAAGAACACGGTAGGACTTGTATGTTTGTCCTAGTGGGTTTGTTTATAGATTTCACGGCGTAGCTCGGTGTGTGCACCCAACGAAATGTGAGGCGTCTCGCCTTCGAGAAGCTGGCTTGATAAAGTGTGAGGATGTGCTGGAGTCTGCTCCAAGGAGAGAGCATCCAGGAAAGGGCAGAGAAAGAAAATACGATCAGAGCTTGGGTAAGGTACTTATTCGGACTATAGCTCCCAGAATGCTTCAGAGTTGTGGTCTAAAGAGTAAGTTTTCTAAGCTACGAACAGAATGATGAAACAGTTGGCATGGTTCAGTGCACCAGAGGCTGTGGAACTCATTGCCTCATGAAGTGGAGTAGCTTTAAAACAGTTTTTTTTAAAGTGTTTTAAAGCCTTCCAGAGATTCACAGCAAACCTGTATTGACCTTGTGTGTATTTAATTCCTCCTAGTGTATATTTAATCTGGGTAGTCAATATACTGTAGTGGATAGAAGTGATGCACTAGGATTCTGGAGACCAGGGTTAGGAAACCCCACCCACCCAGCCATGGAAACTCACTGAGGGAGTGGAATTGGTAAAACCACTTAATTACTTTGAAAACTCTGTTAGGGTTGCTATAAGTCAGTTCCAACTTTGACGGCACATAACTAACTAACTAAGACCTAAGAAGGTCTTGCTGCCCATAAAAATTGTTAGTCTTTCAGGTGGCGCGTGATGCTTTCTTTGTTCATTGAACGTGTCAGAAAGGAACGGTGTTATTGCGGGCCGTGTTTGTGGACGGATACGACCAAGAGAGCCCTATAGGATTTTGAAACAAGCCTCCTGCCCCCGATAACGTTGCAGCTTGGTCTCTTGTTGCTGTTGTTTTTGTTGTTGTTTTCAAATGCAGGCTGTTGTCGGAAGCTGCCTTCAACGGCTGCATATGGCAAAGCGCCAGACACCACAAGCCTCCGCTTTTCGTCCGCTCTCCGAAAGCAGCAGGAGAGGCTGGCCGTTGGATGTCCAGCCTGTGTGTTTGTTTGGACTGGGTGACAGGGTGGATTTCCAACTCTTCCTTATCAAGGGTGCGGTGGCCGTGCTAAGGAGGGTCTTTTTGTCTAATCAGTAACTCACCATGTCAATTTTCTCTTGGGTTATTAGAGGCCAGACCAACGACTTTCACCATAGGTGGGGAAATGTTAGATTAGTTGATGTGAACCATTTGGAGGCTTATCAATTTATGGCGTTTGGGGAGAATGGGAAGTTCTTTCTCCCACTTTCTCTGCTCTCATAATGAACTTCTTGGATTTGCTTCGTTTTTCACCCTTGCTGGATAAATCAGCTGTACCTACATTGATGTACCTGCCGATTGTGTTATTTATTTATTATTGGATTATTGGATTTTTATCCCGCCCTTCTAGACAGGAGTCTACTCGGGGCAGCTAACAATATATTATACACAAAACAGATTTAAAAACAACCATTAAAATCTACAATAATAATATAATCAAGATGGGAAGGATAAACGACAAAAAACCAAAAAAGTAAAAATCAAGTATTGGCAGGAGGGAAGGCCTGCCTAAAGAGCCAAGTTTTTAATTTTAATTTTTTTAAAAAATTGTTATATACATCATTGATGTACCCATCCTTCTCTTGAGCAGCTTCAGATGGTGAACATGTTTTTCCCTGTTTTGCAATTTGATCCTCACAACGAACTTGCGAAGTAGGTTTGTCTTGATGGGTAGTAACAGGCCCAGGGTTACACTTAGTGGACTTTGTGGTTGAATGCAGATTAGACCCTAGTTCTCCTTAATTGCAAGGGGACACTTCCACCACTCCAGTAGAGACTGGAAGTTCTCCTAAGCATGCAGTTTTCAGTTGAGCTTACACTTGGTGGCAAATCTGGATTTGTGCCGGTATAATGTGTGAAAAAGCCCTTTGGGCATATCTACCTTTATATGTAAGACAACTTTTCCCAATTTGCTTTCCATAAGTCTCAGACTTCCCTCTGGGGGGGCCAATAGCAGCTAACCCCCTTCACCTGAGCCATTCTCCCATCTTCAGCACAAATGCCCAAGCCAGTCTTCCACTTTGCTCTCCGTCTTGTGCAGTTCTGCTGAAATATTTTTGTCTCCCCCTTCTTAAGGAGGAGGAGGGAAGGAGGACAAAAGCCGGTCGTACGGGGAGACTAGACAACATTGTTCAGTGAATGTCCAAAGGCAGAAGAAAAATGCCCACCGCCCCCCCGCCTCCTCCCCCTCTCTGTTTTGGGTTTACAAAATTGCAAGAGTATCAGTTAGTCTGTCTTTTCCAGCACTTCCTTCTCTAGCCGTAGCTTTGTTTTGAAGCGAGTGCTGGTCAAACAAGCTTTTGTTTGCCGTCGGTCACTTGGCTGGCAGCGAAACTTTTCAGGGAGGCAGACAATGAGGAAGCTGTTGGTGTGGCGGCCAAGGGCAGCTGTGATATTACTGGCAAAGCATACTGATGGGAAAAGAAAGGGCTCTTGTTGAACATCAGTGCGTGGACGTGGGAGAGGGTGGCCGCGGAAAGATCCTGCATCTTCCTCCACGAATCGACACACGCTTCAAGTGTGGGTTTCGTTCCCGTGGTCTTATTGCAGTTGTGTGTGTTATGCCTGCAACAAGTTAGATCTGGGGGACAAAATAAACTTGGCAAATGAAGCTGAAAAGGACCGTGGGTGGTAGATCACATTTTTGCATCTTTCTCTCATTGCTCCTTTGCTCTGCTGGCATTTTTTGCAGGGACCCTGTTTTTAATGTGAGTGGCATCCTTTAGATGCAACATAATAATAACCATATCCTGTCAAGTCCATTCTGTCATACGGTGACTCTTTTTCAGGGTTTGCCAGGGAGGAAACCCTCAGAAGTGGCTTACCATTCCTTTCTTCTGGAGATACCCTTAGACTGTGCAGCCTGCCCAAGGCCACATAGGTTGGCTCTACTTGCGGGAGGCGCAGTGAGGAATTGGAACGCCAAACCTCTGGCTCTGCAGCCAGATACCTAAACCACTGAGCTGTCCAGCCAGTTAGCTGCAATATACACACTGCTTCAAAATCCAAAATTCTTTATTAGGCAGTGCCTTTCTTAGGATTAAGTATAGTATTGACCAACTGTGCAAGCCTTTGAGTTTGCCAGGATTCTTCATCAAGTCGAATGGTCAAAAATTGGAGAGGGGGAGAAAATGATGTCAGGCCAAGCATTTTGTTGGGGTGTTTTCAACCATGGAGATGAGCAAGGAAGCTCAGTTCCAAGATATCGATTGGGGTTGATGGGTCAGAGGAAAGGATATACTGGAAAGGATATGGAGATTCTGCTTCTCTGCAGACCCAGAGATGGCAGAAAGAGCTGCTTTGTTGTGTGCCCCCTGATTTCCATTACAGACCCCTCCCTTTGGAATTCTTTGTCCTGGGAACACCCAAAGGCAACTCTCTTTGTATGTTTCTCATCAGCAGGCTTTTAAAAAATTACTAAATGTTGTAGCTCCTGATGATAGTATTCTTTTTTGAGAAAAAAAGTTGGGTAGTTTGCTTGTTTGTGTTTTGCTTTGCATTTTTCCTCTTGCTGATTCTCTTGGTGATTGTCTAACACTTTACCTGCTGCTTTAGCAGCCTTAAATGAATGAATGAATGAATGAATGAATGAATATGGGCATGTGTGTCTGAACATATTAGCTTTGTAGCGAGCCCTGCGGTGCAGTGGTGAAACTGTGGCACTGCAGTCAAGCCTCTGCTCATGACTTGAGTTTGATCCTAATGGGTTCAGGTAGCCTGCTCAAGGTTGATTCGGCCTTCCATCCTTCCAGAGTTGGTAGAATGAGTACCCAGCTCACTGAAGGGGGGGTTCTCAATGTGTTCCTTGCATAATTATGTTGTAAACTGCCTAGAGAGTGCTGTAGCGCTATATGAGTCAAAACAACAACAACAACATGTCATTTCATGTACACATATGTGTTGGGAAAATGTATATTGGAAACAGAGCTGGGACATTTAGATAGCCAAATAAATAATCAGGAGGCCTCATGAAAATAGTCAGAGATAAAATTTAAATAGGGATTTCCCTCGTGACTCTCAGTAGCTCTAAATAACATTAAGAAGCGTGGATTCCCCCTGTTCCTTTTGCAGAGACATCATCCATAATTGGAGCGGTTTCTTTCTATCATGTGGCAGAAGTAAACCCTTTATGGTTGTAATACAGTTTTAAAAGAATAATATAAGTGGGACTGACTTCTTTGTCAGCAAAAAAAAAAAAAAGGGGGGGGGGAGGGGGCAGGAGACGGGAGCCCAAGCTGATCACAGATGCTGTTACTGAAATGACATTACAGCCGTATGCCCTTTCCTTCACATTTTCCTGTAATCCTGTTATGGCACTGTCCCATTATCTCAAGCACTGTCATCCTTAAACGCTGTCAAATCTTAACTGGATTGCCAAGGACATAAGGAAGGAGTCTAGGAGGTGAACCTGATGATAATTTCAGCCAGAACATATCTGTCTGTCTACTTCTCTATACTGTATGTCTGTCTCCTGTTGCTTTGCAGTCTAGCTCTGCTTCTACAAACATCAGCTCAGGTTATTCAAAGGAAAAAAAAAATCCTGGAAAGCAAAATGTATATTTCACATCTTACGGGCACCTGGGCTCGTACCGAATAGGAGCATAGTCGAGACTAGTCTGAGGGCTGGCTGAGTTGACAGTGAGCCACTGGGACTGCTCTAAATCCTTCCTAGGTTAGGGCAGAGTGAAATTTCTTAGGACTGTCCTCATCCTGGCTTAATTTAGTGCCAGTTCAGACTGTGTCCAAGGACTTGCGGAGAAATGGATGTGGCATAACTCAGCTTCGCCCTCTCTCTCTGCTCCCCTCTTGGGCTCTCCTGCTTCAGATCTTATCCAGTTCTTCTGGCAGATCCTTCTGGTGGCAGATATCTGAGATCAGCCGGCAGAAGAGCCTTCTGCTGATGCAAGAGTGTAATGAGATGTCTGGTAGCAGACGAGGCTAATGCCTGTTTTAAGCCCCTGCAGCTGTCACATATTTGAGTTAGAATGGCACTAAAAGATGGGTAGGATTGCTCTTAATTTTTAAAACAAGAAAGAAAGGCAATGTTGGAGTAAAACCTTCATTATGTGTGGTTTTCTACAGCATTTGATACTTGCATTCCTCAACATTTCTTACGTTTGTTGCAGACTTGTCACTGTTATTCAACAGACTTGCATGTTCAGGTAGTTTCATTGTCTGACCTGTGCCTCTCCCAGTAATCTTGCATTTCCATGGTTCTGGTAGTGGCATAGATGTGCCATGAGGTGTGCAGCAGAGTATAGGCTGTTAGAAAGCATTAACTTCTTCTTCTTAGTCCTTAAAGTCTCAGAGGACACTTTAATTTCCCAAAACATTGTGGTTGGGAGGTGGGGGAAGAATTGATGAAAGTAGATCTGATCAGAACAAAGGCGAAGCCACAAAAGCTTGATTTTGAGGACAGATCTTCTGGTCATTTTCAAAAAAAGCATAGCTGACCGAGTTTGCTGTTTTTATTTGTAAGCAATAATGCAAATTCTTTATCTAGGATAAAGGAGCAGTCTTGTGATGTGTGTTCAGAGGTCATGATGGGAATAGGTATTGAGATAACTTTCTAAGGACTTTGATGTGTTGGGTAGAACCAGGAAGTGTTCTCTTGATATCTTGATGTACTCTTGATGTTTTCAAGGTTTTACCTGAAGATCACTTTGGGATTTTACCCCCTGTAATCATGATTACGAACAGATATATGAGACAGAGAAGGACTCCTAACTTCCAAAACAGATGTATGAGCTGGGAACTCACAATCTGTGACGGTTTTCCTGTGTTTGACGGAAGGAAGTTAGAATACCTCTTTACTGTTGTTGCTTTGTTTCATTGTTCCTCCAAGAATCAGGTCTTCATTGAGTCGTGGCTCTGTTTTGGAACCAGCTTCCAGTCTGTGGAAAATGTGAAGAATTAAGATTCTTGGTGTGCATTTCCTATGTCATGGTCTAATAATGGTTTCCTTCACAAATCTTGAATTACAGGGAGACAGTCTTGATCTGGACATCCAGTCAATACCCTTAACGCTTTTCATGTTGGAATCTGGAGCAATATGTGAACACAGATACCTATGTTGATTTCAGAAGTATGCATACACCCTGAATTCCAGGGCCAGAATTTTTCCCAAGTCTACCTGAAGAAGTCAAGGACTCAACCTGTGATGTTCTGCATGCCAGATGTACTGAACTGGAGGCCCTGAGTAGTACTTGGGAATGTCACTGCTGTTGTTCTCTCCTCAGCTTCTTGACATGGGCCTTCTGCAAGAATTGGGCTTTGGGGATGGAGGGTTCTGAATTGAAGGCTACAGTTAATCAGGGCTAATTAGTGTACTATGATCTTTTAGGGCTTCTTTTGGAAGAAGTCCATCTTTGGGGAAGGCGAGGGGAGGATTCAGTCCAGACTGATGGCCCTCCCTACTTATCCATTGAGCATCTAATTGGTCACTTGTGGAATCAGAATATTTGACTAGACAGGGCTTTGGTTTGATCCGGGGTGTGTGCATTTAGATGGCTTCTATCTGTTCCAAGTATACAGAAGAGACAGGCAGCTTTCGACATTATAGCCTTTTGGCTTCCTTTCTATGTGCCAACTCATAATAGTAGAAATGCCTAGCCACAGCATACAGTCACACAATTATGTAGAGGTTACTGGCTCTCCAAAGCTCTCTGACCTGCTTCTTCTTGGAATGAGTCACAGTGAATTTTTGCCGGGTTTCTCAGGCTTGAAACATGCAATCCACTACTTGTATAACCTAGAGGTTAAAGTGGTAGTATTACATGTCTAGTAGTAGCTGAAGGAGTGTTCTTAATAGCTGTAGTAATGAGATGATGGTTGCAAGAATCAGATTTCACCTACAGGAAGTGCTGATTGAATAATCTGGATTTCCAGGTTACTGTGCCTATGTTTAGGCTGTAAGGTTTGCAATAAGCAATAAATAAAAAATCCGTAAGTAAATTACAGGCACTGTCAAATATGTAACTTAATTGGAGCATTGACCGAATGCCAGTTTTCTAACTCTTTAGTAGGAACATTGAAAACAAACAAACAAACCAAGGTTTCTAGCACTCATTAAGTATTATGATTATATTGATTTGATAATGTTTGGTGTTGTATGACAAACCTTTACTTTTGTTAATGAACAAAAATGCCTGAGAGATATGGGTTAGAGTATGCAGGAGTATTTATCCAGTTCCGGAATTACTTGCATATGGAAGAAAGGGTATTGCCTGTCCCAGATTGAAATATTGAGGTCCACTGTGCTGATCTAGGAAGAAATTCTGTAGACCTTATCAATTGCTCCTGACACTCTCCAAATGCTTCACACTACAGCTTCCATCATTCCCAGCAAGCATAGCTAGTACTTGGAGATGATGGAAATTCTGTATGATGCAGTTCTAAACACACTGGACGGCCTCAACTAGAGAAAGATAGAAGAGCAGTAGGAAAAAAATAGTAGATTAAACAGAAAAGTTTTAGTGCCTGAAATGCTGAATGCTGTTGACCACATTTCTTCCATCGGTAGCAGGCCTAGGTGTGTCAATCAGAGGTCTCCGTAATACGTGCTCCCCACCAAGCAGAACATAGCCTATAAATTCATTAGAGGCTTGGTTAGAATTGTACCTGGGTTCGTGGGACCTTGCGTGAGAGAATGTCAAAATGACCTGTCTGGTACTGTTTCCTCTATTTAACCACCCTGGTTCTTCCTTTTGCTCTTCTCTATTGGTCCCTTCCCCCATTGAACTAGAACTGTCGTCCTTAATGGCTGTTTTTGTATAAAGGCAGCAGATTCTGTTGATGGCCCATCTGGAAGCACACTTAAAAATGTGAAATCATAATTTTAGCAATAGGCTAGCTGGAAAAGGTGCACCAGGATTTCAGTGGTGCGGAAGTATTGAAAATCTTTGCTAACCAAGACTCTGAACCACAATGACTAACAACACACACATTTATCTTGCTCCACTTATTACGGAATGGCCCAAATTCTGTAGCTTAATATAATAAATCGCACTAGGGCAGGCCCATTGAATCAGAGGGGGTATGTATGATTGAGTCAACTCCTCCATCAGTTCCATTGATTCTGGTGGGTCTACTCTAACTAAAACGTAAGGATTTTGCTAATGTTCGTGTTCTTCTTCTTATTATTATTATTTATTGTATTTATATCCCGCCCAATTGGTCCGCTGACCACTCTCCTGGTATGGAGGAATTCCCCACTGAGTGCTGATCTAGGTACAAAAAAGGTGCAGTTGTTTACATTTTTTGCACTTCTGTTGATCTTTTTGTCTGTTTCTAAGCCTTGGGTTGTGCAGATGTGAGTGTTCACAGATGCTGATAGATCATGAATGGAGAACTTTACAGAGTGGACAAGAATCCTGCTTTTTGACGCCTCTTCCCTGCCTTGCTTTGTCTTTCTCGGTGGCAGGGTCTTGCTGGACCACCCCCATCCTCTCTGACTCCCCTTTTTTCTTCTCCCCTCTTTGTCCTGGGTCAAAATGAAAATTGCCCATAGCAATTAAAGGACAGCCTAAAATTTTATTACATTTTATAATTTCACAGCAGCCGTTCTCCTCCCCAGTAAAATGTAGCAGCCGACACAAATATCCTTGCTCTTTCCAGTTTGTGTTTTCTTCGGTGTACTGTTTTATTTTTATTTCATTCTTATTTTGAACAGTCTTCTCTGTCGTAAGTGTGCAATGCCTTCTCCAAGTTGGTTTGCATGGTGCTCATGCCTCGTTCTTTTGAATGCCAAAGAAAGGCCTCCAACTCGTTCAGGCTTTTTGTATGCATTCTGGGGTTTTGGCTTTCTAAAGTTGTAAGTCTTGCCAGTGTTTGTTCTATTTATTTATTTATTTATTTTTGCCTAATTTTTGTTATATGTGTTATCCTCTAAAGGTATCTGAAAATCTTTTGTTTGTTTTTTTAAGAGAGCCTTTGGATCTGATTTTAAAGAATGCTTTTAATCCGTTTTTAATAATTTTAATCTCTTGTAAATTGCTTTGGGAGCCTTGGTGGACAGAGAGGCAATAAAAATGCTTTAAATAAATGCTTTTACATTTTCATTGTTAGTATTTTAATCACGCTTACGTACAGTGTCCAGATAACTTCAGTTATGGACAAGCATAGAAATACAGTAAATTATAATGAATAAATAAAAAGATTGGCTAGGACAGAAGAGTACTTAAAACACCCTCACACAGCTTCCTTTGGCACAAAAACAAAGTGGTAACTTAAAGACTAATAAGTTTTATTTGGCATACGCTTTCATGGACTTTAGCCCACTCATTAGGTGTGTGAAGCAGAGCTTTAACTGGTAATTATCTCTGGCAGGTAATAAGGCCTTCTTTGGACCCAGTACAAGAAAACCCAAAACATTTCCAGAGTTTGGATCAATTACTTTTGAAAACGACAGCTCCCAGAATCCGTCAACCAACAGCAGTTTTGGTATGAGGGCGGGTTGGGAGCTGTATCCGCCCCTCCCCAATTTTTTTTCCAGACTTGAAAAACGGGTGCTAAGACCTTGGCTCAATTTAAGACTAAAAAGTCCATTGCTTAATCTCAGATTTGTCCCAAAGTTGCTCACGTTGGTCCCTGTGGTGGTCCCCCTCCTCCCCCTCCTCCTCCTCTCCCAAGGCCACTACCCTTTCTCGTTTTCTCCTTCCTTGGTGGTAAGAGAATTTGACAGTAGTCCTCTTTCCTCCCATGACTACCATTTTTGCCCAGTAGGCAATAAGGAGAGAAAGACAGATGCCGAGATTACCAAATCAGAAACAAATCATAAAACAGTGAATTCCATAGGAAACTAAATGCTGAGCCACCACTGAAAGGGGGGGGGGAGGAGATGTGTTCTTGGCAGGAGTCCCCTTCTTGTTCCAGACGTCTTGATTCCCGGTGCCCCATTCCCACGTGGTGTAGCTGCTTGTTCCTTAGGGTAGCTACATGGAGTTCGGCAGTTTGCTTTTAGTGCACCTTTTAGACGAAGAAGAGTTTCAGAAGCCGGCCCGTTGAATAGCGAGAAAGATTACTCCATTAATTAGTACATTAGGCTTTCATACAAAAGCTCTCACTGGTAGCTAAGTGCTACCAATTAACACGCTGAAGTGTGTGTTCCCTCTGAGGAAGCGCTTATCTTGGTAAATGCAAAGGGCACTCTACGGAAGGTAGCAGATGCTGAAAAGGCCCTTCTTTTTCATTGTGAAGGCCTTCCCTCCTGTTCTCGTGGGCGTCCTTCACATCTGCGCAAGGCCAGCCACGGAAATACGGCTCTTGGGACGAGAACGGTGCATTCCCACACCCTGCCAGGTGTGCTTTGCCACCGAGGGTCAGCCTTGGTACGAAGGAAGATAGGTCGCGGGGCCAGGGAGAGCCTCAGGAACAGGATCCAGAGGTAGCACGTTATCAGTGACATCCTTTATTATCGTGATGGGTGTGGGTGTTTTTTTGCTTTTGAAAAAACGAAGGAAAAGGGGAAGGAGTTTGGATTTTCTGTTCCAGATGCTCAAAAGCTTCCCTTGTTCCTGCCACGTCTTCCTGCCCCACTATTGTCATATCACGTCTTCCCTCCGTCGTGAAGCATTTCCCATTCAAGCTCAACTGAGTCATCCACTTCTCAAAAACCTTTCTATCACGATGCTGAGTTCTCTGCTGGAGG
This sequence comes from Intellagama lesueurii, assembly GCA_037013535.1. NCBI lineage: Eukaryota > Metazoa > Chordata > Lepidosauria > Squamata > Agamidae > Intellagama > Intellagama lesueurii. The sequence continues at coordinate 344,648,703 of JBAJHW010000001.1, read as the reverse complement.
ATGATGCTGGGAGAATCAAGCACTTTTGAGAGCAACGGTGGAGGTGGGATCGGTAGGATGAGGACAGCCGAGATGGGTTCAAGCCAGGAAGCTCAGCCACAGAGCTCAGCAGGTAGACTTTCAGCCTCATTTCAAGGCTACAGAGAGTGGGGCTTCTTCTCTCCTAGAATACTCAGAAATGGCATACTTCCTAATTAAACAAAACAATAAGATGCACAACAAACACAGCAATCTAAACCAGCAAAAATACTTCACATAAAGGGTGAAAAAAACAGATTAAGTCTCCCTCAGTAGACCACCCCCCTTATTTGTTAGTTTACATCATCTGGCACTTTTTGTCTCAATACATTTGCTCAGAGACTCTTGTGATCAGAAAAGAATACAGTGTTTCTGTTTACTTACAGTTCTTCTTAGATTAAAAAACATATTGTGTGAAAAAATGTTAACTTGTTACCTTGCTGAGCTTAACTGGCTAACGTGCTTCATTACTGACTTACTGAATGGTTACATAGCTGACAGAACACAGACTCTAATTGTCCGCTTCTAACAGACTCCGTTACTAACACTGACTTCTAACTGACAGAACCCTGACGGGAAAAAGGCTAGGAAAAGAATCTGAGGTAAAGAGGAAATAATTGGCTGCTACTGAGTTAACTGACATTCACGCCAGTCCAGAAAAGTCCCTCCCAGTGAAAGACTCCTTTAAAGGCATCCTGTACAGATTGCAGTATATAAAACAAACAGTCCTGGCTTATAATCCCAACAACGATATTGTATTTTGTAGGGACAACACGTGTGCTTTCCTGGCCCCCTTGGGATCAGTCAGGATGATGATGGTGATGATGATGGTGGTGGCGGCTGTGGTAGCGATGGTGATGTTATGCTGGAAAGGGAATGGGATTGCATCCAGACATCAATGGTGAACAAATCTTCAAGTAGCAAAAACACTCTTCCTGTTTTGCCAAAGATAATTGTACAGTCTTGAATGCAGGTTTAGCTCCTGGCTTCCACTTAAGTTATAATTTAGGGTTGGAGGGGCAGGAAAAGTTGGGTTGTCTCCATGTTAACGGTTCAGGATGTAGAAGGGACTGTTAAACAAGAACAAAGTGAAACCAATTAACAGGGAGTGTCTCCCAAACAATATACCCTAAGGGAAGTGTTTTCCGAATCGTCTGATCTACTAATGGAGTCATTGCAAGGTGCCGTGGATTCTGGGGACGTAGGTGGAGAAACACGGGCCAAATTTATAACGACCACTTTCTCACTGAACCTCTGTGAAAGGACAGCTGCAACTCTAGTGTGCTCCTCTGTGGACGACACGCTTCTGGGGGGGAAATGGTAATAGTGGTGAGACAAATGTTCACAAACTTCTGTCTGTAATCACTTATTTTCTCCTCAAAGAACTCCTGAGACCTTTGTGAGTAAATAAGATTTTTCTGGCCACCACTGTTTCTTCTCTGCTGTCTCCATGCCTGCTCCACATGGGTTCTTCTCCACTTGTGCGGGCAGATTTGAGCCAACACGGTTCCGAGCCAAAAAAAACGGGCTTTTATTGGGAATCCCCATTTGAAACGTATTATAGCAATCATGTTTTCTTGGCCTACCTATCAGTGACATTCAAACTTTCTGCCTGGTTCGGAAGAACTCTAAGAAGTCATACAGTTATGATGGACTGAGGCTCAGGATCTTATTTTCTGTCAGTCATTTTTTCCCCTCTGTGAATTTGAAGCCTGTGTTTTGCCATTGGGCAAGTCAAGCTATTTCAGCTTGCTGTCCCTTGAGACAAATTCTTCTGGGTCAGGCAGGACCTTACTGAGAGATGTAATTTATGCTTCAATGCATCATCTGGCTATGACAAAGTTAATATATTCCTGGGCATTTTGTAAATTGTTTTTAAACCCCTTGCCATATGGCCCAATAACCAATGATAAGAATCAGGTTGCAAGAATAATATCCTTAAAAACATGCAGATAAATCTATCACGATGAAAGCTTGGGCCACCAGCACACACACACACCTCAGCAAAAGGGCCTTGGTTTGATTATTTACTATTTGATTTATTACATGAGGGACAGTGGGGAAATGATCAGATGTTAAAAAAAATATGCCAGCTTTACCTTTAAACCCTGTATCTGAGAGAGAAACCCTAGCAAAGTCTGTTACATTACTCTAGAAAAAGGAGATTCACAAGTGTTCAAGCCTTTCTGCTCTTAGTTGATCAACCCAGGGTATCTTAGGTTTCATTTAAATTCTTGTCCCTCATGTATAGAAGAGTGCGATATCTGAGAAATAATAGTGGATTGTGTGTAACATTGTTTTCTGCTCTGTGCCAGGAGAGTTTGAGGAATTGTGTAGTCATAGTTCCTGAGACGAACCACCTTAATATGGGCAGTATCTTATTGCTAAACCCAACCAAGAGTAGGTCTACTGAAATAATTACTCAGTGGTAACTGCTTAGGTAAAGTATTGAATAGGGATGGGATTTTTATTTTATTTTTTTGATTTCTGGATCATAAATACTATATTTCTCTCTTTTAAGAGTTCTACCTACTTAAGATACCTTAGAAACATGTGTGAAAAAGCCTTAAATTGAAAGACTTTGAGGCTGAGCTAGGCCTAGCACTTCCCAGACTTCCTGTTCCTGCTACCTGGGAGCTTCCTTTCTGAGCAGGAGGAGAGCTAGGCCCGGCTGAGCCTCAGAACCTTCCGATTTAGGCCTTTCTTTCAGGTACATCACATGTAGGCATTTATGTCTGCGGTATTTGTAGTTGAGAAAATCCAAAAATTCCATCCCTCCTATTGCGTCAGTGGGTCTATTCGAATTGGGTTTAGCAGTAGAATATTAGTGGGTGTCCATAAAACTACATCTCCTGATGGTCCTTGGAAGAAACGGTGACAGCTAAGCTGATGACAAAAACTTATTTTTAAGTTTACAATCAAGATAGATCTTAGACCAGAACCAGAGCAGATAGAAAGAGTATCAGGAACAGATCGTTTATATAAGGACTCTCGGCCAGTCAGCAGGCAGTAAAATGTTTCGAGAATCTGTAATGATGTAGAGAGTCAGTCGGTCCCTTTTAAGGACTCCTCAGACGTGGAAGTGCCTGTCTCATGCGCTTGGCCTGGTACATTGAATGGCAACTAAACGACATTGTCTCACTCCATTTGTCCAGGGTACCATGTCAGTACTTGTCCTGGAACAGTATCAGGCATACCTGAATTTGTATGTCCTTTTATTTTGTTGACCCTTTAAAAAATTTTTTTATTAGATTTATACCCCGCCCATCTAGACTGGGTCTACTCTGCGCGGCATTACAAAATTTAAAAACAATGGAACCAATAAATATGTAAAAATCCAAAATGTAAAAATGTAAATATTAAGATGCAGCAGGAGGGAAAGCCTGCCTGAATAACCATGTCTTAAGTTTATTTCTAAGGACACCCAGAGAGGGAGCCAGGCGGATCTCTACGGGCAAGTTGTTCCAGAGGCGAGGGGCCACTGCTGAGAAGGCCCTCCCGTTGATTCTGGGTTTTCCAGGTTCCTAGCTTGTCCCAGGTTTATTTATTTTATTCTTTAAAAATACTTTTACCCCACCTTTCTCTTTAAAAAGGACTCATCATTAAAAGACTATCTTTAAAGCTAAAAACAAGTATACAGCTACTAAAAAGGATCAAACAAATGCCACACTAAAATACAGTAAACAAAAGTAAGCAAAGCACTAAGGCACAACCATTGATTTAAAACCCCACTCAGGTGGCTAGTCATCAAGGGAAAGCTTGCCTGGAGAGAAAGGTCTTTGCCTGCTTGTGGAAGGACAGCAAAGAGGGGGCCAGGTTGGCCTCCAGTGGGAGGGAGTTCCAGAGTCTGGGAGCAGCCACAGAGAAGGCCCTCTCCCGTGTCCCCACCAAACGCACTTGTGAAGGACTTGGGACAGAGAGAAAGGCCTCTCCTGATGATCTTAACACCCAGGCATGCTCATCAATGGAGACACAGCCCTTGAGATAGCTTGGTTTAGGTCTTTGTAGGTTAAAATCAGCACTTTGAATTGTGCCCGGAAGTGGGTTGGCAACCAGTGGAGCTGCTGTAACAGGAGGATTGCGATTCTGGTTGTTCTGGATCCTTTCCGATCAGATTTTTCCACCCAAGAACCTCTGCCCAGTGCAGAGGATTCTGGTACCTATTCTGGTGTATATGTGCAGTCCGCTTGCCCTTTTGCATCTTCCGCTTGCCCTCTTGCATCTCTTTACTTGAACCAAGATGGCTTCCTGCAAGATGTGCAACATGGAATCACAGTCCCACATTACAGCAGAAGAGCCGCCTGCCTTTCAAGGGGAGATGTCCACCATTATTCTTCTTTTCCCTGAGGGGACCTTGTAAGTTTAGAGGAGCAACAGAAGACAGTTTGAAAGCCACTGCCTTCCAGAACAATTTCAAGCATTTCTTTGTCGTTCCTTTCGAGAAAATTAAAAACCCCACACACAATCCAGCCAACGTAGCCTTATGCTTTCCCCCTCCCTCTCACACTCTTGGCAAGTCGGGTCAACAGTATCAGCACTTGTCTGTCATAAAAATATGCACATTGAACTCCCTCCCTCCCACCCACTCCCAAAGAATACAAGCTCCTGCTTGAACAAGGAGAGCCGCATCTCGCTGGGCCCCAAGGTGACAGGCGATTGAGTGCAAACAGGTGTGACTTCGTCTCTCTTTTGCAGCCCCTTGTGCCAAAAAAGACGGGGTGGGGCAAAAGGACAACACAATTAGATAAGAAGGGTTGCCTTGCAAATCACTGCTTGGCTGACAGCACAGAGATGGTCTTCTTTGGGGACCCAAAGACTTGGGGGCAGTGTTTTCACTGGCACCGAGAAGAGACCTGCATGCGAGGTGTGTCGTAGATGACCAAACCTTTGGCTTCTCACTTCCTTTTATAATGTGTAACCTCATGGACAGCAGTGGTTCGCAACCAGTGATACATACACTGTTTACTTTTCTGAACCACTCAGAATAGTGCATTGCACTAAAGGGGCGGTATATAAGTAATGTCTGTCTGTCTGTAAATATATGTATTGCTGATTGTTAGAGATGGGCACGAACCGGTTTGTCCCAGTTCGTCCCAGTTGATCATGGGGGCCGCACAGGTGCTGCTGCTGCTGCCCTCCCTTCCTCCTCTGGCTCAAACAGCCACTCACCAAGCACAGCTTGCTTGCTTTTCCCAGCTCCTCAGCTGATCTCCTGGTCATGAGCAAGAGCACACCCTTCTCTGCCCCGCCATTTTGTCCGAGTGGGAGATCAGCCAAGAGGACGGGGCAGAGAAGCCTGAGCTGTTCCTGGGACTGGAAGATCCGTTGAGGAGGTGGAAAAAACAAGCAAGCTGGGCCTATTGAGTGGCTGTTTGAGCCAGAAGAGATGGGGAAGAGTTGGGACAAACCAGGATGAACCTGTTCGTGCCCATATCTACTGATGATATACAGATAGTGTGTGTGATCACATGGGGAAATAGATCACAGTTTGGACCTTGTGTGTGGGGTGGCCCAGTGTGATCTATTTCCCAGTGACGTATGGGGAAATGCGCTCCAGCCCGGCCCCCCACCTTTATGGTCCAGCTGTAGGGTTACTTCTTTAGAGGGCTCTGGCAGACAGAAGAATCTCTGTAAGGGAGATCATTCCCATTAAAGCAACTTTTTCTGATGTGATCAGGTGCATACCTTAGTAGCCGTCTGATCACACCCATACTCTTGGTGGGACACAGCGTTTTTGTAACAATAACTAGGAAACTTTTATCCCTCCATGTTATGTGCTAGAGTAGAGGTCCCCAACCCCCGGTCCATGACCCAGCAGCGGTCCGCGGCTTATCCAGGACCGGGCCGCGGACACAGATCTCCTCCCCCGCGCGAGCACCCCCTGAGCGCCGTCGCACGCATGCACGCAAGCGCATTCTGCCCCTGCGAGTGCGACGTGTGCATGCGCATGAGTAGCCCCCCCACGCGAGCACGACGTGCGCATGCACGCAAGCGCATTCCACCCCTGCGAGTATGCATGTGCGTGAGCGAGCAACGCCCCCCTGCGGGCGCACCACACCCCCCAACCAGTCTGCAGTTGGGAAAAGGTTGGGGACCACTGTGCTAGAGTACTCTGAGCACATCTGGTCTCTAATTTTGGAAATTAAGCAGGATCAGCCCTTGTTCAGTATTTGAATGGAAACTACCAAGAGATCTTCAGGCAAGGTTAGGACTGAATCCTGGCTAAAATTCTGGGGAGCTGCTGCTGATTCTGGATTGGCTTGGTAAAATTCCTATTTTCCTATTTCCTACTTACTCAGGTGTAGGATAATTGTGCTGCCACAGATAATCTATTTTTAACTTTTTGACCCCACAGGGGCTACTGATGATCTCAAGAATGTGGTTTTGTCTGTACTACAAACCCTTGCGACTTTTAGGTTCTTGGTTGCCCAGTTTTGTTGTAAGGATAATGGATGTGTAGCAGATAGAAACAAATGCTACAGAAATATTAAGTATCACAGAGGTAATTATACAGGCTTTCCGCATCCCGGTTGCAGATAATCTGCTTTAAGAAATGAAAAAATAAGGATCCAGATTCAGTGCCAAGGAAACCCTCAGACTTCACCCAGAGAATACGAATTCTGTGCTTAGCAGTTAAGAGTCATTCCCATGCTAGTTTTGTACAAATGTGTTGTATTTCCACATCTGGCTTCAGAGCTGTTTCAGAACCCAGGGATTTTAATATTATTTTAATTTTAATACTAAGACAAGGAACATTCTAAGAGTAGGAAGAGAAGTTATAGACTATGGGAGAGGTACAGAAACTTTGCAGGGGAAGAGGAAACAGTGGTTGTAAGTCAAGAGATACAGCCAAGAAGGGAAGAAATAGCAAAGAGAACTATTCTCATTTCTATTTTTTCCGCCCAAATTGATTTTTGGAATGTTTTGAAACCTGTCTGTTTCACATTGCCCTGCATAGCACAAATGCATACCTGATCTCAGACACAAAAGGCTAGAACCACAGGCTTCTGCGTGTGGAAACGTCCTTATAAAAAACATAAAAGGGAAGGGGGATTCGTAGACAAAACACACACACCCTGAATGTCCCTGGGATATAGCGGCCAGCATCCCACTTCCTTTTCTTACTACTTGCCCTAGAGTCGCACTTGAAGCAATGGCAGCCAATACGAAGGACATGCCCAGAGACTCTCCCTGCTTCCCATGGGCTGAATGCAAAGCATTTTGGACGACAATTTCCAGAAATGCCTACCCCACATGGCCAGAGGCTGTGCACGGTGGGAGATTCTGGGGGCTGTAGTCCAAAAATTAAAAAATAAAATAAAAAGTCTCCAAGCTCTGGTTGTTGTTGGTTTTCCGGGCTGTTTGGCCGTGTTCTGGAGGTTTTTCTTCCTAACGTTTCGCCAGTCTCTGTGGCCGGCATCTTCAGAGGACAGGAGTTAGGCCGTGAAAGCCTTCGAGAATACATCTCCAAGCTCGGTCAAAGTGGGAAAAGGGGATGGTAGGCTGATTTTTGACCTCCTGTCACTTCCAGCTTGGCAAGAACCCTTGGTGGCCTGGTGCTGTGATTTTTGTTTACAACATGAGTGGGATAATTTACAACAGTCTCCATTCAGTGAGTGTGGGTGTATGCGCTAGTGACGTAGTGGCCACATCTTTGTGTCCCCCTTTTGCACCAAAGTAGCCAGATTCCAGCCTACAGGGAAGTTGCAGAATGACTCTTATTGACTGGTTCCTACTTGGGCCACGGCTAATCCTTGGAAGGGAGTGGAAGAACCTGGTGAAAGAAAAGCGAAAGCAGAGGAATACAAGGCTGGAGTGCCTAGGAGTATTCATGATTCTGATGGAGAACCGCTGCAAAATATTTTGCTACCTAAGGTCCTCCTCCAGGTCTCATACAGTAGCTCAGAGGCATTGGGTAGCCCAAAATACATCTTACTTCAGTGGTGCTAAAGAGGGAGCTTCCTCTACCTGAAAGGCAGGACACTGTGACACACACCCACAGCTCTGTCTATCAAGGAAAACAACACCAGCTATGGCTGTGGTGTCCCTTCATACCCATTGCCTGAGACATTTGCCTTGCTCTCCCTAATAGTAGGGCCGGCCCTGCTCTAGTAGAAGCTTAGCACTGAGCTAAGTCAAACTTGTCTCTTACACAGCCTGCAGTGTAAAGGTGAACTGTATGTTTTTGTGTTTGCTTTTCACACAGATTCAGTACGCACAGCTCAAGGCGAGGTGAGGAACTGGTCTCAAGGAGAGAGAGCCACAGTGCCTCCTCGAACAGCTCTCGCTGTCCATGAGCAATAGATTTTTATCAGCCTTCCCACACTTTTCCCCATTTTAATTAGTTTCCAGTAGCAATTAGATCCAACCCTAGATAAATAATATCAGTGCACATTTCATTATGCTAATGTGCAGGCACAAGTGCCTGAGAACCAGCACATGATGCAACACAAGAACAATTTAAACAGGATTTTTTTTGTGTGTTAGCTGGTGTGCAGGCGAGACAACAGTGAGTTTAACAGCAGTTGGGGATAGATTAATCTTATAGCAAAGTAGATTATTTTAAATAATGCTCGTCGGCATACCTATGAGTATATGTTCAACAGGGAACATGAGACAGTTCCAATTTTCTCATGGGTTGCCCGAGACAATAGATGATTTGCAAATGTATGTTTTATCTCATTTATATTGCACATTTACAATGTTTAGGGTCTGAAGCAGCCGACAGTAGTAGGCCCCAGCACTTTGTTCTGTTTTCTCTTTTTCCACATGGAGGTTCTTGAAGAGAAATAAAATATCCTTTCCCTGGGAGATGTGAATATATATCCATTCCACAGATTGAAGTGTTAGGCTTCAGGGTGCATGTATACCTTAATGTGGAATTTTATTTTCATGGTTGTGGGTTATAGATTCTCCAAACTTCAGTGAGTGTCCAGCCTGATAATTCAGCCATACTCCTTCCATGACTTAGTAGCACCCTTTGTATTTTTCTTTTTTCATTGTACGTTTTGAGCCTTAAAAAGGAAGATTAAGTGAAATATGATGGCAACAACTAAAGGCTTTGTTCGGGTGAAACTTCCAGAGCAGGCGTCAGCAATTGGGAGGGCTTAGAGGCTAATTGTCCATCCCCCCAACCGATGTGCCCTCCAAAAAAAATCAAAAGTGAAAGACAATTTTTTTGGTGTTGGGGAGCGTGAGATTTGGAGAATAAAGTAAGATACAGGGGGTTCTGCGACTGGTTTTGTTTAAAATTAATCTTTCTACAAGCTTCCAAGAATGGAAACTGAACTTTTTGCATTTTTATTTTTAATGGGGGCTCAGGCTTCAAAAATGGCCTTTGAGGCCACGTTTTGCTCACTATTGCTCGGGTGGTACCGGAAGTTGTAAAACAACGAACAACACTTCCGTATATGCCCTTGTCTTCTAGAAAAGTTATTGATTTGAATTGTGCCTTTCTCCTCATAAAGGCTTACGAGACAGGGAGCATACAGATTACTCTAAAAGATGAAGCATTGTTAAAACTGCCGTACCAGCAACAAATAACCAGAAGTAAGAAAGCAGCAGCACTAAATTTAGACATTACACCTTTTTGTGCTTTGGTAATGACAAATGGTGGCTTGCAGTCAGCTGACTGCTGGAGTCAAGAACCATAGTCTGAAAAGGGTATGGGGGTAAATTTTTAATGGTAGTTCTGGGCTTTCCTGGTGTTTCGATCTCGGAAACTGGAATACATTTCTACATGTTGTCTTTTAGTTTGAATAGGATATGTTTACAAATATGAGGAAAGACTGAAACAACTGGGCATGTTTAGCCGTGAGAAAAGAAGATTGAGGGGAGATAGGATGGCACTTTTCAAATAATTGAAAGACTTGATCATCCCAGTGTGCTGGACATGTAATAATGGGCTCAGGTGACAGGAAGTCAGATTTCGGTTGAATATGAGGAAAAACTTCCTAACGGTTAGAGCAGTACGACAATGGAACCAATGACCTCGAGAGGTGATGAGTGCTCCAACGCTGGAGCCATTCAAGAGAAAATTGGACAACCACCTGGAAGATCTCCTTTGATTTGTATTCCTGCATCGAGAAGATGTTTGGTCTCAATGGCCTTATAGGCCGCTTCCAACTCAATTATTCTCTGATTCTATTCTGTGATTTTATGATTTATTTAAAATATTTGTATCCCACCTTTCCCCTAAAAAAGACCCAAGGCCTATGAATTCCATACTTTTTCAACAGCCATATTAAATTACTGCAGGAGGCCATCCAGATATCTGGGTGACAGTTTCATCAGTATTCTGTCATTCCTCCTTTAATTCACATCATCCTAGCCTAAGGAGGTGGTGAAAATATAAATTAATGTTTGGAGATCATTTTGTAGTGGATATGCATGAACAAGTTGAACCTTAGTTCAGATAAGGAGGTGTTATGGTTGCCTGTGATTTCTTTTTTTTTTTAATAGTATTTTTATTTCATACATACAAATATACAGAACCGAAAACTAAAACCAAATAGAAATAACACTAAATAACAACAAAACATCAAAACTAAACATCCACACTACACACATAGATCAGAAATTTCACCATCGTCTGGACATCTGAATTATCATCAAAGGAGTCTAGTGAGCACTGATTCGTCATAAACTATTTCTTCCCCTAAGTTCCTGTCTTTTCCTGGGCCCAATTATATACAGTACAGCTTTCCTTTACAAAGTGTCTCGGTTGATCCCGTACTGCCTCTAAAAGCATATCTAGTTCTGCAATGTCCAATAGCTTCTTTAATAGTTCATCCATCGTTGGTATTTCTCCATTATTCCATTTTTGGGCCCAGAGTAACCTAGCTGCAGTAAATATATACAGTAGACTATAGTTTATTTTCTTATCAATAATTTCTGGCATTATATTCAATAATAACATTTCAGGTTTAAAACTTAAGTTTTTGCTGAACTATTTCTTGTGACATTTCCCAAACCTGTAACCAATTTTTTTTTTTTTTTTTTTTTTTTTTTGGCTTTTTCGCATGACCACCATACATGAGAATAAGTCCCTGGATTTTTTTTTTTTACATTTCCAACAAACATTACTGATCCCTTCTGACATTTTTGCCAATTTTACCGGAGTAAAATGCCATCTATGAAACATTTTAAGGATGTTTTCTCTAAGATTAACTGGTTTAATCATTTTATAGTTATCTTTCCACATTTTTGTCCAGTCTTCAATATCAATATTACAGCCAAAGTTTTGTGCCCATTTTACCATCGTCTCCTTCACCCTCCCGTTCTCTAGATCAGCGGTCCCCAACCTTTTTGGGACCGTGGACCGGCTGAGCCTCTGAGGAAGGCGGGGCACCCCCCCACGCTCTGTCTCTCTCGGGCGCATGCGCGAAGCGGTGGGGGAGTGCGCGCGCGCGCTAGCGCCACCATGAGCACTCCCCCACCCCTTTGCACACGTACAGGAGCGCCTGCACGCCTGCCCACCCCTTCGTGCAAGCGCCCGGGTGCATGTGTGAAGGGGTGGGGAGCGCTCATGCCTGCGCTGGCATGCGTGTGCAAAGCAGCTGTGGGGAGGGGAGTGTGTGCGGGGGGGCGGGAGGTCTGCCTCCGCGGCCCGGTCCGGCTCAGGCCACAGACTGGCACCGGGCCGCAGACCGGGGGTTGACAACTTCTGCTCTAGATCATACTCTAATAGGTATGTGTACATTTTTTGATTATTTTCTCTTTCGTTTAAATCCATAATTCATCCACCTGAACTTTCCCCTCAAAAAAGCCCATGATTTTGTCCTTTTTATATCTTGAGTTGCCTGTAATTTTCTGATGTTTTTTGAGAAGATATATAGTCTTATTGAGGAGTAGCAGTGGAGAAACAGCCCCCTTTCCAGCAATTGATGAGGGACATATCACAGTCTGCTTCTTTCGTATTTGATCACTGTGATGTAAGAGAGGGACAATTTGCACTGGATATTGTGCCATTTTATTTGCTTGCTTGTTAAAAAAACTCCTGTTTTTATTTCAAATGACGTTCAAGGTGGGCATGATATCCTTTGTTAAATTCAGATGAGGGTTTATATTACTGTACGGTGCCTGCACTTTGCAAGTGATAAAAATGTGTAGTGAATGGCTATGCTGTTTGGGGGATCATGGGAGTTGTGGTCCGAGAACAACTTTTTCCAAGCTCTGAGTGAGGCCTGCTTCCTAGGAGAGATGCTGAGAGGGTATATATTCATACATTAAAGACATATGTCACACATATTTTATTGCCAGCAAAATAATCCATAAGTCAGATAAGTCTTTCTAACTGTTCTCTTTATAGAGGCTCTAAAATTACAGTGCTTAACCAAACTTTACTCTCAGTTGCTTGTCTGTAAAATGGAGATGGGGAATTACTTCTACAGTGATTTAGCTTAAAATGGCAAAGGATTTTTGGACCCTGTGGAGATGCCAGCACTATCTGTGCTTTCTCTGAGGCTTAACGGAGTGCCACAAACAGAGACAACATTTAGGATAGGGTAGGCATCGGACTCCACGCACTCCTTAAACAGGGACTGACCAATTAATGTATTTGGAATCAGAAGCATCGCTCATCTCTATTTCATTGTGCATGGTTGGTTTTATTTTTCCTTTTGGCAGCAATTTCTTTGAGAATTTGCTTTCTCCCACCAAGGTAGCCTGGGGTTTTTGGGGGGTTTGTTTGTTTTTGTTCAATCTGGGACAGAATTTGTACATTTGTGAGACACAAATCTAAGCAGATCCCTTAGCAAGCGTGGTGGCTATAATCTGGCTGGGTTTTTTTTTGGGGGGGGAGTTGTACCTCCCCTCCCCCAAAAAGTAATCTGTTCAGACTTCGAGGATTAAGCTAAGAATTCACTTGGTGGTCTCCTGATCACTTCCAGTCCACAGTCCTGTTAGATCAGTGGTCCCCAACCTTTTTAGCCCCGCGGACCGGCTGGGGAAGGCAGGGCATCCCCCTGTGCTCGTGCGCATGCACGAAGGGTGGCGCGGCACGAAGGGGGCACTTGTGCGCATGTGCGAAGGGGTGGGGGAGCGCTCACGTGGACGCAGGCGCGCCCATGCAGGTGCAAACAGGCTGTGCGGGGGGGGGGAGTGTGTGCAGGGGTGGGTGGGGAGGTCTGTCTCCGCGGCCCGGTCCAGCTCAGGCCACAGATTGGCACCGGGCCGCGGACCGGGAGTTGGGGACCTCTGTGTTAGATAATTCATCTATGCCTTAAACGTGCAAAAAGAGCAAATGAAACCTGCCAAAGAGGCAACCCTTCAAAACTGTGTTAGATGTGTTTCCTAATTGTGCCAGTCTGAACAAAGGACAGTATCTTTAGATATTTTTCCTCCATGTTAGTTGGAAGATTAAAAACCACCATTGTGCCTGCTCTGTTACATGATTCCTATGATGGCAGTGGCACAGTGTATTTCATCATCTTAATGCGCAAACACAGAAATTAGAATCGGTCAAGTTTCTAGTCCTCAAGGTTTCAAAAGCTCAACTCTGTATGTCGTGCCTGTTGTAATACCAGAAGAGGAGGGACAGAATGCATTTATCCAATGAAAAGGCAAGCGTTCAGGGCCTCCTTAGCTCTTCAAAGATAGATTAGCTAAGATAATCAAATTTTTACAAATTTTGCAGAGCACAAATAGTATAATTTATGCAGAAATCTGGGTCGAGTGTTTTTCTGATGCAAAATCTGGATCATTTTGCACCACAATACTCAGTCCTGGATCCGTCTCCTTGCGCAAAAGGTGTGCTACCTGTTTGTTTGTTTTTTTAAGTCAAGAAATAAGTAAAAAAAGGTGTCTGTTTTTCCAGTAGCAATGTATGGAAGTGAGAGCTGGACCATAAAGAAGGCTGACCGCTGAAGAATGGATGCAGGAGGCAGTGGAAGACAGGAGGGCCTGGTGTGCTCTGGTCCATGGGGTCACGAAGAGTCGGACACGACTTAACGACTAAACAACAACATATAACTTTATCTGGTGGGAGAGACCAGAAGTTTGGGATTCCACCTCCCATAAATTAAAAGATTCAGCATCTGTTTTCACCAGCACAAGATCTCCCAGGCGTAGCTGTATTTAGGTGTGGAGCAAGTTGGGCTTATGTTAGAAACAAACTCCGAATCTAAACACGGTCCTCATTTTTGCCTGTAATAACGGTTTTATTTTAAAACTGTTTTCAGGCCTTTGTTCAGATTCCTCCGGTTACAAGGAGAAGCTAGTTCTTGCAAAGGCTGTCCAAGTCTCGTTCTTAATCACAGGCCAACAAAAGAGAGCTTTTTGAAATTCTCACATCTTGTCATGCACTGCTCACTCATTTTTAAAGTGCATCTCCCCAGGCTTGAAAAGTTGTTGTTAATTTAAAAAAAAAAAAAACCAAACAAAAGGGGACATTCTGAGGAAGCTGAATTCAGTCTCAGAAATAACCGTTTCAGCACCTTTTCATTTCTTCTTTGGATCTGCCTGAAGCACTCATTGAAGGGGTTCCTCAGGATGTAGCCAGGAAGTCTGTGTCTATTGCAGTGGTTCCCAAACTTGAGTAACCCAGGTGTTCTTGGACTACAACCCCCCAGAAATCCTGGCCAGCACAGGTAGTGGTGATGGCTTCTGGGAGTTGCAATCCAAGAACTTCTGGGTTACCCAAGGTTTGGAACCACTGGTCTATTGGGATTTCATGCCAAAATGTCAGATAAAGATTCTCCTTTCCATGTGCCTCAGTCATCCGATCGTAAAGACAGGTAAGATTGGATGTGCAAGTCCACTCTCCCTTTCCTCCATGTATATGCAGCCCACCTGCCCCTCACCCACACACTACTTGGCCATCATCAGCTTCCCGTTTTGCACCCGTCATGTGTAGAACGACTGCTCCCAGGGACCTGTCATGTTAATGTGCTTACTTTATTTTTCCGTGTATAAGACTATACTTTTGTCTAAAATCTTTAGACTAAAAATTGAGGGTCGTCTTATACACGGACGTAAGCTGAGGAGAGAACAAAAACAAGTGGAGGGGAAAGCAGGGATCAAAGTGATCCTGCAGGGCTTTGATCGCTGCTTTCCCCTCCACTTGCTAAGCCCCGCTTAGATTTCTTAATTTTGGGTTAGAAAAGTGGGGGGCGTCTTATACATGGGGGCGTCTTATACACGAAAAAATACGGTATTTCCCACGTGAAGTTCACACTCCCATTAGGACTGTTGAATTGGGAAGCAATGGTGTTATGCAGGCAAGTTGGAATGATAAGCATGGTTCTAACGCTGTGCAGGCTTGTTCTTCTCATGCAAACGAAGCTGGTCTCACTAGGAATTTTTCTCACTTCCCTATTGGCTTGTGAAGCTGCTTTCACATCAAGAGCATTTATTTCCGGATTCTGCATTGCATTTCCCAACCTTCTGTCCTGGTCCAGCGGATTGTATTGGATCTGAAGTAGATCCAGAATGAACGATATAAGTCTAAGTGGAAGGTTTACCAGCTACAGAGCGTTAGAAATGGTCAGAAACGTGTTGGTGCCACCAGAACGGGCTCGGCAGAAGTCCTTGGTGTTCTGGCAGATCTCAGCGATCTGCTGGCAGAAGGACCTGCTGACAGAACTGCTCTGCCAGCTGGCGGAAGAGCTGCAGAGATCAGCCTCTGCCAGTGCTGAGTTCAGAGGTTGGTACAAATTTAAAGCTAGAGCCAGGGTAGTCCTAAATGGTTTCCAGAATCTCTAGAGCGGAAGGAGTTTGGATTCGGTGGGGCTTCAGCTGGTCTAGTGTCAGCTCAGTTTGCCCCCCCGCTATCTCGTCCTGAGCACACTCCTGTACTGCAGTGAGTCCTGGACCCTTTGTGCACGGCAGGAGAGGAAGCTGAACACCTTCCATATGCGTTGCCTCCGACGCATTTTTGGTATCACCTGGCAGGACAAAGTTCCAAATAGAGTAGTCCTAGAACGAGCTGGAATCTTTAGCATGTATACATTACTGAAACAGCGACGTCTACGTTGGCTTGGGCATGTCGTGAGAATGGCTGATGGTCGGATTCCAAAAGATCTCCTGTATGGAGAATTAGTGCAGGGAAATCGCCCCAGAGGGAGACCACAGCTGCGATACAAGGACATCTGCAAGCGGGATCTGAAGGCCTTAGGAATGGACCTCAACAGATGGGAAACCCTGACATCTGAGCGTTCAGCCTGGAGGCAGGCATTGCATCACGGCCTCTCCCATTTTGAAGAGACACTTGTCCAGCAGGCCGAGGCAAAGAGGCAGTCACGGAAGCAGCAAAATCAGGGAGCTGGACAGGGGACAGATTGTATTTGTCTTCAGTGTGGAAGGGATTGTCACTCTCGAATTGGCCTTCTCAGCCACACTAGACGCTGTTCCAAGTCCTCCATACAGAGCACGTTACCATAGTCTTTCGAGACTGAAGGATGCCTAATAATAATAATAATAATAATAATAATAATAATAATATCTTGTCTAGTTAGAATGGCATTCTAAGGCAGGCGGGGGGGGGGGGGGAGGACAGTTCCTTTTCTCCATACCTTCATCATGCTTTCTGGTCCTTAGTCATGCTGGTGGGTGAGAGGATGCTAAAAATGGATATGCTCTCTGTTTTCATGCTCATGGCTTAACACATCTGAAGGCTGCAGCATGAATGAGAAGTACTTTATTGGAGTGTATCTGTGAACAGCTGCTGTTCCTTTGCACAAAGGAAATCACACTCCACCTTATTTTTTCTCTATTTGAAAGAAAGAACGAATGAACGAAAGAATGAAAGAACGAAAGAAAGAACGGAAATAGAAGGGTTAAAAGCAATCAAATACCCAGGTACAGATTGCAGTGGATTTTTCTGTAAATCCTGCCCCCCGCCCCCATGCACAAGGGAGAAGATCGGATTCAAGCCTTCATCTCATAATGTGTGAAATGCATGCATTTGTTTCCCTGGGTTTTGGTTGCCAATCTTTCGTCTTCCAGCTTGAATTCAGCTATCAATTACTGCTGCAGTTATTTGTCTAGTTAGATATTTAAAATGTCATCCGCAAGAGATGATTATATATTCCAGCGAGACAGTCGGTATAATCAGATGAATGGGAATCCAGTTTTAAGTCTGATGTAGCTGTAACCTGGCTTTCAGCAAGAACCCAACGGTGGCTACATTCAGCTCTGTTGTGAGGAAACAGGGTTCACCTCAGAACGCCTTTGGTATTTGGGGGCTGGTGTCTGCCAATGGCTGCGGTGGCAGAAACCTTTCAGAGAAGGTAGCATCTAATGGGGGAACAGGTATCAGCCGGATTTCCAATAGTGTTACAGTTATTTTAGTGGCATGAAATTAGCTGAGCTGTAGCTAAGCTTTCCGGCATGTGGGTCCGGTCCCACAGTCTCTCCCCCCCGTCCCCTGAGCATGAAAAAAAGAGGAGATTATGGTGTCCCCTCCACCCAGAAAAGAAAGAAAAAGTGTTTCCAAA
The DNA here is from genome assembly GCA_037013535.1 of Intellagama lesueurii. Classification (NCBI taxonomy): domain Eukaryota; kingdom Metazoa; phylum Chordata; class Lepidosauria; order Squamata; family Agamidae; genus Intellagama; species Intellagama lesueurii. Next base: position 344,631,250 of record JBAJHW010000001.1, on the reverse strand, counting down.
AAAGCAGAGGTCACCTCTGGGGCTGGGTCGTGTTGCTGCTTATTTTCTGCTCACCAAGAATGTTGTCCATACATTCCCGTGCCCTCTAAATTTTAGTCTGCTACAACAAAGACCGTTTTCCCACTCTAGTTGCAGCTCAGCCCATTAGGAATAATCTCTTCTAAGAAACTAATTACAAATCCACTCCTTTTTAGTTACTTTCCTAGTTACCGGGGTATGGCCTCTCTAAGTGGCTCAGGGGGACAATCCAGTGTTGTCTTGTGCTATACATCAGTCTGCGCGCTTCAGTCACGCCAGAGGCAAGTACTTAACCATGGTAGTCAACGTAGCCAGGCCAAGGGAAAGTCCCAAAATGTCAGCATCTCCTGTAGAGAGCCAGCAGGCTTGTGGGAAGATTTCTTTTCTGTAGATGCATCACTTTCCATGTGGAAGAAGCAGCAGTGAAGAGAGGAGAAGCTAGATGTTCTTGCTTAAAGGTGGCAAGTCTCTCCTTGTGAACAACTGGATAATACTCCTGTGTTTCCTGCTTTCTTGCTAATGCTGTCACTGTCGTGACACTGCAGGGTGAGGGCCAGACAGTACGGTCCAGACAGGCTGGAGGTAGGAGAACTTTGTTAATTACCATCCCACTCAAGCAGGGTGGGGTTTTCACCAAAGGCTAGCAGAATCCCTATGGGCATCTAGAGTCATCAGTCCCTTATATGTGGCGTGACGTGGTGTGGAACAATAAAACACAAGAGATTTGAAAAGTTGTGTTTTTGCACTACGGCAGTGTTTCTCCCAGATGTTCTTGTGTTAAAGCTCCCAAAAGCCTTCAGCACTAGCTGTGCTGGCAAAGATTTCTGGGAGTTGTAGTCCAAGAACACCCGGGCGCCCAAGGTTGGGAACCATTGGGCTACGGCACAATTACACTAGTCTGGTGTCTAGAGCCTTGTGGGGCTTGTGATTTTCCAGAGTTCTAGCACACCCAGATAATCATCACTACTCCATCGTACTGGCCATGATGGCTAAGGATCATGGGAGCTGAAGTCAAAACAGTAAACTTTCTCTGATTCAACCAGCTGAGCACCATGTTGGGTGGAGGGTTCTGGGAACCATACAAAGAAGTATCTTTTCCTGCTGATCCCCACTTCTCCACACCTTGGCGCGTCAGTGTGCAGAGGATGAGATGCTTGGGATATGCAACCAGGTGACCATGGTTAAAATCTACGGTCACCTCAGAATAACCTGTGGAGGGTTTCTTTGCAAAATGCAAAAAGGTGTCCATATCTTTACGCCTACTTTTCCTTGGAACAGATGACAGTGATACACATGAGTGAAATGTTTCTTTTAAAACCCCTGGTTTGTTCTCCCTCTTCATTGGCACATACCTGCCTACCTTGACGGCAGATGGGGGCAGCAGAAGGAACATTTTCCATGTCGCCTGCCACAGGTGTGGTTGAATAAACATTGTGAGATTTGACCCCGGTTATTTAAAAATAAAATAAAGGAGAACAAGAGCCATCATCCTTTTCTCCACCCACAGGAAGCTTCCTCTGCCTTTTGCATGAATTCAGGCTTGCCGCAAATAGGGACTAGCACATAGGAAGAGGTAAAAGAATAAATCGCAGGGCAAAAAAATAGGGAATAAATTGGTAATTTGAAAAACACTGCCTGAAAACCAGCGGCCGTAGTTCTGAACCTCTCCCTACCACTCTGTAATTACCGGCTGCATTTATAAGGTGAATGATTAACTCAATTGTCCCTGACGGCCAGCAGGTAAATACATAATTATGGGCTGTTGAAACAAGGTTATTGTTTACTTGATTGTCGGGCACCTGCTTTGAAAGACCTTTGATCTAACAGGTTGAGGCTCCAGTGAGACATGGTAGCTGGCAGGGGTCATTGACCGAGGGTCAGAGCTGGTGTTTATGAAGTGGTCCTGGTGGAACCATACACCTTCTGTTCTTCTCAAGGAAGCCATTTCTAGTTTTAAGATGGTTGTGTTTCTGGTTCTTGTCCGGCTCTATGGTTTGGTGACTTATACAAGGATGAACACCCATTGGTTTAAAACAGCGTTACCCAAAAGCTGATCACAGTGGGGCTGAAATAACACAAGAGACAAGGTTAGCATTCCTGCCTCTCTCCCCCACCCCACTCAAAATTTCCTTTGGCGAGATAAAGACTGCTGGGTTGGGAACGGATTCTCACTTTAGGGAGCGACTAGACAGGTGTTTGTCCCGCTGTGTTTCACACTGTTCCTTTCTCTATTTTTATTATATTGATTACATGACATTAGCGCTAATTGTGAGTAAACAGACCCTATCTGTTTGTATGTGTATGTGACATATTTTGTTTTGGTGGGGCATGTATTATTTTGTAGCATTTCCACTCGTGGCGTACTCTCTTGCTTTTGGCTCGTGTGATCGCCTGTATCGGTCCTGTTGTTACCGTAGGTGTGTCCAGATGACATCACTGATAATGGACGGAGTAGAGGGTGTGGGAGTGAACCCTACTCCTTTTGCCTGCCCACATTGGCAAGGATTACAAATGCAAAGCAATTTATAACTAATCTTTCCCCCCCCTCCTACTTTAGTGCTCCAGCTATAGCGCTAAACTGATGCAGCACTAATTTAAGGGCTTAAAATGTCAGTTCAGTGCCATTTCACTTGCTAAACATTAAAAACAAAGAGAAGAGATCTGAATGCCAGCGAATGGAGTGGGTAAGAGGGTGGCAATATTGGCAGAGAAAGGATTTCTGTGATGTGTGGACAGTTGAAACACTCCTTCACAGGTAATTAAACATTTACGTGTGAATTGCAGAAATTCGCATCAACCCAAGGGGTAGAATTGGTGTGTTCATGCCCTTACTTTTCCCCACTCACATTTATTAGCTGCTTAGCACCCCCCCCCCCCCCCCGTTTCTTTTCTTCCTGTTGAATAAAATGCATTGTGCTACAGACAGAAAAGCAACTGAGGTTGGAGAGCAGAAGGGGTGGTGTTGCTGAGCATTAAAATGGCACCCTTCTTTTCTGTAACTTGCCTATTAGGCTGCCCCCACCCCTTTTATCCTTCCGCCTACAGTTGAAGACCCACCTCTGCAGGCAGAATTTTAACAACCCTAACTGAATCCCCGAATGCTGTTTTTTTTTTAGTTCAGTTTTAAAAGTTTTCAATATTTTTAATCCTTTGACATATTTTGATTACTATTATAGTTTAATTGTTTTTAATGTACAATTTAATGTGTTTTTAATTCTACTTTTTCAGTGCTGTGAACTGCCTTGACGCCCCTTATTGGGAGAAAGGCAGCCAATAAATAAGACCAATCAATCAATCAATCAATAACCTATTCTTTTAACTTGAGTTTCTCTGAAATTAGGCCAATGGCCAGGTCAGGTTACAAGGGTTTCCTTGTTTTAATGGATGGTGTGTGTGTGTGTGTGTGTGTGTGTGTGTGTGTGTGTGTGTGTGTGTGTGTGTGTGTGCGTGCACACGTGTACGCCAAGACCAGTTTAAGTGCCCAGGTCTTTCCAATCACATGTAACCTGCCCCCCCTCCCTAAACAAGAGATGTCAAATCCAGACAGCTCAAGAAACAGCATCTCTTTCATCCTTTTGATCATCAGAACAACCACGTGAGATCCTTTTAAGGCAGCTTACTTTTGGAGAACATCCTTTGGTTTTTTTAAAAAAATGCATTTTATTTACTAGAGAGATAGATAAAAATAAAATGTATTTTATTGATATCACTTTTTTGATGTTGTTTTAGTTGTGTTACCACAGAATAACAACTCCAGCATTACAAATCCAGGATGTCTACGTACGCTGTCAGTGTATGGATATTGGCAGAAAGTTTTTCACGTCTTAACTCCCGTTCTCTGTTGATCAGGTTCACCATTTTTTAAAAATACCTTGCTTACATTTTCTCTGATCAGTGGATTCATTGATCAGCCGAGAAAGGGGGCGGCGGCTTTTGATTAATTAAAGGTTTCAGGCACCTGTTTATGCCTGTTGAATTGATTCCCATATGCCGGAGGTTTTTCTTTTCAGGATTGCATTCCACGCTGAGTTTCATTTGCCACCCATTTTCACCCCCACCAGTCCCTCCTCCCAAAATGTAAAAAAAGAGAGACAGATTTCAGCTCTCCCCCCCCTCCCCGCCGTAACACCACACCCTGGCTTTAAGCCTTTAAAAATTACTTCCAGACTGACAAATTTACTTGCCAACTTGAAGAAAGAAGTTGGGGGTTGGGGGGGGGCTTTGATCGCCAACCTACGCAAGGTCCAATAAGAGAATGACAGTTGATTGGCAGCTGTAGTGTGTTTCCAGGGACAGCACAACCCATCTCCGCTTTCCCAAGATGAGAGTTTTTTCTTGTTAATAGAGGGGATTTTTTTGGATTTATTTTTTTAAAGGAGCAAGATCTTTTTAAAAAAACAGAATATTCCACCCTCCAATTATTTTCTCAGTAAGCTCATAGCAGCGACTCAAGCAGCATAAACCTAAATCAGTTTGTAGATCAGGGTATCAGAGTAGCATGTCCCATTTTCTTACAAACACAAACAGACACATTAATGGAGAAACAGGCTCTGTTCAGACCCAGGGGTGTGTCTGCATGGTAAACCTTGACCGGTCTGATTATCATCACCTCGCCACCCTCTCAGGAGTTCAAAGGTATCCGTGACTCCAAAATAAATCTGGGAAATGGTAATTTTGGCGTCAGCTCCCAGAATTCTCCAGCGATGATACTGGCAAGAGGATTCTGGGAGTTGCAGTCCAAAAATGGGACTTTTCTTTGATCCGATCTTAATCGCTATGGTCCATTAGGGTGTCGGATCCACCTTCAGTCACAAAGAGAAAATGGGATAGTCAGTATTGACTCCTATGATTGGCAAGTAATACAGAGGAGGGGCAGGATCTGTTCTCGATCATCCCAGAGTGCAGGACATGCAACAATGGGCTCAAGTTACAAGACGCCAGATTTCAGTTGAATATCTGGGGGGGAAAAAACTCCTCTAACTGCTAGAGCAGTACAACGATGGAAGCAATTACCTCAAGAGGTGGTGAGGGCTCCAACACTGGAGGCATTCAGGAGAAATTTAGACAACCAACTGCCAGATATCCTTTGATTAGTATTCTTGCCCTGAGCAGGGGATTGGACTCAGTGGTCTTAAAAGCTCCTTCCAACTTCACGAATCTATGATTCTGTGATGCGCTAGATCTGAGTTACAAATATGAAGGGCCTCGTTTTTCTTTCCTAACTGGAGATCCACATCTTTTTTTTTCTCCACACTTGTCTTCATGATTAGGTATCTTTAGCTCCATCCACTGATCTCAGAGACCTTGAGCTAGCAAAAAACCTGTCAACATCTAGAATTTGGTTCTCCCTCTTTCTGATTCTGGGCTGGACCTGACCCAAGGAATTGCAGTTTTGCAAAGCAGCTGCATTCAGACGGCTGTAAGCGTCAGCAATTTCTTGTGTGTGTGAATGAGTCATCCTGGATCAAACACCACAGATAGCCATTTCATTTTTGTATCTATTCTTGCCTTTTATTTAATGCATAAGATTGGAAATTGTGTGTTTGTGTGTGTACATGTATGGCCTATTTTTTCATTCCTAATTGTAAGTCACCCAAGCCTTTGGGATTAGACCAAATAAATACCATAATGAATAATATTAAATAGGAAGCCGTTTCATTTTACCTCAGATGTGGTGAGGCAGCTCACACATTCAGCTACAATTTAGGAACAAACTAAACAATATGCTTAACATGTGTTTAGAAGGGGTGCTCCCTCAAGTGCTGAAAAGCAGCTGTTCATCACAAATCATGCTTTTTTTCACAATAATTTGCATTTGCATGCTTTGTTTGGGATTGGTTGTTACAGAGTAAACACAAGCTTACTTTTCAAGTCTTACTTTTGAAGCATGTACTCTGAAGAAATGAATAACTGGAGAGAAAATGTGGTAATTTGTAGGCAATATTGCAAATATGAAGCACTTATGAGAGAAAAAAAGGAAAAAGAAAGAAGTGGCAGTGGTGATGGTAAAGAAGTTATGTAAAATGTAGCTTTGTACTGGGGTTTTTTGAAATGGTTTGTACAGCTCCTCCCTATTGTCTGGTATTCACTACAATGGTTTCTCGTTCTGTAAAAGTGAAACAAAAGCAGCCATTACTACTGTAGTTAATACTGATAGCAGCTTTAAGTTGTAGATCAGTTTGGGGAGCTGGTGGTTCTCCATATGTTGGACTTGAATTTGCATTAGCCCAACATAGCACAGCCAGTGGTCACAGATGGTGATAGTTGTCACACAACCGCATTTGGGAAGTTTTGCTGCAAATTAGTTCGCCGATTCGTTACAACCGGGATAAGAGTTAAGGACACTTACTTGCTTACTCATTTATGCCAGTATAGGGTCATAGTACAGTACAGTGACTGGAAGGGGGAACAGATCTTAAGTATGCTATTTCCTTGTAACGATGGCTGAAATCCTGTTGTAAGTGGCAAGAAGAGTAGGCCTATTTGAATCAATGGTACTTGTAGAGGAGGAGTTGACTCGGTATATTCTTCCACCCTGATTCAGTGGGCCTACTCCTATGTGACTGACTGCGCTAAGCAAGAGGATTTCAGCCAGTGAGTGATAGCATTTATTTACTAAATTAGAAGATCTATTTTGTATCTTTCAGTAGCTCCAGAAAGGCAGCTAAACTGAGGTTGTATGAGTATGCATATTAAATGTAATCAGCTGGTCAGTCAGTTAAGAGGTAGATGATTAATGAACTAAAATTATATGATCGTTTGACAACCAAAAGAATTGCGTATTTATAAAGCTGCGCTAGCAGAATACTAGGGTAATAAACTTCTTTCCGTGATAAATATCTCTGTCGCCTAGAAAGTTTTCTGTATGTCAAATCTATATTTGGTTCCTTATAATTTGAACCCATTCTTTGCTGGATGATGATGATAATTTTCTTATCTTGGTTGTTTCTGAAATTATTTCTGCAAAAATTGCCTCCCCCCCCCCCATTAAAATTCATTTTCAAAGGGCCTGACCAACTAACTGTATTACAAATTTTATCGTCTACCACAGTTTTACAGTTATGAGAAAGAACATTTTAAAAAACAAAATTAAAGAACGCCCAACGTTGAAAATAATAAAGATGGCAGAATTATGAAATGAATATTCAATAAAGAGCGGCAAGGATTTCAGAACTAAAAGAAACCAAACCTCTATTTTTTCCCCCCTCCCAAACCTTCGTGAAGAGAAAAACTCATTATTTATTTATTTAATCCATTTAAATCCTTTATTTAATCCTTTCTCCTAAAAAAGGACCCAAGGCAGCTTGCATCATTAAGAACACGGAAGGACAGCAAAAAGTCTGGGAGCAGGAACAGAAAGCGCCCTCTTCCATAACCCCACCAAACACATCTGTGAAGTTGCTGGGTTGTTTTTTTTTTTTTTTTTTAATAGCTGTGAAAATTTGAGACATCTAGGACCTGGATTCTAATGTGCTTCACAGAATTGGTGCCAACAGTGATAAGACCTTGGTGCATGTACATTCCAGCCTTACAACCAATGACGGGCACCTCGGCAGGAGCCTGAGATATGGGGTGATGGTGGTGGTGGAGAAACTCTCATCCACTGACACAGGCTACCCATAATTGCATGAAGAAGCACTGAATTGGCAACACTAGAGCCTGGGGTGGCAGAAGATCAGGAGTGGCACATAGACAGATTTTCATTTCTTTACGTAGGTCAGGGGTATATACTGCTGGCTGGATAGCTCAGGGGTTTAGGTATCTGGCTGCAAAGTTAGATGCTGGGAGTTCGATTCCCTATAGGTGCCTTGGGTCCTTTGAAGGAGAAAGACAGGGTTGAATGAATGAATGAATGAATGAATGAATGTGCCAGCTTGGGTAGCCTTGGGCAAGCTGCACAGTCCCAGAGGGGCCCCAGAAGAAGGAGATGGTAAACCACTTTTCCGTAAGCTCTACCTTGAAAGGGCTGCCATAAGTCAGAATTGACTTGACGGCACACCGTTATTCTTACCCATTTCTTAAAGGAGCAAGGAGCTTTGGATACTTCTCTTGTAAACTGAACTGTGAGTGTTAAACCTGTGTTTTAAATCTCCCCCGATTGAAATACATGGCACTTTCTAAGTGCTTCGCTTTGGCTGGATTGTGCCCTTGTGTGTATTTTTTTTTTTTTTAACAAAACAGGCCAGATGGAGAAAAGAGTAGATCTAGCGCAAGTGGTAACAATTAATTATTCTTCCATTCTGTTCCCACCGCCCCTTTTTTTTCCAGCCTTCAATGCTGTCGCATCTGAAGAGAAGTGTTCATTTGACATTTAAGATGAATAAAAAGAAGCTCCTGCTTTAGCTTCAAACTGCTGTTCAGTCTCTCTCACTCTCTCCCCCCCCCCCTTCAAGAGAGACTGAAAACAGTGGGAAAGAAAGATTTGTTTCTTGGCATAGGAGTTTCTCTGCAACAAAAGATACATACATGGCATGAGTGGCTTTACAAAAACTGAAAATGATAATTTCTTAGAGTTAAAGAGACTTGCAGCATTATAATGAGAAGGACAGATACAATTGTTATTGTTATCATTATGGTGGTAAAAATCAGCCGAGCCCATCCCTCTACCATCAGGAAACACGAAACTGTTCAGATTTTTGGATCCCGTGAAGGACTCTGAATTCTCCCCTGTTTGGTTTATATTTTTTTACTGAGTTTGGAATGTACGTCATTTGGATTTTCTACCAAAAGCACCAATGTCTTGGTTTGTCTGCCTCTGATGGTCCGATTTATAACATGGTTGTCCATGGCAGTCATTTCAGCCATGGGAGGGTGAGGGTTGAGTTTTTTTGGATAGCTGTGTTTGACTTTGCCTGGAAAGAAGGATGAAGGCCAGAGAGAATAATGATTCATGTCTAGAAGTAAAGTTTGAGTCACCTTTAAGAATATTAGAGGCACAGAGGGAAACGTGGTTTCACTCCACCTCACTTACACATTTCCTTTGACAACGGTTTTGGTTAATGCAGTTGGAAGTGACGCTTGACCTACACCTTCTGAAGTACCAGATGTTAAGTCCAGAGACTGGCCAAGTCTGGGGTGTGATTATGAATTTGCATCATCAAGATACAATCATGACTTCTAATCTTTCAGATGAATGGTATTTGAGCATCCCAGAGAATTGAAACTCAAGCCTAGCTATGAGATGAGTCCAAGTATCAAAGCTAACATTAGCTTCTTTCAGAAAAGGTTTTTGTGGTTTAACATTCTTGTGTATTGGCCTATATATGGTAGTTATGCCTATACTTTAGTAGTTGTTTCTGTGGAACGACATAAAGAACGTGTTTGTCTGATAAGAACCAATAATTGTACTTTGTCTTAGTTCTGGCAAACTTACATTTCTTGCTTTTTAAAAGAAAATTCTTGCCTTGTTAATCAAGTCACTTCTTAAAAACTTACCTGCTGCCCAACTGATAAAATTAAGATTTCTCTCTTCTTTACTCATTAAACTTTTCACTTGGGTACCATCATTTGGGTATCATCTTTGTCAATCATTATATACAGTAACGTCTTCATAAGATGTTCGATGTTATGTTGGCTCATATAATGCAGTAGTTCATGTATCTCAGTGGTTTAGATATCTGGCTGTGGATCCAGAGTTTGGGCGTTTGATTCTCCACAATGCCTCTTTGACAGAGGCTGGACTTGATGATCCATAGGGTCCCTTCCAGCTCTGCCGTTCTAAGATTATCTTTGTAATATCAGGCAGAAAACAAAAATAAAATAAAAAATAAAGAAGACATATATGTTGTGGTAGAATGAGGAAGTGGACTTGTCCACGGAAGCTCACATTAAAATACAGCAATTCATCTTCCTTATTTTTTTTATTTTTCTTTTCTTTTTGCCTGATATGCTATCACAGATTAACACAGCTACCTCTTCTAAAACTGTTCATTCGTAAGAAAGGTCTAATTCTCTCTTTCATCCCTCACGGTGTTGGTCTGATTTTTGATGGAGGCTGGGTAGTGCAGACTCATTAAATGCACGAGGTACCGGCTTTATTTTAGGATTGAAACGAAGGGAGTTCGGTGTGCTTAGGGGGTAGGAGCTATCAACTTCTGAAACTTCCCTATAGTAAAATGAGTCTGCTAGTCCTTCTTTGGTCGTCTGATTTAGCAACCTGTGGAACCTCTAATTCTTTTGAAGAAGCGAAAATGCTCCGCATCCTTTTCTGGAAGCAGCCATGATAGGTTTGATTTAAGTCTTGTCCTCAGTTCTAAGATCAGCAAACATGGTGTTTGTTTCCTTTGCTTTCAAATTTCGCATAGAATTGCTACAGAGAATTGTAGAACGTGGTGCAGAGTGGCTTGCTTTTAAAGAAATGTGTTTCACACCTTTAAAAATTAATAATGTAAGAAGAGAAACATGGCCATTCATATAATAGATTCTCCGTGCTGGCTCTGTTTTTAAAGTTTTCCTGGAGAAAAACAAGTTGTTGATCAGGAGTAAAGGTTAACCTTGAACCGCTCTGCCTCTCACAGTAAGCATCTCTTACCAATGTCTTAGAGTTACTTGGAAGTCACTTAATAGGCTATGGAGTGGAACTGGCAGAACCAAAGTAAACCTTGGAAAACGGAAGGTTTGCACCGAGACAGTCCTTTGAGATTGTGGGGAAGAACAGGCAACTTCACACCTACATCGTTGTACTCTGTGCCTCTCAAGATGTACAACAGAAGACTTAATGTTAGCTGCTCAAATGTTCTTGATGTATTGGCTACATATATTTATTGTACTGTTTTGCTTCTGACAAGAAAAAACTGTACCTAATTCTTCCCTTGTTTCAAAGTGATGCTGCACACTTCTGGGAAAGTACTTGCTTGCTTGCTTGCTTGCTTGCTTGCTTGCTTGCTTGCTTGCTTGCTTGCTTGCTTGCTTGCTTGCTTATTCTGTTTCTACTCTGTAAATCTTCCAACAAACTCAGGGCACCAAGATGGTTGTCATGCTCCCTGCTGTGTTCTCACAACAACTCTCTGAAAAAGGTTTGGTCCGTGGTTTCTAGTCCCCAGATATTCATGGACTAAATCTCCCAGAAGCATTCACGACTAGCTGTGTTGGCCAGGATTTTTGGGAGTTGTAGCCCAAGGGCATCTGGGGACCCAAGGTTGGGAACCCTTGGGTTAGGCTGAGAGAGAGAGAGAGAAAAAGAGATAGAGGGAGAGAGTCTGGTCCCAATTCCTCTGGTGAACTTTATGGTTGAATGGAGACTAAGAACCTGGGTCACCCAAATCCTGGTCCAGCACCCTAACCACTTACCACACCAGCTTGCTTCATCTTTGTGCGGCCATGCATGTACGCACCAGATGGGTGATTGCTCCGTGAGTGCCTGTAACAAATGCAAAGTTGCTGCTGGATCATGGCCAGTGTTTGGAAAGGGGTGAGAGGCTATCAAGACTCCGATTAATGGACATCATTCAGTGCAACCTAAGGCTGCCGGGTTTCTTCTCAGGAAAGAGAAGAACTTCTGTGACCCTGGAGGCACTCACGTTATCAAAATGATGTGGGGGAAAAAGCCACACTGCCACAGTCCTATAGACACCTTGGGGCTAAAGCAGCGGGGCAACCCCAAAACTTTGGGGTGAGACATATATCCCTCAACCGTGAGCCATCCGCGCATGCAGCTGAGGTAACATAGGAAGGGGCCCGGGAAACGCTGGATGGTTTTCCTTCTTCTGTAAATGTCAATGATGTACAGATATTAAAATATGTTGGAGGCTGCTTTTACTTTCACAAACAAGGAAAGCTTTTCCAAAGCCTGTTGGCACGCTGGACAGCATATTATTCCATTACTGACTTGGCAGAGTTGAGTGCTTAAATGCCCAGCTCTAGAACAATTCCCCCCATTCCCCCCTTGCCTTCCCCACAGCAGTGGTATTGCATGTGCATGGTTTCTTCCCAGCTGGCCTAAATTCAGCTTTGCTCTCCCCCCCACTCCCCGTTCTTAGGTCCACGGGGGTGGGTGGGTTTCTCCTTCTTTGGCCACTATGATAGACTCTTTTCTTTCTTTTTTTTAAAAAAAGGAAGTAGAAAGATCAATTTTAAAAACATTCCTTTGATGGTATGTTGACTTGAAGGAAGAAACACGGTCACGAGAGTGATCCTCTTTTCACTGGTTTCCTAATGCTTCAAAAGCATCCTCAGAACTTCCTGACCTAGCCCAAGCTATTTTGCTGCCTGAAGGCAGGAGCAAATGGTGCCCCCTGCAGGTCACCAATGATATCCAGTGAAATTAATTTGTCCTAGGAGGCAGAAAATAGCACAGGTGTTCCCCCCCCCCCTCCATCATTGGAAGTTAAAATAAAATAATAATACTTGAATAATGAACAATTTGCTGCTTTTTCTGGATGCCACAGATCTGCAGCCTGAGGTTGCTGGCTCATTCTGTCAGATGGTTGGGCCGGCCCTAGCTGTCTGTGACCCTGAAAACTAAGTGAAGCTCAGTACTGGGGTCGCACTGGGACTGCAAAAACAGGGTGTTACTCCTCTTGTAGCTCCAGCTAGGTAGAATTTCAAGCTCAATGAACCGCTGGGTGTAGCCAGCTTGGTGAATTACATATTGTGCAGGCCACATGCGAAATCAGCCACATTCGTCAAATTAGCTAGTTACTTTTTTCAAGGTCTGTCTCCCACTTTTAAAGAAAGTGGCTGTTACCCCAGTCCTGGGTGCCATAGTAATCGCCCTCCCACACTTAAAAAAAATGCATCCAGTGAAAAAAGGATGGTTTTAGATACAACCTGCAGTATTTCGATGAAGGATTTCTTGTGACTCATATGGTCCTTTCAGTGGGATGACGTTTAATCTGTGTCTTTCAAAGCACAACCGTGTACAGATCTATCAGCCGCCCCGAGTAGACATTGTCTAGGGGGGTGGGGTAGAAATCTAAAAATAAATAAATAAAATAAAAAATATCGAGAACAAAACCCTTCTGAATGCATTGAGCCTTAGGCTCATGCCAGTGAATATTGGATGGCACTCTTAATCTGCGTTCCTGCCCTTACTAGTCTGTGAGTGGGACCTGCTGCCCCAGTGGCGCTTGGTTCTGAGTAAACCGGCACAGGATTGTGCCATCCGTCTTTTTAATTGTAAAGTAAGAGATGTTGATTTGTCTAGAGGTGATGTCCTGAGGAATGAGCAAGTTAGGGTTGAGAAGAACTTACATTGATAATATAATATGTCCCAATAATTAAATTGACTGTGCTTCCAATATTCATAAAAACTCCCCATGTTGCAAGAGAATTTGTCTTTGTGAGTCCATACAGGTACCAATACTCCCAAATTAAGTAATCTTTTTTCTTTCCCTTCCTCTTGCCCTTTCAAGCATTCATCCGGGTTGAATAGTTATAAATTTGTATTTTAGACAGTTGCTTTCAGGGGAAAACAGAATACAGCCGCTGGGTTTTTGACTGGTGCTTGGGCGTACAGAACATACCTTGCCAGTTTTTAAATAATCGCTCTGACCTCCGGTTCATTTCTGGGCAAAGAGAACAGGTAGCAGAGCAGGGCCTTTTTAGTAATGGCATCCCTAATGTAGAATGTTATTCCCAGGGCAGTTTGGTTGGTATTAGTTCATCTGGGTGAGGGTATGTATATAAAGAATTAACACTTTAAAGTATTTTAAGAAACTGTGTGTTCTGTGTTTTTTAGATATGATGGCATTGTTATATGTTTTGCAGTAGTTTCTTGCTACTGCTAAGGCTTTTAAGATAGTGTAAGCCATTCTGAAAATATTTTGACAGAATGGTGGGGTAGTAAGTCATTCGGTTGAAGAAAGCAACGAATCCCTGTTTCTCCGAAAATAAGACCTAACCTGAAAAATAAGCCCTAGTATGATTTTTCAGGATGCTTGTAATATAAGCCCTACCCCAAAAATAAGCCCCAGTTAAGTGAAATCCCACCCTCCACCATTGTGCAGCAACCAGAAGAAGATCACATGACTGTATTTGAATAAATGTAGATTGTTGTACATGGGGGAAAAAAGAAAACATCCCCTGAAAATAAGCCCTAATGCGTTTTTTGGAGCAAAAATTAATATAAAACCCTGTCTTATTTTCGGGGAAACACGGTAGTGTAGAGTAGTGGATGGAGGGCCAGACTAGGACTCAGGAGACATGGGTTCAAATCCCCACTCAGCTGGGGAAACTCACTGGGAGTGGAAACCGTAAATCACTCTTTGAAAATAGCAGATACTATGAAAACTGTTCTAGGGTGGCCTTTACTTGGAAGCAAACTAATGGCACATAACAACAGCAACCGAGAATCAGGATGGCTTTGCCCATTGATTTGTCTACCCCTTGATTTCCCTCCTCTAAGGGAAATTGGTTTGCCATTGTTGAACTTCTCATTGAGCATAATCTTGTGAGGCCTATAGGAAGAACATGGAGAACCATCTTATAAGGACCATTTTGAAAACTGCTGCTTCAATATGTTTTGGCTTGAAGCTCCCTGCGTCCTCAGAAACCACTAGGAAGGGAGTCTTCCTGGCCCCATTGAATTTGCAATCATGAACCAGACAAACCCCTGCATCTTTTCAAGGCAGTTTCCTGGTTGGTGTGAGTTGATGGCCTCAGAAAATCTTTTTTTTTGCTATGACTTGAAGGCAAAGCGAATGGGAAATTATAGGCCTTAAGCAGAACTTGGAAACGTTTCCTCTTTTTTTAAAAGAAATTACAACTCCTAGAGTTCAGTATCACTGGCTGTGCTGGCTGGGGATTCTGGGAATTGTAGTCCCCCCAAAAAAATCCAAGTATTGGCTAATCAGTTTTTCTTCTTCTGTACACTGAGTTTGGACGGGAGGAGTGGACAACACCACTTCAGACTGCCATTTTGAAAAGTTCTTCTCACATTAAGAAACAACAACCTTCCTTGAGTTAAAAAAATTAGGACTGTAAAGAGAAAGGTCCTGGGTGAGGCCATGGTTTCCCAGTACCTGAACGACTAACAGATTTATTTCAGCGTGAGCTTTTGTGGATTACAACACGCTTCCTTAGACACACGGGGTGAAAGATGATCCGCAGGTTTATATTCCAACATTCATTGTGGAGGCGAAGATCTATTGAAGAAAGATACAAGCGCTGATAATGAAATTTCAGAGTGACAGTAGTCGTATTAACACCATTGCTGTTCCTTGTGCGAATAATGCTACTTTCACTTTGAAATTTCATTTTCCAGCCTTGTACCATATCATCACCCCCACAGTGTATACTTGTATGCAGACCTATAGCTAATATTTCACTCTGTGTGTCCCAGCGAGTGGATTATACTAAATCTGTTAATCTATTTTTTTTATTTTGTGTGTGTGTGTGTGTGTGTGTGTGTGTGTGTGTGTGTGTTGTTTTTTAAAGTATGCCAAAACAGGCTAACATGGCTACCTCTTTGAACATTCCCTCTTGGGTTCGTTTGCTATTTAGAAGGGTTTGTAATGTATATCTGAAAATGTAGCTCCACCTGTAAGCCGAGAGGGGACAGTCCATTCTGCCAGCTCAGGATTGTACCGTTTTATCAAGAGACCCAGCTTCTCAGAGAAGTCATAAGGGGCTTGGGATTCCATGGGTTGCCTGCCTCCTCATTCAAAAGGTATCATCCTAACTTGGGTGTTCTCTTGAGTTGCCTTCACAGGTTTAGTAAAACACCATCTGAACTCACTAGCAGAAGAACTCAAGGATCTGAAAGGATTGGATAGAAGCAGCTTGAGTTCAGCAAATGTCTTGTTTTGTTTTGGTAATCAGAATTAATCTTAATAATAATCTTAGAACTGCATTGCTGGAAGAGAGACCCTATGGATCATCCAGTCCCAGAACTGGTTTGATTCAGCATGAACACATTTACTTCGATAACCCACCGCATTTGTTCCATGAAGTTACTGAAGGCAAAGCCAGTGTGTAAAAAACACCCCCCCCCCCCAAAAAAAAACCCCGACAACTCCCAGCTTTCCCCATTCAGCTCTTGGGTATCGTGATTTGGAGATTCGGGAAGTAGATTTTTTTTTTTTGGAGGGGGGACTGTTGCACAAAATGGGTGAGAACAAAAACCACTCCCTCCCCCCCCTTTTTTTGGACTGCAACTCTCAGAATCTCCTAGCTTGCTGATGATCCTATTGGCTGGGGGATTTGGGGAGTAGGAACGTGGTGGCGCTGCGGGTTAAACCGCAAAGCCTCTGGGCTGCAAGGTCGAAAGATCAGCAGTTCGAATCCACGCGACGGAGTGAGCTCCCGTCGCTTGTCCCAGCTCCTGCCAGCCTAGCAGTTCGAAAGCATGTAAAAATGCAAGTAGATAAATTGGGTACCACCTCGGTGGGAAGGTAACGGCGTTCCGTGTCTAGTCGCGCTGGCCACGTGACCACGGAAACTATCTACGGACAAACGCTGGCTCTACGGCTTGGAGACGGGGATGAGCACCGCGCCCTAGAGTCGGACACGAGTGGACTAAATGTCAAGGGGGAACCTTTACCTTTACCTTAGTCCCAAAGGTAATTTTCTGGTGCTCTGGTCCACCAAACTAAACAGAATATAAGCAAAAAAAAGAACAGATAACATTTTTGGAGAGGGAGAGACGGCAGGACGGGAGATGAGTCAAAAGCTGTCGCCTTCCCTTGGAAACTGGAGAATTGGCAGGAGCGCCTCCCCAGCAGGGCCATGAAGGAGTGGCACAGCAGGGTCCTCTTTCTGCTACATGTTCTCGTTTCCCTTCTTGGCTCCTAGGAGCAAACACTGTGTGTTTCTCCCTCTCCTCCTTCTGGTTCTTTGGCAGGGGCAGAGAAAGAACCCAGGTGGCTCTCACCCATGGATCCAGCATGGATGGAAGAATGTGTGATGGTTGGTTTTGCGTCAACGCGAGCCACGCTGGTGGCGGCGGGCACTCCTGCTCCTTCTGCTTTGGTCCAGACTTGTCATTTTAAGTTTGGACCCTGCGGAAGTTCCAAAAGTGAGAACTTGCCAATGGAGTGGTGTATCGAGTTGAAATGTGCAATAGTGACTGACGCATCTCGGAAAAGTTACCCCACTTTTTTTCTATTTTCTTTTCTTTTTTGGACGACACCACCCAGAATTCTGGGTGTTATGGTCCAAAACCAGCAACTTTTCTATGCTTGGAAGATAGGCTTCATGACTTTAAGGGAGTGAATCTAACTATGTAGCAGTCCCGGGGCTTAACCCTACATTATCTTTTGTGCTTTTTAACCTACTTTTTGTACACCTAATCCAGATGCGAGATAGGATGAAATTATCTACCTTGACTCTATTGAAGTCTTCCTTTCTAAAAAAAAAAGTCTTCCTTTCTAAATCTCCTGTGCAGATTACCTTTATTCTTCATGTCATTTAAAAAGTAAAGCAAAAGCAAAGTGTGCTGCTTATATACTGCCCCGTAGCACTCAAAGCACTCTCTGGGCAGTTTAGAAGTTGATTATGAAGGCCACACATTGCCCCCTGCCAGCAAGCTGCGTATTCAGTTTATTGACCTTGGAAGAATGGAGGGCTGAGTGGACCTCGAGCCATTTACCTGTGATTGAACCTGGGTCGTGAGCAGAGTTTTGACTGCAGTACTGCAATTTAACCACTGCACCACTAGCTTGAAAGTTTTTACACCTGATGTGTGAAGTTTTTATCATTATGGTGTGGTAAGGGTCAAGTATTCTAAAGATGCTCAGAAGCACTCATTCTGATGAATTGTGTTTTCTTCTAGCAGTGTTTTGTGGGAAAGACACTGAAGTTCCTGTTGAGAAGTCAACTGCAAAAGATGGTGGAAAAGCTTTCTCCTATCTTGTCTGATGCTAATACTTTGCATTTATGTCAGGGAGAGTGAGGAAGGAAGAGGTTTTTGCAAAAACAGGTGGGGTAACTCAGAACACATAGTGATTATGCTCTTGCACTCCAGAGATAAAAGAGGTGCAGTCTACTGCTCCAGATTATCTAATGCTCCAGATTATCCGTGGCTAGGGCTTCCTTCTCACAAAAGGCATATGAGACTGTCAGCCAGCATCTTGAATATAGCCTCCCATTCCCAAATGCAGGCAGTGACATGGGTGGTTTCCTTGCACATAAAGAGCTAGCATGTTAAGGAAAAAATTTCTAGCCTTGTGTTTTCCCTGACATCCAACCACCCAGTCTGAAGCAGTACAAGGATTCAGGTTCATTGCATAGCTGCAGGTGGTCTTCCTAATCAGGCATTTATACGGCCTGCGAGCCGCTCCTGTCCGGCCCACTGCCAGTTGCTTATCTTTAACATACCGCAAAAAACCTCTTTAGTATTTGTGAAGATTAACAAGTTTAAAATAAAAACAATCATAACATCACTATTTCATTTTATTTTTAAGTAAAGTTGGTTCGGCCCCCGAACACAGTTCAGATTTTTCATGTGGCCCCCTATAGAAATTAATTGCCCACCCCTGATCTAGATGATACCAAGTTAAATCCCTGGCATCTCTACTTAAAAGATGCAGGTGAATGAATTTGGGGAAGCCCTTTACCTGAGACTGTGAAGAGCTTTCCCTGTTCATCAGAGTTGACAACAGTAGGCTACAGGGAAAAACGAGTTTGACATTGAATAAGGGAGTGTCCTGTCTACCAGTTGCTGGGAAGCAATAATCATCATCATGTGCCATCAAGTCAATTCTGATTTATGGTGACCCTTTTCCAGGGTTTTCTCTAGATAATGCTCAGAAGTGGTTTACCCTGCCCTTCTTCTGCGGATGCCCTGGGACTGTGCAGCTTGCCCAAGGCTACACAGGTTGGCTGTACTAACAGGAGGCACAGTGGAGAACTCCCAACCTCTGACTCCACAGCCAGAGACCTAAATCATCGAGCAACATCAGAGTAAAGCTTACTTTCAGACCTCAGGCGTGGTTGTTGAACCCAGAAACATTTGATTGGCAGCTCAAGAAACAAAGGAGAGAGGCCTGATAATACCCACCGTGTTTTTCCCCTCCCTTACCTATGGTTACATATTGGGAGAGCTTCGAAAATTTTTCAACGACAGTTCCCAGAATCCCCTTGCCAGTGTGGCTGTTTGACCTGCCGGCTGGCTGGGAATTCTGGGATTTGAAGTCCCCCAAAGTAACTTTTTTTGTCCAGCTTTGCCCATCAGAGAGTTCAACGTGCTGAAACGGCGAGACTTTGGCAGCTTTGAGAATTCTTCCTTTGTGAGCTGCATTTTGAGGCAGCTTGGGGGGGAAAGTGCTATTCTTGGATGGCGTGAAGGGATGGCTTTGGCTTTTGGCAGGACCGCGTTCCAGATTGGCAGGATTAGTACGTCTTGCTAAACAGGCGCCCCCTTGGCCGTGCCTGGCCTGGGTCTGCTCCAACTCCTGCTTAGCTGCAATCCATTGCTTTATTTTCATATGGTGGGAGAATCTGCACCGTGGCATCCATGTGGCTGTGGGGGAACCGAGGCTGGGGTTTTGCCAGCACCTTGTACTAAAATCCAAACAATAATCAAATGAAACTTTTTGTAAAAAAAAAAAAAAAAAAAGTCTGTGCCAGTGTAATTCAGATGTAATTCGCTCAAAAAGCGAATGTGTCCTGTACAAGTTATCCAAATTAAGGAAGTAGCTGTAGATTGATTATTTATTTATTTAAAATATTTTACCCCACCTTTCTCCTAAAAAAAGGACCCAAGGCGTCTTACATCATTAAAAAAAACACCACAATACTAAATGCTAACAACATGCATTATTAAAACATTTTAAAAGAATGAGACGCATGATGGTCGCCTTCTGTCCGGCTTACTCCGTTGGAAGGCTCTGCGGCGCCCGCAGCAGCGGTGGAATTGTGAGTGGACCGTCCGGCCCCATGGGGCTGGACCCTTGTTATTGCCACCTGTGCGGGGGTATTCGTATACGAATACCCCCATCTCTAATTGTAAGAGCTTCTAAGGCTACCAAAAGCTGCAGGATTTCTACAATGTTGACTCATTCTGCTTATTGGTTTCTGAGGTTTCACCAGGGATTGGCTGTGCCCTCTCAAGCCTCTTATCTAAAACCTTGAGGACCAGAAACCTCTGGGAAGCCTGTGGCCGAGCAGAACGACCACATGCATTCAGCGGTGGGCACAGTTCTGTGAAAACCCATCACCCACAGCCTTTACTTAACATGGTTGTTCCTCTAAATTAGGGATCTGCAACCTGAGTCCTCAGACCGATCCTAGCCCTCCTCAGAGGGTGGTCTGCCCCAGACGGCTTTCCATGTGATGTTTTCTTTTTTAAATAGTCCCCCAGTTTCTCCTTGTTCTAGCACATTGAAATGTCTCTCCTGTTACAGGTAGTGAACATTTTAGGCTAAAATGGGATCTTATTTTGGACCCGTACTTTCGTCTTTGGATTTGCTGTCGACTGGAATGTCAAACTTTAGAACCTCTTGAAAATGGAATTTGGCTCCAGAGCCAAAAAAAAGGGTCACGCAACTTGTACTCTAAACCGAGGTGTAGAGTGAGGTGAGGATTGATGCCCATGAAAGGTCACAGGAAGGACCTCTGTTAAAAAGCCTGAACGCTGGCAACACACAAGATATTTTTGCCGTCTTGAGGGACAGAAACGTCCTTTCCTTTTCCAATGGACGTTGAGATTCCCAACCTACTGTGACACCACCAGAGCCCGTGTTTCGTTTGTGGATTTATGTGGATCTGTGAAATAGGCAGGGTGAACACAGTGGAGAACCCCAGATCCCTTTCAGTCGTTCGGTTTCTGGCGATTGTGTTTTGAGTGTGTGGCTGATTCAGAAGCAGGAGGAAGGAAAACATGGGCGGTTGCTTGACACCCATACACTTCCCCCATAGCTTCAGACAGAACATCCTTTGAGTGGGCCTGCAGCTTTGGAACCCAGATGGTTGCAAGCAGTTCAAGGCAATGATGAGAAAGAGGAGGAGGAAAGTGAGCAGGGACGCATACGATGCCCCAAACTGAGCATGCTCTCCTGAGTTTGTAGCAGCAACGTCCCTAGCCTAACAAGGGAGGGGTGTGTGTTAAAGACTATACCTCTTTTTGGGCCTTACATACACTGACGACATGATTGCAGTTAGACAGAAGGATGATCTTGATCCATCTGGAAAGTGACCCATCTGTGGAGGAGACCTTTCTGTCCATGTATAGGCTCTGTGCACAAGCAGGAACCCTGGGAAACGGGGGTTCTCCACTTGCATGGAGAGCCTGCATGTAAGGAGGAAATGTCCTCTGACGTCACATTGAATTCTATGGGAAGAAGGCATCAATGGGAAGGGGAGTGGCCCAAGTGCTTCCCTGTAAGCATGACCATTCTGTCCACGCAAGTCATACCTGAAGAGGGATAAAGAAGGGGTTGCTATGGCTGACGTTGGCCGTCTGTCTCCCATGGATGGATGGATGGATGGATGATATTTTTACCCTGCCTTTCTCCTTAAAAAGGAGATGCAAGAGTGGCTTACATCATGAAAAGACAACATTTAAAGCTAAAAGCAGTAAGTATACAACTACTACAGAGGGTCAAACACCACACTGCAAAATGGTAAACGAAAACAACACCAAAACCACATTCAAAGCAGTAAGGCACAGCAATCCGTTCAGCAACTCCACTCAGACAGCCAGTCAGTGAGGGAAAGCTTGCCTGCAGAAGGATAACAAAGCCAGCCTGGCCTCTTGTGGGAGGGAGTTCCAAAGTCTGGGAGCAGCCACAGAGAAGGCCCTCTCCTGTATCTCAATCCAATGCACCTGTGATGGTAGTGGGATTGAGAGAAAGGCCTCTCCTGATGATCTGAACACCTGAGCAGACTCATAAAGGGAGATGCGGGTGCTGAGGTGGGTACCCTCAACATTGAAGAAGGAGCAGGCTCTGTGGTTTGGGCTTTATAGGGCTTTGTGGGCAGGGATTGGCCACTGGTGGAGGTCACCTGGTTTTTAGTACTCCTGCAGACTAGTATTGTTACCCTTGATCCTCAGGAGAGATGATGGTGGTGTCAATTGCAGAATGGTTTGTCTGGAGTTACTCTTCCGGCATTTGGAAAATTTCAGTTGGGGATTTAGCAGATGTCCACACACATCATTCAGTAATCTTTCCCTGCTGGGAATGTACAGTAAAGCAAGGATGGGGGAATGTGTCACCCAACAGATGTTAGACTGCAAGTCCCATTCATTACCCCCCGCCTTTGGCTGTGCTTCCTAGTCCCATTGGAGTCTAGACAACATCTGTGGTGCTGTCTGGTCTCTGTTGTTGCCCAGAAGATGTTGGACTACAAGCTTCATAATCCTTAGGCAGCAGTCATTGGTTTGTTGCCTGGGGGTTGTGGGGTTAAGCATATCTGGGGAAGCAGTTGGAAAGAGCAAGCTTTGAAAGAGTTAATGTGGCATCCATAGTGCAGATAAAAATTTTTTTGCCACTTAGAGCTCATCAACAGCTTCTTTCCTTATATTCTCGAAGGCTTTCATGGCTGGGATCCGATGGTTGTTGTAGGTTTTTCGGGCCCGAAAAACCTACAACAACCAGCTTCCTTCCTTCCTTCCTTCCTTCCTTCCTTCCTTCCTTCCTTCCTTCCTTCCTTCCTTCCTTCCTTCCTTCCTTTCCTTTCTTTCTTTCTTTCTTTCTTTCTTTCTTTCTTTCTTTCTTTCTTTCTTTCTTTCTTTCTTTCTTTCCCTCCCTCCCTCCCTCCCTCCCTCCCTCCCTTCCTTCCTTCCTTCCTTCCTTCCTTCCTTCCTTCGTGCTTGGCATCCTTTGCTGGACTTTTTTTTTAAGCTTTAACACATTAGCAATCTTGCATTGACTGTTAAAACATCTCTAGAAGATAAAATGGTCAGTCAATAGCTTTCATAATTAATCAAGTGCTCATAGAAAAATCAGAAACTATGTTTCTTCAGAGCAAGAGGTAAATCATTCAAGGATTTTAACTGCCTTGCTGGTCTGGCTTATGTGTTTTATCACCCCCAAACTCTCTCTCTCTCTCTCTCTCTCCATCTCCCCTTTTCCATCTCATCTCCCAGTCACTTTTTTTTTCATCTCGAAAAAATACTACGTTTTGTATTAACGCCAGTCAATCCATGGTGCCTTTAAATATATATATATATACTTATTTTGTTATTTAGGAAATCGATTCTGGCTTTTACAAAAGTTGAAGATGTTGTGAAAAAAAAATCATTTTACCAAATTATGGGACATAGTGCCTTTATTGATGACGGTAGAGTAAGAATTCTGCATTGTGAATCCTTTAATATAATCTACTGCCTCGGTGAGGTGCTGAATTGAAATACAGATTATATGGTGAAACTGTAATGCATCATTTGCTATTAGTGGACTGGTAATAATTACCAGTTTCGAAGCTGCTCCCCCTTCTCTCTTCATGTAATCTTTACTCTCTGCCGTAACAGCCTTTCTCATTGACATTATGATTATACCAGCTGCCCTCCTGATCCAGAATATCTAGTTGATGGAAGCGCTAAAATGCAATTACAAAAACTGTATGTTGTGTCCTCATTATGAGATACAGTGCTATTTCCACTGACCTAATACATAAGCTAGCAAAGGAGGGGAGGCACTGCATTGTTAGCGGGGCTGTCTGATCGTGTCACTCGGGGCGGGAGGTCTTTTAAAAGCGTTTGGTTGCAACGAAAAAATAAAACTTAGCTGCGTTGCTGTCTACCTTTCCAAGCTTACCTTCTGTAAACTACCCATTTCGCCTTTCTCAGACTACCACCTTCATACTAATCCTGAGCCCACAAGCAAACATCTGAGAAGCTGCAAGGGTTTTAACCTTTTCCCAAAAGATTTGCATGCGTATCTACTGATACCTCTCATGCTTTACACTAAACACCGCAGTGTGGTTCATTAAAATATCCGCATGGGCAGAAGGATGAAATGTTAAATATTATTCCAAAGGTGTTTTTTTTTAAAGGCAACCAAAATGTTAAATACCAATCAGAAGTGGGTAAATTTTTCCTTCTCTTTCTCTCTCTCCTGCCAGAAAGGGCTAAATGGACCCCTCTTTTTTTTTTAACTCGCCCAATTCAGATGGTCAGATTATATCATATATAATAATAGAAGAACCTGAATCTATAGAGGGGAGAAGAAGGTGGAAAAAAAAACTGGGTGCGGTGGACATAACTGTAAGTCTGCCTGCTTGTCATTTTCCAAAGTCATTTATTCAGCGCATTGTATAATGAAAATCCCTTTATAACGCTTTTCTTCTTTTTCTTTGAAGTGAGGAGGAAAACAAGAACAATGAAGATCATTTGATAGGGACTTCAGCGTTTTCTTTCAGCCCCTTCCCCTCCCTTTCGCTCCACCCCGCCCGTACATTAGGCATATGTTTGGAAACCTAATTTTGGCATCTACTATCTAATCTTGTAAAAAGATTTGCCCACAAGTGGGTTATATCGAGTGAGATTATAAACACTGCCGTAAAATAAATTACAGGTCAACCTAGAAGTACACCATGCAGTCAAATATTATTGTAAGCCTTGGTTGTTATTCAAAGCCTAGTGCAGTGAGTGTGTGTGTGCACGCATGCATGTGTTATCTTCCTTTCTCTTTCTTTATAACCTGTCTTGTCTCTCTGTCTGCCTGTCTGTCTGTGTCTGCATGCAGAGAAAGAGGGAGATGCTAGGCGAGTTCTAGGCGGGTTAGCGTGTTCCCTAACAAATACGGGCAGGTTCTGCATTTTCGGAATGAATAGGTTATTAACTTCCCATTCAGCTGTCAAGATAGGTGTTTCTTCTCATCCTTGCTATCATTTCAGTTTATGAATACTTCTGCGTGAGATAGACCAGTGAAACAGAAAATGCTATGAAAATGTTTTCACTTTGTATAATGCTGCTTCATACTCGGAGTGACCATTGGTCTCTTCGGCTTCTGTGTACTTTCTAAGTCGGCTCTTAAATTCCTTAGTTAACAGTTGTCTCTTCTGACAGTTCTCTATGGCCTCATGTAACAGTCCAGACCAAGGTCCAAGACCCAGCATCCTTCCTGGGGTGGGTAGGAATGTCTGGCACTTATTTTCTTGAACCATAGTTTTTTCAGGTTCTGAATTTCAGGAAGGGAAAAAGCTTCCTCATCTTAATTAATTTGGCTGCAAGATGTGGCAGTGGCCATGGGTGTCTTTGCCTTTAAAGACAGATTCACCTAGGGCTGATTAAATTTATTTGGCAGGTGGCCCATGATCCTAGCTGCGGGTGGGGGCTGTTTGGATCCTCCATGTTCTGAGGGGGTATAACACAGAATCCCAAAGGGTCAGGGCTCATTCCTCACGTCTTCCCTGTAGGCTTCCTGAACACACCTGGTTGACTGTTGTGGAAGGTAAGATGAGGGAACTAAATGAATCTCGTGTCTGGTCCAGGAGGGCTCGTCTTACTTTCTTGAGGCCGCTGTCCTAACAGCACAAACATTGATGCTACCTGTGTGTTGTTTTTCAGGTAAAGATGAACCCAGCAGCTACACGTGTACGACATGTAAACAGCCATTCAACAGCGCCTGGTTTCTTTTGCAACACGCACAGAACACTCATGGATTAAGAATCTACTTAGAAAGCGAACATGGAAGTCCCCTGACACCACGGGTTGGTATCCCATCCGGACTAGGTGCAGAATGCCCTTCTCAGCCTCCACTCCACGGGATACACCTTGCAGACAATAATCCTTTTAATCTACTCAGAATACCTGGGTCGGTTGCGAGGGAAGCTTCGGGTCTTGGAGAAGGGCGTTTCCCTCCTACGCCGCCTTTGTTTAGCCCCCCTCCGAGGCATCACCTGGATCCCCACCGCATAGAGCGCCTGGGTGCGGAAGAGATGGCTCTTGCAACCCATCACCCCAGTGCCTTCGACAGGGTGCTGCGACTCAATCCCATGGCCATAGAGCCCCCAGCTATGGATTTCTCCAGGCGGCTTCGGGAGTTAGCTGGGAACACCTCCAGTCCGCCATTATCCCCCAACCGTCCCAGTCCTATGCAAAGGTTACTGCAACCATTCCAGCCAGGCAGCAAGCCGCCATTTCTGGCCACGCCACCTCTTCCTCCTCTTCAGTCCGCTCCTCCCCCTTCCCAGCCTCCCGTCAAATCCAAGTCCTGTGAATTTTGTGGGAAAACCTTCAAGTTTCAGAGTAACTTAGTTGTCCACCGTAGGAGCCACACTGGAGAAAAACCATACAAGTGCAACCTTTGCGACCATGCGTGCACTCAAGCGAGCAAGCTAAAGCGCCACATGAAAACCCATATGCACAAATCCTCCCCGATGACCGTGAAGTCGGACGATGGCCTCTCCACGGCCAGTTCCCCGGAGCCTGGTACCAGTGACCTCGTGGGCAGTGCCAGCAGTGCCCTCAAATCGGTGGTGGCCAAATTCAAAAGCGAGAATGATTCCAATATGATTCCAGAAAATGGGGATGAAGAAGAGGAGGAGGAGGAGGAGGAAGAGGAGGAGGAGGAAGAAGAGGAGGAGGAGGATTTGACGGAAAACGAAAGGCCGGACTATGGGTTTGGCATTAACCTAGAAGCAGCCCGTCATCATGAGAACAACTCCCGGTCCATTGAGGAGAATCGCTCTATGCCAGACGTCATGCAGGGAATGGTCCTGAGTTCCATGCAGCACTTCAGCGAGGCCTTCCACCAGGTTCTTGGAGAGAAACATAAACGAGGGCATTTGTCTGAATCTGAGGTGCATAGAGACACTTGCGACGAAGACTCGGTAGCGGGTGAATCCGATCGGATCGACGACGGCGCTATAAACGGTCGGGGTTGCTCCCCTGGTGAGTCCGCTTCTGGAGATTTGTCCAAAAAGCTTCTCCTGGGTAGCCCGAGCTCCCTCAGCCCTTTCTCCAAACGCATCAAACTGGAGAAGGAGTTTGATCTCCCTCCGACAGCTATGCCTAACACTGAAAATGTTTACTCCCAGTGGCTAGCTGGGTACGCTGCCTCTCGGCAGCTCAAAGATCCATTCCTCAACTTTGGAGACTCCCGACAATCGCCTTTTGCTTCCTCCTCAGAACACTCCTCCGAAAACGGAAGTTTACGCTTCTCAACGCCTCCTGGAGAGATGGATGGAGGGATATCAGGCCGCAGCGGTACAGGAAGTGGAGGGAGCACCCCGCATATTAGTGGTCCGGGCCCTGGAAGGCCTAGTTCAAAAGAGGGCAGACGCAGCGATACTTGTGAGTACTGTGGGAAAGTCTTCAAGAACTGTAGTAACCTCACTGTCCACAGGAGGAGCCACACTGGGGAAAGGCCTTATAAATGTGAGCTGTGTAACTACGCCTGCGCCCAGAGTAGCAAACTCACCAGGCACATGAAAACGCATGGTCAGGTGGGGAAGGACGTTTACAAATGTGAAATTTGTAAGATGCCTTTTAGCGTGTACAGTACCCTGGAAAAACACATGAAAAAATGGCACAGTGACCGAGTCTTGAATAATGACATAAAAACTGAATAGAGGTATATTAACATGTCCCGTTCTTCTTCCTTTCCAGTTTACTCTTTCTCCCCCTCCTAACCCAACCTAGCACCACTCCCCGTATAGAGATTTTCTAGTCCCTTGTGATTAAAATAATGGAAGCTAAGGATGATATTAAGAAAGTGCTTGTCACCAGCACACCTGTTTTCATTTGCCTTTTTTAGTTCTTATTTTTATATATATTTTTTCCCCCTTTGTTCTGTTTTCACCATTTGAATGCATGATCTGTATTGGGGCAATACTACGCAAACTTTGAGCCTTTCTCTTGTGCAATAATTTACATGTTGTGTTGTTTATTAATTTTTTAAAAAATTAGACAGCATGTATGGTATGGTATGGCTTGTTTTTTTTTTTAAAAAAAAATTCCAAATTCGTTGCTGAGCAAACAACAACAACCAAAAAAGAAAACAGAAAGATAATGGCACACACTTCATACACACATGCACACACGGAAGCACCGTGGCTGCTTCCAGTAGGACTCCAGAAGAAAGAAAAAAAAAAAAGAATGAGAAAGAGAGATAGAAAATACAGAACAACAGACACATTTTTAACAGAACGGAACCATACGTATTTTCACACATATCATGTACAGTTTTGCTTTGAATTATACAGAAGAAATTGTACTTTGAATTAAGCCACTATGGCCAGACAGATAATATTGAAAAGGAAAAAAAAATCCATGGTCTTACCTTGATTTCTGTCTTTAAAAGGATTTAACGTATCAGTTGTTGTTGTGGTGGGGAGGGGAGAATTAAAAAAAAATAGGCCTTTAATTGAAAAATAACGACATAAAACAACAACAGCAAGATAAATTTGTACTATCATTTGGTTTAAAACGGAATTCTGAGTGCCTTGAATCTATTTAAGCCATGTTGGTGGCGATTCTACTTGTTCTAAACTTGTAGCTCAACTTTCGCACTGGGCAATGTAAGTGAGTCCTTAGGACGTTAGCCGATAACTATATTGTATTTCTCATAACAGTGGCTACCTAAAAACAAAAGAAAATTAACAAAAATAAAAGTAAAATCCCAAACGGTCCTAGTTAATCATCATTCTGTCTCTTCCCCCACCACAGCACCTTCATCCCGATTTTAAAAATACCACCGCCCTAAACCAAAATGGTCAAATAACTCAGATTTATTCTCAGTTAGAAAACCGTGGTTACCATCTCTTGTAACTCCCATCACCCACCAGTACCCATTCCCCCTCTCTCTCCCCTCTTTTGAAATTATGATGATTATTTTAATGAGTCAAAAGAATGTGAAATGTGCAGAAGGCCTTGGAAGATAATTTAATACACTAGGAAGAAAACGTGTGTGATGAAGATTTCACGAATATCTTTTAATAATTCTGGCACACAAACAAAAAGGGGGGAAAAAAGAAAAAACCCGAAGAGGAAAAGAAATGAAAATAATTAAACCCGAGTCCCATTGGTTGTCAACTTGACAATTGGATTAGAAATTAAAAGCCTTGAATACCATCTATTGATCTATTGATCTCTCTCTATGGGGAAAGATACATAAACATTTGGACAATAATCATTTACTGAGTGTGACATGTGCAAAAAGAAAGAAAAAAAGGAAAACAAAGGTCTATGATTTATCAGCACAATGTGGTACTGTTTGCCAGTCAGACTAAGAACAGGTTATAAGCTAATATTGATATGATGATTAACTATGAACTATTAAGATTTGCCTTGAAGTGTGACTTTCTGGAGAGAAAAAAAGAAAGAAAAAGAGAAAGATAATTTTAAACAGAGTAGCAGTTGTGTGTCTGTGCTCCCTAAAAGTTGTTTTTTCATTTTGTTCTGTTGATCATATGCTATGTGCGAGTTGTGTTTTGACATGGAAAAAGGATTCATTGTTTTTATGATTAATGATCTGCCCCGCTGGATGTTCACATAGCACTTGACTCTGCCTGTTGTGTCTGTATCTTTTCCTGTAATCAGAGGTACACAGGTTGAGTATAAAAAAAAATTTTTTTTTTAAAGACTGCTCAGATAGGACAATTTAAATGCACTGTACAATTTTCCCAGTTTACAGGTTCTATACTTTTTAAGGGAAAAATTGCAAGATTAATGAAAATTTTGTTTAAAAAAAAATTTGAGCATGATCTCAAGAGGAGCATTTGAGAAACTCTGCCAGCTTGCCGTTGTACTTGACTTAAATGACTGGGTTGCAACGTTTACGGCGCTGTGAGTGGGAACAGGTTCTGCAATGATAGTAAAAATAATGAATGGTTGCTCTCGCACCTACAGTGCATGGATGTGGTTAGGGTTTTGGTTTTTTTTTGTACAAAACTTTTTAAAATATAAATGTTATGCTTTTTTTTTAATTAAAAAAAAAAAACCCAACAACACTTCATTATGTTTAAGGGGGAAAATATGTATTTTAGGTTTCATTGTCTTGGTGGTGTACGAGACCTGTTCTTCACCGAAAACCAGTAGTTGCAAATTCTATGCCTTGAATATACACACAACTTTTTCAGGTTGTAAAATAAATAAAATGCATTGGGGGAAAAGTTTAAGAATATATAGTACTTAAATATAGGAAAATGCACACACCTATTGGTTCCTATGCTAAGAAGAAGAAAGAAGCAAACAAAAAAGAAGAAGAAAAACACATTTATGATCTCTTTTTTCTGTAATTTCTAGAATGGTATTTGAATTTAATGTTCAGCTAGAGTAGGCACTATAGTATTTATAATGAAGCTTGTATTTTTAACTGTTGCTTGTTTCTCTTAAAAAAAGAAGGTATCAGTGTACCTTTTTTGGTGGTGGAAAAACACACAGACACACAGACACGCAAACAGGCTGCCACAGTATATTTTTTTAATTTGGCAGGATAATATAGTGCAAAATATTTGTATGTTTCAAAAAAAAATTGACAAGAAGAGTGTGACATTGTATGGATCAGAGGCCATATAATGGCTGTTTTGGGGGTTGGGTGGGGTCCGGGCAAAATCTGTTTGAATGTCGCATTAAATGAGCGTCCGCAGATGGTTGTACATATCAAAATTCTTTTGGGGTTTCTTTGTTTCCTGCTGCCATATTTGTATGCAGTAATAATGCAAGGTGATGATGTTTATTTGTTCTGTAGTGTGTTCTCTGGTCTTTTTTCCTTCTTCTCTTACCCCTTTACATTCCAGCATCTTAAACTTCATATGCAGTAAAAGGAAGAGAAAAAAAAACATAAAAAAAATAGAACAAAAAGTGAGAAAAAAAATTAAAAGTTTTGCAGGATTTTTTTTCCATTGCCAAAAATTAAAAAAATAATAAAAATAAAATGGTGCTTTATATATTTAGATCGGAAAGGATTTCATATGCAAAGCATATTAAAAATGAGAAAGCCCCGCTGGAGTGGATACCTTTTTTTGTATATGGCAATGCAAAATATTTTGTTATTCTCGGCCTTTTCTATTCCTGTAATGAAAGCTGTTTGTCGTAACTTGAAATTTTATCTTTTACTATGGAAGTCACTATTTATTATTGCTTACACGCTCTGTTCAGAACAGAAGCGTCGGATTTGATCTTTGTGGTTTTTTAATTTTTTTTAATTATTATTTAGATGACCAAAGGTCATTGGCAACCTGGATCTTTTATTGTATTTTTTTTTCTAGTCTTTGTTAAGTTCTATTGGGAAAACCACTGTCTGTGTTTTCGGGTTTTTTTGTTTTTTTTAAAGGGGGGAATCCTTTTTTTTGTTTTGTTTTGTTTTTAATTGGGCAGTTGTCTGCATTACCCTGTTCATTCACCCATTTTGTCCCTTAATTGAAAAACAAAAATAAAAATAAAAAAAATTGCTTAAAGTACATATCCTAAGCTTTGCGTGTCCTCATTTGACACACATTGTAAATTTCCCTCAGGAAGAGAAGCAGCTTTTTAAGACAAGGCCAGTGGGTTTTCTTCACAGGAGCATTTTTGGTGAACCTATGAGTCGCCTAAAGACCCAGAAAGTCCCCCCCCCCCCCCGTTCTATTGCAATAAAATGTTTTGCCCCTTTGGGTGAAAGTGTCTTTGGTCTTCTATGGAGAACAAAGATTCCCATCCACCCACAAGAGAACATTCATTATCCCATCTGGACAGTCTCTCCACACACCTTTTCTTTTTCCATTTAGAATGTGTTTCGCAAAAAACTTGATTGACAACAGTATCCCAAGCCATTCATCTTTGTTCTCTGGAAGGAACTCCCACCCCTTCCTGTTTTGCACCACTGTGTACAATCACACAAGGAGCTCAGATACAAAACAATATGCAACTCCCTATGTGTTCGTGGCAACACCCCACAAGACCTCTCGTTTCTCCCCCCCACCTTACCGACTTTGGAACAAACGAAAACTTCCTGCAATAGGTGAATTGGAAATTACCGGCTCTCTGCTGTGCCCCATGGAGTTGTAGTTAAAGCAGGGGTTGCTTGGGGTACGTCTGCGAGGCACATAACTGGTGTGTGTGTCACTTACCCTCCGAAACAGTCCAAGCTGGGCCCAACCACTTCGGGGAAAACCTCTTTGTCGCTTTTTGTCCGGTTGGAAAGGAAACCGGGGGGGCGGGAACTGCTCTTCTTTTTATATATTCTGTACAATTGATAGGTTTTATCAAAACGTTTGTGTATACATTGTCTTTAAATATCTGGACTCTGGTTCTGATTATAAATATATACATATATATATATTTTTCCTCTTCAGAGGTCTGTACATGTTGTCAAGTTTTACGAATACTGCATGTTGCAGCACCTATTTGCTTTATTAAAAACACATACCTCTGATATTGTCTCTTGCTCTTCCTAGTGTTAATACAAGTGTGCATTTCTCGCTTAAAATTTTAATTTGTAAAAATTGTGATGTTGTTGCCAATTCAATTGTGGGTTTGCTTCATTTTGTTTTGGTTTTTTTCTTTTTCAGTTGCATTGTTTTGACCAGCACCTTCTTAAGACACATCCATTGTTTTAAGGGAATATGTTAATTTTTCCCTTTCTATGCCTTGTTGTTTAAACATTGGCTAAACATCTGCGTGCAGGGCATCATGTCACAGCTCAGCTTTGTATTGGCTGAGCATCGTGACAACACCAAGCCTGCATAAACCACACTGTGCAAATTTCCAAAATTGGCTGAGCAAATGTATGTCCATCTTAAATCTATGTCCCTCCCCCTGGGTTTTTGAGGAACTGAGTTGCATGCTCCTGTTCTTTCTCCTTCCTGCTGTTTCAGAGGGCACAACAGAAGTCCCTTCCTGAGGAAAAAATCAAATATATTATTGAGAGTTTCCAGTAAGTAACAAACCTATGTGTCAAGTATAGGTTGGTTGTGAATGAACCAAAATAGATGACATACTATCATGACAATGTCCTTCAAAAAGTGCTACGTATGAAACCCTGTAATTTATGGCAGGCTAGCTTGGATCTAAAACCCCATGGAATTTTGTTGCTTGAAATTACCGACTTGTATATACTGCTTTCTCTACTGCACACATACTAGCAACCATGCAAAAAGATCAACAACAAACAGCAAATAAAAGAGAGGGATAAAACACTCAGCTGAGAGCCATGGCTTGCATTGCACTGGAGCCCCATCGGCATTCCCATTGTTAATGTGGGGCTTCTCCCACCGTGGAAGATGACAGGAGAGGCCATCTTCATGCATAGCTCTCTGCACACATCAGGAACAATAACACTAACTTTCTGGTGCCCATAGCATTTGTCATGCCTAATCCCCATCATCCTCTAGATTAGCAGTTCAGCATTGTTATTCCTACAGAAGGCAGAGGTACAGAGGTTTTTCTTTGTGTACAAATTGGTATCTGCATGAGAGATGAACAGAGGACTCCCCCGATGATTGTTTCAGCCAACATGCTGCAGGAACATCAGAGGCTGTCTGGACTTTGGAGCCATTGTATGAGGAAATCTGGGGAAGTATTTAGAGGATGATTTGAGCTGTGCTGCAAGGAGGATGAGCTGCCTTTGCTACTACGAATACCAAGAGTCATGCAGAGTTATTTTGCCTTCCTGAAAAGGCAGAATAACTGGTGCTTAATGCCTCCATCCGGCTTTCTTTGCACTCTTCATTTTAACATGTCTGGGTCAGGTGATGCATAAAGCGTTGGCTCACAGAGTGTGTACCACAAACGGCCTCTACGTCTAAATGGTTATATCCCGTGTCACCTGGCCTGGCCTGTCTAGTCAATGGCCCGTTGTGAGCTGGACCAGGAGTCCATCTCACCCATTATTCTCTATACTGGTGAGGAGGGCTCACCGAGCCCTTTGCCCGTCTTGCTGTTGGATCCCTTTTAGCCTGGCATTGAATGGTAGACTTAGCACATCAAGAGGAGATTCTGTAGAGCTGCACTGTGCACAGTCTCCATATAAACGCAGCTCGTAATGGAGTTGTCTGTGGACAAGAACTATGGGTTGGTCCATTATATCAAACTTCGCCTCCAGGTAGGAATGGAAGGGTGTCTCTCCATGGATCATCCCTTGAGGCAAAAGCTCCTCAGGGATGAGTCCGCATGCTGTAATTATCATGGGAATATATTCGTGGCAAGCGTGCTGGAAACTCACTGATACTCCTAAAGCGTGGGAATAGATATGAATTTACCATCTATAGTCCCTTTCTCAAACTACCCCTTTAATTTGTAACTTTGCCCCAATGTCTCGTTCAATGTATATAGTGCTGTTCTTAAATTTTGGATTCTCTTGGGGATCTTCTACTGTAATCTCTTTTTCTTTCCAAATAAAAGATGCATGTGAAGACGATGACACTGGAATGTCAATGCCTCTGTAGAATAATCCCTGGCAGAATTGGGCAACGTCAGTATTCATCCACTTAAAACTGATCTTGCACTCTCCTCTAAAGCTATTGCTCTCAGTCTTTCATTACCACCTACCTTTTGTGGTGACAAAAGATTCCAGCATCTTCAAGTCTCTTTGGTTTTCTGCTCGCTATTCCCCTTTTCTCTCTGGCTTCCAGATATTTCCTTGTCTTTCTCAAATCCCAATTTCCTCTCCTTCATTCCCTTTCAGTGTTGACTGTGGGAGGATCTTCACATTCCTTTTTTTTTTTAATTCCTTGCTTGCTCTTTATGAACGAAGATCAAGGATATATATGCTTATGCTATCTTTCCTTCTTTCTCAAACCAGTCTCACAACTTTCCTGTCTGCTAGTCGAGGTACTGAATAGTGGACCTGAGCCATTAGAGCCAGTAGGAAGGTTGAATCCATCCTTCCCACGAGATCATTGAATACTCTTGAACAGGTGGCGAGTACTTCGTCTTTAAGGTACAAATCTCATGTGAAGATGGACAAGAGTGAGTTTGGAAGCTGTCAAGAACAATTGTCATCTGTCCCCTGCAAGCTTCCTATTGTAGTTGGTGGGCAGCTGCTGTGGTACCAGGTAGGACATTTCCACTGACTGTAGTTGTGAATGTTCTTGTGCAATTTTCTTTTCAGCCATGTCAAACAAACACTTTTACTTGACCTCACAAGAGCCTTCACAGGACTCGGCAATGTCCAACAGCACTCTAGAGTCATTGGGTACCTTTCCTTGCTGCTTATAGGATTCAGGATAGAAATTTAGATTCTTAATCTGACCTCCATTATCTAGCTATTTAGCCACCCATCCATCTCTGCTAATCATTTCAAATTCCTTAGTTGAAAAACAGCATAAATATTAATACTGCAGCCATTGGCATCTCCCAATGCTGGATTGTTTTGTCTGGCTCTAGAACAGTGGTTCCCAATCGTGGGTCCCCAGATATTCTTGGACTAAAACTCCCTGAAGCCTTCACCCCACTTGCTGTGCTGGCCAGGATTTCTGGGAGTTGTAGTCCAAGAACATCTGGGGACCCAAGGTTGGGAAGCACTGCTTTAGAAGTCCATCACGTTTGTCCATTGCAAGCTTTCCCCACCTACCCTCATTGTTGATATAAACAATTTAACATTCTAGATTCATACACTCTGTTGTGGTAAATGCTACTATAGTTTAGATTAGTTCTGGATATTGTCCCTTCTCCAGCTTTTTGAAGATGTTTTATTAAATGCACTGGACAGATCTCCATCTATCTATTAGATGTCTTTCTAGGCTCCCAATGTTCTTAAATCTTTATATCCTCAACTTTAATTAGCGCTTAAGCTTCTGTGACACTTCTTCCCAATTTCCACATTTAAAAAAATAATAATTATTTTTTCGACTTCTTAATAGAACCAAGCTTCCAAGTGTTGAGCAACTTGATTTTTCTTTCCTCTGCTCATAGCATGGCGATTCATAGGCTTTTTAATCATTTTAACCTTTTACTTAACTTAAAAAACAAAACAAAACAGAAATTTGCCTTCCCATTTCAGGTCCATCACATCTCTCAACACAATCTTGCCAGTTTTTCCCAGGGGTCTTAACCACTGACTCAATCAAACATGGTAAAAACCAAACCACCTTCAATCTGGCTTTTGTTCTTGTGTCAGCTGTGTACCTGTGTATAGCTCCATCATTCAAATGGCCAATGGTGACGATGATGAGAGTTGTAATCCTACACATGTAGAGGGTGTCAATCTGAAGAAAGCTATCATAGGTGTACCCCCTTAGGAATATTTTTGAGTAGCTTTCTCTTCTTTCTCCTTTCACTTCCAGGCTGGTGTAATCCTTCCAACACATTGCCTTGTTCAACACAACCTTATTCCTCTTTGTTTGGTTCTTTGTGATTTCTGAAAGACTGCATCTGACTTCATTGCTATCACCTCTCTTGGCTGTCATCAACAGAGATTTCATTGTGTGATCCAAGCAGCAAAGTTGCCATTCCCTCCACATCTGAAAGCAACAAGTGTAGAAAACACTTAGGATGAAATCCCATTGTTATCCCAGGTGGGGTAGATCAATTGAATCAATGGGACATACATTAGCACTACCATAACAGGTCCCATTCACTCAAAGGGTCCTACTCTATTTGGAATGAACAATTGGATTTACCCCTTAGGTGTTAGTTTAATCCCCCTTCAACCCAGGCTTTCTCTGTAATGTTTCTTTAAGTGCTGGTGCCTTTGTGGCTGTCCATTGGGGGGTTTCTATTCAAGACTTGGAATTGCAGAGTTGCCATCCCATGATCCTGATGGGAAGCATTATGTTGCCCCACAATGAACCATTGTAGTCTACACCGCATAAGTTGCAAATCGTAGGACCCACGCAACTGCAAGAGCTGAAATCCTCCGAAAACAACTCCCCATTTTGCACACTTCTAGCTCTTCCGGGAGGCAGTGGAAGACAGGAGGGCCTGGCGTGCTCTGGTCCATGGGGTCACGAAGAGTCGGACACGACTGAACGACTAAACAACAACAAGCTCTTTGTTGGGTGGGAGACTCTCAGGGCAATGTGTTGTTAGTCTTGCAGACTGAAGAGAGTTGGTAGAGCTTCAGAATCCCTGGAAAGTGGCTGAGAGAAGAAACACACGGTCCCCTTTCTGGAAACGGATCTGCTAATGTAGGTGCCTCTGGAAGACCAGTGGAGCATGGGATGTGGACTAGAAGCACTATGACAGAAAACCTACCAGTAAACGGACGGGTCCTATCTTCATTATCTTTAATGGCTAAATGCTGTGCTTTTTCATGTTTCTTCATGTCTAAAGAAATACTGGATCCAACCACGAACTAACCAAACAAGCATACAAAGAAACAAACAAAACCAATGGTAAACAAACCTGCCTCTGGCCAGTTGACTAACCCTTGGACCTGTATTTCTAAATTGCAGATAGTTTCCCCCCCCCCTCCTCTTCTTGCTTGCACTATCGTATATTTTTATTTTGTGGCACTCGAAGAGCCCAAAAAGGGGAGAAGAGAAAGGAAGAAAATGGCTGAGGAGTTTTGAATCTGCAAAGCTTGTTGACCTGGTTACCTATAAACGATTCTTAACTCACCACAGGAGACTTAGATGAGAGGCTGTTTGCAAGCCTCCTTTGGCATGCTATGTATTCTTATGTGGGTAAGGTGGCTGGATAGCTCAGTGAGTTGGGTGTCTGGACCCGAGGTTGGGAGTTTGGTTCCCCACTGTGACTTCTGGGAGAAGAGTTAGCCTGTGTAGCCTTGGGCAAGCGGCACAGTCCCAGAGCAGTTCCAGAAAAAGGGAAGGGTAAACCCACTCAGATTAGACTTAAAAAAAACCCTGGAAAGGATTGCCGTAAATTGGAACCAACTTGATGGAATGTAATTATTACTTTGGTCTAGGTTTTAAACTGTGCAGTAAACTTTTATGGCTATGGAGAAAGGGGAAATATCCTAAAACTGTTTCTTGGAAATACTGAAGCAACAGCTACAAATGGCCCAACCCATTTAATAGCTAATAAGATTGGGTTTTGTTACAACAGGTTCAAATCCCAGTTTGCATGTTTGTTTAATTTGTGAAAAGTTTTAGATCTTTAGCTATATTAAAAGCTACACATGTTATTTGGAGAGCTGAAAAACCTTCAGTGATAAATCACTTTGGATTTTCCTCCCTGTAATAAATGGAAGCTGCTTCAGTTCCACATCGTCACATGAATGAAGGAGCTGGAGGCAATTGTTGAGAATTCTAAACTAAGCAGAATCTGAATGAAAAATTTCTGGTTTGGAAGATAAAGCTCATTCACAAATTTTCCAAGTTATTTTTGGCATGGAAGACATCACCCTTTCTTTCCTTTGGCACTCCAGGTTGTGATCAACCTTCCATACAGAAGTTTTTCCCCCCACAGAGGTCCATTCTGCCTAATAACTCCCGTTTATAACGGAGAGGTATTGTATGATTTCGATCTCTTCTCCTTATGGACCTCTGTGTGTAATGACTAATACTACAGAAATTCCTTGGTTGGGTTATATCTCTTAGAATCATTCATTCCGGGAGGTTCAGAGATTTGTAATCCAAAAAAGTAAATTTTTAAGGTCTGAGAACCATCACTTCAGTCTGTTACGACAATGGAGAAGGGGCATGCATGGTTTTCTCTGCCTCTCTAAGACAATTACAATTTCAGTGTAGGAACTAGGTTATATAGTCTTGTGTTGACTGAAACTAAGATGGTGGCACAAGGTAGATGATTATCATCACCATCTTAGAACTGCAGAGCTGGAGGGACCCCATGGATCATTGAAATCAGCCCCTGTTAAGAAGGCACACTGGGGAATCGAACTCCCAACCTCTGACTCCACAGCCAGATACCTAAACCACTGTGTTATAAGCAGTTCCCATCTAGTATTGTACATAGGGCAAGAAACCTTCCAACACTGATTGTCTGAGCCATTAATTTTGGTTCACAGACACTTAACATTCATAAAAAATCTTCAGTTGTGTTGGTTTTATGGAAGTTGTCTCTTCCATTCTAAATAATTTAGATTTCTTTCTTTTCTTAATTCTTCTGTTAATTTCCCATTGTACTTGTGTAGAAACAGATAATACAGAGCTATCAAGCCATATATATATGTTTGTTTTGATCTCTGTGAATAATCAGTATATAAATATATAAAATGTGTTTTGAAAATGTCTGGAACATCTTCATGTCTTCAGAATAAGTGAAAAGGCATATTTTGTTTTTCAGGTTAGGGAAATCAGCTAAGATCATTTGGCAGGAAGACAAGATATGATTATTAATAACATCTACAGATTTTTCAACAGCAGAAACGCCATTCGTCGTGATAATAGTGTGTGGCGGTTGTTTTTGCTCCAATTGTGTAGAGGAACTGAGGATCAGAGATGTAAAAATTCCATTTTTTTTCAGAAAAAAAGGGAAAGAAACCTTACTATCTGGAAAAAAAATGAAAATTTTCAGAAATTTTATATCTCTACTGAGGATCAGAGATTATAATTCATTGAAGGCCACTCAGCTAACCAGTTGTGTGGCTGGATTAGAATGCAGGTTCTCCTTGTGGCTTAAATTATTACCTTGGTTTTCCTCCTTAGACCCTAATATAATGTCCAGGTCCAGTTACTGGCCCCACACTCCCGATAGCATGTGCCAAAACACAGTATGTGGAAAAGTGACTTTTTGGCTGTGGGATTATCGGACATCCCATCCCACGCCCCCTGAAAAAAAGGTTCACTTTTCCAAGCCCCAGAAATAGGTAGAGGCTTGCTAACATCATCCACCTGACAGTCTCAGAACAGAGATTGTAGCCCTGTTCAGTTCGAATTGAGTTCACACGAGGAGAGGGTGTACTCAGTGGGTCTATAGAGGAGAGCCTTCACTATCTGTGGAGGCTTTTCGTGTGCCTAGAACTCTGGAAAAATCAGTTCTAGATCAGGTGGAGATTCCATAGATACTGTAGTTCTTGAATCCAGAAAAAAAACATCAGCTGAATGGAAATTATAATAGAGGGGTTTTGGTATATTGGATGTTCTCTCCTCAGGTGATGAGTTAATACACTTCAATTACAACTGAGTAGTCCAAACCCTTCTCACAGACAGGTAACGATGTTCTGTCAGCATCCTTCCCACACCTCTCTGGGTGACTCACCTCCATTTCCAGTCCTTTGGCTTCCTATGGGGAAGTTTGTGGGGCAGGGGAGAGATTACAATATTGGACAGCAAATAGACAGGTTACTTACCTGTAACCATGGTTCTTCAAGTGGACCTCTGTGAACAGCAGGCGCTGTCAAGACCCTATTGTGTGCATTCACAGAGGCCACGATGAAGAACCCAGGATTCCCCCGTCTCGCTTGCTGAGTTCCAGGCATTTGGGAGGTGTAGTAAATAAATAAATAAATAAATAAAGAGAAATATCTTTTTCAGGCTTTGGGTCTGGTTATAAACAGCTGTAATTGCTGTCTTGCTACTGTGAGTCAATGGGACAGAACAGACAAGGTGCAAGTATATAGAAATACTTGCACCAGTATTTGAAAAAAATGCCAGCCAAGACTCTTCACTAGGATGGGGGAGGGGATTACTTCCTCTTTTGAAGGGTCCCGGGGGGCTGTATCCAAGCAGCACGTGGTCCTGGGGGGCATAGCTAGGTTCAAATGTAGTTTTTACCACTGTAGACGTGTCCCCACCAAGTATACAAACCACAGCCAAGGTGTATTCATACTTACTCAGATATAAGCCGCATTGACCAGCTTTCAGGAAGGCAAAGCCCAACATCTGCGCATGTCTACCCAGGAGTAAGCCTTGAGGCTGACATGCACAGTTCCCTTCCATGTGGCAACTTTTGGAGATTTCAAAATGGGGCTCATGATTCACACGCTGGATCATTGCTGAGAGGTGGTAAATCTTGACCTAGAGTTGTTAAAGTGTCATATCTTTGTGCAACGGCAGGATGTGGTAAGCTAAAAAGATCCTGTCACGACTGGAAGAGTGTTAGGAAATATGGGCGGCCAGAGGAGACACCCCTGTTTGTGGGGCTGCAGCAACAGCGTGGCGGGAATGTAATATCTAGAGCAGGGCTTTTTGACCTGTGATCCGTGAGCTGTTCTGGACCCATTTATATATTTATCTGGTGCATTTATATCCGCTCACCCGGTCGGCAGGGCACAAGTTGGCTCTCAGCGTGGCTTCCCAGAATCCCTCACCATTGGCCATGGTGCTGAGGGCTTTTGGGAGCTGTGGTCCAAAACCCATGAGGACCCAAAGGCTGAGAATAATGGATCAATAAGCCCAAGCAGTTTTGGCTATGCCATATACCGGAGCTTTGATCCCCAGGAATAGCCCAAATGGAAGTCAGCCATTTTTTTTATAGATGGAGAGCACTGGTTGAAGAATTGAAAAGTTGGAGTGGGGAGAGTTTCGTCAACGACAAGTGGGTGAGATCTAAGTATCATAATAATACAAGCAGAAAGAGTAATACAGATTACAGAACTGTGGCTTTTTTGGCTACAGAAATTAATGGCGCTATTAAAGCATGAATCACTGAGGCGCATGCCTTGTT
The DNA here is from genome assembly GCA_037013535.1 of Intellagama lesueurii. Lineage (NCBI taxonomy): Eukaryota > Metazoa > Chordata > Lepidosauria > Squamata > Agamidae > Intellagama > Intellagama lesueurii. The sequence goes on along the minus strand of JBAJHW010000001.1, from coordinate 344,589,957 downwards.
TGCTGGGTTTCTGAAATGGTCATCATGCATTCTGAAGCTGTGCCAACATTCTGTACAGGCCGAGCTGACAGAGAAACGTTTTTGAATAATGACTTCTGGTAACGAAACACACACATACAAGGAGAGATTTCAATCCATGAGTGGTTCAAGGGGTTAGGGCAGGTTATACAAAAGCCGCCACTGTGAACCTCGGAAGGACAAGCCGTTTCCAAAGGAAACTCCTCTGACATAGGCCTTTTGTAGTGTCTGAGGTGATGTAGACCTTGAAAGAGAAATCAAGGCTCTATGTCATAGGACTAGTTTCTGCTCTAATGGGTGACATCACTTCTGGTTTTAGCGTGGCACTCACGTGACTGAATAAAAGGATCGTCTCCACACAGAAACCAGGTTAGGATGTCAGAAATGGTTCTAGACTAGTCTGCTTCATGCCCCACTAGCTTTATATGAATAGGAACCATCTACAATTTGTCCTTTCCTTATTTTGTATGGAGCAGTACTGCATTGCTGAGTTATCCAAATTGCTTATTAGAAGTCGTCTGGAAGAGTTGCATCTATTCCGAAAGAAGGGGTTTCCTGTTGTTCTGCCAGAAATTCAGAGTGTTTTGATGTGCTTTGCCGCCTGGGTGCCAATGGCCCTGATCTCAGAGGATCAAAAAGGGATTATAGGAAGAAGGAGATCCTCATTTAAGAGCCTGACCATCTTGAGTTTCATAAAGGGTATACAGTGTCCCCAAGCCCCCTCATCTGTGGAGAAAAGTCTTATCCCCTCTTAAAACGAAGTGCTGGTCTCCATCATACGCCAGTCTCAATGCAAGGATTTGGGATACTAGTAGGCAATGTGGACCAATCTCTCACATCACATCCTCAGGGCCTTTGGCCATCCGACTGTGACAAGGAGGCAGAACCTCTTCAACATACACAACCAAGAGAATATGGAGTGACATCAGCAAACGTCTACACCCACAACCTCTGCTAAAGTCAACGGAGTCTGAAGGACACAACCAAGTCTGCACAAATTCCGTATCACGGGAGCACCTCATGGGACCAGGACGTCAATGTTGCTTCACGAAAAAGACCAGGCATTGACTTGATGACGATCTTAGTTTTCATAATTATGCTTTGCGTTGGGATGGCTTCAAAGGCCCAATCCAGCAGGGGAGCTCCACATAGGGTTTCAAGCCATTATATGTAAGAGCTGATGCAGACGTACATCCAGAAATATTCACATCCACGTCATAGTATTCACGTCGGGCAATTAAACCCTTATCATTTTTTTAAAAAAATGGGAGTGGGTCAATGGTTATTCCCACCCATAGTGGTGTCTAACTGTTATATGGGCTGCATTGGCACAATGCATTTTTCTGCCTAGGCCATATAGGGGTTTTATTGTCATGAAGGACAACACCCTCTTAACTATGAACAGGAATCTTTTGACTTTCGGTCCATATTACACCTTTCTTTTTTTCCTCCTCTTCTGTCCCCCTCCTTATTTTATTTTTTTGTAGGTTGGCGTAGTGTCCAGGGGACTCCTGAGGCGTGGCAGATTCCGGATGGAAGCTCAAGGATGCTTAAATTCTGAGAGAATGTGAAACGCAGTGTGGGACTGTGCACCACGTATGTGACCTCCAGGGGTGCATTGGGGGCCCTCTTTTGGTTGGGTCTGGGGTGCTGTCTGTGGAGCAGTGTCAGGGGTTGTCATGGAAAAGACTGGTTCCCAATCCGAACCCCTTTCAAAGCCCCACTACTTTCCCGATGGGCTCTTTATTTATATATAAATTTTAACACAATACAACCCCTCCCGCCCACATCACTGGGGAAACAAGAACAGATTTAACAATCTTACATCAAGGGCTTCCCATGATCAAAATGGTTTTCTTCCTTATCGACAATCTTTTCTATGGCTTTTTTCCACCCCCAGAGTGGCTCTGGGGAAGCCACTCAAAGATGCAGTACTAGAAACAGAGCTGAGGAAGTTACTTTTTAAAGACGACAATTCCCAGAGGTGTGTAGGACGGAGGGTTTACCGATGTTTTCTTCCAGGAAAAAAAAAGAGAGTAATATTTCTGAATTCTAGGGGGAATGACCTAGGAAACAAATCCAGAGTTTTGAGACCAAAATCCATCCACCCACACTTACTTATATTGCTCAGCAGCAGCAGGTATGTCCAACGCTTGGTTGTGGTGGACATCCAAAGGGCACCATGAAGGTAGCAAACCAAGTTTTAAACATCAGGGGAGTCAACTGCTAATGACCTTGAAGTCCCTATCTTGCTCAGAATAGAAAGTCTGAACTAGTTCAGGGTTGAGCAAAATCAGATATTTGTTGAACTAAAAATCCCACCATCCTTCGTCACCTAGCTCTGCTGGCTAGACCAGATGGGTTTTCCTGCCCCACAATATCTGAAGGTCCACCAGCTGACCACACTGTGGATTAGATGGATCAGTGACCTGGCTCCAGTTGCAAGCCAGTTCCTTCGCTTTTCTTCACAGGACATGACGCATGGGGAGGGGGGGGGATCAGTGGCCTTTTCTGGGAATTGCAGTCCCTCCCACCCAAAAAAGTAACTTTACCTTGATTTTTCATTGCCTCCTCCTCCCCCCCCCCTTCCCCCAGGAAGTCTGCATGCCACCTTCTGGCCTTACAAATTGTTAATGGGCTAAAAGTCAATTAGGGAAGGAACCAAGCACTGACAGCCATCATTCCAGGAGGCTTTTGAAGCACGGATGATGGGTGTGTGCAAATACACGATGACGCCCGCCCCCCCTTCACAACATGCCTCTTGAAATTAAGGAGATGTGGTTTTTCCTGCCATAATTCATAGTGAGTGGATAGGTACTTTCTAACAAGGGAACAAAAGCCCTGGCTCAGAATGGGGGCATTTTGCACCCTAACTGAATTGGGTCACCCACAGCTACTACACAAAGCTGATGTACTGTATACAGATCCATCTTGCTGTAAATAGTGAAGATCTAGGGAAAATAATTTTTGGGGTGGAGCAAGATCTTGGGAAGGTGGCTGGGGGATGCTGGGACTTGTAGTCCAAAAGTAACTTTCCCAAGTTCTGTAAACAGTAAGGTAGTCAAGGAGGCTAGGAGCATAACCGGGTGCGCACAGAATCCATGAGTATCCTTCAAAAATCAACAGCCCAGCGGACAACACCACTGTGCTCTCTTTGTGAATTCAGCAGATTGGTTTGGTTGTTGGGACACAAGGATCTGCCTTTATACTGAGCCATCCGTGTGGTTTGTACTCCCTAGTATTGTTACTGTTGAGTGCTAGCATCTCCTTGGCCATGGAACCTGTGATTCTTTAACTGGAAATACTGAGAACCATGTTTTGGAAAAGGGGTCCGGCTAGACGATATGTTTAGCTCATATACAGAAGCAGTGCTCTCTTGGATGGTGAAAGATATCTGCTTGTCACAGCAAACACTTTCCTTCACTTCTGTACCACACATTCTTGCACACTTTGTTTTGTGATTGGCCATTGCAAGATAAACAAAGGCTTAAGCTGTTGTGGGAAGGAAAATGGGCTAATCTTCAGAAATACGCATTTTCCTTTATGTCTCGTTTGACCTTTATGTAGCTAATATGTCTTTAAATAATTGTTGTTGTTGGTTCTTTTTTTAAAAACAAAATACTTTTCCAATTAAACAGCAAACAAACCATATACTCACATTACATGATGTTATAGCTGTATACAGGATACAGTTCTGGAAGAAACTCTGCAGCCACTATTACGAATCCATATTCTAATGATTACTTGGGTATTTATTCTTGCCAAAATCTGCGGAAGGATTTCCCAACTATCTAATTTATTATTTGTGCACAACTGGATGATGCTGATTGTGATGTACTGCATTTCTGTTGCTTAAGTATATATGTGGGAGGGTAATGAGGGGGGGGTACAACATGTTTTCCTTTGTGCTTGTTTGTTTGGAGCCATGAAAAACAAACAAAAATCTGAGAGGCATTTGTATCAACTTGTGATTGCACAAACTGTGCCTATTCTGTTCTCTTGAAAAAAAAAAAGAGTGAAAGGAGAGTTATTAATAAATTTCTTATAGTCCCTCTGTGTCCTTTCTTTCTTTTTTTCCTGACAGTGATCTCAAGTGTGCTTGGGGGAAAAACACACACAATTAAAATAGGTGTAACGGGTCTTTTCAACAGGATCAGGACTGTGGTGATTTCATCTAGAATTGTCTAGCATTTTCAGAATCTAAGGGGTGTGTGTTTGGGTGGAGGCTGTATGCAGGCGGATTCCACCTGTTTTATATATGTATGTATATATAACTGGTGGAATAAGCCTCCATCACTAGTCAACCATAGGGCTGATGGGCAGCCTGGTGGGGAGAGGGTGGGAAGTGAGAGCAGGCAGAATTTGTCAGCACTTGGTGCAGGATCAGCCCTCGGTCTGCTGGAATTGCGACCCACTCACCTAAACATTCCAGACCACGGAACGTTGTAGACAGACAAAAAGTGAAATGAGAAATCGGGCTGAGATAACCGATGTGAGTGTGCTGAAAGCCAAGCCAAGTGTAATGCTCATGTATCACCCCATAGGGCATAAAGCACTCTCTGGGCGGTTTACAACATAATTATACAGGCTACACATTGTCATCCTCACCCCACCGCGAGCTGGGTATTCAGTTTACTGACCATGGAAGAATAGAAGGTTGAGTCAGCCTTGAGCCGGCTACCTGAATCCATTGGGATCGAACTCAGGTCGTGAGCATAGTCTTGGCTGCAGTACTGCAGTTTAACCACTGCACCGTGAAGCTCCTATGTAGCCAGATGCTACAAAGTGTGCTACTCCCCCTTCCCTTTTCAGGGTCTGGTTGGCCTTCAGGAAAATTCTTTTCTGAACCCAAACAAGCTCAAGAATCACCTGTAGGGATGGCAGGTTTTCATTTCTTGGACTACAAATCCCATAATGCCCCATTCTAGGAGTTCTACCTGACAGACACCTTACAGGCACATAAATATGGCTTACTTGGGAGAAAGGTCTCAACTGGAAGGCTTTGAGGCCTAACTGAGCCTAGCTGTGCCCATGCTTCCTGTTCAACAAGAAAGCTCCCAGCTAGCCCTGGGGCAGGAACAGGAAGTTTGGGTGGAGCTAGGCCTAGCTAAGCCTCAGAGCCTACCAGTTGAGGCCTTTCTCCCAGGTGAGCAACATTTAGATGTCTGTCAGGTGGAACTCCCTGAATGGGGAACTATGGGATTTGTAGTCTAATAAGTCAGAAAATCCCATCCCTAACCACCCATTGAGACCCAAACCTTCTATTAAAGCAGTTACGTTGGGTGATATTCTTCAGCAACACCTTCCCACCGTACACCGGTGACGGGTACGCCAACACCAGGAGGATTGTGCTGAATTGTTGGAAACAAATGGACCAATGCTGCTTCTCTGATCCAGTTTCTGACATAGGAATGATTCTATTCTGTTCTCCTGCCCCAACCCTCTGAACCTGTCTTGCTCTTTTCCTGGAGGGGTGTGAAATGGCGCCCATGTGGAGTTCATTGGGGGAATCCATGGGAAAAGCAAGTAACATGATGCACTATCCCAACATCCTGCTTCACAACAGCATTAACATCGCAAGGTTCCAAAAGAAGTGAAGAGTTGACCTTCAAAGCTATGCGGGGCTTCAAGGAACCACGCCAAGCTGTGTGGGCAAAACATCGCCAACCGATCTTACTTGGAGAGAAAATTCCTTCCTGATTTATGGGCTATTTAAGAAATGGCTTTTAGCTAAATAGCTCAGTGGGTTGGGAGTTTGGTTGCCCACTGTGCTTCCATGGAGAAGAGCCATCCCGTGTAGCCTTGGGCAAGGTGCACCTCTGGAGGAAGGGAATGGGAAACCACTTCTGAATATTCTCTACTCAGAAAACCCTGGAAAGGGTCACTGTGAGTTGGAATTAACTTGATGGCACAGAATTATTATTAAGAAGAAGTGGAGGTGGAAAGAATCATACGCTTCATGGTGTAGACTAAGTTAACAGTCAGTTTTGAGTCTAAAAGCTGATCAGTCAAATGTAGGGAGATGAAGTGAGCTGTTGGAGTCTAACACATACGTTTAAAGCTTGGTGGCTAAATTATGGCAATAGAAATGACTCAAAGGGCTTGCTTTCATTGGTGAGCCGGCTTGGTTCCCTGAGAAAATAGAAAGGACAGTCAATGTGCAACAAAAAATAACAACTTGTAAATGTCTGGTTTATGCCTTCTGCTGTCACGTTGATACCATGAGCTTTCCCCCAGCCTGGGGTCCTCCATATGTGTTGGATTATATAGCTCATAATCCACTGCCCTCTTGGAGACGGAAGATGGGAATAATAGTTGAACACATTATGGTTCATACCAAGCTGGGGAAGGCTGGACTAACTCCTCATGTCAAGTCCAAACAATTTGGGCATTTTCCTGTCCACATCCCATATCTTTGGCTACCAGTGAGAGGGGGGAAAAAAAACACAGAACATTATGCAGACACAACAGAAAGTAAGCTGTCAGGGTTAAGGGAGGATAAGTTACTCCCCCCCCTCTTTGGCAACCTCCCCCTTTGTTGACGCTTCTCATATGGACTGAAACAGTTAACTCTTTTTCTGTTCTTGAAGGCTACTTAGAATGCCCTGGGAACAAATTTTTGCAAAAATGCAATTTTTTCCCCTTCTGATTGCACTGGTTTGGGTCTATAATGTTTCTCTCGGTGTGCCGTAATCTTTAACAGAGTCTCTTGGCAGTAAAACATAGCAAAGTTTAACACATTTGTGACACCTTCTTTTCCCCCTGACCTTAAAAATTACATTGATTAAGACATCACAAGCCATTGCCTCGGTTATATAATTTTTACAGGGTGCTAATAAAACTGAAAGGACTGCTCGTTAAACTGCACTAATTTCAGATGCTCGGAAGGCATTGGCATCCTCGTCAGAATCTCTGAAAAGGATCTTGAAAGACAAACACACACACATAGACACAGAGTGCATTTTTATTCCGTCTTCCCAGCGTATCCTGTTAGGCGGTCCAAATAGCCAACAGCAATCCTTGAAGCTTGTCAGCTAAAATATTTAGTTCTGTTCTCGAAGGTGTCAGGATAACTATTAACTTCAGGGAAAGGTGAATTGAAATGGGTTCCTTCTTTGGCTTTTAGAGATTATTCTGCTTAATATGCCATTTATTCGGCACTCATGTTTCCAGGCAAATGCACTGTTCATCTTACTGCTTTTGATTCGGTGTGTCTCGCCCTGTTATTGAGGCACGGAAATGTCTCCCTAGCTCGTTATTATATCTTCAGCATTCACTTACTCTAATGTGTGTGTGTGTGTGTGTGTGTGATGGGGGTAGTAATGGTGGTAGGGTGGCTGCTACCGGCAGCCATTTGCATGACGATTTCAGACTGTGACAGACGGGGAGAGTTGGGTGGACTTGTTTGTCTGTGTTTACTTTTTAAGAGCAATGGGATTATCAAGGGGCAAAGGACTGGGCGAGTGTGTGTGTGCATTGTTTGTGTGTGTGTATGCGTGCTAAAAGGAGGTCATAGCCCTTTTCCAGAAAAGAAAGCCCATGGCTATGGAAGCCCATGAGTCACCTTTCTCACTGTACTTGACTGCTGTTCAAATGGACACAGTTAAGAACATAAGCAGAACATAAGCTGAGTTGGACCAAAGGCCTGTCATGTCCAGTGTTCTGTTCGTCTAGTGACTGACCAGTTCCTTATAGGAAGCCCACCAGAAAGACGTAAGCGGAGCTGCTCCCTTCATCTCACATTCTTCAGCATCTGATGCACAGCGCCATACTGCTTCTGAGACTGCTGGTGAAGTATAGCCACCTTGACTCATGTGCCATGAATTTCACGGATCCCCTTTATAGGCTGTCCCAGCTGACAGCCATTGTGACACGGCCATGGAGCCAGTGGTTGGGAATGGCGATTCTCCTCTGTGCCTCCTGGGAGAAAAGCCGGAGAAGTATTGAGTCAGCTGTTCCACCCTAGAGCATTATCAGAAGGAATGTTTTACACCCAAAACACCTTGGGGAGGGTTGCTATAAATCACAATCCATTAGATGGAATTTAATTGATGAATAAAACTATTAACATGGAGAATTGTAATGGTAGGGTTCTCAGTGAGTTGGAAACCTTGCTACGGAGCCAGAGATTGGTTTTCCCTTGAGAGAAGAACCACCCTGTGAAGCCTTGGGCAAGCTGCACAGATGTAGGAAACCCACAGCTTACTTTGTGAGGCTGACAATAAGACCAGGGTATCAGAGGTACAGAAGGCTTATAAAATACGACCTTCTCAAGCAACATGCATGGCCTCCAAAATACAGAGGTTGGAAAAGTTCCTTTTCTGGATTACAGTTTCTCAAATTTCTTGCAAGATAAGGGCAATGGAGGGAATTTCCAGCAGTGACTTTCAAGATGGAAGCTCAGGAGCCCAGTTGAATGTTTATACCATGCTGCTGTGTTTGTTCTTTTCTCATACTCAGAAGTAAGCTAAGGGGACCTGATCCAGATTAAGACCTGAGCCTGTGGGTGGAGGACTTTAGCCCTCATTACCATTGCCGTGGTGATCATCACCCATTTATATGGAGGCCTTTTTTAAAAAAATGCAAAGACCAGTTTACCGAAGACCATATTTAGACTGTCTAATTATCACATCGCTACAGCATCAATCGCAGCCATGAATAGATACTAGTTAACAAGTTGCTGCTTGTATTTCTTATCATGCGTCCGTCACATGAGTTGGTATGCAAGGGAGATAAGCAGCAACTTGTTAACTTTTGGCAGTTTGCTGCTGTGATTTACATGCTTGCATAACGAACCAATAGGATTCTGGCTAATTGGGCATTTGCCAGCATCGGTGCCCGTATCACAACATTGATCACTTCCCAAAACTTACTAGAAAAAGGCTCCCCATCTTCCTGAACCATTTCTTTACCTTGGAAACCATGCATGAATATTCTATAGAGCAACCTTTCAAATCCCAATCTTTTTCAAGTTGTGACCCCCTTTTATAATAGCCAAGCAACCTGTAACCCCCCCACACACCCATTTGTATAAAAATGGGGCATTTTTAATGGGGGTAAAGCTATCCCTTCTCAGAAAGTAGAGACTTCTTTCTCCCCTGCCTGTTTCTCACACATACACACACATGCTAACTTGAATATCCAGCTCTGAAAGGTCAAGAAAAAAGTTTTTTTACAAGGGTTGCAGCACATATAACACAACCTGCAACTTCCCCAAACACTTTGTGACCCCCTTGGGGTTCAGAACCCCCAGGTTGGGGACCGCTGCCATAGAGAATAGCAGTGGGTTGCAACTTCACAGCCCCAAGATAACGCCTATTGAAGTAGCCGGCTTCTGGTAAAAAATAACCTTAATTGTTTTTAACATTTTAATTTGTTTTCAATTTTTACCTACATTTCATGTGCGCTCATCATTTTAAATTGGATACGAATAAAGAAGGAAGCTCCACATCAGCCATGCCAAGAATTGCAAATACAATATGGTGCTACACCAGACCTGGACAAAGTGCGGCCCGAGGGCCACATACGGCCTGCGAGCCGCTCCTGTCCGGCCCGCCGGACATCAAAACCATTTATAGCTTTTTGTCTAAAGTTGATCAGTTGCTTATCTTTAACATACCGCAAAAAACCTCTTTAGTATTTGTGAAGATTAACAAGTTTAAAATAAAAACAATAATAACATCACTGTTTCATTTTATTTTTAAGTAAAGTTGGTTCGGCCCCCGAACACAGTTCAGATTTTTCATGTGGCCCCCTATAGAAATTAATTGCCCACCCCTGTGCTACACTGTAGGGTTGTCATAAAATTCGCTGACCTCCCCATAACAAAATGGGTATAATAACAAGGCAAAGCAAAGTGTGCTGCTTATATACCATCCCAAAGTGCTTAAAGCTCCGGCGGGTGTCCACTCAAAGGCAGCGGCCTGACTTTACTGCCCTGCCTCCTCCGGGCACTGCCTCTGAGTGGGTGCCTACTTCCACCTTCAGCGGATTGCCCAGCTGCATCCCTATCTTGATGGTGGGGCCCTCACCACTCTGGCCCATGTGCTTGTAGTCTCGAGATTAGACTACTGTAATGCACTCTACATGGGGCTACCTTTGAGATTGATGCAGAAACTTCAAATGGTGCAGAACGCGGCGGCCAGACTTCTCACCGGGGTGAGAAAACATCAACATATCTCCCCCACTCTGGCTGCCCTGCATTGGCTGCCCGTTTGTTTCCGCATTGATTTCAAAGTATTAACAATGACATATAAAGCCCTAAACGGTTTAGGACCTCAATATCTAGCGGAACGCCTCCTCCCACCTAGATCTACCCAAATCACTCGTTCTAGCCAGGAAGGGCGGCTGAGGGGGCCTAACGCCGAGGGAGGCCCGGAGAGAAAGAACAAGAAGCCGGGCCTTCTCGGCAGTGGCCCCTCGCCTCTGGAACAGTCTTCCGTCAGAGATCTGCCTGGCACCCTCGCTGGGTGTTTTTAAGAGCAAACTTAAGACCTGGCTCTTTAGGCAATTTATTTATTTATTTATTTATTTATTTATTTATTTATTTATATCCCGCCCATCTGGTCAGTTGACCACTCTGACCAGATGGCAAGCCTTCCCTCCTGTCATTACTTAATTTATTTTTTGCCATCTTGAATCATATTATGTTGTTGTTTTATTTTATATTGTTATTGTTTTTATAAATGTGTTGGTAGCCGCCCAGAGTAGACTTCGGTCTAGGTGGGCAGGGTATAAATTAAATAACTAAGTAACTAAATAACTAAATAAATGCCTGTTGAAGTAGGTTGGTCTTTGAAGCACCGAACACCTGGTTGGCTGCTAAATGAACTGGCACGAATCAGCAAACCGGTGGTTCGTGCTCATCTCTACAAATAGCATATTTCAGTTATGCTTATATCCACATATATACATGCTGGGTTGCACAATTATATATTCTAACATGTTTAACTAGAGCTCTTTTGTTTGGTAAAGGTCGCTCGCCACAGTCTTCCTTCTGCAATGATTCGTTGTTCACCACAGAAGGTGAACGGCTTATTTTTGAAATCCTGGCAGGCTTGTCCTCAACGGATCGTCGAAGGGAACTTGAACACAGATCAGGGAGGTGTGTGGGGAGAGAAGGACAAATGATTGACGGGTTTTAAATACAAGTTCTTGGGAACGAGGCAAATGATAGTAGTTGCAAAAGTGCTGGTGATGGTGGCGGCAGTGGTAACACCATTTTCCAGAACTTTCTTTAGACTTTGGTGCCCTGTTCAACTAAGTCACTTATGCCCTGCTTTTCTGGAGGGAGAAAAACCAGCGACAAATGGGAACCAATCATAGATTCCACTGAATGCTTGCTGGCAATTTCCTCTCAATGAGGTTGAGTTCTTTGGTTCTATTATTATTATCATCATTATTATTTTGCCAAGGTTACTCTATTCTTAGCAAAGAGGGAATGGGTTGTTTCATGGGAGGTGGGGGGAGAAATAACCTCTCTGGATGACTTTGTTTTCATGGGTTAGTTGTTCTTGGGGTTACTGCCTCTGTTGATAGAGAGGCAACATATACCAGCAGAAGTAGACATCAAGTTGATGCGGCCTTGGGCATTTTTGAAGGGGAAAAGCATGTGTGTGCTAATTCCACAATGCTGTCAGGAGAACCGCTGTGAAGGCGGAGGACGCTTCTTCTAAAGCAGACAATCGGGAGCATCAAATCAAAGTACAGCCAATATAGCCTGCAACTGGTGAGACAGGTCGCCGGGTGAAAATCATAGGCTCTTTTCTACTCCCCTCTTCCTTGCCTTCATTCCCTTGTGTGTATTAAACATCATTTTAATATTCTAGTGACAATGTTTTATAATTAATCTAAATGTAAGAGGTTGAGCACACTGGAGATTATAGCTCAGTGTAAAGAGGTGAGGAAGGTTGCTCGGCTCATAGCCGAATCCACGAAGCCCCGGCGCTGAATACGAGGGACCGCGCCCGAGACGGTTACCCGCTGCGTTTGCTTTGGAAAGAGCAAGGCGCCCCCCGTGCACTTTGGAAAAGTGAAAAACCTTTAACTCATCACGCTTGTAACGTTAATAATGAAGAAAAAGTGCTTTCAGAAAGATTACAGTTCGTTCCCAGACATATATATGGAACTCAGGAGGGGCCATCTAAGCCCCCTTGAGAGATAGTAACTCAAGATCTGCACTATAAACTAGAATGATAGCATCCTTATTATAAGATGCAAATGAAGGGGGGTTGGGTGCAATTCCCTTTTAAAAAAAGCATTATGAGTGTTTAATTTTTCTTGTGGGAATAACACTCCAGTTGGCCTGGGTCGGGGGTTTTTGTGGCGTGCGCATGAGTGCTGCACACCAAAGGTTTCTCTAAAGGCATCAGCTTCAGCTTTGGGGGCTTTGATTAAATGGTAAGCCCTCCCTTCAAAAAGATACCGTGTACCACCAAAGCCGGGTCTTCCCCCCCCCCCCAGATTGTTCTATGCTGATTACTCCAAATTAAAACATAATACATTTTTTTGGGGGGGGGTACAGCTTGCGGGGTGCTCCTGGATTCATCTCTGAACCTGGACGCCCAGGTTTCAGCAGTGGCCAGGAGTGCCTTTGTTCTATTAAAATAAGTGTGCCAACTGCACCTCTTTCTTTAGAGAGGTCTGATCTGGCCATGGTGACACATGCCTGAGTCACATCCCAGCTGGATTACTGCAACACACCTTAAGTGGGGTTGCCTATGGAAAGTGTGTACCGGCTGCTGATCTGTTTCTGGGCAGAATTCAAAGTGTTGGTTCTAACCTATAAAGCCCTAAATGGCTTGGGCCCAAGCTATTTCAAGGACATCTCCCATTCTGAGCCTACTCAAGTTCATCAGGAGAGGCATTTCTCTCAGTTCCATCACCTTCACATGAGTGCATGGGAGAGGATCTTCTCTGTGGCTGCTCCCAGACTCTGGAACTCCCTCCCACAGGAAGCCAGACTGGCCCCATCTTTGCTGTCCTTCCGTAAGCAGGCAAAAGGCTGTACTCTTCAGGCAAGCTTTCCCTGAGTGACTGGTTGGCTGAGTGTTTTTTTTTTTTAACGGATTGATGTACCTTACTGCTTTGTAATGTGTTTTGGTGTTGCTTATGTTTTTCCGTATGGTATTTGCTTAATCCTTTTCAGTATTTGTATACTCATCGTTGTTCGCTTTAATATTTTTCTTTTCGTGACGTAAGCCGCCTTGGGTCCTTTTTAAGGACAAAAGCGGGGTAAAAATATTATAAATAAATAAAATATTCTGCATCCGAGTGCTTTAAATCCGGTAATGTAGAGAAGCTGAATTTAGTGATCTTCGATAATCATGTTTTTTAAAAAACAAACAAAAAACACAGCATCATGTCCCTAAAATAAGATGATCCTTTTTGCATTGGCTGTTTTGCATCATTTATCCAGGCACTTAGTGCAATGTTGAAACAACACAAGGAGCTGTTTGGAAGCTGCCCTTTTAGCCTTTAGGAATCACATCCTCCTGAGAGTTTAGCACGTGGATAGACCATGGTCTTTCACCACCACCAGGACTAGCAACTTGTGTGTTAAAAAGGAATTCTGAGGAAGTTGGATCCTACAGCTGCCACCGCGGTCTGCGTTTCCTCTGTATTCTTGACGAATTACGGTCTGCACACAGCTCCAGCTGGCTGGAGTGGGAAATCTCTCCTCCTGCTACAGTCATTACCTCTCTGTGGTCTTGGGCAAAGGAGACGTTAGTTTTGAGGAAACGAAAGCTCTCTTTCCTGCTGCCGAGAGGGATTCCTTGGCTGATAATGGCAGTCACAAGTTGTTCCATTTGGAAGAAGGAGCTGGAGGTCCTTACTCACAGGCTTGGTGCTTAAAACTCTTTCTCTGCAATGCCGGGCTCTTCCAGGTGGACTGAATATATGTTAACTTTTAAGTACAGGGTTCTGAGCTGTTGCTGTTGGAGTTTTCCCAAACATCCCTATGACGTTCCTTTTATCTTGCTTTGTTCAAGGTTTTTCACCATGACTTCCCACTTCTTTTTACACCTCTTGAAACCAAGTAGTAGTATTTGGTGTAGCAGTTTGTACCCAGCGGACTGGTGAATGCAGCGCTATGTTAGTTCCTAACACTAGTGCTAACATATCAGCTCACTATGAAAATAGTGATAAATAAATAATACATTTTTAGCCTCAAGGGTGCTGCCTGTCACCACATATCTCTTTGTTTTTCCTTTACTCCCTCCCCTTTTCTCAGGGCAAAAAGACCTGACTGTAGGCAGCAGTGGCAGAAGCCTTTCTGGGCAGAGAGAGTGCCAGGCCTCACTGATCCATTTTGCAAAGGTAGGAAAACCAAGGTGACATTTTTGAGAAGGCTATGAAAGTTGGTTTTGGCTTCGTTTTCTTTGCAGATATGGGGAGAGCAAGTCCTGGTAAATTCCGTGGTTTTCCAGGAACAGCCAAAGATAGCAGAACAAGCAGGTGTGCATGTTGAGCCAGTGCTCCGATGCTCAGGCACACCCCTGCTCTTGATATGAACAGGGCCAGTTCAAATCGCTAGATAGCTGAACTGCTAGATAGTCCAGTGGTTTAGGTCTCTGGTTGCAGAGCCAGATGTTGGGAGTTTGATTCCCAGCTAGGCCTCCTTGACAGGGGCTGGACTTGATGATCCATAGGGCCCCTTCTAGCTCTGCAGTTCTAAGATTATTATAATAAATATTTTGAATTCCATGTGGTGTATACGGAATTTAAGTCTTGCCACCCCTCATGAAAAAATCTTGTTTTATAAGATGGGATGACACTCCTTCCTTCTCTTTCATGTGTAAAAATTGAGGAGGGGTTTCCTGAGGGGGAGATTAGCTCAAGATCTCAGACCTGTCACCCCCCAAAGCAACTGGTGACGGTGGGCATCATGGTTTCATCTCAGAGCAGTTTCCTCCAGCTTGGTGGCACTGGTGATTATTATTCTTAAATATTTAATTTTATTTCTGTGCCGCTTTGCTCCTAGTACTGGGACCGAGGATTTCTTAGAATATAAATAAATAAATAAATAAATAAATAAATAAATAAATAAATATATATATATATATATATATATATATATATATATATATATATATATATATATATATATATATATATATATATATATATATATATATATATATATATATATATATATATATATATATATATATATATATATATATATAAAGCTAGCATCAAAATACAGTAAATTACAAGGATTAAAATAAAAAGAATTAAAATAGAAAACTCTGGAAGTTTGGGATTACAGCTTCCATCAGGCGGAACGTCAACCTGCGGACGAGGGCTAATGGGAGCTGTGATCCAAAAGATGGAGAGGTCTGAGTTTCGGAAAAGTTATTCTAAACTGTCTTCTGGATGAGAGTTGAAATACTATGCACCTTTTGTTGTTGTTTAGTCGTTAAGTCGTGTCCGACTCTTCGTGACCCCATGGACCAGAGCACACCAGGCCCTCCTGTCTTCCACGGCCTCCCGGAGTTGGGTCAAATTCATGTTGGTCGCTTCGAGGACACTGTCCAACCATCTCGTCCTCTGTCGTCCCCGTCTCCTCTTGCCTTCACACTTTCCCAACATCAGGGGCTTTTCCAGGGAGTCTTCTCTTCTCATGAGATGGCCAAAGTCTTGGAGCCTCAGCTTCAGGATCTGTCCTTCCAGCTTCAGGATCTGTCCTTCCAGCTTCAGGATCTGTCCTTCCATCATCTATGCACCTAGATGAGCACAAAACTTACTTAATGCAAAGGAGGGCACCCTGTGGACCTGGAGCTCTGTTTAGCCTCCTAAGGCTCTTTTGCAGCCCCCAACTCTCCCTTGACCTCCTCACATTTTAAATAGGACACATCAAAACACACCTCTTTTGCAAAGTGGACATGGGCTTCTGGTTTCATTTTTTGGCCTGCTTTGGCATCATTTATGCAATCTCCGTGGCCCCTGGACCCAGCCAAGTTGCCTACCCCTGATTGATTGAATAGGATAATGGAATAATGAAGTTGGAAGGGGCCTATAAGGCCATCGAGTCCAACCCCCTGCTCAAGGCAGGAATAAATCAAAGGCTATCTGCCAGGTGGTTTCTCTTGAATGCCTCCAGTGTTGGAGCACTCACCACCTCTCAGTGTCATTGGTTCCATTGTCATACTGTTCTAACAGTTAGGAAGTTTTTCCTGATATTCAACCAAAATATGGCTTCCTGTAGCATGAGCCCATTATTATGCATCCTGCACTTTGAGATGATCAAGAATAGATCCTTCCTCTGCTCTGTATGACTTTTAAGTATTTGAAAAGTGCTATCCTATCTCTCCACAGTCTTCTTTTCTCAAGGCTAAACATGCCCAGTTTTTTCAGTCTTTCCTCAAAAAGCTTGGTTTCCAGCCCCCTGATCGTTGCTCTCCTCTGAACTTGGTTCCAGTTTGTCAGCATCCTTCTTGAAGTGTGGTGTCCAGAACTGGACACAATACTCAAGATGAGGCCTAACCAGTGCTGAATAGAGGGGGGACTAGCACCTCGCGGGATGTGGAAACAATACTTCTGTTAATGCGGCCTAAAATAATATTTGCCTTTTTTGTGGCCCTGCATGTTGCAAGCAAATGTTGGGAAAAGTCCTGTTTTGAACTACAGAATTCCTGGAAGAGCATGCTCTCACGCCTGTGAGATTGTAGGCGTTGTAGTGCAAAAAAGGTAGTTTTCCTAATCTTTGCCAATTGAGTGGAATATGCACTAGAAAAATCAGAAAGCAGAGGGGCGATGTGACCACTCTATCCTTTCCCCCCCGATAACATGAGAAATTCACAAAGGGCATTCTCTAGTGCAGAAAGAAGTCACATTAGGAAGCAGGTCTGGTGAAAAAAAGAGAGGTTATTACCTCCAACTATTGCCGTACAGTTCCTTCCCTTCATTTTTTTTTCCTGCAAGGAACCATTCTAGGACAACATAACCCCATCTTTTGCCTTTGACCCCACTGTTTGCCAAACCTCGAAGGCCAAAGTCTGAAGGGGAAAGGAATGCAAGGTGTAGAAAATCGCCAGATAAAAGACGGAGAGAAGGATTAAGTGTTTGGTCTACTCTTCAGGCAGCTTTGGAGTTGAAAGGTCAAGAATGGTTGAGGGTGGGAAAAAAAGCAAAGGGAAAAAGATAAAAACTCCTCATTGGCCACATAGGGTGATATTCAGATGGTGTCTGAGATGGACAACTCAAATTTCCTCTCCTAAAACAATATGAGACAGGGACAGAGAAGGGAAGGACCATGTGTGAGAACAGACACAAGATACCTTTTCAAGATGAAGAGATGTAATTCGGACTAGACCCCTTTCCAGACTGGGGGACCTTGTTTCCCCCGATAGCTACTTTGTTCAGTGAAAGCCAAAAGGCGGCAGGGGACAGAGGGAAACCCCAAACCGACGTCCAAGCTTTTGATTTAGTTGTCCAAAGACCAATGCACACGTTATGTCTTTTGTATGAGAGCCATTTTAGAGTGTTCCATGTGGGAACTGTCACCACGAAAGTAACTAGTTAAAATAACCAGTTACTTGGGCTTAGTTCTCTTTAGATCTTAAAACTGCAAAGCTGGAAGGGACCCTGCCACTTTTTTATCCACAACAAGAACATGATGTTGAAGAAGAAAATGAAGAGGGTGAAGCAAGCAAGCAAGCAAGCAAGCAAGCAAGCAAGCAAGCAAGCAAGCAAGCAAACTGAATGGCTCTTTTTTTATCTTTTTAAAGTAAAACCCTAAATATAAGCTGTAACAGGGTTAGTGGACTAGCTAGGCCAATAGAAGAGGTCAAAGATCAATCAGGTCAGCAATTATTTATGATGAAGGGTTTACAGGGCTTCCTTGCAGTTAATTCTTAGTGCAGAGATGCTCAGACCCAGGTACCGGACATGGATCCTTTGACTTTTCTTGTGTGTATGCTTATATATCCGTTTTGTTTTGGGAGGAAATCTCTAAATACAAGATGCCATGACTGGCTTTAAGAGGTAGCTCAGCCCATTGAGAGTGGAGACAGATACCTGTGGCTCTTAGTCCTAATCAGAGTGCAGAGGCACTACAACAACATCTGGCTGGGGGATTCTGGGAGTTGTGGTCCAAAAACAATCAACACTGCCAAGCTCTGGTCACATTGGTGATGCATTACTCCAGGTTCGGGGGTCGTGTGTATCTCTTTATGTCATTGTCTGGCAGACAAAGGAGTTAGGGTGCTCCTGTCTGTCTTTCCACAGGCATCTAGTTGCCTGCTGTAGGAGCAGAATGCTGGATCAGATGGTTCTTTGTCAGACTGGTCTGATCCAGCATGGGTCTTATTCTTCTTAGTGCCAGCTAAGTGCCATCCTAACTCTGTAAGACCTGGTACAGAAAGAGTTTTCTCTCCCTCAGATGGGACTGGCACAGAACAAAACATCAGGCATTTTAGTATACCAAAATTTCCAAGGCATGAGGTCCTGTCCAAAGAGAAATCAGCACCTTTAGGTTTCTTTTCCTACCTCCTACCCTGAACAGCATCAGTATTTGAGGGTGTTTTGATCTTAAATGGGCCATTAAGAGGCATTAACTCTAGAAAAGACCTGCTGCTTGATATGGACTGCCTGTGTTTTTGTGTTTTTGGGTTCTTCAGGGGAAGTGAGATGGGTATGAGGACAAAGATGAACTCCCAAATTTCACACTGCAGCCCTGGAGAGATCTTTGATGTGGTCCAGATCGGCTGTTCCTATCGACTTATGGATCACACGGCGGATCCATCTGGTTCAGCACTAGCTGTTTAACTGGCTTTCCAGAGGAAGCTGTCTTTTCCATGACCAGCAACCTGATTCTTTTGGCTGGAGAAGTTCTGGAGAGAAGCTGCCACAGCACCGTTTGGGATAACAGGCAACCAGAAAGACATCAAGCCTTCTTGTTTCGGATTCTGGCCAACAAGGTGCCTCTGAAAAGTCTACAGCTCTGTGATAAATGCAGGAGCTTCTGCTCATTGTCCTCCCTCCTCAGAGATGGGAAATACGGGAGAGCCTTAACTAGCATTTTCTGCTGGAGTTTTCGCAACCTTGCATGCTGCCTTTAGTAGGTTTGGCTGGGAGGGACCTTTTGGCCTGGGTCAATCTATCCAGCACAAACCAATTGTTCTCTCCTGTCTCTGAATTCAAAGAGAGCCCTGCCTCTCTGCTCAGTGCTTTTTTTTTTCCTTCCTAGAGTCTGTTGAGGTCTATTGTTGAAGGCAGCCATGTTTGTCAGTTTGCTGTCTGTTCTGTTCAAAACTGTAAGTAAAGAAAATGGTTTTTTTTTTCTCCTATTAATGTCTCAGAGTGAATTACTGAGACTGTAAGTGCCAGTTAATGTGGAAAGGAATGGACTACTCTGGAGAACTTTAAGCTATTCTTCTGCTCTATGAATCCCTGAACTGCTGCACAGCTGGAGAAATTTAACCCCAAACTCAAAACTCTGCAACATTTTGACCTCCAGGGCAGGTGGCATTGTCTCCCAGCCACCCAACGGATGGGAAAGGTGGTGTCCTCCAAAATGAAAAAAAAAGAAAGCGTATGCTTTCAAAGAAAGGGAAGTGAATAGAGCCAGGAGGTGTTGCTGCTTATTTCCCTAACATTCACTAGTAGAGTCACCTCGAGATTTTGGTATCCTTTAAATTTTGTGCCTTGAGGTGAAACCCCAGCTACTCCACCTTACTTACAGCCCCGATTTCCAGAATCTAAGAGCTTCACATCTGCATGTATTCTGCCTGCACCTTAGAGACTGAGATTCAGATGGATATCACTGCAGAACCCAGAGGCAGGAGTGACACCCGACAAGCATGGGTAAAGTTTTCCCCCAAGACCTCCTCTATTCATGCCTGAACACATCTGTTGTCCGTTGTGCCAAGATGGGGTCCAAGCATATGACTCACCACAGACTTCCTCTCTCCTTTTCTGCTCAGTCTAAGGCAGAAAAATTTTGAAATTTTTTTTGTTGTATGTGTATACTATGTATATACTTACAATGTCAATAAAATTTATTTGAAAAGCAGTTTCACAGGTAAGAAAGGCTCCAGAAAGCGTAACCGTTAAACCCACACACTCGCCATAAGTTGGTCAGGTATTTTTTTACGACACGTTCCCCTTGCGCGGTTCTTTAGCGCAGATTTACAATTTCTGCAACTGAACAACAACACAACAGCTCAGCCTGTGAAGGTTCTCTGAGCACCTCTTGTTTTTTTGTTTTTTGTTTTTAAACGTAGTCTGTCGTACAACTCTTTCTGAAACAGGAAAGCTTTTGCGGTTCCCAACTGTGAGTTGGGGGGGGGGGGGAAGGAAGTCAGCTTTTCTTTGCAGTTTGGCATTACAGGAAACAGAAAAATAAAAGAAGTTAACAGAAACCTTTCGCCCTTCTCAAGATTCCCCCCTGCCCCGCTTGATCTCTGCTATCATGAAAACACACTCCACCACGGCAGCCTTCCGAGAAAACCAAACTGCGCACAAAGTCAGAAAACCGGGGTGCTGTGCAACCATCGCCCGAGGAGCTGAAATGCAAGTCCCTGTTACATAGGAGTCATCTGGTGGGGAACGAGGCCAGCGAACAGCTTATAATGGTGTTTAGAAAGAAAGAGTCTGTGTTATGTCTAGGGGGCCTGTGTGTTTTGTGTTACCCTGACCCCAGCATTGTACTGGGTTTTTTTCCTCCACAACCCTCAACCCCCACCCCAATTCAAAACTGGTATGCAAACTTTTCAGCGCAGGCTGGCCCGGGACTGGAGTTTTGTCTCCCAGCCAAATCTACATTTCAGATTGGAAAAGGAGAAGGCGAGGGCTAAAGGTCACTGTTCGCAGGTTTGGGATCATGTTTAATATCACATGACACCTTTGTCAAACAGGGCTGTGTTTTTAAAAGAAGAAAGAGGGAAGGAGAGAGGGAAGGAGGCCTTTCCGTCTGGATTCCAGTAGTTGGGGAACCTGATGCCGAGGGACACTGGACTTTCTCTCCCTTGCTCGGGTTTAACCCCTTGTAAGGTCTGACTCTCTCGACTCTTTGCAACCGAGGCTACACTTCAAAATGCACATACAATCCGGCCGTTCTTGGGCTTTAATTGCACCAGACGGCCAGGATCTTATTTGTTTAAACCTGCTTATTTGAGAGCAGAAGTGTATGAGAGACAGACAGAGACAGAGAGAGAGAGACAGGGAGTCTGGCCAGCGCTGATCCCCAGCCCCATACAGCTGAGCTAGCTGAGACCCCCCCCCCCCTTCCCAAATCTGTTTTTTAATCACAGAATCATAGAATAATGAAGTTGGAAGGGGCCTATATGACCATCAAGTCAAACCCCTGGCTTATTCAGGAATCCGAATCAAAGAAGATCTGACAGAGGGTTGTCCAATTTTCTCTTGAGTGCCTCCAGCCTTAGAGCACTCACTACCTCTTGAGGCCTTTGGTTCCATTGTTGTACTGCTCTAACAGTCAGGAGGTTTTTTTCCTGATATTCAACTGAAATCTGGCTTCCTTTAACTTGAGCCCACTGTTGTGTGTCCTGCGCTCAGGGATGACTGAGAACAGATCCTGCCCCTCCTCTGTAGGACAGCCTTTCAAGGATTTGAAAAGTGTTATCACATCTCCCCTTCAGTCTTCTTTTCTCAAGGCTAAACATGCCCAGTTCTTTCCGCATGGAATCCCCGCCCTGTTGGAAGTGAAGTCACTATGGAGGATAGCACTGCACCCCAGGAGTACCGCATGGGCACATGCATGCATGTGTCTGCCGTGCTCATGCTGGCTGGGGCAATGTTGTGCTTTGGGGGTCCAAAAATATTACTTTTCTTAACTATACAATCATAGAATAATTATAGAATAATGGAGTTGGAAGGGGCCAACAAGGCCATTGAACCCAACCCCCTGCTCAAGGCAGGAATGCTATGGACCCCAGGAGCATCAACCAGATGCTGTGAGGGTACCCACGTTCTGAAATATTCCCTTTCCTACCAGAAATGAAACAGGCATCAACTCTGTTGCAAATTTGGGCAAACTGTTGGAAACCTTTTTTTTTTTTAAAGTCACCTTGACATGCCGTGGTTTGTGGCATTTGTCATTTTGATTTTGAATATCTGGTCTGCCCGTTACTTGTCTTTCCTTTGAAGAGATGCTTGCAGTGTGGTTTTATTGTTGAACCCTTCCTGGATATGTTGTTTATAATAGTCAGAGCTTAAAATAAAATAAAATGCTCTTTTGGACTACATCTTCCATGACATGGTTGGCTAGGAGATTCTGGGAATTGTAGTCTGGAAAAGTACCCTTTCCAAGCCCTCACGGGAAGTATATAAGTCTGTAAAAGTAAATACTAGTACAAATACCAAAAACTATGAATTCCCAAAGGCAAAAGGGCTACGGAGATTTCCTTCCTTCCTTCCTTCCTTCCTTCCTTCCTTCCTTCCTTCCTTCCTTCCTTCCTTCCTTCCTTCCTTCCTTCCTTCCTTCCTTCCTTCCTCCCTCCCACCCACCCACCCACCCACCAGGTCTCATGGGCAACTGGCGAACATGAAGGAAAGAAGACAGTTTCCTCAAGGCTTCCTTCATCCTATGCTTTGTTTGCAGGATTCCTCCCCTGTGACTACCCAAAATGGCTCAGATCCTTCCATTTCAGTGGTTCAAATAATTATATAATAATTACATGCTGTCAAGTCAATTTTATTGGTGACAATTTCCAGGGTTTTTAGGTAGAGAGTACTCAGAGGTGGTTTACCATTCCTTTCTTCTGGGGTTGCCCTGGGACTGTGCAGCTTGCTCAAGGTCACACAGGCTGGCTTTGTTCCGAGGAGGCCCAGTGGGGATTGAACTGTCAACCATACCTAAACCACTGAGCCATCCAGCTTTTGGTTCAAAGGAGGCCCTAAAACCTGGTTTTAGTCACAGGGCCACGTGGCAAGATGATGGTGGTGGGGATGTAAATGTGGAAAGCGGAAGACATCAGATTTCAATTTCAAAATGACTCCCAAGTTCCCCCCCCCCGCCCTTCCAGTTGGCAAAACATTTTGGCCCATTCCCACTCCGCCCCCCGCCCCCCAAAGGCCTCGAAGTCAGTACTCCAACAGATCGGTGGGTTATTTTGCTCCAACATCCAATCTGGAAACTTTTGAACTTGACATGAGATTGTCAGATTGTCCCTTCATCTCCTTTATTAAAGTCAAACAATTAATCCTGCTATCGCTCCACTGATTAGATTAGAAGGGGAGGGGGGTAAAACCCAGTCAGATATGAGAATTAAGTGGGTCACAGATATGAATGAACAGACTTACTCTATGAACTCACTTTTCTTGTCTCCAGGTTTGAGCTGATATTTGTTCCAACATGCTCTCACGTAGATGAAAGATAATTTTTCTTTCTTTCTTAATAACCAGTGAAGATAATTAACAATGTTAAAAGAAGGATGTATAAAGCAGCACGATGGTATTGACAGAAATCTTGCTGCCCTGGACAAACAGCCCCTTCTCCCCTGTTCCGAATCCCAGCCCCACAAATGCCATGATTCTATCCACTGCTTTAAGCAGTCATAACTTGCCGCATTGCTAGGTCAGCAGCTTTCCATTTCCCGGGAGATCCCAGGGCCAACATTTGAGAGCAGGTAACTTGAGAATAGGGTTGCTCTATTTTCATGGGGCAGTAAATCCATTGCAGGTTTTAGCCTGAACTTTAAGGGAGCTATCCAAGGTGGTGAACCCTTTTTTGGGAATAGGGTCCCACACTTCGTACAACCTCTATTAAATTCAGACTCAAACTCAGAGTGGATTTACCACCTCTGCAACATTGGAGTCATCAGTTTCTACTCTTGTCCACCTGTTCCTGCCCAGGAGCAGAGAACCAGTTATGCAATTTAGCAAAGCCGTTTATAGTCCCCTTTAGAGACAAACACAAGAGGGCATCCAGTAGACCATCTTGACTGCTGACATGGACTTCATCAACATTCCGTTGCCATGTAAAGCTTGGCATCATTTGTTTTGCTGGTAATACTGGCATGATATTGCACAGCAATATGGATCCAATGGCATCCTTCAGTCTCAAGAGACTATGGGACTGCCTCTTTGCCTCGGCCTGCTGAACAAGGGCCTCTTCAAATTGGGAGAGGCCATGCTGCACCGCCTGCCTCCAGGCTGAATGCTCAGATGTCAAGGTTTCCCATCTGTTGAGGTCCATTCCTAAGGCCTTCAGATCCCGCTTGCAGATCTCCTTGTATCGCAGCTGTGGTCTCCCTCTGGGGCGCTTTCCCTGCACTAATTCTCCATACAGGAGATCTTTTGGAATCCGACCGTCAGCCATTCTCACAACATGCCCAAGCCAATATAGGCATCGCTGTTTCAGTAATGTATACATGCTAAAAATTCCAGTTCGTTCTAGGACTACTCTGTTTGAAACTTTGTCCTGCCAGGTGATACCAAAAATGCGTCGGAGGCAACACATATGGAAGGTGTTCAGCTTCCTCTCCTGCCATGCACAAAGGGTCCAGGACTCACTGCAGTACAGGAGTGTGCTCAGGACACAGGCTCTATATACCTGGATCTTGGTGTATGCCGTCAGCTTCTTATTAAGCCATACTCTCTTTGTGAGTCTAGAGAACGTGGTAGCTGCTTTGCCAATGCGTTTATCCAGCTCAACATCTAGAGAGAGAGTGTCAGAGATCGTTGAGCCATGATACACGAAATCATGAACAACCTCCAATTGTTGTGTAGAGATGGTAATAGAGGGAGGTGAGTCCACGCCCTGGCCCATGACTTGTGTTTTCTTCAGCCTGATTGTTAATCCAAAATCTTGGCAGGCCTTGCTAAAACGATTCATGAGTTGTTGGAGGTGATCAGCAGAATGGGCAACAACAGCTGCATCATCGGCGAAGAGGAAGTCCCGCATGCATTTCAGCTGGACTTTGGTCTTCGCTCTCAATCTAGAGAGATTAAAGAGCTTTCCATCTGATCTATTCCGGAGATAGACACCTTCTGTTGCAGTTCCAAAGGCGTGCTTCAGCATGACAGCAAAAAAGATCCCAAACAGGGTCGGTGCGAGGACACAGCCCTGTTTCACTCCGCTTCGGATGTCAAAGGGATCTGATGTTGAGCCATCAAAAACTACAGTGCCCTTCATTTCCTCATGAAAGGACCTGATGATGTTAAGGAGTCGAGGTGGACATCCAATCTTGGGAAGTATTTTAAAAAGGCCATCCCTGCTAACCAAATCAAAGGCCTTTGTGAGATCTATGAGGGCCACAAAGAGTGGCTGTCGTTGTTCCCTACATTTCTCCTGCAACTGTCTGAGGGAGAATACCATGTCAGTGGTGGATCTATTAGCTCGAAATCCACACTGTGATTCTGGATAGACTCTGTCTGCAAGCACCCGGAGCCTCTTCAGCACAACACGAGCAAGCAGCTTCCCTACAACGCTGAGAAGAGAGATGCCACGGTAGTTATTGCAGTCGCCCCTGTCGCCTTGGTTCTTGTGCAATGTACAATATGGATCCATTTCCTCACATTTTGAATTGTGGGTACAGAAACACAATATCATAAACTGAAAGTTTTTAGTTTTGTGTGTGTGTGTGTGTGTAAAGAATTGGATAATTAGTACTTAAGTGATGTTGTCCTTTTTAGTCTATCAGGCTTGCACTAAGGAGGAACGTGCTCAGCACCAAGCCACTTGGTTCATTGATATCTTGGGAAGAAACTATTGGAGTTTTTAAAACAATAAAAATTAAAGAGTGTGTATTGTTTGTGATGGAAGGTAAGGAAAGCAAAATTATTGTTCTAGGGTAACTTTTCTAGTTAGTTTCAAAGGTCACTTTTAAAGAGCATCCTAGAGCAGTTTTGAAGGTATTTTCACAGTAATTGTTCAAGTTTTATACCAGTGCTGTTTTTAGTAGAAATGGTAAGGGAAGCACTATTTTGTTTTGCATGTTGTGTTTTTGTTAAGTATTTCCGAAGTGTAATAACAGAATGGACCACCAGAGTCTCTCTCTCTCTCTCTCTCTCTCTCTCTGCATGGTAATGCACCAACAATGCACAAGGCAGCAAATTACTTTTACAAATAATGCAGTGAAGATGCTAACAATTATCTGTCTGCCTCTAGGTTATGAGCAATTGGAAAGTGCTCATAACATGGGGCAGGCTAGTCTGTCATTATGCAGAGAGTTTTAGAATTATAGAATAAATGGGTTGGAAAGGGCCTATGAGACCATCGAGTCCAACCAAACAGGAATCCAAATTAAAGCATATCTGACAGATGTTTGTCCAATTCTCATACTACTCTAACAGTTGAGAAATTTTGCCTGATATTCAGCCAAAATCTGGCTTCCTGTAGTTTCAGCCCACTATTATGCGTCCTGAATTGGGATGATCAAGAACAGATCCTGCCTCTCCTCTGTATGACTTTCAAATATTTGAAAAGTGTTATCCTTTCTCTCCTCCGTCTTCTTTTCTCCAGGCTAAACATGCCCAGTTCTTTCAGTCTTTCCTCATAGGGTTTGTTTTCCAGCCCCCTGATCATCCTTGTTGCCCTCCTCTGAACTGGTTCCAATTTGTCTGCATCCTTCTTGAAGTGTGGTGTCCAGGACTCTAGATGAGGCCTGACCAGTGCTGAATAGGGGGGGGGGGACTAGTACCTCATGGAATTTGGAGACTACTACAAATAGCATTACAAATTCTATGAGGGGGGAGCAGTCCTTATTATAAGCATAATCAGAATTATGGGCAGCTTTGAATGGCCCACAGATTGCAGTAGTCTACAAAATCATGTTGAAAATATGTGCTGTCAAGTCACTTCTGACTTATGGTGACTCTAATAGAATTTACAAAGTATGTGAGATGTCAAATGACTGATCCACCAACCACCATCACTCAGTAAGTTCCCATGCCTGAGAAGGGACTTCCGCTCATGTCTTCTTTCTCCTTGTTCAACATTCAATCCCAAGAGCTTTTCTTACAAAATCTTACACCATAATAAATGTGTTAGATTTTGAGGCTCCACAAGTCTCGTCTGCTGTTTCTCCTGCACCAGGTGAGCTTAGGTACCCCTCTGGAAGTTGACCTCGTTCTAAGGTGGCTTCATATGTTAAACCATCCAGCCTGTGGAACCACTGAAGCAGAAATGACCCTCTGCCGGCAGCCTTCTGCTCCGTGTACGTGTGAGCTGTTTTCCCAAAGCCACGGCGTAATGTCATCTCCAGAATAATTCCTCCCAAGCCGAGGCGATTGCTCAAGTGAATTCCGATAGGCACACCAACCTGTCATTTTACGTTTAGAAGCACTGGCGAAGAGTGTGTTTCTCCCCTTTCCCTTGTTCACTTTTGAAGAGGGACTGAGTGATTTGGAATGATAGCTCCGTTCCCTTTGCTCCACAGCCGGCCGGCCGGATCCCCTAGCGCTGGGTTCAGAAAGGAGCACAGAGCAGTTCCACGGGCTTTTATTGGCTTGTAAAAAAGAGAAGAGGGGGTGAAATCCTTTCTCTCCTCTCACAAGGAAACAGAACCTCGAGGAGGAAAGTAACCAAGGAAACCCAATGCCCAGACACTCGAGTGGGATACTAGGGGACCTTCCGGCCTTCTCCCAAAACACAAGCAGGGCTGGCCCTACCATAAGACAAACTGTGGCACTTGCCCAAAGTGGCACACATGTTGGCATGAGGGTGAGAGATTGAGGAATAGATCTAAAAAAGCTACATCCACAGACTTCCTCTCATCGCTTGTTACTCTCAGGGGTGGCAAAGGACACTGTTACATCACCAGGGCTGAAGAAGGAGTGCATCTCTTCTACACAGTTATACAGTACTTGGATAACACTTTAAAGGTAAGGACACCATCTTACGAATTCCTGGGATTTGCAGTTCGGTGAGGCAATTAGAATACTTTTCTAGACAACTCTAGGGCACTCCCCTGAAAAAGAACTCTCCAGCAGGGAATTATAAGCATCTCCCCAAGCTACCATTCCCACAATTCCATTATGATACAGTCCTGCAGAGCTGTAAATTGGGCAGGGCATCTGGGGCTTTGTCCCAGAGTCCCAAATTTAGAGGTCTTTAGGCATCCTTCAGTCTCGAGAGACTATGGTAACGTGCTCTGAATGGAGGACTTGGACTTGGAACAGCGTCTAGTGTGGCTGAGAAGGCCAATTTGAGAGTGACCATCTCTTCCGCACTGAAGACAAATACAATCTGTCCCCTGTCCAGCTCCCTGGTTTTGCTGTTTCCGGGATGGCCTCTTCGCCTCGGCCTGCTGGACAAGGGTCTCTTCAAACTGGGAGAGGCCATGCTGCACCGCCTGCCTCCAGGCTGAACGCTCAGAAGTCAAGGTGTCCCATCTGTTGAGGTCCATTCCTAAGGCCTTCAGATCCCGCTTGCAGATGTCCTTGTATCGCAGCTGTGGTCTCCCTCTGGGGCGCTTTCCCTGCACTAATTCTCCATACAGGAGATCTTTTGGAATCCGACCATCAGCCGTTCTCACAACATGCCCAAGCCAACGTAGACGTAGCTGTTTCAGTAATGTATACATGCTAAAAATTCCAGCTCGTTCTAGGACTACTCTGTTTGGAACTTTGTCCTGCCAGGTGATACCAAAAATGCGTCAGAGACAACGCATATGGAACGTGTTCAGCTTCCTCTTTAGAGGTCTTTAGTGTATCAGGAAAATAAGTGTCTACTAGGGATGGGATGTTCACATTCTCTGGACTACAAACACCATAATTCTCAATTCAGGGAATTCGACCTATCTTACAGACACCTTGCAAACACCTAAATGTGATGCACCGGGAAGAAAGGCCTAAACTGAAAAGATGTTGAGGTTGAGCTTCCTCTTCCTGCCCCATTGCTAACCGGGAGCTTTCTTTCCTAAGCAGAGAGAGCTTGGCCTAGCTAAGCCTCAAAACCTTCCGGTGTAGGTTTTCCTCCCAAGTGCCTCACTTTTAGGTTCATCAGGTGCCTGCAAGGTGGGTAGAGCTCCCGGAATGGAGAATTAGGATCTCTGTAGTCCCGAAAATCTAAAAATCCCACCCCCACTGGCAATATCTCCCAGAACCATTCACTTTTGGGGGTGCTCTCCGTGGTCTAGGCAGGGAACAATGTGCTGTGCCACAAAGTTGTTCCACAGTGGCATCTCCCACAAAACGAAGAGGAAGATGACGTTTGTGTAGAAATCAAAGCGGTGACCACGTCACCATGTCCATCTTCGGCCCTACCCGCTCATGATAAGGAACGGCACAGCTGGGGGTGCTCATCCCCTACATTCTCTGCTCCAAAAGGAAAAGAAGACAACATGGTAGGGGACCACTCATCCTTCCTCCAAGAAAATAGGAAAGGAAGGCTAAAGGGGGAGTGGGCAGAGTCGAAACGGCTACTAATAACCCTGCAAAGTGGTGTCATAATGCCGTTAAGTGTGAAGCGTAGATACACTATAAGATTCAACTGTGGATCCTGTTAGCCTAGGCGCCTAAATTACATGTGTCTAGGGTGGGGTGTGTCTCTTAAATTTGTTTAATCTTTAGTAGATAGACACGCCGGCTGAAATTCTGTGGCTTAGTGTAGTAAATCACAACTAGAGTGGGCTCATTGAATCGGTGTGGATTTGGGAGTCAACTCCTCCATAAGTTCCATTGATTCAATGGGCATGCGCTCCTAGTATATTATTACCCTAAGCAACAGGATTTCAGTCACTACTAGCCAAAATCCTTTTGCTCAGAGTGGGAAATTACACTAGAGTAGGCCCATAGAATCAATGGAGATTTAGTGAGTGAATTCCACCATAAGTTCAAATGGGCCTATTCTGACTGTGACTTACTATGTGCGCAAATCCCATATAAAGCAAAGCATGGTGCTTATATAGTGTTTAAAGCACTCTCTGGGAGATTAACAATTTAATTATAGAGGCTGCACATTGTCCCCCCACCCCCACCCCCCGCGAGCTGGATATTGAATTTATAGACCACAAAAGGATGGAAGGCTGAATCAATCTTGAGTAGAGTTTCGACTGCAGTACTGCAGTTTAACCATTCTGCCATAAGGCTCTTTGTGGGGGATCTGTTAAATTAAGCCACCCACATGGGTGGTACCTCCAGAATTTCAGCTACAAAAAAACATGAATGTTTAAGAAAGTGCAACTGCCAGATTTTTCAATTCCTAGTTGCAGCTTGGAAGGGGTGATGCCTGGGTTCAAACCAGGTACCATCTGTCTAAATAGCTAGGAAGCATGTACTTTTTTGGACTGCCCCTACTTTCCTTCAGAGCTTGGAAAAGTTACCAGGCTAGCTTGGGGGATTCTGGGTGCTGTAGTCTAGAAAAAGTAACTTTTCCTAATTCCTTTCCATCCACAAAAACAATAACTTTAAATTAAGAGAACTCAGGGAAGGAAGTTCTCAGAGGGGTGATGTCAAGAATCAGAGGATGTAATAATTAAGAAGCCATCAGAAAGAGAATGATTAAGCTGGCCGGCTGCTCTGCTGCATATTTTAATAGTACTGGGCTAATTCTTTAAAGATTGCATGCTCTGAGGCTTAGGGGAAGAAGAGATGATAAATAATAAATAGTAATTAAATTAAAGATGTACATACTGCACTGCTCCAGATTTCCTGGAAGTTTGGAAAGAGACTCGTGTATAATCATAATAATGAGAATCTCTTTGGTTGTTTCAGAGTCCACCGGGCGTTGCATCGTGCAGAACCTTGAAGTTGGCACTGCTGGAGAGAGAAGCTGTCAGCTGATGGCATTACTGGCATTTAGAAGAAGGAGCGGGTGAAGAATACAAAGTTCCAAGGCTGTCCGCAGGAATTTTCTGGAAGCGTGTGTGCATGTGCATGTGTAAGCAGAAGAGTAAGATGTTCGCCTAATTTGCATGCGTAGCCTCCACCTGATTATCACATCACTGCACAGTGTGTCTGTTTGCATATGCCGAAATAATAAATAGGTCGTTTTAAAGGAGAAAGGTGGGAAATAAATAAATAAATAAATAAATAAATAAATAAATAAATAAATAAATACCTTTAGAATTTGGGTGTGGGGTGACCATTGCCATGCATGATTAGCTTTGCCAGTTTTTTTTTCTGGCTCTGCCAAGGAAGGAAGGAAGGAAGGAAACCAGCAAGCCAGCAAGCAAGCTCAGGTTGGTTATCTGTATCATTTCAAAAAGAGCACTGCTTTAGCTCAGGGTGGATGCCCCAAGCAAGGCCAGATTAAGATATCTAAGAGGACCACGGGCTGTTTCTAAAATGTGTCGATGCGTCTCGTGGCACTGTGGTTAAACTGCAGTACGGCAGCCACAACTCTGCTCAGGATCTAGATTCAATCCCAGGTAGCTGGCTTGAGGCTGACTCATTCTTCCGAGGTCGGTAAATTACCCAGCCACTTTGCTGGAGGGCAATGTGTTGCCTGCAGAATTAAATTGCACACTGCCCAGAGAGTGCTTCAAGCAATATGGAGCGGTATATAAGCAGCTCGCTTTACTTTTGCTTTAGATGTGTACCTTACTCCAAGGAGGGATGGCGCAGAAATTAAATCAATAAACTGTGAGACCCGAGGCGAGAGGGTAGAGGCTCTCGCTGGAGTGTCGTCCTCCCTCAAAAAGGAACAAGAGGCACAAACAGACCTGCCTGCACCACCCGTCAAGACTAAACAGAGGGGAGTTGATACCCTGGAATTAGCGTGGGAGCTGTCAAGGAGGACAGTGGCCACTCAGACGGGGAGTGAGTTGGCGGGAAGAGAAGAAAGAGGGAGGTCCGTCGTGGAGGCGGGAATGGGAGATATAAAAGGGGAAGTGGACGTAATACCAGGAGGTTGGGAAATGATATGGGTAGAGGACCCTTGGACCGGTAAATGGGAGAAGGTGCGAGTCCCCCGCGAGGAAGCGGATTACCGGCGGAGAAGGGGTCTACCGCAGCGCCCTTCCTATTGGGGAGAGTCGGAGGCCAGAGAGTGGCGCAGACGGCTCAGGGAGGAAAAGGAGGCAGTAGATAGGGAGGAGAGAGAACGATGACTATGGCGTCTTTAAGAAGCCCAGAGGAAGGGCTATTTAACGGACCGTGGACCCCTCTACGAGGAGAGGGAGACTATTATGGGACGGAGGTGCGAGATGAGGAGACCACCCCGCTACTGAACCCTGAGATAGAGACTTGCGAGTTAGAAAATACGAATCCATTCTTGAGAGGACCTTGGGATGAGTTGTGTTATAATCCTTTTGATAAAGACGTTTGGATGCCCTCGCCGGACCCGTTGGCGACGAGAGAAACCACAGAAGCTGAGTGCAGACAAAAAGATTTATTGTTGCATTTTCCAATAAAGGCTAGTTATGATTTTTCAACACGAGTGTCTCCAGAGTCTCACTTAAAAATAGGGGAGGCAAAGTATGAACCCTCACATAAACGAATAAATAATTGCGTAGGCCAGTGTCCTGTTCCTTCTCCTAATACTTGTAGCAGTCTTGACTTAGCTTTCAACAATTGATTCAATGGGTCTACTCTTAGCACGGGCTAGCAGTAGGATACTGGCCATAGACTGCAATGTGTAAAATACAGAGACAGCTCTTCAAAAAGAGATAATTTCAAAAGGAGTAACTCAAATGGAAGGCAGTCCTCCTTTTAAAAAAGGAAGGTGGCCACTCTGTAGGTGTGCCTTTTGGCCTAGCTTTCAGGGAATAAGCCTGGATCTTTGCAGCTCAGCCCATGAAAGTATCACATCAGCAGCACTTGCCTCCAGATCTTCCTTATCTTCACTTTATTTATTTATTTTTTTAACAGACAGGCCATATTGCTGTGGGGCAAACCTCCAGAGAGACGTGCTAAATATCCCTGATTTGTCAGATATTTGTTGCTTCGTATTCTTGGGGTCCAGAGACCTCAACGAATACAAAGCAACGAATATAACCTTTTATATTCGTCCCTTCGTTCCCTATCTGCCTGTGCCCCTGCGGATCAGCTGTTCCTCGGGGGCATAAGCAGAGAGGGGTTTTCCCTTTGGGCGGCTTGCTAAAGCCTGCCCAAAGGGAATCCCACCCCCGGGGATGGGGGATGGCTTGGTTCCCCTTTTCTCCTCTTCCTATGCCTGCGAAGCATAATAAGAGGAGGGAAGGGAATCAAAGAGGGTTCAAAGGGATCCCCCAGCCCGCGGCTGCGGGATGGCTTTGATCCCTGCTTTCCCTCCTCTTCCTGTGCCCCGCGGGGCATAGCAAGAGGAGGGAAAGCAAAAAAAAATATGACCCAACGAATGACGAATTGATTCGTTGTTCGTCGGGTCACTGGGGGACAATTTGTAGTTTGGTGGTTCGTCCCCATCTCTAGTTGGGAAGCATGCATGCTAAAGACAAGATTCACCACTGCCACGACCACCACCTAAAGACAGATATTCTTTAGATTTCTTAAGCAGGAGGTAAATCGTAAGGAACGCTGATGCTCAGCTTGTGAAATGTGTTTTCACGAGGCATCTGCTACAGTATGTGTCAAAGACATGAGTGGCCATTTCCCCAAGAAAGAGTATCTTTAATATAATAATAATCTTAGAACTGCAGAGCAGGAAGGGTTCCTATGGATCATTGAGTCCAGCCACTGTCAAGGAGGCATAGTGGGGAATTGAACTCTCAACCTCTGGCTCTGCAGCCAGATGCCTAAGCCACTGAGCTATCCAGCAGTCTTTGGTAACAAGTACCAGGGTAGTTGGGGGGACGTGGTGGCGCTGCGGGTTAAACCGCAGAAGCCTCTGTGCTGCAAGGTCAGAAGACCAGCAGTCGTAAGATCGAATCCACACGATGGAGTGAGCTCCCGTTGCTTGTCCCAGCTCCTGCCAACCTAGCAGTTCGAAAGCATGTAAATGCGAGTAGATAAATAGGTACCACCACGGTGGGAAGGTCACGGCGTTCCGTGTCTAGTCGCGCTGGCCACGTGACCACGGAAACTGTCTTCGGACAAGCGCTGGCTCTACGACTTGGAGACAGGGATGAGCACTGCCCCCTAGAGTCGGACACGACTGGACTAAATGTCAAGGGGAACCTTTACCTTACCAGGGTAGTTACCAATGTTGCTTCATTGGAGCAAAACCAAGCAAGAGTCTAAAGGCTGTCACCTAGTTTCACATCCAACCTTGGAGAATCTTAGCCCACTTCATCAAACAGGTGATGCATCTGTTGATGTGGGCTGTAGACCACATTACGCCAAATTACGCGGTTGTCAAGATGTTCGTATTTCGCGTGCCACAGAATGCCTTGTTCTTTTCCCTGGCGAGAATATGGGCGATAAGAATGGAGCCTATTTGAAAAAAATGATGGAATTGTATATTGCAGTACCAGTTTTTGTCATCATCACCACCATCCAATTATTTGCACTCAAATCCCATTGCAAACAATGTGACTGGCGCATGAATTTATTTATTTATTTAAAATATTTCTACCCTGCCTTTCTCCTTAAAAAGGACATAAGCTGGTTTACATCATTAAAAGACAATATTTGTTTGTTTTTTATTATTTTTTTTGCTAATTTATTTTTGTAACAAACACACAAACTCAAAAAGAGACAATAAAAATTCAAACATCCACTACAATGTACTCCTTAGATTCACTGTTCTTACACAATCTCATTCTTTATATTTTCCCTCCACCCCCTCCCCTTTGGGACTAAGTTTCAATACTTTAATTTTACAGTTCATGCCACCCCGTGTCACTCCAGAAATACATGGATTCTTCTTTTGGCCTCTTCCCTTTTTCTTTAATCAGGACATGCTCTAGAAATGGATTCCATATTTCCCTGAAATCATTATTTCTTAACATACCTTTAAAAGCTAAAAAGAGTAAGTATACAAATACCAAAAGAACCAAACAAATACCACACAAAAAACGTTAAATAAAATCAATGCCAAAAAAACAGATTCAAAGCAACAAGGCACAACACTCCATTAAAAAGTGTCTACCAGACAGGCAGTCACCAAGAGAAAGCTTGCTGGAAGAGAAAGGTATTTGCCTGCTTCCGGAAGGACAGCAAAGACGGGGCCAGCCTGGCCTCTAGTGGGAGGGATTT
This sequence comes from Intellagama lesueurii, assembly GCA_037013535.1. Lineage (NCBI taxonomy): Eukaryota > Metazoa > Chordata > Lepidosauria > Squamata > Agamidae > Intellagama > Intellagama lesueurii. Next base: position 344,554,953 of record JBAJHW010000001.1, on the reverse strand, counting down.
CCATGTTCTGGGAGCATCCACAGAGAAGGTTCTCTTTCATGTCCCACTAAATGCACCTGTGAAGGTGGTGGGACTGACAAGAAGGCCTCCCTGGATCTTAACACCTGAGCAGACTCATAAAGGGAGACATGGTACTTAAACTGATGGGATTACTTATTCTATACGCATATTTCCCTGAGATTAAGAGGAAGGAGATCTCTGACCTTTATTTTTTAGTTAAAAAACACAACGCAAAACCATCAAGTTATGCTCAGTCCTCCAGGGTTTTTACACTTCGGTTACTCTCCCTTTCTCATGTCACCCGTTGTGGCAAAGCTCCAATAGCTATCTCTCAATCAAGGGTAATAAATAGTCTATCTTTACCCATGCTGTATAATTAAGTAGGTAATCTAGTGTATGCCTGACACCCCATCTCCAGGGCAAAAGGATGAGATCTTTGTAGTAGATTAAAAAAAAAAAGTCTGTATGTCTGCTGCCCTGGAGTTTGCAGAGAGAAGGTGTCTACACCATGGAGTATTTCACAAGGCTAAAAGAGGCCAGAGGTGGGGCCTTTCTGAAACTGGCTTGGAAATGTTCGTGCACTGATTTTGCACACCTCATTAGAGCCTCCAGATGAGAACATGCAGCCACGTGGCCCAGGACTTCTCTTTCTGGAGTTCTACACAGGAGGCCAATATTTCTTCCCCCCAAATGCATCGTACCCTTTCTGTCCCAGTATCTCTCTAATCCAATGGTACCCAACCTTGGGTCCCCAGAGGTTCTTGGACTAAAACTCCCAGAAGCTGTGCTGGCCAGGATTTCTGGGAGTTGGGGTCCCAAGGTTGGGAAGCACTGATCTAATCTCAATCTCTCCCCCCTGCATTCTGTGTTTGTATATGAGGGTTATACCTATATCTATACCAGGATGCCTCCTGCCAACCTAGCCGTTTGAAAGCATGGAAAAATGCGAGTAGATAAATAGGTACCACCACGGTGGGAAGGTCACGGCGTTCCGTGTCTAGTCGCGCTGGCCACGTGACCACGGAAACGGTCTACGGACAAACGCTGGCTCTACGGCTTGGAAACGGGGATGAGCATCGCCCCCTAGAGTCGGACACGACTGGACTAAATGTCAAGGGGAACCTTTACCTTTACCTTTATACCAGGACGCCAGGACGCTGTAGCAGATGAGGACTCTGGAAACCTGCCTTCAAATCATTGCCTGGCCATAAAAAACCATGGAGGCACTGGTCAAACCACTCCCTGAGCATCTCACAGACATAAAAAACTCTGTTTTGCATTGCCATAAGTAAGAAGCGATTTGACAGCATATAACAACGGTCAACCAGGATTTCCCTTAGTGACTGGCAGCCTGAGAGGATTTTTTTTTTTTTAAATGGATTGTTGTGCTGTTTTGATTTTAGATGTGATTTTAGTATTGATTTTATTTACTGTGTTTAATATAATATTTGTTGAATTCTTTTTAATTATTCATACACTTACTGTTTTTGGTTTGTAAGTATTGTCTTTGAATGATGTAAGCCCTCTTGAGTCCTTTTTAAGGAGAAAGGTGGGGTGAAAATGAATGAATGAATGAAAAAATAAATTAAAAAATAGTCACTCTCTCTTTTTCCCTCTCAGCCTGTATCTGAGATACCCAGTGTGGCACAGTAGATTACTTACTTACTTACTTACTTACTTACTTACTTACTTACTTACTTACTTACTTAGAATGCTTATGTGCCACCTTTCTCCTAAAAAGAACCCAGTACAGTATTAAAAGAAACAATATTATAAGCCAATACAATAAATTATTATAATATTTTAAAAAAGAATGAAACAAATGTAGTATTAAAACTAGTAGATTAAAAACAGTAGTAAAAACCCATTAAAAACAACAGCAACAAAAACAGAACAGTTCCATTTAAAAAAACCTTCTTAGACGGCCAGTCACTAAGAAAAAATCTACCTGTCAGCTTCCCCTTCCTTGACATTTCAGGGGCAAAAGATGAGAGCGTGTGGGCCTCAATGTTATCTTGTGGAATGATGCAAAACTATATGTGCACACGTGTGAGAGAGTGAGATAGAGAATGTGGATCTTCTGTACTACCACCTAAATCTGTCTTTGGATCATCCCAGAGTCCAGGAGATGTAATAATGGGCTCAAGCTACAGGAAGCCAGATTTAGGCTGACTAATCAGGAAAAGAGGAGAAGAGGAGAAGGGGAGAAGGGGATGACAGAGGACGAGATGGTTGGACAGTGTCATCGAAGCGACCAACATGAATTTGACCCAACTCCGGGAGGCAGTGGAAGACAGGAGGGCCTGGCGTGCTCTGGTCCATGGGGTCACGAAGAGTCGGACACGACTCAACGACTAAACAACAACAACAATCAGGAAAAACTGCTTAACTGTTAGAGCAGTATGACAAGGGAACCAATGACCTCAGGAGGTGGTGAGCGCTCCAACACTGGAGGCATTCAAGAGAAACCACCTGGCAGATAGCCTTTGATTTATTCCTGCCTGGAGTAGGGGGTTGGACTCGATGGCCTTATAGGCCCCTTCCAACTTCATTATTCCATCATCCTATTCAATCAATCAGGGGTACGCAACTTGGCTGGGTCCAGGGGCCACGGAGATTGCATAAATGATGCCAAAGCAGGCCAAGAAATGAAACCAGAAGCCCATGTCCACTTTGCAAAAGAGGTGTGTTTTGATGTTAACCAGGACTGTGTCCTATTTAAAATGTGAGGGTGTCAAGGGAAGGTTGGGGGCTGCAAAAGAGCCTTCGGAGGCTACACAGAGCTCCAGGTCCACGGGCTGCCCTCCTTTGCATTAAGTAGGTTTTGTGCTCATCTAGGTGCATCGTATTTCAACTCTCATCCAGAACACAGTTTAGAAGAACTTTTCCGAAACTCAGACCTCTCCGTCTTTTGGATCACAGCTCCCATTAGCCCTCGTCAGCAGGTTGATGCTCCTCCGGATGGAAGCTGTAATCCCCAATTTCCCGAGTTTTCTATTTTAATTCTTGTTATTTTAATCCTTGTAATTCACTGTATTTTGATGCTAGTTTAATATATTTATATTGAACGCTGGAGGCATTCAAGAGAAAATTGGACCATCCTCTGTCAGATCTGCTTTGATTTGGATTCCTGCCTTGATCAGAGGGTTGGACTTGATGGCCTTCTAGGCCCCTTCCAACTCAGTTATTCTATCATTCTAAACAAATACGACATGCACAACATACATATAACGTCTCATCTGTGGGAAGGAGGAGGGTCCCCAGGTTTTTTAGAGCCACCACATACACACAAAAAATCAGCTTTCTTCTCCAAAATGTGGCCTGCCCTGAGGTCCCCCCCCCTTTTTTCTGGAGACTTTAGGAAGCAAAAAAACTGCCTAAGATCCGGGGCCCAAAGGACTGGCAGCAACCCTATGGCCACACTACAAACGTATGATCCCCACTGACTCTCCTGAGAGCCTGGGATAAGGTGGTCACTGTATCTAAAATGTGGCGAAAGATGCATCCTTTAAAAAAAAAAACAACAACAAATGGATGCGGCTGCAAAAGCTGGCAAGAATTGTGGTCTTCCCAGACACTGAGGGCATGAGCACACTTACCAAAAGAACCTCGGTTATACCGATTCTTTCCATACCTCCGTTGTACTGATACATTTATTTTCATGGTCATTTCTTATTTGAAATGTTATTGCCGGCGACACCATGGAATTGATTTTTTCTCTCTCGTTCATGTTTCGTGGGGAAGTGCTGCCCTTTACTATTTTTTTTAAAATCCCTAACTGATAAACTGATATGGCGGGAAGGGATTCCTGTTCAAGAATGTTTGATCGGTGGTGCCTGGAAGTTATGCATTGCCCACCATGGTCCCGGCCGCCATCTGTACCACCTGGTGAGCTGAGGCATCAAGCAGTAAACAAGACAAATGGCACACGGATGTCAATACACGCCAAGATTGTCCCTGTAAAGCCGTAGATCTCGGTTTATCGATGTATCGATACACCGGCCATGAAAAAATGTAAAAAAAAAGAGAAATGAATCGCAGGACAGCCGCATGCCAATCACGGTGGCTGCCTTCCGCAGGTACCAAGGACGGGAAAAGAATCAATAGGAACATTCACACATGCTATACTGGTAAGGAATGACTCAATACATCATTGGTACAATTTAAAGCCACCCTTTTGGTAAGAGGAAAACAGACCGGAAACAAACCACTGGCCGGGAAAATGAGTCGATCTTGGCCGTGTGTTGTGTGCTCAGAAATTTATTAAACTATCTAAAAAACGGCCAAATCGGTATAACTGAGGTTCTTTCGCCAGGTGTGACTGAGTCCTGAAATGGTTGCTGGAGATGTACGTGTTCATAAAAGTAACTTTTCATAAAAGTAACTTTCATTTTCTGGAAGATTCTGACTTAAAGCTGTTCAGTCGTAATCCCATAGCTGGTAGATTCTCCTCAGCCAGCCACATACCTAGTCCTGTATTAACCTGTGATTCTTTTCATACTGAGGAACACCCACCCACATACCCACACCCTCACACCAGTTTTGTAGTCCCGGACAGACAGTGAAACCGGATTATCTCCCCTGCCCCGCGACTAACCAGTCTGTAGGTGGCTTTACATGACTTCACTGTTTCTCAATTGGGAAATGACCTTGTTCTATCTGTGTTCTTCTGTGTATCCCACACCAAAAATCAGCTGCACCCCCCTCTGAGGATTACACATTCAGATGAATCATCCAGGGATCTCTTCCACTGACCTGGGTCCATCAAGCATAGTTTTATCTACCTCAACTAGTAGCAAAGAAGCTCTGTGTGTGGTCATAAGGGAAAGGTGTATTTCCCAGGTCTATTACCCTTGAGATCCTTTAAGTTGGAGTTTCCAGGAATTGTACTGGGGACTTTCTGCATGCTTTGAATGAGGTGCAACGCTGAACTTGGAGGTGTGGTGGAGCTAGAGTTCATGGGGCCAAAGCCCCAGGAATTTCTCTGCATCAGGAACTATGTTCAGTCATCCCTTCTGGCTTCCCTGTTCCCTCTGAGTTTGACTGTAATCCTCACAGCACCTGGCAGAGAAATGGATTTTTTTTTCTTCAGGAACACCATGTTGTGACATACGATCCCTGTTGTTACGTAAGCTATCTGAACATGGTTTGAGCTTAAATGGGCGACTAAGAGCCATTAACCTTACAAAAGACCTGTTCTTCATTTGTTGCTATGATCCAGTTGCCTACATTTTGGGTTATGAAGACTGCCATTAATGAGTGCCTGTACTTCCAACTACACCGTGGCTTAACTGTGAGCCTATGAAGCTTCTTTTTGCTTGCTTCAAGAAAGGGTCTTTAATGTCTCCTGTATGCTGTATATATTTCAGAATTATTTCTAAAAAGAAAGTGGTGCTGCTGGTGGTGATCACAATGTTGAGAGCATTGTTCTATTATATTGTTATCTTTTCTTCATTTTCCATTACATTTTGATCAGAGGGGATTATAGAATTCATAAGAGAATGGCATAAAGCTTGTAACATTCTTGTAATAAGAGCCGGGACCACATTACTTGTCAGGGTGTCTTTCCTCAACGTCATCTTCCCGACCCACCAGATCATCCCAGTCTAGGCTCCTCTGTGTAGCCACCCTGAGGGAGGCTCAAAAGTCTTCTACAAGAGGCAGGGTCTTCTCTGTGGCGGCACCAACGTTATGAAATCAGCTCCTGGAGGAGGTATGTCTGGCTCCCTTTCTGTTTTCATTCAGGAGGCAACTGAAAACATTACTTTTCAGGAAGGCCTTTCACGCCGACCGTTGTTGAATCTCCTGCCTCCTGTCCCGCAATTATTGGGAAAACATGTTTTTGGTGCCATTTGTTTTAATGCTATTTGCGATTTGTGTTTTGGTTTATTGTTGACTGCATGCTTACAATGGTTTTAGCAGCTTGTAAACCACCCAGAATAGAGTTCCTGCACCAATGGGTAGGTAGGAAAACAAACAAACAAACAAACAAACAAACAAACGAATGAATGAATAAATAGATAAATAAATAAAAGAATGAAGGAATGATGCTTCCAAAATTGTTAAAAAGTAACATTTGAAAGTGACTAGAAAATGTATAAAACCTTTGTTCTTGCTTGTTACTGTTGGTGTTGCTATTCTTTTTGTGTGTGGTATTTTAGTGCTAATTGCTTCTGACCAGGAGCCTTTTTCCATAGACATTCATTTCTGTTCCTTAAAAAAAAGAAAAGAAAAGAAGAAGAAGAAATCAGCATCTTAAAAATAATCCCCCCCCCCCCCCCCAAATATGGAAGAAATCTTGCAGTAATTGTTATGAGTCATGACTCTGGATTATTTTTGTTTTGAATTTTGAGCTGTGGTTTAGTGATAACTGAAAGTGTCCAGCTGGAACCTAAATTCTGCCCCAGTACAAAGCAATCCCCCCGCTTTAAAAACAGATTGCATTTATGGGGTTTGAAAGCATTGGATGACTAATGTGGAAAATAGGGGAAAATATTGATAAAACCAGTGCAGTACCTGGATCTGTTATGAGAACAAATACTCTCTCTGGATAAATCCAGAGCTCCACCCTCTTTGCCCCCCCCCCCCCGATAACTAGCTGGAGGTAACTACAGTAGTTGCGACTTGTTAATTCCAAGGTGTGGGTTATTTGCTTTCTGGAGTCCTGCAGGCCCTTCAGAAGCTGGGTGCATTAATTAATGGAACAATTCGATTACACATCAAACCAGGCATCTCCTATGGTTGTAAGAATGGGGGTTTAGACAGAAGGGGGTTAATGAAGCCAAAGCGTCTGCACATTTTTCTTTATACTGAAGTGTACACTGAAATAAAAGAAATTCAGAGTGGAGTTCCCCAGAAATAGTTAAGGAGAGAACTTGTCCTTTAGCCAAAGGGATGAGAGATGCTAGTGTGTGTGTGTGTGTGTGTGTGTGTGTGGGAAATGGTGGACTGCTGATACAAGCTGAGGGTTAAGGATGGGTCTGAGACACTCTATGTGAAGACAGAAGAAAGAGCGTGGAAACATAGGTCACATCAAAACACATTCAAAGCAGGAAGGAGTAACCATCTATTTTAAAACGCTAGTTCGCAGCCAGTCACTCAGGGAAAACCTGCCTGAGGAGAAAGGTCTTTGTATTCTCAAAGGCTTTCACGGACGGGATCCGATGGTTGTTGTGGGTTTTCCGGGCTGTTTGGCCGTGTTCTTAAGGTTTTTCTTCCTAATATTTCGCCAGTCTCTGTGACCGGCATCTTCAGAGGACAGGAGTCAGAACTCTGTCTGTGCTCTGTTGCAGTTTGTTGGATAGTTGAGTATTTAGAGCTGTGGGATCAGCTTTTGTCCTTTTCAGGAGATTGGGTGATTATGGTGATCAGCGTGTTTTTTGTTGTGGGTGTATTGTTATGATAAGGGGGAAGAGATGATCTGTCACTGTGATTGCTGGGTGTCGTTAGCTGGTCTTTTGTGTGCAAGCAGGTCTTTGCCTGCTTGCAGAAGGACAGCAAAGATGGGGCCAGCCTGGCCTCCAGTGGGAGGGAGGTCCAAAGTCTGGGAGCAGCCACAAAGAAGCCCCTCTCCTGTGCCCCCACCAAATACAGAAGACTTCTTCTGATGATCTTAACACCCAGGCAGGTTCATAATGGGAGACATGGCCTTCGAGGTAGCTTGGGCCCAAGTTGTTTAGAGTTTTATAGGTTAAAACCAGCACTTTGAATGGTGCCTGGAAACGAATTGTCAGCCAGGGGAGCTGCTGTAACAGAGGGGTTATGTGATCCCTGTGGCCAGCCAATGTGGCCCGTGGCTATTTTGACGGGGGGAGGAGTTTGGGTGCTGTAATCTAGAAAAAAAGAGTAAGGTTTGCAAACCGTGCATTAAATGCCAATCAGTTGGTGACAGGATAATGAGTATGTGGCTTTTCACCCCTTGCTTATGGTCAAAGATATATATGGTTAGTTACAAGGAATTTTGGCACAGAAGGACTTTGATTCTGGCCCTGATGTTTCTCTTTTTATGTTTTTATGGGCCAGAAATGGGATTTTAAAAAAACATCTGGGAAGAACAGAAGGAAAGGAAACTTGCGCAAAGTGAATAACCAAACAGGCAACTTCTTCCCCCTACAGAATTACATGTTTGTTTTATTTTAATAATAATAATGATTGGGGAGGGGGGAACCCCCACTGTGAATCACATCTATGCAAAAAGTGGGTGGTGTTTTCACTCTAGTTCTCCTTCCCCCCCATATATAAACTAACGAGATAACAGGCTTATCAGCTCTTTTTCTGTTTGTCTGCTTTACAGCTCATAGATCATGCCTGTCACCTGGGGGTGTTAAGCTAAGGTAACTTAACCTGATTGCAGGCCCCACTAGGGAAAGCTGCTCTGGACTTTCTGCGATCATATTTTCAGATTCTGCCATGCAGGATGCAACTGGTTTGGTTACAAAGTTTAGGGCAGAGATGGGCACAAACCGCCAGTTCAACAGTTCGTGCCGGTTCGGCGGATGGCCGAAGAGGTGATCTGTGGTTCGATGCCCTGCCCCCTCCGGCGAGTGGCGACTGAGAGGCAGCGCCCGAAGGAGGTGGAGTAGGGAAGCCAGGGTAAGGAAGCTGGGGCGCTGCTTCTGAGCGAGCTCCCACTGGAAGGGGGTGGGGCACCAAACCACAGGACATCTGTTTGCCCATTTGCGAATGGGCACGAACTACCGAACCAGTGGTGCATGCCCATCTCTAGTTCAGGGCTCTGGTCGTCATCCAATCATGGATTGGGGAGAGAAGAGTTCATAACTGTAACTTTATGTTCTTTGTACCAGAGGGAAGAAGAGTTACTATTTTGGGCTGGAAATCCCATATCTCTCTAGTCCTCTGGTCAACTTCTAAGAGGAGAAGATAAGATGCATTTTGCTATTTCTCCTTCAACAAGTGCTGGACAGCTCAGTGATTTACATATCTGGCTGATGAGGCAGAGGTTGGGAGTTCGAATCCCCACAGTGCCTCCATGACAGTGGCTGGACTCGATGATCCATAGAATCCCTTCAAGCTAGCCTGACTTCAGAAAGAAGAAAATGAACAACAGGATTACACAAAAGGTGAAAGCAGGTTTCCTGTTCTCGTGAAGGACAGAGCTGTGACAGCAAAATATAATGTCTACATTCAGAAGAAATTAATTTCTGAATACTGTATCTAGACTTTGAGTATAAACAGCCAGGGAAAAGTGTGCATGGTGGTTGACAGCTTGGCCCTGGTTATCTATTTTCTGATAATCTCCTGGTTAGACTACTTACTGTACCTGGGGCTGCCCTTGAAGACTGCTGGAAAGCATGATTAGGGCAGAGTGTAGCTGCTGAGTTACTAATTTGGGCTGGGTGTTATGATCATATTACACCTGTGAGATGCCAGCGGAGTTGGCTACGGTTCCATTTCCAGACTGAGTTCAAAGGGCTATTTTCTCCCTTTAACCTCCGCCCTGACAGGTGGGACATTTTTGTACGCCTGAGTCATGCTTTGTTGCAGAAATCACACTGCGCCACACCTGCATTTTTACAACCTTGGCACCTGGAGACTTACAGACAGTGTCCCCAACTTTCAGCAACTTGCTGTGCATGGATTTTGCAAACAGGTTTTTTTAAAAAAGCCCAGCTGGGACAAGACGAATATTAAACTATTTCTCACCTGAATAGGCTCACCAAATATCAAGGGAAGCGCCTTGATGTCTCCTTTCTATGCATTGAAAAAGGCAAATATGAACAGGAGACATCCCTGCACACGGGGCTCTTGATCACGTGTATCCCTTACACTTGAGCAGAACTGTCTTTGCAAATGAATTGCTTTCATGTGTCAAAAACAACAATGGCATCCTAAATTATTTGATGTTCTCCCGAAAGATATTCGCCTATTTAGTGCTTTATTGTTCTTTTGACACCAGGCAAAGATTTAAAAACTCTCCCTCACCTGAAGTTTTGCAGTTGAACAGTAGGATCATGGTATCCGTGGGGGGATTGGTTCCCTGCCCCCCCTCCCCGTGGATGCCAAAAAAAGTGGAAGTATTGAATGCTATACATTGCATGGTGTCTTGCCCCCTCTAGTGGCCAGTTCTTGCAAGCACACTTTGGAAACATGTATAAATATGTATTTTTGAGTTTTTTATTTAGTAATTTTCTGACTCTGTTCATTTGACTTTGGTGGATCTTTTGAAATTTTAATGGCTTTATCCGTTTTTGCAAACTGTCATGGAATAGGACTGAAGGGAAAGATGATTTTAAAATATTGCTATAACTCCTATCATTCCCAGCTATGAGGAGATGGCTGGATGGACGAGGCCGATGAAGGTTACGGGTCCACCTATTCTCAACCTGTGCTTTTGCAAATAAACCACACTCCAGAAGGACTCCATGCTAAAGAGCACCATAACTCAGGTGAGCGCTCAGCTCCCAGAAGTTACTTTTTGGACTACAACTTATTCTGCTTAGCAGATCCTAGGAACTGCCTCCTAAGTCTGTGCCACATTATCAAATAGTGATCACCATTGTCTAAACGGGTAGCAGGATGACAAATGTCTCTCTCTGCGTGGGTTTTCAAAGTTCAGTTTACACAAATATTGCAAAGAGGAGGAAAATAACCAGGAAATGGGAGTATAATAGGATGTATTATTTTAGACTACAGTAGGTACACGTTTAGATGAATTTTCTCATTCATAGACTATCTCCCTGTTAGTAGAAAGCTAGCATAGCAAGAATAATGCTCCTTGGTGGACTAGATTTCTTCTTGCAGGACGTTGGTGGGTTTTTCTTTTGAAAGAACAGTAGTAACAACACAAGGAAAAGCATTTTTGCAAACAGTGTGTCCCTCTGAAGTGGCATAGCCTTTTTATAGCCAAATGGCACTACCGCCTCTGTAGGGAGAAATACCCAGGTTAACTTTTTCCTTTGCTTCATGCCTTCCCTTGTTTTATAGCAGGGATGAGGGGCTCCAGCTGTTTATGGACAGCAATATTCCTAATCCCTCATTGTTGGTTTTGCTGCCTAGAAATGATGGGTGTTGTAGTTGTTACCCCCGAAAGAAATCTGGAGGGCCACAGGTTTGTTTGTTTGTTTGTTTTTGTCTTTGCCAATTAGAACTTGCAAGACCTTATATCAAACATCTGAAACAAACAGAGAGCATTAAACAAAACAAAAAAAAGAGGGCTCCTGCCCTACCTCTGGAGTTTCACGGTTTCCCATCACAATTATATATTAGCAGTGGGATACAGCTCGGGGCCAAACTGTTTTGGCAGCGGTTCAACACTTTTGTGTCTCTAATCCTGCCGAGAAAAAGGACAGTCAGATGTCTGACCTGTTGTTCTGGACTCCACTAAATCAAACTCCAGCCTCAGGTGAAATTTTCTGTTTCTCTGAAAGGGTTGTTTTGAGGGGTGGGGAGGGCGGGCGTGGAGGGGTCGTTCTGTGTGCTTCCCCTCTCCCTTTCTTGGGCATGTTTCAACTGTATTTTGGCTCTAATGGGTATATATACATACCTACCTATACATATATACATACATATATATATATGCAGCTGCGAAAAGCTGCGACTGCCAAAGCAAAAACCAAAAACCAAAGGAAAATGACTACTGTGCTAAAATATAAAAGACCCAATTAGGGGATACTTCCCTTCACCCTTTCCACTTTAACCCTCATAAGCTAGACTTTTTAAAAAAATCCTAAATCAATGGATGAACAACAAACAAACAAGCAACGTGCACTGCTCCCAGACGTTGGAACTCCCTCCCACTGGAAGCCAGCCTGGCCCCGTCTTTGCTGTCCTTCTGCAAGCAGGCAAAGACCTTTCTCTTCAGGCAAGCTTCCCCTCAGTAGCAGGCTGCCTGAGGTTTTAAAATGGATCGTTGTGCCTTGCTGCTTTGAATATGTTACTGGTTCTGCTTTTATTTACTGTCATTTAGTGTGATATTTATCTAATCCTTTTTTTAGTATTTGTATACTTACTGTTTTTATCTTTAAATATTGTCTTTTAATGATGTAGGCCACCTTGGGTCCTTCTCAAGGAGAAAAGCGGGGTAAAAATATTTTAAACGAATCAATGAATGGATGGATGGATGGATGGATGGATAAATAACCACAATTAGCGATTTTTTTAAAAAAATAAAAAACATATAAACCTGCCCCAGCAATAAAGTGAAGTTGGTTTATAGACTGAATTGGTGAGTTCCTAACCCTGCTCCCCAGTCATGAGCTTCCTATACAGCTAGGGGAAGCACAAAGCAAAAACCAGACTTTGGATAAGTTCCTTTTTTTAGATAACAGCATCCAGAATGTGTCAGCCGGCGTAGCTTGTAACTGTGTTCCTGAGGGATTCTGGGAAGTGTGGAGAAAGGAGGAGAAAGTATCGCTAATATATATGAAGCAGCTCGGAATAGATATACAGTATATATGAAATGGAGAAGGAAGGGGTTATCCAGTCCCCTCAATATTAGATTGCGCTCCACTGAGGCGATAGCACAGGCTTACAAAAGCGGCCGGTTGACCCTTGCCTTCTCTTGAGGGACACAAGAGTTTCATGACCTCTCAATGATCAAAGCTGTAGATGCTTCGTGTAACTGAATCACTGGCTCGGCTGAAGCATTTTGCTGGACAAATGCGGTCTTGAGAGGCATCAAGCGTCTGCTGGTAAAGGGGACAGCTGGCCCCAGGGGGGGAAAAGGCAGGCTAGAGGAATAAGCAGTGAAGGGTGACCTGCCTTGAGTTCAGCCAGCTGGGCAGCCGCAGTGCCCCTGGCATTCAAAGGGCAGCTTTGTCTGTGACGGCAGGAGCTCTGAAATGGCTCAGCCCTTCTTCCCCCCCTTCCCAAAACCCAGTTGGTGAAAGATAAGTGGTACGGCCCTGGTGATTCTTGCTTGCTGAATTTCTATCGCGCTCGAGTGTGCCGGCTGAATTCCATCTTTGGGCCATGCTCCTGCTAACGACCATCTGACAAAGGAGACTTTGATGATTTCCATTTTACCAAAGGAGATCAGACTCACCCACCAGCTGTGCATCCATGCAAACAAAAGATATCATGTACATATGACAGTAGAAGTCCATTTCCTTGGGAGGTGGTGAGTGCTCCAAGGCTGGAGGCAGTCAAGAGAAAACTGGACCACCCTCTGTCAGATCTGCTTTGACTAGGGTTGGACTTGATGGCCTTAGAGGCCCCTTCCAGCTCAATTTTTCTATGATTCTATAATATTTTTTTCACAGAATCACCAAACTGTAGGAATGTAATCCCATCCAGTACAGGCTGGTTCCCGATCCCCTGATTTGACTGACAAGGAACACCTTTTACGGGATGGGATTACACTCCTCCTGAAAAGTCAGGTTTACTGCTTGGCTGTGCTCCTAGACTAAACCCTGAGCTTGGATGCGCAAGTCTCAACGGTGGCCAGAAATGCCTTTGCACAGTTAAAGCTGGTGTGCCAGCTCTGCCCATTCCTTGAAATGTCTAATCTGGCCACAGTGACACATGCCTTAGTTACATCTCTTCTGGACTACTGCAACATGTTCTGCCTGGGGCTGCCTTTGAAGAGTGTTCAGAAACTTCAACTAGTTCAAACTGCTGTAGCCAGACAGTTGACTGGCACTGGTCACAGCAAACATACAACTCCCTTATTACAGCAGTTTCACTGGCTGCCAGTCTGCTTCCAGGCCCAATTCAAATTGCTGGTTATTGCCTATAAAGCCCTATACGACTTGGTTCCAAGCTATTTGAAGAATTGTATGAACCTTCTCAGCTTTTAAGATCTTCTGAGGAGGCCTTTCACTTGGTTCCACAGCATGGGGATAGGGAACCAGCCTGTACTGGATGGGATTCAGTAAAGGATCTGTTTGTTAGCCCCTCGTCCAGTCCATTACTGACAACAGGCACTGGTCTAGGCACAGAACAGCTTCCTTGGAATCAGATGGGAAGGAGAGATAGAGTTGGGCATCATCAGCATGCTGATGGCACCAAATCGCAGAACTCCAGACCACCTCTCCCAACAGTTCCATGTAGATGTTGAATAGCATGGGAGACAGGACAGAACCCTGGGAACACCACAGGCCAATATATATATTTCCCTATATGTTCTGCATTCAGACCGAAGAGATACGAAGATAAAATACAGGCTTGCTCTGTGTCTTTGCCAACTAGAAGCCATTCTGTTCTGTCTTATTAGTAGCCTTGAAATGGTTCCATTGACATCCCATCTATGTTTGGCGATTTATTCTTCCAATTGCATTGAAAGTAACTTTCACTTCACTTTCTAAATGGCAGGTTCTTCTTTGAAGCAATCTGTCATCTTTGCATATTTTCTGCATAAGTGTTCAGTGTTCCCATCTACGTATTTTATACCAATCAGATAATATATTCTTCTGTTGATCTTTTGGCATCCCTAATCTAGGTTTAAAATTTCCCTTTGATTTCTTGGATCTAATGAAAGAGATCTCTTTCTTTCCCCCCCTTTTTTTTTGACAGTTCTCTTCTATTTCTTTGCAATGACTATTATAATAGTTCTCTTTGTTCCTGCATAAAAGTGGCTAAAAAGTTGCATTTAGGACCCTGACTTTATTTCTGTCCCCATTTACTTTTGCTTCATATGCGGCTTTAACAACGTTAAGAGTTTCATCATTTATGTATGTACATATATATATGGATGAAATTGCCTCCTATCAAAACTCAAAGTAGGATTCCCATAACGACAGCCTGCGGGTTCCCTTCTGTAAAAAATGAAAAATGAAGGAATTATTTTATGTATCAATGTAGCGCCAGGCATTGATCGACTCAGAAAACAGCCATGTGAGTCTTCCTGCCCCCAAGTGTTATCGGAGCCAGGTTGGGTCTGTTTGACCTGACCAGCACTGTGTTTTATTTCTTATTTTTTCAATATTTGGATGCCCCCCAACCCCAATTGTCGGGTGTCCGCTATGAGTCTCTGACAGCCAGCCATTAATTACTATCATCCGAGCCTAATTCATTCATCCCCTTCTCTTCTCATGCAGAGGGACAGCTCCGGCTGAGGACACTCGGGAAACATCGGCATGGTTCCATCTTCTTTATGCAGAGTGTGTGGCCTGCCACTTTGCTGGGCTGCACTGGCGTTAATTGAATTGGCTTGCCAATAAAGCCGTTGTCATTTAGTAAGTGGAGCGTTGTGCCACTCACGCCACAGCTGCCGCACGCATCCAGACATTTGCTGAAGGCGAGCCAGCCGGCCACTCTCCTGAGTTACCCGTTTCCTCTTCCTCCTCCTCCCACAGTCGATCTGCTACAGAATAACATGGGGCATTATTGTTGGATTTTTTTCTTAACCTCTCCTTTGGAGGGCTATTATTCGAAGAGGTTGGCTTCTGCTTTCAGCAATTCCCAGTTCGCTGAAAGTGGGGAAAGGAAACTCCTGAGGATCTTCGTCATGCAAACTTTTCATTTCTTTGGAACCAAGCTGCCTGGAATAGCCAATCTATACCAGGCTCCCTGGAAATCCGCACTTGGTTTGGAGAACTTGAGGCACGTGGCTAAACCTAATCTGGCCCCTGTCACAATGCCTGGAAAAGATGATGATGATGATGGACTTCAGCTGTAAGAATGTGGGGTTATGGAAATTATTTATTTATTTATTTATTTTATTAGATTTCTACCCCGCCCATCTAGACAGATAGTCTAATAAGTACATTTTCCATGTCCTGCCTTGGTTTAAGTTTATAAGGAGGGCAGGGGGAGAGAGTTCTGCCGTGGTGCATATTCTACCCATTTGGGGCTCTGGTTTTGCTCACCATTGGCTCAAGGTCCCGACTGACATTTCCTGTTTGACTGTGACTGACACGATGCCGCCTCTCTCTGGCACTCAATAATTCACTCTGAGACTTTGGTAGGAGAAAGAATTAAAAATGTTTCTTTATTTACAGTGGCTTGAAAATTGCAGACTTGTGCATACTGCTTTCTTTACTGCATACATGCTAGCAACCACGCAAACAGATCAACAGCAAACAGCCAGTGAAAGAGAGGGATAGAACACTTAGCCGATAGGTTAATGCCGGATAGATAGACAATCACACCAACTCAGAAAAGTCCCTCCCAGTTGTTAAGCTTACAGACAGCATGCAAAGTTGTTTATAAAACTCCAACAGAAATCTCATTTTTTTTCTAGCTGCAGTTTTCAAAAATCCCCAAACCTGCAACCATTGGGGGATTTTGGGATATGTAGTCCAAGATAGCAATGCTTCCCATCTCCAGATGGAAAGAGTGGTGAGTTCCAACAATCTAGCTTCCCCTTCCCTTGACACATTCAGCCTTGAAGAGAGATTTTCTCTGATTCATTCCATCACACTTGCTGTTGTTATGTGCTTCCAACTTATGGCGACTTAAATAACAATGTTGTTGACGTTTGTGAGATGTTCAAGGAACAGTTGACCATTGCCACACCCCCATGAGTTTCCATGGCCCAGTGGGGTTTTGAACCCAGTTCTCCTGAATCTTAGTCCAACAGGCAATCCATTATGCCACACTAGCTCTACGTTAGAGCAGAGATGTAAATTCTCCCTTATCTTGGAACCATTTCAACCTTGCATGCTGCCTTTAGTAGGTTTGGCTGGGAGGGACCTTTCTGGGCTAGGGTAACTGTCAATCAATGCAGAAGTAACCAGTTGTTCTTTCCCTTTCTCTAATTTCAAAGAGAGCCTCACCTCTCTGCGCTGTGACCTTTTCCCTCGCTTTTCAGTCTGCTGGCAATTAGTGCAGTTAGAGGAATTTTAACCAGAAATTCAAAACTCTGCGAGACCAACAACTTTGTGCCTGCTGGAGTTGGCGGTGGCACCTCTGTCTCGACCAGTACAGAAAACTGCACTTTTGTCTAGCAAAAACCTTCCCACTGGCCGTGGAGGCTTCTGCTTTAGCTCATGGGAAAAAAATACTTATTGAGACTAGAAATAAAATACAGCTGTGTTAGACCAGAATCCCCCAAACCCCACTGGAATTCTGGGAGACGCTGTCTCCAGAAAAGCAGCTTCGTCAATGCTTTAGAAAGAAAGAGCTGAGGGTTCAGTGATTTAATAGGGGCAAATATTAGGAAACCGGCACTTTTTTCTGGTAAGTAAAGATTGTTGGAACACAGAATATTGGTCCTGATCCATTCATCAATGAGATCTTTTAGCTACTTGATCTACTTGCCAAGCTACTGTTAAAGCCCCAACTCAGTGAGATCTACTCTCCTCTGTTCCACTGGAAAGATTCAATTCCTCAAAAAAAAACCAACACCCTGGTTTATGAATGTGGGATATTGTGCTTCCTGTACTCATGATGTCACAAAGCCAACAAATGGTCTGATATTGCTGCACAATATCATGCCCTCATTGCCAACAGGAAAAAGGATGCCAAGCTTTGCACAGCATGAATGTTGACGACACCAATGGCAGCAGTCAAGATGGTCTATAGGATCCCCTCTTGAGCTCACTACCATTCATAAAGTGACACCTTGCAAGGGAAAAACCCAGAAGCGGTCTCCTTTTTTTTAACCAGTTAACCACTTCTCACCCGAATACAAAGGAATGGTCAGGGCTAGGTTTCAACAAGTGCTGCTAACATTCAGGCTGCCCTTTGCTATGTAAAGCTTGGCTTCCTTTTTCCTGTTGGCCACGCAGGCACGGTATTGTGCAGTCATGTTGGACCATTTCCTGGATTTTTGAATCATGGGTACAGAAACACAATACCCCATATTTATAAACTGGAGTTTTTTTTTTTAAAGAATGGAATTCTCTGGCTTTTTAAAATGGGAGTTTAAGGATACACACACGACACACATGTTCCAACAGAAACTTCCCTCATGTAGAAATTGTCCAGTGCTAGAGGATTCCAGAAGGTGAACACACGATCTGTACTGTGGTTCCTGGGAGAAAACAGGAGCAAGAACAGCGTGGATGTGACTATAATGCTCTGTTGTACAATATCTAATAATGAAGTAATGGTGGGTGTTCCCCCACCACCACCTTGACAGAGATCTAGTGAAAAGCCCAACGAGGGAATCCATCGAAGCAGAGATATTGGCTGTCCAGCCAGCCGGTGTGTTTTTTCAATTAAGGGTCTGACTCTGACCCCTCTGCTACTCAGTCCTGGCTGTAATAGAATATCATTGTTTCTCATTGCAAAAATAAATACCAACGATGACAGTTAATACATTTCGTTAGCCTGGGAGCTTAAAGATCTCATTAAGAAGTCAAGCAGCGTTGACAAAACGAGGCAACATTAGAGGAAGGCATTTGTTATCCATCCCGCAAAGCTGTTTGGATAGCAAGATCCTAACTTTTCCCTCTGCGGTTGTGTAAGACGTGAGTGAGGTGGGGGTGGGTGGGTGAGTGAGGATGGGGTGGAGGTAGGGAGCCAGAGGAAGCTCGGCTTGATTTATGAGAGCTGTAAAGTGATAGCGAGACTGGAGTAAAAAAAAAAAAAAATCTCAAGAAGCATTACAGCCTTCTGCATTTTAATTCAGGGCAGGAAGAACTTGGGAGAAAACCTGGCAAGAAAGAAGGAAACAAGGCTTTAAGGCCAGCTCTACTGGTGGGCAGATGGAGGCATTCCCCCTTAAGCAGGGGATATTTATTACCACGAACAGGCAGTGAATGACTGGTCATTTGATTTTTCAAATGTTATTGCCCACCATGGGGAGAGAGGTCTTGTGGGAAATATTGGCTGAAATTCAGTAGTCTGTTGCAGCTAGAGGAGGCCCCCTGAATCAATGCAACTTAAGGAGGAGCTAGCTCACCAGATCCCCATCAATTCAATAGACTTACTCTAGTTGCACTATCTTGATATCAAAACAACTCAGTTGGCTTTGGATACTATGCACCTTGACTAGGGTGAGTAGAGGGTATGATCGGATGCCCTGGCTTGCAAAATATGTTTTGCCACCAGAGTCCAAGGACAAGAATCATCCCCCTGTCCCGCTCGTACATACATCTGTTTTGAGAAGCCTATTGGACTAGCAACTGAGAAAATTTGTTCTTCTAAAAGAACAAATGATGTTATTGGGATTGATTGATTGATTGATTGATTGATTGATTGATTGATTTAACCTTTCTCCTTAAAAGGACTCAAGGCAGCTTACATAATTAAAAAACAATATTAAAGATAATGACAGTGAGTATACAAATACTAAAAAGGATCGAAGAAATATCATACTAAAAACATAAGCAACACCCAAACCATTCAAAACAGTAAGGTACAACGATCCATTTACCCCTCCCCTTCAGGCTTATGTTACTTAATACAGTGCTTCCCCACCGACATGGTGACTTTCTGCTCGTTTTTGTCCCTCTGGAAAGCATGGTTTATTTTTAGTATGGCTTTGTACTGGTGCAGAATGGAATTTAGCATGATGATGCATCTCATCTGAAGCTGAAGCCATGTTAAAAGCCTCTGGTTGGAAGCTTTCAGTTAGCACTATAGATATATAAAAAAACCTGAAGCACAGAATCTCCAGTAGAGAAGCGTATATCTTAAAATATGTTTTCCAAAAAATTCTTAAAAACCATGGCTTCCTTAAAGAGAAGAGAAATAGATTTTAGAAGAGGAGTTTGGATGTGAAAATCAGTCAGAGCTCCTCTCCTTCAGCACCAGATGATATAAAAAGGGGATAGAATAAATGCTGTATTTGCCGGGCTGGATTAAGACCTTTAGAGGCCCTAATCACTGAAAATGTTATGGTGCCCTTTAAAAATATTACACACGGCAGGTCCCACGGTATGGAAAAAAACATATAATGTGCACATTATATGCACTTCATGGCCACTGCGCTTGTACCCTTAATTTAAAAAAATGCTTATCAATAAATTGCTTGCAGCAGCGACACCACGATCAATACATTGCTCAGAAGGAGACAGCCTCCCCCACTCCCTTGCTGATTTAAGGAAGGAAAGAGGAAAGAGGGCTTGAGCAGAGAAAGGGCCATTTCCTGCTTGGAATTGTTGGAGGGTAGAAAGAAAGGGGCATTGTATTAACATCTCTGTCTTTTTTTTTAAACTCTGCTCTTCACAATTCCTTGCAAGTCTTTTAAAACTCGCTTCCTCCTCCTGATGCTGTTCAAAAGGCAGAAGAAAAATGAAAGCCAAGAACTGAGAGAAAGAGATATGCAGGAAAATAAGAAAAATGAGATGAGTGAGTAAAGGAGGGAAGGGAAAAGGGGAGGAGGAGAGAAGGAAAAGAGGGAAAGAGAAAAGAAAAAACAAAAGTGTAGAAAGGAATCAGGAAGTGAAAATTAAAAAAGGAAGAAAGGAAGGGTTGCAAGTGTCATAGACCACCAGGTTGCACATCGACTAACAGCTGGAAGCGACAAGAAAATAATGATATATCACTTACAAATTATAAAGAAAAGAAAAGAAAAGAAAAGAAAATTTTAGGGCAGTAGGCACCCAGAAACAGGAATGCAAATGAATCTGCTGGATAGCACAGTGGTTTAGCCACCTGGCTGTGGAGCCAGAGGTTGGGAGTTCAATTCCTCACTGTGTCTCCTTGATACGGGCTGGACTTGAGGATCCAGAGGGTCCCTTCCAGCTCTGCAGTTCTAAGATGATGATGATGATGATGATTATCTTGTCCATCCAGACAAGATGGAGGTCTGAGGGTGGGTGGCCCTGACATTAGTGGTTTGGGAAACTCCATCACTTTTGGGGGGGCGACTCTCACCACGAAGACTGAGGCTCGCAGCTTGGGGGTCCATCTGGATCTGGTGCTTACTATGGGAACACAAGTAGCATCAGTGATCTGCACCGCCTACTTCCATCTTAGGCGGATTGCCTAGCTGCGTCCCTATCTTGATGCTGGGTTGCTCACCACTCTGGTCCATGCGCTTGTCGTCTCGAGATTAGACTACTGTAATGCGCTCTACGTGGGGCTGCCTTTGAGATTGATGCGGAAATTACAGATGGTGCAGCACGCGGTGGCCAGACTTCTCACCAGGATGAGAAAACGTCAACATATCTCCCCCACTCTGGCTGCTCTGCATTGGCTGCCCGTCCGATTCCGCATTGATTTCAAAGTATTAACGATGACATATAAAGCCCTAAACGGTTTAGGATCTCAATATCTGGCGGAACGCCTTCTCCCACCTAGATCTACCTGTATTACTCGTTCTAGCCAGGAAGGGCGGCTGAGGGGCCTAACGCTGAGGGAGGCCTGGAGAGAAAGAACAAGAAACCGGGCCTTCTCGGCAGTGGCCCCTCGTCTCTGGAACAGTCTACCCCCAGAAATTTGCCTGGCTCCCTCGCTGGGTGTTTTTAAGAGCAAGCTCAAGACCTGGTTCTTTAGGCAGGCCTTCCCTCCTGTCACTGCTTAGTTTACTTCGCCATCTTGTACCATATTATGTTGCTGTTGTTATTTCATATTGCTATTATTTTTATGAATTTGTTGTAACTTGTTGTTAGCCGCCCAGAGTAGACTTTTGTCTAGATGGGCGGGATATAAATTAAATAAATAAAATAAATAAATAAAATAAATTATTATTATTATTAAGAATTGGTATAAATAGCAAGAAATGTCCTGATTGAACTGACAGCCATGTGAATGGGCCCAGTGGTATATATACCACTATGTATATATACATAGAAATATATTGATATGGAAAAAAAAGAGGAGAAAAAAGAAATGATTCAAATGGTCTTTGTGATCAGGCCCTCAGACAGCAAAATTACGTGGGTGACTATGAAGCAATTGAGCCAATATCCTACTTGGCAAAAAAAAAAGTTCCACCCACCCACCTCCGGCAGCAATTTTTGACCTCCAGCCTCCAGAATGTCCTTGGCCAAGCTCGGTCCAGCACTCAGGGTTCTTTTCTGGCAGGCCAGCTCCAGTACACCATACCACTTGAACAGTGAACTCAGTAGCTTGCAAGACACCATCCATTCTGTGGTGGAGCAGAAGAATGAGCCGTGTCCTAGAAGCTTCACTCTACAACCCCTTAAAGCAGCCATTCTCAACGGGGGCCATTGGAAAGGGGCAACGGGCTGAAAAACGGAAGAAGATTCTGAAATATGTCCGTGTTGTATCCTTGTTGGACAAGGGGGTTCTAGGACCTGAGAAGAGATATTAAAAGGGCTGTGGCCAAGCCAAAGTTGAGAATGACTGACCTAAAGAACTGCAGCATGGTAGATCCTTTGGTGTCCCCAGGCTTTTCCTGTCTACCCAGGCTGGCCACTTGACCGTCCTGGACAGAAAAGGGAGGGACTTCCTGATTTTAGAGGAAGTCCTTTCTATTCTTTCAAAAAGAGCTGACCAAAAGTTATGAATAACTTCATATAAGACAGAAGGAACTGGAGGTTGATTTTGGGAGATAATTATGTGAGAAATTTCCATCTCTACTGCTGGGTTTAAAAAAAAATCTGTAATGTAAGTATAGTTAGTACTGATGTTGATGAATACTGTTCATGGACCTACAGCTAGCTGTTCATGTTTAAACGTCTGAAATTCTTTATATGGATGGTTGTTATTATATACATGTAACAATATGGAATCTTAATATGATATCAATACAATAATTGATAAGGCACCTATTTGTTTTTATGCTCCAAGTGGTTCAGAAAATTAATTAATTAATTAATTAATCAAAACTTCTACCCCACTCAATGGGCGGGGTAGAAGTTCAATGCATATCATGAACTGCTTGGAGAAGAACGCATTGCAGAAAATGCAACATACAAATAAACGATGACCGTAGGTGTTTGGCCACCCAGTGCCATGTTTTGAGTGGTCCATTCTCTTTTCTGTGGCTGATTTCCTTTACCCATCATCCCTTGGAGCTTTCCCTCATTCAACCTGCCTTAGGTTAGCTGCCACATTCTGAGCTCAGAAGGAATTTTACCCATGGGTTGATCTGGCTAAGTTTTTCAAGTCTTCCTCCTGGCCATCCTAGCTCACTTTTTGATACTCTACTCATGCTTATGTTGTTTACTTCCTCTTGGGAGCAAGGTGGCCATGGGTCCACTTTACAGAAGGCATTCCTTCATCTGAAGGACAACATTTTGCTTGAAGGTGTCCCCATATTTGAACAGCAGTCTGATCCAAGACTGATTTAAAGAGAAAGCATCTTAAGGAGGGAGACACGCATCTTGAAATTATCTATCTATCTATCTATCTATCTATCTATCTATCTATCTATTTATTTATTTATTTATTTATTTATTTATTTATTTATTTATTTATTTATTTATTTATTTATTTATTGTATTTATATCCCACCCAATTGGTCCGATGACCACTCTGAAGTAAAAGCACCTGGACTCAGCAGGAACATGCCATCTGGCTGCTGCCTTCCCCACTATAGTCCTACGTATGTATTCCAATTCTGTTTAATTTTTAATTTTACAGTCAAAATCCGGATTTCTACATCTAAATCAACATGTAGTTTTATGCAAATCAGTACATTTTTTGCCCTTCTTTTGATGATGTGTGCCTTTCTTTATAGCAGTGGTTCCTAACCTTGGCCCCCAGATGTTCTGGGGCTACAACTCTCAGAAATCCTGGCTAGCATAACTAGTAGTGAAGGCTTCTGGGAGTTTTAGTCCAAGAACATCTGGGAACTTAAGGTTGGACACCACTGCCTCATAGCAATGTGTAAATGGTGCCCATTTTGCTTGTGGGGTGTTCTTGGTCTCTTTCCGGGGTAAGCAGGGCAGACATATTAGTTTCCCACAGTGGGTGTCCACAGCTGGAGGACCTTTCCATCCCTCAACTGGCAGAAGGGAGCCATACCTTGTCCCACAGCCTCACAGGCCTCTTATCTTGCCACTCTGATGTGGTTCTTCCTGGAGTCGGGCAGACGTGGGCACACTGGATGATGAATGGATCTTTGTCAGACCTCACCAGTTGTCCCCATCTAACGTTGCATCTGTTTTTCTCCAAGCATTGTCTCCAGACATGTTTGTTCAACTTTTTTCCTGCCATTCTCTGTCTTCACGACCACCAGGGTGCAAACCCTCTGTGTTCCTTTTTTAAACCCCCCCCCTCCACTGGAGAGTCACTGATTTCCCCCCATTGGTTTGTCTTTCGCTCAGGGCAGAGGTGGGAGTTACAAGGTCCGTTGGCTAAGTTCCACAGTTATTATCTCTGGTAATGACATGATGATGAGCTAGCAAAGCAGTGGGGTGGGGTGGGGGGGACACCCGTTTGGAATCCGCCTGGATTTTTGTTGTTGTTTAGTCGTTAAGTCGTGTCCGACTCTTCGTGACCCCATGGACCAGAGCACGCCAGGCCCTCCTGTCTTCCACTGCCTCCCATGCTAAATCAAGATGGTTATCGTTGGCGAGGAGCCAATTCATAAAAAACTCCACCTGTGGCTCCCACCGCCGGTTGATATGGAGCACCGCCGAGCAGAGCCACACCTCACTTCTTCTGTTTGATGTGTCAATGCTTCTGCCGGTTGCTCACCTTCATGTCTCTGCTAGCCAAAAACTTCCCAATCTAGGGTAATTATCTGTGTAGGTGGTAGAAAAGCCCCAAGGCTCCAGGGAACTGAGACATATTTGCATTTTCACATCCCTGTTGTTCAGTGAGCATTGAAACTTTTTGTTTGGGGGAAAAAAAAAGATGAGGAAGCAGAGTGAACCCTGAGAGCTCCCAGAGAAATGGCAGAGAAATGCTGATGCGCGGTTTAGAAATTGCACGAGAGGAGGTTTTTATTGCCGGTGATTTCTCTACTATTGGAGCAACGAGAGTGCCACACCTTTTCTGGGTGATAGGAAGGACAGGGGTTTGGAGGTGCACTGAGATTGGCAGCTCCATCTTGGGAACCACAGAATCCAAGCCACGAATACAGTGAATGAAACAAACAAGCATGGGATTCATCCTTCTGCATCAAGCAACCAAATTCGGTCACTCCTGCGAAATACAGGAGTTCGAATTTTCCTCCATTGAGAAACATCACAGCAGCTTTGGGGCTGAATGAGGTAGGCATTGGCTGGTTGAAGCAGGGGGCATGTCTTGTTGCCCTGTGATGCTGCAACCTAACCTAGGAATCACAGATTACACAAGTTTTTTTGTTTTGTTTTGTTTTTTGGAGGGGCTACAATTCCCAAAGAGGCCACTGGCTGTCAGGGCTTGGATATTCTGGGATCTGCCATCCAGAAAACCCATTTTTTCTAAGTTGTTCTGGGAATACAATCTAATCACAGTGGGATTAGCTTCAGAGTAAGGTCCAGGATTCCATTGTTAATGGCTAAAGTTCTTTTCTTTCCCTCTATTTTGAGAAAAGCATTAAGTCCCTCCCTCCTTCCCTCCCAGAAAGCATGGAATAAATTCAGTGCAGGCTATAGCATAAATGAAATTAGCGTAGTCAGAAATCCTCCCCCCACCACAACATCAAGACTTTTTCACCCACAAGGTTAAGACAGATAGGGAGAAACTAGGGCTTTCCACACAATTTGGCTGAACCCCAAATCTGCCTGATTTAGACTGATTTGGATGAGATCTCAGTTGAAGCAGAATGGCTAGATTCATTTAATCAACAATTTGCCTTTGGTGAAAAAAAAATCAGATGGGGCAAAATTTCCTTCCTTCCTTCCTTCCTTCCTTCCTTCCTTCCTTCCTTGCTTGCTTGCTTGCTTGCTTGCAAACTTTAAAGGTGCCTAGTATATTAACACGAGAGCCAGCTGTCTGAAATTAGGCAGATTAAACCCCCTTTTTAGGATCTATCATGTTTCCAAATTTCATGTATATCAGCGCAAAACCAAAAAAGTTAGAGCTGCTTCGGTTTTCCAGTGCAAAGGTTTATACATACATATGGAGCAAAAATCATATCAGATGGGGCCACGAATCATTCCGGATCAATCTGAAGGCCCAAACTGGCTTTTGAATCAAATCAGGGGACTCAGGCTGCTGTTTCCATTGGATCATAAGGAGCTGCCTTATACTGAGTTAGGCTCTTGATTGATCCATCTAGCCCAGTCTTGCCAGCTTTGACTGGCAGCAATACCTCTTCAACAGTTTGAGACTCTTGGATTCTTGGATGTGATGCAAAGCTAACGTTCTAAAGTCATATTTGACCCCTACAGCTGGTGGGATGTCTTGTGCTTGGAAATCTTTGAGCCTAAGAATAAAACAGCCAGCAAAGACCTCCTCTCTCTCTCTCTCTCTCTGTCTCTCTCTCTCTGAAATACCTGCTGTAATTAAGCACTCACTTCTAGCCTGTCACTGACGACCAGGCCCTGGGAAAGGAGTGGTATGAAACTGCTGAGGTGCTGGGAGACACTTTGACTCAGAGACACCGTCTGAGTCACACAATTCCTTGCTCGAGGGGTTAACAAATGTGTGGCTATGCTGTTGTGACTCTTTTACACCTAGCCAGTCTCCAGGGTGAGAAAATAAGGCACAGTTAACTCCCCTGCTCACCTTGTTTGGTTTCCACAAGGGAACGGGAG
This sequence comes from Intellagama lesueurii, assembly GCA_037013535.1. Taxonomy (NCBI): domain Eukaryota; kingdom Metazoa; phylum Chordata; class Lepidosauria; order Squamata; family Agamidae; genus Intellagama; species Intellagama lesueurii. The sequence goes on along the minus strand of JBAJHW010000001.1, from coordinate 344,528,563 downwards.
GGGTCTGGAGCCACCTCAGTCTCTTTGGAACTCAAACGTAACGTCAAAAGAACGGAACGTTTACGAATTTCTGCCTGGAATAGAAAGAATCCTTACTAAAATCCTCCTTCTTGTTGATTTAAGCTGTCTCAGCATGAAATACCTAGGTGAGGGGTTGTGAAGCTGCACACGATGCTTCGGATCCAGCATGAGAGTGAGATGAGGAGTGCTTTTTTTCTCCCTTCAACATGTTTGCAATTTGGGCAAGATGCTTCAAGGGTATTTTGCAGAAAACTACTGTCTTTTACTTTTAAGACGCAAAACAAAGCCAAACCAAGCCACACGCAGAGTGAGCACAGTTCAACTCAGCTGATTGTTTAAAAAGATGCAAACAATCTATCCAGGGCTTCAGATTTCTAAAACTCTGGGATGCCAGGGAACACCTATCACAAATCTATGCAACTTCCATCCCTGATCATCCATCTCATTCCAATGCATGATGGGTGGTTCTCTGTTTATCCTATGATCGCTTTCCCCTACGTTCCCCTCCAAAGCAACTTGAATTCTGCAACCCATATAAATTCTGCAAGTTGAATACTATTACAAAATGCCATTTAAGCGACACAACAGTTTCTGAATAAATGGCATAACTGGCATAATTCAAAGATATCCTGCAACAGTGCTGAGTACATGGTTAACTTGCATTATTTTTTTCTGGATCTGCTACTCACAGACGTATGCAGGATAATAATGCCCTACCCAACACTTGTAGAAACTGTATTCTGCTCATCCCATTTATTTATTTATTAAGCTGAGAAAACCACTACTCTGGGTGGCCCACAAAGAACTAAACAAAGATACACAAAAAACAGAAATAAAAAACAATTACAAAACAAAACCCCACCCACAAGCCCCCAAGTTTCTGCCATTGCAAGAGATATTTTTGGCATATGTTGATAGCTGGAGATCTACAACCCTGTTTTTGGACTATAACTCCCAGAATTCCCTGTGTAGCATGGCCATAGGAATTCTGGGAATTGTGGCCCCGAAATACAAAGCTGCACAGCTCGGCAGCTGTAATAAGTTTGAAGCTGATTCCTTGATAGGATTTCCAGGTCTATGACTTAACCCCCAAATTCAGGTTTTGGGCTCTATTCTTGGGTATGAAGCTTTGGAACTCAAACCTCATGGAATGGGTTGCTACCATCTGCCAAGCATAGATTCGGGGGTGGGGGGTGGGTTATTATCATTGCTTCAAGACCTTTTACTTAAAGATTCCCAGAAACACGCTTGTCTTTTCCGTTAATTTTCTTGCTCTTGAACTGATGCTTATGGAGTTTATGGAATTTCTAGAACCCTAGAAATTTTAGGGTGAATTTTGCCTTTAAATTCACCCAAGAAACTCCACATTTATTTATTTATTTATTTATTTATTTATTTATTTCATTTATACCCCGCCTATCTGGTCAATTATGACTCTCTGTCTCTCTGACACACATATTGCTTTGCATTATTGCCGAAGGGGCCATGCCCTGTGACATCACAAGGGCCCATCCTGATGACATCCAGTCCCTGAACTCAAGCTTTGACCCTCAAGTCTCAGGCAATAGGATGCCGTGGACCCCGTAACATTATTCCTTGATGTCTGAAGCTGGCTGCTAACATCCCTTTGGTATGGCATTTTTAGATGGTTGATCTGCCAGTCCTCAAATATATAAGCTACAGGAAAGAATTGTGGTCCATCCATGTTCACATGCCTTTGGAAGACATGATTTCTTGGATTTACTTTTGTTCTCACAAGCTTGAAGTTTCTTGATGTCTCCTATCCAGTGATATTCACTCGTAAAGAAGCTTTGCTAGAGCTGAACTTGCTAGATCATAGAATCATAGAAAAGTGAAGTTGGAAGGGGCCTACAAGTCCATCAAGTCCAATCCCCTGCTCAACGCAGGAATACAATCATAGCATATCTGCCGGGTGATTATTCAAGTTTTTCTTGAATGCCTCCAGATAAGCGCAGACACTTTGCAAGGCAGCTGCTTTGCAAGACAGCAGTGGCAGTCTCCCTTACAAAAGCCGAGATGCTACTTTAAAGAAGGAATTAGATAGCTGTGTTCTAAGGTTTTTCAGGCAGACCTTGCAAGACAATAGCTAAGAAATGAGGTCAACTTTGCTCAACTGGAACTGCTGCATAGCTCTGATCTCAGATTTTGCAAACAGACGTTGCCAAACGACTTTGATCAGCAAACTAAGAGGACTTTGATCAGCAAGCTAACAGGACATTACTAGAATTTGCAAAGAATAAAGATTTAAATCCACTTTTTGACTTTAGACCATAGCAGTGGGCAGCATTATCGCTTTCTGCATTTAGCATAAATTATTCCATTGTACAAATATAATCTGGTTGAATTAAAATGCACATATTTCTTTAATTTCTTGGCATTGCCTTCATGCTGGACCAAGCAAAGAGGGAAGGGTGTTGAAGGCTCCATCAGAGGTAAGAAGGACCATACATCTCTCTCTCGGGATTTTCTAGACATTGGCAGATACACTGCTTCCATTTCACAAAAGAGCCCATGGATTACTCAATCTGAGAGAAACTTGATAGCTCAAAGCTGCCAAAGGCAAAGAAAGTTAATGATGTAATCTTAATTTTTGTGGGGTTTTTTTTTAATGGTCTTTTTTTTTGCAGTCTGTCAAGCATTCTTTGTCCAAAGGGAAAATCCTCCTGAAGCTTATTAAGAAACAAGCCAACGTCTTTGAATTCAAATTGAAACAGAAGCTGCAAATTAAAACAGGACTGTCTTACTGAAGGGCCCACACTCAGGGTTAAACTACCGTGTTTCCCCCAAAATAAGACAGGGTCTTATATTAATTTTTGTTCCAAAAAACGCATTAGGGCTTATTTTCAGAGGATGTTTTCTATTTTTTCAAGTACAACAATCTACATTTATTCCAATACAGTCGTGTCATCTTCTTCTGGTTGCTGCACAAGGGTGGAGGGCAGGCTTTCACTTAACTAGGGTTTATTTTTGGGGTAGGGCTTATATTACGAGCATCCTGAAAAATCCTACTAGGGCTTATTTTCAGGTTAGGTCTTATTTTCGGGGAAACAGGGTATTTCACAGCAGAATGATTTGGCAGGTGACCACAGGTTCAGGCCTAACTGTACTGTTGCCAGACTAGATAGACTGATTGGAAATGGAATTCCCACACTTCCAGAGTCTGAGACTTTGACCCCAAAACTCAGGTTTGGGGCTCTGTTCTCCAGATTATAGGCTTTAGTCCTGAAATCTCAAGGAAAGGGGTAAGGATAGGCCACTCAGACTTTTTTATTTTTTACTCCATATCCCAGAATTCTCCAAGGTTTCCAGCCCACAAGCACACCCCTTCAGACAATTTTATTTCACTCACCTGGAGAAAGATGGCGACTTCCTTATAGGCCTTTTTCTAGGCCTTATTTCCTGCTGCAGGTTTTCTTGGAGGAAGCTGCCGCAATGCTTCATGGAAGTGGTAGTTCCTCCTGAGGTGCCCTCTATAAAGCATAAAGGATGAGACTACAAACTCTAGGAAGCATTGCAGCAGGAAATCAGGCCTAGAAGGAGGCCTCAGACTTTCTCCTGGTGAGTGAAAGGAAGGTGTCCGCAGGTATCTTATTATGGATAATAAGACAGCCTCCTGCCGTTATGCCTACACCTTAAGAGGCATGACATAAAAGGAAAGATAGATAGTAGGAAGAAAGAAAAAGCAAACCAGATCACAAGTTTTTATAACAGCCAGGGAACAGCCACTAAAAAGGCCCTGTCTGGCATCTATGAGAAATGAATGTTTTGGAATTGAGGAGTATTCAGTCCTTGGAGCTCCCCAGGCAGAATGAAATGGTGCTGTCCATGTGCGGGTAGACCTCCTTGGTGAAGCCACAGATTCTCCTGAGTGTAGACAAAATCGTGGCGGCCCCTGAAAGATTGACGTTTATAGTTTTTTAATGAGAACTTTTGTGGACTTATCTACAAAACCTCACATTAAAAAATATAAAAGTTAGTCTTTGAGGGGCCACCACGTTTTTGTCTTTTGTACTTTTACTTTTTATTTTATTTTCACGTTCCCCTCCCACCCCCTGGATTCTGGGAGGTCTAGCCTTAAAAAATTTACTTTTCTGACCTCTGATGCACAGCACAGTTCTGCTCAGCAAGGGCCTCGCTACCATCCTGCCATGGCACCTTCAAAATGGCAGCCACGCAGTCAGTCTCCAAACTGGAACAAAGAAGAACTTTCACAACTGTTCCTGTTTCTTCTTGTTTGTGACCGTAGGTCTTCCATATTACGTATCCTAGGGATTTATGTATTGTGAAAGACAGGAAATACATCACTTAAAAAAAGAGAGTAAAAGGGGACACAGATTTCCATAAATCTAGGTTGTGTCAATTTACAATTATAGATGCAAATGTAGGAGCCATGGCTATATTTTAAATAAAAGCTCAACAAGTTTCATCCTAGTGAGGAAAGACTAACTGCGCCACCTGGGTAGATAGGATTGATGTAGGAATTCCATGGCCCGTGGGCTTTTCCTTCTTGCTATTTATATTATTTATTTGCTGCACCCATAGTTCATTTTTCCTACAGTCTGGTCAAGCTAGTGTATGTGACTTTCCTTTTCTCCTCTTGTATCCTTCTAACAACCCTGTGAGGTAGGTAGGGGAAAGGCCATAGCTCAATGGAAGAGGATCTGATATGCATGCAGAAGGCTACAGGTTCAGTCCTCATTGTCCCCAGGTAGTGATAGGAAAGATTTCTGCCTGAAATTTGGGAACGTTTGTATCGGTCAGTGTCAGCAGTCCTGCACTAGATGAACCAATAACCTGATGCAGCCTAAGACAGCTTTCTATATCCCTAGCAAGAGGGAGAAATGGCACTGGAAACTTTGATTTCACAGGGACAAAATCTGCTCCGAGTTTTGGTACAAACTTTACAAGAGCTCTCCAAGACACTAAACTCTTGCTTCAGTACCTGGGAGAGCTCCGTTGTCTCTTTCTAACACACAAACATGACCACTGATGAGGCTGCCGGGTTACTCCAGTTACTCCAGATAAGCCAGACCCCGAAGGCCACCAGAAGAGGGCCTGTGATGGGGTGAGACTCTACTGTACAACTTGGGGTTGATTTAGACTTGGTAGCCCTTCAGTCAGTGCTGTCACCTAGCAGCCTTTCTTAGGGAGGGTTATCCTGCAAAAAGCAAAATCAGAGCATGACCAAGGTCCCCCCCCCCACACTACAACTCCCAGAATTCTACAGTCAGTGTGGCCCCTGGAGTTAGTGTCCAAAAAGGCAAAAGACATACAGAGACTCAAATTTAGGTCTATCTGTTCTCCTACCTCTGCTGACAGGTTCATCTGCAAGGCATATCAGAAAGAAGGCAGATCCCAGAAAGGTGCTTTTGTTTTTATACCAGATCTCCCAGAATCTGGAAACTGAGATCCAGAAACATTTAGAAACTTTTGCAGCCCTGGGAAAAAGAAGGATATGCACCCACTCATGCCCTTTGCAGGGCGGTGATATTGGGGAGCCATCTGGCACCACCAGCTTGGGAAACAGGAGGGAAGTACCTTCTTTCATCATCTTTATCCTCGCCATGGTCCTGCGAAATAGGTCGGGCTAAGACACAGGTCCAAGGTCAGCCTGTGAGTTTCATGGCTTCATCGGAACTTGAACCTGGCTCTCCCTATCCCAGTCTAACACTGGGTGACACCATGCTGGCTCTGCAGTGAGAATGTGTCTCTCTTTCCCTCTTTCGCCCTTCTTCTGTTTGAGTTCCAATTTCCCCTTCCTCGTCATCGCTTCGTCTGATGAGTGTGGCTTTTAAAAAAAATTCCACTTAGCCAACGGGACAGGGCGAGCCCTTCGAGGTGGGTTCCCGGATGGTGCAAATCCACCGTGAATCACCTGTCATCTTGAAGAGCCAGGGCGAAAAGGGGAAAGTTATTTACATACATTATTGGAGAGCAGTAAATATTATTTCATGATATCACCTCACGATTAAGTTAATGAAACTGATATTAAGAGGCTGAGAGATTTCCTCTTACTCAAAGACAATTAAAGAAGGTGCTTGAGGGTAAAGAAGAACCCTACTTAGCAGTGTTCTCTCCCCCCCCCCCTCCTTCTAACACAGAAGGATGACAGGTTGCTGCCAAAGGTTGCTTTGGTTTTGCAGATTATATGGAGAATGATAATTTAGTCACGTGAGATGTTTGTTCCTGTCTCCTAACAACCTTCCCCCACACCCATTCTTCTCCCAGTTTCATATTTCAGTGTATTCTAACGTACGTCAATTTGAATACCACATTGTTGTTGTTATGTGATCCTATGAATGGGTGATCTCCAGAATGTCGTGTCCTCAACAGCCCTGCTCAGCTCTTGTAGACTGAACCGTTTAGGAAATCAACCCATCTTGTATTGGGGTCTTCCTCTTTTCCTGCTGCCTTCCGCCTTTCCCAGCATTATTGTCCTTTCCAGAGAATCCTGCCTCCTCACGATTTGCTCAAAGTAGGATAGCCTCAGTTTCATCAATTTTTTTTTGCCTCCAGAGACAGTTCAGGCTTGATTTGGTCTAGGACTCATTTGTTTGTCTTTCTGGCAGTCCAGGGTATCCACAAAGCTCTCCTCTAGCATCACATTTCAAATGAAACCATTTCCCCCCCTGTCAACTTTCTTAACTGTCCAGCTTTCACACCCGTACATGGTGACTGGAAAGAGAAGAGTGTAGATGATCTTGGTCTCCAGTGGCACATTCTTACACATGACGATTTTTTTCCCTAATTCTTTCATTGCTCCCCTTTCTAGTCCCAGTCTCATTTCTTGACTGCAGTCACCATTTGGACTGATGACTAAAGTCGTTATAGTGTCCTTTCTTGGAGCTCAAGCAGGGAGGCGTTGTCTATGATGTCACGGGAAGGATGGAGCAAACTTGTTTTCTATGGTGTCAGAGATCAGGAACCTAAAACAGTGGATTCAAATTGCAAGAAAGGAAATTGTCCCTAAACATTAGGAAGAATTTCTTGACAAGAGCTCTTTGATTGTCTCGAAAGGTGGCGGACTCCAACCTTCCCTGGAGGTTTCTAAATGTAGTCTGGATGGCCACCTGTCAGGGGTGCTCTAGCTGTGGATTTTCTACTTTTCTGGGAGTTTGAACTTGATGACCAAAGGGGATCTCTTCCAGCTTTACAATTCTATGTGGAAGGGGAGAGGTCACACACTTCAATGGCTTCGCCTGCCAAACATCCGTGGGCCATCTCTTCACCTCCAGAAGAACAGACTGAAAATCCTGATGGGTCAGACCACAAGGTCAGTCTAGCAGTGCAGTCTGGCCCCACAGGGCCAACCAACGTGCTTTAGAAAGCCTGCCAGCAGGAATGAGCAGAAAAGGCTCAAAGATTGTGTAGTTCATGTGTTCTGTAGATACACTTCCAACTTCTGTCTCTTATTTACAGGCAGAGCAAGACGGAAAACAGCCAGACCCTCTTTCTTGCCCCTCCTGCTTCACCTCAGTTACAGTTCCTCATTTCTAATATTAGTGTATTATCACTACATACTGGCTAAATTTGCTTGAACATCTACACGAATCATTTCTTCCTGCTTTTGTGACCCTGGCACTCACTCGTTCCATGTTAAACAAATAAGTGGGGATGGAAGGAGTGGGGGAAGAAAACACACCAGCCAGTTGTTTCCTTTAAATCTTAATGTTTTAGGCCTCAGGAACATCTGAGTAACTGTTTAATGAGAAGACGTCTGGTAGAATGTAGGTAAGATCTTAAGGAATTTAATTGCTCCCAGGAGGCAGCTGTCAGGGTTAAATAACAGTGTTGAACTTGTATACTAAAGCATAGAGTGGATCTAAATGGGAGACCAAAGACAGGAGCTGAAGTGTTGAACAATGCCACATTTTTCTTCTGTTTTCTTCAGCTTTCTTTAGCACAGGCTGTGCTACGCCAGAAGTTGTTTGCAGTTGCTGCTGCTGATTTTTTTTTTTTAATTGCCTGCTCTGGTAGTGTTTCCCCCCTCAGGATCTCAAGCAAGGCTCTTGGCCTATACACCTCAACTTCTGTGCCTGACCGAGTGTAAGCTGAGCGCATGGCGGTTGTTCCCACCAGCCCTAGAAAAGCGGGCCTCTTCTTCCCTGTGGTGATCCAGACACCAGAAACGGAAGACCGGGCAGCTGAGAGATCTTAAATTTCAAAGGTTCGAAGCCTTGTGGTCAGAGGAAGGGCGAGGGTGGGAGGAGGAAATGGAAACACAAATTTTGAGTTTCGAAGCAAACTGGGACAGAAACTGCTCTATCAAGTCTCCATGTGGTAAAGACAAGAACACTGGTGGTTATTTGACCAACTGGTAGCCATGGGGAAGATTATTTCCCCATCAGATCTAGCTTGTCCCAGTCTGAAAGTTTGGAAAAGTTTTGCATCTGGAGGATTCTGGGTGCAATAGTCTGAAAAACTAACGTTTCTAAGCTTTGCTTGGTGACATGGCAACAGTGTCAGGTCTACCAGAAAGACAGAGTTGTGTTAGATGTATCAAGAAGGGGCAGGAAGCTGTGAACAGAGCTGTCTGTGATGTGAGTCTTCCCCATGTCCACAAAACTAGCCCAAACCATATGCCGTTGCTAGCATTGAGTTAAAGTTCAGTTGCCACTCGGGAAAAAGCGATGTTTCCAAGTGGTTCTTGGAAATAAGGAACATCTGTTCTGCAAGACACTCAACAGTTTTGGGGGGTCAGTAGAGAACCTTTCCTTTTCCTGAAGAGGAAGCTGAGGCAGGAAGAGGAAGCTGAGGAAGCTGAGGAAGAAGAGGAAGCTGAGGCGGGAGGTGAGCTGTGTTTGGGAGGACATTTTATTTGGTGAGGTATTTTCTTCTAGGCTGACCTTTGTTCTCCCTGACCGCATGGTCTGAGGGGGCGGGGTTTTGGCTTCAAATGAGTACGAGCAGAAGCACGTGCCTAATGGCGCGCGAAATTCTCTGGTTCTATTTTTGACTCTAATCTGGTAAATAGGAAAGCCAAATAGCATTGCATACACCTGGGGGGCAGGAAAGTTTTAGGGGTAGGATCACACTTCCGCACTATCAGGGAGCAGGCCAGGTAGGTGGGGCTCGTCAGCCTTGGAAGGCAGCCCATCTAGGAGAAGGAAAACTCCGATTTCAAACCTCCACTGCCTTGTGGCTATATCCACTGATGGAAAAGGCTTCAGGAGTTAACCTTGAGGCAAAATCCGGAGCTGGAGTCCCGGAGGCAGTTCGTGTCATTCTGGCAAGTCCTGCGACGTCGCTGTTAGTTGTATTGGCTCTTGCCTTTCCATTGGACTATTTCAGCGACGTGGAGAGGGGGGATTTGCTGCTTGGGTAACAGCCTATCCTCCATATTATTTTACCCAGGCTTCGTGCTCTGGAGAGGACACTCCAGCTTCGCATACAGTGTCGAAATAACACGGGAAGTAGCAGTTACCGGTTATAAGTCTTTGCTCGATTGGCGTAGAGCATGACGCCAGGGGCTACTTCCGACGGGGGGAGAGGTCATTGCACCTCACTAGGTAGCTACCGCCTGCCTTAAGCTGGGCAGTCCCCAGCCAGTAAGGTGCTACCTCGCCACGGTCTGTTAACCGCATGGGGTGCGTGGGGTTTAGGGTGAAAGCCGACAAGCAGATCGATAACCCTGCACCATGCAATAATCATAAGAAAACTTCTGCCCTAAAATTGGGCACCTGGAATGTTCGGACAATGACCCCTGGCTTTTCTGACGACCTGTAGGAAATAGACGACGTGCGCAAGACAGCTGTTATCGACGTGGAACTGAGTAGGCTGCAGATGGACATTGTTGCCCTGCAAGAGACGAGATTGCCAGACACGGGATCTGTCAAAGAAAAAAACTTCTCATTCTTCTGGCAGGGAAAACCATTGAATGAGACCATTGCATGAGAGATGCCCCTTTCCTTGCTGATCTTCCTTCACCTTTTGCATTGCCACCAGACGTGGGAAAAGATCCTCTTTTGAATTTAAGTTTCAGAATATTTCAGCCTGCATGGCCTTTGTTCTTGGACCAAAACTCCCAGAAGCCTTCACCACTAGCTGTGCTGGCCAAGATTTCTGGGAGTTGTAGTCCAAGAACATCTGGGGATCCAAAGTTGGGAACCATTGATCTAATAGCACTGTCTGACTCCTTTTTAAAATCACACCCTCCTGATGCCTTCCCAGGGACCTGCATGTTCAAAAGAGGCCTTAAGGCAGACCAAGAAATTCCTTGATTTCATAGAAAAATGTACCTTTTGATCCATCTTTCCTCACCTCATGTCGTATACAATCTCTCTCGTGCCTTGAGAGACTAGCCCATTTCTGTCTGAAAAACACTTCCTTTACTCCGTCTCACTGGTATAAACGATTGCAAAACAAACAAACAAACAAACTTTTTTTCTTACTTTTAATTTAAAATAAATGTTTTACTAAGTTTCAAAGTTTTGTTGGAACTGGTAGTTAAGGAGAGGAGGGGAGGGATGACGTTTTCTTGGCAATCCAAACGGGTGCCATGTTAACAAAAATCTGGGAGCCTCTGCTGAAGAGGGATGTAGTTGATCTGAAATTACAGCATGTAGTCGTTTGAAGATAATTCACAATAAAGACTTGCTTGGGACTTTTCCAGACATGACCATAGCTCTCTGGGTTTATCTAATTGTGAAATACAAAGAACATGCTCCAAATTAGCCTTTATTTAAAAAAGTTATGTTCCACAACGGTACAATCAAGACTTTTGTCATTATCTGTTCTTTTGAGACAAATATCTTTTGATAATCTCATCTCCAAATCTGATCATAAGAAAAGCTTAAAAAAAAGGAGAGAGTTAATTTTTTTAAATATTCTGAATACAGTCTGTCTATGTTCATAAATGTTTCCTAAAGTTAGCCATAAAATCTGAGCATTTTGTACATCTCTTTGAAATCATTATATGAATATTTATTTTTTTCCCATCTGAAGAGAACAAAAAAACTAATACTGACACAAAGTACTATGAGAAGGAGATCGCAGGGAATAACCTCAAATGAACATGCTTCTCTGGGGCACTTAGAGGGCATCTATACTACATCCTTATGGCAGTTTGATTCCATTGTAACTGTTGTTGCTCATCCTCTGGAATCCTGGGATCTGTAGTTTGGTGAGATACTTAGAATTGGTTGTTGTGGGTTTTCCGGGCTGTTTGGCTGTGTTCTTAAGGTTTTTCTTCCTAACGTTTCGCCAGTCTCTGTGGCCGGCATCTTCAGAGGACAGGAGTCAGAACTCTGTCTGTGCTCTGTTGTAGTTTGTTGGATAGTTGAGTATTTAGAGCTGTGGGATCACCCTTTGTCCTTTTCAGGAGATTGGGTGATTATGGTGATCAGCGTGTTTTTGTTGTGGGTGTATTGTTGTGATAAGGGGGAGATATGATCTGTCACTGTGATTGATGGGTGTCATTAGCTGGTCTTTTGTGTGCAGTGGTCACTGGTCCTTGTGGCTGGGTAGAGTTTGTTGACCTTTTGCAGGCTGTATTTTTCAGTGCTGGGAGCCAGGCTTTGTTGAGTTTTAGACTTTTTTCTTTTTTGTTGAAGCTCTACTGGTGTTTGTGGATTTCAATGGCTTCCGTGTGCAGTCTAACATAATGATTGCTGGTGTTGTCCAGTACTTCAGTATTTCTTTGTTATGTTCAGTTGTGGGGACTAGCACTCTCTGACGGAGAATGGAAAGATATGCAGGGAAATAAGGAAAAGGGGACTAATGAGTAAAAGAGGGAAGGGAAAAGGGGAGGAGGAAAGAAGGCTCATACCACTCTATCGATATATCACTTTTGTAATAATAATAATAAAAAGGACAAATGGGCCCTGATTGCCTCAAGGAACAGTACAGAAAATGAATCAAAATAAAATTAAAGAGAAGCATAGCCTGCTATAATGGTTCAAATAGAAATATAGTGATGCAGTTCAAAACAATGTAAATGCTCCCGCCAATATATATACCATGTGCTTGCTGAAAAAAAAAAGGTATCAGTACAACAGAGGGAGATGAAAAGAATTGGTATAATGGGTATTCTTTTCTCATGTGTGATTGAGCCATTTATTTATTTAAATTATACTCTGCTTTTCTCCATCTCAGACAGCCTATAAAAGTTGCTTAAGGCATGCAAATACTGAAATAGTTACAACATGATTTCAACGTTTTGTTTTTCAAACAATTTCCCCATCCCATGGAATCCTAGGATACTTTTGTAATTATTTTAAATGACAAACCTTAGGGTTCCACAGGACAGAGACAGGGTTGTGAAAGTGGAGTGAAACCACAACAATTGTGGTTGTGTAGACTCATTCTCACTGTCGTAGAAAGGCCCATTGCACCGAATGCCTTTTATTTGGGGGAAAAGAGAAACTTGCCTCTATTAGTAAAGTAGCTTATAAGTCTCATTTTCAACAGGAATCTGAGCACACCAGAGGGGTGCTCAGTATAGTTACAGGAGTATGTGTGAGGAGGTAAAAATAACATGAGAAAATGGAGATTGAAAACCAGAGGAGGGAAATATAGGGCAGAAATAACTATCAGTTGCTCTCTCTCTCTGGGGAAGGCTGAAACGAGGAAGCGTTTGGTTGATGTTCTGGACAGATGAACGTTGAAGGCTTTGATGTAATCGTAGACCTCAGGCAGGAAACTTTGCTTGACCTTTTCCGTTGGGTTCTTTTATGCAATGCTGCTGGACATTTAGTCACAAGAAAGGAAGTGAGGAAAGCAGGTCAATTCAACCACACGTCAACTCTGGGATGTAAAACGACAGGGAAAGGAAATCCTTCAATGTGCAATGAGCAACTGGTTAAAATAAAAAGTTGAAAGCTGTTACCAGAGATCTCTAAGGGAGGCTTACCTTTGCTGTCGAAGGCCAGCGGGTCAGATCCTGCTCAGGTCGATGAGCACAGAAAACGCAGCTGAACTGATGAAGTGTACGGTTGTGACAAGATGGGCTTTGAACTGAGGATGGATAAAATCTTGGAGGGTTTTTTTTTTTTAATGGTTAGGTCTTGAGGAAACTCCTGGGAGATTTCGAGTTTGGTTGTCCATCCAGTCAGTTTGCCCACAGAAACCATTGGTAGCCAATGATGTATGTTGTGGTAATGTAGCTTCACTGTGTTTGTGGGAGATGCAATTAGTGTAGTTACTCTTTTTAAATGCATCTCTCCCCCCCTTCCCATTTACCTCAAAGTCTTTGTGCAGGTTATGTACTAAAAAAAACCCCCTCTTCAGTTATCAACACCTTTTGTGGCTGAATATGCAGAAATGACAGCCTGAAGATGGGGGAAAGGGAGGGTGTTATACACTGAAAGAGCCCAATGTGTTTCAGCCAGTTGAATAAAAGAAGAAATGGAAAATAGAACAGTTACAATAGTAATACAGTAAGACCCCTGTATTCATGGGGAATGGGTTCCATTATCTACCATGGATATGAGGGAACCCTATATATAAAACATACAAGGGGGCAGGACAAAAGCCACAAGCCGGCACCCTTGTAGGTTGTATATACAGCTGTGACACACAGTGGATAAGTGAAACTGTGGATACTGATCCTGCGGATACAGGGGTTCTACTGTACATTAATAAAGCAACAGATTAAAAACATTTAAATGACACCCACAACTTTTTCATTCAGATTAGGTTTCATTGGATGATTCCCGTTTCATTTTATCTTTTTCCTCTGCACCTCTGCGGGCATGGAACACCATAATCCAGTTTCAATAGAGAAGATGCTCAAGTATCTTCAGATGGTTGGGGGAACCTTTGCTCTGGATGCTTCCAGTAGCTAAGATATGGTTGGGTACCACGGAGAAGGTCTTTTCAGTCTTGGCACCATAAATGTGGTTGTCTTCAAAATGCTACAGATCCCCAGCGCTGGTTTCTGTGTAGATGTGAGCAGCTGATTTTTTCTGATTCTGAGTGTACATTGAACTTCGTAAGTCTATCAGCTGCTGTTTCCCGGATCCTTGCCTTGGCCGTTGTGAGGAGGAGGAGAAGGAGGTCATCTGGATGGCAGGGTGATTTCTTGTAAGATCAGCACAACACATGGGCCCTGAAATGGAATAAATGCGATGTCAAGAAGACATGTATGTATGTATGTAAATACATACATATTGGTCAATTTTCTATCCTGAGTTTCTCCCAGAGAGTCCAAGGTGGAACAGATGGCCCTCTTCCCCCTACCCACTTCCATCCTCACAACAATTTGTCCAAAGTTACCCAGAGAGCGTCATGGCAACTTGAACCTGGATCTCACCAATCCTAGTCAAGCTCAAATCTCTCCATTACGTTGGCACTTTCCGATGCGCAGGTAGCTCTTTGTTATGACGGGTGCTCTCTCCTCAAATGGATGCAGGAAAAAATTGGAATGTTGTGCATATATTACTTTGAATCCAAAGGTAAGGCACAGCAGTACTAACAATTAGCATCCATCGGATGATTTTTTCTTAGCTCATTTATTTGACTTTAGACTCGTATATATTTTGATCACAGTTTGAGAGGAAGGAAAAAAAGGGTGGCCTGCAAGACGCTTTCTTCCCTTACCTTCTGGTCGCTGTAATAACAAAGAGCACCCAACACATTTCAATATATTGCTGTTGCTGGATTTTCTTTCTTTCTATTGTCCCTGCACTCTCAGCAAGGCACAGACATTACACAGAGAAGTCACGCACCAGATTGTATTCCAAACATTGGTTTATTCCCTTTGGGCACTCAAGACAAAGAGCAACGGCTGCTACTGTTCTTTCGGCTTTCTGGATGATCTTTTATATTTTACTGACTGCAGGCAAGACCACAAACAGAGCACCGGCTGCAGACACAGAGACGACCTCTTATTTCCTTACTGTGTAGAGAGTAACAGACCTTGCCTCAGCCTCTCTTGGAGAACTAACTCCAGTATTTTGATAAAACAGAGCACTGATTCCAACGTGTCGCTTTTGTTCCACGGTGGAATATCTGAAAGGAAAAGAGATAGGGTCTGATTCAGAGTTGGAGAAAGTTGTTGTTGTTTTTGTTTTTAAATTATGACTCGCACAGCCAACCTTGCAGGTGGCCATGCTGACTGAGAAATCCTTGCAGTCATGGTCCACAAAGTGCTGGGGATTCTCGAAGTTAAAACAAAAAAGGTAATGTCTCTAAACTAGAGATGGATACAAACCTCAGTTTGGAGGTTTGCACTGCTTTGTCGGCCCGGTGCTGCACATTCCTTTCCCCCACCTCAGGACTGGATTCTCCACTCATTAGCCCGCATATGTTGCTCTCCTCCTCCTCTTCGGGCGCTCATCCAGTCCTGGCAAGAGCATCTTCTTCCCTCTGCCTCCCCCAGCAGCCGCCCACTCAGACAAGGAGGCAGGGCAGGGATTCCTGCAGTGCTGCCTTTGAGTGGGCAGTTGCTGGAGGAGGCAGAGGAAGGAAGCAGGTGCTTCTGCCAAGACTGGATGAACGCCTGAAGAGGAGGAGGAGAGCAGCGCATGCTGGCTGGTGAGTGGAAGATCCATCTGGGGTGGGGTAGGGAAAGGGAATGTGCAATGGTGCCAGGCTGAAAAAGTGGCACAAACCTCTGAACTGAGGTTCATGCCCATCTCTACTGTAAGCTCTGATCTGGAAGTGGAATCTACATCTGCACCTTGTTCAATATGCCATCAGCCGCATTTGAGAAACTCAGCTTGGTTAACAAAGCTGTATACTAAGGGTTGGGGTCCCTCAGCCTAAATACAGCAGGTGGCCCTGGCCTTGTTTCTAAAATCCCAAGCAGGAAATCAGCTTAGCTTTCCAGCTTGTCCCCCCCCCCCCCCATGGCAACCTACAAGCACTGAAAGAGAATGAGAGAGAGAGGGCATAATTACATATGCCAAAAGAACCCCAGTTATATCGATTTTGTGGTTATTTAAATAGTTTTATAATTTTTCCGTTCACATGACACATGGGTAACATCGATTCATTTGGCCAACCATTCGGGTTTTATCCCATATTGCTGGCCTGGCCTTTTTAAAAATGATCTGATCCTTGTGTCACTTCAATCCTTATCGATTTGTCCCGTGTGAACACAGTTGTCAATGTATTTACTGTGCAAATGGGTCGGGTTCTTGAGCGCCATGGCCACTGCATGGACACTGTGGTTGTACCCTTTAAATTTTTTTTAAAAAAATGCTTAGTGATAAATCACTTAGTATCCGTGGAAAGTTCTTGCAGCAGCAGCACAGCAGTAACTACAACACTTATTATAATTATTTATTTATTTATTTATTTAATTAAACAACAACATGAACTACATGTATCCGAAGGAGACAGTCCTCCCCCCTCCAGCAGCACCCGGTTTAAAATAGGAAGGAAGGAAGGAAGGAGCTGATGAGGAAGGAAGGAAGGAAGGAAGGAAGGAAGGAAGGAAGGAAGGAAGGAAGGAAGGAAGGAAGGAAGGAAGGAAGGAAGGAAGGAAGGAAGGAAGGAAGGAAGGAAGGGCTGCCGGTGGCTTATTCCACCAGGTGGTGCATTGACTAACAGATGGAAGTGAGAGAAAAATAGCGATATATCACTTATGAAGGTTGTTTTTTTTTAAAAGAAAATTTTAGGGCTGCGGGGACCCAGAAACTGGATGGAAAAGAAATTAATTTATATGAGATGGTACGTGTAGTCTACAGAAGCAATACAAATAGCAAGAAGTGTATCAACTGAAGGGACAGCCGTGTGAACGAGTCCAGCAATATATATACAAGTGACTATACATACCAATATATCAATACGAAGAAAGAAGGAAAAAGAAATGATTCAAATGGTCCATGTGATTAGGCCCAGAAAGAGAGAGGGACTTGAACGTTGGACGTACCATGTGAAGACAAGATTTACTACAAAGAAAATAATGTTGGGAAGAGTTGAAGCTAGCAGAAAAGAGGGAATACGAGATGGACTAACTCAAGAAGGGAACCCAAGTCTTTAGTCTGCAACTAAATCATTAGCGGGGCTGCCAATGATTGGACATTTTGAGGGTCATGAAGGGGTAGGGTTCTGTAAGTCCAAAGTGACTTTGATGGAGCATAACAACAGATTTTTCTTAGACCTTATAAAGTTCTCTTCATCGTCCCTAGTTATTAGCAAATGCCATCATCCATGTTCTTTAAAGCTCAGTTCTATCTGATCTTCTTTAATCCACAGACACAGAATGTAAGTCTCATTCTATGAAGTGTGGTAAGTAGTTTAAAGGGATATGTTAGAAGTCATAAGCAGGGATGAGCAAACTAGACTGAAGCTTTTCCAGTTTTGGAGCAGAATGAACTGAATTCATCACCTCTCTGTTTCCCTCCTCTTTCCTCCACCCAGTTTTGCAATGTAAAACCATTCTTTGCTTTACTCAATTGGGATGGTATGATACCAATGGATAGCTCTTTTTCTCAAGTGTGCCTATGTGCTCCGGTTTTGCAGTGTTGATCCCTCAACATCCAAGATGACATCTAAATGGTTTCAAATATGTTGGGTGATTTTCTCTGCACCCAATGAGTGGCCGATAGGTTCTGTGCTGCTTTCGATGAAAGAGTTTTTAAAAAGCAATGCAAACAGAGCAAGGGATATTATGGGCTATTGGTGTTTGAAAGCAGTTTGGAGGCACCTATATCTGTGTGGACACCTACGTATTTCCGAGCTTGATAAAATGACATTTTTTAAACGTGAATTCTCAGAATCCCTTCCCTGGCATGTTCACTTGGAGATTTTAATCCAGACTAGTAAATGTCCCATATTGGTTATATCACCCCATAATGCTTAAAGCACTCTCCAGGCGGTTTCAATTTTTTAAAATGATACAGGCTACACATTGCTTCCCCAGCGAGCTAGGTACTCATTTTACTAACCTGGGAAGGATGGAAGGCTGAGCCAACCTCAAGCCGTCTGTCAGATCCGTTGGTACTGAACGCTGACTGTGAGCAGTTTTGGCTGCGACACGGCAGTTCAACCACTGTACCACAAAGCTCATTCATCAGCTGAACATGAATCAGTCATTAGACGTCCTCAGTCTAATGGCCAGTCTGAGATGGTAGAGGGACCCTCTTCTGCCACCTCAGTAGAATGTCTCACTTGGTGCAATGGGGCTAACTCTGAAGTAAGAGTATGTAAGGTAAGGTAAATGTTCCCCTTGACATTTAGTCCAGTCGTGTCCGACTCTAGGGGGAGGTGCTCATCCCCGTTTCCAAGCTGTAGAGCCAGCGTTTGTCCGTAGACCGTTTCTGTGGTCACGTGGCCAGCGGGAGTAGACACGGAACGCCGTTACCTTCCCACCGTGGTGGTACCTATTTATCTACTCACATTTTTACATGCTTTCGAACTGCTAGGTTGGCAGGAGCTGGGACAAGTGACAGGAGCTCACTCCGTCGCGTGGATTCGATCTTACGACTCCTGGTCTTCTGACCTTGCAGCACAGAGGCTTCTGCGGTTTAACCCACAGCGCCACCACGTCCCCTACTTGGTAGGGGTTTATAAAATTCATTAAAGCCAGTAAGTACCTTGCTGCTCATTATAAAACAAACCTGCCATCTCTGATGATTTGCTGTCATATTTATAAAATCATGCCTTGCTGAAAATCAGGCATCCTTCACACTTGAGATGCTGCCGATTATCATTTCCCCCACCGACTAATGAATGATTTATCTGAGTAATCGACTGGTTAAACTAATTAAAGCTCATACCCTGTTGTTCTCCACCCCTGCCTTCCTCTCCCCTTCCCGATGCCTTTTTAGCCACCTTTGTTAAGACGTTTCAAAATTATGTCACCGTGGCCTAAGGAGCTATCGATTGCTGCCATGGGGAATTTGCGCCGGGGGTTAGACATCGGGCGCTTTCCATAACGCCCCGTTTGTCCCCTTTGCTAATGTGTCTGAGCCTCCAGCCTCCAAACCTTATCCATGTCTTGCTTCACTGGGATCAATAACGGAGTGTGCAAAACCGGGCCATCTTCGTGGCAGCTGTAGGGACCCCCTCTTCTGGCCGGGGAGTCAAACATCATGGTTTATCATTGCGGTCACAAAGGCCAGGTGTACAATACAGCCATTTTGTGAGAGGGAGCAGCGATGGAAAGGGAGCAGGGAAACCTTCGTACAGCCATGCCTTGCCAAGGCATAAGAATCCCATGCTGAGCGCTAGAGAATTGGGCCCCTAGAGGTATATATCCGCTATCTTCCAGGCTGAACATACCCAACTCTGTGATTTCCCATGATCTTGAATTTGGCCTCTTATGATTTTGAAGCTTTTTCTTTAATATATATTGTATATATATATATATTAAAGAAAAAGCTTCAAAATCACAAGAGGCCAAATTCCAGATCATGGGAAATCACAGAGTTGGGTATGTTCAGCCTGGAAGATAGTGGGCTGGCTGGAGATGTGCCAGCCTTTGAATATTTGAAGGGCTCTTGCATGAAGGATGCCACAAGTTTGTGTTCTGCAGCTCGAGAAAGTAGGACTTGAAGCAATGGGTTTAAATGACGAGAAAGGATGTTTGGACTAAACATTATAAGGAACTTCTTTGACAGTAAGAACTGGTCAATGTCTTGACTGTTAGAGCAGTACGACAATGGAACCAATTACTTTGGGAGGTGGTAAGCTCTCTAAAGCTGGAGGCATTCAAGAGAAAACTGGACCACCATCTGTCAGATGTGCTTTCATTTGAATTCCTGCATGAGCAGGGGGTTGGACTCGATGGCCTTAGTTGTGGGGAGCTCTGGACTCAACCCTTCTAGCTGGCACACTAGTTTTAACTGTGCAAAGGCATTCCTGGCCACCACCAAACCCTGGGCATCCAGGCTCAGAGATGAATCCAGGAGCAGACCCAAGCTGTGCACCTGTGTTTTCAGAAGGTGTGTAACCCCATCCAGCACAGGCTGAATCCCGGTTCCTTGATCTGTCTTTTCAATGACCAGGAGCACCTCTGTCTTGTCTGGATTTAGTTTCCGTTTATTGGCCCTCATCCTCATCCATTATTGACATCAGACGCTAATCTAGAACTGAAAGCTTCCTTGGATTTAGATGGAAAGGAGAGATGGAGGTGGGTGTTATCTGCATACTGGTGACACCGAACTCCAAAACTCCAGACAACCTCTTCCAGTGGTTTCACGTAGATGTTAAATAGCAAAGGGCAGTGGTCCCCAACCTTTTCTGAGTCGCGGACCGGTTGGGGGGTGGGTGGGGTCCGTTCGCAAGGGGCAGCGGGGCACCCCCCCTGCGCTCGCGGGTGGGCAGGGCACTCGCGGGCATGCGTGGAGGGGCGGAGCGCACGGGCGGAGGGGTGGGGCGTGCTTGTGTGCATGCGTGAAGGGGCAGGGTGCGCTCGTGGAGGGGGAAGGGCGCGCTCATGGGTGGGCGGGGCACCCGTGCGTGCGGGTGTTGGGCCGTTTGTGCAGGTGGGGTGGGTGGGTGGGGTGCATGGGGGGGGAGAGATTTGTCTCCGCAGCCCGGTTCTGCCATGGCCACGGACCGGCAGCAGGCCACGGACCGGCAGCGGGCCGCGGACCGGAGGTTGGGGACCCCTGGAATAGGGTACAAAACAGAACTTTGAGGGACACCAGAGTTCTATGGCTAGGATGTTGAACAGGAATCCTCCAGCACCACTTTCTGAGATCTCTGCTCCAGGAAGGAGTGGAGCCAACATAAAACAGGGCCTCCAAGTCCCATCCCAGAGAAACGACCCAGAAGAATACCATGGCTGATGGTATCAAAAGCCATCGAGAGCTCCAGCAGAATCAACAGGGACGCACTCCCCTTGTTCATCTCCTGGTCGAGGTCATCCACGATGGCGACCAAAGCAGTCTCCGTCCCATAAATAAGACTGAAACCAGATTGAAATAGATCTAGATAGTCTGTCTCATCCAGGAACCCCTGGAGCTGAGAAGTCATCATGACCTACTCTAGCACCTTGCCCAAGAATGGAACACTAGAAACTGGCCGATCATTATCCAATACTGTGAAATCTAAGGAGGGATTTTTCAACCACACTGTCTCCTTTAAGCAGTCTGGGATCCTACCTTGCTGTAAGGGGGTGTTCACCACTCCTCCTACCCTCTTGGCCAGTCCCACTCTTTTTATAAGCCAGGAAGGACAAGGGTCCTGTCCGCATCCTCAGGCTGCAGAAACTGAAACTTATTCGTTAAACTCAGGACGCGATGGCAGGGGCCATAGTTACCTCTGTAGGACCTGTCTCAACGGTAGCAGCCCAGTCAGAGCGGATCCGAGCAATTTTGCCTGCAAAGTGTCATGCAACTTCTTCACCACAAGCTATAGTGTGGTCTGCATTCTCTCGCTGTGGGGCCAGAATGTACGAGGTCCCTGACCACTCGCAAGAGCTGTGCTGGACGACGACTCATATGGAACCTTGAGACAGACATTACCTTTTTCTGGGTGACCTATTTCCTCTGTCTGGTGATATATAAATGGAGACCCTGGTTGTCAGCACTGCCCCCTCCCAATGGGAAACGAAAAAAGCTGAGGGTAAGAAACCACAATTTATTTTCTGTCCCCTTTTCTCTCCTCTGTGCTAATCCCCCACCCCGACCCTTCTTGTGGTATTCTTTCTCATCACTTCAGGCAACTTCATTCCCACCACCTTGCATGATTTGCTCTGTCTCTCTCATGTTTCATGCTCTCCAGACTGATTTACTCTCACCAGCTCTTCTCCACGGTGGTCAGGTACTTTATTTATTTATTTATTTTGGTATTTCTGCAACATTTATTATAAGCAGTTTGAAAAATCCAGAAATACCCCTTTTTTCAAATATGTATTCTTATTTATTTATTTATTTATTTATTTATTTATTTATTTATTTATTTATTCATTCATTCATTCATTCAATCAATCAATCAATCATCTCCTCTCCTCTTCAGGCTGCTTGCTCATCACCTCTGGTAGCATGCACGCGTGTGCCAGCAAAGGGGTTAAAATCCATTAGGAAGTTGCCCCATACAAACTGCCATGGATAGAAATGGCTCGTTGAGTCCTTGTCCTGTCAGGAATTATTTATGGACATCATTGTTACGATATTTTGGATTTTCTCACCTGGACCTCGTGAGTGATAGAAGATATATTTGAGTTGTGATATGTATTATTGTTACATTGACTTGTTATTATGCTACACAAATTGGAACAGGTTCAGAGGAGGGCAACAAAGATGATCAGGGGACTGGAAACCAAGCCCTAGGAGGAAAGACTGAAATGTTTAGCCTTGAAAAAAGAAGACAGAGGGGTGATAGGATAACACTTTTCAAATCCTTGAAAGGCTGTCATACAGAGGTGGGGCAGGATCTGTTCTCGATCATCCCAGAGTGCAGGACACGCAACAATGGGCTCAAGTTACAGGAAGCTAGATTTCGGTTGAATATCAGGAAAAACTTCTTAACTGTTAGAGCAGTACGACAGTGGAACCAATGACGTCAAGAGGTAGCGAGTGCTCCAACACTGGAGACATTCAAGAGAAACTTAGACAACCATCTGACAGATATCCTTTGATTTGGATTCCTGCATCGAGCAGGAGGTTGGACTTGATGGCCTTATAGGCCCCTTCCAACTTCATGATTCTATGATTCTCTGATATACATATATATGCATACTGGTTATACTGAGTTGTGAACAATCACTATAAGGTGTATTCTATAATCACAAATGGTATTTAACTGATTGTACGGAATTTCCTTTAGTTGTATTACCGATAGGAAAGAAGCAGGTGGCACAAATCCCCGGATTAATGGCGGACATGAATGGATGCCACCATGGAGTGAAAGCCAATTGGCTGGACTCTCACATGGCGGGCAGGGAGATAAGGTAGAAGCCAAGGGGTTTCCTCACTGCTCAGAATGTATATAAGCGACTTACACTGTTGACACATGTGCCGTTCCTAACATTATTTGATTTTTTTCATGTACCCCTACATGTCTTGATTTGTACCCCAGGTTGGGAATCACTGCTTTATAGTGAAGGATCTAGGAAAAAAATCACTCATGCTCCTCTCCAAACTCAAGTCCAAGAAAGTTTCTTACAACCCCAGATTTACAGGACCTGTAAGGGGGCAGCTGTCTCTTAATTACCCATCACAGATTCACTCAGGAGAACCTAAGGGGTGGAGAGGCATGCAAACTGCGTCATGGGAACTAGCCAATCAGTACAGCTGGCTTTCCTCCACTGAAACCTAATCAATCAAGAAAGCCGGGCGACTTTTCCCCGATTCAGGAATGAAAGAAAGAAAGGAGAAAAAAAAAATCTTACAAATACTCACAGAGGGGAAGAGAAGCCATCAAACTGATTCCACAGCTCTCAGAATGTCACATCAGTCGTCCCTCTGTAAGATGTTTTAAGTAGAGCAACATCAAATGTTCCTTAAAGTGGTACATTTGATGCAGCTGAAGAGATGATCAAAAAATTACTCACCTTGTTGAACATTTACGGTTTGATGATGTTTGGTGCCCCTGAGAACAGGGAGAGCAATGGAGAAAGAAGGGGAAAGGATGCCATGACAAGCGTGATAGAAATAATGCCGGCGAGTTTGGGAGGCTGAACCAGAATAGACATTTTGGCTCCCAAGGCTTCACATTGCCTTGTTGGATAAGCCCAGGTCGCATAAGCAGGGAGATGATGGGGGAATGGGGGATGCCTCTGTGGGAGCACTCAAGGGTCATTTTGATTCTGGGCTAAGCCCACTGGTTTTGTGGTTCCTTCTGCTCAGAGAGGAACAGGTGGAGGTGGTGCAGTGGTTAAACTGCAGTACTGCAGTCAAAACTCTGCTCACGACCCAGGTTCTGGCCCAGATAGCTGGCTCAATGTCCACTCACCCGTCCATTCTTATGAAATTAGTAAATTGAGTACCCAGCTTACTGGGAGATGTGTGCAATGTGTAGCCTGCATAATTCAATTGTAAGCCACCCAGACAGGGCTTTCAGCGCTATGGGGGGGGAGTATATAAGCAGCATGCTTTGCTTTTCTGCTTTAAATGTATTCAGAATGGATGGGTTTGCACTCTTTCATCAGAAAATTTCTTCCCCCTCTTTATTTCACCCCCAGGTCATTTGCTCTGTGTTTTCTCCCCCTTTCAATAGTCTGTTGGAAGCAGTGAGCCTACGGAAGTCTGTTTGCTGAAAGCAGTCACGTTCGTCCGTTTGCTGTTTGATCTGCTCAATTCTAGGCCATGAAACCTTTTATTCTTTCTCCTCCTAATGCCTCAAAGAGAGCCATTGAGACTGTAAGTGCCAGTTGATGAGACAATAAGGGGTGGACTACTCTGGGGAACTTGAAGCTAATCTGCTCTGTGAATCCCTGCACCTCTGCTGATCGGCGAGAGGAATTTAACCAAAAATTCAAAACTCTGCAACAGTGATTAGCTCCTTCCTTCTACTGCATGTAGAGCTGAGGCCTGAGTAATGTGTAATTTCCAAGTGCTGTCTCTCTCCCACCCTCAAAACTCAGAAAGAAAGAAATCAGGTCCTTTTCGGGTCACAGGAGAACCCTCCCCCCCCACCTCTTCCTCAACCTTGGCTGTTCATTCTCAGCTGTCCTAGAAGCTTCATTTGTCAAGACCGATAAGTTCTCTGCTATCTGTTCCACTTGCCAAGATCTCCCCTGCCTGTGCTCTAAAAAAAAGTTGAATGTGCATTTGGGGGCTGTAAAGCTTCCTTTTCTGAGGAGCATTTATGTTTACAGCATCAGCTCCGGCCTTTCTTTCTTGTATTGGCTTTGAGGGACAGTTGAAGGCGGACGGTTGCCTCAGGAAACCCGGATCGTGGGCTGTGCACCATAATGGAGAGCGGCTGCCTCTTTTACCGTCCGACCTGCGACCTCCAAATCCCAGAACTCCTATTTGAGACGGGAACTGACTGAGGGTCACGGCAAGCTGAGCTCCCAATCCTGGTTCTGTTTACGGCTTGGCTTGTGAAGGCGCTGGAGGATTCCTGGAGGAGACGAACGGTGCGCCGGTCGGCGTGTGTTCCTTTTCGGGCGACGCCTGCCTCTGAGCCCACGTGGGATGCTCGGGAGATCAAAGCGGAGAAGATTAGCAATGCCGACACATCTAGATCCAGATCTGAGAAATCATGAGGGTAGCTTAACTCAGGCTGGCATAGAACTATGCAAGCCTTCGGCTTACACAGAGTTCTTCATCAGGGAGCATTGTGCAACAGCCTGATTATGTGGCTGTGATGATGAAGAAGAATGGTTTGCAAAACGTACATGTTTTCAGCCATGAGAAACTTTGCTTTGCAAATAAAGTTACAGTGCAGGAATGACCAACGATGCTTCCTTGGAGACCTGTGTTGTTGCTGTTGTTACACGCTGTCAAGCCACCTTCAACATATAGTGAACCTATGACTGAGTGACCTCCAAAATGTCCTGCTCTCAACAGGCCTGCTCAGCTCTTCTAAACTCAAGGCTGTGGCTTCTTTCATAGAGCCAATCCATCTCATAGTTGGTCTTCCTCTTTTCCTGCTGCCTTAGACATTTCCTAGCTAGGAAACCTGTGTAGACTCTCCTATGTTTTTTCTTCAACAGCAACAAAAGTCTAAATATCAGTGAGAGACACAATCATGTGTGTAGTTCATGTGAAAGAGACCCCTGCATAAGGACAGCTGATTGATAGAAATTTCATTTCAACCAGCCTTAAGGCCACTTAAACTACTGAAACATCTAGTGACTAGATTCGGGTGGTGAACAAATCATGTTTGGGTCAAGATGTTTTGCTCTCCAAGTACCCTTCCACCTAAATCAAGGGACATAGTATTACATAATTTTGAATTTCTGGTAGAATTCCTTTTGTTCTGCAGTAGAAGTACAGAGACTCACAGAAGAGAATAGCTACAAGTTCCCCAGATAGCTCACCCCTTTCTCATTAAGTGATACTTAATAATTCATTCTGAAACATTTGTAGGAGAAAGTATAAATATGTTTCATTACTCTGAGGTGTGAACAGATCAACAGCAAACTAACAAACAACTCTGCTTCCAAAAGACTAAAGAGAGGAAAAAGAACACTCAGTGGAGAGGCGGGACTCTTTTTGAACTCAGAGGCAAGAGGGAACAATTGGCTACTGCTGGATAGACTGACAGTCACCCCAGCCCAGAAAAGTCCATCCCAGTCACTCAAACCACAGGCAGCCTGCAAGGTTGTAAAAACTCCAACACATAGTACCTGAAACCAACCATGATATTTGGGCAGCACGTGAGACAGAGAATCCCATAAGCACCTTTGCTTGTCCTTGTTAGTAAAAATATAATAATACTTGAAAACCTGCTGCCTTTTCATGTCCCCCAGATTTGCTATCAAAGGCTGTTACTTCACTCTGCCAAAGGTAAGGGCTGGAACGAGAACAGAGGTTTATAGATGGATAAGGGATCTAAAAAGCCAAATCACACATTAAAGGAAATGTGTTTTTCCTACTGTTGGAATGTTTCCCCTCCAGGCACACCGCTCCTTCACAGCTCTGTGTCTGGATAACCAGATTTGCAAAGGAAGCCCGTGTTTACCACCTGCTGACCAATCACAAAAGAAAAGCCAGCTAAATGGCAACATGAGCAGTGAGACAAGCTGGTACTGGGATAAATAGTTGTTTGAGCTTTTACAGAAGTTCCACATCTTCTCTTGCTTGAGCTTCAGAAGAGAATACTTTTATGCTGAAAGAGGCCTTGGTCAGAGCTATGAAAGAGTTCCCAAAAATTAGTTAGTGCTGCAGTTACAGTTTTCTTTTTTTTTTAAAAAGCAGAACTTTGCTATCACTACCCCAAAGTGGCTGAAATACATCATTTTATTTCCTTAAGAAACCCAGACCATCAGAGTGCTACAAGCCACGTCTTTAGTACAAAAAGCAGCTATGAAATAAAATTATGCTGCAAATCATTAAAATTATCTCTTCTTGTGTTATACTTGTGTTTAGTGATGCCTTAGTTACTGTCCAGGATTAACTAAGGGCCATGCTGACTAGGGGCTTCTGGTAGTTGTCTTCCAACCAAGTAACTTCTTGGATTGCAAAACGAAATTAATTACCACCAAGTTTTTCTTCGTTGCTGGCTATTTCCAGATATAAGGGTATCTATCACCATGATGTTCGGAAGCATCAGCAGCTGTCCTAAATATTCTGCTTTTGCCATGGCCAGTAAAGGAACTGACTGGCCCTCCTGGCAGATGCTACTATCTAAAAAAAGTTACTTCCTCAAGGTCCCCCATTCCCCTGGAATCCATTTGTTACATTTCCCATTCAGATATTGGAAATTTTTCTTTTCTGATTACAGTTCTCAGAATTCTATGTGGCCAGCATTGCCACAGTGGATTATGCTGGATGGGGATTATGGAGCTTGTAGTCTGCTGCTTCTACATGATGGGTCCCGTAGCATCATGGAGTTTGAAGGGGCCTATAATTCCAACCCCCTGCTCAAGGCAGGAATCCAAATCAAAGCAGCTCTGACGGAGGGTTGTCCAATTTTCTCTTGAATGCCTCCAGCGTTGCAGCCAAGGTCATTGGTTCCATTGTCATACCGCTCTAACAGTTGGGAAGTTTTTGCTGATATTCAGCCTAAATGGGGTTTCCTGTAGCCATGTGATGGAGTCCAACTAGGGGAAACTCAGTGAGGTGGACAACTGAGCTTATATAAGAGCCACCCCTTCTTGCACATCTTGTATCTTAATTAGGTGAGTGCAACCAACCAGCTATAAGCTGCAGGTGTCTGAGCCCCCATTGCCTCCCCCACTTCTGCAGACAGGAAGATGAGGTTTGTCTGGTCTCTCGCAGGCCATCACGCATGGCCAGTAGTCCGTCCCATTCTTCAGGTTTCTTAGCCACAAGTCATGCAGCCCCGTCAGAAATCTTTTGAAGCCGCTTAGAGTAGCAACCTTAAGTGTATTGGCCGGGGAGTAAGTCCCATTGAATCCAATGGGGTTTCCTCCTGAGTAAATGGTTGCATGCCTTTTACTGAACGTCGTAACAAAAGTCTACCTTCTTAAAACAAAAACAAAACCCCACAAGAGCCAGTTTCACTTCTATCTTGTATTTTCGTTTCCCCTTTACCTCTTTTTTGTTCTCCGTGCTTAATGTTTTTCAGAATACCTTACATGTGCAGATTGAATATCCCTGGGCCTTGAGGCCCTCCAAGTGTCGGTGGGGACCAGGGATGGATTTGGGATGGTGCTGGGTTACCGTGCTCCCTGCGCTCCAGGACTCTCCTTTCCGGAGCTGGCGGACTTCATCTCGGCAGCGGCACTGAGGTCCCCCAGACTCATTGTCCTGGTGACTTCAATGTCCATGCTGAGGTTGGGGTCACAGGTCCAGCTCTTGAGTTCTTGGAAACCATGGCTTCCTTGGACATGTCCCCAATTTGTCAACGGCCCCACCCACGTGGTGGGTCACGGCATTGGTCGCCCTGCAAGATGACCTCTTGAGGGAAGCCGATGGGCAATACGTCCTTGCTGGTCCTCCTCGATATCTCAGCGGCCTTTTATATCATCGACCACGGTATCCTTCTGGGGAGGCTCTTGGGGTTGGGGATCGGTGGTCAGGCCGGTCATTCCTGGAGGCCCGTCCTCAGGGAGTTCAGCTTGGGGAGATGTTGTCCACTCCGTGGACTCTCAATGGTGGAGTCCCGCAGGGGTCAATCATCTCCCCAATGCTATTTAATATCTATATGAGGCCGCTGGGGGAGGTCATCAGGAGTTTTGGACCTTTGTGTCACCAATAGGCGGATGACACTCAGCTCTATCTCTCCTTCCACCCTTCTGCAGTGGAGGCTGTCCCGTCCCTTGAGCGCTGCCTGGACGTGGCGCTGGGATGGATGAGGGAAAACAGACTGAGGCTGAACCCGGGCAAGACGGAAATCCTGCGGGCGGGGCCCCCTAGTGTTTGTGGTCTGGGTGCTTCCCTCTCTTTTGGGGGAGCGACTCTTTCCATGAAGGATGAGGTGCACAGCTTGGGCATACTCTTAGACCCAGCACGGTCAGTGGAATCCCAGATAGTGTCTGTGGTCCGCACCGCCTTCTTCCATCTAAGGTGGATTGCCCAGCTGCATCTCTACCTTGAAACCAGGTCCCTCACCATGCTGGTTCATGCATTGGTAGTCTCGAGATTAGACTACTGCAATGCCCTCTACGTGGGGCTGCCCTCGGGGGTGCTACGGAGACTTCAACGGGTCTAGAACTCGGTGGCCAGATGGTTCAGTGGGGTTAGGAAACACCAACACATTTTCCCCACCTTGGCCACCTTGCACTGGTTACCTGTTCGCTTCCGTACCAGCTTCAAGGGGATGGTGTTGACCTACAGGGCCCTAAACGGTTTAGGACCTCGATATCTAGCCGAGAGCTTCCTTCCGATCGGGTCTGCTCCGTCCTGTCAGATTGTTTCTGAGTTCTGACCCCCGAGAGAGGCCTGAAAAAATGACCACTGGTGGGAGGGGCAATGGGTAATCTGCATAATTAAAAAAAAATAAAAAGGTAAACTGCCCAGAGAGTGCTTTAACTGCTATGGAGTGGTATATAAGCAGCACACTTTGCTTTTTTTTGTTTTGAAATGGGTCCCTGTATCACACTTCATACATGGCCAGTTCAGCCTGCATTTTAAAAAAAGAAGCCTTTGCTACCTTCACATCGAACCTTTAAGCAGAGCTTGGAAAACTTTCGTATCCTGTGTCCTATAGGCGGGAATGATAACAATCCTGCATAGTTTACCATGTTTTGCACCTTTTCCACGTGAAACCAATAGTGGATTCCTCGCTCTAGAAGAGATGGCGTCTAATAAGAATCCTGCGTAATATGGAATTTCTTTCAGAGAGGGAAAAACAACCGCTGCATCTAGCAGACAGAAATCTCCCTATAAAGGGAAAAGAGGAATATTTTTCCTTGATTCCTCTCCAAGAGCGAAAGGTGGAGGGAGTCGCAACCTTGTCGAAATACCAAAGCAGGAGACCACAAGTGATATTGTGAGTCCTTCACACTGCCAGAGACTCCCAAGTTCTCTTCACAAACACTGTCCCCTGTCTCAATTTGTGCTCCATGGTGTATGGCAAAATACTTGCTGGAAATGTTATAAAGAGAGTGACCTTTAATAAAGGATTGTATCCTGAGACCATTTTCCCAGACACAAAGTGACCTTTCCAACCCAGCTGGGGCGGGGTGTATGGGTTGTGGGTCGAGCCTGGACTTCCAGCCCCCTACTTCCTGCTGGGCTCCTCTGTTTGCCCAGCCGAGTTTTTCTTTTCTCCTCTTTTTTGCATGATTATTGTGTCACAAGGGAGCGTTCTGTATGCAAAGCAGGCCAGGCTGCCAGCCCTGAACCTTTGCAAATCAATTTGTCTGTGAAGAAGAAAAGCAAGCCAGTCCAACTGGAGTGAAAGATGGCCAAGGAGAGCCCGGGGGGGGGGGGGGGGAAGGAGAGGCAAAAGAACCGACCCCTCTCTTTGTGACGTCACGTGGCGAAACGCTCTCGCGTCGCAAATGCAAGAGAGGGGTCCCCGGCCATTCATATCTTTGTGTCTCTTGGCCCAGTCAATCCCAGTTTTGGGGGAAAAATAAATATATTTTGAAGGCAATGACATGGATGGTTAGGAAGAGGGGTACCGGCTGCAGTTTGGCAGATATAGAAGGCCTTGGCTAATGTTAGCCTTCCCTCCCCAACTCAAACCAGAACCACAAAGCTGAGGTTAATACAGGTTGCAGTTCCTCGAGCAATGTGGAAAACAGACATGGTGCTTAAAAGCATTTCTTGAGACACCAAGAGCAGCTTTTATGGTACCCCCATCCATAAATGTTTGATCATAATCCCCATCAGCCATTGGAAAGTGCGTTAAGACAGTGGTTCCCAAACCGTGTGCCACAGTGCCCTGGGGTGTTGCCAAACCCAACCAGGGGTGCCACGGAATCTCCTCCTTTTTCTCCGCTGCCTCCCTCCCTCTCTCTTTGACCAATGGATCTCCCTAGAGGCCAGCCGGGATCATGCCCAACACCTTGCCTGTGCCCAGGTGTAGACTCAAGGGCAAGGCATTAACTCTGTCCCCAGATGCCCGCCTACGCAGGAGGAGGAGAGGCCGAGCCGGTAGCGGTGTCGCTTTTTTGCGCTGGGATGGGTCAAGGGAGCAGCCACGAGTGGAAAAAATTTGGGAACCACTGTGCTAAGAGATAACATGGTTTGCAACCAAAGGCCTCACATTAACCTTCCCTTCCCTACATTACCTCCTACAACCCCCCCCCCCCCGTAAGGTAGGTCACTATTACTTTTCCTAGATAATGGGCAGCTCAGTGGCTTCAGAGCCAGAGGTCGGGCGTCAGATCCTCCAGTGTTCTTCCTGGGAGAAGAGCCAGCCTGTGTGGCCTTGGGCCAGCTGCCCAGTAGTCCCAGAGAAGAAGGGAATGGTAAGCTATTTCTGACTACTCTATACCTGGAAAGCCCTGGGAAGGGTTGGAATAAGTTGGTGTTGGCTTAGCAGTGCATAATTACTATAAGTGGCTATAAGAAAGAATGGCAAAGCTTGGAGAAATAAATTTAAGGATCACAGCTCTCAGAGTCCCTCCACCCACCAGAAGAATGCTTTGAGTACCAGAATTTGACCTGAGAATCAGAATGGGGGTCACAGTCCCTCAATGCAACAATCTCGTTGCAGAGTTTTGAATTTTGGGTAAAATTCGTTTGCTACGCAGTCGATGTACAGAGACTCACGGAGGAGAATCGCTACCATTTCCCCAGATCGCCAACCCCTTTTTCATTAACTGGCACTTAAAGTCTCAATAATTCACTCTAAGACATGTGTAGGAGAAAGAATAAAAAATGCTTCATTACTGACAGTGGTGAACAGATCAACAGCGAACAAACAACGGCTTCCAACAGACTAAAAATACAGTTTTATTTAGTGAGTGACAGGGTTTTTATTGTATTTTATTACAATTTGGTCCTGCTGGTTGCAACGATGGTTTGATGTGTTGTGCACTGCCCAAAGAGTGTTTGTACTAGTGGGGCAGTAGAGAAGTAGGAAAAAACAAACAAACAAACAAACAAACTGAGGAAAATGCTTGGTTGACTCCCCTTATATGTTTGTGTGATCCCCCCTGGGGTACACAGTGTTTTACAAGAGAGTTGTGGCCATTGAATTGAACAGAGTTGCATGTCTGTCACTGCCGATAAGGCTGCAGAGTTATGTTTATTGACTCTTGTTTGTATTTAGGTATTGTATTTAGGTAACCAGAGAATCTTGCTAAGAGGTAAGAGCTACCTTAGGTCCTTTTTAAGGAGAAGGGCAGGAGAAAGAAAGAAAGAAAGAAAGAAAGAAAGAAAGAAAGAAAGAAAGAAAGAAAGAAAGAAAGAAAGGTATAGACATTGCTGATAAAAAAGCAAATACACTTACACCTCTCCCCCCCCCCCCCGAGTGTACAGTGGTGTGTTTTCTACATGGGTAACCCACCATGACCATATGCAAACGCTTTCCACTTCAGTAAGGTGCTATTCTCATGGGCCTTCTTGCCACAGGTGGGGACCTTTCTTTCAGCTTGAGTACCAAATTCTTCAAGGAGAGTTCCCCCCCCCCCCCCGCACCCAGGGGATTTTAAAATTTATTTTCCTAAAAAAGGATCCGAGGCAGCTGACATCAATAAAAACACGGCATTAAAAGCTAAACACCGCAAAATTACTTAAATCATTAAAAAGAAGTAATCATATTATAATTGAAACGTTATGAAAACGCATTACTGAAACCAGATGTAGAAGCAACAAAATACACACCCTCCTGTTAAAAAACCTCTCTCGTCACGAAGGATAAGCCTGCCTGGAGAGAAAGGTCTTTGCCTGCTTGCGGAAGGGCAGCAAAGAGGGGGCCAGGCTGGCCTCCAGTGGGAGGGAGTTCCAAAGTCTGAGAGCAGCCACAGAGAAGGCTCTCTCCCAGGTTCCCACTGAAAGCGTCTGGTGGGACTGAAAGAAAGGCCTCCTCTGATGATCTTACCACCCGGGCAGGCTTGTAAAGGGAGATACAGTTTTTGAGATAGCTTGGCCTCACTCCATTTAGGGGCTTATAGGCTAAAAGCAACACATTCCGGTAGGGTGCGGTCAAAGAGGAAAAGGTGGGTCCCACCCCCAAAGGTCCCCCAAAACCAGGACAATTTGGCTTAAAGATTTCACTGCCCATAAGATGGCTTCAGAAGAAGCCCGCAAAATGTTTAGAAGAGGGGAACACCTATACAAAAGAGGGGAAGAAACAAAAGAAGAACTTTGGGAGCCACACCTCTTCATTTTTATTTTTACTTTTAAATGCAGTGTTTCTCGTACTGACTAGAATTGCAAGACTCGGTGCAAAGTCAGACTTAAATTGCACTGGTGACTCGACTCAGATTCCCCCCCCCCCCAATGACTCAGATTCAACTCGTGACTCGAAGCCCCCCAACCCCTCCCTTTTTTTCTGGGGAAAAAAGCTTGTTTTTAATAGGGACTCAGACTTGAGGCTTGGGACTCCGGACTTGGTATCAAAGACTCAGACTCAGATTTGGGACTGGGACCCAGAGACTTGCCAACATCCCTTGTGTTTCTATCCTGTGAAGTTGGCGCAGTGGTTAAATTGCATTATTGCAGTCAAGACTCTGCTCACAACCAGAGTTCGATTCCGATGGGCTCAGGTAGCCAGCTTAAGGTTGACTCAAGCCTTCCATCCTTCCAAAGTCATTTAATTGAGTACCCAGTTCACTGGGGGGGGGGGGGATGGGGGGAGGCAATGTGTAGTCTGCATAATTTTTTTTTAAAAAAAGGTAAACTGCCCAGAGAGTACTTTACCTGTTATGGTGTGGTATATAAGCAGCACACTTTGCTGTTTTGTTTTGAAATGGGTCCCTGTATCACACTTCATACATGGCCAGTTCAGCCTGCATTTAAAAAAGAAACCTTTGCTACCTTCACATCCATTGAGACTTTAAGCAGAGCTTGGAAAACGTTCGTATCATGCGTCCTATAGGTGGCTTATGGGAGTTGTAGTCCAACCAAGAACCACTCCTAAGCACTGCTCCCAACCCCATGCCTACAACATCGTCTGAATACAGAACAAAGTTAAAACTGGATGATCTTATATTCCGTTTTGGAGATGTTTAGAAATCGTAACCGCCCAGAGTAGACACGTTCTAGATGGGTGGTATATAAATCTAATAAATAAATAAATAAATAAATAAATAAATAAATAAATAAATAAATACATACATAAGTAAATAGATAGATAGATAGATATTTAGATAGATAGATAGATAGATAGATAGATAGATAGATAGATAGTATTGTGCTTGATTCTCTCCCCCCGCCCCCTTTTAAAATAAATATATTTTGTTTTTCTTTTAAATGCCACAGATTGCCATGAGGCGTTGTGGGAAGGGTGAGGACAAATAAATCAAGATAAATAAATGTAGAGAAAAAGAGGTTAAAAAAAACCCCACACAGAAGTAAGGTTTTCAATGAATTTGCTTTTGTGTATAAGGCTGCCTTTTAAACACTCAACAGGCTCATTTACATGAGCAAAATAACGCCTTTAACACTGATACACTAGCCAAACCCTGAATTACGGCATCGGGGCCATTCTAAAACAGCACAGTAGGGAAGCATCCCGCTGGCAGGGCATTTATGCACATAGACAGGGAAAGAAGAGGCCAGCTTTCCTCAATGCGGGAAAGAGAAATAACCAAGGCACAAAATACATGGCCATACATAAACATTCCCCTTTCCGAAGGGTTAATGGTATTGATTTCTGACAGGCTGGGCTCAACATTAATCAGAATCTCCCCACTAGCCTCCCGGTGCCAACCCAAAGCCAGAGAAATGCAATTATTTTTGCTTCCCAAGTTTCAGATTTTCTTGTGACAAGGCCTTCTGAAAGATATGGATATACTTGTTGTTTTTGGGAGAACAGTGAAGTAGATTAATTCTGATGGGAGTAATTAATCTTTTTAAAAGAAAAGACAGGGGGCAAAACTCATGGAAAAAAAGGGGACTGGCTGCAAAAGTTACTACATGTACACGCCAGGGTGGGAGAACACTGGAGGAGAGCTTAGGCAAGTTGCTATTTTTTGGGAAGAAAATCTCCCAGAATCCCCATCCATCACAAACAGGAACCTTTTCCTGTTTGTGATGGATGGGGAACCTTTTCTGAGTGTTGTACTCCACGTTTAAAAGCGCTGCACTGTGGCGCTCTAGTCCTCTGTAAGTGTCACCCTTCATATTTACATAGCGCTTTGTGGTATCATGGTTACAGCGCTAGACTAGATGCCCAGATTCATGTCTCCACTCAGCTATGAAGCTCAGTGATGGACCGGTCACTTATCTCTTAAACTGACCTACCAAGGAAGGTTCCTGTGAGTGGGAGAACATGCATGCTGGCTGGAGGTCCTTAGAAGGAAAGATGAGATCTAACTCTTAAGAACTGCCTAGGATCAAGAAACATTAAACCGTGCAAACATAAAAATGGATCCAAATCAGTCTTTTTGCCTTATTTAGCACCCTCCGAGGTTCTGTAATCCAGTCAGGCCGTGTGCCGATAAGCTAAATAAACTCCAACAATAATCCATTTGTACAAACAGCAGTTAAACTATAAGGTAAAGGTAAAGGTTCCCCTTGACATTTAGTCCAGTCATGTCCGACTCTAAGGCGCGGTGCTCATCCCCGTCTCCAAGCCGTAGAGCCAGCGTTTGTCCATAGACAGTTTCCGTGGTCACGTGGCCAGCGCGACT
Organism: Intellagama lesueurii; assembly: GCA_037013535.1. Lineage (NCBI taxonomy): Eukaryota > Metazoa > Chordata > Lepidosauria > Squamata > Agamidae > Intellagama > Intellagama lesueurii. Next base: position 344,492,856 of record JBAJHW010000001.1, on the reverse strand, counting down.
AGACACGGAACGCCGTGACCTTCCCACCGAGGTGGTACCTATTTATCTACTTGCATTTGCATGCTTTCGAACTGCTAGGTTGGCAGGAGCTGGGACAAGTGACGGGAGCTCACTCCGTCGCGTGGATTCGATCTTACGACGGCTGGTCTTCTGACCTTGCAGCACAGAGGCTTCTGCGGTTTAACCCGCAGCGCCAACACGTCCCACAGTTAAACTATAATGGTGGCTAAAACACAGTCATGGACTATTAAATTGTTTAACCTATTCCTTCTTGAAATGACATAACATCTGCAAAGGAAAAAAAAGTTGCCATAGGATTCTGGGGCTTGTAACCCAGAAGAGTATGGGGTCAAGGGGAAAGCATTGGAGCAGGTAAATGAACAGTGGTCCTCCTTCCTGTAAGTCAGGCCAAGAGATAGTGACTGGACTAAGGCCATGCAGAAAGCTTCATGGCTTGGTGGAGATTTGAATTTGGGCCACCCCAGGCCCTGATTGCTAAACTCTAAGCGCTATATCATACTTGATCTCAACACAGTGGTTTCCTTGGCTTCTTCCAAGGAGAACCATTCGCTCCCAAATGTAGCTCAGATTTCTGGGCTAATCATTGAGGATCACAAACATTTACACACTCCCTGCCACCCAGCCAATCGTGGCTGATTGGTATCAATCAAATGCAGAGTTGGGTTCTGCAGTCATGCACAGACAGAAGCTAAAGGATAAAGGCTTTTGGTTGAAGGGTTCTGGGAACTGTAGTCCGACCAAACAAGTGATAACAACAACAAAAATATTTTCAAAGGTTGGTTCAAGGGCACCAGGAGAAATAAACAGTAATAAACCGATGAACCAACTCCTTTTTTTGGTATTAGTAGCCATGCCAGTGGCTTTTAGATAATTTTTTGTCAGGTAAATTAAATCCTGGAAATTAAATCAGTACTAGTGTTTCCCCCAGAACCATAATCACTTTGTGTTGTTGAGAACCCACCACCTTTAAACAGAGATGAGGAATGTCAATTTTGGGTGGTGGTGGAGGAGGATGACAAAGCCCATAATCCCCCAAGCAGCATAACCACTTACTGCAGGGTTATGGAAGCTGTAGTCCAGAAAAACAATGTGACCAAGTTTTGCTTGCAAAGCATCAATAGCCGCTGGTGCTGCTAAACATTTCTGTTTTTCTATAATGTGGAAGTGGAACAGAAGTTCCACAGGGCACCTAATGCACTTCTAGTATATCACTCAACCCCAAATTATTACTGTTCCATTTTGGAAAATATGTATGTTTATGCTCTATTTTTCCCCTTTCAGCTGTAGCTCCGTGGTTTAAGTGGAGAAGTCAGAGGTTCGGAGTTCGAATCCCTGCTGTGCCTCCTTGACAGGGGCTGGACTTGATGATCCATAGGGTCCCTTCCAGCCCTGCATTTCTAAGGTTATTAGTATTATTATAGAGCACTGGTGCATATGCATGTGTTGAAAACAGGCAGGTAGAGAGGCCAGAGGTTTTCTCCTCTTTGTGCTTTTTTTAAGATCGATGTGTAGATTGGTACTCTTAGGCTTCCCCACTCCTTCCATTGAGCTCTCCTCCTGCTCCTCCTCCTCTTCAGTTCAATGGTTACCTTTACACTTGCTTGCATAGCAGCCAGCTCCAGTGGCTTCTTTATATAAGTTGAGGATTCTTCATCCTCCTATACTGCACATAAATGGAGTGCCTTGAATACAATAAACAATACCCCCCTCCAGCTTTTGCCTAATTCCAGTCTCCAGACCAATTATGTCTGCTCTGCAGTTACAAACAGCCAGTAAAATAGCAAATGATTCAAAGTTTTTATTGAACAAATAGCAGCATCATGCAAGTCTGTGTGATTTTTCGCTGGGGAGACCACCGAGGGATATAGCCAGTTTCTCCTTCCTCCCGTGACGCACTCCTGGTGTAAATTGGGAAAGGGGTGTGGCTGCTATTCATCAATCTATTAAAGGGACAGGAGATCTCACCCTGGCTTTTTGTGGTCTCATGGCATTCGGTCCTCAGTCTGTCCACACGACGTTGTGGAACTCTCAGTCCCACGGCAGTGTGTGTTGGACTGGCAGTTTTCATTAATGCAAGCCTAAATCATCATCTACCTACGATTTCCACCCCTCCCCTGCTTGTTTACCTAGCACACGCTAACTACTGCACAACTCAGGCCCATTATAAATATATGTCAAACAGGAAGTCCCCTTTGCTTCTCCTTCCTTGTTTGACTGCTTCATCTCTCTTGAAACTTCAATAAACAGACGTCGAGTACAAGCTGACCTTCCCATATAGGTCTGCCCCTGAGAACCAGTTGGTTATAAAACCACCCAGAAGGACAGGGGGTTTATTTGTGTTCATTCAAATGGCAGCAAGAGAAGAGGAAAATCTAAGGTCAGATGGATTAACTCCATAAAGGAAGCCATGGCCTTCAGTTTGCAACACCTGAACAGGACTGTTAATGACAGGATCTTTGGGAGGTCATTGATTCGTATGGTTGCCGTAGGTTGGAGGCAACTCAGTGTTGCATGTGTGCTCTGTGCTGCCAAGTCAGAACCGGCGTACAGCGACCCGAATAGGGCTTTCACGGTAAGTGAGATATTTAAGGAGTGACTTTACCAGTTCCACTTCCCCAGTGAGTTTTCATGGCCAAATAGGGATTTGAACCCAATTCTTCAGAGTCTCCTGTTACTCTGTCCACTACACCACACTGGGAATACTGTCACATAACAACTCTTAAGTGGCTTTTGGATGATCACAAAAGGCAGCATCTTCACCTGGACTGTCTGTATACCTGAAAATATAGTCTACATGTACTACTCTCCAGGGTTCCGTGGACCTAACTTTTAAATGAATATTTCAAAGACAGCTGGAAATGTTCCAACGAGTTGCATTTTTAAAAAAATGCAGCTTAAAAATCAGCAACAAGAATGCAAACTTAACTTAACTTAAGCTGGATAATTTGTAGAGATCTGTCTCTTAGATTCCATGCATCAGAAAAAACAGTGTGACGGGGGCTAACTGAAGAAATGCTCCATGTTTCTGTATGTCCAGCATTTCAATAGGCTGGAATCCTGTTGATGTGTATGTAGCACAACTACATAAACACAATTTACCAAGGTGCCAGGGGACTTCTCAGATGTGCAACTGGGTGTGTGATCATGCACATGACGGGGATACCCCCCCACACACACCTTGTCAAATATCTGAGCACCTTCTGCAAATATTAGTGGAACACTATTGGTGGGTTGTCACCAAAACCTTGTCTTCTGAAGTCCAATACATAGCAGACCAAAGAGCTGGAACAGGTGAAAATTCAAAACCCTAAATTAAGATGTTTGGGGTCTATATTTCTGCTTTGTCTGTAACAACAGCTTTACTTCGGAACTCTTATGTTCTCCTTTATAAACCAAAATAGAGAACATAAACCTTTCCTTTGTGTGAGACCCCAAGATTCTCATGCCCTTCACTGACCAACTGAAAAGGGTGCATGGTTCTTTGGCAGAGAAGTCACAAATGGGGTACAGCTTGCTGTTGTGATTCCACCCACCCATGCCACATGTTTATTTATTATTATGTGTTATGTTCATATACCACCTTTCCTCCAGAGATGAATTCAAGACCGCGTGCTTGGCACTCCTTCTCCCCATTTAATATTCAGAACAACCTTGCAAGATAGGCCACAGAAGGAGGGGAGGGAGGGAAGGAGAGATGGGTCCTAGGTAGAGATAGGCACCAACCACCAGTTCAGCCGTTCATGCCAGTTCAGCTGTTGGCCAAACAGGTATTCCGAGTGGGTGTCCACTCGGAAGCAGTACCCCAGCTTCCCTGCCCTGTCTCCTCCAGGTGGTGCTTCTGAGTGGGCACCTGCCAGAGGAAGCACCTGTTTCACCATTGAACTGGCACGAACCGCCGAACCAGTGGTTTCTGCCCATCTCTAGTTCTAGGTCATCCAATGAGTTGTACGTTGGCGCTTGGTAGAGTTTGGTGTGTATCAACTTGACAGCACACAATTATCGTGATTAACTAACCTATAGGATTCATGGCCACTGGTGAGAAAGGGCTGAGGAACCTACCTTCATTTATTCCAAAGAACTAACATTTCCACATGAGGGTTTTAATGGGAACTACTTTGGACCAGTTTGTGAGGTGGGGGAGAACACCCAGTATTTCACGGTTTCCACATTTGTCCCATGATCTCCAGCATCTGATTAGATCTGAAACCAAGAAGGTGTTTCTTTGACATTTGTGTCATTGTCTTTCAATCTTTCAAAGTCTTGTGGGAGGCACAACCTCACAATGTCAGACGTAGCTTAAAATCATCAGGCTCTTGTGACCCACAGAAAGGGGAAAGGGAAAGGAGAGGAGAGGCTGTGTGGGGTGGCTATGGGGAAGGGGGAAAAAAAAGAGAAATCCCATGAGTTTTATAGGGTGCCTTGAAGGTGAAAGAGTGGAATTGTTTTATGTGGGTGTTCATGTTTGGGTTTTCCACGCTCGTAGAAAGAAATAAAACCACTCATTTGAACTGTGAGGAATTGAGAAGGGAGGGAGCAGACTTAATGGGGATCTCTGGGGACGAAAAAATAAAACAAACTAATCACATACCGTAGTAATCCAAGGGGAGTCGGAAGGTGGCTTATGGAGAGGTACTTTAGAATAAGTTGCAGCCAGACATAGGAAAGCCCTCTGAAGTGATGGCTTGATTTCAAAAGCTGGGCTCAGTAGGAAAAAAAGAGCAGACCATAAATTTGTGTGTGTGTGTGTGTGTGTGTGTGTGTAAATGTCTTAAAATTATTCCATATGCCATGCATTTAATAATAGTCTCTGCTGAGCTGGAAGGATCCCTGTGGATCACTGAGTCCAGTCCCTGTCAAGTTGGCACAGCGGAGAATCAAAGTCCCAACCTCTGGCTCCACAGCCAAATACTTAAACTAGAGATGGGCACGAACCAAACCACGAATCAGAAAAAGAGGAAGAGGGAGGGTGGCGGAGGGCAGGAGCAGGCAGGCCCACCCCCCCCCAGGCATGAACCAAAAAAAACAACCGCAAACTGGTTCATTTCTCTGGAGGTTCGTGATGGTATGTAGCTTGTGGTACATGGTTAGCCACAAACCATGAACCAGCCTGATTCGTTGTTTTCTGGTTCGTGTGCCCATCTCTAACCTAAACCGCTGAGCTTGCTTTCATAGTGCCCGACACACTACTTGGCACATTGTCAGTTTGCCACACTTAGCCGAGACAAGTTATTCAGACCTTATGCAACTCCCAGTAGGATTCTGGCCCATGTGCTATGTGCTATTTTTAGCACTAGTGTGTTAGTTCTCAAACATCATCGCCATATCCCCGTAATAGTGAAAGTGCGGTATTTTCACCAAGATCGAAAACTTGGAAGTTGTGGATAGCTCAATGATTTAGGTATCTGGCTGCAGAGCTGGAAGTTGGGAGTTCGATTCCCCACTTTGGCCCCTTGACAGGCGCTGTACTCAATGATTCATAGGGTCCCTTCCAGCTCTGCAGTTCTAAGATTATCATATATATTATATTGTGGATATACATACCATGGAAATACCCTATTCAATACTTCCCAGAGGTTAGGGATGCTACTTTTCTGAAGGAAACTTCCATGCATCCCTTCCTTAAAAAGGATGTGGGCATGTTGGCTGCAGGATGCTGGGATTTGAAGTGTAAAAATGGATTCCCAGATCCCAGATTCTGCCTCCAGCTGGACTACCGTGTTGAGAAAGTTACAAGTTCCACTGTTTGCTCTCTCCTGTAGGAGAGAAACAGAAGAACACAAAGTCAAGAGCTGTACAAGTGACTAATGGTGCCAGTCATAAAGGTTTAATCACCATCTTTGGATTGAGATTGTAAAACCAGAGTCTTGGTGCTAGGATTAATTGTGTTCCTGCTTCCCTTTGCTGTACTCTATCTCCTCTGTTAAAAGGATGGCTAGTTTTGAGTTATGAAGACGAGGCTCCACACTAGTTTGGGCCACCCGGCTAGAAATTTGCCCCCCCCCTCCCCACAACCTCCCCACGGATTTAGCATTGACTCCGGCCGCTAAAAAACGGACCCGAGGGCATTGGCCTTTTGGGCTGACAACGCTGTAAAAAGTTTAAAGCCGCAAACCGCTTTGAGAAGCGAACAAGGAAAGAAGAGCCGGGAAGTCTAAAAAGGTTAGCCTGAAATGCACTTTACTGTTATTTAGGAGAACAAATGACTTAAGGAAAAATTTCAAATACCAGAATACCCTACAGGGAGGAGATATAACTATTAAAGGGCTGTTACAGCAGCAATAAATGGAGGAACAATAAAAATAAATTGATGAAGTAAATGTCAGCTCCGGTCCCTTGAGCTGGCCCCCACACCTTTGTCCAAAAGTAGAACATCTCCAATTACAGAAGGTTGGGATCAGCATTCAATGACAACATGACAAGGACGGCGCAGAAAGAAGACAATTACACACAGCCTTGAAAAATTGTGCCGCCGTACAATGTAGGGGAGAAATCCATTAATGGCGCTCCGCTTCTACTTTTGTCTAATAATCCTGTAAAAAGCGGGATATGGAAAACAACAACAATGTGTGTGTGCATGCACACGGGTACAAGATTTCCTTTGCTCATGGCAAGGCAGAAGAGAGAGGATGGTTGGGCACCCAAAATAAATGACCCCTATGTGGAAGTCAGCGGTTTGGGTTTAGAATTCACACAGCCATGATGATAAAGAAACCTTGACTGTTTTAAAAAAGGTATTAAAGTGAAAAGGACCTTCATACTCCCTCCCTCCTCTTTCAACTTTGTTGGCTGAGATCCATGATGGTGGAATAGAAATTCTTTTGTCGAACAGGCAGGAAAGAGAAGAGCAAGGCCTTCTCTGCGAAAAGCTTGGAAGAAGGTGGGACTTGGTGGTAAACGGGGTAGAAGGTGGAAGACGATTTATCTTGTGCAATTTACAACAGGTGCTAAACATTACGAAAATCAGAGCTATTAAGCAATCAAATTAGACTATAATTAACAGAAGAAAACCCTACAAGAATTCTAATTAACTCATACCGGAACCCGTTTCGTGGTCTCCTCCAGTCGCCCCACTTAAAGCTAAAACTGAAGAACACGCAGCCACGTGGCGGGGGTGTGTGAGAATACATAACCCTGGCATAATGCTTTCTAAGTAGCTATGAAATGGCAACCACTGATGGTTTGGTTTCATTTCTGATGTTGATTGAACGTCCTGTTCTGCCGAATAGAGACCTGGATTTACAAATCCATGGGTTTGTTTGGTTTGTTGATTGTACCTGCTAAGGCTGAGATCCATAGATCCCTTAAGCAGGTTCCATAACCCCAGTGTTGTTGTTGTTTAGTCGTTAAGTCGTGTCCGACTCTTCGTGACCCCATGGACCAGAGCATGCCAGGCCCTCCTGTCTTCCACTGCCTCCCAGAGTTTGGTCAAATTCATGTTGGTAGCTTCAATGACACTGTCCATCCATCTTGTCCTCTGTTGTCCCCTTCTCCTCTTGCCTTCACACTTTCCCAACATCAGGGTCTTTTCCAGGGAGTCTTTTCTTCTCATGAGATGGCCAAAGTATTGGAGCCTCAGCTTCAGGATCTGTCCTTCCAGTGAGCACTCAGGGTTGATTTCCTTCAGAATGGATAGGTTTGATCTCCTTGCAGTCCGGGGGACTCTCAAGAGTCTCCTGCAGCACCACAATTCAAAAGCATCAATTCTTCGGCGGTCAGCCTTCTTTATGGTCCAGCTCTCACTTCCATACATCGCTACTGGAAAAACCATAGCTTTGACTATGCGGACCTTTGTCGGCAAGGTGATGTCTCTGCTTTTTAAGATGCTGTCTAGGTTTGTCATTGCTTTCCTCCCAAGAAGCAGGCTTCTTTTAATTTCGTGGCTGCTGTCACCATCTGCAGTGATCATGGAGCCCAAGAAGGTAAAATGTGTCACTGCCCCCATATCTTCCCTTCTATTTGCCAGGAGGTGATGGGGCCAGATCCCTTAAGCAGGTTCCATAACCCCAGTGTATATGGCCCCAAAGCTACCCTATAACAGGGATGTTGGCAAATCTTCGGGACCGGGTCCCAAGCCTCGGGTCTGAGTGTTGAGTCCTTTTGGACTCAGACTGCGCATGCGCAGCCCAGCTGAGGCTGGTGCCTGCCTAGAGTCAGCAGGTTAACTCTCCTTCCTGGAACTGGTGCCTGCCTCTGCGCCTATCAGCTGGAAGGCACATGCATGGGCGGACCCAGCAGCCGGCTCCTGGAAGAGAAAGCTAGGTCTGTTGCCTCTCAGGATGGTATGTCCCTCCCTTAGGGACTCAAAACACAACTCCGAGAAATGGTTCCAAGTCATGAGTTGCGTCCACGTCTGCCCCCAAACTCTCAAGTTGTGTCGGAGTCAAGTCGCTGGTGCGACTTGAGTCAGACTCAACAGGAAGTTTTGACTTGCGAGTACCCATCCCTGCCCTATAAACTCTGATATAGCTTAACTACCGTGTTTCCCCGAAAATAAGACAGGGTCTTATATTAATTTTTGCTCCAAAAAACACATTAAGGCTTATTTTCAGGGGATTTTTTTTTCCATGTACAACAATCTACATTCATTCAAATACAGTCATGTCCTCTTCTTCTGGTTGCTGCACAAGGGTGGAAGGCGGGGTTTCACTTAACTAGGGCTTATTTTTGGGGTAGGGCTTATATTACAAACATCCTGAAAAATCATACTAGGGCTTATTTTCAGGTTAGGTCTTATTTTCAGGGCAACAGGGTAGTACTGCTTGCCCCCAGAACTTTGTGGACTGAGGCACATGTTTACTGGCAAAGGAGAAGCCTTCAAGGCATAAGAGATACCACACCAAACCCCACATGCTGTTTTCGCCATATCATACCAACCCATCTTTATTCTCATTGTGTGATGACTGGGAGCAGTAGCTGGGACAGCTTTAGTAGGAACAGTAGCAGCAGTAACAAGGAAAGACTTGAGTGTGGAGTTTTTATACAGGAATGGGGACTTCTGGGCTGTGTGATTTGCCCATTCATCCTTCAAGTTCCTTATGTTGATATTTCCAATCACTGATTGGAGACATTTCCTGCACAGATCCGAGCTGTGCTTTGCCTGCCTGCCAGCTGGTATATTGGTGCGGACTCCTGAATAGGCATATGAAGACATGAGCTATGCTTTCCATCTTGTTTCACTACGGCTACGTTGGCAGGCAAATATGTTTTTATTGAAACAGGCCTTTGATTGAGTAACAAAGAAGGATTTTTTTTCACCTTAGCTGGGCATTTTACTTCTCTCCCTCTTTTTTTTAATAGTTGTGTTTGGTTGTGTTTTTAAAAAAAATGGTTTTAAAGTCTCTTTAAAAGGGGTGGTCTATCCTCTTTTTTTAAAAGTAATAAGTTGTTTAATCATGTTTTAATGCTGCATTTTTGGTTTGGAAAACTGCAACTTCTTTTAAAATTCACGTTGTAAGTCTCCTTGGGTCCTGTAAGGGAAAAAGTAGGACATAAAAAACCAACAGGATACCCCATTGGTAGAAGCAAGAGATTGGACCCTGGGGTCTCCTTGACTTGTGAATCCCTCTTCCACACCTAGAAACCTTTTTCGCACTTCCACTGGAATCCTCTCCCCACGCGCACGTGCGTACACACACACACACCGTTTTCATCAGAAAAGCATGCGAGCTAATTAGTTAACAATTGCCCCGAACTTTCAAGAGCTGAGCATTTAATAATATTACCTTCCCCTCACTCCAAGAGGATTTATTGTTTCTACAAGATTAATTGTAAATCCAATAGAAAATAATACAACGTCTGAGGTTCTGGCGAGATAATTATTGCAAAGATGGTATTAGCAGAGGGCCATTCTGACAATTCACCATTTTAATTGGTGGTTTCTAAGTCTTTTTAAATATCTCTTTACGAGAGAGGGGGGGTGTATGCTTTGTTTCATTACCCACTTAAATATTTTAGGCGGTTTTGAAAATCTTGCAGGTCCAAATTCATAGAATCATAAAATAATTGAGTTGGAAGGGGCCTATAAGGCCATTGAGCCCACCCCCTGCTCAAGGCAGGAACCCAAACCAAAGCAGATCTGACAGATTGTCTACTTTTCTCTTGAATGCCTCCAGGGTTGGAGTGCTCATTACTTCCCGAGGTAATTGGTTCCATTGTCATACTGCTCTAACAATTAAGAAGTTTTTTCCCCTGATATTCAGCCTAAATCTTGTTTTCTGTAGCTTGAACCTATCATTATGTGTCCTGAATTCTGAGATGATAGAGAACAGATCCTACCCCCTCCTCTGTAGGACTACCTTTCAAGTATTTGAAAAATGCTATCATATCTCCCCTCAGTCTTCTTTTCTCAAGGCTAAACGTTTGTCCCTGCCACCAGTTTCTTGGGCCTCACCATCCTTAATTAACAGAACTGGACACAGTCTGGAAATTCTGTGGTACTAAATTCTGTAGCACAAATTATCCATTTCCTACAACCCCGGAACACCAAAGGATTCTATGGCACCTTTAAGACAAACAAAGTTTATTTTTCATAAGCTTTTGTGGACTGCAGGCTGGAATCTACAGGATCTTTGTTCGAGTTTTGGAAACCTCGCATGCTGCCTTTAGTAGGTTTGGCTGGGAGAGACCTTCCTGAGCTGGGGTGACTCTGAATCAATCCAGCAGTAATGAATTCCTCCTTCTCTGCCTCTGATTTCAAAGAGAGCCATGGCCAACTTTCCCTCTAAACTGTGTGGCTGTGCAGCACTGTATTGATACCGTGCACCCACAGTTAGAGTTGTTGCTCAATTGGTTCCATTTGTGATCAGAACTTTGCATGCACGGGGTGGGGTTTCCGCTCAATGCTGGTGGACAATGTTCCGTCTAATTTCCCACCAGCACTAAGCACTGAACACCAGCACTGAGCGGAAACCCCACCCTGTCAAGTGTGGGTGCCTGGCACCAATACTGAGCTGCACAGTCGGACAGCCATGCAGACTAGAAGGAATGTTGGCCACGCCTCTCTGTTTCCCCCCTCCTTTTAGTCCTTAAGCAGTTAGTGTGTAGTTAGCAATTAGAGTGTGCAGTTGTGTAGTCTGCAGGAGTCTGCTGGAACCTATGTGTGAGCCTGTTAAGGCCTGTTGCTGTAAACAGTCACTTTTGTACAGTATGCAGAACGGTGAGTAAATGACACCTTTTTATTCTTTCTCTTACCATTGTCTCAAAGTGAGTTATTGAGATTGTAAGTGCCAATTGATGAGAACAAAAGAGGTGGTCTATTCTAGGGAGACTTAACACTAATTCTGCTTGGTAAGTCCCAACCCTTCTGCTGTGCGGCTAGAGGAGTTTAGCCAAAATCCAAAACTCTGCAACAAGTTTATGACCAAATAAAACATGTTTGTCTTAAAGGTACCAAAGAACTATTTGTGCGCTTTGACTAACACAGCTGACTCTTTGATATTTATTCCCAAACATTTTTTTGCACTTTAAGCCACCGAGAATGTATTTGTTAAGGCTGCTAGGTTAGTAGCATCCAATTCCAGGGTCAATGAAAACTGGGTTAAATTAATTTTAAAACATTGCGAAAAGGGGAAAGAGGGAAAGATATACCAAAAAAGCAGCAATGTGGCACATGGTAAAATTTCTGAAATGTGGGGGGAAATGTTATTTCAGAATTTTTTTGAAAAACAAGAACACTTATTTTCTTACACAAGGTTTGATGGATACTTACTTGTTGCATTCATATCCTGTATGACTGGTCCAAGTAACCAGAATCCAGTGAATTACATCCACGAGCATAATCAGGCCGCTGTACATCTTGGTGGCGAATCATCACAAATTAAAATGCCAGCATAAGCATTTGCTGGTGCAAACTGTGTCACGTGACTTGGTGTGCACCAGGAAATGCCTACATTGATTTTTCTTTTCTTTTCTTTTCTTTTCTTTTCGCAATTGATCCCTGAGATCTACACTGCTTTCATGAAAAAGAACTGCTGGATAGCTCACTGATTTCGGTATCTGGCTACGGAGCCAGAGGTTGGGAGTTCGATTCCCCACAGGGCCTGCTTGACAAACAGCTGGACCCGATGATCCATAAGATCCCTTCCAGCTCTGCAGTTCTATGATGATGATGATGATGATTACACAGGGTAAAAACATAATAGGATTGTGATTAGTGAGTTTCTGGATCGAGAGAGATTGTACCCCAGGTTTCCTAAACCCTAATTAAGCGCTCTAACCACTACATAGAGTGAGATGCAATGCTGGCATGGGTGTGGCAGGAACTCACATGTTAAGTTTTACTGGGCCTCCTTGCCCCCACCTCCCAAAAAACTGATGTTTCGGCTCTAAAAGGAGACAAATGCAAATATTTCACTTACCAACTGGAAAGCGAGCCACCCCGAAGGATGGGTTTTAATTGCATTCTGGATAGATCTTTTTTCCCCCTAAGCTTGCCTCCTTCTGCAATTTGGCCCACTGCCAAGTTCGTGCATAAGCAGCCTCGAGTACGCCAACTTTCAAGCCTTTCTTCTTCTTCTTCTTCTTCTTCTTCTTCTTCTTCTTCTTCTTCTTCTTCTTCTTCTTCTCATTTTGGCATTCACCTGGAAGGCCTGCTCTTTCCCATGAACCTGCCCACCTCCGTTCCCTAATGGCTCTCTCGAAGGGCATATGAGATGGGAGCAGGAGTGGGCTGGCGCTGAGGAGCCTGTGGAAAGACAATTTCGCCTCCTTCCGTTGCTGAGCGAGCAGCCTTGCTCCAAGGTTGGGAGTCCGTGGGTGGAGGTTAACCGGGACTTTGGCTCAAGCCCAAAGGGCTAAGAACACAAAAGACAGCCTCCAGTTCTGGGTGCCTCACTTTTGGAAGGATGGAGGGAAAGAGGAAGGGCTCGGAAGAGGCTGACGGAGACCATCAGAGGCAACGATGGGGACTTGAGTTGTGGGACTGGTTGTCAAATCAGACTGAAGCCGCATCAGTGACTCAACTCGGACTTGACTCAGGTTTTTCCCCCCCCCCAATGACTCGAACTCAACTTGCAACTCAGAAGTTGAACCCATCCACCCCTCCCTTTTTTCTGTTTGTTTTTAATAGGGACTCAAACGTGGGGCTTGGGACTCGGGACTTGGTGCCAAAGACTTGGACTTACTCGGGACTTAGACCCAAAGATTTGCCAAAATCCCTGGTCAGAGGGGTGGAATACAAAATAATGGTGGAAAGAACTGGCTATGTGTAGTGTGGAGGAGGCTCTTGAGAGTCCCCTGGACTGCAAGGAGAACAAACCTATCCATTCTGTAGGAAATCAACCCTGAGTGCTCACTGGAAGGACAGATCCTGAAGCTGAGGCTCCAAGACTTTGGCCATCTCATGAGAAGAGAAGACTCCCTGGAAAAGACCCTGATGTTGGGAAAGTGTGAAGGCAAGAAGAGAAAGGGACGACAGAGGACGAGATGGATGGACAGGGTCATCGAAGCGACCAACATGACTTTGACCCAACTCCGGGAGGCAGTGGAAGACAGGAGGGCCTGGCGTGCTCTGGTCCGTGGGGTCACGAAGAGTCGGACACGACTTAACGACTAAACAATAACAACAACAACAGTGTGAAGAAGGAAAAATTGAGAGGGGACTTGAGAAAACATTTCATGCAAGTACCTGTAAGGAAGACGACTAAGCCGTAGAAGGGCAGCAATGAAGATGTTAGAAAAGATCCAGGTAGGCATCCTTCCATCTCGAGAGACTATGGTAATGTGCTCTGGATAGAGGTCTTGGAACAACGTCTAGTGTGGCTGAGGAGGCCAATACGAGAGTGACCATCCCTTCATCATGTGTAAAAATGTGTCACTGGAGACCAAGATCAAGATCATCCACCCTATCCTATTTCCAATCACCATTTATGGGTGTGAAAGCTGGACAGTAAAGAAAGCTGACGAGGAAAAGAAAATGATTCCTTTGAAGTGTGGTGCTGGAGGAGAGCTTTGGGGATCCCCTGAAAGAGGATCAAGTGGGTCCTAGATCAAATCAAGCCTGAACTATCTCTGGAGGCAGAAATGAGGAAACAGAGGCTGCCCTACTTTGGGCACATCATGAGAAGGCAAGATTCTCTGGAAAAGACAATAACGCTGGGAAAGGTGGAAGATAGTAAGAAAAGAGGAAGATCACATTTGAGACAGATTAGCTCTATAAAGAAGCCACAGGTTTGAGTTTCCAAAAGTTGAGCTGGGCAGCTGCATTTTGGAGAGAGCTCATTCATAGCTTCGCTGTAAGTTGGAGGCAATTTAACAACATTAACATCTGTAAGGACTATCACAATGGGGAAAAAATGCAAAGACTAATTCTCTCCTGTCCCCCTTTTCTGAGCTACATGCTCAGCCTGAAGTCTAAATTCCAAATTCCAAATGAGAAGTAGTTTTGCAGTTTGCCTTCCATAGCTAAGAGGTATGTTTGGTGAAAATGTTAGACTATGCGAGGCCAGAGAAAAGCAGAAGAGGCCATTTTTTAAAAAAGAATTCCTATCAGTTTTGATCTTTGTCTCACTAGGAAAGCATTGCTTGGTTCTCTGTTTATCAACTTCAGGGTAAGGAAGGGAGAAACAGCTTTCTTACCTGCAAAGTTTAACTCAGATCCATGCAACCGTGTTCCTGTGGGCAAAGCATCAGCTACTTCTGTTGTGAGGTGTTTAAAGTTTAAATATCTTATATATTTATCTCGGATTGGAGATAACAGCGGGGAAAGGTTGTTAACCAGTCAGAGAGCCCTGATCCAGGAACTGGTTTGTTAGATCTTTTTTGAACGGTTTCCCCAAATCCCTGTCCAATATTTTCTGCCATTTTTCCATAGCAAACTATCGGAAAGGGTTCCTTAAAGGAAAAAAAAATAGCAAACTCCTTCTCTAGAAATGGTGTGCCTGGGTAACAGCTTAGATATTTTAGCAGGTTGGCCCTAACAATCTCTTAAGGCAGATGGATACTGGTGGAGTTTAATAACTTTTGTGCCACAGGGTGGTGGCAAACCTGCTCTGAGTTTTTAAACCAAATTTGAAAGAAGCTATCCGAGGTGCTGAACCTACTTGGGGGCTTGGATCCAGTATATAGGATTGCTTGTGGAAGGATCGGATGAAAAACCGGAGTGGATTCACTGCCTTTGCGACATCAGAATCCTCGGCTGGCTTTTATTGCTTGATACGTATACCGACCTAGGAAGAGCTTTTGAGAAAGGGAACATATGAAGCAGTATAAATTGTCAATCCTTGCTTGTCTTGTCTTCTGCAGCGAGGATGCTGAACTTCATTCCCCCCCCCCCCCCCGATTCCTTCTGCATGAAGGTGAGATAGTGCCTGGAGGTATTGAGCTCCAACATTTTATGCAGATCGTGGGACTCATGCAACATGCACACAAAACTGCAGTAGCTCCTGTCTTGTTACTCAGCCTTAAAAAAAAATAAATCTGAAGCACTGGATGGAGTCTTTGCATCTTTTTAAACATTAATCAGATAGCTGTAGTTCTTAAAGGCAAAGGATCCTAGTTTTGTACTGACTGCTCCAAACACCTTTTTGATAAATGGTGAAGACCTTGACAGGAAAAATAAAAACCCTCCCTCTTGCACTGGAGGTGAGGAATCTCACAGGGTTTCAGAATTCCTTGTCTAAGCATCAAATAATGCCAAGGCAGCCTAAATGGATAAAGTGGAGAGATTTACTGACTCTTCCTTCCATCCCTAGTCAGGAATCATGTTGTTGGTTCTCTGCTTGTTTTATCTGAACATCGATTCCAGGACCTGAAAATATCTATAAAGCCATCATCCTGAAAGCGTCTCAGTGCTGTACGAAATCACGACACTTTTTTTCCCCCCTTAAAAAAACCACAACACAAAGCCTCCAGGTTTCCACTGACATGTCCGCCCTCTCGCTTCCATTTTTTTGCACATAAAATATTCCACCGACTCGGGCAAACCTATTGACATGCAAGGCGTCCATCCCAATCAGAGGCTTTGCAGGCGCCGGCTCTAAATTAATAATAATTAACAATTAATTAATATTCCGATGCTGCACTAATGAAGTCTAACCCTCTCTTTCATAGCCGGACACAACAGCAGACAGGACTGAGGGAAATGCCAGCTTTGAACTGAGATGCCGGCGCTTCCTTTCTCTGTTGGCATACAAAGTCCACATTAGGCTTTTCGCTCCTCCCCTCTTTTCATGCTGCCTTTACTTTTCAACTTTTTGTTTTCAAAATTGCCCTCCGTTTTGGTGCTCATCAGAAGGAAAGGTTAATAGCACTGGCAAGCCAGGGGCCTACGGAGACCCGTCAGCCTTTTCCCCCAGTGCGCCTTGCCAACCCCCGGCAGGTTTGACCCCTAATATCCGGGACTCCCAGTCCGGGGCCTCTCTGGAGCAAAGACGACTAATTGTGCTGAAGAGTGTGGTCGGTTTCACGATCTGGGCAAACGTCCGCCGGGGACACAAACGAGATCATTTTGCTGCTATTTTCAGGCTCTCTTAATTTATTACAGACAAAATGGAGGGAGCCTCTCCTCCGCTCTGAAGATTTTCCAGTGCCATTCCATCAGTTTCAGGTTTGGCATGGTGGACACAGAGGTTGCACGTGTTAAAAAAGGCACAGCCCAGCCCCTTGGTGCTGAATCAAAACAAAAAACAAAAACCACAACTGTTCGAGTTGCCCCATAATATAAGGTGGGGTGGGAGAGAGTGAGCATCAGAGACCAGTGGCATGTTTGGGATAGGTTTATTTATAAACAAGCAGGTTGAACTGGGGTGGGGAGTCGGCATTGATTAAGCATCTAGCATTTAGCCAGACAGTCTGGCATCAGAACAGCCCATTCCCAATGGAATCTCCTTATCCAGCCAGCTGGAAAACTTTTGTGCCTCTGTATTTGATTTGCAGTTTCAAAATGATCTTCCCGGACCCTCCCTGCCCCCTGCCCAGCCTTGGGATGCACTGCAGTGCGTTAGCCACGAGCTAGTGAAGCAGCAATAGCAAAGAGTTCTGGGGGCACAGTAAAGATGAATACATTTTATTTGGCATAAGCTTTCCACGGACTCCAGTCCACTTCAGTTGAGTTTTTGAAGCACACAGGGGTTCAAAAAGAGTTCCGCTTTGAGCTAGGTTCTGCAAAGCTTTACCAAAGCCATTGATTGATTGATTGATTCCCCTCCTTTTACATCATTGAAAGACAATATTTGAAGCTAAAAGCAGTAAGTGCACAAATACTACAAAGGATAAAAAAAACCACACTAAAACACGGTAAACAAAAACAACACAAAAACACATTCAAAGCGGTAAGGTACAACAATCCATTAAAAAACCCATAGGCAGCAAGTCACTGAGGGAAAACGTGCCTGAAGAAGCCAGGCTGGCCTCCAGTGGGAGGGAGTTCCAAAGTCTGGGAGTGACAACAGAGAAGGCCCTCTTCCATGTTGCCACCAATCGCACCTGTGAAGGTGGTGGGACCGAGAGAAAGGCCTCCCCTGATGATCTTAACACCTGAGCAAGCTCATGATGGAAATGTGGCCCTTGAAATAGCTTGGGCCCATTACACTTGGAGTATTTTAGAAAGCTCCAGTTATTTTCTATGAAGAAAACTGCTCTTCCTAAACCTCTAGAAAAACCAGTTGTTTGTTCTCCAGCCACTAATTCATTTCTATTTCCAAAGAAATAGTGCCACCTTAAAAACAAAAACTTTTCAATTGATATACGTTTTCATAGACTGCAGCCTACTTCATAGACTCTCTGTTGTGTCTTCTGTGACAGTTTTAACACACCCATTCCTTGGGAACTGTTTTGCTTTGAATATTAACAACTACAGAGCAAGAACCACCAACCAGTTCAATAAACATCAGACAGCTGAAGACATTTCAGCTACCACAAATATTCACTGCTAGATGAGGTTATTGGTAGAGGGAGATTTTTGGTAATTAAAGACTTCCTCCTTCTGTCCTGGGGCTCCCACTGCTCCCACTGAATGCAGTAACAAAAGTTAGTCAGACCCTTCCACTGACGTAACTTACACAATAAGATTTTGAATGCTAAATAAAATGGATTGCCTGCCCTTCAATGAAGGGAGCATTCTGAAGCCCTGATAAAAGTGCAGTTCTGAAATACTTCATGCCTTTGACTTACCGGAGACCACCGCTTGACCTGGCCTGATCTGAACCTCCTTGATCTAAATTCAGCAATCCTGCCTGCTATGTCAGGAACATCTGAAAGAAAATTTCATCTGGAGCAAAACGGTGGAATTGTTTTGGGAGAAATATCTGGGAAATTTTGAATGAACAATCTTGGGAAGACAAACTGGTGGGATTTTTCTGGAAAGTTCTGCCCTTACCATGGTTCGCTGTCGGATTTTGCCTCGGGCAAAGTTCAAAAATTTGAGCCGGCTGCTCCTCAAGAGAAACACTGAGGGAGTTTGGAAGGAAGCCAAAGAATGTTCACATGGACATTTCCCCAGGAGGGATCGACACATCTCGAAATTTGGGTCTCAGAAACCAGGAAAACAAAAAAATGTTTCTGATGAGGTGGTCGACATCTCCCGCGCCCCTTTCCTCACCACGAAACCTTATCAAAAGTTCTCAGAGAGTCCCGAAAAGTTGAACGAGGCAAAGCCCCCAATGAATGTGCCATAAAACAGAGGTCATTCCAGGCTCAATAGACGATTTCTCCTGACACCTCTCCCAGAAATGGCAGGAGGGACCGCTCTTGAAAGAAATGGATGTCTTTTCTACTGACGGCTGCAAATCTCGCCACGCTGGGAGAGGGAAAAAGGGACATTATGCACAGGCAGGAGTTGAAGCAATTAATCCTTTACTTAAAGAATAATAAGCAGCCCGATTTTTTTTTCCACCCTGGAAGTGGGAACAAGGTAAAAGGGGTTAAAAACTAAAAGCAAGGACAGCAGACACCAATTAACAGAATGCTAATTGACAATTTCCCCAAGCCTCCCTGCAACATGCCAGACCTATTTCCCCAATTGCTAATTAAATCAAACTGCACACACCATACTAATTTCCCGAACTTTGGGAAGCTCAGGCGACAAATCAGATGTGAAACTAACTTAAGCATGTTGTCAGCGTCCAGCAAGAAAGAAGAGAAGAAGGGGTGTGTTTGAGAAGGGAAATGTGAGTACAATAAAAGGGGGAAAAACTGCTTTTGGATGAGATGGAACCTGCTTCGTGCTGATTTCCAGAAGTTATGGTGCAGAAGAGGGACTCCGGTTCTATTTATGATCATCTATGAAATGTCCTTCTCACCTCTTCCTCTCTTTGTTTTGAGAACGGGGGACCCTGTTACATGCAGATAGCTTCCCTAACCGTAGTTGGTGAAAATGTGGGTCACGGACCAACATTTCAGTTGAAATGTAATTGAAGAGGTTGAGCCTCTGAGAAGGAACGCCCCAAGCCATCTTCCTAATCTCTGCTCAAAATTAAAAGCCTGTAGGGCTGGCTCACTTTGAGGCCTTGAAGGCTCACTTTTAAAGAGGCTATCCGAGACATTGAGCTGGCTGAATAGCTCAGCGGTTTAAGTATCTGGCTGCGGAGCCAGAAGTTGGGAGTTCGATTCCCCACTTGGGCCTCCAGGGAGAAAAGCCAGCCTGTGTAGCCTTGGGCAAGCTGCATAGTCTCAGAGCGCCCCTAGAGGAAGGGAATGGTAAAGCACCGCTGAATAATCTCTACCTGGAAAACCCAGAGAAAGGGTCACCATAAGTCGGAATTGACTTGACTGCACATGATGATGATAATGATCCAGGACATTAGTCAGCTTTGCCACCTAATGTCCCCATCTTTTCTTATATTGTCTCTTGCTGTGTTGGTATCTAGATGGTAAACACTCTCTTAAGTTGGAATTTGTTGTTGTTGTTTAGTCGTTAAGTCGTGTCCGACTCTTCGTGACCCCATGGACCAGAGCACGCCAGGCCCTCCTGTCTTCCACTGCCTCCCGGAGTTGGGTCAAAGTCACGTTGGTTGCTTCGATGACACTGTCCAACCATCTCATCCTCTGTCGTCCCCTTCTCCTCTTGCCTTCACACTTTCCCAACATCAGGGTCTTTTCCAGGGAGTCTTCTCTTCTCATGAGATGGCCAAAGTATTGGAGCCTCAGCTTCAGGGTCTCTCCTTCCAGTGAACACTCAGGGTTGATTTCCTTCAGAATGGATAGGTTTGTTCTCTTTGCAGTCCAGGGGACTCTCAAGAGTCTCCTCCATCACCACAGTTCAAAAACATCAATTCTTCGGCGGTCAGCCTTCTTTATGGTTGGAATTACTCTGTAAAATTCTGTGGGCCTGGACTGTGCTAGATACAGAGCCTGGAAATTTCCAGGTTTTGGACTACAATTCCCAGCAGCCATATCAGATAGGAGATTCTGGGAGATGTGGTTGATGTTTCAGCTGGATGTTTCACTTGCTGCTACCACTTGTACTGCAACTATTACAGAACTGAGCTGAAGTGCTTTCACAATCAATCACCACATTTTCAGGCAGAAAAATGGGAAGAGGCGATGTTAGTGTTTTTAGGATGCGAACGTTGACCAAACCTATCTAGAAATGGTGATGATGCTCCTGTCATAGCTACCACTTAAATTTTTATTCTCAGCCATGCTATGTGGTGATCTACTGTAACCCATGAGGTGGGGGACAGAGAAGGGTGTGTTAGTAAGTGAAATGAAAGAAAAGGGGATGGGGAAGTGAGAGAGAGAGAGGGAGAGAGAGAGAAAAGGGGGTGACAGAAAGAGAGAGGTGGGGTGATTAACAAAGCAAGAAAGGGTTTTACATATGGAGAGAGATAACTGTCCCATAAGACCAAGCCCAACTCTCTGCTGAATGCAGGAATCTGATAGATGATTGTCTAATTTTCTCTTGAATACCTCCAGTGTTGGAGTGCTGGCTCCCATGGATAATTGGCTCCGTTGTCGTACTGCTCTAACAGTTAGGAAGTTTTTCATGATATTCAATTGAAATTTGGCTAGAAATGTGGTTTGCTGAATCAGAGTAAGAAAGAGGGTGACAGAAAGAAAAGGAAATGGCAGAAGAAGAGGGTGGGAGGAGAGGAGACAAATAGAAATAGACATTGTAGATAATCTGTCATTGGAAGAGGGATTTGTGTAATTGCTGAAAGCACTTGAGTGCATCACAGAAGTCTATCTCAGCTCATGTAAGGTACAGATTTGCTTTTGTATTATGATTAGTCTTCAGGCCCTCAGCATCGTATTCCTTTGGAGTGTGCTTTCTCAAACATGGAAGTATGTGTGAACCTAGTCTTTTCACCACTGGCATGCTTTCTGCTCTCATGACAGGGTATCTATAATATCCCTTTCCGTGGTGTTTGGGGTGGTGTGTCAGATAGGAAATGTAAGAAAAGGGTTGGGGAAAAAAGGGGGGGAAATCAGAGAGGAAGAGAGTAAAAAAGGGTTGGCAGAGAGGGAGGGAGAGATGGTCAAGGCCAACCAATTTCCAATTTGCCCTCCTGCCCACCACTGTCCCCCGTCCAAAAAGGTTATCTCCAAGGGCAACAGAAAATAGAAGGACTTTTTAGTCATCCTTTAAATTAAAGGACCGACTTCCTAGACTCTGCCACTTCCTTGATGTGGTCATCAGCAGCCTGAATGGACTGGAAGTTGTGGAAACTTGTTCAGCTTGATCAGAGCATTTCGGACTGTCAGGCAAAAAGGAAAATAAAAAAGGGAGAGAAGTCCAGACCTGTAAGAGATAATACGTAAAGGTGTGCTTTAACCTCTCACAAAAAATGGCAATGACTATGTTTTTTTCCCCTTTCTCTGACACTCCAGAAGTGTAAAGTGCCAAGCGTGGCCAAGTAATAACCTCTGGAGAATAACACAGAGAACACCTCCAGGTTCAGATTGTTCATTTTAACTCCCAGCCATGATGGAGATATTAATGTCCAAACGGAAAAAAAAAAACTTTGCTGAAGAGAGGAAGCACCCTCAGGAGTGTCTAACAGCCGCAAATGTTATCTGGGCTCTGATATAATCCATCACAATCAGTTAGGTAAAAATATGAAATTATCATTTGGAGAAAATCTCTCTCTTGGAATAAATCAGCCGTTGACTTTCACATCAAACAACCGTTTGCTCCCTCCTGTTGCCACACAACACGGTGGAGTCTCATGCTCTGGCTTAAACTCTCTGTAATTATTGGAATTAACCTCTCGTATTACAATTTCATTCTTATTGCAGGGCGTAGGAGGAGTCGGTGATGATGACAGATCACAGAGAACAGGAAGACTTTCAGGTGCCCTTCAGGGGCTCCATCTCCTGCTGGGGGCTCCATGACAGTTTTGTGAGGGTGAACTTCACACAGGCTTGCCTTCGTCCTGAAGCAAAAGAAAGGCGGATAGAGGGAGCATCCTGGGCGATAAAGATGCACCACCAACGTCAGTCCAAACATGTAACAGAAAACCTGGCCTTTGATAATTTCACACCAAGTGATACACCTGGCTTTGCATATCTAAGAGTTGACTTAACAGGGTGTGTGCATGGAGGGGCTGAAAATAGAATGTGAGAGCCGTGCATGATCTGTGTTTTGGCAAGAAGTAGTTGAAACGGATGGAAAAAAGAGTCAGGTTCTTGGAGATTCCCCCGCTTGGTGTCTCTTTGTGAATGTTAGTGAGCACAAAAGGGTGTCCTGTAGACCAGAGGTCCCCAACCCCTGGTCCGCGGCCCGGTGCCGGTCTGTGGCCTGAGCCAGACCGGGCTGCGGAGACAGACCTCCCACCCCCCGCACGCACTCCCCCCACATAGCCCTTTTGTACATGCGCGCGCACGCCAGCGCCCACACAACCGCTCCCCCACCCTTTTGCGCATGCGCATGAGTGCCCGCGCGCCCACATGAGCGCTACTCTGCCATTTGCGCATGCGCACAAGCGCGCCCACACGAGCGCCGCACTGCTGTTTGCAGATGCGCACGAGCGTGAGCGTGCCCACACAAGCACCCTCCAGCTCCTTCACGCATGCGCACAAGCGTGTGTTCCCATGCGAGAGCATGTGCGCGAGCGCGAGGGGGTGCCCCGCCTTCCCCAGCCGGTCCGCAGGGTTAAAAAGGTTGGGGACCCCTGCTGTAGACCATTTTGATGACATGGGTGATGTCAATATTCAGGGTGTCCTTTGCTATCTAAAGTTTTTCCTGATAGCAATGTGTGCATGATATTGTACAACAATATTGAGCCATTTCCTGGTGTTTTGAATCATGGATACAGAAGCTCAATATCCCACATTCATAAACCAGAGGTTTTTATTTTTAAGAATTGAACTTCCTGGCTTGTAAAAAAATGGAAGTTTATGTATACATACACTACACACAAATTCCAACAGAAACTTCCCTCATGTAGAAGTACCCAGTGCTAGAGGATCCCAGAAGATGATCATATGATCTGTACTATGGTTGCTGGGAGAGGACAGAAGCAAAAACAGATGGGATATGGCTGTACAGTAGTACCTCGGTTTACAAAATTAATACGTTCTCTGGAACGTTACGTAATGTGGAAAATTCGTAAACTGAAATGCGGATTGCCGTAGCAACGGCGGCAGCGCTACAAACCTCCAGGTGTGGGGAAACTTCCTTCGCAAACTGAAGGAAACCGGAAAAAACCTCCCGTAAACTGAGGCATTATTTCAAACAGATTTCAGTTCATAAACCGGAAATTACGTAAACCGAGGCGTACGTAAACCGAGGTACTGCTGTAGTCCCTCTGTGCCAAAATATTTTGAAGGACTGTTTTGGACGTAATGAAATGGTGAAGCAAAGGTGTGAGGAAGTGCAACACATACCACAGAGAAACATATACAGCCTTTAACCTCTCAGGTACCCTAATTTGCCATGTCTGCTCCATAGAATGCAGACTGGAACACAATTTTCCAGTTTCCAAACCCTTGCTCTACAAACGTTTTGCCTGCATGTTTTCCAAACATTGTCCCCTCGTCTTTTGAAATAATAAAAAAGAGTTTGTCACTTGAAACCAAGGTCAAAATCATCTAAACTATGTGAAAAATAGACAGTGAAGAAAGACGAGAGAAAAAAAATCAAATAATTTGAAATGTGGTGATGGAGATGAGCCTTACAGATATCACAGACCACCAGAAAGACAAATAAGTGGGTCTGAGCTTTCACTAGAGCAAAACTGAGTAAACAGGGGCTCATTATACTTTGTTCATTATAGTGATAATACAGAACTGACTGGAAAAGACAATATTACTGGGAAAAGTGGTGTCAAGAGAGGGCAGTAGGAAAAGAGGAAGATCTAACATGAGATGGGTTGACTCAACAAAGGAATCCACAGATGTTAATTTGTAAGACCTGGGCAGAACTTACTGAAAATGATAATATTGCTAAGAAGGAGGGAGGCAATAGGAAGAGAGATTCACCTACCATGAGGTGCTGTTGGTTTGCAAGATCTGACAGAGCTGTTAATGGTAGGGCTTTCGGGAGGTCATTAACTCATATAGTCACCACACATCAGAAGTGACTTGATGGCACATAACATATTTGGATGTTTTATTTCTTTAAAAAATTTCCAAGCAATTATATAGTGACAAGTTGGGTGGAATGGCTATGGGAGGAGAGTATGACAGAATATAGGCACCAAAGCTCTGCTAACATCAGTTACGATAATTTCACAGCTTAAATGAGTGAGTTTCTGAATAGTTCTTCTATATCCTTTTAAAATATATTTTAAAACTATTTTCAATATGTGTATTAATTTTATTTTATTTTTTTGCTTTGTGTCTCTGTTTTTACCACTAGACACATGCAAGAATGATTTTGATAAGCCTGTTTGGCCAGGGAGGAGTTAAAAAGTTAGGTAAGAGTTAGGTCATTGTGTCCTGACTGACAGAGTCAAAAATTCAGATTGCCCCAGACGTGGAGCTGATTCCCCCCTTGAAAACTTATGCAAAGAAACTGGTCTCAGAAACCCTGAGAGAATGTTTACTGAATATACATGGCAAAATATCCCCCTTTCTAGAGGATTTCAGACCTGCACTTTTGAGACACATGAGGGGGGGGGGGGAACTCCTTCTATCATCCACCTCAACTCCATGGGCTGCCATGGGTGCTCCATAGGGAACATTCATCCATTCAAGTCTGAGTGGTACCATTAAAGGAATGAGCGAATCCGCGGTGCCTGAACCACTAAAAATAAATAAATTGCACCCATAAGCAAGGCCACACCTTTTTGCCATAATCATAAAGCAAAGTAATCACATTACCGCCTTTCATGTTGCGTTAGAACAAATGGATATGAGCGTGATGCATATTAATATAATCGGAAGGGGAAATTGCTAATACAATTAGACTTTCAGGTTTTATTAGACCAGAGTGACGACATACAAGAGAGAATGGCTCAGTCTGGCAGTGCCAGGAGCAAATGCATATTTCTATATTAATGAAATAGAAGTTTATCCCTAACGCTTCTTGGGGATAACTCTAGGCTAGATCTAGACGGACTGTTACATATCAACCAGCCTATGATCCATCAAGCTAGGAAGACAGACCATCAAATATCTATGATGGCCTACCAGGGGCTCTGTAAACCTAAGGAGAGTAAAATCAGGGGCATGCATGGTGACATTTCCGTGCTGGAAACATACTGCTCTGAGGCCTATATTCTCTTTTCAGTTGAGGCTTCCTCGCCCTGTATGTTGCAGACATGTTGGTGAAAATCTTGGATTCTCCTGGAATCCCTTTGCTCTGCAGCCGTTGTCCTATTCTCAGTTTAACCGTAGGTTACTGGCAGGCTGGTACAGTTTGGCAGGACTCTCCTTTTGGAGTACAATTCCCAGCAGCCACGCTGGCTGGGGAAATTCTGGGAGTCATAATCCAAAGAGTAACTTTGCTAGGCTCTGGAAACCGGACATAGGACATGCCAGTTTTCAAATCATCTGCCTTGGCAAGGTTTCTTTCTTCTGCAAAATCTAACCAGTATGTATATGGGTGTGTGTGTGACCCAGAGTAGGACAACAGTGACTGTCCATGTGTCTGTCTGTCTGTCTGTCTGTCTGTCCGTGTGTGTGTGTGTGTGTGTGTGTGTGTGTGTGAGAGAGAGAGAGAGAGAGAGAGAGAGAGAGAGAGAGACAGAGAGTTTACTACAAGAATCTGGAAGCTGAGTCACGGCAACTGCCAGATAACCTCACCTAGATGACTGAGAATCTTCACAGATATTTTACTAGAAGAAATTTCGTCAGGGACATATTATAATTTCTCATAGTAAACTCTTTACCCAGAAAGATGAGGCACTGCATAATTGTTCTCCTTGCTGAGAAGGATAATGAGGAGTCTCCTTCTCACACTGGCAAGAACAACATTGTGCACAACATTTCTGCAAAACTTGTGCAATGAAAAAAAATTGTGTACTTGTGAGAGTAAACTGAATTACTCCAAACTAGGATTGCTTGGTCTAAGAATTTGAAGCAGTGGATGGGTTGTTTGTGTCTTTCATAACAACCAGCCAATCCTTCTGGGTTTATTGTAGAGGCACTTTACTTCTCAAAATGAAAGGGTGCCAGCAACGTTTGGAACAAATTACGAAGACCTTCTAGGCGGGGGGGTGGGGAGGGAAATTTTTGTCCTTGCTCTTGGTTGGAAGCCAGAGTATCTTGTGTGGAGGTGTCTTGCTGTGTTGAGACTGCCTACTTGTAGTGAGAATGAGGAATTTAGCAATTTTGCATCTCTGGTGGGCAAGAGGTAGCCCTTCTGTTTGAAATGTCTAGGGAGTGTGTTGTGTCAAGTCATCTCCAACATATGAATAAGTGATCTCCAAAATGTCCTGTCCTCCACAGCCCTGATCAGCTCCTCCAAACTGAAGCCTGTGGCTTCCTTTAGGGAATCAATCCATCCCGTAATAGTTCTTCCTCTTTTCCTACTGATACCTTTCCCAGTATTATTGTCCCCCCCCCCCCTCCGGAGAATCCTGCCTTCTCATGATGCACCCAAGGTAGGACAGCCTCAGTTTCAACATTTTTGCCTCCAGAGAGAGTTCAGGCTTATTTTGATCTAGGACCCACTTGTTTGTCTTTCTGGCCGTCCAGAGTATCCGGAAAGGGAATGTGACCCTATTTGAAAAACAGGACACAGATTTCCGGCATGACTCAGTTTAAAATGAAAATACAGGATTGTGTTTTTACTTCCGCTGTCCAGTCTTGGAAATAAATTTCAAAGTGGTGGTGGTAGGATAGTGGTGATCCACAATAGGTTTGGGGTTGGATCTGAAGTTGCCCTGCAATGGGGTTCTCCGATGGCACAACTTCACCATCAGATTCTCCCCCGCCCCTGAAAACCTAAACACAGATCTTCAGGCTGTGTGGTTGCTTTAGTATCTTTTGCACTAAAGTCAGCAGGTCCTGCAGACATTCAGTAGTGACGAAGGCAAAGAAGAAGAGGTTCTGGCTAAAATGTTTTTGTTTTAATATAATCCAGGCACTCTGACTTTAGAAGAGAAACCAAGTTCTTCCTAAACCTTATTTAATTTTTCTTACATGTTAGTAAACATAGGCATAACCAATTTCCCCCCCATAATTTCTCCAAATGCACCTTTATCAACTTCCAACCGCACAGTTTTTTCTGACGTACCTATCTGCACAGTAAAAAAAACCAAACCCTGCCCCGCTCTGTTATGCCACTAAAAGTGTCCAAAGTATATGGATTACGTTTAACCGATCTGTCCACTGTTGAAATGAACTGATGGTGCATTTCCTAAGCCGCCCCACAGTGAATTTATGTCTGTATAAATCACAGAGCCCTTTAGCTGAATATCTGTATGTCAAACACTAAGGATGTGCCTCCCCCTCATATGAGCCTGTCCCTGCATATAAAATCCTCTTCTCACATACTTCCCTTTCTCATATTTACCCTTTCAAAAATTTACAGTGTATTTTCATATGTGCATATATTTAAAATCATCATGTGGCTAGTTCTTAGGATTACGTCTCGAGCCAGTTCTCGCTGTTCAATCCGCTATAACAAACAATCCTGATGATATACTGGGGATATATTTTGTAATTATAATGTGCTTCAAACTTCCCCTGATTGACATGCGGTGTATTTAAACAGGGATGATCAAAAATTGCGTTCACAGCACCGTTCTTGTCTTCATTTTGATGGCACAAAAGCTGTCCTCGGTGGGTAGCGAGGGTGAGCCAGGCTGACAGCTGGGCATAGATGTGATTCAGTGACATCGGAAAAAAAAAATCCTCCTTTTTCTCCCCCCACCCTCCCTGTGTGTGCATGTGTGTGTTTGGTCAAAATCAAAGATGATTCAGTTTGGAGAAAGATGTACATTGTGGAAATAAATAAGAGAGGGCACACGGTTCTCTGTCAGCTGGCCGTGCTAAATCAATAACACAAGCGGTCCATCTTGTTGGTTCATTCAAGACCTTATTTATTCTCTTGTAAATTATAAGAACACCTGCCTAGCAGCCCAGTCCCATAATAACAGCTCTTGTTGTGAGGTGTCCCGGATAGAGAATAATCCAGGATAGTTCTGCCTTCTCTTTCCTGGTGCTTCCCTGTCTGTGGAAAGTCTGAGTATGTTAATATCCATTGCCTTCAGTTTGTATCAATTTGCATCCTTCACGGCGCTGAGCAGAAACACCCGGACTCAACATCCTGTGTTTTCTTTCATTGGTACGAGATTATAGAACAAAACCAGCAATGAGCACGCATAGGCATTTTAGTAGTCTTCTGGCACTTCTAATGGCGGTGTGTGTGTGTGTGTGTGTGTGGAGAAACAACACACGGTGCACACAAAGTGCTGTACGAACACTGCAGGAGGAAGAAAGGAGGTCTTTCAAACAATAATTCCCTTTGTTTATAGAGTAGGTGACATATTTATTTCAGACTTTGGACTAACAATCAGCCTGAAGAAAACACAAGTCATGGGCCAGGGCGTGGACTCACCTCCCTCTATTACCATCTCCACACAAGAATTGGAGGTTGTTCATGACTTTGTGTACCTCGGCTCAACGATCTCTGACACTCTCTCTCTAGATGTCGAGCTCGATAAGCGCATTGGCAAAGCAGCTACCACGTTCTCTAGACTCACAAAGAGAGTATGGCTTAATAAGAAGCTGACGGCATAGACCAAGATCCAGGTCTATAGAGCCTGTGTCCTGAGCACACTCCTGTACTGCAGTGAGTCCTGGACCCTTTGTGCACGGCAGGAGAGGAAGCTGAACACCTTCCACATGCGTTGCCTCCGACGCATTTTTGGCATCACCTGGCAGGACAAAGTTCCAAACAGAGTAGTCCTAGAACGAGCTGGAATGTTTAGCATGTATACATTACTGAAACAGCGACGTCTACGTTGGCTTGGGCATGTCGTGAGAATGGCTGATGGTCGGATTCCAAAAGATCTCCTGTATGGAGAATTAGTGCAGGGAAATCACCCCAGAGGGAGACCACAGCTGCGATACAAGGACATCTGCAAGCGGGATCTGAAGGCCTTAGGAATGGACCTCAACAGATGGGAAACCCTGACATCGGAGCGTTCAGCCTGGAGGCAGGCGTTGCATCACGACCTCTCCCAATTTGAAGAGACCCTTGTCCAGCAGACCGAGGCCAAGAGGCAGTCCCGAAACCAGCAAAATCAGGGAGCTGGACAGGGGACAGATTGTATTTGTCTTCAGTGTGGAAGGGATTGTCACTCTCGAATTGGCCTTCTCAGCCACACTAGACGCTGTTCCAAGTCCTCCATACAGAGCACGTTACCATAGTCTTTCGAGACTGAAGGATGCCTAATACAATAGGTGACATATTTATTTCAGCCACTTCATCTCTCACTGATTTCCTGAAGTCTTTCAACAAGGATAACCACCAAACTTTGGAAAGACGACGCTTGCCTTCTGTAAAAACTGCGCTCCCCAAGATTTTGAATTCAGGAGCTACACTAGAGAAGTGGACATTCTCCTGTGTGGCATCCCGGCTATTGTTGTCTGTTCATTCAAAGGACAGTCACGGCTGCTCCCCAGCAGCAAGAAAGAAGAGTTATAGCCTCCAGAAGCAGCCACAGGATCAGGATTTAGCATGCGAGGCAGAGGATACGACGATGCAGCTACCGTGACACAAGTCACTTTCATCTGGAGTTGGGGCGATGGAGTCAGCCCTACTGTTAGGAAGAGTGAGGCAGCTGACTTAAGTTGCAGGAAGCTGTGGGTCATGGAAAGTAGAAAATGGTTGGTTATTTACTTTGTTATTATTGTGGTTTTTACGAAACAGTACCCTTTCCTGGCGCCTAAATATCTAGAGGGGCCGGTGTTTCAGGCAGGTTTCTACGAGGAAGAAACCGAGGTTAAACGGCAGGTCATGACTTCTATATTTATAGCAACTCATTTCCATGTACCTATGCGTCTCAGGCGATGTGTGTTCTCATTACATAGAAGTACCAAGGGTAGACAACTTTGACTCTCAGAAAAGGAGAATATGTAGCAGTTATTTCGGAGCTGAGAGAGAGCTACTGTGGTGTAATAGTCAGAGTGTGATAGATCAGGTGTGTTCAAGATGGAGTCATGGTCAATTGGTCAGTGTGGTAGGGAGGCACATCACGAGCCTCAGAGCAACCCACAAAGAAAAAGATGACATTCATTTATTTAAAATATTTTTTTCTAAAGCCTTGGTCCTTTTTTTGGGATTCAAACAATGTACAATAAATATTCTGACCATTAAAAAAAAAAAGAGTTTTGGAGCAGATTGATTCTCTGTTGCCTTGTTTTCCCTTTTAATGTTTTTTTTTTTGGGGGGGGTCGGGGTTTTTGGACTAGCACCAAAAAACACGAATGGGGAAACACAAAATGAAGTGACTCAGATGGTCATAGCAGATTTAGTGTTTAACAAACGGACTGGCCCATGGAAGGCATGAAGACAAAAGTGGTATTTCTTCCAAAAGAACTTGAAATAAAACATGAAAGTTTTCTCTTTGCATGTCGTTACTGGGTAGCATATGTTCAAATGAGGAGCTGAATGAAGAAGAGCTTCAATCAAGTACCTCAGAAACATGAGCAGGTTGTTACTGAAAGTATCCTCCTTCAAGTATTTAAATACTTTCAAAGAGAACGACAGGGTAAGAATAGAATAGAATAGAATAGAACAGAATGAATGAATGAATGAATGAATGAATGAATGAATGAATGCTTGTTCAAGGCTGGGCCCAGAAGGTAACAAACAGCCCATAGAATTCTTTCCATATTGCTGTTACCTGCAGCTAGTGGCAGATGGTGACTCCACTTCTAGGGGTGCTGTGAATCCACACCAGGTTTTAGCCTGCATTTTACAAGAGTTACCCAAGATGCTAAACCCTGTTCTAAAAATGGGTTCATCATTTCAGATTTCTCTTGCCAAGTGCTGACTAAAACCTGGAGTGGATTCACAGAACCCCTAAAATTGGATTCACCATTGCATTCATCACCCTGGCCAATGCCAATTCATGTTCTGAAAGCTTCATTCTACATGAGCTGAAGTGTGTGGGTTGTCTTCAGGGATAACACATTGTGGTAAGTAATGCAATTACCTGGGCCTGGGACTGCCCTGCTATCTATGCCCTGGATCAAATCACACCTGGCCCCACTTCCTGCTTGTCTGCATGTGGATGTGGCCATCTGTCTCCATGTGAAGGCTTGGGTGAAAGCTTATTCTACTGACACATCTGTGCTGTTAGAGGTCTATGTGCCAATGAATGTTCATGTTGTTGCTGTCATGTGTGCCAAAAGTATGATAGCCTTAATTTAGCAATCAGACTTTTACCAGGAATTCGGGCTTGATTTGATGTAGAACTTACTTCTTTCTCTTTCTGGAAGTCCATGACATCCACAAAGCTCTCCTCCAACACTACATTTCAAATGAATTGGGCTTTTCCCTGTCAGCTTTCTTCATTGTCCAGCTTTCACACCTGTACATAGCAATCTGTATTACTACAATATGCATGATGTTGGCTTTGGTCACCAGCAACACATCCTTACCTTTAAACATCTTTCCTAGTGACTTCATTGCTGTCTTTTCAAGTCATAGTCTTCCTTCCTTCTTGATTGCTGTCTCCATTTGGATTGATTCTTAAATCAATTTATACAAATGTTCAGTTTCTTCATTGTCAACTTGAAAGTCTTGACTTCACTTCATTGTCAACTTGAAGGTCTTAAACATTAGATTGTTCCTCTGTAGAATGTTCTTGCTGTTTCAGAACAATGTGCCATCTAGTTTAGCATTTGGTCCACATAGTGACCCATCATTTGCCTATCGGAAGCCAACCAGAAGGACCCCGAAACAGAATGTTCTTGTGCAGGGTCCCCAGCCAATGCTATGCAGGGGGCTTCTCTTACTGCACAGATACCAACACCAGTGAATGGACATCCAGGTTGGTGGTGCACTTGATGCTTGGATGGTTCCACTGAAGGTTGATCTTATGATGGTAGATTTGCTGCCTAGATCGATGAGCTGGGAGATCATCAAGCTGAGCAGAAAGGATCATCAAGGTGAGCCAACCGGTGCACTGAAGCCCTTACTCAGCGCTATTTATCTAGCCTGCGGTACAGTTATGGGAATCATATGATTGTGTGACAGAGACTTGAGACTTCTCAAGATTGCAGATGGCTACTAACCTGTAACACTGGAGGATGCGTCCAGGATGCTGATTGGTTGAAGACCTACCACTTCTGTGCTCGGCCCTTTGCCCAGCCTGGCTAATAAAAGCTGTCAATGGGGTTATGGTGGACTGGGTTGCGAACAGTATCAACTCTTCACTGAGGGAGGGAGTTCTTCCCTCCCAGGTAAAAGAAATTATCATCTGACGCATCATCAGACACCCGCAGTTAGCAATGGATGATCTTAGTAACTTTCATCCAATTGCCAACATACCTTTTAAGGGCAAGGTGATCGAGCGGGTGGTCGCTAACCAGCTTCAGACATACTGGAGGAGCAGGATTGTCTTGACCTATTCCAGTCGGGATTCAGCCTGCAAAGGGGTACTGAGAAGACCCTGGTCGCACTGCACGACGACCTTTTAAAGGAGGCCGACAGAGGTCATTGTACCCTGCTGGTTCTCCTTGATCTCTCAGCAGCTTTTGATACTGTCAATCATGGTATCCTTCTGGACAGGCTCTCGGAGATTATGATTGGGGGCCTAGCATGAAGCTGGCTCTAGTCCTTCTTCGAGGAACGTGTCCAGAGAGTTCAGCTTGGGGATGAGTTGTCGGCCCCTTGGACCCTCAATTGTGGGGTGCCTCAGGGGTCACCAGTATCCCCAGTGCTGTTCAACATCAATGTTAAGCCACTGGGTGAGGTCATCAGGAGATTCGGAGTAAGGTGTCATCAGTATGCTGATGACTTGCAACTCTGTCTCTCCTTTACCACCTCTGCAGTGGATGCCGTCCAGACACTTGGATGATGCCTGGCTTCGGTACGGGAATGGACCAGGGTGGACAGGCTCAAACTGAATCTGGACAAGACTGAGATTTTGTTCCGGGGAAGCCCTCTGAAAGGTTTGGGGGGGGTCATCCCTAGACTGGATGGCACTGCCCTCCCATTTAGGGATCAAGTTCGTAATTTGGGCATCCTTCTGGACCAGGCTCTTTCTTGGGATTCCCAGATTGCAGCCATGTCCAGATCGGCTTTTAATCAGTTTAGGCTTATAGCCCAACTCCATCTCTACCTAAATGAGGGCCCCCTCGGGACATTTGTGTAGGCACTGATCATCTCCCGGATTGACTACTGCAATGCTCTCTATGTGGGGCTTCCCTTGAGACTGACCTGGAGACTACAGCAGGTCCAGAACACGGTGGCTGGTGTGAGCAAATTTGATCACATCACCTCAGTGCTGGCCAGCCTCCACTGGTTACCTGTTGTATCTCAGATCAGGTTCAAGTTCTGACACTCACGTATAAAGCCCTTCACAGTTTGGGACCACATTTCCTGTCAGAGCGTCTTTTCCCAATGTCATCTGCCCAACCCACCAGATCTTCTCAAGCCTAGCTCTTCCATGTAGCCACCCCAAGAGAGGCCTGAAAGTCATCTACTAGAGGTAGAGCCTTTTCGGCGGTGGCACCTACATTATGGAATCAACTCCTAGAGGAGATACGCCTGGCTCCTTCCCTGTATTCATTGAGGAGGCGGTTAAAAACACTACTTTTCAGGGAGGCCTTTCACGTCGACCCTGGTTGAAGGCCTAGCCTCCAGTCTGCTCACTCCAAAAATTGGTTGCACCATTGTTTGTTTTCAGATCATGTTTTTGCTATTTATGAGGTATTTAGTTCTGTGTAGTTTGCTTTAACTGTCTGTAAACTGCCCAGAATAGTGTTTTGGCACTAATGGGGCAGTATATAGATCAAAGTAATAAATAAATAGATGAACGAACAAACAAATGAACGAACAAATGAACAACTAACCGAACAACCGACCGACCGACCAACCAACTGACCGACCGACCGACCGACCGACCGACCGACCAACCAACCAACCAACCAACCAACCAACCAACCAACCAAACAAATCTCGTCTGCTGGGTATCATGCACTTACAACAATGTGTGATATCATGAATTGCCAGGACAGTTTGTTTGTTTGTTTGTTTGTTTGTTTATTTATTTATTTGTCGCCTTTCTCCTGAAGGATCCAAGGCGACTTACAGTATTAAAAGAACCAAAGTGAAAGGCCAAACAATAAATTATTACTCTATTTAAAAAGCATTAAACAGATACCATATTAAAACTCATTATAAGGGCAAGATTAAAAGCACAAGTAAAAACGCAGGATAAATTTGGCCAAATTTGTTTGCGTAGCTGAAGGAGCGGCCGAAGGTTTTGTAAACCTGCCACACCCAGGCCAGAAACAGAGGTTAGAGACCGTCCATAATTAGAACTGAAAGTGTGTTAATGTGGCAGAGAGGCAATTCAGGCAGTTTGAAGACTTCAAAGGCATCCTGTGCTCTAGTCCAGAGGGCCAATAACCCAGGAGGGTATGTTAATCTGCATAATCCTGGAGGCGAAAGAATCATACGCAGTGACATTCAGACCATCTTGCATTCGTTAAAATTTCCTTCTTCCATTTACAAGGTATTCCGGCCTCGGTTGTTCATCAACATGGGAAGTCATGTTTCAGAGAGAAGCAGTTAATTGTAGGTGCGGAATTTTACAGGTAAAGCTTGAAGTGATGGATGCTGACCTATGGTTTGAACGCTCCCCTGTGAGTGTGTCTACATGACAAAGTTAAAGCACGCTGATGCCACTGTAACTGTCATGGGATCCTGGGATTTGTGGTTTGGTGAGGAACCTAAGATTTTTTCCTAGAGAACTACTAGTTCAGTTGTTTAGGGGAGCCTACAAAAGCTCTCAAGCCGAGGAGTACCTTCTTAAACAAGGAATCTGTTGGAGGTTTTTGCAACCCCGCATGCTGCCTCTAGTGGATGTGGCTTATGAGCTGTCATGCTGATTCCAACTTAGGGTGAGTCTAGTGGGATCTAGTGGGGAGGCAGTGACAGATTTTACCTTCTTGGGCTCCATGATCACTGCAGATGGGGACAGCAGCCACGAAATTAAAAGACTCCTGCTTCTTGGGAGGAAAGTGATGACAAACCTAGACAGCATCTTAAAAAGCAGAGACATCACCTTGCCGACAAAGGTCGGCATAGTCAAAGCTACAGTTTTTCCAGTAGCGATGTATGGAAGCGAGAGCTGGACCATAAAGAAGGCTGACCGCCGAAGAATTGATGCTTTTGAATTGAGGTGCTGGAGGAGACTCTTGAGAGTCCCCTGGACTGCAAAGAGAACAAACCTATCCATTTTGAAGGAAATCAACCCTGAGTGCTCACTGGAAGGACAGATCCTGAAGCTGAGGCTTCAATACTTTGGCCGTCTCATGTGAAGAGAAATCTCCCTGGAAAAGACCCTGATGTTGGGAAAGTGTGAAGGCAAGAGGAGAAGGGGACGACAGAGGACGAGATGGTTGGACAGTGTCATCGAAGCTACCAACATGGATTTGACCCAACTCCGGGAGGCAGTGGAAGACAGGAGGGCCTGGCGTGCTCTGGTCCATGGGGTCACGAAGAGTCGGACACGACTGAACGACTAAACAACAACAACAGTGGGATTTTTGAGATACATGAGATGTTTCAGTCATGGTCTACCAGAGCTATTACCAAGTGAGTTTTCATGATTGAGGAGGGATTTGAACTCAGGCCTCCTGGGTTGTAGTCCGACACTCGTGTCCATGACACCACGCTTGCTCTCACATAGAGAACAGCATAGGCAATTTTATGTAAGTCAGTGTCCTCTTGTGTTTCCCTCTTTGGTGGTTTGTAAGTGGTCACTCTACTTCTGACTTGGTCCTTGGTGGGCCCGGCCAATACTTTCGTCCATTAGATTACTATATGTGGCCCAGCGTTGACTGCAGGAAGCCCACAATACTTCCACAGTATCTAATTTACAAGTGGCGAAAGGCATGGGATTCAGGAATGTATTGTTTTAGGGTCCTTCATTCTCCACCCCTCCCAGGCCCCCTTTGCAATCCTTTCCATTCTGTTTGCTAACCAGCAATTGCACCTCCTTCCTCCCACTTTAATACTCCCAGCTAATTATCCTGAAATAAATCTCTTTCAAGTCTGCATGCCAGCAGTTGTGGGATATGAGCTGCTCTTTCAGCTCCTGGCCGCCTGTCAGTCAAACGGGGCCTCAGCTGCAGTTCCAAATGATGAGTATTAGCCTCCCGCTGGGATGATTCTCCCAATCTCCCCACTTCCAACAGCATCTCCCAGGGCTTCACCACGCTTCTACCTGTTAGCCTAATCTGGGATTTTCTTTTGCTAACGCCGTTATTTTGAAAAGAGGAAGAGGATTCCTAGGAGAAAGGCACTCTGTTAACCTCTTCCTAATTGCCATTCAAGGCTGAAAGAGTGTGGAAACAAAGATGGCGGATGGGTATCGCCAGGAAGAATACTTGGGTCTCCAGTGCAGTTGGAGGCCTATTCTGAAGCTACACAAAGCAAGTATGATGATACCCCACACCATGTTTCTCCTCGTCTTGTCTCCTGTTCCCAATATTTGGGAATGTGAAGAAAAGACTGGCAGTGTCTATTCTATTACGGCAGCTGTCTTGTTGTAAAAAGCATATATATAAGGCAAGTGTGCAGTGGCTCTCCCTCCCTCTTGGTAGGCTATTTCCCCCCACAACTGGTTGTGTGCTTTCGTAACCATTGTGCAGCCAGGTGCACCAAGAATGGCCTGCTGGTGTGCCGAACCATATGTTCCGAACCCTTGAAGAAGGTTCGGAAACTGCAGGAATTGCAAAACACAGCAGCCAGGCTGGTGTCAAGAGGAACGTCAAACTGTGACTACATTTCTTCTGTCTTGGTCCATTTGTACTGGCTGCCGGTATACTTCCAGGCCAAGTTCAAGGTCTTTATGTTGACATTAAAAACCCTAAGGACCTTGCTACTTGTCCGAGTGCCTCTCCCTTCAGAAAGATAAGTTCAAAGGAGGGCGACAAGGATGATCAGGGGGCTGGAAACCAAGCCTTATGAGGAAAGGCTGAAAGAACTGGGCATGTTTAGCTTTGAGAAAAGAAGACTGAGGGGCGATATGATAGCACTTTTCAAATATTTGAAAGGCTGTCATACAGAGGAAGGGCAAGATCTGTTCTCAATCATCCCAGAGTGCAGGGACACGCAACAATGGGCTCAAGTTAAAGGAAGCCAGATTTTGGTTGAATATCAGGAAAAACTTCCTAACTGTTAGAGCAGTACGATGGTGGAACCAGTTACCTCGGGAGTTGGTGAGTGCTCCAACACTGGAGGCATTCAAGAAAAACTTAGATAATCACCTGGCAGATCTGCTTTGGTTGTATTCCTGCACTGAGCAGGGGGTTGGACTTGATGGTCTTGTAGTCCCCTTCCAACTTCACTTTTCTATGATTCTATGACCTCCCTTCTAACCTGCAGGGTTCGGAACAGTAGCCACCCCGAGGGAAGTCCAGAAATCAATGACCTGGAACTGGGTTGGGAACAACATAAAGTAAGCCTACCATTGACCTACTTTGGAAAACCAAAATGGCTATAACTTCTTTGTTTTTTCACTCATGTATATAAAATGTAGAGGCATAATAGACCCTTAAGGGGAGAGCAAACCTGCCAAGTTTAAGATGGTATGAATGCAGGAACGGGTGATACCTTTTATTGGACCAATAAATAAAATTTTAAAAAAAGAACAAAGAACAAAAAGCAAGCTTTCGATGATAATTCATCTTCTTCAGGCAGTGCACAAAATTCTTGTGAGTAGTTCCAAATTATATGCTTTACTAAAATCTCAAAGTCTCATGGCTGATGTGGGGCCAGGTTAAGCTTCTTAGATGGAAATGGCTGCAGTCTAGAAGAGGGCTGTGGGCAGAGAGTGTGGCTTCAAATCCTTTCCCAGCCAGTGTTCTGGAATTTATCACTCAACTCTTTAAGGAAAGGGCAGCCTAGCAATCCCCCTCATTTCCCCTTTCTACCTTCTTTTGAAACTCAAAGAATTTCTATTTGACTAGGGAAAATGAGAGAACCCAGAAGCATGATCAGTCTCCATCAGAATTGAGATTTTAAAAAAATATATAATTTTTTTAGTTAAACCACCAGGAGCAGCCAATTTTAGCCAAATTAAAGCCAAATCAAGAGTTTTACCTGGCGGATGCTTTCCTCAGCACGCACTACTGCTTGTCTGGTGTCGACGTTTCATGATGTCCAAGAACTCACGTTGGTCTTCAGTTGGTGCCCTGACCATCCATTCTACGGTATCTTACACAATTCAGGAAAAACCAAGAAAAGGCCGCGTGGTCCCCAAAGCAGTAAAAATGCAGGAATCGGCGATCCCTTTACTGGTTAGTGCTAGGGGTTTGAGTCCTGGGTACTTTTAAACTTTGAACCAATTGGTGCCAGATCCAATTGGGTTCTGAACACAAACTACTTGTAACTTTGCTTCGCTTCGCTATGAAACAGGATCTGGCTGTTCTGTTTCAATCCAGACCTTTTATAAATGGGTCCAAATCAGGCCCAGTCAGTTTGGAATTAGGGATTTGTCAGAATCCAGCACACATGCTATCTGGTATTCTGCTTTAAATTATTTCGTCTCTTGCATCTGCACCTATATATTAGCGCACCTGGTTCTATGGAAATCACTGTCTCCTTTTCTCCTCCTTGATGGTGATGGCCTTCTAAGTCCAGAAAGTCTGGCTGGGGCCTCAGTAGCTCCCCCAGCAGATGCCAAAGGCTGACAGCAGGTTTGCCTGTATTGTTCCAACAACTGGAGGCAGCGACAGGCAGAATTTTTGCCAGCCCGAAAGGGAAGGGCCTAGAATTCTTCCACGCTTGCAAAACCTAGTAACAATAATGTTATTATTAGTACAATTTCAACACTCATTCCACAAGGGGTACTCTGCGGACGGCGTGTGTGTCCTGCATAATTCCAAAAATAAATTTCTTTGGCCGCCTAATAGGGTTGGCGGCTGCTGGAGTGTGGTTTCGGATTAAGCTTTCCACCCCTGAAGCAAAGTGTTTTTGGTTAGCTGTTTAATGTTCACTCATCAAGCATCCGTGGCTGCCCTTGATTCCATTTTTCTTTTCCTCTCCCAAGTGCAGGGAGTTCCCCCTCCTCCCCTTTCAACCCAGAGTTAAGGAGGGGGAAAAAAAAAGAGAAACCCTGGGATGTGATGTGCTGAATTAATTCCATTAACCGTCAAAGGTATTTTTGCATGCTGCCAAATTATATTTCCTGCATCTGTAAATCATTTTACCATTACCTTCCCCAGCCGTTTGGCGAGTGACCTTTTAGGGTTTCAACGACTGTTTTGTTTGTTTGT
Organism: Intellagama lesueurii; assembly: GCA_037013535.1. NCBI lineage: Eukaryota > Metazoa > Chordata > Lepidosauria > Squamata > Agamidae > Intellagama > Intellagama lesueurii. The sequence goes on along the minus strand of JBAJHW010000001.1, from coordinate 344,453,043 downwards.
TTATTTATGACACACCATTTAACTGCTCCAGGGCAAGGGCATCGTGGAAAGGCTGTGAAATGGCTGTGGAGGGAGACTCGGGAGTATTAAACAGATAAACATCAATGAAAAGAAATAGGAAGAGATCTGGAAGTGGAGAAATGGTGTGCCGTTTACATAGAATACATTCAGCAGGTTTGCTCATCTCAGGATCTTTTTGGACAGCTGGGCAAAAAGTTGTTTGAAAAACGGCTCCTTCTCAAACATGGGGGCTGTGGCGTGTGTCACTCTTCATCATGAAACAGCACCCTAATTTAATATAAAATCTGAAATTTGTTCTGTCAAATTTATGATGGCTCTCATAATCTTCAGCTAGTATGGCCTCTGGGAGTTGTAGGATTTGAGAGATATAGGAGTTATGGCCCCTCAAATGGTAAGAATTGTAGTGAAGATTCTGGGAGCAGGAGTCCAAAAATGTAACTTTTCCAAACTCTGCTGCTACCATGCTTTGTTGCGCAACCTTCTTGCTTCCTCTCCTGTGGCAGGGTTTCTTCTCTGGTCCTTCAAAGACCTTTCCATTGTAGTCAAACAGGAAAAATGCTTTTTCTTCACTGAAATGTGGTTTTATGATGATGCCACCCGAACGAGGACAGAAGTAGTGAAGCAGTGTTTTCTTGTTTTCTATAGAGAAATGGAAGAAGCTTTGAAATCAATGGAAATCACAGCAATAAGGAAAGGGTGACTGCCTCCAGAAGATGTCTCCTCCTCCACCACCACTGCCTCTGATGATGGTAATGACGGCAGCGACAGGACCAGGTAGAGAGGTGGTGGGGGCAGTGGGAAGAGAGTGGCTGGCCAGGTGGTTCCCCCCCCCGGCACAACCCCCCCAAAAAATGAACCACGAACCAGCCTGATTCATCAGTTTTTCCAGTTTGTGCTCTAATCAGGTAGTTGAGAAACCTAATAACAAATATGGATGCTTATTTATAAGATGGTAGTTTTTAGTAATGACTTATTGCTTTAGGATGACTATATACCCAGGATGTGCTTTTAATTCAGAATTTATTGGGAAAATAAAGCAAGGTGAGAATATTTGCCTCTTTCTGAAGCGAAGCAAGGAAGCTCAAAGTAGCATTTGAATCAAACCAGGACACTCTGAAGCATCAAATCTGGCTTCATCACTTCGGAGGTGATATATTTAGAGCAGCAGCTTACATTTCAGAGGATCTGGGGGTGACTGATAGCTGGGCAATAGTGCCTAGCTAATGCAGGATGGATTCCTGGAAGCACAGGAGTAGGGCAAGGACTACATTGAGGAGCCTTGTGGCACAGTGGTTAAACTGCAGTACTGCAGCTAAAACTCTGCTCACAAAACGGGTTCAATACCAGGTAGCTGGCTCAAGTTTCACTCAGCCTTCCATCCTTCTGAGGTCAGTAAATTGAGTACCCAGCTTGCTGGGGACAATGTGTAGCCTGCATAATTAAATTGTAAACTACCCAGAGAATGCTTTATGCACCGTGGGGCAGTATATAGGCAATGTGCTTTGCTTTTTACATTGCATGACTCCTAGTGAGAAGGAAGGAAGGAAGGAAGGAAGGAAGGAAGGAAGGAAGGAAGGAAGGAAGGAAGGAAGGAAGGAAGGAAGGAAACTCATGGCTGTGTAATTTTATTTATTTATTTATTCGATTTCTATCCCGCCCTTTTAGACAAAGTCTACTCAGGGCGGGTTCCATTAAACATTATAAAACTAAAACAGTTAAAACAGTTCAAAACAATCATGTTAGTAATGCTCAAGATGGAAAAACCAAAAATTATAATAAAAATAAAATCAAGTATTGACAGGAGGGAAGGCCTGCCTGAAGAGCCAAGTTTTTAATTGTCCATGCTGTCTGTGGGATTCTGGGAAATGTAGTCCACACACCCAACCCAATCTTCTCCATCTCTGCCCAGGCAGATATCTCTCCCATCACTTACTACATAAAAAATGAATACCCCAGGGGTCACATCAAGAGCCTCCTGTCTGCAAAGCATGTGTTCTGCTCCCTTGCAGAGTTTGACCTAAGATCTTTAGCCGCTAGAGGCAAACAACAAGATGGCACTTTGGCCTGATTGTAAATGCAAAATCTGACCGGACTGTTAGTTGTAAACTGGCAATAGAATAGCATTTTCTCCTGCAGGTGGAGACAACAGACCCATTTAGCAGGTGATGGAGTCTCTGCAGGTCTGTCCTGCAACAGAGGGAGATACCCCTGACCATGGTGCCTGGTGGGGAGTCTCAGAGTTACAGCCCCAAGCTTTGCCAGCAACTCCCCAAAAACCATGATGAGTGGATGGTCTTGCCCTAGACTCCTATTATCTTAGGCTTGTAAACATGTGAAAACACCAGTGCCTCAGCACTTGTGAACTGTTTCAGAATTCTTTACAGCAGTGCTTCCCAACTGTGGGTCTCCAGATGTTCTTGGACCGTAACTCCCAGAAATCCTGGCCAGCACAGCTAGTGGGGAAGGATTCTGGGAGTTTTAGTCCAAGAACATCTGGGGACCCAAGGTTGAGAACCACTGCTCAACAGCAATGCATGGATTCCCTAGTTAGATTCGTAGACCAACTTAGGTTTTAGGGATGCATCCATATTTAGTCCAGAGTAATTTTCTCCCCATTTGATTTGACCTGTTCCCTGGGCCCACATAGATGTGTAAATTTGTAAAACCGATTTATTGGGAAAACCCCAAATGGCTATACCTTTTTAGGTTTTGCACTGCTGTGTATACAAGTCAGAGACACAGCAGACTCTAAAGAGGGGTTTAGTGTTTTACATTCTAGCTATCTTTAACTTATGCATTTGCTTTGATTTGCCCCAGAACCCAATCTAACCATTGTGTTTTCATTCGGACCTCATACCAATCTGTACCAATCAGACCGATTCAGTTTGAAATGTGTGATCTTCCCAAATTGTCAGTGTGCGGAGCCATGGAATTCTGTGTTTCCTCAGTGTGCAGCAGAGAGGATAGTGCAAAGATTGTGGTGGTGGTACGGAAAGAGGATTTGCCCTCTTGTCCAAAGCATCATCTGGATACAACAGCAGCAAAATAACAAGCCAAACAGCCGCTAATTTTTTTTTTTAATGCCTCGGTGGCTAGCGCGACATTCAATGTTTACGAGCAGGCCGTCCCCATGCTGACTCTTATATATCAAGCCCAAAAGTGCATGCTGTAGCTTTAAAAAAAAAAAAAAGGAAGGAAGAAAGACCAAGCTGGTGCCAAGCTCGTCACCGTAATGCTCCCTTGGCATAATTAGAAGCATACCCGGGGTTGTATTTGCATATGATATTCAGGGCATGATTTTTTTTTATTGTTCTTAATCAGAGCCGAATGTCAACAAAATAAATGAAGTTGCGGGTGGAAGTGAAATTTTTATCACGTTAGGGATGCGCCTTTTCTCCCATTTATCACAGTCCATATTGAGAGAGCGAGGGTGTTTTTTTCCTTTTCTTTTTGGGAAAATGTGGTAATCAATGGAAGAGCTCCATATGGCAGGGATCAAAGGTGTTACAAAGTGTGTGGTTCTGCTTTATTGCCAGCCAGTACTGTTAATTGGACAACAAGATCAGAGGCAATATTAAAATCCAATTAAATTGATATGAACAGATTGCCAAGTGATGTACACTAATGTATAATTGAGTATCAAGCAAATGCGGGTCCCCGTCTTCTGCTTCTACCTCTTGAATAAATGATCGCACCATAGAGGACAGAAACAACTTTGCGCATTAACTCCACAGCTCTGGGCTTTCATTTGTTACTTTCAGAGTTGATGACTTTAGTTTCCTGCTTGCCGGCCTTAAAGGCATAGACACACCTCTTATTTCCCCCCCCCCTCCTCGCTCTTCCTTTTGTGCTTCTGGCATGCTTTGATTATTTGTCTCTCTTTGCTGCTTGTTTCTGTTTTCTCTTCTGGGGCTGCTTGGAAAAGAAATTCACTGGTGTGATCTACAGCAGGACCTGTTCCAGGTCTTGACAGGGTCGAACCCATCTCAAGCCGTACTTTATATATAAAAAAAGCCCTCAAGACTGACCAGCCAACAGAGTCATGCCCATGTCCATACAGGAAGGTCCCTTGTACCAAATCACACGTATTGGGTGTTTCCTGATTTATAGAGGACAATCCTGTATTTTAAGCCATCGTCTGTTTGAAGAGCTTCCCATGGCAAGATTGGTTTAAAGAAAAGGAAACCTATGAAGGGAAAACAGGGTCCTTCTGTTACTCTCGCAGATTTCGCTTTTGGGCAGCAGCCTGACCAGGGATGTGGATCGCATGTTCGCATTCTTGCCCGCATGGTCAGAGGTACAACATCAACAATAAGCATCAACGATACCAGGCTGGATAGACCAAAGCAGAGAATTCTGAGTAACCTACTAAATCATAAATCCCAGTATTTGGTTGAAGGCATGGCGGTTAAAGTGGTATCTAAAAGCTATACAGCAGGACCTTCGTATTTGCACGATCAGTATCTGCAGTATCAGATCTATCTATCTATCTATCTATCTATCTATCTATCTATCTATCTATCTATCTATCTATCTATCTATCTATCTATCTATCTATCTATCTATCTATCTATCTATCTATCTATCTAGCTTCTAGACTGCCCAACTTAATGAGACACTACTCGGGGTGGTTTACATAATTAAGCAGAACATACAAACGAAAATAGTAGACGCATGAGTACATAATACCACAAACTTAAGCAAAAACAGAAACAGAAAGGTGACCGAGGATTGCCACCTGATGGCTTATCTGTGGTTTAGCATAGCTCGGTATACATCATACAGGGGGTGGGTCTCATAGCCTTTGTCTCGCCCCCTTGGTGGCCTTTGTCCACAGAAGGTAGAGCTTGTGGCCTTTATCCCTCCCCCTGTTTTTCTTGGATGTAGGGTTTGCTATTATCTGTGGTTTCAGGCATCCACTGTAGATCGTGGAACCCATCCCTCGTGGACACAGGGGCCCTACTGTGAATGTGTACAGAACTTGAAAATAGCTTATTACAAGTAACATAGCTACCGGTGGCCGCCTACTTGCCTTTTCAGTAGCAGGTCATGTAACAAGTAGCTCCAAAGTTAACAGCTAAAGTAATGTAATAAACAGTGAAAAACTTACTTTTTGGTTTAACTAGTAATGCTTTCAAGGTATTTCCAAATGTTATTTTAAGCTCTTTTTGGGAGGCATTGATGGGCTTTTTTTCAGATGTTATGCCATTCTCTTATCATTCCTAAATAATAAGTGAAGTACTGTATTACTTACTTTTTACTTTTGTTAATATTTGCAAGTTGCAGTATCAGAACTGGCCACTAGAGGGAACCCAAAATGTTTCTCTATGTTTTTCTGGCCTGCTATTGATGGCTGCCCAATGTGTTAACAATGTGTAACGCAATTGCTTACTTGTTATTTTACAAAATCAATGAGGTTTTCAAAAAAGTTAGATACACTGAGCTTCCTATATCCTCATGATGCTCATGTGGAAGTCTTAGACCGCTTGTCACATTGTAGAGGTTGACCTAACACCTCCTTCAGTGTCACCTATGACTTATGGGGGCCCCATGAATAAGCAACCTCTATAATGTTCTGTCCTCAATAGCCCTGCTCAGTTTTCGTTAAACTCAAGCCTGTGGTTTCTTTAGGGAGTCAACCCATGTCATATTTGGTCTTCCTCTTTTCCTTCTGCCTTCAGTTTTTCCTAGCATTATTGTCTTTTGCAGTGCATTTTGCCTTTTCATGGTGTGCTGAAAGTATGACATCATTAGTTTCACCATTTTTTGTTTTCCAGAGAAAGTTCAGGCTTAATTTGATCCAGGACCCTTTTTTGTTGTTGTCTTTTTGGCAGTCTAAGCTCTCCTCCAGCACCATATTTCAAATGAATCAATTTTCTTCCTGTCAATTTTCTTCATTGTTCAGTTTTCACACCTATACACGGTGATCAGAAATACAAGAGTGTGGATAATCTTGGTCTCCAGTGACACATTCTTAATACTTGACTATACTTTCTAGTTCCTTCATTCCTTTCCTAGTCCCAGTCTTCTTCTGATTTCTTGGCTGCAGTCTCCATTAGGACAGCTGATTAAACCAAGGTATACAAAATCTCAAACTCAGTGTCTTCATTGTCAATGTTAAAATTTGTAGTTCTTCTGCGGTTGTGATTTTTATCTTCTTAACATTCAACTGTAGTCCTTCTTTGACACTTTCTTCTTTCACTTTCCCTAACAGGTAGTATTACTGCTTTCTACCAGTAAAATAGTGTAATCTGCATATTTTAAATGACTGATGTTTCTCTCTCCAATTTTCACTCCTCCTTCCTCTGAATGTAGTCCTGTTTTCTGTATGATATGTTCTGTGTACAGATTGTGCAGTGCCTACAGATGGATCTAAAATACCAATAGATCTATAAACTGCTGTGTTTCCCTTTTGTGATGTCTCTTTGCATCAGACTTGTGCAAGTCTTTGCAGTAAATACCGCAGACAAATTCCCAAATGATGGGTATCCTCAAGAGAAAGCAAGATTCTGTGTTGAAGAATTGCTTCAACATGCCCAAAGCCGTTCACCATGCAGCAGAATTGGAAAATGAACTTTGGCACACCTTGACAGGAAAATGGGAAGGCTCTGTGGGAAGAAGAATTTCAGACTGTGCTTAGTGTCACACAGAGGGATTCTTTCTGCCCACAGATAGCACTGGAGAAGTTGCAGACCTCCCTCTGTCTTTGATCAATCTGTGCAATTTGAATCAAGGCATAAATTGTGCATTGCTTGCCTTCATTGCTTAGTCAAAAAGGTGTCAGATGAATGGCTAACCAAGGAGAAAGATAAACAATATGAACTAGTTCTTGAATTATTAAGCATGCATATGGGGTAGTCCTTGAACAAGTCCTCTCGGACCCATAAATTGCTAGCCAAATCCTGTTGCTTAGCTTAGTAAATTACAGTAGAATAAGTCCCTTGAATCACTGGGGATTTGGTGAGTCAACTCCTCTGTAAATTCCATTCATTCAAATAGGCCTACTCTAATTGTGATTCTTTTGCATAGTAAGTCAAAATTAGAATAGACCTATTTGAATAAGTGGAAGTTATGGAGAAGTTGATTCACTAAATCCTGTCAATGTGCTGTCAAGTCAATTCTGATTTATGTCAACTCTTTTCAGGCTAGAGAATACTCAGAAGTGGTTTACCATTCCCTTCTTCTGGGGGATGCCCTGGGACTGGGCAGCTGGCACATGACTACACAGGCTGGCTCTACTAGCAGGGGGCACAGTGGGGAATCAAGGTTCCAACTTCTGGCTCTGCAGCCAGAGACCTAAATCACTGAGCTATCCAGCCAGATACACGTGTATAGGAGGGCATAATCTGGCTAAAATGTAGTGGAGGGGGTTAGCGGAGTGGGTTTGTAAACTTCATTGATCTTCATCATCTCTTTGTCTATATTCCAGGTAAAGCTATAGGATTAATTGGCAACATTTCAGAGAATCAACATGATAGCCCAAACAAGCCTTTAGAGCCCTGTGGTGCAGTGGTGAAACAGCAGTACTGTAGTCTAGCCTCTGCTCATAACCTGAGTTCGATTTTAATGAATGCAGGTAGCCAGCTCAAGGTTGACTCAGCTTTCCATCCTTCTGAGGTTGGGAGCGGGGGCAAAGTATTGTTTGTATAATTATGTTGTACACTATGGGGCGGTATATAAGTCAAAAGAACTATAGCAACAATTTTGCTGACTGGTCTTTGGTCCCCTTTTGTGTATTTATTATTATTATTATTATTATTATTATTATTATTATTATTATTATTATTATTATTATTATTATTATTATTATTATTATTATTATTATTATTGTTGTTGTTGTTGTTGTTGTTGTTGTTGTTGTAGTATTATTATTATTATTATTATTATTATTATTATTATTATTAATAATAATAATAATAATAATAATAATAATAATAATAATAATAATAATAATAATAATAATAATAATAATAATAATAATAAAAATCTTAGAAGGGACCCTGTGGATCATTGAGTCCAGCCCCTGTCTAGGAGGCACAGTGGGGAATTGAACTCCCAACCTCTGGCTCCGCAGCCGGATACGTAAACTATCCAGTGTCATTGGGTCACATGAGATCCTTGAGGAGAGGAAGGATGAAGGAAAAAGCATCTCTGACATTCTTATTGGTTCTGTGCTGGGTCCACCCCTTTTTGTGCTTCTTTCAGCCTGGGTTCCAGCCCTTTAGCTGCAAATACCAATGGAAAGATTTGTACAGTGGGAGAAGCAAATGTTTGTAAGCTCTAAATTTTGGTGCCCAGTCAGTCTTCCCTAGTCATGGCTCTCGTCACTGTTGGGAAGGAACTGCCTTATACAGGGCAACGATTGGCTTAATGTCCCCAGAAGATGACTGTTGGGCTAAGATGGCCTAGCCATCTTCTCTCAGGTAGTGGTGGGGTGACATTTCTGGAGCTCCACGCCTGCATTGCGAGATGCTGTAGCCGAAAGTTGGTGGAACCAGAACCCAAAGTGTGCGAGGCCACCTCTTTCCCCTCACTCTTTCTACTACAGTACTGCTCTTTTCGCTTTCTGATACTTCTCCCTTTCTCACAAATTTTCTTCCTCCATGTGCACTGGGCTGTCAGGCGGAGCCTTAAGTACCAGGTTCTTTCCAGTCTGAAGCCTTATCAAGCCTTGAATGCAACAATTATTGAAGTGGTGGCCCTCAACTCACAAGATTGGAGACCTCCCCAGAGAACTGGGGTGGCAGAATGGACTTCTGTGGGTCCTTGGCCTGTTTAATAGCTGCCGCCGCCCCTCCTCAACCCAAAGGATTTGGGGAAAGCAAGCAAGCTGGCTCCTGACGAAAGCCGTCAAATGTAGGTCATGGCGTATTGGTGCTAAAGATTCCAAGGAACAAAATTTCCTCATGTTGTTTGACCCAATGCCTGGTTGGGTTTGTGTGTGGAAGACAGCCGGGGCCTATCCATTACACATGTCATAAATTATTTCTTGACCATTAGCAGTTTTTCTGCATCGTACCCGTTCTTCAGGCATATTAAATCAGCGCGAGGGAAGAGAACGTCAGGACATCTGGGGCTTCCAGATAATTCAGTTAATTTCTATTCCCTTGAACCTGGAGGTGTTAATTTGGAAGCGCAACAGCCAAGCCTGAAGAATGCTAATACGTCATTTGAATGATTAATGCAATCAAGGGAATTGGGGGACCTTTGTTTACTCTTTAATTTTTGACATGGTGAAGCAAGGATGAGTTGGGCTAATTTCCTTACTCCTTCTCTCTCCCCTCTCCTGCTCCTACTCCCCCAAAAGTTACAGCTAAGTTTGTTGCGTTTTCTTGAAGTCACATGACTTTGCCGTGGCGGTGGGGGAGCTCAGGGGAAGGAAGGGAGGGGGTAAATATGTTCGCATTCTGGAGACGGCTTGGGTGGGGGGAGAAAAAACAGGGCACAGATGAAATTGTTTGTGATCTGCTGAGCCCTGGCCTCTTGGGTGAGAGATTTCGGAAGCTAGTGTGACAAACAGAGAGAAATGGATTAAAAGATTCCACTGGTGCTGGATTGGTTCCTCCCCCCCCCCCCCCCCATTTAAGAGACAATTCAAATATCAGCTCCCTATGATTTATTCATTTTTATACCGGGAGGGGAATAGACAACTATTTAAAGAATCTGTTCCCATTTTTTATTTTTTTGGGGGGCTTGGTTTTGCCGAGCCACTTTTCACAAATATAAGCATTTCCAGATTTTTCGAACGGGTACTTTCTCCAATTCTCTGTCAGTTCCCTTTGAAAACAAAGAGGCTTGGGGAGAAATATCCTTCTTCTTTTAAAAATAAGAGGGGGGGGGGATTTGGCCCAAACAGGGCACAATTCAAGGAGGGCAGCCAAAACTCTGCAATTACACCAACAGTTAATTAATGTTTTGCAATTCATCCCAATTGCCTCTGAATAGGTGTTGTTCATACAGACCCTGTTGAAAGCTTTGTGAAGACCTCAGAGAAGATAACCAAAGTGTTATTGCAGAAGTTTAAAACAGGAGCTGATATTTTCAAAGTCTTTTTTCTTCTTCAACAACAACAACAGTAAGGTATTCAGAGGGGAGGTACCAGCAACCAGGCTGCAGAGAGAGAGAGAGAGAGAGAGAGAGAAATCAGAAGCAACACATTACCTGTAATCAGTTACCTTTGTTGTTGTTGTTTAGTCGTTAAGTCGTGTCCGACTCTTCGTGAGCCCATGGACCAGAGCACGCCAGGCCCTCCTGTCTTCCACTGCCTCCCGGAGTTGGGTCAAATTCATGTTGGTAGCTTCGGTGACTCTGTCCAACCATCTCGTCCTCTGTCGTCCCCTTTTCCTCTTTCCTTCACTCTTTCCCAACATCAGGGTCTTTTCCAGGGAGTCTTCTCTTCTCATGAGATGGCCAAAGTATTGGAGCCTCAGCTTCAGGATCTGTCCTTCCAGTGAACACTCAGGGTTGATTTCCTTCAGAATGGATAGGTTTGTTCTCCTTGCAGTCCAGGTACCTTTGGGGGGTGACAAAACCAGGTCAAAAAAGCCATTTCTTCAAGATAATACAGAGGCTCCCAAACTGTGCATTGCAGTGCTTTGGGGTGCCACCAAACCCAGCCAAGGGCACTGTGGAATCTTAGACAATCTTAGAACTGCAGAGCTGGAAGGGAACCCCGGATCACTGAGTCCAGCCCCTGTCAAGGAGGCACAGTGGGGATTCGAACTCCTGACCTCTGGCTCTGCAGCCAGATGTCCAAACCACTGAGCTACCCAGCAGTCACTCTTATCCTTCACTGCCACCTCCCTCTCCCTCTTCTTGGCCAGCGGATCTCCCGGCGTGCTGGCCGGAATTGTGCCTAACGACAGCTTGCCCATGCCCAGGGTGAGCCGTCCCCCTGTCCCTGGATGCTTGCCTTCTGCCTGGAGGAGAAAAGGCATAGGTGATGGTGGTGCTCTTTTTATGCAGGGGAGGCTTTGGAACAGGTCAAGGGAGCTGTGAGTGGCAGGGGGATTTGTCTACTAGGGAGGAACAGATGGAAAGTTACATCCACTCCAATGGAGTGTTGGGAGGGTGAGAACAGACCAAAGAAAATATTTCTTGACCCAGCGTGTTGTTAGTCTGTGGAACTCCTTGCCACAGGATGTGGTGAGGGCATCTGGCCTAGATGCCTTTAAAAGGGGATCGGACAGATTCCTGGAGGGGAAATCCATCGCAAGTTACAAGCCATGATAGGGATGTATAATCTCCAGGCTTAGAAGGAAGGTACCTCCAAATGCCAGATGCAGGGGAAGGGGTATCAGGAGACAGGTATCTCGTTGTCTCGTGTGCTCCCAGATGCATCTGGTGGGGCCACTGTGAGATACAAGAAGCTGGACCAGATGGGCCCTTGGCCTGATCCAGCAGGGCTCTTCTTATGTTCTTACACTTCAGTTTCTTCTACAAACAGGATTTCAGCCCATAAGTGGATGTAATGATTAACATCTACTCATTGGGAGTTGGATTCCCCACTGTGCCTCCATGAGAGGGGCTGGACTCTGAATTTCTTAGATGACAGTGATAATTATATTACTCCTATGTCTCTTCTAATATCATGGTGGGACTGGGGGGCATTTTGGTTCAGGCTTGTATTCCTAACTGTATTTTATTGTTAAAAAAAAAAATCTAATGTATCAAGTTACCAATGTCCAGAATTAAGGCTGGGTGAAACCATTATGGGATCACTGAAGAGAGGAAAAACCACATCATCCTGGCTTTTCAGTTTCTCCTCTGAAAACAATGCAATTGTCTGCCTGTTGAAGAGTTGTGGATGACATGAAAAATCATGTTAGGGTACTCTTGAAATAAAGAGTGGGGACTAATGCTAATGAGTTGCTTTTTTTTATTGCAAAGGAGTAATGGATTCGATGGTTGTTGTAGGTTTTCTCGGGCTGTTTGGTCGTGTTCTGGAGGTTGGCCAAACAGCCCGAAAAGCCTACAACAACCATCGGATCCGGGCTGAAGCCTTCGAGAATGCAGTAATGGATTCCTTTTTTTTAAAACAAAATAACTTTCCAGGCTCAGGAAAGAGAAGAAGAAAAAAAGAAAAGAAAATTATGTCTTCAACTCCTGTGTAGAACTGAGGACCAAGGTCAAAATTCTTGGAGTTGCTTTATGAGGCTCTACAGAGGGAGCCTCTCAAAGAACTACTTGTCCCATGCTCCTTGAGACACTCATGAAGCCCTGCACCATGCCTACGCACCACGGTGGCCAGTTTCCTACTTCTTGGAAGGCCCCTATAATGGTTAAAAAGCCCATATGGAGTTGAGAAAAGCTCCTCTTTAAACTCCTGGTTTTGGGTTGCAGCTCCCTGGGTTCTGCTGGGGGGGATTCCTGGTGAATTCTGGGAGTCGTAATCCAAAAAAAATGAAGGTCCGATCCCTACAAGGGAGCACTTGAACCTCTTTTGCCGTTTCGTGATGCCACAGACCGGTCACAACAAAGACCCAAAAGTTACGGTTACTCGGCAAAAGGATTGAACTCATCCTCAATTAAGTGATGCCTTAGTTTTTGCAAAAAGGAATGAAGTGCAAGTAATGAGCAGAGCTTGGAAAAATTACTTTTTGGGACTACAATTCTCAGGCAGCATCATGTGAACCACTGGGCAGCTAATGGAATTTAACCAAAAATTTGTGCAACAGAAACTGCATTTCCCAGGAAGTTGGAGAAGGTTGGAGAAGAAGAAAAAGGCTGCTCTCCCTTCTTCTGCAGACACGTCACCCCACCCTGAAATCACCACGCGTTCCCTCTCCCCTTTCTTAAAGAAGGAAGGAAGATACATCACGGGTGGACAAGAGTTTGAGTCGGAGGCATAGAATGAGGATTGGGATTCTTTCCTGGTTTGGATTAAAATCTGAGATAGAAAAGAAGTTTTTTAGTGGTGCTGCTCTCGATCGAAGAGCTTAGTTTCATTCAGGATACAGAAACTGCAAAAGGGAGGATAACAACAGATAATCGTAGAATCACAGAATAATGGAGTTGGAAGGGACCTATAAGGTAATCAAGTCCAACCTCCTACTCAATGCAGGAATCCAAGTCAAAGTACATCTGACAGATGGTGGTCTGATTTTCTCTTGAATGCCTCCAGCCTTGGAGCGCGCACCACCTCCTGAGATCATTGATTCCATTGTCATACTGCTCTAACAGTTAAAATGTTTTTCCTGAATTTCAGCCTAAATCTAGCTTCCTATAGCTTGAACCCATTATGATGTGTCCTGCACTTTGGGATGATTGAGAACAGATCCTGCCCCTCCTGTGTATGAGTATCTTTCAAGTATCACATCTCTCCTCTGTCTTCTTTTCTCAAGGCTAAATATGCCCAGTTCTTTCAGCCTTTCCTCATAAGGCTTGGTATCCTGTCCCCTGATCATCCTTGTTGCCCTCCTCTGAACTTGCTCCAGTTTGTTGACATCCTCCTTTGTTAGATCCTCATAATCATAACTAATTTCAGTATCACAGATAAGCATGATTCCCTCACCCCAAGAGAAAACAGGAGGAAAATGCGAGGTCTCACAAACGAAAGAGTAAAATTGTGCTCTCACAGGGAAAAGGGCCAAGAGGTGTTACTGTTTATTTTCCTAACACTCACCTCTCTAGATTTTGGTGCCCTTGGGCTAACATTCAGTTTTCCTGGCCTAGTTGCAGACTTCGTGTTTCCTGCTCAGAAGTAAGCCCTGCCTTGAGTTCAGTGAGACATACTCCCACGTTTATAGTGTTTTGCAGCCTAAGCTGTAATTTTGGCCAGATACAGACTGGAATGAATACATTGAGTGTGTAAGTTGTTATGGGCTGTATTTTTAAAAAAGGAAAATTCTCTTGGATTTATATGTTTTGGTGTATACTTAGCAATGACATCCCTTAATAATAGTGCAATCTTTTCAAAGGCCCATTTTATTTACAGCATGTTATAGATTAAAGTGCTGGCTGGATAGCTCAGTGAGTTAGGTGTCTGGCTGCCAGACGTTGGGAGTTCAATTCCCCACGGTGCCTCTTGTGAGAAGAGCCAACCTGTGTAGCCTTGGGCAAACTGCAAAGTCCTAGGGCACCCCCAGAAGAAGGAAATGGTCAACCACTTCCATGAATTCTCTACCTTTTAGATTAGGCATCCTTCAGTCTCGAGAGACTATGGTAATGTGCTCTGAATAGAGGACGTGGAACAGAATCTAGTGCGGCTGAGAAGGCCAATTCGAGAGTGACAATCCTTTCCACACTGAAGACAAATACAATCTGTCCCCTGTCCAGCTCCCTGATTCTCTACCTAGAAAACCCTAAAAAGGGCCAGCCATAAGTCAGAGTCAACTTGATGGCACACAATTATTGTTATTACTATCCCTGAAAAGGGCTGCCATTAGTCAGAACTGACTTGACGACACACAATACAGTTATAGATAAAAGGACTATTATTCCCATCACTCTTATTATTCAATTCAGCCACGCCTTGAGTAGTGAACAGTACTAATAATAACAAGAAAACAAGCTAGCCAGGATATGCATTGGTACCTCAAAGCTGCAATCCTGTATGCAGGGATATGAAAGTTGGAAAAGTTACCTTTTAGATTTTGCCACCCAGAATTCTTCAGTCAACACGGCCAGCATCCATGACGGGTGGGAGATTTTGGACGTAATTCAAAGTTATGCCAAGGGTTAAGCCCATGTACTTACTGAAGCTTTGCACCCATTCCTAGTCTGATACTCTAACCATTATTTCACTCAAGTTTCTTAAAACTAGAGAAAAGTAACAAAAGCATCACCTGAAAAAGGAAAGCCACAGATGTTGAAAAGAAGGAAGCTACTGAGGTGTTACTCCTCCAGGGCTGATCTTGGCCACTGATTACAGTCCAGAGTTGCAGCAGTGGCTGTAATTCCGGGTGGGAAGATAGCAGGTGTTCTGTACAAATGCTCAAATATATCACTGCTGACATGGTGGCCTTCTCAGTGCTCCGATTTCTCGAAAGAACAATTAAAAAAAAAACCCCCACCAGGGAAGAATAGTGGGCTGCTTCAAGATGATGCTAAGAGCTGATGGCAGAAATGTGAGGCCTTGGTTTTTAAAACGGTCAGGGCTGAGGGCCTGCATGGTGAGAAGAGCGCTATGAGTCATTCAAAATTTGATGGTTGCCCATAGAACTTAGAGAATTGGAGGGTGTATTGTGTAGGAAGCAAGTTTCTAGATCTCATGGTGAAGGAGATAGTGAAACACAACAACAGTGAGTGCACATTAAATGGTTAGATAGCTTGGGGGAAGTTTTTGGAAGTCAATGCCCAGTTTTTATCCACTGCGTACAGAGACAGACATAAGGTAAAACAAGTTTTGGAAAAGTCAAACAGAGAGGGTGAAGCCCATGAGCACAGCCTAACCATGGGGTGGGGGAAGACCACTGAATAGACCCTTGATGAAATAATATTCTCCTTTCCCTTGTCTCACAAAATATCTGTTCATCTGATTTCCCCAAATTTCTCTTATAACTGTTGGCTGTGTGTCACCAGAATCCTGTTGGCTTACATGATCTGGCAAAGGTATGTGCCCAAGTTTCCCTTCAACTGGCAGGTTCTCTTTTACATAGCTAGTCATCCACTGGTTGTGAAAGGGGGGTGAGTACATGACCAAGTCATGTGACTGATCATGTGAAGAACAGCCTTCTTTTCCTGTTTCAGTGGAGATAAAGACCATGTGTGTGGAGGGAATTCATTTAGATATGGGACCACCGGCAGGGCAAAAGTATTCTGTATCATCAAACTGTATCCCCTTCTTGCGGTCAATGCCTGTTGAAAAGGTAGACGTATGCCAAGCTGTGCAATAATTTTGGTTTTCTATTGGAGGGGCTCAGTCATGGTTAGGGGACTCGCAGGACTTGGAAGATGAAAAATGGTCAAAATGGAGGTTCTCTGAGCATGTTTGGAGCTCTGCATTAGGGTGGCCACTTAATATGCCAACAAAAAACAACAACGAGGGTACACATCACTCCAGAACAAGGCACCCTTTTGTGAAAAACCACACATGCTAATCTATGGACCTGAAACGAGGAATCATTTTACAAATTCCAACAGAATTACAATACCTTAGGCATGGGACCTTTGTTTCTTTTGGACTGCAAAGCCCCAGGATTTCCCCGGAATCCCTCCAGCCAGAATCCTGAAAGATACAGCAGAACTAGAGAAGGTCTCATTGCCTACATGTAGGCTTCCTGTTCATTACTCAGATTTTAAGAAGAAAGAGGAAATTGCCCCAAGGGGACTGGGGGTGGCAACTGGCTCCTGGGAGTTCCAATGAAGCATAGGATCATAGAATAATGGAGTTGGAAGGGGCTTATAAGGCCATCGAGTCCAATCCTCTCCTCAGTGCAGGAATCTAAGTCAAAGTAGATCCGACAGATGGGTCTCCAATTTTCTCTTGAATGCCTCCAGTGTTGGAGCGCTCACCACCTCCTGAGGTCATCGGTTCCATCGTCGTACTGCTCTAACAGTTAAGAATTTTTTTCCTGATATTCAGCCTAAGTCTGGTTTCCTGTATCTTCAACCCATTAAGATGTGTCCTGCACTCTGGGATGATTGAGAACAGATCCTGCCCCTCCTGTGTATGCCTCTACTTCAAATATTTGAAGACTTCTATCAAATCCATTCTGAAGGAAATCAACTCTGAGTGCTCACTGGAAGGACAGATCCTGAAGCTGAAGCGCCAATACTTTGGCCGTCTCATGTGAAGAGAAGACTCCCTGGAAAAGACCCTGATGTTGGGAAAGAGTGAAGGCAAGAGGAGAAGGGGATGACAGAGGACGAGATGGTTGGACAGTGTCATCGAAGCGACCAACGTGAATTTGACCCAACTCCGGGAGGCAGTGGAAGACAGGAGGGCCTGGCGTGCTCTGGTCCATGGGGTCACGAAGAGTCGGACATGACTTAACGACTAAACAACAACAACAACAACAACCATATCTCCCCTCAGTCTTTGACACAGCCCACAGGGAGGTGAGGAAAATGCCTCTTTAAAGTACTGTTTCTGGGCTGCGTCTCCCGGAATTCTGCCTGGGGGAATTCCAGGTGAATTCTGTGGGACCTCTAGTCCAAAAGAAATAAAACCCCACTGCCTGCCACATGTCTCTCTTTTGTGGAGAAGTCGGTCACCCCCACCTACTGAATTTGCTGCCCATGCAACACTTGGTGGAAACAGGCAACTGTAAGGACCTCCATCTTCCTTCTGTCCGAGGACAGAGCTGCAGGTGCAGAACACTTCTCCTGCAGGCCCTGTGGGGTGGGGTGGGGTAAGCAAAGCACCCTATTCCAGAAAATTTCAGTTTACCTCTTTACAGGGACTGTTAAGGGGGGGGGGAGGGTGCCATTTGGCCTCAGGCATTGAGATGTCCTGGGCCAGCCTTTCCCAAAGGCATGTGCGGGTCGCTTGGCGACGCTTGAATGCAGACAACGAACACAAGACCGGCGTATTGCATCCCCCTCGCTGCCCTGCGTTCCTCTCTTGCTCGGTTTTGTTTTGTTCAGGAGCCTGGCTTTGCTCCTTGCAGCCTGGGGTCCATTCGAATGCCACGCACACTCCTCCGCACGGCATGGGAATTCACTGAGCAGATGTTTATGTTTATTCCAGCTCCCGGGAGGATGTTACATTTATATGGTTTCCTGCCCGTGGTAAAATGGGGCAAGGAATACTGATTCAAATGGATGAGGTGAAGTGGGGAGGGGGGAAGGCACAGTGGGCATGGGAAACAAAATACCCCAAAGAAGTGGGGGATTCATGTGGCAGGGGTGGTGGAGGAGGGAGGAGAAAAGGCAAGGAAGAGAGAATGTAGAAAGGGCATGAGAGCACACGTCACAGAGCTGGTCCTTGTGACAATCTGCAAGATGGCGAAGCAAGCATTTAAAGTGATGAGGAAATGAATCTTGCTTTTAAAAAACAAACATGTTCCACTTTGATACAGCATTTCCAGGTATCACTCACGAGGATCTAGTGGGAAGAGAAAAATGTAGTTGTGTAAAAATCTGGGATGAGTCATACCTTTTATGGCATTACTACCAAAATTGCAAATTAGGCAATCACTCCTCATTGGGCATATAATAATAATAATAATAATAATAATAATAATAATAAGAAGAAGAAGAAGAAGAAGAAGAAGAAGAAGAAGAAGAAGAACAACAACAACAACAACAACAACAACAACAACAACAATAACAACAATAATAATAATAATAATAATAATAACAATAATAATAATAACAATAATAATAATAATAATAATAATAATAATAATAATAATAATAATAATAATAATAATAATAATAATAATAATAATAATAATAATAATAATAATAATGTGATGACAAGTCAATTCTGACCTATGGTGATCATTTTCAGGGTTTTCCAAGTAGAGAATACCAGAAGTAGTTTTCCATTCCCTTCTTCTGGGGAAGCCCTGGGACTGTGCAGCTTGCCCAAGGCTACACGAGATGCTTCTCACAGGAGGCACAATGGGGAATTGAATTCTCAACCATACCTAAACCACTGAGCTATCCAGCCAGTTTATAACAGTCATGCGCTGTCAAGTCAGTTCTCACTTATGGCAACCCTTTCCAGGGGCTTCCAGGCATGGAATACTCAGAAATGGTTGACCCTTCTCTTCTTCTGCAGGTGTCGTGGGACTGTGAAGCTTGCCCAAGGCCACACAGGCTGGCTGTACTCCCAGAAGACCTAGTGGGGAATCAAACTCCCAACCTCTGGCTCTGCAGCCTGATAGCTAAACCACTCAGCTTTCTAGCCAGCTTCATTGGGCATAGAGGGTATAAAATCTGTTGTCCGTTTCCAAGAGAGGTGGCTTGCCTTTCCCGTTCTGCTCTTGTATTCCCCTTGACCCTGCCTTGTCCAGATGTCTCTCATCAGGACACTGTCTCTCCTGCAGCTGCATGGACTCCCTCTAGCTGGCCTGATCCTGAGGAAACTCACCCTACTCCCAGTTCCCTGCTACCTATGTGCTGGGGCCAGATGGCTCACTACGGGTGCACACCTGCACCCCCTCACAGGGACTCAAAACCTCATTGTTTTTGAGATCCAGTCAAAAGACTGTTGTACCCCAAAGTTTCTTGTGAGAGGGAAAGGGGCATTTGTAGAGGGCAATGCATTTTTTCTTACCTAGAGGTTCTGCAAGAACTACCTGCTGTGGGTCCCCGACAGGCCATGGAGGTATTGCTTAGAATTTGGAATTTCTGGTTCCCTTTTGTTATGTAGTAAAAGTACAGAAATCCACAGAGGAGAATAGCTACAAGTTCCCCAGATAGTCCACCCCTTTCTCATTAACTGGCACTTACCATCTAATAACTCACGCTGAGACATGAATGGTAGAAAGAATAAAATGTTTCATTATTTACCGTTGTGAACCGATGAACAGTAAACGAACAGCACGGACTGCTTCCTACAGACTAAAGAGAAGGAAAGAGAACACTCAGCAGAGAGGGATGTTATCTTTGAATTCAGATGCAGGAATGAATGATTGGTTATTTCTGGACAGATTGTCAGCCACCCCAACCCAGAAACGTCTCTCCCAGCCACATATTCTACAGGCCTCATGCAAGGTTGTAAAAACTCCAACAAAGTTTATGGAGAATCTGTCCATTTCCCTCCTCCCTGCCGCCTGAAATTCCAGCCTGGTGATTGGTTTCCAAATGTAGAGGAAAAAGAGGTCTAAAATTTGCCAGTCAGACTCTGACGGGTGTTGTTGGAGAACTAACAGTGGGTGCTATTTTCACTTCACAATAGTGTAAAAATACGTGTTTTGATCTGAGAATAATTTTGAAAGTTTTCTTCGAAAAGTCATCAGAGTGAAATTTTATGAGAATACTTGTATTTGTACCAGAATTGATCCTTGTACATGTATAAATGTAAAAGAAAAAGAAAAAACAGAGCTCCCCTATAAGTTAGCTGAAGTGATCCCCCCCTCATATATCTGAGGAAGTGGACTTGTCCATGAAAGCTCACATTAAAATAGAATAGTTAGTCTCTAAGGTGCCACATGTTTTTGTCTTTCTTTTGTCTTGTTTATTTGGATTTTGCATGATATGCTTGCACTGATTAACACGGCTACCTCTTCTAAAATTACTTAAATGCCAAGGGTCTGTCTGAATAAAAGATCTAGTAGACCTACTGGCAGAAGGAAAACAGGGAGGAAAGAAGCCTCGATTCCACCTGCAGAGTTGGGGAGCCACCCCGAGAAGCCCCTTTAGACTACATTAATCTTCCTTTATTGATCCAAACTAGAGATGGGTATGAACCGCCAGTTCATCTTTTGGACAAACAGATGTTCAACACTTCCCGGCCCCCGTCTTCTCCAGTGGGAGCCCACTTGGAGGCAGTGCTTGGCTTCCCTGTCCTGCCTCCTTTGGGGGCCACCTCTGAGTGGGCACTTGCTGGAAGAGGTGAGGCTGGGAACCAGCAAACCCCAGTTCGGCCAAAGAATGAACTGGCACGAACCACTGAAACGGCGATTTGTGCCCATCTCTAACCCAAACCATGTTTCAATCTACGTTTCCTCTCAGTACTATTTGCATCTCTCTGTCACTCTCCCTTCCAGTTTTTCTCCAGCCGTTCCTTCATTCTGGAATATCCCTTTGGCTCCCTGAGAACTTGAGAAGGAAATGAGAGATGGTTCAAACATAATGTTTTATGAAAATAAGTGGCTGTCAGTTCTGGGAGCGATTAGTAAAGCTGGATTTGGCAACTGGATGGGAACCTAACCCCCACACATAATATGCACCACATGGACTAACACAGATGCGCTAGATAAGGTTGCTTCTCCTACACGAAGAAGGGGCAAAGAAAAACAAAAAGACCCCCTGATGATTTGCATATGTTCATTTTTTTTCCATAGGTACCTTATATGCAGAACTCAACATTGCCTCAAAGGGCTGAGTGCAGAGGGAGATAAAAACCAAAGGTAATATCTGAGGAGAAATCTATTTCAGCCCCTTTTAAAAAAAAATTTTGCATATCGCTGCTACAAGTACTATTATGACGTTGGAAAGTTATTGTTAAAAAGCCATTCATTATGTAACCGGTTGTAAAGCCACCCAAGTAATTCATTGCACTGTAAAAATATATAGTAAAAATATATACCAGTTATGGGTTTTCTTTTTCTTGTTATTATTTTGATACTTAAAAAGTGACCCGAGGATTGATGGAAGAATGGCATGGAAACTGAACAATTCCACTAAAAATGCTTTATAATGCATAAAATTACTTCTAAATGTAACTGAAAAGAAACTAAATTATAACTAGAAAACATTATTTATTACACTTCAAAGCTGCTAATGGTATTCTTATTCACTTTGCTACTTTTGAGATGTAACCCCATTACACTCTTGTTACAAGAAAAGGGTTAGGTAACTCCTTCAGTTGTAATTTGTCGTTTTCAACCTGGTAGTAATACCTAGTGGATGAATTGACAGACTGGGACTTCAGAGGCCTGGGTTCGAATCCCTGACATGGAAACTCACTGAGGGCATGGCAGTGGTAAAACCACTCCTTAAATGCCTCACTTCCCTTGAAAGCTGTATTAGGGTTGCTATATGTTGGTTCTGACTTGATGGCACATAATGCAACAAGCCAAGGAGTAATTCTAGTACTAATGGGCCAAATCCAGTTGATAGTCCCAACTAGCATGCCCATTGAATTAGTCAGATCAGTGACTCAACACTCTGCTCAGCAGTAGATTCAATGGATCTAGCTGATATTTGTTGTTGTTTAGTCGTTAAGTCGTGTCCGACTCTTCGTGACCCCATGGACCAGAGCACGCCAGGCCCTCCTGTCTTCCACTGCCTCCCGGAGTTGGGTCAAATTCATGTTGGTCGCTTCGATGACACTGTCCAACCATCTCATCCTCTGTCGTCCCCTTCTCCTCTTGCCTTCACACTTTCCCAACATCAGGGTCTTTTCCAGGGAGTCTTCTCTTCTCATGAGATGGCCAAAGTATTGGAGCCTCAGCTTCAGGATCTGTCCTTCCAGTGAGCACTCAGGGTTGATTTCCTTTAGAATGGATAGGTTTGATCTCCTTGCAGTCCAGGGGACTCTCAAGAGTCTCCTCCAGCACCACAATTCAAAAGCATCAATTCTTCGGCGGTCAGCCTTCTTTATGGTCCAGCTCTCACTTCCATACATCGCTACTGGAAAAACCATAGCTTTGACTATGCGGACTTTTGTCGGCAAGGTGATGTCTCTGCTTTTTAAGATGCTGTCGAGGTTTGGCATCGCTTTCCTCCCAAGAAGCAGGCGTCTTTTAATTCCGTGGCTGCTGTCCCCATCTGCAGTGATCATGGAGCCCAAGAAGGTAAAATCTGTCACTGCCCCTATATCTTCCCCTTCTCTTTGCCAGGAGGTGATGGGGCCCGTGGCCATGATCTTAGTTTTTTTGATGTTGAGCTTCAGACCATTTTTTGCACTCTCCTCTTTCACCCTCATTAAGAGGTTCTTTAATTCCTCCTCACTTTCTGCCATCAGAGTGGTATCATCTGCATATCTGAGGTTGTTGATATTTCTTCCCGCAATCTTAATTCCGGCTTGGGATTCATCCAGTCCAGCCTTTTGCATGATGTATTCTGCATATAAGTTAAATAAGCAGGGAGACAATATACAGCCTTGTCGTACTTCTTTCTCAATTTTGAACCAATCAGTTGTTCCATATCCAGTTCTAACTGTTGCTTCCTGTCCCACGTATAGGTTTCTCAGGAGATAGATAAGGTGGTCAGGCACTCCCATTTCTTTAAGGACTTGCCATAGTTTGCTGTGGTCCACACAGTCAAAGGCTTTTGCGTAGTCAACGCGATCCACCTGGAGTAGGAACTGGCAAGCCACTCCAGTATCTTTGCCAAGAAAACTCAATTGACAGAAACAAAAAGCAGTTGAATTTAGGCTCATATTATTCATAAGAGTGTTTTTATTATTTATTTAGTTTATATCCTACCTCTTTCTCTTGCGTGACCCAAAGTGGTGTGTGTGAAAAAATAAACAAACCACAAATTAAAAAAAAACACCACCCACTCTATGTTACAGTATCAAAGTGCTATTGCATAAATTAACAGAACAAAACAAGTACTACATTAAAATTATTTAAAAGCTATATAAAGCTATTTAAGAGCTATTTAAAAATAATTTTAAAATGAGAAACAGAAAAGGATTACAACACCTGCCATTAAAAAACCACTCAATCAGGGGCCAGAAATCGGTTTAAATAAAAATGTTTTTCCCAGCAGAATAATTTGGCACAGGACTTAGGTAGGTATAATTGACTGGTGGACAGGTATCTGTTTCGTAGTAGAAGTATTGCAGTAGGTATTGGGGTCCAGCAGGTACCAAGGTCCAAAACCACTTAGGGTTTAGGTAATAATAACCAATTCCTTTTATTGAGCACAGGAGCGAACAGGAAGGCCATAGACACGTGCCAGAACTGGAGATCTGTGTTCAAATCTGTTGGCGCCTGTAACTCAGTCTGGCTGTTGCATTTTGGACCTGCTGAAGGTCCCATACTAGCTTCAAAGGCAGCCCTACATAGAGAGCATTACAGTAGTCTAGTTTGGTGATTACCAAAGCATGACTTACTGTTGCTAGACATTTTCTCTCCAGGTAGGGGCACACAGCTAGGAAATCAACCGAAATTGATAAAAAGTACTCTTGGCCACAGCAGATATTTGTGCCTCCATGGTTGGGTCCAGGGGTACACCCAAACTGCGAACTGGATCCTCCAGAGGGAGTGTAACCCCAGATGAATATCTTTCTAAGTGGTCAGGCGAACCTTTCTTCACCTGCTCATGTTTCTGGACTTTGAAAACTTGTCCTTCCTTCCTTCCTTCCTTCCTTCCTTCCTTCCTTCCTTCCTTCCTTCCTTCCTTCCTTCCTTCCTTCCTTCCTTCCTTCCTTCCTTCCTTCCTTCCTTCCGTTAAAGCTGATGATTGCAGAAAATTCTTTCTGGTGAATGGAATGTTCCTCTTGAAACACCTCTTATAGGTCAGGTCCCACTTAGCAAGGCTTTATATTTATGATTTAGCAACCATGCTTGGTCTCTGATCCATTTAAGATCATCAGAGAAGAACTGTTCTTGGTCCCATTGCCAGCACAACACGGTTGATGGGGACATGAGAGAGGGCCTTCTCTGTGGCAGCTCCCAGGTTACGGAATGCTCTCCCTCGGGAGGTCGGGGTACCCCCCTCCATTTTATCCTTTCACTGACAGCTGAAGACGCACCTGTACCAGGCTAGCTTTTAACAATCAGGACTGAGTCCCTGAATGCCCTTTTAAAAGTTAAGATAAGTTTTAAGCTTTTGCGTATTTTTAATAATTCAATGTGTTTTAACCAGATTTATAGTTTACATCTTTTTTAAGGCACAATTTATTGTGCTTTTAATGCTATTCATTTTAAGACTGTGAGCTGCCTTGAATCCCCATATCGGGAAAAAGGTGGTCTATAAAGTTGACAAATAAATGAATAATAATAAAAAAGAAATCCTGCATGATGTAAGCCCATTTATCCAAGAGGTAGGAAATGTGAGAATGACGGAAGGAATTTTTTTCTCAGTCCACAAGTTGTTCTTAGCTTCAGTTCCAGTAATAAAGTCCGCCAGACACTGAAGAACTCAGTATAGCCCTGAGGCTTTTGCTCAGAAGAATCCATCAAGGTTCCTTTGATATAAAAGAGACAAAACCATTTTCCCCCCAAATGCATGTCCTCTATAGATATATGCCTTTCAAAAACACTCATCTTTTAAGTTTTATGAAGAAATCAGAACTGAAATACATGTTGAGTGTGCA
Source organism: Intellagama lesueurii (assembly GCA_037013535.1). NCBI lineage: Eukaryota > Metazoa > Chordata > Lepidosauria > Squamata > Agamidae > Intellagama > Intellagama lesueurii. The sequence continues at coordinate 344,428,193 of JBAJHW010000001.1, read as the reverse complement.
CACTATCGCTCCTATTGTCTTATTCACCTTAGATTAATGATATCTCAAGCATTCATGTAATTTATTAAGCTTAAGTGGCTGGTCCCCATGGTTACTGATAAGAACAAAACAACAGGGGGCAGCAGTGAATTTTTTCTTTATGTACAACTTACAATCAACATGACCAAAAACACACTAACTTAAAAACATTCACAAACAATATTAAAATAGGAGGGGGGAAATTGACTTGAGCATGTTTTTCACTTCTATGATTTCTAGATCTCCGTGCAGATTGCTAATCCCAGGCTCTTCCTCCCTGCTTCTCACTTTGAGGTAACATTCTCTTTCTTCTTGCTTCTCCACCTTAGCTACAGAAAGGCAGATTTTCAGACATAGAAGCCAGCTCTAGATTACATCAATTAATGTACATTAATTTGGGAATCTTTTTCCTCCTGCTTTATCCATGGACAGACTTTCTGACAGAATAACGTCCGTTTTGGTTGGTTAGCTGCCCCCACCATGATCACAACTATTGAAATCCTTCTTTCCCTACTCCAGCACATAGATGCCGTGGATGGGGGTGTCCCCATTCCCTATTATCTGGGAGAGTGAAGCGACCACCTCAGGTAGCTGTCAGTGGGAGGGGGTAGCCGAGGCATCAACTGCACCATTTCTTCTTTGCCCCATGGGCCATCTTGTACTTGGCTTCAGGCAGCAAAATTTCTCAGGTCTGTGGTGCTACATGCTCTGTTATAGACCTCCAAATACTTGCATTTTGCCCATCCCATATGCGCCTACGAAGAAACATTTTGAACGGGTTTAATTATTATCATTTTTAAAAAACCCACTGTATATCTCTTGGCCCTTGGCTTTCTCTGCAGAAGGCATTAGCAGGTTGCCGTACCCCCCCCCCATTTCCCCCGCCTCCTTTGCTACATGAATCAATGAAGGCCCACTTTGGCACCTCTTTCTCCCTGTATATTTCATCTCCAGCCAATGTCTGCACGGTGCCCTTTTCTAATTAAAAACTGGACATCTTCCCTGGCCTATTAATATTACTCTGCATAAATCTGTCCTCTGTCCACACAAGCTGCCACGTGAGATCCACGCTGTCCCTTGAAAATGAAGTTGGCTCGTGCTGAAAATCAACAGCCATGTGGAGTAAAGAAAATAAAAGAAGATAAAATATGATAAAAAGGAATGTTCTCCTGGATATATGGCAAAGGTTTTTCTCCCCGAATGTATATAAGTATCAGAAAAGGAGGAAAGTATAAGCTTGTGCTGGTTTTCTGGTTTCTTGTTTTGAAGGATCGGCGTCAGATTTTATTTCATTTTCACAGTGGGATTTTTTGTTCTTTAAAAGAAAGAAATATTTATTGATTTTTGCTGAGACTTTAAATAGGACCTTGCTTTTTTTTTAATGTTTTCTTATATTGGAAATAACTTATCTAAAAAAAGAAGGAAGATGAGAAGAGAGGAAGGTGTCGTTAAATGGAGATGACAGAGGGTTGGAAGGGTTTCTTGGCTGGAACCATAAAGATTCTGGTAAATGGAGAAGTGAAATTTTTGCCAAGATCCTTTCTGAAGTTTGTTAGTACATAAGGGCCAATCAAAGGGGTCTCAAGTTGCCTGGCCATATTTTGCTGAAATGAAAGACAATGGATTGTCTACACCCACAGACATGTGCACCTGATGGCCTTGTTCATGGAACTAAACAGTGGATTGCTAATTGTGTGGTCATCTTAGGAAGGGTAGCCAGTGTCTCAGGACACTGGTTCAAATCTCAGAGAGCTGTGATGGTTCTGTGGGTCTCCAGCCAAAGAGACAAATTCAATTCTTAAAAAACCCTCCAGTTTATCAATGGGGAATGTTGCGCTTCTGTACCCATAATTCAAAACGCCAGGAAATGGCCCAAAATTGCTGTACAATATCGTGCCTACGTTGCCAGCATCAAAAACGATACCAAGCTTTACATAGCAAAGGGCAGCCTGAATGGGGACGATGCCAATGGCAGCAGTTAAGGTGATCTACAGCAGGGGTCTCCAAACATCCGGCCCCTCTTGCCTTTTTATGTGGCTCAGCTCGCGCATGCGGGGGTGGGTGGATGTGCATGCATGCGTGTGGGTGGGCGTGCATGCATGCGTGTGGGCGGGAGTGCATGTGGGTGGGTGCGCCCGTCTTCCTTCAGCCCTCTAAAATGTGGAGCGTGTATGATGTGGCCCTCCCACTGAAAAGTTTGGAGACCCCTGGTCTACAGGATCCCCTCTTCTGCTTACAAAGTGACACCACACAAGAGAAAATCCTGGAAGCTAATTATTATTTTTTTAAAATCAGTGAAATGCTTCTCACCCAAACACAAAACAACTGTCAGGGGTGTGTTTCAACAAGTGTTGCAATTTTTTGTTTGGTGTCCCCCCTAAACATTTTTTTTACAGTTGTCTTATGGAATGCTGAATTGCTCTGTTGCACAATATCTGTTGTTGCACTTTCATGCAGCAATAATCGAAGGGTAATGCTGGAGGAGGAGAAAGTTTGATAGTTGCACATGGGGTGGCTTTTTTAAAGCCTCTTTGTTCATCTTCATTCATTCCCAACGGGCAATGGAGCTCTCTAGCTCTCAGAACAAGTTGTTCTTTTAGGGACCAGAAGAACTCAACTCAGTTCTCTACTGGAACTTTCAGAAAGCTGCACATTATTGTTTCTAAACATTGCTCTTAAATGTGTTTCCTTTCAGTTATTTTTATGGTGGATGGTGGAAATTTGTTTTACTTGTAATATTTATTTGTAATGCATGTACAGTCTTAAAGTTTTTGTTAGTAAACTATATCTTGAAGAATGTTCACCCAAGGCGGGCTATAATCGATCAAATAATGAGACTGTTGGCTATGATGGTTGTTGCTATGCGGTGTCAAGCCACTTCCGATTTATAGTAACTCTGTAAATGAGTGACTTCTAAAACATCCAATTATCACAATCCTCTTCTTGCCCTAGCAAACTCCAAGCTAAGGGTTCTTTTATTGAATCAACCAGTCTCTTATTTTGTTCTGTGCCATCAAGTCAGAACTGACTTATAATGGCTCTAATAGGATTTTCAAAGTAAATGAGGTATTTAGGGAGTGGCTTTACCAGTGTAACCCCTCACTGAGTTTTCATGGCAGAACTGGGGGATCTATCTATCTATCTATCTATCTATCTATCTATCTATCTATCTATCTATCTATCTATCTATCTATCTATCTATCTATCTATCTATCTATCTATCTATCTATCTATCTATCTATCTATCTATCTATCTATCTATCTATCTATCTATCTGGCCCCATTAGTGTCAAGCACTATTCTGAGCAGTTTACAGAAGTGAAAAGCATAAAAATAGTATATTAAATGAACGGTTAGAAAACAATAAAAACTTCAAGAGGCATACATTGTAAGAATAAAACGTGGAGTGTGAAGCAAATAGACAACTATCAGACAGGAGAAACAAAGAGAGAGAGAGAGAGAGAGAGAGAGAGAGAGAGAGAGAAAGATCAAACCTATTCTATTCTATTTTATTTTATTCTATTCTACTCTATTCACTACACCACAATGGGTACCCACCTCTTATTTGGTCTTCTTTCCCCGTTGCCTTCGAATTTTCCCAACATGATTGTCTTTTCTCAAAGAGATGCTTTTCTTCTCATGATGTGCCCAAAGTATGACAGCCTCAGCTTAGTCATTTTTTTATTTGAGAGAGAGTTTAGGCTGGATTTGCTCTAGAATCCACTTATTTCTTTTCCTTGTGGTTCATTGTACCTGCATGGCTCTTCTCCGACACCACATTTCAAACGAATCAGCCCTTTTCTGACAGCTTTCTTCAGTGTCCAGCATTCACACCCTAACGTATGTGACTGTAAGCCATGGAATCTTGCCCAAATTGTGTTATTTTTATAGCCAAGAGTCATGGCCTGCTTTCAGGTAAAACTTTTTTTCAATGCAGAGATTCCAGAGCTATAATTATTTAAAGCATATTTACAGCCTAAAGAGTGACAGCTTGCATAGCAAACAGAAGTATAGAGTCAGCCTAATAAATTAAAGACAAGAAAGAAATCAATTGGATTTGACAATATTGAGGGAAATGGTGTTTTTGCACTTCCCAAGCCTCATTGAGAGAAGAAGCCAAATCCGCATGTTTCAAAGCCCTGCGTGCACCCTTTAAAAGGTGAACAGCAAACATGGGTACCGTGGATGCAAGCACGCACACACCTGATTTTGTCAAGGGAGGAAAATCGGTAAATAAAAAAAAAATCAAATGCAGCTATCAATGAGTATGTTTGGTAAAACATGTAAATTAACACCCATCCATTGAAAAAAAATGCACACACAAAAAGCATGCATTTCAGGATGAGAAAGTGGCAACAAAGTCTCACAACCTATACAAAACAAAGTTGTGAAGAAAATGCAGAATGGGTTTGGAGAAATGCAGTGAAATCATTAATGAAAGACGTTCACACCTGTAAAAAATGCTGCAGGCCCTCCATGTTGTCACTGGAATTTGGAAAAAGTTCATTATTTGTGAACTATTTATTTAAAATATTTTTTACCTCCCCCCCTTAAAAAAGACCCAAGGCACCTTACATCATTAAAAGACAATATTTAAAAGCTAAAAACAGTAACTATGCAATTCTGTTTAGGTGGGGCTGCTTTTGAAGGCGATACAGAAGCTTCAGCAGGTGCAAAATCCAGCAGCTATGTCCATTTCAGAAACACGAAGGTCTGACCACATCTTCCTGATCCTGGTACGTCTACATGGGTTCCCTGTATGCTTCCATGCCAAATTCAAAATGCTGGTTTTAACCTATAGCGGTTTGGGACCTTGTTACCTGATGGAGCATCTCTTGCTAAGATTGTCCACCCGGGCCAGCCAGATGTTGTGTTTGCGGGTGGCCACGCCTGGAAACCTACCACCAGGAAATGGGCCTTCTCGGTGGTGGCCACAAGACCATGGATTGCGTCACCTTCAGACATAGTCTGGGCTCTGGAAATATCTTACCCCGTAGACGTCTTTGTGGGCCCAAGAACTGAACTGATTATTAATTTTGATCTGCCGTCCAGGTTTCTTTGTTTTTTTGGACATCCTGGGTTTTTAATGTTTTTTTAAAAAATCAGTATACAAATATACAAGGATGAAACAAACACCACACGAAAAGACCGTTAAAAAAGCAAGACCAAAAGCACATTCAAAGCAGTAAGGCAGAACCAACCACTTAAAAGCCCCACTCAGACAGCCAGTGTCTAAGGGAAAACATGCCTGAAGAGAAAGGTTTTTGTCTGCTTGTGGAAGGACAGCAAAGACGGGGCCAGGCTGGCCTCCAGTGGGAGGGAGTTCCAGAGTCTGGGAGCAACCACAGAGAAGGCCCTCTCCCGTGTCCTCATCAAAGGCACAAGTGAAAGTGGTGTGGCTGAGAGAAAGGACTCCCCTGTTGATTTTAACACCCAGGCAGACTGAAATACCTTGGCCTGAAGCTGTTTAGGGCTTTATAGGTTAGAAGCAACACTTTGAATTGTGCCCGGAAACTGATGGACAGCCAATGGAGCTGCTGTAACTCGGGGGGTTATGTGATCCCTATAACCAGCCACAGTCAGCAATCGGGCTGCTGCATTTTGGACCCGCTGAATTTTTTGAGCACTTTCCAGAGGCAGTTCCACAGTTAGTGGATTCTTACCCCAAAACTACAACTCCCAGAATCCCTCAGTGTGCACAGTCGTCAGCTGGGAAAAGTCTGAGGACTGGAGTTCACAGAGATGAATTTATTTAAGATTATGGCTGTGGCAAATGGGTCTTTTTTTGGGTGGACTGTATATTTCCAAAGGCGAAAGGGGAATCACCGTCTGTGTTGTCGCTGCAGCTCTGACCTTTTAAGTGTTGTTGACTTTCCCATTGGTGCTGACATCTCTCCACTCTCCCGGTATAAGCAAGCTAACACCGTCTTCCGGGTCTGTTCACCTTAAAACATTTGCCAGGATAACCCCAAAGCGACAAATAAACATGGGGGTTTGTTGTCGCAGGTGGTAAAACCAACGTGTCAAACACACACTGACCGGGACCCTCAAGACACGGGCTTGGGCCGTGTCTTGTTTGAAGCATGCCACTGCATCTTTGATGCGCACGAAACCTTTGTAATCTTAATCTCTGTGTTGCTTTTATGTTACGTTGCCCCCCCAAGGTTAAAGAAAGAGATTTAAACCTTAAACACAAAACCAACCCTTCAAGCCTGGGAATTATCTTTGCCTTTAAATGTGACTGATCAATGCGCATTTTCTTTTGAAAATAAAACCCTTTTGAACCTTGAAAGCCTTCCACTGTTGAGCTATGTCTAAGTGCCACATGGGGAAATGGGCTGAAAACAGCCCATTTTCCCCCTTAGCGCTTACATTAGGGGTCTTGAAGTTCAGTCGGAGGCAATCAATTTAATTGGTGCTCGCTCTGGTGACAGATTATGCCGGTTTACACTCCAGTATAGCACAGATTTAAATGCTGGGAAAGGAACGAAAGATATACTCTTTGGTCTCTACTTAAAGAGGGCAACGGTATTGGAAAAAGAGCGCATTTAATTTATCACTGTCAGAGCAGGTGCAAAGTTTAATTCTAACTAAAAGCATTAAACAATTAACCCAGACAGTCAGGCCCTTCTAAAAATGCTTGGTTGCAAGGAACACATGGTCCAGCTTGCCAGTGGCATTAATAATAATAATAATAATAAAAGAGTCAAGGTTTCTCTTCGATTCAAATGATTATCTTCCATCATTTTTTTTAAAAAAATATTAAGTTAGCTAGGAAAGATACCAAAAGCCGAATTAAGTTCTTAGCTCTCTGCTCACTGTTGAAATAAATTCCTAGGTAGCAAAGTCCAGCTGACTGTTAACTAAATAACAGCATTGATACTCAACCAATTATGAAATCTATACTTCATATTGTCAAGCGTTCCCTGCTTCAGAAAGAGGAGTGGTTCCAAGGGCATTACTACCAGGTTTTGCTTCCTTTGTGCGAGAAAATACAGGGAATTTGTAGCATTGGCCATATTTGCTCGATAGCTCAGTGGTTTAGGTATCTGGGTGCGGAGTCAGAGACTGGGAGTTCGATTCCCCAGTGATGGCTCCTGTGAGTAGAGCCAGCCTGTGTGGCCATGGGCAAGCTTGCACAGTCCCAGGATGGCCCCAGAAGAAGAGAAGGGTGAATCACTTCTGAGTACTCTCTATCTAGAAAACCCTGAAAAGGGTTGCCATAAGTCAGAACTGACTTGATGGCACATGATTGTTTTGTCTTTTTATTGTATTTTAAATGTTGTAAGCCGCCCAGAGACCTCTGGGTAGTGTGGGCGGCATATAAGTTAAATAAATAATAATAATAATAATGATTATAGGTAGGCTGGATAGCTCAGTGGTTTAGGTATCTGGCTGCAGAGCCAGAGGTTGGGAGTTCAATTCCCTTCTGTTCTTTCTGCAAGTAGAGCCAGCCTGTGAGGCCTTGGGCAAGCTGCATAGACCCAGGTAAACCACTTTTGAGTATTCTCTACCTGGAAAGGTTCCCCATAAGTCAGAATTGACTTGACAGCACATGGTTATTATTATTTCAAGTGGAGCATAATGGAGGCAGATCAGTCCTTTTCTTGCTTCCCCGAAGAGCGCAGCTGCTATTTCAGCTTCAACGCTCTCTGTGGCAAATGGGCCTTTTTGTGTACATTGTGTATTTCCAAAGCAAAAAGGACTGTCTATCTTGTTGCTGCAGCTTAGGCCTTTCAAGCATGGTGTAGTGATGGACGTGGACTCAGGAGATCTGGGTTCAAATTCCCACTCAGCCATGGAGGGTGGGTTGGTAATGGTAAAACCATTCCTTGAATATCTCACCTTGAAAGCACTATTAGGGTTACTATAAGTCAGTTCTGATTTGATGGCACATGACACACACACACACACAGACAGGTTGTAATGTTTCATGCCTCACCTTCTATTAATTTAGAGCTCTCCCCTGGCTCTTCTTCTCAGAAACTCAGGCTTCTTCCTAATCCCTTCTCTGCTTCACCCAGCAGTGGAGTGGAGACAGGTGGCTTTGAGGTCAGTGGTGTCATGATGATGGGATATGTAGTCAGAGAAATGTAAAATGGAGTCAGACAGGTTCTGTGTGGAGATGATTAGAGAGACATTGGAATGTGTTTTTCTAAGTGCCATGAGAGTGTTTTCCTGAAGACCGTTACAGCCAGGGTCCAGATATCGTGAAGGCCAAATTCAGAGGCCCATGGAAGACTCAACATTCCAAGCTAGCTGAAGAAGAGATAAACAACACCTGGACTCTCATGGGAATAAGGAGAGGAGAGAGGTGGTATAGCCTCTTAAGGTTAATTGGTTAACAGCCAGATGGGCCACGAAGAAGGGAGGAGTTAGAGAAGGTAGAAAATGGACGATGGGTTATGTGTATTATGTTCGATGGATTCTATTCTGTACTGATGATGGATTCGACTCCATGAAGGAGAGAGGATGTAAGTAAAGGAAAAAGAAGGAGGTGGGGCTAGCCCACCATAGCCCACCTTAGTTTAGCATTTTAGTGTTTATTATTTTAAATGGGAAATAGTTGTTTTATTTAACTGCAATGATCTTTGAATATGTTCTTGATGCTAATGCTTATGCAATATAAACTGATTTCTAATGAAACTCTATTTTTCTAATAAAAATTAATTATAACAATTCTACAAAAGGACTGGTCTCTTGAACAGCAGGGTCTGGCTAAATCCAGGAAGTGGAGAGGGCCACAAACTAGCTATCATTTAAGAGTCCTACCTAACTGAGCTTTAGTGAGTTCTAAGGAATCACAAAGCCCATGTGCCTGTACTTGCAAGGTGTTGAGCAAGTGTTAAGTGTTCTTTTAAGGCCAGACTTGTTTCAAAGGGCTTATGCTACACACTGCTGAGGTCTTGGGACTTGCCTCGGCGCAAAGGTGGTAGATAAGTGGCCTGTTGAACTCTCTGACCGAATGCCCAGCGGCCCTTTAGGGGGTCCGGTGCATCACAAGTGGGACTGTAGATTCATTTTGGGATTCAGTCTGAACTTCGAAGGAGCTCTCCAGACCACTGAATCACTCAATTGAGATTGGATTCAGCACCTAGGAGAGCTCCTGGAAAAAAAAGTTCAGACTACAACCTGGGGTAGACTCCTTGCCCCACTGACTTTGGAGACCTCTTTCTCCACGGCTTCCCTTTTAACTTGGAAAGTGCTCTGAAGGTCAGATTGGAAGCAGAATGATTTCATAAGTTGCATCCTGTGGAGACCCGCAGCAAACACAGGAGGACTACGAGTTGGTGGCTAAGAAGAAGAGAAAGAAAGAAAGAAATGCAAACACCCCATCTAATATTTCTGCTTCTTAAAAGTCCAGGCAATAACTGGGCAATAGTGATTGCAGTTTTGTGCCTCTTGAGCAAAATTCGCAACGGGTGTAAAATATGCGATTTATGCAATTTGCTTTAAAATGGTGGGTTGAGAGCACCAGAAAATGTCTCACCCTCTTGCAGGGAAAAAGAGAAATGACTTGCAATTCCTTATTTTTGCTTGTGAGGATAATCAACAATCAACTCTACCCTACAACTAGGGTAGAGTTGATTGTTTGGGATAAAGAAAAGGAGTCCCCCCCATATGCATCTGAACGGTGGTTTCTTTTGACCGAGGAGGCTAGGTGGCCACTCTCTTTGATGATTTTTTATCATCAAGTGTCTGTTTAGACAGGCATTTGGTACATAAGATTTAGCTGATGTTTCAATTGCCCATCTGGCTTTCTGTTTTTATTCTGATGTTGCTGTTTGGTCCTTTTAATGTACTTAATTTGGGCAGTGCAGAGGTTCCACCCCATCTGCTCTTGAAGCCATGTCAGGATTTTGGAATGCACCCCATTTCAATCTGGTTTGTGCCTTGGTCCTGAGTCAATGTTTGATCTTCCCAGTGAATTGGACTGGAAGACCAAAAGGGTTAGTATCCATTTCTTTTTGCACAGGTGTACATGGAATGTGAAGACATGGTCAACCTTACACCGTGGAGCGAAACCGCCAAATTTCATTTCGGTAAAGGCGAAATAGAAATAAAAAGTACAAAAATTTGGTGGCACCTTAAAAGCTAACTTTTATATATTTTTAATGTGAGCTTTCATGGACAAGTCAGAAATTTCAGGCAGCTCGCTTCAGAGGTCTGGCTACAGGATAGATTTAAAGTCTGCATTTCTAGAAAAAGAACAAGGACAAAGTGATTTGTGTTCCACTCATTTTGATTCATGGTTCGGACGCAAGCTGATCTATAAATTCATTTCACCTCAACCTGGAACTAAATTTGGCCATTCTATTTTGATCTATACGTTAGAGAAATCAATCCAAATCAGGCCACTTCTGTTTTGGGATTTTTCTGAATCCAGGGCACTGCCCAATATTTTATGATTGATTTTAATTTGTTGTTAGCCATCTTGAGTGGTGCATAAAGGGCAGGGTATATGTTTGTCAAAGAATAAACAAGTTATCCTGGATAGCTCAGTGGTTTAGGTATCTGGCTGTGGAGCCACAGACTGGGAATCAGATTCCTTCTGTGAAGCAGAGCCAGCCTGTGTGGCCTTGGGCAAGCTGCACAGTCCCAGGGGCACCCACGTCTGAGTGCTCTCTACCTGGAAAACTCTGAAAAGAGTTGTCATAAGTCAGAATTGACTTGATAGCACATGATGATGATGATGGTGGTGGTGGTGGTGGTGATCTCACCCTCGGTGCCCATTTGTCTTGGGCCAGCCGCACTTCCAGTTGTGGCAGAATTTGGAAAATGGGAATACACCTTCTTTGGCCTAATTTTTTTGAGTGGGCCAGCATGGCTCCTGCAGTGCTCCAAAAATAAATTTATGGGGTGCTCTGGAAGAGGTAGTCGAAAAACATCAATTTCCACATGGACTTAGCTGCAGTCATCTGATGGTGTGAGATGCAAGTTATGATTTTTGATGTGAAGGTATTAGCTTTGTCACGGAATGCCTCTTTCCCTTTTCCGTGGTGAAGTTTTATGGAGATACAAGATCCGAGAATAATATACAGGAAATCAGGAGTACTGCTGTGATTGCAATGAATTCCACAAGGCCCCGAAAGAGTGTATAATTCAAATCATAGGTTGAGATTTCCCCAGTGTTCATTTATCACTTCTAATTGCTAAGATATACCTGATTCCCCTCTCTCCCCCCCTTATTTTCTTTTAGTGCTTTCCTCTAGATTTATTTGCTATTTCACAGTCATCTCCATGAAATCTATTTAAATCAGTTATATTAGTTGAAAGCCCGGTAGTGTGATGGAACCTAATAGCACTAAGAAGACCTGCTAACCAAGCATTGTTTTCCCCATTCTTTCTGCCAACAACACTGATCTTTCCCAAATGAACTGTTCACAAACAGAACAGTCCACACTGTCGGCTCTGCTTAAATGAATTACTGGAAAATACACAGGTGATGATTAGCCACTTCCTGAACATCTCACACACCCCCAAACCCTACTAAGGATGCCATAAGTGCAACCTCTAACCTTGTCTAGAGCAGGGTGATTAGGGCATTGAACCAGAGCGATGAAATTTGTGGTTGTGAGCTGTCTAATCATTTCCCACTTACAACAGTCTTGGTAGGGGGTTTCAAAGTATGTGAGGTGTTCAAAGAGTGGTTTAACTTCACCCTTCCCCAGTGAGTTTCCATGGCCTTGCAGGGATTTGAACCCAACTGTCCTGAGTCCTAGTCCAGCATTTTATCCTTACACCAAACTGGCTCTCAACCGATTATAATTTAGAGCAGTGGTCCCAACCTTGGGCAAACCAGGTGTTCTTGGACTGCAACTCCCAGAAATCCCAACCAGTACAGCTTGTGGTGAAGGCTTCTGGGAGATGAAGTCCAAGAACACCTGGGTTACTCAAGATTGGGATTTGAAACCATTGATTTTGAGGTGGTAAAATTTTGCTTCTGGAAGAGTGTGAGTAATGTATGTTGGATTTTGCTACTGGAAAGGCATGGGTCTGCCTGTCCCAAGCACCTATATGGCCTCCAGGCACTTGTCCCCAGGCAGAAGAAGCACAGAATGGGAAGCTTAGGGTGCAGACAATATGGTCATCATCACATGTTCAAACTCATCCCTCTTCATTCTTTTTCCTGGGTGTACCAATCTCATATGATCAAAAGATAACCTATCAGGATTTAACTGCTGGATAGCTCAGTGGTTTAGGTGTCGGTTGGGAATTCGATTCCCTACTGTGCCACATTGACAAGGGCTGGACTTGATGATCCAGAGGGTCCCTTCCAGCTCGGCAGCTCTAAGATGATTAAGACAGCAAAGCCCTAAGAGTCAGTATGGCTATGGCTCTGAAAAAGTAATACATGAACTTTTTCATAAAAACCCCAAAGCTAGCATGGACAATGACTGTGCTAGCTGTAAGATTCTGACTGTTGTAGTCCAGAAAGGTCACTTTCTCATATTCTGGGCAACAGAATGATATATTTTTTTCCCCTGAAAATGTTGGTGTATCAGAGAATCTAGCTGCCATCTTGCATCTGGCCAGCCCTGGTTCTGTGGGCTCCATGCAGCTCTGGACATCTGTGTCTGGCCACTCTAGAGGTTTTCCACAATACCCCATAGCAATCATAAATCATGGGGCATTAAAGGGACATTTCCTCAGAATGCTATTCATGGGCAGGGGGAGAAAGGATGTCCCGGAGGGGTATTAGCAATAGGCCCTAGCAGCTGCCTAAAGATGCCACGTGCCTTTCCAGGAAATAATCACAGAATCATAGAATAATGGTGTTGGGAAGGGCTTATAAGGCCATCTAGTCTAACCCCCTACTCAATGCATAATGGCAGCATCTGCCCAGGTAAGAAAAATTCTCCAGTCTCTTTGGACACCTTGTGTTATCTGAGTGTAAGGAATTGTCAAAGGAATGGGAAGCGGATTTTTCTGGCGACAGCTCTTTCAGGCCAGTGGAGGCCGGTGACTCCAATTTCAGCGAGTCGCTCCACATTTTAGTCCAAACTTTACGGATGGTATCAAGTGAGCTGAACCCTGTCCCCGAAATAGGTTCTACACTTTGGGCAGATTCTTTACATCAGAGTCACCAGAATCTGCTACCCCAAACAGTGTATTTGGGGGAGATTCTTCTTACTGCTGACTAGAGATGGGCATGAACCAGCAAAACAGTGGTTCGTTGTGGTTTGTTGAAGTCCACGAACCACAAACCACCAACTTCCCAAACCTTTGAAAAAAAATGAACCACAAATTGGTTCATTTTGGTTTGGACATTTGGGTACCCTAGAACAGCCCCCTGGTGACCTAGAGACACCAAAAATCACAGAGAAGCTTCCCATGACTCTCCTCTACACCCCCTAGAAGTTTGGTGAAGTTTAGATTTTGGACATCTGAGTTATACATTCTCAAAGCATGACCTTCTGGGAAAGCTTGGGGGAAATTCCAGGAGGGGTTCATGCCAAGGAAAATGACACAGTGTGTTGCTTATCAGGAGGCGGACTGAGGAGGGACAACACCCTTTCCCCAAACCCTGTGGACGATGCCATCACTGGAGGTTTGAGCTGAGGCACAGAGTTTGTTGTGTGGCATGCAGGGGGGAGAGACAGGCTGCCTGACAAGGGAAGCAGCGTGTCACTGGAGATCTGAGCTAACCTGGTTCTGAGGTAGAAAGGTTCCTCTGACGAGCAGAAGTGGCTCTGAGGCGAAAATGGCACCTATGAATCGGTCTTATAAATAAGAACAAGGAACTCTACCGGAGCCCTTGGAGCCGAATGTTTGGTTGCCTGACCTGCCGGTCCAGTAATCTCTAGGTCCCTCCCAGGGTTGCCTAGTGCTTCTGATTGACAGGGATAGGCTGTCGGGGGTGAGAAAATGGGCAAACGAGCCAAATGAACCAAAATTCACTTTAAAAGTTCGTTGGTTCGTTTTGTTCTGTTCGTTGGTTCGGTTCCTTTTGGTTCGCATTTTGATGAACTTCCTGGTTCATTTCTTTGGTTTGTGCCCATCTCTAGAGCCAACCTGTCTTCCTGTTCCTTAGACACCTCTGCTCACTCAGAGTTATTGCAGCGGAGATGTTTCACGAAACAAAAAAACCAATTGGATCCATGTTTATGGTGTCCCAAAGATTCTATCTGGAGCGGCCTGCTTCACTTTTTCTAATGGCTGGAACATTTAGAGAGAAGAAGATCGTGAGATCTCTTCATATCTACTTTCACATCCCATGCATTTTCTGAGTGGATTTCAGATGATTCTCTCTTCCTCTCTCTTGGCTAAAGATTTGCGGTTGGATGAGGTAGGTGTGTTTGAGATAGGAGGAGAGAGAGAGAGAAATTCTGATATATCCTGTGGAATACAAATGGGTTAATTTGTAAGGTGGATTTGACACAAGGTGGGTTTGTATTAGCATAATGGTATCATAAAAATGTAGATTTGGAAAAAGAAATTATTAGTGACATGGCTGATACAGCGTTTCTAAAGCAGGAGAAGGGCACAATATTTACACTGTATTTGACCACGTAAACATCATCATCCACAAACACGATTTTTCATTATATAAAATGGAGCTGGATGTTTCTCCCCCTACTGTGAGTAATCTTGATGCCCACCCCTTGTTTATTAAAATGGTATGTGTACACACACATGCACGTGCATGTACGCGCATGCATGGATACACACACACACACACACACACACACACACACACACACCCTGTCCAAGAAGAAGAATGACAACAAAAATAATAATAAAAAATTAAAACCCATCATTACGATATGGTTAATATTTCATATCCTAACACCGCTGCCTGGAGGTAGCAGGTTTAGCTGATTACTATTTGTCTGCCAGGCTGGAGAAACCTGCAATCATAGTGAACATGAAAGGATTGCAATTAGATCTATTGGTGGAGAGGTGCACCTCGGTGACCCGCCGTAAAGTGCTTATCACTATCAAAGAGATAATGTTTAGCTGCAGCTGGCACATCTGGACATAATAACATGGACCAAACTGACACAGCCACGAAAGGCTACCTCTAGCCTCTCTTAAGTGAAAGCAGAAAACAGATCAGGGTTTTTAAAGAGTTTATCAACAAAAACAACACGCACCCACACGCGCGCAAAGCAAACAACTTTGAACATGCAATTTCTCAAGCATTTCTGAGCTTCCCCATTACCTCCTAAGCCCTTCAGAGCATTCGACCCGTACACGCAGAAGGGATAAAGCTGCACGCCAATTAGAGCCAAAAAGGAATTAGAAATGCAAATGTTTCAAAATACGGGCGGTGCAGATTTCCACATGCTGGATTTGAAACGTATTACAAGGGGAAAGAGGCCAACACGATTCGTGTATCGCTCTTCCTTCCTGGGGGGAAAAACACATAATTTCCAAATCCTGGTAGTGAGGGAACAGCTACTGCACTGTGAATGAGACGTTTACTGAATATTCAGTTCTTCAAAAAAGCTCCAGTTGATGAATGTAGGATATTGTGCTTCTGTACCCATGATTCAAAAAGCCAGGAAATGGCCCAAGATTGCTGCACAATATTGTGCCCATGTTACCAGCAGGAAAAAGGATGCCAAGCTTTACATAGCAAAGGGCAGGCTGAATGTTGACAGCACCAATGGCAGCACTCAAGATGGTCTACGAGATACCCCTCTTCTGCTCACTACTATTCACAGAGTGATACCGTGCAAGGGAAAATCCGAGAAGCTGACTCCTTTATTCACCAATAGTTAACCACTTCCACCAAAACACAAAGCAATATTCAGGGCTGTGTTTCAAAGTTATAATTTTTCGTTTGGGTTATCCCTATTTTTTGAGTTGGCTTATGGAATGCTGAATTGCGCTGTTGTGCAAGATCTATTACTGCATGCCCGTGCAGCAACAGTTTAAAGATTCTGTAGGGCATGGATCTTGAAACTTGACCTCCAGCAATCATGCCGCTGCACTCTACACTGGTGTTACTGCTGTTCTGGTTGGCACAAGACTGAAACACAGAGTTCTGGGTATTAAAGGGGCCACCTTGGCTACAGAGCAAGGACGAGCAACCTCTTTCAGCTCAAGACCAAATCCAATTTGAGGGAAGTGGCCAATTCTCAGGGGGTGGTGAGACCAAAAGGAAAGGGGTGGGACCAAAAAAGACCACCTTATCTTAAGTTAAGGTTTTTGCTGCCAGAAATGAAATCTTCCAAGAGAAATTAAATCTTGTATAACTGTAAAACGCATACAAATGGTGGAAGCCAACAAAAACTGGGGTCATGGGGAAGGATGGGAAGAAACATCTAGGACCTCAGGTTTGCACCCTCAGATTTCATCATCCCGAGTCAAAGCCCCCAGTCACTCTACCCTAGTTACGGCTCTACCTTTGCTCGAACGCCGAATCAGCTGGACACAAGAAGCGAATTCCTGGACGGTAGGCCCTGTAAAACCTTATGCAACTGGTCTCTGGTATGAGGATGCTATCTAAGCACATGCTCCCCTGGCGGGGACAGGTAATACCAATCGAGTCGTTCCATCTGGTGTGATTGCTCCAGTTGTTTCCTGGTGTAGAAGTCAAGTGGAAACCAGCTGCCCCTGAAGGAGACGTGTGTAGAAACAGGGTGCCTAATGCCTGGCCATGAGGGTCTAATTTGGGGGGCCACTTCTCCCCATAATGCCTTGGCTTATTGACCCTCAGGGACATACACTGTTCATATAGCCAGCTGAGAAGCAGCCATTCTGCCCAGATGGGGATGCAGTGAAGAGAAAGATGGTGCCACAGCCACTACCCCCCTGCCCTCATGGCTGCTGCTGTTGCTGTGTGTGGGGTCATGGCGGTGAATGAGCAGTGATAGCAACAACAAAGCACATCTCTTCCATGTCAGGTGGTGCCGGTGCAACCCCGGTGGGCTATCCCAATGGGAGTGGAAATCTTTGGAAGGGGCTGTCATCTAAGATATGGATTGAGAAAGAGCAGGACAGCGGGAGAGGCAGGATCTGCTGTTCCCCTGGAGGATGATAAGGCTCTTGCCATGTGGCTTAGGGCTTTAAAGACAATATACTTGGAGCTGTTTCTTTTATGTTGTGGATGTCCTACCTTGTTCAGGGACAGAGAGAGTGAGTGAGTGGGTGAGAGAGAGAGAGAAAGAGAGAGTCCCATAGAACCAGCACTTTCTGGCCTGTGGATGGTGTCCCCTTCCACCCCATGTATAAAAGCTGCATCTGCTCACTTTTTGATTCACCCCACAACGTTATGTGGTGGGCGAGGAATCTACAGAGTCCAACTATCCCCAAATACTATGCAGCTTCTGGATGAACGGGATGTAACGTAATGCCATCTCTGTTGCAGGAAGTGCCCTATGAAGGTATGCCTCTTATCTTAAGACTTTGCTGAGTGCAGGGCCCTAAGTAGAGATGTTGGCACCCAGGACGGGTTGCACTATTTCTCAGCCATTCCACCTTGAGAGATGGGCAGAAGCCCTCATCAAGAAAAAGAAGATACTGCATGGAAAACTTGCTGAAAGAAAGATAGCATTTCTGTTTAACAAAAAGTGTGTGTGTGTGTTTGGGGGAGAAAACTTGCGGGGGGCATTGCTCTTTATTTTCCTACCAATCACCAGTAGATTCATTTCTATGGTCCAGCACTGTAGGGTCACACTCCAGATGCTCATTCTACTTATGGACCTACTGATGTGATTCTGGAGATATGACATATATGTTTATAGTCTTAGAAATTTTTTCAAGCTTCTGGAAGGAAGTTGTCCCACCTACAAGCTGCTATTGTTACTCCTTCCAGGCCACCCTGATTAACTGTTATTTGTAGGAGCCTCGTGGCGTAGTGGTTAAACTGCAGTACTGCAGCCAACACTCTACTCACCACCTGAGCTTGATCCCAACGGGGTCAGGTAGCTGGCTCAAGGTTGACTCAGCCTTCCATCCCCTTGAGGTCAGTAAATTGAGTATCCAGATCACTGGGCAAGGGGGCAACATTTACCTTGCATAATTGAATAATAAATTACCCAGAGAGTGCTTTAAGCACTATGGGGAGGTTTATAAGCAGCACACTTTGCTTTGCTTTAAGTATGTATAGAAGGCTGAAATATTACAGTTACCCAGATAGTTGCAATGTTTTTAAACATAGTTTTTGCCAGAAGATGCTAACAAACTGTTAATGATCTACATTTGATCTTTACTGTTGTTATGACTAATATTACTATGTTATGATTTGATATTACCACAGAGTTCTTTGCTCTTTTGCATGGCTGTTTTCTGTAAATGCCAGATTGTTAATGGATTCCATAAATCTATCTCTTCCTGTTTCTGTCTTCTTGTACTCTTTTTCCGCCTCCCGGAATCTGCCACCAGAGGTGACTGTCTCATCTTGGCTCACCGAAGGGCCAATTCTGGTAGCAGCTGCCATGCCTCAGCTGCTCCTGTGCCTTTGAAGACTCTGCTTTAATAACTATAAACAAGAAGAAAAGAGAGGAGAAAGAAATACGAAGAGGAAAAACAGAATGAGCCATTCGCTATAATTTTTAAGCCCTCTGTGCCCAGATCATCCATTTCTTTTTCATTTCAGGAATTTTCCGAAAATGCCCCATCCTTGTAACCTCCCAAAAAGTTTATTTATTTATTTGATTGATTTAAAATATTTTTATCCTGCCTTTCTTCTTTAAAAAGACCCAAAGCAGCTTACATCATTAAAAGACAGTATTTAAAGCTACTAACAGTGAGTATATAAATACCAAAAAGGATCAAACAAATAGTATCCTAAAAAAAACATAAGCATAGGTTGAGACAAGATGTCTCCAGTAGGGGTGTATTTTATTTTATTTTCATTTTGGGTTCTTTTGGGTCCAGGCCCTTTTAGCAAACCCGAAAATACCCAAATCTTTCAAGTTGTTCCATTTTAGCTTTTCCCTTCTGATTCCTGGTGCTAGATCCAAGAGCCCTCAAAATAAGTTCAAATAAACAAGTGACAAAGTGACAGAAATCAAGTCAATTCTGACTTATGTTGACCTTTTTCCAGGTAGAGAATACACAGAAGTGGTTTTCCCTTCCCTTCTTCTGGGGGTACCCTGGGATTGTGCAGTTTGCCCAAGGTCACACAGGCTGGCTCTTCTCCTGGGAGGCACAGTGGGAGGATCAAACTCCCAGCCTCGGGCTCCAAAGCCAGATACCTAACTCACTGAGCTATTCAGCCAGCCTGGGAGCTACACAGACCACTTTTAAAATGCCAATCCCTGCTAAATACTAGTAGTCGCTTGATGCTAGTGTTGAGAATTGGGTATTTTTGGGTGTGAAATGGTGCAGTAAGCACTGTGACCTTCAGGAAGTGTAATCCACCTCCCTGCTTTTTTTTTCCAGAAAAAGAAGAGGCGAAAGTGCTCACACGTAACAGACTGACAGTTTTTCTCATGCTCCAGAGAGTATTGTCTCTGGACGCAAGCACATCCTTTCATTCTGTATGTTTTATAGGTGTGTATCTGTTTTTAATTCTGCTTAATTGGTTGCTGTATTTTGCTACAGTTCTCTGTTATTGTGATAATTTCGCTTTTATGTTTGGGACTCGTTTCCTTTCGTCACAAAGCAATTTAAAGAACGCGAATAAGTAAAACAGAATGAAACACAAAGGTATCTAAGGAGGTACCCAGTGATGGTTAATTATAAATTTGGAGGAGGAATATAAAAAAATAAAAAAGGCGGAAAAATCGGGAAGAAAATGAGATAAAAGGATTATAAAATGGGGAGACCGGTAATAGAAGAATAAATAAGATTTCTACTGAAAAAAATAAAATATGGGAGAATTCTGGGAAGAAAAACATAAAAAACAAAAATATTATAGATACTTATATACCTGATACGAAGAAATTTATATATGAATATTTAAACACAGATATATGAAAAAAAAGTAGTTATGGATACGCTTGTGGTAAAATGGGGTTCATATAATATAATAGAGACAGGGGCGGCCGGTAGGACCAGACATATTCCCTCCCCCCCCGGGTCTGTAGAAGAGACCAGAAGAGTCTGGTAGAAGATAGAAGATGGGGGGAAGAAAAGTAGTAGTGGGGAAAGGGGTGGTAGAAGAATTCAATAGGAATTCAAGGGGTTTTTGTTAATTTTTTTAATTGGGGGAGCACTATAGTTGGCAATTGCAAATCAGGACTAGTATTAATTTTAAAAAAATAAACTAGAGAATGGTTAAACACTTAAGGTTTTCAACATGGAATGTGAAATGCCTGGGTTCTAACACGAAGAGGGCAAGGATACAAAATGTATTGAATAAAAGTAATATGGAAATTGTATTCTTGCAAGAAACTCATCAAAAAAAGGAGGGTTTTAATGAATTGAAGGGCAAATGGATTCAAATTTATGAAAAATCGTTTGGGACTTCAAAATCTCGGGGAGTAGCAATGTTAATATATAAAAAAAGTGAATTTAAAATTGAAAAAAATTGAAAAGAATACTCAAGGCAGATATTTGATATTGCAAGGTAAAGTAAAAGGAGAAGACATTACACTTGTAAATGTTTATGCACCCAATGAGAGACAGGAGGAATTTTTTGAAAATGTATTGAGAAGGTTGGATAAATCGAGGAAAGGTTTCGTGATATTAGCAGGAGATTTTAACATGGTAATGGATATGAAGAAGGATAAATCAAAGTTGTGAATTGGGGAAGGGAAAATTAAATGTACAATATTAAACAGATTAATTAATAAAACAGATTTGAAAGATGTTTGGAGAGAATTAAAGGATTAAGAAAGAAAGTTCTCCTTCCACTCACAGGTGCATAATACATATTCAAGAATAGATTATATATTTGTCTCTAAAGATTTACTGCCAAGGGTAAATGATACAGCCATTGAAGTCATCCAAATATCGGATCATGCCAGAGTGAATATGGAATTGATGTTTAAATGTGATTATAAGGAGGCAGTAAGGTGGAAAATTGATACGAATATTTTTCGGTATCCAAACCTGATTGAAAAATTTCAAAAAGATTTAGAAGAGACATAGGAAATAAATGAGAAGGGAGGAGGTCAACCTAAGATAATCTGGGACACTATGAAGTCTATGACAAGAGGGTATGCATGTAAAGCGTCTTATATACTTATAAAAAAGCGGGGGGAAAGAATACAGAACTTAGAAGATAATGTAAAGGAATTACAAAATAGTTATAAGAACTAGAGATAAGAAAGCTATAATAGAATTACAAGCAAAAAGGAAGGAACTGGAAGGGATTCATCTGGAAAAGGTACAAAGAAACTTAAGTTATCTAAAAAGAGATTTTTTTGAATTTAGTAACAGGAACTGCAAGTTATTAGCTAAAGTGTCTTCTATAAAAAAGAATAAAAGTAATATAGGAGTAATACAAGATTTGAATGGAAAAAGATGTAATAAAAGGAAGGAGAAATTGGAAGCATTTCAAACATTTTATAAAACTTTATATACTAGTAAAAATCATTCTATAATGAAAATTGAAGATTATATAAAAACAATTTTAATAAAAAACTGTTAGATGATGATAAAAATAAAATGGAACAGTTAATTACTGATAAAGAAATAGAGGATATTATAAATAACTTAAAGACAGCAAAGACCCCCGGAACAGATGGATTAGGCCCAGAATATTATAAAGTATTTAAAAAGATTCTTATACCAAAGTTAAAAGTGTTATTTAATAAGATATTAATGGGAGAAGAAATCCCACAATCATGGAAAGAGTCATTGATTGTTTTAATATTGAAACCAGATAAAAATCCAATGAATATGGAAGCATACAGACCCATATCACTGATAAATCAAGATGCTAAGATATTCACGGCAATAATGGCAAAGAGATTAAATAACTTTATGGGGAGTTATATTGAAAAAGACCAAAATGGATTTATACAAGGCAGACAAATGTCAGATTTAATGAGACAGGTACTTAATTTAATGCATTTAGTTAAAGAAACTAACTCTAAAGCCGGAGTACTATTGTTAGACATATTTAAAGCATTTGATTCAGTGGAATGGGATATGTTAAAGATATTAATTAAATATCTAGGGTTTGGACCTAATTTTAGGCAGATAATTCACCAATTATATCCACAAAATGCAGCTAGAGTAATAGTTAATGATGGAATAACTGAGACAATACACCTAGGCCGAGGTACAAGACAAGGTTGCCCCTTATCTCCAGTATTATTTACAATGATAATATAATTATTGGCACAGATAATTAGAGATGATAAACAGATTGTAGTGATAGAACATAAAGAAAATGGTAAGATAAACTTGCTTGCTGATGACACATTACTAATAGTTAAAAATCCAATAGAAACAACAGAAAGGCTTAAATCACATTTGGAGGAATTCGAGGGTATAACAGGATTAAAAGTAAATTGGGAAAGTCAGAATGTTTATTGTTAAACCACTCGGATAAGGAGAAAAGAAGAATGAAAACAATATTTGAAGGTAAAATGGGAAATGTTATTAAATATTTAGGGATTAATATTACTTGGAATTTACAGGATATAATTAAAATAAATCTGGATAGACTGAAAAAAGAGATAACTGGAAGGATAAGAGATTATCAGAAATTAAAGATTTCTTGGTTTGGTAGAGTGGCATTATGCAAAATGAAAATTATTTCTAAATTAAATTTTATACTTTGGCTGCTTCCTATAAAGATTACAGAAAAACAACTGAAAGAATGCCAGATAATGATAAATTGGTATTGCAATGGAAATAAACGAGTGAGGATTAATAAGAAATTATGGAATGTAACACAAAAAAAGGGAGGTCTTGGATTACCCAATTTAAAATTATATTATACAGCAAATCAGCTCAGACATATTCCAGATATTATTAAAGGTAATAAAAATTTAATTTGGACAGAAATAGAAATGCAGGGTAAGGAAGAAAGAATTGAAAGTATATTGTTTAAAGAAAAAATTTGAGAAGAGATTAAAAAGATTACTAAACCTTTCCTTAAAAATATGTTAGAAAATTGGAAAAAAATTAGAGGTATATTGAGCCCACCGATCTCTCCTTTATCCAAGGTGGTGGATTTAGCCGCCCAGAGTGGTAGAATATACCAGATGGGCGGGATATAAATCAAATAAATAATAATAATAATATTAAAGAATTTTCCAGAAAATCTTAAAAAAACTCTTAAGAATATATCAAAAAATAAAGGGATAAATAGGATAAAAGACTGGATGGAGAAGATGAGAGATAAAGGAAATATAAAAGAGAATTTGGGAGGAGAGGGGATTTATTGGTTTAATATGATTCAAATAGAAAGGTGGACAAGGGAATGGAATAGTAAGGAAGGGAAAAGTAGAAAAATGACAAAATTTGAAGAGATGATTGAAAAAAGATTGAAATTAGAGGAAAAGACAGAAAGAAAGGGAACTGTAAGTCCAATATATAAATTATTAATTCAGGCCGAACAGGATACACAAGGATTAAAAACACAGTGGCAATATGATTTGGATAAAGAAGTAATAGGAGAAGAATGGGATAAAATGTGGGATCAAAGAATTATGAGGAACATGTTTGTAAGGATAAAAGAAAAATTTTATAAGGTAATATGGAGGTGGTATTTAACGCCGGTAAAACTGAATATAATAAATAAAAATGTATCATCGCTATGCTGGAGGTGTAAAAAAGAGAAGGGGACGTATATACATATGTGGTGGTCATGTGAACTAAGACAGCAAGAATGGAAGCAAATTTTTAAAGAAATAAGGGAAATAACTGGATTAAATATTCAAATGTCCCCGTCAATGGCTTTATTGAATTTGGTTAAGAAGGATCAATTGCTGAAAGAAAATAAGTACTTAATAGTAATAATGATTACGGCAGCAAGGTTAATTTTTGCAAGAAACTGGAAAAATGATAACCAACTCAATTTAGAGGAATGGTATAGAGAACTATGGGATATGGCAATTAATGATAAACTGACATGTGATATGAAAATAAGAAGAGGCCTATAAAAATAATGATTTTAAGAAAATATGGAGTGTATTCTTGGAATATGTATTTCGGAGAGGGAAGGGGTATACACCGAGGGAAGAAACAATGAAGTTTTGGAGAGAAAATGGACTGAATGAAATTTAAAATATTATTAATGCTAGCCCTGAGGGTGATGGTGGCACTGGTGTATTATGTAATTGTATTTTATCGTGGTGTTAGGTTTATGTTGTTTAGGTCGGATGTTTGTTTAATAAATTTATATATATATAATAAGAATGAAACACAAACAAATAAATATCGTTTAAATGGATAGTGAGTTTGGGCTGGGTTTTAGTCAGAATTTTAAAGGAGTTCTCCAAGATTCTCCCAAGTCCGGACTGGAAAGAGAACAGGAGAAAAAAAGAGAGAGAGAAATTGTGACAGAAAGTGTGTGAGAAAAGGAGGTGGCTCAGCCCACTTCGGGATACAGTCCCACTCCTCAGCTTTTGGCTTCAGCCCCATCCACTGATAGGAAGAAGGCTCCTGAACCCTGCTGTAGGAAGTCCTTCAAGACCCGAAGGCCACTTTTCGCAGCATGAGAGCAAGCGAAGGGCAGCCCCAATGCCCCTTGTCAAGATGCCAAGTGCCCTTTATTTTGGAACAGGTCATGGAAAACTCTATAAGCACCTCTAGGTAAAGGTAAAGGTTCCCCTTGACATTTAGTCCAGTCGTGTCCGACTCTAGGGCGCGGTGCTCATCCCCGTTTCCAAGCCGTAGAGCCAGCGTTTGTCCGTAGACAGTTTCCGTGGTCACGTGGCCAGTGCGACTAGACACGGAACGCCGTGACCTTCCCACCGTAGTGGTACCTATTTATCTACTCACATTTATATGCTTTCGAACTGCTAGGTTGGCAGGAGCTGGGACAAGCGACGGGAGCTCACTCCGTCGCGTGGATTCGATCTTACGATGGCTGGTCTTCTGACCTTGCAGCACAGAGGCTTCTGCGGTTTAACCCACAGCGCCACCACGTCCCACATAAGCACCTCTACCCATCTCTAACTGTAACAGTGCCATAAGGGTGTGTTCGATATAATTTGCCACCTTTTCATGAGCCGTCTGCCTGACTCTGCCTAACGGTTGGGCCAGCACTGGGAAAACAGATAGAAATGTGTGAGCAAACAGATTTTCTCTTCAGAGGGATGGCCTGGACATAATTCTTCAAGATGAGCAAGAAGTAGGTCTGTTAGGTCTCAATAGAAGACTCGGGTCACAGAGTTTTGACCAGAAATCTTGGGGAACAAGATGCTGCCAAGTGGCTTATCCCGGATTTTTGCCCCTTCTCAAGACTTCAGAATATGCCATTTAGAAATCCTCAGAAGGGCCCTTGTCTTTCACACAAATTCTAGAGCTCGTTGGAACTCAAAACCATTTTGCAGTTGTTCCTGGCTTGTCAACACCCCCCCTTTATTTAGAAGCAAGACAAAACAAATATTCACTAAAATAGAGATACAATAGGTCTAAACTCAAAATTATACTGTTGCAAAAGCAAAGAAAAAGTAAAACAAAACAAGAGTGTCCACACTTAGGCTTCTATGAAAAGTTTCCAAATACCAAGAAATATATTTCTGCATAGTTGCCATTTGTATGCTATACGTTCAATTGTTGCAAGGTCTTCTATCCACTGGATTACTGGTGGTGGGCATCCATCTTTCCAGCGCTGTGAAATCAGTCTTTTGGCCGTTGGAAGGGCATGGAGAGTCCATTGACGCTGGATGGTGGTTAATTTCCAAGAAGGGGGCATGTGTTTTTTAAGCACATAAGCATCAACAAGACCAAAGAGTGGTCCAGTACATAATAACTCCTCGCCAACATGCCCTTGTAAATGGGCATGATCATAGCATATGTCTGAAGAGATGTGCTAAGAGGAACACAGCACCACCTAGAGATGGGCACGAACTGTCGGTTCGGTAGTTTGTGCCAGTTCAGACAATGGCCAAACAGGAGTTCCATGGTTCGGTGCTGCACCTCCTTCAGTGGGTGCCCACTCAGAAGCAGCAGCCCGGCTTCCCTGCCCCACCTCCTCCGGGCATTGCCTCTGAGTGGGCGCTCATTGGAAGGGGCGGGGCACCAAACCACGGAACACCTGTTTGGCCATCGCCTGAACTGGCACGAATCGTCGAACTAGTGGTTCGTGCCCATCTCTAGCACCAACGTTTAGATGATTTGCTCTCCTTAAAAAAGTCTCCTCTAAAAAGGTGATTTGCAGCGGCCAGCAGAGCATCACACGGGCCTGCCACGAGGACTCAGTCTTAGGCCCTGAAATCCAAGAGAATAGGGTGCTGCTGACATGGCAACCTTGACATTAAAGATAGAAAACAATTCCTGCCCCTCCCCTATGCTCTGCATTATTTCTTGAAATTCAGAAACATGACCCTCTCGATTTTGCTGAAGCTGCAAAGCTGTCTATATAGACCACACGCCATGGTCCATAACCTTTTGGTTGCTTCACTATAGACTACCAAGAATGACATAAAAAGGAAAGAAAGAAAAAGAAAAAAGAAAAAAGGTAAAATCACTAAAAGCCCTAACCTCATAACAGAGAGTTTTTTTTGCTAAAAATATACATTCATAATAATATTATTGAGCGGGCATGGATGAAGAAGGCCAGGGAAAGTGTAAGCAATAAGGGAATGAGGAAGGTCAGTGTACTTTGCCCGGGGGCTCCTCAATCAATAAGAGCTGGTCAATAACTCCTTTATTACTATACTACCTCTCGGAGCAAAATCATTTTAAAATTAAGAATATATTTTGCAAAACTGAATTAACAATATTGAATATTTTGCTCTTTGGTAGGACTCGGCTTCGAAATCAAATTATTACATATGGGAAATGCCTGCTGGTTTAG
This sequence comes from Intellagama lesueurii, assembly GCA_037013535.1. NCBI lineage: Eukaryota > Metazoa > Chordata > Lepidosauria > Squamata > Agamidae > Intellagama > Intellagama lesueurii. The sequence continues at coordinate 344,401,351 of JBAJHW010000001.1, read as the reverse complement.
CTAAGGAACAAATATATACTGTATGTGTGTGATTCCACACATACACACGCACATCCAACCTTTGTTTCATGGATTATTTTAGAACTGGTCATAAGGAAATGGAAATGCCATCAAAACCAACCAGCCAACCACCAAGTAAGCTCTTCCTTCCCTCTGGAATGAGAGATACTAGGGGTGGGGATTAAAAAATCACTTGTTGCCAGTTGAGGCTGGGGACAGTTTCATGGGGACAATGCAAGCAGGAAACAGGTGTCCAGTGTGGTGCAGTGGTTAGAGAGATGGACTTAAGAGGCCTAGGTTCAAATCCTTGCTTGGCCATGGCAACACTTGGGAGCAGGTGGGACTAGTAAAAACCACTCCTTAAACATCCCACTTACTTTCAGTCTCCTCTAGAGCAGTGGTTCCCAACCTTGGGTAATCCAGATGTTCTTGGACTGCAACTCCCAGAAATTCTGGCCAGCACAGCTGGTGGTGAAGGCTCCTGGGAGTTGTGTCTGGATTGCCCAAGGTTGAGAACCACTGTATTAGGGTCAGGATAAGTTAGCTCCAGCTTGACTGCATATAGAGACTCCAATTTGAAGTTACTTCTTTTCATAGAATCAGAGAGTAATTGAGTTGGAAGGGGCCTATAAGGCTGTTGAGTCCAACCCCCTGCTCAATTCAGGAATCGAGATCAAAGCAGATCTGACAGATGGTTGTCCAATTTTTTCTTGAATGCCTCCAACCTTGGAGCGTTCACCACCTCCCGAGGGCATTGGTTCTGTTGTCATACTGCTCTAACAGTTCAGAAGTTTTTCCCCCCCTGATATTCAGCCTAAATCTGGCTTCTTGTAATTCTGGCTTTCGTGACAGTTTCCCAGAATCTCTTCTACTTCTCATATTGAAAGAAAGAAGCATCTTTTGGTTTCTGTCTTTCCTCGGGCTCCAGGAATCTTTTCCAAAGCTAACCAGGTCAAATGGGTGTCACCCGGTCTAAGGTAACGTCCTCTGTTCCTGGTGTGAACTATTGTGCCACATCACCTTTGATTATTGCAGAAGGAGATATTATTGCGATACACCTCGCCTTGGAAAAGGCAAGGTGTACAACCTGTTTGGGAACATCTCGGACAAAGGAAACCTGTGGTCGACTGAAATGATCCCAGGGAAGCAGCAGCAGAAGGGGGTGGTGGTAAAAAAATCCCTTTGTTCATTGATCGGCATGTCTGGGGAGGCAGGCCAGCTGAGACATGTCTGAGGAGACTAGATCTGCAAGCTGGTGTCAAAGGGAGACACCTGGGAGCGGCTGGAGTGCTCTCCACACAAAGAAGCCTCTGCATACTTTCTAATGCGAAAGGGCAATAGCGGGTGGAGGGTTCGCTGAGTAGAAGACGAGAGAAAACTCCTTCCCTTGTTCTTCTTGCATCTCTTGAATCCCCTAACCATTAGGAAGAACCAGCTCGTTATTGTGAGGTTTATTGGATGATTACAGCCAGATTGCGTCTGTCAGTTCAGTCCATTCAAAGAATGAGTGGCCAATAAGACAGGAAGTGATGCATGATTGGCTTTCTGGCGTCACATGATCCTGGGTTTTCTACCACAATCAGGACACCAAATTTTTTTCAACCTTGGGCCATTGTCAGGGTTTATCTGCAGTACAGAGTTATCCTTCTCCCAGGATGGTGGTGTAGGGGATAAAGTGATGGATTCGGATGCTGGAGAACAGGGTTCGAATCCCCACTTGGCCATGGAAACTCATTGGGAGAGAGAAACTGGTAAAACCACTCCTTAAATATCTCACTTACCCTGAAAGCCCTATGAGGGTCACTACTAGAGATGGGGATATTCGTATTCATATACGAATACGAATACCTCCACAGGTGGAGATAACGAGGGTCCAGCCCCATGGGGCCAGACAGTTCACTCACCGATGCGCTAATGCTGCGGAATCCGCACTGCCGTCCTATCACTCTGGAGATCGTGATCGCTGAGCCACTCTTCGATCTGGCAGAGAGGCTTGTTGTCCCGCCTCCTGCCAGGAGTGGCTCGGCGATCATGATCTCCGGAGTGATAGGACGGCAGCGCGGACCCTGCGGCATTAGCGCATCAGTGCATGGACCGTCCGGCCCTGTGTGCGGGGGTATTCGTATATGAATACGAATACCCCCATCTCTAGTCACTACAAGTCGGTTCTGACTTCACAGCACAGAACACACATAGAGTTATTGCAGTTTGGTACCCTTTTAATGTTGAGGTACTTAGAATTCCCTGTTATTTGGAGGTACTTAAAATTCTCTGGTATCCAACGATGGCTGAATAGATTAGTGGTTTAGGTCTCTGGTTACGAAGCTAGGGGTTGGGATTTCAATTCCCCACTGGGCCTCCTCCACGTAGAGCCAGCCTGGGTGGCCTTGGGCCAGCTGCACCACGGTCCCAGGGCACCCTCCCAGAAGAAAGGAATGGTCAACCACGTCTGAGTATTCTCTACTTGGAAAACCCTGAAAAGGGTCGCCATGTCTCAGAATTGACTTAACAGTGCTTTATTTATCTAATTCCTATCCTACCTTTTCTCCAAGAGCGATCCGAAGTGGCTTGATAGCTATAATAAACTCAATCACATAATAGTGGACTATGGCAGAAAGGGGTCTCATACAACTACGCATCCTGGAATTACCTAGAATGGAACCAATGTAGTCCAAGGGGTACCAACTGCTATGTCTCTGCCATGTGGATACACTCTTCTCTTGCTTTGCAATTCTTACCTGGGAAATAGGTGTAGCCATACCTACCTTCCTATGGAAGGAGAGTCAATCAATGGGACAATATTAAGTAGAATGGCTTTGAAGTTAAAAAGTTGCCCATGTATGCTAAAACTTGAGCTTTTGGGTTGGCCTTCAGTAAATTCTCTTAATCTTCATTATGAGGCAACATAGCACTGGGATCTATCATGTAGTGTTGTGCATCCTCAGAAATCCTGGGATCCATAGTTGAGTAAGGTGCTCCATGTTCTCCTAAAGACCTTTAGTGCACATTGCCCTGAACAGTTGTTGTTGTTGTGTGCCATTAAGTTGCTTTTTATGGCAACCCTATGAATGAGGGATCTCCAAAATGTCCTGCTCCTGTCCTCAACTGCTCTGCTCGGCTCTTTAAACTCAAGCCCATGGCTTCCTTTAGGGAGTCAGACTATCTCTTTGGTCTTCTTTTCCTGCTGCCTTCCGCCTTTCCCAGCATTACGGTCTTTTCCAGAGAACCTTGCTTTCTCATGATGTGCCCAGAATAGGACAGCCCCAGTTTCAACATTTTTGCCTTCAGAGACAGTTCAGGCTTGATTTGATCTAGGACCCACTTATTCATCTTCCTGGCCATCTGGGATACCTGCAAAGCTTTCCTCCATTTCAAACAATTTTTTTCCTGCCCTGCCCAGATAATTCTAACTGCCTTATCAATTGGCAAACCCCAGGTTCTATAGGATGGAGCCAAAGCAGATCAAGTGGTATCAAACTGTGCAGTGCAGATACACCCAGAATTACAGGCAGGTTCCATTCACTCCTTGTCACCTTGAACTGATGTTTCAGTGGATAGGTTCCTTTCAAAGTCCCATGAAATATCATTTCTGGAGCCTTTCAGTGGCCAGACCGGTTGGAAATGACCTTAACAGGGATTGGTGGAAGGACAGCGTGGCAACAACACCCACAACGAACACTCTTTATATATGTGATGTTTGGTTGCCATGACTGATCATCCTGTAGTGAAATCAGGCTGTCACTCCCAATTCTAAGCATTCTTAAATCTTCTGCCACCTTCCCCTGCAAGGGGCAGTTAGCACCACATTATGCACACTGTTGATCTGCCGTGAACATAAGCTGGTAGGACAGGTCTGAGTGGCAGGTGATCTTTGCCGGTTCCAGCAGGTGAAGTGCAGGTCAGTGGTGGCACTTCACATTGGGACTGACAGCGTTCTCTAAGCATCTCTGGAAAAATGCTGACCTGCCTTGTGACTTAATCAGAGGGAAGACAAAGACAATCACGTCCCGGTTGAGCTGAAAGGGGGAGAACCAGGGGAGAGGCTTCCGCGCTTCAGATTAGAGGCATTGTTCGTTGGCTAGCAAAATGCCCACCGTGCTGCGTGGAGGGGCTGGAAAGCTAGGAAAGCTAGATCAACCAGTTTGATGGACCAGTGTAGTGGCTCCGAACCGGGTCCTTTTTGTGGCAGGGCAGTGGAGGGCAGGGTTGAATCCTGCACTGGCTGGACAGAAAGCTCAGAATTCTTGTACTGGTTATCAGGGTGTCTGAGTAAAACATTCATAGATGATGTGCCTCTATTGAGAGGTGTAAAGAGATCCTCCATATTCAAAGGATGTATGTATGTATGTATGTATCTTGCGGAGTCCTTTGAGCTCCAGGAGGCCACGGGGCAGCCAAGGGTGAAGACGGCCGTGTGCGCCTCCAGGGGCACGGCGCCCTCAGAGCCCCGGAAGATGTCCCGGACCAGGTCCTCGAGACGCAGGAGGGCGCCCTTCTCCCTGTCGGGGCGACAGTGCCCAGCAGCCCCTCTCGCAGGCACGCCTCCCGCGCGTGCAGTGACGCTGCAGGAAGAAGATCAGTCGCTCCAAGGGTGCCCAGCGCACTCTCCGGGGGAGTGGACAGGAGGTGGAGGAGGGCGGTGCGCCGGCCGGAGGGTCCTATGGTTCTTCCTTGGGCACAGCTGGGGCAGCAGGGCTGGGGCGGGCCGTGGGGGGCAGGACAGGGTGCACGAAGGAGCTGAGCCCCATCTGCCCACAGCTCGCCAGCCAGGAGCACCACCTGCATGCACTGCAGCACTGCCTTGGGCCAGCCTCGATCTCGCAGCCCAAACTGCTCCAGCCAGCTGCTGCTGCTTTGGCCGCTCCATTCCCCTTTTCATGTTTGTTGTTGTTGTTGTTTAGTCGTTAAGTCATGTCCGACTCTTCGTGACCCCATGGACCAGAGCACGCCAGGCCCTCCTGTCTTCCACTGCCTCCCGGAGTTGGGTCAAATTCATGTTGGTAGCTTCAATGACACTGTCCATCCATCTCGTCCTCTGTCGTCCCCTTCTCCTCTTGCCTTCACTCTTTCCCAACATCAGGGTCTTTTCCAGGGAGATTTCTCTTCTCATGTGATGGCCAAAGGATTGGAGCCTCAGCTACAGGATCTGTCCTTCCAGTGAGCACTCAGGGTTGATTTCCTTCAGAATGGATAGGTTTGTTCTCTTTGCAGTCCAGGCGACTCTCAAGAGTCTCCTCCAGCACCACAATTCAAAAGCATCAATTCTTCGGCAGTCAGCCTTCTTTATGGTCCAGCTCTCACTTCCATACATCGCTACCTTTTCATGTAGGTCCCTACAATGCCCACTTCTAGGTTAAAAGCAGCACTTTGAATTGTGCCCGGAAACAGATCAAGAGCCAGTATAATGTGTGTTTGTGTGGGGGTATGTGATCCCTGTGACCAGCCCCAGTGAGCAATCTGGCTGCCACATTTTGTACTGCTGAAGAGTCAGTCCACTTTCGTGAGGCAGCCTGAAGACCAACTGGCCGATATCAAGAGCTGAAGAGAGCTTTTGCCATCATGTCCTGCTGGTGGGCTTCCCCCAGGCAACTGGACTTATGTAGGCCATTCATTTGACCTAACAAGGCTCTGACAGTGGTCTTCCTTTTCCTATTCAACCTGGCAGCGTCACACATGGAGGAAACAAGCAAAATGGAAGTTTTCCTCCAGAAGAGGTCAAAAAACGGGTCAGTTTCCCTTTCTCCTCTGTTCATATTTTTTTGACTCCTCAGATCCTTTCCATCCTGATCATGGAAGAATTTGTGCCTTTGATCATCTTTTAAAAACTCAGTAGCGTCCATAATTCTTAATGAGGCCATGTTGTATCTGCTTGCGTAGAAGTACTGTAGATAAAGAACTATAAGACCTTATAGTTCAGTACTTCTGGATTCAAAGCCAGATTTTTATGATCTGAGCACTTGCAGCCGTCAGTATTCTTAGAATACTCTTAGAACTTCAGAGCTGGAAGGGACCTTATGGACCATCAAGTCTAGCCTCTGTCCAGGAGGCACCATGGGGATTCGAACTCCCAACCAGACCTAAACGGTTTAGGGCCTCGCTACCTGACGGAACGCCTTCTCCCACTTAGATCTACCCGTATCACCCGATCTAGCCAGGAGGTGAGGCTGAGGAGCCTAACGCCGAGGGAGGCCCGGAAGGAAAAAACAAGAAACAGGGCCTTCTCGGCAGTGGCTCCTCGTCTTTGGAACAGTCTCCCTCCTGAGATTCGCATGACCCCGTCGCTGGGCATCTTTAAATGCCAACTGAAAACCTGGCTGTTTAAGCAAGCCTTCCCTCCACCCACCATCTGAATTTAGTTATTTTGTGTTTTCTTCCATCTTGGATCATTGTTTATTTAGTAATATATTGTTATGATTTTAAATTGTTAAATTGTTACATCATATGTTGTTACCCGCCCAGAGTAGTCTATATGACTAGATGGGCGGGCTATAAATGTAATAAATAAATAAATAAATAAATAAATAAATATAAACCCCTGAGCTATCCAGCAAACTAATCTATCAGTTTGCACTTCTCACATATTTATGTTTTATATCTCAGGACTTTCCCACATTCAGTATGGAGGGAAAAGTGGATTTTGGTAAATTCTTTTTAAAAAATGAACCGAATTCCAATGTTAACCCATTGCTACTTCCCACTTTTGCAAATCACTTGCATCTAACTGGGTATACCTGGGAGTTGATTGTGGGACTTTTTGCATGCTTGCAACCATGAGTACATGATGCTTTTTTTGTTTGTTTGTTTTGGCAATCTTTCATGTTTTGTTTCTTGCCTCATGAGATCAGCTTGGCTGTCAAAATGAGCAAGGTATGATTGCAGCTTTGCGCCAGTATTTTAATTTTTTTAAAAAAATCCAAATGCTATACACTTTCACATAGAATACACTACATTTCGGGCAACGTTTTAACTCCTTTCTGCGGTGCCATCTCCTGTTAAAGCAAACAAGGCTGTCTTTTTGTTTGAGTGTCAACCTCTGCAGGATTGGGTTCATACCGGTAGTGGAAATACATGGAATAAAGGCCTAAAACCTCTTCTGCCTCATTTTCTGCTAGTGAGGATAAGGCCATTCCTATCCTAACCCACAAGGAATGCAAGGAGTTTACTACTGGTCTCTCAGTGGGGAGAAAGAAATTTTGTGCAAAATCCCCAGGTGAGATACCAGAGTGTATCTAGCTGGACTAGATGGGTCCTTGGCCTGATCCAGCAGGGCTCTTCATATGTTCTTACGTGTGTGTGTGCGCACATGTGTGTGAGAGAGACAGAGCGAGAGAGAGAAAGAGGAGGGGGATGCTCTATTGATCTTTCCTTTGGTAGTAAAAGGTGCAATAGAAAGATCTTAAAAAGGAGACAGACGAAGAAAAGCAAGTGGTGGCCTCCATGAGGACCAACTTTTCTCTGGGCACCATTTTGTTGGCGTTCAATGAGTGCTGAAGTGCAAACCACGAGGGGCATCTGGGATGCTTGACAATGCCAATTAGTCTTTTCATCGGAAATACAATGTCGGGGAAGGAAACCTGACCTTTAGGGGCCTGCTGGAGAACGAGACGCAGACAGAACCCCACCCCTTTCCTTTCACTGCCTTTCGTGAAAACGGTGAATGAGGCTGGGACCCGTTGGGTCAAAAAAGCCCTACCTATTTTTGTTGTTGTATCTCCGAGCAGGTGTTTGGTGAGAACAAGCAGGTGTTTGGAGGCTCCTGAACTTGAGGATAGGCTGTTGACCTTGACCACTCTTTTCTCCCTGTAATTCATCTTTCCCTGAAAAGGGCTCGGCTTGTGCTTGTGGAAGAGTCACAAGACAATGATCTTCAACATGTAAAAATCACCTTTCTTTGTGGCCTGCTATTCATTCTGGGGCTGTGTGATCCCCTGCCTCCCATTTTTGCTGACAGATGTCGGTCTCGTCCAGAGTGCTGTTATTCACAAACATTTTTGAGTGTCACCAAGAAAAAAAGGAAAACCATCTCCCTTTTCAGGGATTTTTCCGACGGCTGTGCGGAAATGTTTGCCGATTCTCCTGTGACGGCCCTCGCTTGGCTCCAGTGAGGGCACTCCATAACAAATCCTATTGGCTAATAAATCAGATCAATTCAATGTGATGTTCCGTTCAACAACAAAGTACGCCATGCGGTTACCTCCGCACCATGCAGAAAAGTCCTATAGCAAAGCGATTTTAGAAATGGTCCCTGAGAAAACACTTCAATATTTGATCCAGTTCTGATCCAATACTGTTCTCACATCCCTCGCCCCTTGGATAGGGGCTTAATGGTACAGTGAATAAATTATATGTACGAAGGACAAAGAACAAAGCTAGGGCATGTTTTTAAAAAGAATGGATACCTTTATTAATTTTCACTGTAGTAGTGACAAATAATAATAGCAACAGTAATACGCACAGACAGTCTGTCATATGTCGGGTCATATGTGTTTTACGATGTCTTAACTGTTTCTGTTTCCTAGAACGAGCTGGAATTTTTAGCATGTATACATTACTGAAACAGCGACGTCTACGTTGGCTTGGGCATGTCGTGAGAATGGCTGATGGTCGGATTCCAAAAGATCTCCTGTATGGAGAATTAGTGGAGGGAAATCGCCCCAGAGGGAGACCACAGCTGCGATACAAGGAGATCTGCAAGCAGGATCTGAAGGCCTTAGGAATGGACCTCAACAGATGGGAAACCCTGACATCGGAGTGTTCAGCCTGGAGGCAGGCGGTGCATCATGGCCTCTCCCAATTTGAAGAGACCCTTGTCCAGCAGACCGAGGCAAAGAGGCAGTCACAGAAGCAGCAAAATCAGGGAGCTGGACAGGGGACAGATTGTATTTGTCTTCAGTGTGGAAGGGATGGTCACTCTCGAATTGGCCTTCTCAGCCACACTAGACGCTGTTCCAAGTCCTCCATACAGAGCACGTTACCATAGTCGCTCGAGACTGAAGGATGCCTAATACTAACTGTTTCTGTTTACATATATCTCCATTAGGTTGACTGCAGAACTTCTTGTGTTCACTTGCAGGGTAGAGCTCTTTTTGAATGAATTTGGAAAAGGAACTTTTAAATCAGCTTTCTGATTGTATTCCACTGAGTTGACTGTAGCTCTAGCAAGGTGTTCTCTAAGCTGGTATTCTCTGGGTTCTCACTATTGTGTAGAGCGTACACAACAGTGCTGAAAGTGTGGAGACTATGAAAAATGGGAGGGGTTGGGTTAGATGCTTCCCACTAAGTGGGTTCACAGTGCCAGCTTTGGTAATACCTGAATAGTAGTTGGATAGTGCTTCCCCCCCCCCCCTTTCCAATTTTTTTTTGTTAAATTGTCAGCCAAAATCAGAACAACTTTGGGAGTCATGAGAGTATGCCAAGTAAAGTTTGGAGCTGGGGGTGGTGGGAAATGTGTCACATTACCAATGGAAATCTGATGTTCAAAATCCAGAGCAATGACTTCCCGATTTGAATTGTCTGTCTGGCTTCAAATACTTGCGGATCCCCGTTTCGCCAGCACGTGTGCATGCAGCCTGTGATAAAGGATGCACCGGTGAGCCGATCGGAAGGTGTGCGGCGGGAGCCGAGATCCGAGGTGTGACACGAGAGAGGCCAAGCCGACAATGGAAGAGGATGCTCCTTAGTTCTTCCTTTGTTTATTCATTTTCAGAAAAGAATTGCTATTCCCCTCAATTTCTCCCTGCCCCTCTTCCTTTCTCTCTCGGAAGCGAGAGGCTTCGCGTTTGCAATCATTTCCCAGGGAGGCAGGTTTTTCCAAAGCCAGGTTGCTCCAGCGTAAAGAATCCAAGTTCTGTTTCTGAATATATTAGCCTAATATGAAACAATTCGGAGGAGTCGCAAAGCGTGCTGGGGAAACCGCTGAGGTTTCTTAAGCAAGGCTGCTTGGGAAATGTAAGTCCACTGCCTGTTTTCTATTAGTGTTAATAAGCTCTTAATCCTGTCAAAGGTGCGAAGGGCTGCTTGTCATACATGTATGTGTCCAAGCAGAAAGGTAGGCTTGCACAGATGTGTGTGTGTGTGAGAGAGAGAGGGAGAGAGAGAGAGAGAGAGAACAATACACAGGCCACCTGGTGGTTGCTCCGATTGCCCTGAACCAGCTAAGCAGCCCTGTGATGGAGGCAGGCATAATACACCCATTTTCCAGCTGAGTGGACTGATGCACAGCCAGGGAAAGAACCTTGCTGAAGAGGCAACGGTTTCCTTACTCAGGCCCAAGAGTGGGGAAAGGAAGGCCTTGGTTTAAGTTGCAACAGCCACTGGAAACATCTAATACGAGATTTGCATCCAGAAATCTTTGGCAAGATGCTGTTGAATACTCCTTGAAGGGGTTTGTGCATCCTTCCCAAACCCTGGGGCCGAGAAAACCTTGGAGGATGGGTGAAATGCAGAGCTTGGAAAAGTTTCCTTTTTGGACTACAACTCCCCAAATCCTCCAGCCGGCATGACCACTGGGTCCTCCAGCCAACCCATCTCTAGGGGGTTCATTCAGATTCAGATGTTGAAAAGTTTCTCCGGGGAGGGGGGCGGGCTGCAGCTCTCCGAATCGCCTTGCCAGCATAGTCTTTATAAAGCAACTTTTTCAAGACTTGGTCAAGTAACTTCAAGGGAGCTGACAGGCAGTAGAGTCTAGTGGTTAGAGGATTTATTGCAAGTCCCCTCTTAGATCTGAAACTTACGTGTGCTACGAAACTCAGAGTGTGTCTGTCATGCTGTTTCAAAGTGACCGACCTCATTGGGCTGCTGATAAGCACCACATAAGCCACCTTGAGCTCATGAAAGGTGTGCATATAGATGTGTGGCCTTGGGCAACCTGTACAGTCCCAGAGCGGTTCCAGAAGAAGGGAATGGCAAACCACTTCTGGGTATTCTCTACCTGGAAAACCCTGGAAAGGGTTGCCATAAGTCAGAATTGACTTGATGATATGTGATGGATGGATGGATGGATGGATGGATGGATGGATGGATGGATGGATGGATGGATGGATGGATGGATGGATGGATGGATTCTTTCTTTCTTTCTTTCTTTCTTTCTTTCTTTCTTTCTTTCTTTCTTTCTTTCTTTCTTTCTTTCTTTCTTTCTGATTTCTATACTGCCCATATGACCGATATGTCACTCTGGGCAGTGTGCAACAGTGATGGTAACATAAAACAACATAGTTAAAAGTGAAGTTAAAATTAAATTGACATTGCATTTAAAAACAGGCGGCCATCAAAAGTGCTAGGCTGATACTCTCAGTGGCTATTCAGATGGAATATTTTGAAAAGTCATCAGAGAGGGGGCCAGGTGATTGTTACCTTGACCTGGTTAAACTGGGTAATCAGATTTAGTTAGATCTAAGGTTCAAATTTCTCTCAGCTCCCTTTGCACACTTAGGAAGCTCTGAAGCTATTATATTAACCTTTGCCTGCCCCACCTCTGTGACATCACAGAGACCCACCCCTGTGATACCACAGGGATCCAGCCCAACATCTCAAGGGCCAAATCCCTGGGTTTAGGTTTTGGCTGAAACCTCAAGGAAATGGGATGCGCCACAACCTCCATGTCCCTTAGCCCGAGTTCAAGAAGGCTGCTTTTTGGACAACAACTTCCAGAATCCTCCAGATAGGTTCGCTGGGGGATTCTGGGCTCTGTAGTCCAAGGAAGGAACATCACTGAGTTCTGCACCTAACCTGTTGCATGACTTTTGTAAAAATAGCTCAGAAGGACAGCCTCGCCTTGAGAGGAACACCTGTTGCCGCTAGTCGTGAATAAAAACCTCTGACTCTTGCTCTTCTTCAGGTGTTTATTTCAGCCATAATTTCACACTCCTGCTGAACAAATGCTCAGGAAGCTGCCTTCCGCTGCCACCCTTCCTCCCCTCCTTCAATTTTAATTACTCACAGTGCTTTCTGCAGCAGGTAGAGCGTGGGCACGGACATGAGAACGAGCCCTGAAAACTTCTTTTTTTTCCAAACAATATTTTGATTCTTTTGATTCTGAAATTATGAGTTATTTCCTGCAGGCAGACGGATGGACCCGGCCTACGGTACCTCGTTTGTTGGAGAGAAAACTGTGAGCATTTGGTTTGATCAGCCGCTGGCGTGGTAATGAGCCGATTTCTATTGAAATTGGCTCATGATTATTCATTTTTCCAGGCTCCTGACTTACTTGTGACCTACTATTTTGATTTTTCAGAGGTGGGTGGCAGGGAAGAAAGTCACAGGGAGTCTGTTCCAGCCCCCTGGAAAACCAGGGAATGTAAGAGAAAGTTGATGTGTGTGTGTGTGTGTGTGTGTGTGTGTGTGTGTGTGTGTGTGTTTGTGTGTGTGTGTTTTAAAGGCATTATTATTCTGTTGCTTTACTTGGGTTATTATATATTTTATATTTTATAATTTATATATTATATATATAAATTACACATTGGTTTTAGTCTTAGTGCAATTTAACATCTGCTTGTACACTAGACACGGGATTCTTATTCGAGACTTTGAAAGTCAAGGTGCGCTATGGAAAAAGCTTGTTCCTAGAGCTAAACACACATTAGTGCTATCAGCATTGCAACGCCTTCTGAGCTCCATGAGGACTTGCAAATGAAGCTTGTGTTTACCTCCTGACAACCAATCACAACGAAGCAAGCTAACTGGCAAGTCCTGGGAAATGATGACATTTTCCGATTTCTTGGGTTACAAACCCCATCATTCTCCACTCTGGGTGTCCTACCTGACAGGTGAATACTTGAGACTTTACCTGGGAAAAGTCAAAAAAGTCCCAGCTCTCGGGAGTTCATGGTTTGCCCACCCTGTTTTAAGAGGACACATGGAAAGAAAAAGGCAGCTGCTGTCCATAGAGGGAGCTGCATGTTCTCCCCACCTCTAGTGGATCCCATAGACATTTATCCAGAAGAGTGAATGCTGATGACTCTGATTTTTGTGGGAAATGGTTAATCCGCTCCAGATTTTAGTCCGGACTTTAAAGGCGCTGTCCCAGGTGCTGAGCTGAGGAGGAAAGGGAGCCTGGGACTTTGGAGAGCATATATAAAAGATGAAAATCCGGAGCTAATTCATTGCAACCACAAAGTTGGAGTCACTCGTATCTACTGCTCTGGAGCTCTGTTGGTGGGGTTATCGGTGTCACTGTGCTGCTAGAATTATCCCCAGCAGAGGCACTGTTTTAGAGGGGAGGAAAAAGGCATTCACAAATATTTTCTGCTTGGGGCCCGTGAGCTGAAGACGGTGTGCGTAGTTCCCCCCTCTCACTCAGTTTTCCCAACAGTACTGCGAGGTAGGCTGGCTTCACAGAGCGTGACTGACCTGGTTTGCCCAGTGAATGTCACGCATGAACAGGGATGAGAACCTGATTCTTCAGAGGCCTCGGCCAGTGCTCCAATCCACCAGGCCCACCTGCAGGGGTGGTGCTGTTCTTGTCTTTTGGCTCTGTGTCCAATTCATGTCCTCCCCACCCCTGTACGAGAGGCAGGGTTAGAATCCATGGGTGGGAAGTGCAGGGAAGTGCGGATTTAGCCGGAACATTAAGAACAACATCATAAAAGTAGACTCTCCCCGGCATAGGCTGTTGATTTCTCAAGCAATGTACTCCCTCATGTGTGTCAGGATTTCATATTGCATCAATATCGCATGGTATTCCACAGTTAATTTTCCTCTATCTTTCTTTGCAGGATGCTGTAGAGTAGCATGGATAGCTCAGTCGTTAAGGTATTTGGTTGTGGAGCCAGAGGTTGGGAGTTCGATTCCCCACTGAGCCTCGACAAGGGCTGGACTCGATGATCCAGAGGGTCACTTCCAGCGGTTCTAAGATGATGATGATGGTTTATAGAGGGATGCCTCAAGTATTAACCCTCTTAAAGTTTCCCATACCAAAGTCCCCCATTTCCCAGATTCAAAATCAAGTGTTTCCACCCCCAATTGTGGCAATGGATTAAGTGCCAGGAGGGCGGAATCTACCCATCTCTCGCCCTGCCTCTCCTGAATCAAATTGCAATATTTGAAACCTTGAACAAAATTATTGGAGGAGGGAGGTTCAAAAGGCAACAGGAGCTTCTTGAGTTTACCAGGAGGGCCATGGACGGAAGAAAAAGCTGATAAAAACTGCTGTAAGCATGTACTGTAAGAACCTGTCCAGGCCAATACTCCACAACGGTGTGGAGGTAAGGCTACAGCAGATTAAATTCCAACTAAGATTGTCCCCCGCCCCCCAAAAGCAAACCATCCGAAAGCCAAGTAAACAACACAGTGGAAGCCACATAATGCAGAGCTCCATAACTGAAGGCATAAAAGCAATTTAGATGACAATTGAGACATTTCTAATATTACACATGTCAAAAAAAAAGTATGAATATCAGTATAAATAGGTAAATACTTAGCTACCTTTGCGTTGATCTTGGTAGAATCCAGAACCTACCACCTTCCCAACAATCTTCAGACTCTTAAATCTCGCTTTCCTTGACCTGAATTATTTGAACAGCCCTCTGGACTCCACTCCGTCCCAGACGGGATCGTAGACAAGAAGACCTTTTAATGGAATCTTGTAAAACCTTTCATTAGTGTTTATTGGGTCATAACGTAATTAAGGTGACCTGACCTGACCTCTCAAAGGAGCTCCTTGGGTCAAGTGTATTTACTTCTGTCTATATGAATTTAAGACTTTAAATACCCCACTGTCTACTCATCCCAATAAAACCGGCCAGTAGTGCGCTGTTATCTTAAGACTCAATGCTGGGTCGTGCCTGTACCAGCTGGTTTCCTTTATGTTTTAAGTCACCGGGGCTTATTTAAAAGCTGAAGCTATAAAGCTTGTGGATTAAGAGTGGAGAAGTGTCCAAAACCTCAACCCAACCTCTCCCTGTTTGGATGACTCGGGACAACCTCTCATGTTCCCTTTTGCCCCCCCTAGCCATCCTATTAAATCACTGCTGGAACATAAACAGTCTGACAGCTTGGCTGCAACTGAAGCAGGAAGAGCCCAAATCAGAGGCAGATCAGTCTCTAGGCACCAGGGAAGGTTCCCTTCGCTATAGCTTTTCCACTTGGTTTCGACCAGATCACAGTTTCGACCCTTGGGAGGCCCACCAAACCAAATCCATGAGAGGGTGGCAATGCAAAATGAGAGTATGGTGGAAAGCTGGGAGAAGGTAGGGCTTACGTTTCCTTCAAGATACACATGAAAAGAAGCCAAGCCAAAGAAATAAGTTGTGCTGTTTTGTACCTCGGGCTCAGACCTTGGTCCTAAGGCACATGATGCCTTCAACATCGTCTGCTCAGGAGCTGAATAGGACACCACAGTAGTGGGTAGAGTGTTGGACTAAGACTCAGGAAACCCGGGTTCAAAAATCCCCACTTGGACATGAAATTCACTGAGTGACCCTATCTATATCTATATCAGTTCTCCAGGATAGCTGCTCAGTGGCTAGGCATTGGGCTGTGGAGCCGAAGGTTGGGAGTTCGATTCCCCACTCTGCCTCCTTGACAGGGGCTGGACTTGATGATCCATAGCGTCCCTTCCATCTCTGCAGTTCTAAGATAATATCTATATCTATCTTTGAACCCGAGTTGAAATCCAGTATAGATGTAGATCTATACTGGATTTGAACTCGAGTCTTAGTCCAACACACTGACCACTGCCATGGTCTCTTTTTTCGACCCTGAGCAGATGATGTTGCAGCACATGCATGCATGACAGCACATTCAGGATATCATGGCTTTCTACAAGGGTGCAACGGGGCCTTCTTTGCTGTGGCAACATGATCACCACATTCTATCCAAAGAGACACCTGAGAAGTTACCTTTGTTATGGCAACTGGAGCTGAAGATGAGCTTACTGAAAACAAAACGCAGAAGTGATAGTGAGTTGAAGCAGATTTATACGAGCATATACGCCATGGTCCTAATATCTGGGGATTCTAGGTCTCGTTTCCCAGTTCGGTGTTCTATATTAGGGCTTCTAAAGGGGGCATATATCCAGAAAACCCCTTGATAAGCCTCCAAAGTCACATTAAATCTTGTTTAATCTCCTCTCCCTTGGGGTGTGTGTGTGTGTGTGTGTGTGTGTTTTTAAAGCCACACACACCTAAAGATGTAGATGATGCATAATTAAACAACACAAAGTGCCGGCTGTGTACGTGTGTATGTACAGAAGGGGGAGAGGTTGTGGGAGAGGGGAAATCCTGTCGTAGAAAGCAGGTCGACAGCATGACCTTTGAGTCTTTTCCATTCCTCATTTTGACGATTCTCTGATGATTAGGCAATTTGCAGATAAATGAAACATTTTTACTTCTGGGGCTTTTCTGGCTCTCCCCTCACCTACGGACCTCTTCGAATTTGCCAATTAATAGTTAATTAGTTAATGTTTGTAAAGTGCTTTGAAGATGAAAACTGCTAAGTGCTAAGTATTATTAGAGAAACAGCGATGGCTAAACTCATTTTACTTAATTTTGAACCCACTCAAATAGGCTGAAATTCTGATTCACCCTGGGGTTTGCAGCCGTCATAGAGGGAAACACGGCTCTGTTGTTACACTATAATTAGACTCTGGATGATTCCCCCCCCTTTTTCCCCCCCTACATGGCACTTATCACAAAAATGATGTACATTATGTACACGGTACGGTGGTTATAATGTGGAGGAGGAAATATTGTTGTCATCCGGGCTGTATGAGCTACACGGTTGAGACAAACCTGACACCAGTTGTGAGACACAATCCTTTAATATTTCCCTCAGTAATTCATAAGGCTCTCTAGTTCAACACACACACACACACACACACACTTAATGAGGACCAACCATAATACATAACCAGAGAACTAAAGAGGTTAAAATTAAAACAATGAAACCTACATTTCAGCAGCTATCTTGGGCCATAGATTAGTATAGTCAATCTGTGTGTAATATTGTCATTTATTTATCTGGCCTGTGCGTGTGTTTGTGTGTGTGTCCACGCGCGCAGGCCCATGTGCTTGTGTGGAAATAGATCCTGTCACCTCCTTTAAGCCCAACCCACAATGCAAAGTTTTGTTGGTCAAACAAGGCATCATAAATAATGCTTCTAAAGAATGGATTTAATCTGTTTTTAAAATGATGCTCTGAAATTGTTTTTTAAATCATATTTCCCCGACGACTGTCAAATAGCCTAGAGAGCCCAGCTGGGAGAAAGTTGACAAACAAACAAAAGGCATGCTCAAATCCCTACTGCAAGAGGGCAGCCGGTGGCCGGGGGGGTGGGGGGTGTCGACCGTAGCCTTCTCCGTGGCCACCTCAGGAGACAGCTGGACAGAAAGACCCATACATCAGCCACCAGTGGGTCTCAGCATCAGGGCCTAGCCCCTGTTGGTCAAAGAGACCCAAGGAAATGATCTTGGCTGCAAAGGTTGCAGCTCGGGATGAACCCTGTGGGGAAGAGGCTACACTAGGGGTGGTGGGGCTAAAGGAGGGAGAGATGGAGGACCCTGAAAATAGGAGCTGCTGGATAACTCAGTGGTTTGGGGATCTGGCTGTGGACCCAGAGGTTGGGGGTTCGATTCCCCACTGTCTTCCTTGACAGGGGCTGGACTCAATGATCCATGGGGTCCCTTTCAGCTCTGCAGTTCTAAGAGGATGACGATGGTGACTGGTACTGAAGGAAGTAGCAGCAAAGGGGGGCTTGATGCTTCCATGCTGGTAGAGTAGTACCCCTATGCTGTGGTCCTGCTGTTTTATTTCTGCTACATTCCTGATTTCATGGCCTCTGCCTCAAGGACAGGCACTTGGAGGTATTGTGTAGACAACAATGCAGATAGGTCCACCAGCCCTTCCTGGAGAAGTTGGGCTATCCAGGCGCCGGTGCAAAGGCAAGCCCAGATCTCGTCTCCATCAACCCAGTTCCAGTGCTGATGGTGGCAGTGCCATATTAAGAGGCTCGGGCAGTTGGAGAGAGACCTGCAGGCCCAGGAGAAGTCAAGGTCAGGTCCCGGGGGGGGGGGGCTGATGTGCCAAGCAGGACTAAACCACAGGCATGCACTCATCAGACTCAGGGACCCAACAAACCTAAACGAAGGCAGATAGAACTTGGAGGGAGGCTGGAGGTGAAGCTGAACCACCTTGTCAAGAATGTTTGAAATTTGGGAGAAGAGTCACATCCCAAGCTGGGAAACCAAGAGGTAGATAGTGCTTCAATAACAAGTTCCATGTTCATGGCATAAGTCACTCTCCATTATTATATTGTTGACCCCATCCTCAAGGACTCTTTGACTTCTTCCCATGCATGGAGGGTCTGGAGACCCACACACCTACGTTGGGGGTGAGCAGTCCAGATATTTTTGACTGAAACTCCGATAATCTTTCCACACTGGTTTACACTATACTGGCTAAGGCTAGTAGAATCTGTTGCCCCAAAAGATCTGGAAAACTATAGTGGGCCATTATCCTAGTACATGACCGGAGGGTGCTCATAGGCTCACTCTCTTTCCACATGCACTGGCCTATCAGCTGGGTGGTGCATTCGCAGTCCAAATCCCTAGCCTCAAGGGGTGGGGCCAAAGACTCAGAGACTCGAATTTGGGGCTCGGGACTCAGAACTCAGTACTCTAACCCCAAGACTCACACTCGGACTTGGGACTCAGTCCTGAAGACTTACCAACATACCTAGATCTTGATGTTCCTCACCTGGAGAGGTCTCTAAGAGGACGCCATCTTGGTTTAGTCTGTATCTCACAGCCAGTATGAGACTCACACCCCAAGTCACCTGAGGAGACAAACTTGTTAGACTTCATGTGAAATTACTCACCTTGATATACAGGGAAATGTGCAACCTTTGAGAGACCACCATGCTAACCCCCCCCCCCCAAACCCCTGCTTGGGTGTGTGTGTCTTCTACTGGTATCAAAAATATGTAATTAGAAGCAGTTGTAGGAATTAGCTTCTACTGATGTCCATTTGTGGGCATTCCTTTTCTTGCTTTTTAAAACCATCCAACCCAAGTTCTCTTTGCTTGTGTTCAGATAAGTCCCACCTGAACAAACAGGCTGTTGGATTTGGACTTGATGTATTAGCTGTAATCTCTCCTGGACAAACTTTAGTCAAATCAGTCATATTCTCCAGCAGTTGGATTCAGGATCAATGAAGGAAAGGTCTGCTGTGGCACCGTTGAAACTTTTAGAATTTCCAGAAACTTGCAGAGGTCATGATGACCATCATCTGTTCTTGAAAGACGGACTAGAAGATTAACACAAAGTGTGCAATTGTGACTGCACATTCGGACCCCCACTTGAGAAAATGCAGGGCCACATGCCCATCCGAAGGCCCAAGCAGGTCACTAGTCTTTCACTTTATCCTCCCCTGCAGTGTTCTTGTAAGGCTAAAATTTTTGAACGCCCTTCCTATTAGCACCAACAGGGCCTCTATTCCGGCAGCATATTAGAACATGGCAGATCCCCCAAGGATTCAATAACTAGAGAGAATCTCATCATTAGGGTTCATTCATTCATTAAACAACAACAATATTTGTAGGCTATCTTTCTTGCAGTAAGGGGCCCAAGGCAGCTCACAATGTGAAAACAAGTAATACTAAAAACACAATAAATTACCAGTTAAGAATCAACTCAACTACAAGGCATCTGGCTGTGGAGTCAGAAGTTGGGAGTTCAATCCCCCATTTTGCCTCCTTGACAGGGGCTGGACTTGATGATCCATAGGGTCCCTTCCAGCTCTGCAGTTCTAAGATTATTATTATTACAAAACCATCAAGTAATTAAAACTTGTAAAACTTTTAAAGCAAACTTAGAAAAGCAGAAAAACCAGCACCTAGGGACTCTGTCACAGCTATTAAAAGCCTGTCCAAGGAGGTGGGTCTTCAACTGCCAGTGTGAAGATAAAAGGGGAGGAATCCTATGGTGTGAATGATAAATTAGTTAATACTCATAAAATTGCTACAATCCACTTTGAGACTTTAGGCTATGGCAGCCTAAAAGGATGAAATTACAAGTCACCAAGACCGAATGGGACACTGTTTGCCTAGATGTTGTTTTGCAAATGGATAAGTGTGAATCCATTTTGAAATACCTATTGTTACCCCTCATATTGAATTCCTGCCCCATTTAGGTTGGTGGGAACTAAGATTTAGGATTCCAGCTGAAGTCTCAGGGAACTAGCAGGCTCTGTTGATTGACGCAGACATAAATCTATTGGCAAGCACCATGGGAGGAAGAGAAAGTTACATTTTTACATGCGGGGAGACCCATCTCCACCCATTCCTAGCTGGTACCAGGGCTCCCTGCCTCAGTATGAAGGTGCTTGTGTTCATCTTGCTCCAAATGGCACACAATCCCAAGTGCATGCACCCATCGGTTCTCTCAGTTCCCTGTTCCCACACAAGCCCAAAGAGCAGTTCTCAGTTCCCACACAAGCCCAAAGAGCAGCAATATAAAACTTATGTTAAAATGAACACACATGCCACTTGCTTTCCCCATTTCTGTGGCATCAGAACCTGCCTCTTGGCCCCATGTTTCAGCCTGGAAATCTCAGGGGATGGATGTTACTGACGTGGAGGTTATTTGATGGTGGAGAAAAGGTGATTATTTCTGGTTGGGGTGTCATACTTCAGGCTAACATCTGGGAACATGTGATATTTGCCTTCAGAAACATGGGAGCAACTATGGCAATCCTATTGGCCAACTCAAGTTGGGAGTTTAGACACTATGTTTTCTCCAGGACCACCGGCCTGTACTTGTTCCCTCCAAATTACTCTGGAAATCTCTCTTTAAACCCTCATGCCTATTATCTGTTACAAGCCTTCTTTGTTGCCATGCGTAGTGGGGTCACCAATGAAGGACTCTGAGGCAAAGATTAGGGCCTCCGTGGAGCAAAATGAGTAGGACGGCCACCCAAAGTGGTAGGGCTAGCTAACCAACATTGACATAAGTAACATAATAGCACAGGACCATCTAAAGATATACAATGTGGTGTCACGCAGGGGTCCCCAACCGCCGGTACGTGGCCCGCTGCCAGTCCATGGGCTTCGCAGGACCGGGCCGCGGAGACAGATCTCCTGCCCCCCCCCGCACACATAGTGGGCGTGGCGCGCTTGCGCTCATTCACGGGTGGGTGTGGTTCCAAAAAGGTTGGGGACCACTGGTGTAGCGGACAGAGTGATGGACTTGTCTCTGGAGACCTGGGTTTGATTCCCCACTTGGCCTACCCAGTTTGAAACTACTTAACTAGACCTCTAAATGGACCTGAGCGTGGATTTTTTAAAAAAACTACAGATCCCAGAATCCCCCAATAAGCATGGCCGTATGGGAGATTCCAGGAACTAACCTGAAAACTAATGTTCCCATGCTCTGGTACAGCTATGAAAAAGGAATCATAGAATCATAGAATAGTGACGTTGGAAAGGGCCTATAAGGACATCAAGTCCAACGCCCTGCTCGATGGAGGAATACAGATCAAAGGATCTCTGCCAGGTGGTTGTCCAAATTTCTCCGGTGCTGGACCACTCACCACCTCTAAAGTTAATAGGTTCCACTGCCGTACTGCTCTAACAGTTAAGAAGTTTTTCCTGATATTCAACTGAAATCTGGCTTCCTGTAGCTTTAGCCCATTGTTGCATGTCCTGCACTCTGGGATGATCGAGAACTGATCCTGTCCCTCCTCTGTAGGACAGCCTTTCAATTATTTGAAAAGTGCTATCATATCTTCCCTCAGTCTTCTTTTCTCAAGGCTAAACAGGCCCAGTTCTTTCAGTCTTTCCTCCTAGGGCATGGTTTCCATTCCCCTGATCATCCTTGTGGCCCTCCTCTGAAGTTGTTCCAATTTGTCAGCATCCTTCTTGAAGTGTGGTGTCCAGAACTGGACACGAGACTCAAGGTGAGGCCTAACCAGTGATGAATAGAGGGGGACCAGCCCCTCTCGGAATGTGGAAATTATGTTTCTGTTAATGCAGCGTAAATGTTTATATGGAATAAAATGTAATATTTCAGAGCTCTATTATGGAGATGAACTCCATGCAGTAGATTATACGTTTAAAATATAAATGAAAAATCAAGATAGAGGCTTCTCTTCTCTGTTTTTGATCTCGGGGCAGGGGGAGCAACCCCTAATTTAATAATATTGCTGGCTCTTCCCCCACCGAAAAGAAATACAGAAGTTTCCATGGGAAAAAAAGTGCATGCCTGCATACACACCAACAAACACGTGCACACACATACCCAAGCGCATGGAGGAACATGTTCTTCATGTGCCGCATACCAACACCTCCATAAATTGCCTGTGGATCAAAGATCGAGGAAGGGGGGTGGCGAGGCTTACATCTGAGAGAGGCTATGGGATGTAGCAAAATAAGAGACAGCACCATCTTGTAACTGCCTGTTTCACTTAAAGATGATAAGGAAATATTATCACATTATTTTAAGGTAAATCCTGCCTTTCCAGAGCTGATTGAGGCAAGAATTAGACAGTGTTTAGGGGATTATGAAAAACAGCTTCCTCTACAGGTCAACAGCTAATCAGAATTCTCCGGAGATTTGCCAAAGATTTTTTATTCCATCTCTCTTCCCCCCCCCTCTCTTTTTGCCTTATGAATAATTTTACCAAAGGCACAAAATGGGCACATTATTTAGAGAGAGCCTTTTGATGTATTTTTCTCTGAATAAGCACTGGGTATTCCAAGATTTCTTCCCCGTGCTGAGCTACAGGGACCAACTTATTAAGTGTTCCAGCTACAATGCCTGCAAGCTAGCTGAGATTAATATCAGCATAACCTGTTACTTAATTCATTATGGGGATACAGGCTAATTTGATTTGATATTATTTTAATAAAGTTCTGTGATATATAAGATTGTTTCAGGCTATCAAAATAATTTTCCAGTTATTACAGTTATTCAAGCAGGTCCTTTGATAGCAGCAGTTGGTCCGCGTCTGTTGTGAATATATTAGCAATGATGATTCATAGCAACCGAGTAGCGTTAAGCTTGTGAAGCATTGTGCGGGTGCTCAGATGTATTCTGCAGGCCATTAAAAAAAAGCAGGGGGAAGGGGAGAAAAATATTTTGTATGCACCAGGCTTACATGTGTCATTAACATAGCTCATTTTTTAAAACCAGTCTTTCATAGAAGACAAGTTTGGAAAAAAAAAAAGACAAGGGGGGGGGGGGAGAGAATCGGCAGTTCTCTTTGAAATTTATTGAAGCTGTTTTGCATGTTTTTTAATATACAGTTTGCATCAGCCTGTATATATTAAGTGAATCAAATAGTTCTCAAAACCCCGACACATTCTCTCCTCACGGGGGGTATTGTAAGCCATTACAATATAACTGTTCCAGTCCACAACGCTATATGTTCATTTGGTTGTCATGCAGACAAAAGCTTTTAATGTTGTTAATACGCCAAGATGGCAGTGGTGGTGCCCTTCCTCTCCCCTCCCACAAACCCGTTCCCTTAAATGCTGTTTCAGCTTTTATGCCATTTTTAGATAGTCCGTTTTCTCTTTCCTCTCCTTAGAATTCAAAAGAGGTAAATGCCCTCAAAGAAGACACAAAACGAGGACTACATTTCAAGCTCACAATCGAAGACCATCACAATTGGAGGCAATCTGGTGGCCACTTCAGGCTGGGGGCAATGGCCGTAACGGTGGAGGACGTGAGTCCAATCTCATGGAGCTGTTGAGTCTGCTTTGGGGCTGAAAAATTACAGCTGTCCAATTGCTGAACCCTGTCTCCAAAACAGGTTGAGTATCCTATACTACTACTTTAAAATTCAGGCTAAAACCCAGAATGGATTCATTGTCCTCCCAAAAGTAAGTGTCATGAAACTCTACTGGGCCTAGACCTAATTGCAGTATTTATGGCCAGGGACAGGCACGTTATTATTGCTGCAGACGTTTGTGTTCTGTCCTGTGAAGCCGGAATCAACTTATAGTGACCTTAACAGGACTTTCAAGGTAAGAGAGATATTTAAGGAGTGTTTTTTCCAGTTCCTCTCCCCCAGTGAATTTCCATGGCCAAGTGGGGATTCGAACCCTGTTCTCCGGAGTCCTAGTCCACGACTCTATCCACTACACCACCCTGGGCATCTAGTGAGAGAGGTTGCTCCCCGCCATATTTTGGTGTAATCCCACTCACCTGGTCCATGAGTCTCTATAATGGTCTCTATCATGAGATCCATTCAGGAAAAACAGTGCTTTCTTTCTTTTTGAACAAGGAAACTTTGAGGGATCAGGTGATTTGTTCTGTCATATGGCATTTGCTGTTGCATAGTGACATATGTCACAGGACAACGGCTGTCGTCGGATCCGCTTACAGTGTTGATGCACACATATCACCAGAAAAGCAAGTCATAGATCACTCAAAAGAGGACCAAAGGCGACTGTGTTTTGAGAACAACTGCATATGCGAATGTGCATGTATAAATATGAAATGAGGAATGATTTTTATAAAGTTAAGAGTTCCAAAAAATCTAATCAAGAGTAGAGAAGGCTATGAGCAATAGGCATGGGAGTTTTGGACTCTTTTTCATTTCAACTGCCCCAATTCACCAGGAATTCCCTCTACAAGGGGTAGTGGGGTTGGCAGCTTTTTGGCAGCCACCATGTATGGAGCCGAACAAGCAGAGAGACTACCAGGCCCACAGTCCTTTGAAGTTCCTGTGGAGCTTAGTGAGTCAGCTGTCCAGGCCCTCTTTGCTGTGGTTGGGCAGGGTCAAGGCCAATGATCTTCCTTCTTTTGGTTTTTTAAGCTTTGGATTGGGCAGCCATTCAAATAGAAGACAGCCACCTTTTCCCCTGGCAGTCCCCCTAGCTCTCTCCGGGCGCACTTTTCAGTAGAGGACTTCTTTGTAAAAGAGGACAAGTAGTCACTTTGGCGTCAGCATGAATCAAAGTTCATTGCCTTTTCAATGTTTTAGGAAAGCATTCAAAGACATCCTTCCCTGAGGTTATAAGAACATAAAAAGAGCCCTGCTGGATCAGGTCAAGGGCCCCTCTAGTCCAGCTTCCTAGATCTCACAGTGGCCCCACCAGATGCCTCTGGGAGCACACGAGATCCCTCTCTCCTGATAGCCCTCCCCTGCATCTGGCATTTGGAGGTCCCTTCCTTCTAAGCCTGGAGATTGTACATCCCCATCATGGCTTGTCACCTGCGATGGACTTTTCCTCCAGAAATCTGTCCAATTCCCTTTTAAAGGCATCTCGGCCAGATGCCCTCACCACATCCTGTGGCAAGGAGTTCCATAGACTAACAACAGGCTGGGTCAAGAAATATTTTCTGTGGTCTGTTCTCAGTCTCCCAACACTCCATTGGAGTGGATGTCCCCTGGTTCTGGTATTGCGTGAGAGGGAAATTTTTAGCTTGATTGTTTATTTTGTTATTGGCCATTTGGGATTGGAATAGGGGATGGGATGGGTTAGAATTATAAACTGCCTAGAGTAGTGCATGTCACTAAGTCAGGTGGTCTACAAACGTATGAAACAGATAAATATAAATAAATGAAAACATAAGTTGCGGTACCACAGTTTCCATTAAATTCATGTTTCTTTGAACACATCTTCCCCTGGGGTACACATTTTGTACATGTTTTTCACCTGAAGGTCCACACGTTTTGTACATCTACATTGTTGTAACATGCTGTCAAGTCACCTCTGACCCATAGCGACCCTAGGAGTGAATGATTTCCAAAATGCCCTGTACACAACAGCCCCGTTCAGTTCCTGTGCAGTCAAGCCTGTGGTTTCCTTTAGGGAGTCAGCCCATCTCATATTTGGTCTTCCTCCTTTCCTGCTGCCTTCTACCTTTCCCAGCATTATTCTCTTCTCCAGAGAATCCTGCCTTCTCGTGATATGTCCCAAGAAGGACAGCTTTGGTTTCAACATTTTTTTCGTCCAGAGATAGTTCAGGCTTGATTTGATCTAAGAGCCACTTCTTTGTCTTTCTGGCAGTCCAGGGTATCTGGAAAGCTCTCCTCCAGCACCACCATTTCAAATCTATTGTTTCCTGTCAGCTTTCTTTACTGTCCAGCTTTCACACCCACACATGGGGATTGGAAATACAAGACCGTGGATGGTCTTGGTCTTGGTCTCCAGTGACACATCCTTACACTTGATGATCTTTTCTACTGCTACAACATTTTTGCACTGAAAACTGTGTCACAAAATACGGGGAAGTACGAGAAATCGGAGGGGCAGGTGGTTTCTGGGAAGGGTGAGGCCCCTTTGCTTCAAAGCGGAGGCCAAATGATCTCTATGCCTTATCATATGGACTTCCTTTAAGAAAATGGTGGAAATCATCTGTTTGGTCATCCCATATGCTCAGAGAGGCATCTGAGGATAACTGAGCTAGAAAGAAAGTGCAGTTTCTCACTAAAAACGTCAGAGTTACCATGGCCACTGCTTCTCGATAATTCAGGAGATATGATTGCTGTATATCTGGGCCTTTGCTGCTCAGTCTCAGAAGAAGCAGAAAGGCAGAGCTACCTAAAGTAACTGAACTTTTAACTGTGCTAATTATTTATAGCTGCCCTCCAGAGCTCGGCTTCCAGGCGTGAAAGCCAGCGAGGGCTTGACAACTTTAGATATTCTGCAAGTGCCACCAATGTGTGATAGTCTAAACAGATTGTGTGACCTTCAGAGATTAATCAGTTAAAACAGCCCTTATGAAGCTGTTTTAGATTATTCTTGACAGTAGCTGTTTTTGACAGCAGAAGGTCAGAATCAAAGTCCTTTCTTTTTTGAACTAGTCGAAGATTTATGTCAGCAGCATCAAGCGGAGCAAACATGCAGGAATCACTTATGAATGCAAGGGCCAGAGGGCCTTGTGAGCGAAATGCCTTCTTCCCCACCCCCCCTTTCTCTTCTCCACAGAGTGATTTTTTTTAAAGTTCTCGGTGGAAATTGACTGTAGTGGTATGTTTTTGAAACTTCTTTAAAAAGCTCTATTTTAATTTTTTTAATTTTTAAAACGAGTTCTGTTTCGTGGAAGCTTAATCACAGGACAGCAGGCAGGCCAAACTCTGATTCGTTGACTGATTTGGTCTGATTCAGGCCAGTTTATGCGAACTCAGGGACGAAGTGGAACGGCCAACTTCGGTGCCAGTGTGAACTGGATTTACGAACGGCGTTGTGTCTGGAGCAAGAAACCGAATCATCAGGGGCACGAATCACATTCGCTTCTTTTAGTTGGTTGGTTGGTTGGTTTTCATAGAAGCAAATGTGTCACCTGACTAATATGCAAAACACTTAAGCTGGCTATGGGAAATTTGGCTGTCTGACTCCCCTCTTTAGGGTTCTCTGGGTGAAATCCAAGAATATCAAGTTATGCCACATAAGCCTGATGAGGTCATGAGCGGCGGCTGTATTTCATTAATAAAAAGTTTCCTGTCCCTCCTCGTCTGGTTCCCGCACTCCTTTGGTTCTACGAAAGCCTTTGGAGACAGTGGGATTGAGGTGATGAGACATCTTAACCGCTGGGACCTATTTCCAGACATTTAAGACTCACCCCATCACCTCACCCTTCCCAAAGGTTTCCCCAGGTCCAAAGGGAGCCTAGGAACCTGTGAGTAGGGGTGATTGGAAGCTTTTTATTAACAAAATATGATGGCCATTGACTATTTCATCAGGCTAAGTTACAGCATTTCTGTTGTTGTTTTTTCAATGCAAGTATACCCCTATGAAACCTTGGTTCATTCCAGAGGGGTGGGACTAAGAAAAAGCAGGGCTGTGTGTAAGAGATTTGAATCAGAAAGAGTAAGAGAGCTGAAGAGACCAGAGCTGTTGTCCCAGTTAGACTGCTGAGGTCTTTGCTAATGTAGTCAATGTATAATTCTTATACATTTGTGTTAGAGGGATGAATCTACACAGTGAATTCATGTATATGCAATTGAATTGATATTTTATTCTAGGGTTTTGAAGACTGCATATGGAATTGATACCTCCATGTTATGGATGTTATGGATAGCCCAGCTAAGGAAGAGAAATGATGGATAGCTCAGTGAGTAAGGTCTCTGAGTGCGGAGCCAGAAGCTGGGAGTTCGATTCCTCACTGTGCCTCCTTGACAGGGGCTGGACTTGATGTTCCCTAGGGTCCTTTCCAGCTCTGCAGTTCTACAATATGATTTTTTTTTTTTAGATTTTTGTCTGAAAATTTGAAATTCAAAAGGACACTTGACCTTTGCAATTCTACAAGAATTTCTGTAGTGGTGCTATTGCTGATGGTTTGGGAGCACACATTTTGTTGTTGTTATAATTGCTCATGTTGTCTATTCTATAACGGTGCATAAGAAGAGATTAATTTTGTGAAACTGTGTTTGCAAGGTTCATCAATAGTTATCTAAGGAAACCAATAGCCCAACAGAACTCAAAAGTGTTCCACAAGGCAATGATGGGAGGCTTACAAGTCAGTTGGCATCCAGGGCACAAATCAAACTGGATGTAGTACAAAATCACTCTGAACCAGAACAGAATACATTCCAAAGCTACAAACTGGCTTTGGAATCCAATCAGAAGAACTGTGTGTAGCCCTGCTCAATAGTTTATATGTTATTTTCAGGCAGAGGGAGGGACAGCTGTCGTTCAGTGGTTAAACTTTGCATGTAGAATGTTGCAAGACTGGGTTACCTGTTGGAGTTTTTGCAACCCCGCATGCTGCTTATAATAGGTGTGGCTGAGAGGGAGCCAATCACTTCTTCCCTACCTTTGAATTGAAAGAGAGTCCAGCTTCTTTGCTTTGCAGTGTTTCCCCTCTCTGTTTGGCAGTTTGTGAGTCTGTTGAAGCCTATTGCTTGAAGCAGTCATTTGTGTCGGTTTGCTCTTCGATTTGTTTATCTGTAAGTAATGAAACATTTATTCTTTCTCTTACAAATGTCTCCGAGTGAGTTATTGAGATTGTAAGTGCCAGTTAGTGAGAAAAAGGGGTGAACTAATCTGGGGAACTCGAAGCTATTCTGCTGTGTGAATCCCTGTACTTCTGCTGCACTGCTAGAGGAATTTAACCAAAATCCAATAATCTACAACACTAGCACTGGAAATTCTGATGATAGTGTGGTTGACTTTCTTTTCCTTCCCATTTTCATAATGCCCAGTCAGAGCTTGGCAATAACTCATTAAAAAGTAATTCATTACATTTGCAGTTATGAGGCAACAATTCTTGGCTTTGAACAGTAAAAGGGCAAACAACTGTACTACTAATGTTCCTCGTTGTGGTGACTCATTATGGTCATGCATGTCAGTTCCAAGCAGTGGCTAAAATCTATGCAGATGGAAGGCAATATTCACTAGCTTCCAGCTGGCAATTAAAGGATCGCTGCTGCTGCTGGGGCTATCTGGGGCTGGGGCTCAATAAACCCAGTGGAGACTCTTTAATCTCCTGGTGGAAGTGAATGGATGTTAAATCATTTGCTTTCCATTTGCGTAGAAGAAACAACAGGATTTCAGCCAACATTTTTGAAGTCTCAGCAAGTGAATGATTTCATGTGTCAATGGATGACTGATTCAGTCAGTGAATGACTGAATGATTCAAAATCAACAAATTCATCTGCCTTAAGTCTTTAAGGTCAACATGTGGGCATCGTTATGGACACTTCCATGCTTTGTGCCTAATAAGACTTAGTTGTGACACCCACAGCCATACACAACCTGCTGGTTATTATGCCGGAACGTATGGGTAGCTATAGGTCAAAGTTTTGTTTGAAGTATATTTGAATAAGATGATTTCAGGGTCTACGGATTTCTTCATAAATTTGACAGAAAGTACTTGAGTTTGTTTTTTCTTTAAACCCAAGCATCACAGAGTGAAAAACTCACAGATCATTCATTCAGGCAGAGGGCTTTAAGTGCTTAGCACTTAAACTCTACTTTTGAAACCCTGTGTATTCAACCACATTTGTGGTTCTGAATTAGGGTTTTTCCATCCCTTTCTTCTCACAAGCTCTCTTCAAGCTGCAGATACAATACAATATTTTCCATTCAAGGGGTAGCTACACGGAGTGCAGATGACGGAGAATTTCATTTGTTTCATTTTCAGTAAGAACTTGCCAAAATTAGAACTTTGTGTATATCTATTGGGGGGGTGTTTGTGTGAAACGTGACATTTAAAACAACCAGCCAGCCAGCCAATAGGAAGTGGCAAGTTTATCCATCTCTGCTTATAGATAGTTGACTGTCTTTTCTCTCTGCATAGCGCCATTATTTAACCCAGAAAGGGACCTAATGTGGAATAATTCTTTTGCTAGCAGGCAGTCTTTGTCTCAGTCAAACGTGGAGTGGAGCGTCTAGAATCTTCCACTCAGCAGGGCTGCTAGCCATCACTAGGGAATTCTGGGACAAATTCTACTCCCCACCCTCAAGAAAAACACACTTTCTTCAAGTTCTTGCTCAGCCATATGTATTTCAAGTAAGGAAGCTAACATGATGCTTCTACCTCGGACTTTTGGTGGAGAGCTTACAGTAAGCCTGGCCAGAGACAACCCCCACAGCGTGTGCAAACGTAACTGGGTCGCCCACCTTGAGGGCTCCTGTCAGGGTATTCTCAGCTCTCCCATTGCTTGGGGCAGTGATCCAGAGATGGAAGGAGCAACAGAGGGCGTGTCGGTGGAGGCAATGGGTGTGGCTTGGGAGGCCCACTTATATAAGGAAGTTACCCGCCCTGGAGTGGAGGAGTTGTGGGGGGACACCCAACATTGGGAGGCTGGCGAGGCAGAAGCGGAGGTCAGCCTACCTGATCCTGGAGAAGAGAACTGGGGGCTCATCAGGTGGCAGGACCCATGGACAGGCCAGTGGGTCAACTTCCACGTGCCACCGGAGGAGGCACCTAGGATGTGCTGAGATGACATGAGATGTCGAGCTGCTTGCTGGGAAGCTCACTAGTGTCGGGGCTGGAGATGCTTTTGGAGCTCCCAGCCCAAGCTGGATGCCCGAGAGTCACTGTATGGGCTGTCTGCCCCTGTGACCTCTGTGGTCCCGACCTGCTGCCACCACTGCCGACCCCCCTAGCGAGCCTTTCTCCTGCTGGCGCTTGAGTAGAGCAACACCAGGGCTGCAGGTGTCGCTAGCTGCTCCACAGGGCACGGCAGCCTCTCCTTCCAAGTTGACCTGAAGGCAGAGACCTCCCACACCTGGAGCCACATCACCGTCACTATTCCGCACACCCTGCAAGTGTGATTCGCAGTGTGCTTGACCTCGTGGAGGAGAAGGGATTCTTCTCCCTTTCTCTCGGGTATCCTTGAGAGACAACCACATAGCGACTGTAGTTAGAGGAGTGTGTCCTGTCGATGCCTGGTTAGGTGAAGGCCTCTTGGCCAGCTGTTCTAACCTTGTTGATAAAATGTTGAGTTAAAGCAGCCAGTTGGTGTCGTGATGGAGGGAGCTGCTGGGGGAGCTCACATATGTGAACAATATAGGGAGAACATTGCAAATGTACAGCCTGCATGGGAATTGGAGCTGCCATGACAGATGCCAGCAGACCACAGGCAGCTTCTACCAAGCTGGTAGGTCTTCAAGTACCAGGTCCATTAGCAGACTGAAGGTCTGAGTACAGAGAGGCTCCTTACCAGAAGGGTTGCCCAGGATGATGTAGTCATTGCAGTGCTGGACTGATACAACCAAGATCCAGACTGTAGTTCCTAGTCGTTGCATGCCATGAAACTCACTGGCTGACCTTGGGCCAGTCACTCTGTATGTGTGTGTGTGTAAGAGAGAAAGAGACAGACAGATAGAGGGAAAGATATACACATAGATACAAAGATACAGAGATTCGATGGTTGTTGTGGGTTTTCCGGGTTGTTTGGCCGTGTTCTTAAGGTTTTTCTTCCTAACGTTTCGCCAATCTCTGTGGCCGGCATCTTCAGAGGACAGGAGTCAGAACTCTGTCTGTGCTCTGTTGCAGTTTGTGAGATAGTTGAGTATTTATAACTGTGGGATCAGCTTTTTGTCCTTTTCAGGAGATTGAGTGATTATGGTGATCAGCGTGTTTTTTGTTGTGGGTGTATTGTTGTGATAAGGGGGAGAGATTATCACAACAATACACCCACAACAAAAAACACGCTGATCACCATAATCACCCAATCTTTTGAAAAGGACAAAAGCTGATCCCACAGCTATAAATACTCAACTATCCAAGCAAACTTCACCAGAGTACAGACAGAGTTCTGACTCCTGTCCTCTGAAGATGCCGGCCACAGAGACTGACGAAACATTAGGAAGAAAAACCTTAAGAACATGGCCAAACAACCCGGAAAACCCACAACAACCATTGGATCCCGGCCGTGAAAGCCTTCGAGAATACATACAGAGATTCATTCATTGTTATGGACCATCAAGTTCCTTTTGTATTATGACAAACCTGATCGGGTTTTCAAGGTAAGTGAGATGTTCACAGAGTAGATGACTGTTGCCAGCCTTCCCAGTGAGTATCTATGGCTAACCAGGGGTTTGAACCAAGTCTCCAGAGTCCCAATCTGCCATTCTATCTACTATTTCAGTGGTTCCCAACCTTGAGTTTGCAGATGTTCTTGGACTAAAACTCCCAGAAGCCTTCACCACGAGCTGTGCTGGTCAGGATTTCTGGGAGTTGCAGTCCAAGAACATCTGGGGAGCCAAGCTTGGGAACCACTGCTTTATTCCATACTGCCTCATAGAGATATATACAGACACCAAATCAAATGTAGGGTGCAGTAGGGGAAAATGGCTTTTTGGGACTATAACTCCTTGTGTAGCCCAGTCTGTGGGAACACTGTTGAAGATATTCTGGGAAGCGCAGTCCAAACAAACAGAACAAAGCATAAATCACTTTCTGGATTCTGAGCATTTTATACCTCCTTCTATCTCTTTAGTATCCCAGTTTGGATCAAACGTCTACAAGAACTCACCACCTGGGTTTATTAATAATGGGAGTGATTTGCAGCAATTTTATTGATTTATTATTATTTATTTAAAATATTTTTACCCTGCCTTTCTCCAAGTTGGCTTACATCATTAAAGACAATATGAAAGTTAACAACAGTGAGTATACAAATACTAAAAACAAACTAAACAAATACCATACAAAAACACATAAGCAAGTTATAGTGAACTGAATAGCTGGTGGGATAGTTCAGTGAGTTAGGTATCTGGCTGTGGAGCCAGAGGTTGGGAGATGGATTCCCCGTGGTGCCTCCAGGGAGAAAAGCCAGCCTGTGTGGCCTTGGGCAAGCTGCACAGTCCCAGGGCACCTCCAAAAGAACAGACTGGAAAACCACTTCTGAGTATCCTCTACATGGAAACCCCTGAAAAAGGTTGCCATAAATCAGAATTTACTTGATGGCACATGATTATTATAAGCTGCCTGGATAACTCAGTGGTTTAGGTATTTGGCTGCAGAGCCAGAGGTTGGGAGTTCGATTCCCCTGTGTGCCTTCTGTGAGTAGAGCCAGCCTGGGTGGCCTTCGCCAAGCTGCACAATGGTCCCAGGACATCTCCAGAAGAAAGTAATGGTAAACCACTTCTGACTATTCTCTACTTGGAAAACCCTGTAAAGTGTCACCATAAGTCAGAATTGACTTGATGGCACATGACGACGACGATAATCTTGAACTGAGGGAAATTTGGTGTTTTCTATCAAAAAGAAATCTGGCATGTCTCTTGATGGCATTCTCTTCAGATGCCATATACTACTTATGGGGCATAAGACAAGGTGTGTGTTAGCAGATATTCCTTCAGGCAGCTTTGAGGGAGAGCCAGGCCTCCTCGCGGTGTTTGAAATGGAGGGAAAACACAATCTCGTGGGGAAAAAAACCCACTCCATGTTCTACACATTGGGGCTCCATATCACACAGTGTGTAGAACAGCCTAAGCCAACCGGGGGGGGGGGGGGAGGGAGAGCTTATTTGAAGTACAGAAATGACACCCGTTTGCAAAGGTAATGAGTCAAGCGGGGGATGTATCCATTTTGCCACCCTAACTACAGCTTCCAGCTGTTTGAACCCACCACCGACTCCTGGCATCAGTCCAAGCCTTCCTGGTGTCAGTCTGTTTAAACACCTGGTTAAAATTTTGCCGCTCCTCGCCGGCCTCTTCCATTTCCCTCTCTATTCACCTCTGCCCCCTTGGCTCGGTTTGTTTCATGACAAAGCGGCCATTTCCAGACCGGTTTCCCAGTTCATTATCAAGACCTGGCATCTTCCATTCCTCATCA
The DNA here is from genome assembly GCA_037013535.1 of Intellagama lesueurii. NCBI lineage: Eukaryota > Metazoa > Chordata > Lepidosauria > Squamata > Agamidae > Intellagama > Intellagama lesueurii. Next base: position 344,367,176 of record JBAJHW010000001.1, on the reverse strand, counting down.
GAAGCTCTCCTGCTGGGTTTGCTGAGCCTCCTCCCTCCCCCCCCCCCCAACTCCTTGTTCTTTCTTTCAGAGGAAGAGCCACTCACTAGAAGAGCATCTTCCTGGTGTCACCATCCAGGGAATTGGAGAGATGTCCTAGCTAATCATCCTAGAACATCAGCAGTCTCGTAATGTGAAGCTGGGGAATTTGTTCGACGGAAGGTGAGTGGAGGGGGAGCCAAGTTCGTCCGCCAGCCTTTCACTCTCCTCCATTTGCTTTAAGCAAGAATAATTCTCCTTTCCACCCCAGTCCTCCCTCTCATTCTTCCTCCCTCCCCCTCTCCTCCATCTCTCCCTTCCTCTTTCCCCTTCTCTCTCCCTCTCCCTCTCCCCCCCCCTCTCATCTTTCTTCCTTGTTGTTTTGCCCCTGAAAACTGTGCAGCTCAAGCAACCTCCAGGGTGGACACTAAATCTTCGGATGCAGGCAGAGCAGTGATAACATCTGAACTGAGGGTGCTTTTCCAGGGCATGCTTGACAGATGTAGCAAGGGCCTTTTAGGATTTAGTACTGGAGCGTATCTATTACCCGTGCTGCAGCACAGCTTGGCAGGCACTGTATGGTAATCTCCTGTGAATTCTGTCTGACTTATCAGAGCATCTTGAACAGGTTCCTGCAGGACGGGCGGATTGCCGCATCAGTTCTGCACCCCTTTGAACTCTTCTTAACTCTTCCCAGCTCGGCTTTTGGGTTCTCTCCTCCCTCCACCCCGGCCCCTTCTCTCTCTCACACACACACACACACAGACACAGACACACACACACACACACACACACACACACACACACACACACACACACACACACACAGAGGATGAAGCTGTTCTCTTTGGCTCCCTCGAGGGCTGCCATTCCAAGGGACAGAATCGAATGCTTTCATATCGAAGAGAGCAGCAATAATTGCTTTAATGGCACGGCAGACGGCCTGTTTCCTTGACGGTGCACAGCAAATGCGATCCAGGCAGTAGATCTGTAGCTCCCGATGGGATGCCACGGACGGCCAAAATGCAGGAGGGAGGAGAAGGATGATGAATCTCAGATGAGCATGTGGAAATGCTCTCTCGGATCCACACATTCCACTCTGCAGATGGATATCTGGAAACGACCAAAAGCGTCGCTTTCTATCTGTGGGTTATTATTATCACTTTATCATAACCACATCAATGGTAAGTTCTGGTTTCCCAGACACTCCTTGTTGCTATATTTATCTGTTATTTATGAACATATTTCTAATCCACTCGATGTCAGGGCAGGGCACAATTGATAGAATCACATTAAAGGAACTAGCACAATTTAAGGACTTTAAATCATATAAGACATTTTCAAACACATTAGCCAACATCCTGTTGAGTAGACCTGCCAGCATAGTAGAAGTGAAGTCACTGGCACTCGCAGATGGGTGCTGATTAAAGAGCCCTGCTTTGACTATAGGTTGCCTGCAACTTCATCTCATAGTGCTTGAGTCCCTTGCTACCTCAAATCAAACCAGAGACTCTTTAATTAGCACCAATCTGCCAGTGATGTCATTCCAGCCACACCTGCAGAGGTATGCAATAGGATCCTGGCCACTAATATAGTTTCACTTAAGATTAAAACAAATGGAAGAACTGAAAGCTGAACCATAATCAGTGTTCAGATCTGCTGTGCCCATTTTTCAGAACCAGGTGTTTGACAAAGAAAGCAGAACTGTGGACTATATTGAAACCACTCTGCCTAAGGTTGCAGGACAAAGGTGAAAATTTTGCAGAACCTTAATGAGATAGTTTACTACATGCAGGAAGCTTGGTTTACAATCTTGGTGGACAACCTCCTAAAACAACAGAGTTCTACTTAATGTACTGATAAACTCTCGAGGCTTTGAAAAGAGACTTACAAGCGATACAAGGGATGCTCCCTCTACCCTCAAAAGACTTAAACACTTGGATTCAGAAAAAAAAGCAACTGTATGTAGAATCAGAGAATCAGGGAAAATTAGACTTCTAAGGGATCTTGAGGGCCATTGAATCCACACACAGCTAAAGCAAGATGATAAATTGGCATCCAACTTCTAATTAAAAATCTCCAGCAAAGGATGTCAAGATGGTGACCCATGTAACCTTCGATCAGGTGATCTTGGGCCAAGAGGGTGACTAACAAGGAAGTACAAAAGTGAATGAATAAAGAACAAGTGAGTGAGTGAGTGAGTGAGACCCAGATACCTCGGGCTGCCAGAAAGATGAACGAGACAGTTCTAGATGGGCACAAATCTTGGTTTGGAAGTTCGTGCTAGTTTGTCTGTTTGGCACCACAGGTGCCACACTTTTCCTTCCCTTTCCTCCCTGGGCCATTCAACCGTCAGATCACGCTCCTCTCCTCCTCCTCTTCATCTGTTCAACCAATCCCTGGCAGGAGCACAAGTTTGCTTGTCCTGCCTCCTTGCCTGAGTGGGCAATCAGCCAAGGAGGTGGGACTCCCGTGTTCCTGCCAGAGACTGGCTGAACAGCAGAAGAGGAGGAGGAGAGCAGCGTGCGCCTGCTGGTGAGTAGGGGATCCAGCTGGGAACATGAGGGAAGGGAACACACAGCACCTGTGGTGCCGCACGTACAAACCAGCACAAACTGAGGTTTGTGCCCATATCTATTCTAGATCAACTCAACCTTGAACTATCTCTGGAGGCAAACATTTTGAAACTGAGGCTGTCCTGTTTTCGGGCACATGATGAGAAGGCAGGATTCTCTGGAAAAGACCATAATGCTGGGAAAGGTGGAAGACAGCAGGAAAAGAGGAAGACCAGATATGAAATGGACTGACTCTCTAAAGGAAGCCCCAAGCTTGCATTCACAGGAGCTGAGCCGAGCCGTTGAGGAGAGGACATTTTGGTGATTGCTCAGCCATAGGGTCACCATAAGTCAGAGGTGACTTGATAGCACGTCACAAGGCATGGTAATACACCTAAATGTGGAAAGCTAGAGTGTTTTGGTCACATGAGGAGGAACAGAAAGCACAGGTTGTTACAGCTGATCATTCAACCTGGAAGAAATGGGAAAAGAGGTGCAAGAAGAAGGAAAACGTTTTGGCTGAAAAACCTGGGAGGCCAAAATTGGCTGCATCACAACATTGTGGTTGAAAGCTGCCACATTTGCAGTCGAAACAGCTTTGATTATGTCAAGGAAGAAGGAGAGAAAGAATGATCCACCGTCCACGAATGTCATCCATTCCACTGTTGAACCGCTCTTACTGTCAGGAAGTTCTTCCAGATATTCAGTCAGAATCTTCTTTCTTGTCTGGAAACGATTGCCAAAGAAAGGAAGCTTTTTCCGTGCGCTGAAACAGCCCAACTCGTTATATGGTGGTATAAGCTATCACTCTCCTATGATTAGAAATATGACTGCATATGCCACAGGTTTTGGAGGAGAAGAGACAGGGGCGATAGTCCCTCTTGCCCGGTTTGGGATGCCCACAGTTTGTTCCAATCCACATCCTCACATCTTTCAAATCATAATTTGGCAACCCGAATACTTACATGCCTTTCCCCCATTTTTGTATTTGGAGTTTATGGGAGGGGAGGAACCCTAAAAAAAATAGTAGACAAGGCAGAGGAAAGTTGCTGAAAGTGAGCAGAAGTACAACAGTGCTTATATTCAAGATTAAAGTTTAATTTTAGAGTTTAGCTCTAGGGTTGGAATTAGCTTTTGAGTGTGAGTTGACTCAAAGTTGCTGGAATTTGTTTTAAGGAGAAAAGTCTTCAGGCAACTGTGCATAAAATGAGCAGGATTCCTTATTCCCACGGTTGACTTTTGAGTGGAAGTGCAATTATATCCCCCCGCCCCCCTGCTTTCCACCCAGAAGCGAATACTCAGGCAATGATAATACCTTACATGTAGATCAGCTTAGGGAACCTCTTGTGGAAATATCTATTTATTGTTCACTGAGGCCTCCTAATGCAAAACGGGAGGGAAAAAAATCCAGGTAATAAGATGCCTTAACACACCCGATTTATGTCGGTGAGAATAAGAGAAAAAAATTTCAAATTGGCTTTAAGATGGTATTTGACACCGACAGAATTAACGCTAGTTATCTGAATGTCTGTTGGAAATGTGAGAAGGAAATTGGTACATACTTTCCTATGTGGTGGGAATGCGAAAAAGTACAAAGATTTTGGAAACTAATCTTTAAAGAACTAAATGCCATATGTGAAAAAGATTTTAATCCTGAAAAAGAATTTAATCCTGAGATAGCTCTGTTATCAATATTTGAGAATGTGGAATATGATAAGATGACTAGAGAATTGATTACCAATTTATTAACAGCAGCCAGATTAATAATAGCTAGGAATTGGAAATCAAAGTCTGAATTTCGAATGGAAGAATGGTATAATGAAATACAGTGGTGCCTCGCTAGACGATTGCCTCGCAGGACGAGGAAATCGCTAGACGATGCCTTTTTGCGAGTGCTACTGCGCTTCGCAAAACGATGTTTCCCTATGGGGAATTTCGCTAGACGATGAGGTTTCCCCATAGGAGTGCGCCGACTAGTGGTCAAAAGCTGTCAGTGCAGCTGTCAATGCATTCCTATGGGGACCCTCACTCGCTAGACGAGGTTTCCCTATGGGAAATTTCGCAAGACGAGTGCCTTTTCCCTTGGAACGCATTGAAGCGATTTCAATGCATTCCAATGGGAAAATGTGCTTCGCTAGACGATGTTTTCGCTAGACAGCGATCTTCGTGGAACGGATTAACATCGTCTAGCGAGGCACCACTGTATGGAACACTGCTATAAATGATAAGTTAACTTGTAACTTAAAGGTTAAGAAAGGAGAGATGAAAAAGAATAATTTCTATGATATATGGGGCAGATTTCTTGAATATGTGCTAACAGGAGGAAAAGGGGAAGCTCCAAATCAGGAATCAATGCAGTTCTGGAGAAGAAGACAATAACGGAAGAAGAAGAATAAAGATAATGGAAGAAGAAGATTACTGCAAGAGGTCCCGACTCGGGTGGTGGGGAACACAGTCGATTTGTATTTTGGTTTATATATTTTATGTTTATGTTTATGTTGTAGTTTAAGAAAGAAAAAATACAAAAAAAAACCCCACTCCCTTTAGTTTGAATTATACCCACTTATTTATTTATTTATTTATTTATTTATTTATTTATTTATTTGGGGAACAGTCCTCACCCAGCCCATTTCTGAAATTTGAAATCATACGACGTAATCATCAGGACACACTGTGGTGTCTGTTTTTTTCCTGGGGCTTCTTTCTTAGCTGCACGTATCCTGCTTTTCCTACAGTGAGCTCAAGGTGGTGTACACACTTACCCTCCGTCCTGCTTCCCCCCCCCCTCAGAAGAACCCTGTGAGGTAGGCCAAGCTTGGAAAGATTGCATGGTTCAAGCATTCTGATTTCTGTGGGGAAAGATCTGAAGTGGGATACATTCGTAAATTTCAGTGTGCATCTAGAGTATTGAAGAGAGTTTGGGGCTTTTTAGCACACTATATTTATTAATAAACTGCCTTTTTTGTACTTAATATGTATCACTTTACTTGTTTCTGACACTACCATGACCACAGTGATCCTACTGGTTCTAGAATCCAACTTTTAAAACTCAAGTTCTGAAAAGCACATAACTGGCATCTCCGTTTTGCCGAGATTGCCAAGATTGAATGTTCTCAACAACTTACATAAGAACATCAGAAGAGCCCTGCTGGATCAGGCCAAGGGCCCCTCTAGTCCAGCTTCCTGGATCTCACAGCGGCCCCACCAGATAGATGCTTCTGGGAGCCCACGAGACCACAAGATCCCTGTCTCCTGATACCCCTTCCCCTGCATCTGGCATTTGGAGGTATCTTCCTTTTAAGCCTGGAGATTGTACGTCCCCATTGTGGCTTGTAACCTGTGATGGACTTTCCCTCCATCAATGCTCACTGCTTGTGTTAATAGCTTGTGTTGTCACTTCAGAAGCTTCTTCCAAGGTATTCATTCTATTCCATTTAGTGGGGGGCATCAAAGGAGCCTCCTCAAAGAGCAGGAAAGCATTATGAGTACACCCAGGCGTACCCTGGACAACAATTGCACAATTCAAACTTACGCAGCTGGCAAATACTTCATTTCCAGAAGCATGGCACTGGAACAGCACCAAACCCACCTGCTTCATGGATTTCGACCTCCCTGGATGATGACTGCAGTTGAGGAAACATTTCTGCCCACATCTCAAGCTCTGACTGCTTCTGGTCCAAAATAGTCTGCTTGTCTTGCCTTGTTATTGGTTCGTGATTTTGCCCATATTTCAAGCCTATATTTCATAGGCGTCCATGATTTTGAATGCTGCAACACTCTGATACGAAAGATTAATAGACAAATGTAAGATTAATAGACAAATGTGCATATTGTTTTTTTTAAAAAGGCCACAAAAATATCCCCTCCCCCCCCTTTTTGAAATTTTTGGTCAAGTCTGAAGAAGTGAACCCGTCCACGAAAGCTCACATTAAAATATAGCAGTCGGGCTTTAAGGTGCCACAACATTTTTGTCTTCTTTATTATTTTATTTTTGCTTTGCTTTTGCCTGACAAGTGTAAGGATGTGTCTCTGGAGACCAGGACCAAGATCATTCACACTTCTGTATTTCCGATCACCATGTATGGGGGTGAAAGCTGGACAGTAAAGAAAGCGGACAGGAAAATAAATTGATTCGTTTGAAATGTGGTGCTTTGCAGATACCTGAGACTGCCAGAAAAGACAAACAAGTGGGTCCTAGATCAAATCAAGGCCAAACTACCTCTGGAGGAAAAAATATTGCTGTCCTACTTTGGGCACATCCTGAGAAGGCAGGATTCTCTGGAAAAGACCATCATGCTGGGAAAGATGGAAGGCAGCAGAGAAAGAGGAAGACCAAATACGAGATGGACTGACTCCCTAAAGGAACCCACAGGCTCCAGTCTACAAGAGCTGAGCAGGGCAGTTGAAGACAGGAGCTTTTGGAGAGCACTCATTCATAGGGTCACCATGAGTCAGAGGTGACTTGATAACACAGAACAACAACAATCTCATTTCCCTTGAGCCCACCTGCATAGCTCAGTGGTTTAGGTATCTGGCTGTGGAGCCAGTGGTTGGGAGTTCGATTCCCCACTATGCCTCCTAGACAGGGCTGGACCTGATGATCCATAGGATCCCTTCTAGCTCTGCATTGCCAAGATGAGGATGATGATGTTCTCCCTATCCTTTTTTGACATGGAGTTACAAGACTTTGAGAGAGCTTTTTCCCATGGAAACATGTGCACATTCTTACACATTATAATGCATTTGTTGAAACTGGGTAACCCAAATAAATTTTCTTCCATTTCTAATTCTTAGTTCTCCTGAAATTGGACTGCCTGAATTTGTCCCAATCCTGAGGAAACCGAGCAGAACCTCCTTCAAAGGAGAATTTGGGGCAGGGCGCCTGCTGCCCTCTAGATGTTCTTGGGGAACAAATCCCATCATGCTTCATGCCATTGGCTGAGGGGCCTTGTAGTCCAGCATCCTCTCAAGGGCAACATATTCCCCACTCCTCATGCATGGAGCCAAGGCTGCTGTGGAGATGACCCTGTCTCAGGTTCCTACTTGTAATTCTGAGGGCAGGAAGCAGGCCTCTCATTTTAATGGAACTGGTGAAGGTTGGAGATTCTCCAAGAAGTCACAGTATGAGACCAAACAGCTTGATCGTTGGCCCAAAATATTTTGACAGCAAGTGTGGAATATCCAAACAGCATCCACAATCATTTTCATAAGCTGACCATTTGATTGACTGATTTGGTTGGTTGGTTGGTTGACTGCCCGGCTTTCCATCCCCTCCTCATCCCATTTGTTTGCTATCAAGGCTGATAGCAAAAACTTCTTAACTATTAGAGCAGTATGACAATGGAACCAATGACCTCGAGAGGTGGTGAGTGCTCCAACACCGGAGGCATTCAAGAGAAAATTGGACAATCATCTGTCAAATCTGCTTTGCTTTGGATTCCTGCACTGAGCAAGGAGTTGGACTGGATGGCCTTATAGGCCCCTTCCAACTCCACTATTCTATGATTCTGTGATTCTGATCTTGCTCCACTGAAGTCCTAAGAGAGGAAGTACCCTCCTCGTGACATGTTGTAGGTCAGACTCGTACCTGACGATGTTCAGATAACAAAGGACATGCTGTAAGCATGGTCCGCAGCCATCTGAAGGCCAACACTCTTTGCCGAGGTGGTAAAGATGACATGATCTATTTCTGGTGCTGTCTACCTGAGATTTTTTTTTTTTTTAAAGATATCTAGAAGAGGCCTTGAAAGGTGGCAGCTATTCTTTTCCCCTACTCCTCCTTTCTAAGTGTCCATGACATCCTACAGAGGGTTGGGGAGATTCACCTCGGCTTTGTAGGTTAAATGAATATTCTGAACATATTGATTGCTAAATTCCTCCAGCAGCCCGAAGGATGTGATTGGCATCAATAATCAGTGGGAGGAGAAGAGAATCCTATATATCACCCACCCGCTTCTAATATAAATATATCAGCTTTTCAGAGGCCACCCATTAATCCATTTTCTGGTACAAGTACAGAACCGAAGCTCAAAACAACCAGCAATTTCCCTTTTTTATGTCTACCATGCTAAATAGAAATATGTACATATTTTTTAGTAGAAATATTTAATTTTGTTGTTATGTGACGTTGTGCCCAGCTTAGGGAAACTGTATGAATTAATAACTTTTATAAGGTCCTATCATTAACAGCTGTTCTGAGGCCTGGCAAACTCAATGCCATGGTTTATTTCATTGAGTCAATCCATCTCATCTTCAGTTTTCCTCATTTCCTACTGCCTCCCATTTTTTCCTAGCATTACCGCCTTTTTAGGTGAGCCTGGCCCAAAGTATGGCAACTTCGGTTTAATTGGTTTAGCTTCTAGCAAGAGTTCAGGCACAATTTGATCTAGAACCCACATACGTATCTTGCTGGTGATCCATAAAATTTGTTCATATCTCATCCAATGCCACATTTTAAATGAGGCACCGCAATGTTTTTGTCGTCTTTGTTTTTTTCTAAAATTTATTTTTGTTTTAATTTTGCCTAACATGCTAGCACAGACAAACATGGCTACCTCTTCTAAAACTATCCTTACACTTGATGATCTTTTCTAATACCTTCCTTGCTGCTTTTCCGAGTCTCAGTTTTCTTCTGATTTCTTGGCTGCCGTCTCTGTTCGGATTGATGATTGAACCAAGATATACAAAACCTAGAACAATTTCAGTTTCTAACATTGTCAATCCTAAACTTGTGTAGTTCTTCTGTAGTCGTGATTTTTGTCTTCTTAACATTCAACATGAGATTGAGGGATTTTTTTTAAAATTATAAACACAGGACACTGCTATATGCTGTCTGAAATTCGATTCCATATGCCCACATATGGCTGATGATATTATCAGCTGGGGAAACATTTAAGAAATCAAAGATTTCCTACATCTGTCATGAGGCCCCCATGGCTCCTGTGTGATTGCTTTCATTGTTGGGGAGCCATCAGATGGAAGGAGGTAACGTTTAATTTCAGAAAAATTGCCCCTGCTGATGACATCATCAGCCTTACATGGGTGTAAGTTATGGAACAGGGTTTCAGCCTCCGAATCAGAATTTTGGTTCAGCAGCGTTGTCTTTAACTGGCATCATCTTTCTATCATCTTGGAAAGTTTCTGTTTTAAAAGAAATTACTTATAGTTTCAGGGCCCCTAAAGTAAATAGCTACCATCATGGTATTAATTTTGAAAATTAATGATTATCCCTGTCTGCCCACAAGTAACTAAAATAATTACTTTTGGTTAACTGTTACTAAATTTTAGTTACTTTCTTTTAAACCAGAAGGCTACAATCTGCTGGTTTGTAGTATAAAGCACTGTCATACTATCTATCCATAACAGATATGAGATATAATAGTATTTTTTCAAATGCTAGAAAGGCTGTCATACAGAGAATGGGCAGGATCGGTTCTCGATCGTTCCAGAGTGCAGAACATGCAACAATGGGCTCAAGTTACAGGAAGCCAGATTTTGGTTGAATATCAGGAAAAAAACTTCCTAACTGTTAGAGCAGTACGACGATGGAACGATTATCTCAAGAGGTGGTGAGTGCTCCAACACTAGAAGCATGTAATAGAAATTTAGACATCCGGCTGGCAGATATCCTCTGATTTGTATTCCTGCATTCTTGAGCTTTCTTCAATGTGTTTCAGCTATCACTCACTTTCTCCTTTGGAGTCTCCAGCTCAGCCATGCTGTGCATTGCTGTCAGTTTCCTTTTTCCCCCCATTCAAATTGCTTGGTGTCTCTGAGGGGAGATATGATAGCACTTTTCAAATACTTGAAAGGTATTTTATTACAAAGGAGGGGCAGGATCAGTTCTCGATCATCCCAGAGTGCAGGGCAGGTAATAATGGGCTGAAGTTACAGAAAGTCAGATTTTGGTTGAATATCAGGAAAAAACTTCTTAACTGTTAGAGCAGTACAACAATGGAACCAATGACCTCATGAGGTGGTGAGCAGTCTAATGCTGGAGGCATTCCAGGGAAAATTGGACAACCCTCTGTCAGATCTGCTTTGATTTAGATTTCTGCATTGAACAGGGAGTTGGACTCGATGGCCTTTTAGGCTCCCTTCCAACTGCATTATTCTAGGATTCTATGATTCTATGAGTAGCCATCCAGATCCCCCTTCTCACCTTCCTAAGAAACTTCCCACATTTTCTTGAAGTTGTAGTACATTTCGTTGTAATTCTTATATAAATTTTACCTTGGTGAGGGCATTTGGATTTGCCCGATTTGTTTACATTTCGGTGAAATTTGACAATGCCTACGACTTCACATCATGAACCTCTGCTATGTTGCATTTGCAAACGTTAAACCCCCATCACACCAAATGAGTCCATGTCATTCAAAGAGAAGAAATTTTTCACCTGTTAGTCATCGGCTGAGACTTGCTGCTGTGTTCTTTGGCAGCCTGGGAGGTGTAGCTCAGGCCAGACGGCATGTGAGTAAGAGGGAAATGTCGGTTTTCTTGTTGGGGCTTGCATGGCCGGTTGAAGTTGTTTCAGAAGCTGAGACCCAGTTAAGGAAGCTCAGAGACTGACCGGTTTAAGAAACTTAAAACTTAAAATCCCGAACTGGGATTTGACATCTCCCAAGGAATTAGGGACCTCAGTGTTCATAGTTCTCATCAAGAGGGATATTGTTGTTGTTGTTTAGTTGTTAAGTCGTGTCCAACTCTTTGTGACCCCATGGACCAGAGTACGCCAGGCCCTCCTGTCTTCCACTGCCTCCCGGAGTTGGGTCAAATTCATGTTGGTCGCTTCAATGACACTGTCCATCCATCGCGTCCTCCGTCGTCCCCTTCTCCTCTTGCCCTCACACTTTCCCAACATCAGGCTATTTTCCAGGGAGTCTTCTCTTCTCATGAGATGGGATATTGTAGACATGGCAAATTTCTGCCTGTTTTCCTAAAGGATGGGAAGCATGAAACTTGCCCTTCTCACTGTGAAACCTGCTTGGCACAGCTTTAAGAATAATAAAGAGGAGAGAGACTGCATGGCGCAAGGGCTGGGGTTTAACATTTGTGTTGGGGAAGTCCTGGTTCAAATTCCCTGCTCAGCCACGAAGCTCACCAGGTGGCTTCTATGCTACAATAGATGTACACACAGGCCTCCTGAGAAATGTCACCCATGTTCCCCAAATGCTTCTAACGTACCTCAGACTTTCTCAGAACATGCCGTACTTTGGGAGATCTCCTAATTTGCTTTCTCTGAATCCTTATTCAATTGGATTTTTTAAAAAATGAGTTAATTCTTGGGTATTTTCTGACTCCACGGGAGTTCAAATGTTAGCGAATTTAGACGCCAAGGCAATGGCTTGATCTTATAAGCAGAGTGAATGTTAAGGTTTAAGGTACATTTTAGTACTTCTGGAATCCACTGAGAATCCCAATGACTCTCCACCCTCAGATGAGGCCAACCGACTGAGAATTAAAGATTCATTCATTCATTCATTCATTCATTCATTCATTCATTCATTCCATTTGTATCCCACCTATCTAGTAACCAAGCACATAACCATTCCACAACATAAACCGATGAAATTTTAAAAAAACCCTTGGCCTCCTTCATGTTTCATAAACCTGAAATTCTCAGTCTCTTCACAGCAAGTTTGAATAGCATTGCCACTGCTGAAGCAACTAGCTGGGCAGGACGTCTAGTGGCCAATGTGTTGAAAGGTGAAAGGAAATTCAGGCGACAGGTTCTTTGGAAGAAGAATCCTATGATGAAGAACCCATAACTAGAGATGGGGACGAAGCTCCAAAATGGTGCTTCGTCTTGGTTCGTGGGTCATCAAACTTGAGGACCCATGACCCACGAATTGCCCCCCAGTGACCTGACGAACAACAAATCAATTTGTCATTCGTTGAGTCATTTTTTCCCTCTTTCCCTCCTCTTGCTCTTCCCTCCACGGGGCTTAGCAAGAAGAGGGAAAGCAGGGATCAAAGTGATCCCACAGCGCTTTGATCCCTTTTCCCCTCCTCTTGCTAAGCCCCGCGAGGCATAGCAAGAGGAGGGAAAGCAGGGATCAAAGTGATGGCGCAGACGTGGCTGCAGGGCTTAGCAAGAGGAGGGAAAACAGGGATCAAAGCCATCCTGCAGCCGCGGGCTGGGGGATCCCTTTGATTCCTCTTTGATCCCTTCCCTCCTCTTCTTATGCCGTGCGGGCATAGGAAGAGGAGAAAAGGGGAACCAAGCCATTCCCCAGCCCCGGGGGTGGGATTCCCTTCGGGCAGGCTTTAGCAAGCAGCCGGAAGGGAAAATCCCTCTCTGCTTTCCTCTCTGAGGAACAGCTGATCTGCGGGAGCATAAGCAGATAGGGAACAAAGGGACGAATATAAAAGAGTTATATTCATTGCTTTGTATTCGTTGGGGCCTCTGGACCCCAAGAATACGAAGCAACGAATATCTGACGAATCAGGGATATTTAAGAAATATCCTGATTCGTTTTTACATTCGTCCCCGTGTCTACCCATAACTTTAAAAACTGAAGTGAACATTCCTCTGAAAGCACTGGAAATAAATAAATCACCAGGAATAAATGGCATACTGATAGAACTATTGTAAACCTCAGAGTCAAAATCCTAACAAGAATTTGCCAAGAAATATGGAAAACAAAACAATGGCCCACAGACTGGCAATGTTTAATACATATTCCAATCCCCAAGAAAGCAGGTGCCAAGGAGCGCAATAAGTATAGGACCATTGATCTCATTTCCCATGAAAACAAATTGATGCTCAAGATGTTGAAACAAAGAATTTTACCTTATATGGAGTGAGAAATGCCTGATGTTCAAGCTGGATTCTGAAAAAGAGGAGGCACTTGAGATCGGATTGCAAATATCCACTGGCTCCTAGGGTGCACCAGGTTGTTCTGAAAGAAATGGGTGTGCCTCATCACTTGATTGTCCTGATGCATAACTTATATTGCAGACAAGAAGCTACCGTTAGGGCAGAATATGGAGAGTGAGAATGGTTTCCTATAGGCAACAGTGTCAGACAAGGGTGCATTTTCTCCCCTTATCTGTCCAGTTTGTATGCAGAATATATCACACAGAAAGCCAGGCTGGATTCAGATGAAGGAGGAGTGAAAATTGGTGGAAGAAACATCAAGAATTTAAGATACAGTATGCATCTTACTGGCAAAAAGCCGCAATGACTTGAAACAACTTCTGATGAAAGCGAAAAAAGAAAGTGCCAAAGCAGGATTGCAGGTGAACATTGAGAAGACAAAAAATCATGACTACTGAGAAACTACATGATTTTAATATTGACAATGAAGAAATCGGAAAGGCTAAAGATTTTTTTTATACCTCAGTTCAACCAAATGTCCAAACAGAGACTGCTGCCGAGAAACCAGAGGATAACTGAGACTTGGAAGGGAAGCTATGAAGGAACTAGAGAAGATAGTCAAGTGTAAGGATGTGTTACTGGAGATCAAGGCCAAGATAACCCACACCATTGCATTCCCAATCACTGTGTAGAGATGAGAAAGCTGGACAGTGAAGAATGTCACCAGGAAAGAAATTGATTAGTTTGAAGTGTGGTGTTGGAGGAGACCTCAGCGGATACCTTGGATGGCCAGAAAGACAAACAAGCAGGTCCTTGTTCAGATCAAGCCTGAGCTCTTTCTAGAAGCCAGAAATGATAGAACAGAGGTTATTTTATTTATTATTTATTTATTTTATTTATTTTTATTTTATTAGATTTCTACCCCGCCCATCTAGACAGATAGTCTACTCTGGGCGGCAATTTTACTTGCCTTTTGCAGACTTGCTGGAAAAGACAATAAAGCTAGGAAAAGTGGAAGAGATCAGGAAAGGAGGAAGATGAAATATGAGGTGGATTGACTTCATAAAAGAAGCCACTGCCTTGAGTTTGCAAGAGCTGATCAGGACTGTTAAGGAAAGGACATTGTGAAGGTCACTCATTCATAGGATTGCCATAAGTCAGAGGTAATAACATGCTCATACTCATGCACATAGTTTTTCTCAGGTGGATTTTGGCTGCAGATGGAGGCAGTATGTCAGGGACAAATAAGATGATGTTCAGGATCTTTCTGACCTGCTGGTGCACTTTCCATGAGACGCATGTGGCTACTGTTGCATGATTGACTGACTGACTGATTGATTTCTCTATCAAATGCACTGGTGATTTATTACAAGTGGATACCTATTCATCACTTTTCTCCCCACCAGGCCTGTTCCAAAATGAAGTGCAATTAAACAGGTATAAATATTGGCCGGGATCCTACTGATGTTCATGTAAGATTTGTATGACTTTGGAATGGTGGCTGATTGACTTGGTCACGTGCCTGTTCTCTCTCTCTCTCTCTCTCTCACACACACACACAACTGAGGTGTGCCCCAGCATCCCATCAAGCAGCCTCAAAAAGGCACTACAAGTTATGCAAGTCTTATGCAAATATAACACTATTAAGGGGCTATTTGTTTGCTTAAATATCGACTGATGAAATACAGTTTCTCAAACGGAGTCTCTTCTTATGCGCAGTTATATAGCAGTCTCTGGGATGATCAAGAACAGATCCTGCCCCTCCTCTGTAGGACCACCGTTCAAGGATTTGCCAAGTGCTCTCCTCTCTCCCCTCAGTCTTCTTTTCTCAAGGCTAAACATGCCCAGTTCTTTCCGTCTTTCCTCCTAGGGCTTGGCTTCCATAGGGCCCTCTCTACTATGCTACATCTTCCCTCTGTCCCCATGAGATGGCTGGACTGCATTAACCCTCAGTCAGTCCAAAACAGCATTTCTGTTTTATTTATTTATTTCCAGAGCCTCCCACTGTTTTTAAACCTTCGGCCCAGTCAGGGCCGCTCTTTGGCTTTGCGTTTGGGCACCGCGGCTACCCGTGTGGCCATGCTCTGCCACCGGAGAACATCTGTATTAGGTTAGCGCAGCTAGTCCAAATGTTTACTAGGACGGCTTAATCGGAAAATCGATAGCAAACACTCCTCGGCTGGGTTCTTCGACAAAAGGGAAGAGAGGGCGAGAAGATGGGGCGTTACAGAGTGGGAAGAAAGGGAGACACGCCAGGGAGAGACATGAAAGAAAAAGACGCCTTGGATGAAGTCCAGATTCCCGGAGGGAGTGGATGGGAACAAAGGGAGTGTCCAGGCTTTGGAGAGTGTTGGGTGGTGGTTGTCACGAGGGCCGGGTACCCCTATAAAGCAGCTGCGATTGGGCCCTTTCTGAGTGGTATCTTCCGAGGTCTTGAACCTGATTTATGTCTGTCAGCTTCTCCCTCACTGTGTTCTGACAAGCTCTGCAGCCAGTAGTATAAACTTGTTCAAGCTTGAACTGACATTCCTCTCTGCTGCCGGGGTCCACCCTCCTCCCCCCCACCTCCTTTTCTGTGCTCCTCAGCGGGCAAACGCTTCCAGTTGTCTTTCCAGTTCATCGTCTACCTGCTCGTCCTGGACAAGGATGGTCGGAGCGCTGGCTTCCGGCAGGGGAGGGCCATTTTTTTTGAGAGCAGCGTTGATTTACCATGGGGAGTTGGGATCTGGAACGGGCGAGAGTTTCATTTCAATCCACAGTTGATGACAAATTGACAACCCAGTTGAACCAAATGGTTTAGAGTTTGGGAGTTCGATTCCCCACTGCGCCTCCCTCACAGGGTCTGGACTCGATGATCCATAGGGTCCCTTCTGGCTCTGCTATTCAAAGGTTATTATTATTGTTGCAATTGTTATTGTTGTTGATATTATTATTTAAAAAAACTCTCCCATTTTCAGTTTCATTGTTTATTCGATTCCCTTGTATTTTCTTCAATAAAATCAAACCAAAGTCAATACTGGGAACAGCTGGAAGCAGCGGGAGAAGAGGGAGACTGAATATGAAAGGGATTGAACCAATAAAGGAAGCCAAAGCCTTGAATTTGCAAGACCTGAGGAGATATTTTAATAACAGGATGTTTTGGAGGCTAGAAATTCATAGGGTTGCCATAAGCTGGAAGGGGCAGGGTCCAAACTGGAAAACCCAAACTTTCCTGAACCAATGGAATTTTTGGGGGGGCAATTTCCAAACCTCCAGGTTCATTGCCCCTCCGCAGCCTGTCTCCTGCCCCATTCCCACTGCCCCACCCCCTTACCACTGTCCCGTTGCCTCCCTACCTTTTCCTACTGCTGCCTCTTCTTACTCAGCTGCCATCGCCATCTTGAGCCCCAGACTCTCCTCGCCTCTTACCACCAGACTATCTAAAAAAATAAAAATAAAATAAAATTTACAAACAAACCAATGACCCAATTTGTGGTTCGTTTGGGAAAAAAATTCATGGTTCGCGATTTGTGGACTTCCACAAACGATGAACCAAGACAAACCACCATTTTGGCAGTTTGCGCCCATTTCTATTTCAAACCAATAGAGTGTACAAACCTCTAAAATTTTGTCTGCAGATTTCTTTCATAGAGTCTTAGTCCATACAGCTTACTGGTTCTCATTCTTGCTGTCTAACATTTAATTGAATCATTTTTAATTTGTAGCAACCCTCCCATGTTTTCTAGGTATATAGTACACAGAAGTGATTGACCATTCCTTTCTTCTGGGGTCACCCTGGGACTGTGCAGGCTGCCCAAGGCCACACAGGCTGACTCTACTTGTAGGAGGCACACTGGGGAATCAAACTCCCAACTCCTCATTCTGCAGCCAGAACAATGATTGTTCCAACCAACTTTGAGCTGCCTTGGGTCCCCTTAGGGGAGAAAGGTAACCAACCAACCAACCAACCAACCAACCAACCAACCAACCAACCAACCAACCAACCAACCAACCAACCAACCAGCCAGCCAGCCAGCCAGCCAGCCAGCCAGCCAACCAACCAACCAACCAACCAACCAACCAACCAACCAACCAACCAGCCAACCAACCAACCAACCAACCAACCAACCAACCAACCAGCCAGCCAGCCAGCCAGACAGCCAACCTACTCATGCAAAATTCACACATTGCTGTATAAACTACATGGATGCCACTGCTGGTTTTTATTCACAACTCAGAAACTTGACTTTTTGGATCACATTAAACTTTGTACCAGGTGTTGCCTTGCTTCTCCTCAGGCTCGTAAAACTGAGACCTGGCCGTTGCAAAGTGTAGTAACGCTTGCATTTCAATAACAGTAATTATAAATGCCTTCAAGGGCTCTCGAAGCTCTGCTTGTCTTGGTGTTTTGTGTCCGGACATGCAGGTGTGGGGGGAAGTGAAGTCCACCTCCCTGTCTGCTTTGGAGAGGAGTGTTGCATTCAATGAGGCACAGCTAGGATCGCCTCTCCACCAAAGTTTTATCTTGGGCTCCAGGGGCCAGGATTCTCCAGCCAGTAGGGCCGGAAGCCACAAACTGTTGAACAGTTTTGAATATTTGGTTAAATTCCTCTAGTTGTGCAGCCGAAGTGCAGAGAGTCACAGAACAGAATAGCTTCAAGTCCTCCCGAACAGACCACTCCTATTTTCATTAACTGGCACTTGCAGTCTCAGTATCTCTCTCTGAGACCTTAGTCGTAGAAAGAATAAAAACCATTTCCTTTACCTACAGCTGTGAACAGATTGAACAGCACACTGACAAACAGCACTGCTTTTGGCAAAAGACTTCAACGGAATTTAGAGAGGGGGGAAAGCACTCAGCAGAAAGACAGAGCTCTCTTTCAATTGAGAGGCAGGGAAGGAATTATTGGTTGGCGCTGGATAGGTTGATAGTCACCCCAACCAGAAATGTCCCTCCCAGCCAAACCTACTAGAGTAAGTAAGACAAGCTAGATTTGACTCTGGGACAAAGCAAAGTGAATTTATAAACTGGTAAAGTGAAGCACGAATTGCTTCAGCCTTCTTTTAATTCTTGTTGAAAAATAAGTAGTAAAATTCAAACATGCTCAGTATGCAAACCTCTGAAGTCACCTGTCTAAAATTTGGCAGATTTACTCCCCTCACGAGGACTTATCCTTTTATCAAATTCCAAGTACATCAGGGGGAAGAAAACTTGGTTTTATCAACATGGACCCAGGGCACAAACTGAATCAGACAGGGTGCAAATTGTTCCAGAACAAATCGAGATATGCCAAAGTTTTGAACTGGCCTCCAAATGAAAACAGGAATCTTGTGCACAGTTCTTATTTCCAGGTTCTGCCTTCCACCATTGAAAAGGTGCTTCTAACCAATTTTTGTTGGAATTTTTTTGCAACCTCGCATGCTACCTTTAGTAGGGTTGGCTGGTGGATGGAACCTTTCTGGGCTGGGGTGACTGTCAATCTATCCAGCATTAACCAATTGTCCCTTCCCTGCCCCTGAATGCCAAGATAATCCCGCCTCTCTGCTTGGCGTCTTTTTTACCCTCTCTTTTGTCTGTTGGAAGCAGTGAGTCTGCTGATGTCTGTTGCTGAAAGTGGTCATGTTTTGTCAGTTTGCTGTTTGATTTGTTCAACTGTAAGTAAATGAAACCTTTTTAATTCTTTCTCCTGCTAATGTCTCAGAGTGAATGATATAAACTATAAGTGCCAGCTAATGAGAAAAGGGGTGGTCTACTCTGGGGAACTTGAAGGTATTCTACTCTGTGAATCCCTGCATTTCTGCTGCACAGCTAGATGGAGTTCACCAAAAATTCAAAACTCTGCAACAATAGGCCTATATATGACCAGACACGGAGCCTGCAACAGCAGCATCTATACGTTTTGGTGGCTCAATAAAGTTATTACCCAACTCTGCTTTTTGGCTTTACTTAGAGATCATGTGGCTATGTTTTTGCTTAACTATCCATTCTAGTACTTTGTTCACTTTCCTTTGTTTGTTTGTTTTTCCCTTGCAATATTCCACCTTTTCCTGGCCAAATAAGTTTGCACATCCTCTTTCTGCTTTAGTGAAGTCCTCATCAGCGGTACCCAATCTGGGGCAAAGGATTGTTTTTGGTTTTCTTGTCCTTACGCTGCCATTGCCGGCTCTGTGTCTGGTCACAGGCCGTCCCTGACCGACTGCGGCCAGCCCGGGTTGCAGCGAAGGCGCTGTATCACCGTATCCCATGGTGCCTTTGGGAGGCCCTTTGTTTGCATCCTTGGCTGGGAGCCAAGCCTGAAAATGTGCACTCCTGACCCCTTGATTAGTCAGATGTACATTAGCAGCAGAGGAGAAAGAGAGAGAGAGAGAGAGATTGGAAAAGCCCAGATAATTTTAAGCTTAACCATGTGGAAAGTTTTGCATTTGTTTTTAAAATCAAGTTTACCCTCTAATGAAATTTGGATCCAGATGGTTGGCCTTTAAAAAAAAAAAATTGATCCAAGAAAATAATTCACATTTGGAAGGGGTTGTTGGCTTGTTTGGCCTTTGTTGCACGTGGCTAAAAAGAGTCAAGATACAGCTCCAGACGGATACAGACTGGAATGCAGGAGAACTCACCTTGAAATAAATCTATTAGTCTCGAAGGCACCGTAAACCCTTTTGTTCGACGCTGAAACAGGCAAACGTAGTCACCTTGTCGAAAATGGGTCCAGAATCTTCTTTTGGTGCTGTCCGTGTCTGCACAGCGCTGGCCTGGAAATGGAAGGAGAACGGTAATGCTGGCAAATCTGGAGCCCTTGTATTCCCCAGTTCGAATCCAGGTCTCCATTAATGGTGAGTTCCTGAAACAGATTTACTATGCACCCAGGAAAGCTGCGGTTGCAGGACAACCCTTCCCCAGTAGAGTAACGGCTACCCACTTTGATGGACGAGCTCCCCTTTTCCCTGTTCGGGAGCGAAGCGAAGCACGGAAAGCCACGGGATGGAGGTCTCCATCCATTTTCATAGTGGCTGTGTTTTCCAAGAGGGAAGAGAGAGGGGTTTGTTTGTTTGTTTGTTTGTTTATTTAGGCTTTTGTATCCAAAGATCTTAGGGCAAGGTAGAGACAATGAAAGAGGATCAGATCATCACAAGCAAAGCAAAATGTGCTGCTTATCTACCGTCCCAGGGTGCTTACAACACTCTCTGGGCAGTTTACAATGTAACTTATGCAGACTACGCATTACACACCCACCCACACCCAGCAAGCTGGGTACTCAGTTTAGCGACCTGTGAAGAAGGGAAGGCTGAGTAAACCCTAGAGCCAGCTACTGGAGCCCAGGTTTGAACTCAGGTTACGAGCAGAGTCTTCACTGCAGTACTGCAGTTTAACCACTGCACCACGATATATAGTATAAATGTATACACCATGAAACCTATTTAAAAGATATAAACCAGTTCAAAACAGTTTGGAATAGTTTAAAACATTGAAATAATATGCAAGAAGGAAGGAAGGAAGGAAGGAAGGAAGGAAGGAAGGAAGGAAGGAATCAATCAATCAATCAATCAATCAATCAATTAATTAATTCTATAATCCAGCTCCTCCTCTCACCCCACCCGAAAGAAATCTTTTTCTGGATTAAAACAGTCTTAGAGGGGACCATTCTGGCTGGACTATTCTGGGAGTTGCAGTCCAAAAAGCAATGCTTCCAGCCTCTGGGAAATGTTTACAAAAGCTGGCTCTGTCCAAATACACCCACAACACTTTGAGGCAAAGGAAGTCCAATAACTTACTCAACTTATGCTCTGATTTGCCCGCTGTCTTTGTGACAATTCTTTCAAAAATAGCCAACGATTTCGTAGAAAAATGGAACAGATGGATGTCAAAGTAGATGCTACACTAAATTTAAACAGCTTTCCCCCAAAATGGCAGCTATACTGCATGTTCTTCCTCTGCCTCAGGTACATTTTCATGTCAGGGCTTTCACTTTCCTAAAGAAGAAGATGATGACCACCAGGATGTTGATCCAAGGCCTAAGATGTCCTAGAACGGCTTATCCCAGTTTATGGAGCCCTTCAGATGGGTTAGAGCAGTGGTTCCCAACCTTGGCTCCCCAGATGTTCTTGGACTAAAACTCCCAGAAGCCTTCACCACTAGCTGTGCTGGCCAGAATTTCTGGGACTTGTAGTCCAAGAGCACCTGGGTTACCCAAGGTTGCGAACCACTGTGTTAGACTACAATTCCCATCTTCCTCAGCAGACACAGGGTTCATGGGAGTTTCAGTTCAAAAAATCAGCAAGACTCCAGGCTGGGAGAGGCAGTGCTAGATGTACCGAGGAAGGAAGGAAGAAGACACGCAGCTGCCATTTTGCAGAACATCTAGGGCCATGATGCAACTCATCACGTTTCCCAGATGTTCCTCGATGAACAAAGAGAAAACAAAACACTTCAAGGCCTGTGGCAGGCATGGCGGTGGCGATGGGCGGGGGGCCCTGAAACTTGCCAACCCCTGGGAGGCCGCAGCATCCTGTCAAGTTGGCGATTTGGCGCTGTGAAGCGCCGTGAAATGCAGGCCAGGGGGATTTGACAAACCTGTCTCTCTGTTTCTTTCTCTTTCTCTCTTTTCTCTTTTTTTAAAGAGCGGCTTTGTGGGGGGGGGGGATTTCACGATGGCAAGAGCAGAGTGAGCCCTGAAACAAGGGAATAACCACAAAACAGAAAGCCCAGCGTGCGTCCGTTGCCTGGGGCAAGCTACAGCTGATGGATAAAGTGGCAGACGAAAGGCTCTCCTCATTTCCATTTTAATCTCTGCCGACTAATTGTCATCAATATCGTCAGGGTCAGCAGACCACTGGTGCGGCTCCCCCCAGCCTTCCACAGATGGAGAAGCTCCCTCCTGCTGAGTCCCCCGGAGAGTTTACCCTTGTGCGAGTCTGGCCTCTGGTCCAGGAGGCTTCAGACAGAGGGAGGGGCGTTGTCTGTCTGGAAAGGCAGAGGCCAATCACCCAAAAGCCCCCGACACTCTTTTCCCCATTCCCCCCCCCCGTTTCCACAGCCCCCACCCACTCCGTTTTACTGGTCCCACCTGTGCCCTTTCCCTAATTCAAAACTCAAAAGTTCTCCCCCTCGGACATGTCTTTGTTGTGGGCGGGCGGGGGGGATCAAATCCGTCGGTTTTGTTTTCTCTTGTTTAAGCCCTTCCATCCTGAATTTATGAACGGTGGTGTTTGAGAAAACATTGTGGCCGAAGTGAGGGGGACGAACCAGCCGAACAAAAATGTTCGGCTATCTATATTGGCCAAATTCAGTCGCTGCGGCTAATCTCGGCATGGAGGGAACCCATCCTGTACGTGACCTGTTAATATAGGAGTTAAAAACGAGGAATCTTTCAGGGGGGGAAAGGAGGGGGAATCCTAGCTTGATATCAATATAGATGAAATCAAATTCAGACTTTTACGAATTCGGGGTTAAGATTCTGTTTCTTAAATGCAGACCAAGAAGAAAACCATTCAAAAAGAGTGTGTGTTGCATAGCTGTTCTCATACTGGTTTTCCGATCAGCCGCACAACTGGTCACACAACAGGGAGCCTGGCAGAGCAGGGAGGGGGAGGCTAATGTGATTTCCCTGCTGATTCACATGTGGGCTGGCTCGAGTATTCTTGTAGCGCAAAACAAATAAAATTTCCAAGTTTTGTTCTTTCTAAGCTTGTGCACATAAATATTGTCGTATGGAAACTGGTTTCCTTTTCTGCACCTCTTCTTCTTCTTCTTTGGCTGCCCCTGTCGTCCAGGAACTACAGCCAGTGGGAAAGGCCTCAGACAAGCTTGCCACGTTGCCTTCGCTTGTGGCTTCCCTCATGCCGTCAAGTGTGGCTCAAAGGTTGGGGAAAGTCTTGCAGAGTTTTGGATTTCTGGCTAAAATTCCTTTTTGCTGCACAGCAGAAATACAGAAATTCACAGAGGAGAATAGCTTCAAGTTCCCCAGAGAGTCCATCCCTTTCCCATTAACTGGCACTTACAGTCTCAATAAACTCACTCTGAGACATTTGTGGAAGAAAGAATAAAAACATTTCATTACTTACAGTTGTGAATGGATCAACAGCAAACAAACAACTGACTTCCCAAAAGACTCCAACAGCAGAGAGATGGGGCTCTTTTTGAATTCAGAGGTGGGAGAGTACAATTCCTTAGTGTTGGATAGATTGACAGTCACCCCGGTCCAGCAAAGTCCTTCCCAGTCACTAAAAGCCACAAACCCTTCTGAACTCTTGCACCTGCTGAACTTCACAGAGATCCTCCTCCTTTTTTAGTTGCAGAAATCTTCCGACTGGCCAGTCCTTGGGATCTCATCTGAATAGATCAGAAAGACACCAGACAAAAATGGTAGCCCTGTTGGGATTCTTGACCCATGTCTGCTTAACTTTGGAAAGGGAAAATGGGCTGGCCTTGATTTTAAGGAGATAAAAGGAGACCTTCGGGAGATGATCCTATTTAGTTTAGAATTCCCATTTTCCACACAGGCCAAACAGTAGAGCTTGAAGAGGTACATTTATCAGTGACAAATCTGAGAATTCCCCAGATCTTGGTGGCCATATTGTCCTGGCTGTAGTTCAGAAAAGGAACTTTTTAAAAATGTGGTCATCCAGATGCTTAGGCTTTCTGGGAAGCCCATGGCAAGGATGTGAAGGCATTTGGAGGAGAGATAGGAAAAGTCACTTTTTTCTGCTACGTATCCCAGAATAAGCCTATGCTAACACGGAAGTGCTCACTGGAAGGACAGATCCTGAAGCTGAGGCTCCAATACTTTGGCCATCTCATGAAAAGAGAAGACTCCCTGGAAAAGACCCTGATGTTGGGAAAGTGTGAAGGCAAGAGGAGAAGGGGACGACAGAGGACGAGATGGTTGGACAGTGTCATCGAAGCGACCAACATGAATTTGACCCAACTCCGGGAGGCAGTGGAAGACAGGAGGGCCTGGCGTGCTCTGGTCCATGGGGTCACGAAGAGTCGGACACGACTAAATGTCTAAACAACAACAACAAACACGGTGTGGCCCTGCTGGCAGTGATATTCTGGAGGTTGAAGTTTTGAAAAGTACCTTTCCTCACCCCTGATTCAAGGGCATTTGGTCTCTGGACTTGAAGGTTTGGTGAAAAAGGTAAAATTAGAAATGCTTTACAATAGATAACAGCAGGCATAAAATAATAATCACAAGCCACTCGAATAAAGCAGGAAATCACCTGCAGATCCACCCCAACTTATATGAATTAAAAAGCCACAGGGAAAACAATAGATCTTCTCCAAGCTGTTTTCAACTGCAAAGAACAACATTACTTGCTTTGGGAGGGTGTGTTCTGGGGTGGCCCTCCTGGTTCCTATTTTTTTCAGAAGAAAGTTCTGTCTTTGAAGGCATCTCCGGTTTGAAAGCCTGCTCAATACAGGCCTGGCATAAAAATCAAGAATAGAGATGGGTGCGAATGTGGAAAATGGGTGGTTCGTGACCCATGACCCACCACGAACCAACTGGAAAACCGAAGTGGTTTGTGATTTGGTTTTTGGTTCATGCCTGGGGGGGGGGCTAAATGCTCCCGCCACCCCGCGGCCGCCTCCTCCTTCCTGGGTGCCACGCTCTGAGGCAGCAGAGGACAGTGGCTGGCTTTCCTACAAGGGGTGTCGCCTAGGGGCATGGAGGCGGTGGTGGCGCCAGCAGCCGCGTGGTGGCAGGAACAGGGAGGCCAAGGCGGTGGGAAGAGGGTGGGCGGGCCATCTCGGTTTGCTGAAGCAAAGGAAGCGTCAAAGCAAAAATATATAAATAAATCAGCCTTTCGTTTGGCTTTGGTGAAACGGGATCTCCGAACCGGGTCACGAACCGAACCGCGAACTAGCCCGGTTCGTTGGTTTTCCGACAGAACACAGTGGTGCTTTCAGTGCGTAAGTTGTCTGCTCCACCACCTTGTCTTTATTCATTGCTTTCATGTTGTCTTTTTCATAGTGTAAGTCAGCTGCAGTGATTAATTTGATTTCTTGTAACTGCTATTAGGTAAAGGTAAAGGTTCCCCTTGACAATTTGTCCAGTCGTGTCCGACTCTAGGCGGCGGTGCTCATCTCCGTTTCCAACCCATAGAGCTAGCGTTTTTGTCTGCAGACAATCCTCCGTGGTCACGTGGCCAGCGTGACTAGACACAGAACGCCGTTTACCTTCCCACCGAGGTGGTACCTATTTATCTACTCACATTTTTGCATTTTGCATGCTTTCGAACCGCTAGGTTGGCGGGAGCTGGGACAAGCGACGGGGGCTCACTCCGTCACGTGGATTCGATCTTACGACTGCAGGTCTTCTGACCTTGCAGCACATAAAGTGTCATTTGTTGTTCTGTTATGTTGTGAACCACCCAGAGTGGCCTTGGTAGCCAGATGGGCAGTACAGAAATTGAATGAATGAATGAACGAATGAATGAATAAATAAACAAACAAACAAACAAAAACAAACAAACAAACAAACAAATAAATAAATAACTGTTTTGGCTCATGGTTTAGTTCACACCCATCTCTAATTGAGAACCAGAAGGAGGGAGAGCAGGGACCTTGAACTTTTAATATTTTTATCCCGCCTTTCTCCTTAAAAAGAACCCAGGCGAATTCTCATTCTAAATGTGCATCTGTGTGTATCAATTAGTGCCTGTGCATTTTAAGCATGTCGTGCTTGCAGAGGGGCGTGTCACGCTCATGGAGGGGTGTGTTGCGCTTGCGCACGTGAGCGTGCCACACCCACCCATGAGCACACCACGCCCCTCTGCAAGCACGACACGCCCCTCCGTGAGCGCAGGGGTGCCCCTGCCCCCCCGCGCACGGAGCCTGCACCCCCCAACCGGTCCGCGGTCCCAAAAAGGTTGTGGATTGCTGATCTAGGAGACAATAAACAGGATGGTTGATATTTTGTTGCTTCTCAATGTGTTCTTCATAATGCTTTTTAATATATTGTTATTAATTCTTTTTAAAGTATTCAAATCATTTGCTGGTTTTAGCTTTTAATATTGTATTTTTAACCATCTAAGCTGCCCTGGGTCCATTTTTTGGGAGAAAGGCAAATAAATAAATAGATAAATAAATAAATAAATAGATAAAATAAATAAGATGAGTAGGAAAAGCTTTATTCCCTAAATCTGCTGATAAGATGGCTGCATAGGCATCACCCTAAAAGGAGAAGGACATTGATTTTTGTTAAAATGCACAGGCACTAATTGATACGCACAGATGCACATTTAGAATGAGAATTCACCTGGGTTATTTTTAAGGAGAAAGGCGGGATAAAAATATTTTAAATAAATAAATTAAATAAATATAATACGTACCAACATAGAGAAAGTTCAAGGTCCCTGCTCTCCCTCCTTCTGGTTCTTGATCAGAGATGGGCACCATGAGTGTGTGCGTGGGGCGGAGATCCGTGTCCGTGGCCCAGTTCAAGGAAGCCCACGGACCGGCACTGGGCCGCGGACCGGGGGTTGGGGACCCCTGTCCTAGATAGTGAGTCACGGAAGAAAATCCTGCTTGAAGAGAAAGGTCTTCATTTGTTTTCCGAAGGACAGCAAAGAGGGGACCAGTCTGGCCTCCAGAGGGAGGGAGTTCCAGAGTCTGGGAGCTGCCACCGAGAAGGCCCTCTTTTGTGTCCCCACCAAACACACCTCTGAAGGTGGTGGGACTGAGAAGAAGGCCTCTCCTGATGATCTTAATCCCTGGGCAATCTCAAGTCCAACAAAGGCTCTGAGTTAAATGAGGATTGGTGACAGGCTTGCACTTGGGGCTTTCCTATCCCCTGTAGGGCCAGGCCTTGTTGAATATCTCCCAAGGCCTTTTGATACAGCAGAAGTCTCACTGTTTAACCCGGTTGCCTGATGCTGGTGGTGGTCTTCATTGCTATTGCTGCCACCATTTCCCCATTTCCCATAAGAACATCAGAAGAACCCTGCTGGGTCAGGCCAAGGGCCCATCTAGTCCAGCTTCCTGTATCTCACAGCTAGATGCCTGTCTCCTGATACCCCTCCCCTGCATCTGGCATTTGGAGGTACCTTCCTTCTAAGCCTGGAGATTATACATCCCCATCATGGCTTGTCACCTGCGGTGGACTCCCATCTTCCAATGTGGAAGCAACGAGGAGAAGAGGCACGCTCTGCCTCTTTAGTTCTCTCTGTTTGGGTAGTGGTACATATTGGATTGGAAGGCTTCTGAGCCATGGGTTCTGCGCCGTCAAGTGGCTGTTGACTCATGGCGAACCTACGACTTAACCGCCTTCAAAAGGCGGCTGTTAACAGCCCAGCTCAGGTAACGTCCAGACTGAATGTTGTGGCTTTCTTTATTCAGTCAATCCTTTTCCTGCTGACTTCCACTTTTCCAAGGATTATGGTCTTTTCTAATTAGCCTCACCTTCTCATGAGAGATTCAGAGTTGAGTTTCAGCTGAGTTCATTTTAGGACCAAGGCGTGTGAGTTAGCTGCAGCGATGCAGCAGCCAGGAGAGTGAAAGAAGCGTACCCAAAGAAGCAGGGACGCACGAGCGTTCAAGCTCCCCATGGTCTTCTACAAAAGTCAAAGAAGGAGAGGCACTAAGGCAGTTGTGAAGAGGAATTACTGCCCTCCCCCCAAAAAGGCTTAAGAATGCCCAACCCTTTCCTGATATACTGTGGAATCAAGCACCCACAGTAGCTCTGGAACCTGCAGGGTTTTGTAGCTCTGGAACCTGTACGGTTCTGTAGCTCTGGAACCTGTAGGGTTCCGCCAGGCTCTGGAAGAAAGAATGGCCACCAGGTCTAAAACTTCCTATTTCCTGAGATTTCAGGGCTTCACCCTGAGACATATGGGCAGGCTCTTATGACATCGCAAGGAACATTTATTTATTTATTCATTCATTCATTCATTTGTTTGGTCGTTTGTTCGTTCGTTCGTTCGTTCCTTCATTCATTTAACCTAGACGACGACAACAACAACAACAGCAACAAGTATGTGCTGTCAACTCAATTCTGACTTATGGTAGCCCCTTCCAGGTTTTCTGGGTACAGAGTACTCAGAGGTGGTTTGCTATCCCCTTCTTTCGGGGGCACCCTGGGACCATTGTGCCGCTTACCCAAGGCCGCACAGGCTGGCTCTTCTCCCGGGAAGCCCAGTGGGGAATCGAACTCCCAACCTCTGTCTCCACAGCCAGATCCCTAACGCACATTGCTACCCAGCCAGCTAGCCTGCTCTGTATATCATAGGATCTCAGGACTGGTACAAAACTGTATAAAACAGTGATAAAACAGAAGCGATTTAAAACCATATAAAATTACAGCACACAAAATTGAAACACTCCAACGTTAAAAACATTTTGAAAGTTAGAAACATTAAAAATATAGCATTTCAAGATATAGAGGCCACGATCCTCAGTCTCCCAAAGGATATAATAAATAAGTACGTCTTGACTTGGTGCTGAAAGGATGCCAGTGATGTCGGTGCCAACTGAGCCTCCAAAGGGAGGGCATTCCAGGGTTGGGAAGTTAAGGCAGCAAAAGCCCTCCCCTGGGTCTCCAACAGAACAAATTATTCTCAGTGGTGACACATGGAGGAGCACCTCCCCAACAGAGCGATCGGGCAGGTTTATGTAGGGAGAGATGCGCCTTTCCATATCTAGATCCCAAGCCGTTTAGGCCTTTATAAATCATCCTCAACAACTTGAACTCAGACCCGATGCATATTGGCATCCTGGTAATATTCAAGAGTAGGCATCCTTCAGTCTCAAGAGACTATGGTAACGTGCTCTATATGGAGGACTTGGAACAGCGTCTAGTGTGGCTGAGAAGGCCAATTCGAGAGTGACAATCCCTTCCACACTGGAGACAAATACGATCTGTCCCCTGGCCAGCTCCCTGATTTTGCTGGTTTCAGGACTGCCTCTTTGCCTCAGCCTGCTGAACAAGTGTCTCTTCAAATTGGGAGAGGCCATGCTGCACTGCCTGCCTCCAGGCTGAATGCTCAGAGGTCAAGGTTTCCCATCTGTTGAGGTCCATTCCTAAGGCCTTCAGATCCCGCTTGCAGATCTCCTTGTATCGCAGCTGTGGTCTCCCTCTGGGGCGCTTTCCCTCCACTAATTCTCCATACAGGAGATCTTTTGGAATCCGGCCATCAGCCATTCTCACGACATGCCCAAGCCAACGTAGACGTCGCTGTTTCAGTAATGTATTTTGTTGTTGTTTAGTCGTTAAGTCGTGTCTGACTCTTCGTGACCCCATGGACCAGAGCACGCCAGGCCCTCCTGTCTTCCACTGCCTCCCGGAGTTTGGTCAAATTCATGTTGGTTGCTTCGGTGACCCTGTCCAACCATCTCGTCCTCTGTCGTCCCCTTCTCCTCTTGCCTTCACACTTTCCCAACATCAGGGTCAGTAATGTATACATGTTAAAAATTCCAGCTTGTTCTAGGACTACTCTGTTTGGGACTTTGTCCTGCCAGGTGATACCAAAAATGCGTCGGAGGCAACGCATATGGAAGGTGTTCAGCTTCCTCTCCTGCCGTGCACAAAGGGTCCAGGACTCATTGCAGTACAGGAGTGTGCTCAGTACACAGGCTCTATAGACCTGGATCTTGGTCTATGCCGTCAGCTTCTTATTAAGCCATACTCTCTTTGTGAGTCTAGAGAACGTGGTAGCTGCTTTGCCAATGCGTTTATCCAGCTCGACATCTAGGGAGAGAATTCAAGAGTAGCCCCATTTGATATCTGTGGAGAAATGCTGTCAGGTTTTTTTGGGGGTGGTGGTGGTGGATTGTGTCGTTACATGCTGTCAAATCATCCCCAACTTGTGGTGACTTTATGGATGAACGCTCTCCAAAACTGCCCGGCTCAGCTCTTGGAAACTCAAGCTTGTGGATTCCCTTAGGGAGTCAATCCATCTCATATTTGGCCTTCCTCTTTTCCTGCTGCCTTCAACTTTTCCTAGCAGCGGGGGAGACTTAAGACATGTTATGGTTGGCACCCGTCTCTGCTTTGACATTGACCTAATGGATATATAGCTTTGTTGTGTGTGGATTTGAATATTTTCCTTTTCGTAGCAAGAAAATGAAAGGAGGCAAGGAAAAAAAGAGAGCACAGAACATGCAGGGAAATAAAAGCATTGCTTCTACGCACTTGCAACAAGCAGTTTGTAATGAAAATGCTTCTTCGAGCAGAACTGTAATGTTGCAGCTGCAAAGCTATATAATACAATAAACCATCCTATTAAATCTAAAGAGTTTGATTTAATAAGACAGGGCTTCTATATCAAATAAATGCCAAGTGATTATTAAGAATCTTTTTACATCATGGATTAACAACTATTTCATGCAGTTGTTGCCACCTTATTGCACCTGAAGAAAAATGAGCATTTGACAAGCGGTGTGGAACACCGTCCGCCAGGACGACGACAACCAACCAACACACACACACACACACACAGAGTGCCAAGGGGGAAACGGTAAAAATAGACTGGGAAAAGCGGCAAAAGCCTTGAAAGTGATCCGTGCAAATATTGTATTAAAAGGGGAAGAGATAACAAAGGCAGTCTGTGTAACTGAAGGGGAAGTCTTTCTAAAAATGCCATCTCAGTAGATTGTGAAGAGAAGTGAATCTGTTGCCTGACACTTGTTTTATGTGCTGTCAAGCCGCTCTCGACTTATGTGACGCCATAAATGAGCGATC
Source organism: Intellagama lesueurii (assembly GCA_037013535.1). Lineage (NCBI taxonomy): Eukaryota > Metazoa > Chordata > Lepidosauria > Squamata > Agamidae > Intellagama > Intellagama lesueurii. Next base: position 344,336,127 of record JBAJHW010000001.1, on the reverse strand, counting down.
TCCAGAATGTCATGTCCTCAACTCTCCTGCTGGGCTCTTGTAAACATAACCCTGTGGCTTCCTTTAGAGGCTCAGTCCACCTCGTATTCGGTCTTCCTCTCTTCCTGCTCTTCCCCCCCCCCCTTCCCCAGCATTATGGTTTTTTCCAGAGATTCCTGCCTTTTCATGATGTACCCAACCCTGTGAAGAGAAAGCTGGAGGGAGAAGAACCGCATCTGGTTCCTTGAGCCCATCGGAGGAGAGGTGCGGTATAATCATAACGAAGAAAGAAAGATAATTGAATGCAAGAGCAAAGCTGTATGTATGCAACCCACTCCTGAATACCAATTCTTGGTGATAAATGGGTACGACTCACTCAGACCTACAAATATGCACTTCTGTACGAACTGCCTGGAGCTCTCTTTGCAAAGAATGACATTTCCTTAGAAACAGTAATTGCTCTAATCCAAAAACAAGTGAATTGCTCCATCACAGGCGATCACTAGTGTTGCACATATTTTGCTGCCATTGAGCACAGCGGATTTTGGTACCTTACGAACTCTAGCTGCATCGTGTTGAGTCCAATTCCTGCCTTTAGCTATTCTTCCCAGCCTGTCCTTCATGGGAAAAGTTGTGCTATAATGCAGCGGCTTCTAACCTTGGGTCCTCCAAATGTTTGGGGCGTCATCTTCCAGATGAAGCTTCAAGTTTCCCCCAGAGCAGTCCATCCCTTTTCTCATTAACCGGCACTTACAATCTCAGTACTCACTCTGAGACTTTAGTAGGAGAAAGAAAGAAATGTTTCATTTACTTACAGATCAACAGCAAGCTTACAAGCATGACTGCTTTAAGCAACAAACTTCAATAGACTGTAGAGGGGAAGAAGAACAACTGAGCAGAGAGGCATGGCTCTCTTTGAATTCAGAGGCAGGGAAGGAACCATTGGCTACTGTCGGATAGATTGACAGTCACCCCAGCCGAGATAGATCCCTCCCAGTCAAACCTACTAAAGGCAGCATGCAAGGCTGCAAAACTCCAACACAGAAAAGGTTGAAGAATGGGAGTGGGCTCATGCTTTAGCTGTTCCCTCTTCACCCGCCAAAGATTTCCTGTTCACAAGGAGATGATGTGTTTTCTAGACCTAGCTCTTGGTGAAGACATGAAAAATGGTGGGGATTCATGCTAGCACTCTTTCCCTGCTGCTGCATGCAGACAAGCCCTGTGATAGTCCCAACAGCAGTCTTTGGGTTTGAAAAGCAAATGTCACTAAACCACACTAACAGGCTTTCTTTACACTGGTTTGGAGATGTGTGAGAGCCAGGTCTCTCTCTCTCTCTCCCCTGTTGCATCCGTGCTGCTACTGCCATCACCATCACTCCATGTTGGAGGGCAAATGTTTTCAGCGTGAGGACCAGTACTTCTTAATAAAGTTTAACTGCAAGCGCAATCCAGGCAACATCAGGTCCTTTTCAGTCTTACTAAATTCATTCCTGTCGAGTCCATTTGGGTTTATTTCAAAGGAAGTGTTTTCAGGAGCCTTGTGGTGCAGTGGTTAAACGGCAGTATTGCAGTCAAGACTCTGCTCACAGCCTGAGTTTGATCCCGATGGGCTCAGGCAGCTGGCTCGAGGTTCACTCAGCCTTCCATCCTTCCAAGATCAATAAATGGAGTACCCAGTTCACGGGGGAGGGGGAATGTGTTGTCCTTAATTAGATTGTAAACTGCATTAAGCACTATGGAGCAGTATATAAGCAGCCCGTTTTCAGGACTACAGTGCTAAATATACCTGATTTTTGCCGGATCAAACTTTCTTGTTTAAATTCATTAGCCAAATGACACCGCCCCCAACCCACACGCTGGCCGATTACTATGGCATCAGATGGGGTGCTGTGTTACTGGTGCAATACCAAATGTTTCTAAGGTCGTTTGAGGAAATTTGAAGAGAGCAGGGGAGGGGAGAGTTTAAATTAACCTTAAACTCTATTTCTTTCCAGAATGCGGGAGAGGAAATCTGCCAGCTCGCTAGCAAAAATGCACCGTTGACAAATGAGTCCATTTACAGTCCAGATTTCGGACACCTTGTCCTTACTCTCCAAATGACATCTAATTTGTTCCGTCATCATTGAGCAAATGAACGAGCAAATGAACAAACGGACGGATGGACGAACGGACGACCGACCGAACAAACGAATGAATGAAATGCAAAAACACACTCACACAAAAACTAGCCACTGTGATTTTGTTTCTTTTAGGCCTCCGTTTGCGATTTGTTGTCTTTCTTAAATTTGACCCTCACATTTCCCCCCACCCCCAAAAAAGTAGCTTCTAAGTTACAAGAAAAACATATGAAATTGCTTTTAATCCCTCTCTCTCTCTCTCCAGTATCTCTTGGTCTCTGGGAATAATTTTAAAAGCCCCTCTAAATTTAGTCATATTCACACCGCTAGGTATATTTGTTTGAAATAGGTTCGCCACTTTGAGAACAAAAAACGAAAGGTGGGTGAGGAGGGAAAGGATATATAAAGTGCCTCCCTCCCTCCCTCTCCCTCTCCCTCTGCACACAGAGAGTATTTTAACAGCCCCTGCACTATCACCATGAGTATATACCATACAGGGACATCTGTCAGTGTTAATCAATACACGGGGTGTTAGTCATGGATGATAAATTTGAAAGGGATTATAACAGTAAACAGTGATCAATAGAGACTTTGCTAGAGGAGACACAAAGGAAGGAACTACCTTAAAAATGTTACAAGGTTAATAAAACCGGGTGGTCAGTCTTAAACAAAACCCTCCACTGACAGCCCCCTTGATTCCTCCTCGCCTTCTCCAAGGGGAAAGGAGGGTGGCGGCCGGGAGGGGAGTGGAGAGCCAAACAACAACAAACAAACAAGAAAACAGACCCAGCAATTTTCGCAAGGCAATTGCTACTAAAAGGGCACATTATTAATTTAGAGCGTATTTGCTGATCCTTGTGTTTGGAAGTCACATTCTCCATTAGCAATGAGCGGGAGACGGGTTTCTGGCTATGAACTGCCATCCCTAAAGCCCCTGGGACAGACATTTGCCTCCTTTTCTTTTCTTTTCTTTTCATCTCCTTCCTTCCTTCCTTCCTTCCTTCCTTCCTTCCTTCCTTCCTTCCTTCCTTCCTTCCTTCCTTCCTTCCTTCCTTCCTTCCTTCCTTCCTTTTCTTTCTTTCTTTCTTCTTCTCCTCCACCCTTCTTCCTCCCTCCCTTCCTCCCTCCCTCCCTCTGTGCCCTCCTTCCTTCCTTCCTTCCTTCCTTCCTTCCTTCCTTCCTTCCTTCCTTCCTTCCTTCCTTCCTTCCTTCCTTCCTTCCTTCCTTCCTTCCTCCCTCCCTGCCTGCCTGCCTGCTTGCCTGCTTCCTTCCTTCCTTCCTTCCTTCCTTCCTTCCTTCCTTCCTTCCTTCCTTCCTTCCTTCCTTCCTTCCTTCCTTCCTTCCTTCCTTCCTTCCTTCCTCCCTCCCTCCCTCCCTGCCTTCCTGCTTGCCTCCTTCCTTCCTTCCTTCCTTCCTTCCTTCCTTCCTTCCTTCCTTCCTTCCTTCCTTCCTTCCTTCCTTCCTTCCTTCCTTCCTTCCTGCTTGCCTGCTTCCTTCCTTCCTTCCTTCCTTCCTTCCTTCCTTCCTTCCTTCCTTCCTTCCTTCCTGTCTGCCTCCTTCCTTCCTTCCTTCCTTCCTTCCTTCCTGTCTGCCTCCTTCCTTCCTTCCTTCCTTCCTTCCTTCCTTCCTTCCTTCCTTCCTTCCTCCCTGCTTGCCTGCTTCCTTCCTTCCTTCCTTCCTTCCTTCCTTCCTTCCTTCCTTCCTTCCTTCCTTCCTTCCTTCCTTCCTTCCTTCCTTCCTTCCTTCCTGCTTGCCTGCTTCCTTCCTTCCTTCTCCTCCTCCTTCCTTCCTTCCTTCCTTCCTTCCTTCCTTCCTTCCTTCCTTCCTTCCTTCCTTCCTTCCTTCCTTCCTTCCTTCCTTCCTTCCTCCCTGCCTGCCTGCTTGCCTGCTTCCTTCCTTCCTTCCTTCCTTCCTTCCTTCCTTCCTTCCTTCCTTCCTTCCTTCCTTCCTCCCTCCCTGCCTTCCTGCTTGCCTCCTTCCTTCCTTCCTTCCTTCCTTCCTTCCTTCCTGCTTGCCTGCTTCCTTCCTTCCTTCCTTCCTTCCTTCCTTCCTTCCTTCCTTCCTTCCTTCCTTCCTTCCTTCCTTCCTTCCTTCCTTCCTTCCTTCCTTCCTTCCTTCCTTCCTTCCTGTCTGCCTCCTTCCTTCCTTCCTTCCTTCCTTCCTTCCTTCCTTCCTTCCTTCCTTCCTTCCTTCCTTCCTTCCTCCCTGCTTGCCTGCTTCCTTCCTTCCTTCCTTCCTTCCTGCTTGCCTGCTTCCTTCCTTCCTTCTTCTCCTCCTCCTTCCTTCCTTCCTTCCTTCCTTCCTTCCTTCCTTCCTTCCTTCCTTCCTTCCTTCCTTCCTTCCTTCCTTCCTTCCTCCCTGCTTGCCTGCTTCCTTCCTTCCTTCTTCTCCTCCTTCCTTCCTTCCTTCCTTCCTTCCTTCCTTCCTTCCTTCCTTCCTTCCTTCCTTCCTTCCTTCCTTCCTTCCTTCCTTCCCCCGATTTCCCCACAGGCTCATGACGGATCTGGATATTGGGAACAGTGACATGCCCTTCTACAAAGGAATTTATCTACAGATGCCAGGTTTAAAAAATAAAAACAAGACTGCTGCGAGGTCTTCCCACTGCTCACCCATAGATGACTGGAACGATCTGTCTTGTCACCAGGGGTTGTAGCAAGAGGTGACTGTAAGTGTATACCTGATCTTGAATGCTGACATTGGCAAGCAGATTTCTTTTTTAAAAAAATTTCCTCTACATATCTATTGTTTGCCATATCAAGCGTTTCTCCAAACCCACTAGAACCCTACCAGATTACATCTCTTTTCAAGATCTTTGGTGTTGCAGCTCGGTATTTGACAGACCCGCACATACATACATACACACAACCTGACCTTTTTGTGTCCTTTCTGCCACAGTGTATAAACCATAAGCAGATATATGAAGGCAATTTTTAGTGGTGCCACTTGTATCTGAGTGATTGCACACACTTTACGTTGCTGGCCTGCCAACCTTCCAACCTTTTTGAAGATCTCTATTTCTCTTCAACGAACTGCAGGAGAGGTGAAAGCAAGTTTAACTGCTTCTAGACTCGAATGGATGTAAAGCCTTCAGTAGGACAGAAAGAGGGAGGAAGGGGGAAGGAGAGAGATGATTAAGGCCCCAGAGATCACCCCCAAAGGGAAGGTTCACCTGCCAGCATTTTGACATGATGATCAATGGGGCAGGATTTATCTGCAGAAGGCCTTTTGGGGGAAAGATATGATGTGATAGAGGGTGATATTGCACACTCAGGGAACTGAGAATCCCCCATTCTTGAAGTGTTGTCCTTCCAGAAACACAAATCCTTCAAATCTATGTGCCTGAGACACATAAATGACAAAACTGTTATTGGGAAACCAAAATGCCGGTTGCAGCAAACTTCTGTTGGAATAAACCAAAGGTCTTTTGTATCTGTGGGGAGCCCAATATCTAATGATGTGCTAACTGTATCATCTGGTTTGATCCCTCTTCCTCTACCTTGATGGATGAAGGCATGCAGAGTGGGGGACAGAAGGTCCAAGCAAGGTGAAAACTTCAGCCTCCTGTATTTGTATATCTCACCAATATACCAGGGACATCTTAGGAGATGTATGCTAGGGATGGGTGAACATTTTGTTCCAATTCAATCTTTTTAAAATAATGTATTGCAATTTGCTAATTTCTTCATGTTCAGAATGGAAACAACATGAGAACAAGTGCTAAATCTGGGAGAAAACCACAGCAGATTCATCCATCCAGGCCAGAGACTTGGAGGGCTTAGCTTTCCAATATCTGAGTTTGAATCCTTGCACATTGAACCCTGTTACAGTTAGTTCTTCCAACTCTTCCCCCCCCCCCCTTAAATATGCCTCATCTTCACTAAGTGGCAGGCAGAAACCACATGCTCCTCTGCATGCCGGCCACAGCTGTGCCTATTGAATTTGGCTAGGGCCTATTACTATTAGGCATCCTTCAGTCTCGAAAGACTATGGTAACGTGCTCTGTAGGGAGGACTTGGAACAGCGTCTAGTGTGGCTGAGAAGGCCAATTCGAGAGTGACAATCCCTTCCACACTGAAGACAAATACAATCTGTCCCCTGTCCAGCTCCCTGATTTTGCTGCTTCTGTGACTGCCTCTTTGCCTCGGTCTGCTGGACAAGGGTCTCTTCAAAATGGGAGAGGCTAGGGCCAATGAGGGGGGAATTGAGTTTCAGCAACTCATTGCTATTGGGTACCTGGCTGTGAAGTCACATGTTGGGCATTGAATTCCTCACTGAGCTACCTGGGAGAAGAGCCAGCCTGTGCGGCCTTGGGCAAGCTGCACAATCCCAGGGCATCCCAGAAGAAGGGAATGCGAAACCAATTCTGAGTATTGTCTACCAGGAAAACCCTGGAAGGGGTCAGCAAAAGTCAGAATTGACTTTATGGCACACAGTTATTATAAGCTGGCTGGATAGCTCAGTGGTTCAGGTATCTGGCTGCAGAGCCAGAAGCTGGGAGTTCGATTCCCCTGTGTGCCTCCTGTAAGTAGAGCCAGTCTGTGTGGCCTTGGGCCAGCTGCACAATGGTCCCGGGACACCCCCAGAAGAAGGGAAGGGGAAGTTACTTCTGAGGACTTCATAAGGAGAATATCCTGAAAGGGGTTGCCATAAGTAAGAATTGACTTGATGGTGTTTAATTCCAACTAAATGAACTTGCCAAAATTATTCACAGTTAGGCTGGGAAGAACTCGAGGCCTGAGAAATTTGACAATGGGAGAAAATGACCATGACAGATATTCATGGTGAAACAGAGAATGAGAGAGAGAGAGAGAGAGAGAGAGAGAGAGAGAGATTGAGATTCTTTGGCAGGCTCATCTCTTCATGGTAGTTGGAAACGTGGGGATAAAAATAAGTTTTTTTTTCAGCTACAATGGGGGATAAGGCCAGGCTTGTGGGGAAGAAAGACTGAAATCTCCACTTCCCATGTGTGGGGATACCTTTCCGTGCTGGCTGTTAGTTTAAATCCCTCCCATCTAGTTTGGTCTTGAGCCTCTTCAATAGATGCCACGCTTCAAGCTCACTTAGCGGGCTCCCACTTTCAGAAATCTGCCTTCGGGTGCCTCCGTCCTCTTTGCCCGTCGCACCTCCTTGGCACCTTAACTGAAGACTACCCTGCCTCCTAATGCTCATAGCCCTTCCCTGTCCCTACCCAGATGGCCAGATTCTCCATTCCCTCAGTCTTCTTGATTTTTTTTCCTGGCCCACAATGGCCTCTTCCTTTTCTTATCACAGCCCCCACTTCGAGGACAATCTCTGTCCCCCTTCCTCTTTGCCTCTTGCATTGGGAGTGCCTATTTCCAAGCCCAATGTCTCCCTATCAATCTAAGAACATTCTGTGACATCACAGGAGTCCGGCCAATGGCAGGTCTTGGCTTCCACAAAGGCAGGAGTCACCGTGGAATCAAACAGCATCTTATAGCGATGTCTGTGTCTATTTGAAGACAATGATGGGAGATCTTCCATCTTTCAAGGGGCCCTATCCTGATGGAGTCCAGTCAGTCCTCTGAATTTGCTTATAAATTCCAATAAAAGCAACTCTTTCCTGAACTGTTCAGAGCAAGCCTGGATTCTTCTGAAATCTCTGGGCACCTTTATGGCAAGGTTGTTTTGCGTCAGACTTGATGTGTTCAGTTGTGCAGCAAATTTAGCGGGCTGTAGGGACCGAATGTTTTGTTAATAAAAGGTCCCCAGGAAGAACAAAGAAGGCTTGCTGTGGTAAGTATCGATCCTGGGAAGCTGGGAGTTGTCTGTGCTGCCTGCATGCAAAGCTTGTAGAGGACATGGGAAAACTGCTTGGTTGCTCTTGGCAGTAACTTTACTGAAACCATGCAGTGAAATATAGTCCATCTGCATCTAATGTTCAGTGGTTTTCAGCCCTGCAAAATGCACATAAACCAAGCATTGTCTATCTGAGTGTGGAGGAGCAGTAGCTTTTAGTGTCCCTTCTCATTGGCGGGGCAGAAGGTATAGCAACAAATGATGGGTGGAGCTGAAGGTAAACATGGATCTTCACACATACACATCGGCACACACAAAGAGGTGGATGGACAGTGGTAGGCAGGCAGGAGTTCACAAATACACATATAGAGGTCTTCTGCCTGGGATAAGGAATAGTCAGGAGAAGGTCACTGGGGGTAACTAATGCCACAATTGACCTAACACTCTAGTTGGCCTCATGGAGATGCTGCTACTGAACTGTAGCTTCATATATGTCATGGATGGGCAACAATATGACCCACATGGAGCCCAATCCTGAACCCAGCCAGGTCACTCTCAACATTCATACACAGACGGATAGGTTGATACAATACAGTATGGTAATGGTTGAAACCCAGTCACAAACTAGATTAGGTTTATTGAATCAGTGGGAATTCGGTACATCGACTCCTCTGGAAATTGCAATGGTCCTACTTTAGTTGTGGCTTCGCACTGGATTTCAGCCAATCTATTCCAGTTTAATAAAGAAGACCTACACAACTTTAATGTTGACCATGAAGAAATAGAAAGGGTTAAAGATTTTGTAGACCTTGGCGCAATCATCAGTCCAAATGAAGACTGCAGTCAAGAAATCGGAAGACTGAGACTTAGAGGGCAGCAATGAAGAAATTAGAAAAGGTCATCAAGTGTAAGTATGGGTTAATGGAGACAGAGACCAAGACTCATGTATTTCTGATCACCATGTATGGGTGTGAAAGCTGGACAGTTAAGAAAGCTGACAGGATGTGGGTGGGATGATTAGTTTGAAATATGGTGCTGGAGGAGAGCTTTGAGGGTACCCTGGACTGCCAGAAAGATAAGCAAATGGGTCTTAGAGCAAATCAAGCCTGAATTATCTCTGGAGGCAAAAATGTTGAAACTGAGGCTGTCCTACTTTGGGCATATTATGTAAAGGCAGGATTCCCTGGAAAAGACAATAATGCTGGAAAAGGTGGTCGGCAGCAGGAAAAGAGGAAGACCAAATACGAGATGGACTGACTCCCTAAAGGAAGCCACTGGCTTGAGTTTATAAGAGCCGAGCAGGGCTGTTGAGGACAAGACATTTAGGAGACCGCTCCTTCCTAGGGTCACCATAAGTCAGAGGTGACTTGATGGCATGTAACTACAATAACAATCTAATCTAATCTAATCTAATCTGTTTTGTTAAATCATTTATGTTTGGTTTTCTAAGTATGAAACACTCAAAAGGAGTTTACCAGTCCCTCCTTTTGGTGCTGCCCTGGGATATTGCAATCTGCCCAAAGTTGTGCTGGTAACAGGACACATAGCCCCATCGACTGTGCTCAGGGAGATCTTTTATAACCTCTCTCTATGACAGACAGACAGACAGACAGACAGACAGACAGATAGATAGATAGATAGATAGATAGATAGATAGATAGATAGATAGATAGATAGATAGATAGATAGATAGGGTAAAAAAGAATCGTTGCCTCTGGATACCCTTAGAAGTGGTGCTTCTCCTTTAAAACAAGGCGCACCTCCATGCACCTTGTTTTATTGCTTGAAACCATTTTTATGAAACTGGAAGTTAACTTCTGGCTGCTTCCGGTCTCTCTCGTTTTGGTCCACATAATGGTCCCCTTGAATCCTGGAACTTGCTCAGCCTGGTGAGTTCCAGATGAATTCTCTGGCTTTTCTCCTTAAACAACCTTGGCATGGAAAGAACAGATAATAGCTGGACCAATGGCCCAAATTAATGCAGGGCAGCTTCATCTGCTAAGAGATTGCCCATGCGAGCTGCTGCCAGTTCAGTGATACCCCACATAGCTTCTTCTCCTTTCTGAGATGTGGACGTTTTCACAAGGAATGAGCCATATAGGCCAAAATCACCCGTGACTTGTGGCTACAGGATGTTTGATGGTATCAGAAGCATCTCAGGAACCTGAGCTCCTCTGAAATAGCTGGGTCTCAGAGATCAACCAGAGCAACAAGGTGAGGTACTTTCATATTGCTTTGGGGACAAGAAGAACTCACTTCATCAGGGAGCTGTTGTCTTTCCTGCTTGCAGTTGCCCAGAATGTGTGTTGCCAAAAATGGAGAATGAACAAAAAAAAAAAACCCTTGACATTTGTACCTAGCTGAATAGGAGATGAGAGAATGCATTATCAGAAACACTGACTCACAAATTAAGAGTAGCAAAAAGGACTTTAAAAACACAGACTAGCTCACAAACATACGGCATCCATTCAAAGGCAGAACTATCTTCTTCTAAACCTCCGACCTTGCCTCTGAGGTGCTAGAACGATGCACATTAATATTATATCTCCTTCCTGGTTTATTATCTGCCCTAAAAATGATCACAACATGGTCTGAAATAAACTTAATTCTGATGGGTGAATCTTGAGGAGCCTCGTGGCACAGTGGATAAAACTTCCGCTCATGACCTGGGTTCAGTCACAGGTAGCTAATTCAAAGTTCACTCAACCTTCCATGGTTGGTAAATTGAGTACCCAGCTTGCTGCGGGAGGGCATTATGTAGCCTGCATGATTACATTGTAAACCACCCAGAGAGTTCTTTATGGCAGTGGTCCCCAACCTTTTTGACACCGCGGACCGGTTGAGGGGGGATGGGGTCCGTCCACGGGGGGGCAGGGCACCCCGCGTTCGTGCGCATGTGCAAAGGGTTGGTGCTCGCTTGCGCAGGCGCACGCACACTCGCGCGCATACACGAAGGAGCGGGGGCGCTCGCATGGCACGTGCACACACTCGCACGCATGCGCGAAGGGGTGGGGGTGCTCACGGCGCGCGTGCACTCGCATGCATGTGCGAAGGGGATGTGCGGGTGGGCGTGCGGGGGGGGAAAGTGCGTGCAGGGGGGTGAAGATCTGTGTCCGCGGCCCGGTCCAGCTAAGGCCATGGACCGCACCGGACCGCGGACAGGGGGTTGGGGACCCGTGCTTTATGGGCCGGCCTATAAGCAGCATGCTTTGGTTTTTTACGTTTCGTTATGAGCTGAGAAATAGCCATGCCTATCTTACTTACTAATAAGAAAGAAGTCCAGTTGCCATGACTCTACTTCCAGATAACCTCACCTGGATGATTGAGAATCTTCACAGATAGACTGCCTGTCTTACTTGTTTCGTTATTGCTCCAAATTCCCATTTAACTTCCCCTGCTTTCTCAGCCCTCAGCCAAAGATGGCTAGGGATTGATCTTGGCAAATATTGCATGTAAAACCATGCCATACTTCTGAACTGTGGTTGCCCATTTGTCTCTCTGTTCCTGTTTCCCTCCTTGCTTGAGGCTAATGCCAAGAAGAAGCAGGGCTCCAGTGTTTGTTTGTTTGTTTATTTATTTAATTAATTTATTTAACGCCTTTCTCCCCACAGGGAACCCAAGGCGGCTGACAAAATTATACCCCAACTGCACATTTTAAAATGCCATAAAAAAAACCCTCTATTAAAAACAATGAAACATTCATCAATAATAACACCACAAATTAAAAACAATTTTAGAAACATTTTTTTTAAAAAAAATCAAATTCAATTCCGATAGCATTCCTGAGATCTCCCACTTAATGTTTAAATGCCTGCCTGAGAAGGAAGGTTTTTGCTTGAGGGCAAAATGTAAGGAGAGGTGTGGCATGAAGATACGGTGAATTTCCCACATACCAATCTGAACACACCCCATCTTATCTGGTTTTGAAGGCAAAGAATTGGACAGGATTCCAACAGGAAATATCAGGAATCCCTACATAAGAGCAGGAAAGAATCTTACCCAAGACCTTGGAGAAACTCTAACTTCTGGCTAACATTTGGTAACTCTAAGTCAACAACTGGGGGGGCGGGGGGATGTGTTGGGTTTTTGTGCATCATTCAGAATCCTACCTCTAGCATAGTCAGTAGGGTGAAAATTACCATGCCTACTCATAACTGCCTTGTGTTGCAGTGGTTAAACTGCAGTACTGCAACCAAGACTCTGCTCACAATCCGAGTTTGATAGGCTCAGGTAGCTAGCTGAAGGTTGACTCAGCCTTGCATCCTTCTGAGGTTGGTAAATTGAATACCCAGGAGGCAATGTGTAGCCTGCATAATTATGTTGTAAACCACCCAGAGAGACTTCAACACTAGACTTCAGTGCCCCCTAAATTTGGGTGCCGAAGCCCCAGTTACTTATCCCTCTTCCTTCCCTGAGCAACACGATGCAGATGAAAGAGGTCCCACCCTAAGGACGAGAGGGATAGGAAGGCAACAGGCTGCATTTTGGGGGATTTGCTGCTCTCCACGTGAAGAAAAGACTCTCCCCACCATGGGCCCTGATTTCTTGGAACGGCAATATAGATCACAGCTGTCACCATGCAAAGTGTTGTAACATGAGTAACCATTCATGTCCCCTTCTCAATTTCCACATTTGGGACATTTTGACATCATCAGCTACTGGGTTGGTGTTCTCCTCTTACCTATATTGCATGTTTACAATGTAATGTAGTTAAACCTTTACCTTTGCAAAAAGGACTTAGTTGCTGGTAATTAGTTATTTATTTTCTGCTTGAAGAACCTTGGCATGGAAAGACAGGTGGCAGTCCTAGCAGAGTGCAGGGCACATAATAATGGGCTGAAGTTACAAGAAGCCAGATTTAGGCTTGAATATCAGGAAAAACTTCTTAACTGTTAGAGCAGTACGACAATAGAACCCATGACTTCAGGAAGTGGTGAGCAGTCTAATGCCGGAGGCATTCAAGGGGAAATGGGACAACCCTCTGTCAGATCTGCTTTGATTTGGATTCCAGCCTTGAGTAGGGGGTTGGACTGGATGGCCTTAGAGGCCCCTTCCAACTCAATGATTCCATGAGTCTATGGTTCCACGTCCAGTGGAGAACAGGAAAAGGAGCCTGCGGCTGGGGCTCCACCACCACCAAAACCACAGCTCATCATTATGACCGCCCATTGATAGACTTTCCTACTGTTTGGTAGACATTTCACTTGGGTATGTCTCTACACCAGTAACGGTTTACACAGTCATTCAGATAGGTTTCAGTGCTGGTGAGAAGAACTTTTGTTCCCTTCTCCTTGGACCCAAAAGCTTATAATGACCCCACTTTTCCCCTTTCCGAAGGTAAGACATTTAAATTTAGCTCTTTTCAGGTGCCACCCTGTTAAGCTATTGTTTTACAACAAGAGTGAAAGATGTCAGGTTCGGCCTCCACCATGGTCTCAAACAGCTCTTGGTATGAACACTTGTTTTTGTTCCCTTGGGAAATATGCTATTTGTACCTTCCATTTTCTTTTCTTTTTCTTTTGGTTTTATTCTTCTTTTCCCCCTTTTTACCTCAGAGGTAGCAATCCCACTGCTATTAGCAAGATGTCTATTATAGTGTCATTAAAAAAGCTATAGACGGAGCACGGAATGACTCACATCATAGAGGAGTTAATAATTCACTGTAATAAAAGTATAAAGTTTTATGATAAACCACTCTCAGGGGAGTTAAATATAATCCTTAGCAGGTCACACACTGACTACAAAGCTTACATTTGTAATGGTAATTTGAATTTACTACATCACCTTTCGTTTTTAAGCGTTTGTGTGTCATTAGACCTTATAAATTGATTTATATGTTCAACTCCAGCATAATTCCACATAAAGGTACAATAAATTTTATGGTTCGGAGATATGGCATCTAAAACATTTTTTTGGGGGAAAATAATTTTATTAAACTAACTTAATCGGCAGTGATGAACAGAGGCAAAGAAGTTGCAACTCACAGTGAGCAGAAGAAGCCTACAGTCAAGAGTCTTGGCTGGTTAATTTGAATCAATTTGGGATTCTTCACCTTTATGGGTTCAGAAGATCCCACAGACGTCCCCATTCTGGTTGGCTTCTCATCTCGTTTCCTTCTTCCAAACATCCGCCTTTTATACTTCTTCCATTTATTCCAGTTTCGCCAGTTCATGAAACTTTCTCTCCCCCACCCCGTACAATTTCTCTCATTGACTTGAACTATCCTTTTCCCGGTGACTCTGCTTTGCCTGCCTTCTTGCCATGTCTAATTCTCTTTAGAAACCCAGTAGCGTAGCCAATCACAGCTAGAGATCCTTATATTCCGAGAAACCCAGCCAATATTTATCCTACTCTTCTCTTACCTCAGTGCAGTTCAGCCAATCCCAGCCTAGGACATCAGAACCACCACCCATCCTTGAATGCAGTGCAATGTACTTAAAGACTGAGAGCAGATGGAGAAAAAGGGGGAAGCTAGTAATTTTTCTTACGCAGTGAAGTGAGATACTAAAAAACGTTCCTTTCTGGCCTTCCTGTTACTAACTGCTTCCTGAGCTTAGGACCTCATCTTAATGTTTCTGAAGGTCCACATAACGGAGCATCTGAATAAGAATACTTTGGCATCAACTATTTGGATATACAGTGGTGCCTCGCTAGACGATTGCCTTGCAGGACGAGGAAATCGCTAGACGATGACTTTTTGCGATCGCTAATGCGATCGCAAAACGATGGTCTCCTATGGGCGATTTTCGCTAGACGACGAGGTTTCCCCATTGGAATGCATTGACTAGCGGTCAATAGCTGTCAGTGCATTCCAACAGGGACCCGTGCTCGCTAGACGAGGTTTCCCTATGGACGATCTTCGCAAGACGACGACTTTTCCCTTGGAACGCATTGAAGAGATTTCAATGCCTTCCAATGGGAAAACGTGCTTCGCTAGATGATGTTTTCGCAAGACAGCGATTTCCGCGGAACAGATTAACATTGTCTAGCAAGGCACCACTGTATGAGTAGCTTTAATTTGCTTGGTTAGAAAACTGTTCTTCCAAAGTAAGTTGGTTTACTCAAGTAATTTACTGTAGACAAACTCCTACTTTCTATAAAAATCTGGTGCAATCCAGTTTTCCTTGTTGCCATGTTTATTTATTTAAAATATTTTTACCCCGCCTTTCTCCTTGAAAAGGATCTAAGGTGGCTTACAACAATGAAAAGCAATATTTAAAGTTGAAGGCAATGAGGATGCAATGGTGGTTAAGATAACTAAAAGACAATATTTAAAACTATGAACAATGAGTAAGGAGGCATCTTACATCATTAACAGGCAATATTAAGGCAAAGCTCAATAAGTATACAAAAAAAGGTCACTCTGAGAAATGGAAACTACAAAAATGGAAAACACAAGTAGTACTAACAATCCAGTCAAAGCAGTAATGCATCACAATCTATCTAAAAATCACACACACAGGTAGCTGGTTACTGAGGGAAGGCTTGCCTGAAGAGAAAGGTCTTTGCCTGCTTGTGGAAGGACAGCAAAGACGGGACCAAGCTGGCCTCCAGTGGGAGGGAGTTCCAAAGTCTGGGAGCAGCCACAGAGAAGGCCCTCTCCAGTGTCCCCACCAGATGTACCTGTGAATGTGGTGGGACCGAGAGAAAAGCCTCTCCTGATGATTTTAACACCAGAGCTGGCTCATAATGGGAGATGCGGTCTTTGAAATAGCTTGGATCCAGGCCATTTAGGGCTTTATAGGTTAAAGCCAGCACTTTAAATTGTGCTCGGTAACTGATCGGCATCCAACCGTATTATCTCACCATAAATACTTGGGTCCATGGAGAATCAGATCCATTGCTTCTCACATTTTAATCTCTTTACTCCTGTCAAGTTCCCCAACGAATTTCGGTAATAAATTGTTGTGGTAAAATAGGCACGCGACTATAGCACTGGAGTTCTTGATGCAGTGTGACATCGAGCGAAATACACATACAGTACTCTTTGTTTTCAACTTAGTTTTTCCTCCTGCTCCTCTTTTTCTTCACAAAGACTTTGGCTCCATCCCTTTATCTTCAACAGAAATGAAATGAAATTTTGTTTGCTTATATTTATAATTTTTTAAAAATAGGTTTACTTCCTTTTCTTGTTTTCCTTCACACTGCCCCCCCTCCCCCTTGTGTCCCCCATTTCTCAAAATTCACATGTTCAGCTGCTTGGTGCAAAGATCCGTCTGGCAACTGATTTACTTATTTATTTAATTTATATCCTGCCTATCTAACCAGAGGCCACTCTGGGCGGTTTACAACAAAACAAAAGGCAAACAATAAAACATCTAACCATAAAACGTAAGTACTAATATAAAAACAGATACAACATAACAAATTATAATAAAATACAACAACACTAAAACATTTAAGCATTTAAAATGATGGCATTATGATCTTACTGGCTAGTGCCAGAAATTAAGGGCTATGAAGTTAAGGGCTATGAAATATATATATTTAAGAAAGTTCATAAAACAATATAGATTGGAACCACATTCTATTCAGCCAAACTTTCTAAACTTGGGAGGTCATGGGAAACTTGCTGGTTGCAGGTAGGGTGGCCATATAACCTCTTTTAGGGAGTACAGACGTCTGTTTGGAAGACTAACAGAGGATAGCCCTGGTCTTGATGGGGTCCTCTTTGTGAAAGGTTATCCAGTCTAATTATAAGAATGGAGCACTTCGGCAGTCAAGTCAGCAGCAGGGCACAGAAATCTCCCAGTCACAGCTGTCTCCACCTGAGATTTTTTTGTCATTCCATTTCGATCATTAAAGCCATTTCTGATTGTGCAAATATCAATGTCATGCAAAGCAGTGTTCTCTCTTGATGACGAATAAATGACCATCCCTATTGCCTGGAGGAGGTTGGGGGCAGGATCCTAATTTCCCACATTGGCATATGTCTGGATACAACCCTGTTGATGGACTGGTGACATCAGAGAGAGACCAAAGGTGTGAATGCCCCATCACATTTTATCTAGCTATTATCAGAAGAGTTGGCTGGATAGCTCAGTGTTCTAGGTAGTTGGGAGTTCGAATTCCCCACTGTGCCTCCTGCGAGTGGAGCCAGTCTGGGTGGCCTTGGGCAAGCTGCACAATCCCAGGACAACCCCAGAAGAAGTCAATAACTTCTGTGTATTCTTTACCTAGAAAACTCTGGAAAGGGGTGCCATAAGTCAGAATTGACTTGACAGCATGCAATTATTATTATTATCAGAAGACTCACATGGGCTTTCCTTTATGCAAAATAAAATAAAATTAAATAATTATCACCTATAAGGCTGTTTTCAACTAAAATCAAAGGCTTTACTTGATCAACTTTTGTGCATCTTTTTCTGTAAATAATAAATAAATGAGAAGCAGCAGAAGCCAAGAAAAATGTTTTTAAATGATCAAGTGGCTTCGCGCCACTGCTTTCCTTTAACAGCAGTGTAATTTTATCACCGATCTTCCAAAACCTGTTGTCTACTCCTGTGTGCAAGGCTTTCCCATAACAAAACTTTAAAAGATCTCTCTGCTCCCCAGTGGGCAGTTATCATTGTATTCTAGCATCACATTTGCACATTAGCAGGGCTTTCTCCTATCAGCACATACGGTTTTCTTTTTTCCTTTTGCTTTGAAAGCCTAGAAGTAACACTCAGGTGGCGTCGAACCAATACCAAATGGGCGTGTCGCTTGCCGAACGACCCAGCCAGCTGGACAGGGTTCAGGTAAAATTTACTGGAAATGCATGAAATGCGCCTTGGGAAACGATTCTTTCAAATGTTCCCTCTGCAAGGCAAGACAGATTAAAACCTTGGCACCCATCAGAGCAAAAATTAAATAATCATGACATTTGGAAAGGGGAGGGGGGGGAAGGAGAGGAACGAAAAAAGATGCTTGACGTGAGAATCAGCTTGTCTTTTCTGATTTCAAGGAAGCTCAGATGCGGACACATTTATAGAACATGGGTGAGATCACTGGGAGCATTCAATTTCACATTTCCCTCTGTTGGGAAGGTCCCTTTTTGCTGTGCACCAGGGTCAAAGTAACATCTGTCTCCCAGTTGGGTGCCATCTTGTCCTTTGTTCGGCAACAGCACTCATCTGGATTTGAACACCCAGGAGTGCAGACAGAGGGAGAGAAGAAAAGTGGTTGATCCAGAAGGTTTATGTCCTTAAAATATGAAAATTGTATTGTTGTTCTGCAAATGCTCATTGCAAATATTCAGCCAATATGGTCAGACTAGGATGCAGGAGACCTGGGTTCAAATATCCACTTGGCCATGGAAACTCACTGGGGTGGGGTGGTTACGGAGACTGGTCCACCAGCCTACATCTCCTCTATATAACTTCCCCATGCCGTCGTTCTAATTCAGAATACACAGGAGGTAAGGAAGTATGCAGATAACTTGTTTCTGATCTGCCCATCAGTCAAGGAAGTGGGTATAAGGTCAGTCTGTACCAGAACGGCCAAAGATGAAATCCCTCGAGCTTTCCTGGGCAAGAGGAGTCTGAAATGCATTGCAGGGAACTCTGCGCGCAGGTTACGCACTTTTGGAGAAGCTGATTCTGTTTTTAAGATTAGCACAGTCCAAGAGCCTGCCTGCTCCCAACTGTCTAACTTGCATATCAATAAATGAACAGAATTTCTTTTCTGTCAATCTCTAGTAGTTCTTACAATGAAACTGATTCCGGTAAGCCCCTTGGAAAGCTATGTCTGCTTAGGGTAGTGGGCAGAAGGATCATGAAACAGCAAGTATCTTGTGTTATGGAGTCATGGAATGGCAGTCAGGTAGGCATCCCCCCAATTCTATCAGGCTCCCCTCCTTCATGTTTGGTCTGGCACTGCTTATGAGGTTGGTTGTACAAACAGCGGCAGTATCACTTGTGCAACAGGAGCCTGGCCCAAGCAAGGGAATGCTTACACAATTTTTGTTTAAACTCCAATAAAGAGCACTGGCCAATATAATTGAGGATGGGTGCATCTAAAAATGTGACCTAGACTCTTATCTTTGATGCAGTCTGTTTCATCTCGCACTTGAATAGTCCTTCCGTTCACATGGGAGACATTTTATCAAGCATGAGAAGGATCCAGACAGCACTAAGGTGCCACCACGTTTTTGTCTCTTTTGTACTTTACTTTATTTTATTTATACAGACATCACTTTAGATTACTCCAATTTCTACCCCTTTAAATTATTGATGTCCTTCCCCCATCCTCTCCTCCACATTTTGTTGCCGCCGCCATTCCGTGGACTGTGGCAACAATTCTTTTTTTATTTAGTTTCATAAGTGGCATAGCGCCACAGCAGTATACATCAACTTAAAATTGATACTCCCTTATATATGAAATAGCTTCGCCTCACTTATGAGAATATGTTTAAACAATTGTAAGAAGAGGAAAACAGAGGAGAACATTTCTCTGCTGCCTTTTTTACTGCTATAATTCACAGCATACATCACAGGGTTCTCACCAAAGAGAATACCACCCACAGCTCTATTTGGGAGTGAATTCAGGAACCACACAGAATACAGAACAATCGCACCGAATAAACTGCAGTCCTAGTGTTACGTCAGAAAGGACCTGCAGCTTACAAAAGGAGCTGGACGGATTCATCTCACTTAAAACTAGAAACTGGCATGAACTGGTTCATCCCAGTTTGTCCCAGTTCGTAAAGGTGGCAGCACAGGTGCTGCTGCTCTCCTCCACCTCCTCCTCAGCCAATCAGCCGCTCACCAGGCCCAGCTCGCTTGTTTTTTTCCACCTCCTCGACTGATCTCCCGGTCACGAGCAAGAGCACAGACTTCTTGGCTCCGCCCTTTTGTCTGAGTTGGAGATCAGCCAAGAGGGCGGGACAGGGAAGCCTGAGCTGTTGCCAGGACTGGAAGATCACGGAGACTGGGCCTGCTGACTGGCTGATTGAGCTAGAGGAGGCGGGAAGCAGCAGCATCTGTGCTGCTGCCTTTAAGAACTGGGACAAACTGGGACAAACTGGTCCATGCCAATCTCTACTTAAAAAAACATGTGGTTGCTGGAAAATAGAGTGAACCAAACCGTGTGAAAAGTGAGCTAAATAGCAAGGTATATGGTCATCTGATTGCCCTTTTTTAATCAACCCTCTCATAGATTTCCCAGGCCGTAAGTCCAATTTGGCCTGTGTTGACATCAGTTTGAAACGGTTCTTAAAAACAGTTCAACATGAACATATGTACATATTTTGAATGCATTTTTCCTATTGTACAAATTTCCACAAGTGTTTTTTCTAATAGAATGCATTCTCATGCACATCCCTCCTACCCAATTGATATGTTAGTACACTCTTTTCCTTAATGTACATCTTTGCACATAGTTTTTGGGTTGAGAACATTCTGAAAACTGCATAGCTGAAAGTGTAGGTAACTCCCGGTTTGCTTACAACTTCCGCAGATCCAAATTTGGTAAGTTTGTATGTATAATCAAACCTGATGAATTTCTCCTACCTCTTTAAATATAACTGGGGTACCTTCTGCTGCTATTAATTTCCGTCCCTCTTTTCTGCTTAGATTTTGCTAAACAAACCTATTAAATCAACCCATTTTTCTACTGAAAACACTCAATTTGAAAATAAAAGATAATAACTTGACGATATACTGATGCCGAGTGTTCCATCCCTCACAGATTAAATGAGCCTTGCTTGAGATCATCAAAAATAATAAAACCATTAGTAGACTTTGGAATGTAAGAGACAATTGCAGAAAATAGTTTTCTCCCGTTCTATACCTTAATAATAATGGAATCAAATAATAATACCAATAACGAATACGCTGATGACCATGATGAATGGAGGGAGTTCTTAGTGATGCAGGAAATTGAAAACGGACTGAAGAAGGTCTGAAAATAAAGGACGGAACAAAATTGAACATATTGTTTTGTGAACAAGTTTTTTCCCCCCATTTACCCAGAGCAGATGTCGTTTTTAGAGTCTTGGGCTCAATTTCTCAAGCTAGTTCGCTAATGCTGTAGGATGAATTGTTTCTATCTCTTCCTTTAAACTAAGGAATTCTGATATTTTCAGAGCACACAGTGCAATGGGGCTAAAATGCATAGAATTATAGAATAACTGAGTTGGAAAGGGGCCTATAAGGCCATCTAGTCCAACCCCTGCTTAATACAGGAATTTGAATTAAAGTCTATCTGACAGATTTTCTTTTGAATGGCTCCAGTGTTGGAGCACTCACCACCTCCTGAGGTCATTGGTTCCATTGCCGTACTGCTCTAACAGGTAAGATTTTTTCCCCTGATATTCAACCAAAATCTGGCTTCCTGTAGCTTGAGCCCCTTGTTACGTATTCTGCACTCTGGGATGATCGAGAACAGATTCTGCACTTCCTCTGTATGACTGCTACCTTTCACGTATTTGAAAAGTATTTGAAAAACATCTCCCCTTGGTCTTCTTTCCTCACAGAGCTTGGTTTCCATTTCCCTGATCAGTCTTGTTGCCCTCCTCTGAACTTCCTCCAGTTTGCTGACATCAAGAACTGAACACAGGACTTGAGATGAGGCCTAACAAGTGCCAAATAGAGGGGGACTAGTACCTCATGGGATTTGGTGACTATACTTCTGTTAATGCATCCTAAAATCTCACGCCTTTTTCGCAGCCACATCGCCCTGTTGGCTCACATGCAGGCATCCTGTTGTTATCTAGACTCCTGAGAGCATCAGAACTGGTACCTCCAACTTGTTGCCGTTCTCAATTTTAAAGTATCGTATCTTTATCTTTAAAACCCCTGAGAGCCTAGGTTTATATCATGTTGGGAACCACCTTCCGCCGTACAATCATGCTTGAGCTTCATGACCATCCCGTCTGTCCTTATGCAGACACTACCTTCAAGAGACTTTGGATGGACCAGGATCCAGTTGTAGAACTTCGACCAAATACTTCTATTTCTATTTCTGGCCAGTCACACAACACTTCCCCGGAAACCAAAGTACCTTGAACACAGGGCTAACTGCTATAAGTGAGACCCTGGAAAGGTGAAGAAGACAAAAGAACAACAGTTGGCTAAACATATCATCGACCTTTCAAGGAATGCATTAATTGGTGCAAAATTAATTAATTAATTAATTAACTAACTCAACATGGAAAGAACATGGAAACAGACAGACATTATGTTGGCACTTTTCAAATACATACAGAGGAGGGGGCGGGCTCTATTCTCAATCATCCCAGAGTAGAGGACACCTAATAATGGGCTCAAGCGACAGGAAGCCAGAATTCGGTTGGATATTAGGAAAAACTTCCTAAGTGTTTGAGCAGTACAACAATGGAACCAATGACCTCAAGAGGTGGTGAGCAGTCTAATGCTGGAGGCATTCATGAGAAAACTGGACAACCCTCTGTCAGATCTGCTTTGATTTGGATCATTCCATGATTCTGTGATTGCTAGGTTTGACTGCATGCTCACCAAGGTCTGGAAATAGGTTTATTTGTTTGATTTTAAGATCATTGAAAAGTGAAGGTTTATTCCATTTATCACAATGCGCTGAAAGCGATGATTGACCACGGAGGAAGTGGGCTACAGAGCATCAAAAATGCCTAGCATTGCTTGGCAGCATGGAGACAATGGAAAATCAAAATAAAGACAGTATTCCTCAACACCAGGGTCCTCCTCACCCCGAAGTCTGTGCCATTTTTGCAGTTCATGATTAAGAATCCTGGAAGCAAAATGCTCGGGTGAGCAAACACCTTCAGAGAAGGTCCCGTGGCCTTTCTCGCGTGGTTCTCTGGGGGTCAGCAAGTTTGAAGTATTACAGCCACGAAGAGCAAATGAAAACTTCAAAAGGCTTGCTGTCTATCACCCTGCATCACTAAATCTTTTTTTTTCTTCCCCCTCCAACAATCCTGGGCAGTGAATTATGGAAGCATGGAATTGACTTACACTTCATTTCGAGCCGTAGTCAGTTACTCTGTCAAACACAACAGCATTCTGAAAAAGTCTATAAAAATATATGACAGACGGAAGTGGCAACCCCTACATCTTTTTACATGGATATAATGCTTGGAAGTAATAGGCTGGCTTCTAAGGATGAAAAGGGAGGGCAGCTTTGGAAAGAATCAGGGCTTGTGCTTTGCAATTAAGGAAAAAGGGAATACCTCGGGGGCGGGGGGGGGGAGAGAATTGGAAGTACCACTGGAAGAAAATGATTAAAAATTTAATTTGTGTCATTTCTGTCATGGAGGGCACCCCCCCCTTTTTTTTTCCTACTTCAGGCAACATAATTCCACTTTTTTTTGCTGTTGTTGCGAAGGTAGAATAGTCACAAGAGAAACACAATATGGTATATTTCGGCAGGGGCCTAGTATTCTGCCTGGCTATTTTGCTGAGGTACGATTTTTTCCCACCGAATTCAGCACAAAGCGTTTTCCTAACAATCTTGTTAAACCTATGGCCTTATGGGCAATAAGGAACCTTAAATTTAAGGGTTACAGCTAGGGCTGAAAGGTTTATGGTAAAATATTGTTTTCTCACAGTAACACACATAGCATATTTCATGCATGTTGTCAAAGACGTGGGTATTTCACAATCAAATATGAAATATTTATTAATCTGGGAAGCATTTTGAATTCCTTTCTAGCCTTAGGGGCAGCTGGCACATCGCAAATGCTATAGGCGAGGGAGATGGTGGTCACATGACTGCATAAGCAAGGGAGAAAATGAGGATTACAGAGATTCTGACTGAAACTTGGCTGGGGAAACTTTCATTCACCCTTTTAAAAAGAAAGAACAAGTTGCTAGATCTCATGGCAAGCTGCTAAATCTCATCTTCCTTTAAATGGAGGAACTGAAATTAGAGTCTTGGATGGCCTCAAGATAGTTTTTTTTTTTTTAAACCATTTTCTGTATACCTCAGACAAAGTCCAAGAGTTTGGAAAAGTTACATTTTTTTGACTAAAACTCCCAGTATCTATGCTGGCTGTTTGGTTCTCAGAGCTGTATACCACCCAAAGTAACTTTTTCCAAACTCTGTGATTATGCCTGCTGTTTAATACAGTGTGTGTGTGTGTGTGTGTGTGTGTGTGTGTGTATGTGTATATATATATATATATATGTATATGTATATGTATATGTATGTATATGTATGTATATATGTATATATATGTGTGTGTATATACACACACACTGTATTAAACAGCAGGCATAATCACAGAGTATGTATTATTGCTACCATAAATGAGTGTCTTCCAAAGTGAGTAACCACATATATAAAATAATATATGTGATTGATATATATATATCACAATCACATATATTATTTTATATATGTGGTTACTCACTTTGGAAGACACTCATTTATGGTAGCAATAATACTTATCAAGACTGTCAAGATGCCTATAATTTATGGTAAATCTTTCCAGGATTTTCTAGATATAGAATACTCAGAAGTGGTTTGCCATTCCCTTATTCTGGGGATGTCTTGTAGGTCATGCAAGGGTATCCAGGCCAGACAGTCTCCTGGAACATGCAGTGACGAATTGAACTCCTGATCTCTGGTTCTGCAGCCAGATACCCAACTCACTGAGATCACCCTAAGTTGGAGGAGACCTGACGGCACATCACACCAACAAGTATTGTTTCACAAGAGTGCCTGTGTTCAGGCACACATAACTGAGGCATGTCTTGGCACCTCAATTAGCCACAACTGGCTATCCTAATTTAGGTAAAACCCATTCAAGCAGTAGGAAGATTTTGGCTGCTCTAATATAACAACTGATTTCACCGGTCAAGCTAGGAGGTTAGAAAGGTTGCCTTCCTTGACTACAAGTCCCATAAGCCCACAGATAGAATAGCCCATGCTGGCTGGGGATTTCTGGAAGTTGTTGTCCATAGAAATAGTTATCTAGAAAAGTAATCCTTCAAAGTATAACTTCTATGAAATATTGGTTCAGCCCAAAGGAATGGTACTAAGAAAGAGCATAGCTCTGAGTAAGAGATTTGAATCAGAAAGAGTGGGAGATCTGAAGAGGTCATGGTTGCTTTTGCCACTTAGATAGCTAAGGCCCTTGCAAATTAGTCTAGCTGTAATTTCTATCTGTTCATGTTGAGGCGGGGGAGTGAATCCACTTAGTGAATTCATGTATATGCAATTGAATTGATATTTTATTCCAAGGTTTTGAAGAGTGCATATAGATTCTTCTATGTTATGGATGCCCAGCTCAGTTGAGGAAGATATCTTGGATTTTTGTCTGAATTTGAAGTCCAAAAGGACACTTGAACGTTGCAATTTCTGCAAGCAAGTTCTGTGTTGGTGTTGATGCTGAGGACTTGAGTGCACAAATTGCAGCATTTTGTTGCTATAATAATTGCTCATGTGGTCTGTTATATAACTGTGAGTAAGAAGACACTCCTTTTGTAAAATTGTGTTAGCAAGGTTCATCAATGGATATCTAAGTAAATAAATAGCCCAATAGAACTTAAAGGTGTTACATGTTCTCTGGCCAACCAAGGGCCACAGGCTCTCCATGTGAATGCACGTCTCCATGTATTTGTCTGTATCGTTGTGTGCACATGTAAAAAATTAATGCACCCCCAAACCACAGAAACTTCTGTTCTTACATCTGTTGGAGCCTTGCTTACTTGCAGAATAGTTATGTGACAATAATAATAATAATAATAATAATAATAATAATAATAATAATAATAATAATAATAATAAATACCCTTTACTTTGTGTGATTTGGAGGGAGAGCGTTTTTTTGGTATTATTTTATATTCACAGGGCATTGTAAAGTGCCCCTCCTAAAGTAATAATAATAATAAAAAAAAATGCCCCATGGTGAGCTGGTGCTGCGTGAAAGGTAATTAGGTGGCACTTTGTTAAAAGTCAGCAGCAAAATCTAACAAAGCCAAGCCTCAGATTTATATGCATGTAACTGTATAATACATAATTGTCAACTGTTCCGAAAAGATCTAATTTTGATAATGCCTATTGAGATTGCTTGTCTGTTTTGTTAATGAGGGGCCTAAGAAACACTTGGCTTGACAGCTCGAAACGGTAGCACTGCTGAGTGCAGCCAGAGAAGGCAGAACCAGAGGAATGCAATATTTTTCCCCTGCTTTGTAAAAAGAGAGAGAGAGAGAGAGAGAGAAACCTTTCTCAGAAATGAGAAAGAAAAATGGAGTATTCACAGTTTACAGCAGACTTCAAATTATCCTGCTGCAATATTAACAATGCTTCACAACAACATATTCATCCACTTTTGGCAATTTATAATTGATGGGTGCAGTTTTGCTCCCGAGTCAGCATTTCCAGAGCTCCGTGGCAAACCAGCTGCACACCTGCAAAGGGGAGCAACAGGCAAGAAGGAAGAAGCTGTACACCCAAAGCGGAAAGAAATCTTCCCTGCTTCTCCTTCTCGTCCTTCCTTCCTTCCTTCCTTCCTTCCTTCCTTCCTTCCTTCCTTCCTTCCTTCCTTCCTTCCTTCCTTCCTTCCTTCCTTCCTTCCTTCCTTCCTTCTAAACATCAACATTACAAATGCACTTCTCCCTTCAACAATGTTGGGGATGAGGGGTGCTGGACCTCCATGTAGTTCAAAATGCATGCATAACTCTTATGCCCCCCCCCAAACATAACAAAGCATGAACAGCTGACACACACACACACACACACAGAACAGATGAGTTTACTGTATTAATTGTGCAGCTGCCCGAGCACCCCCCCCCCCACCTGCCATGTGGAACTGCCATGCCAGGAGAGGGGACTAACTGGGCCACCACCATCAGACTGGGGGGCCACCACAGCACCACCACCACCAGGGGCCTCGGTAAGTGCAAGATCCACCTTTCTCAGGCCACTTCCTGGAGACGGGTAGCAGCACAGGGCTTGCTGAATATTTACATACTGAATATATATTTATTGAAATATGTATTTATTGAAATGGTGATTGATCGATCGATTGGAATATTTATTTCGTTATTGAGAAAAAAATGTGCATAACCAGAACCGTGCTGCTCAGACCCGTGCAATTCACGAAATAAGTGTATTTCAATTCCCTGCTCTCTCATGTGATTTCTTCTTATATGTAAAGGTAAGAGCAGTCACCAGACAATTGATGTCATTTATTTTACAAGGTATAATTAGTGACGTCTATGTTGGCTTGGGCATGTCGTGGGAATGGCTGATGGTCAGATTCCAAAAGATCTCCTGTATGGAGAATTAGTGCAGGGAAATCGCCCCAGAGGGAGACCACAGCTGCGATACAAGGAGATCTGCAAGCGGGATCTGAAGGCCTTAGGAATAGACCTCAACAGATGGGAAACCTTGACATCTGAGCGTTCAGCCTGGAGGCAGGCGGTGCATCACGGCCTCTCCCAATTTGAAGAGACCCTTGTCCAGCAGGCCGAGGCCAAGAGGCAGTCCCAAAAGCAGCAAAATCAGGGAGCTGGACAGGGGACAGATTGTACTTGTCTTCAATGTGGAAGGGATTGTCACTCTCAAATTGGCCTTCTCAGCCACACTAGACGCTGTTCCACATCCTCCATACAGAGCATGTTACCATAGTCTCTCGAGACGGAAGGATGCCTAATCAATTAGCGATAGAACCCTTTGCCTATTTTGTTCCTGCAGGCATGAATGACAGATTTCAAGATTTTACTCCACATTTTGTGAGGTTCCAAGGTTGTGAAACTTTTTTTTTCCTTTTGCTTTGCAAAAAATTAGCAAGTGGTAGGGAAGGAGGGAGCAGAATTGGGGGTGGGGGGGGAGTTAATCTCTTCACACCTTATAACTAATTCTGTCTCTGCTGCCTCTTATAAGTGTTTGTGGGCACATGGTTTGTTTTGTTTTCCTGAAAGTTGAAGCTCTTAACCCTTGGAAGGTCTTGCACGTCTTTGAGGGAAGGCTAGAAGCTACGGTATGATGGAGTAAAATTTAGTTACTAACTGTGGGAGTGGTTTCTCTCCTCCCATTGTGTTGGCATCCCCAATCCCTCATGGGCAGCTGGATAAAGGAATGGCCGAGAGAGAGAAAGGAAGTTCTTGATGGTAATTTAAAAATCCCTCAGCCAATGTGATTGGCTGAAACCTTAGAGTCAACAGTAGCATCACCACTGACATCACAAACTAACTTTCTCGAGATGTTCAAAAACACACCTGTTTTTGCTATTGACTTGGTTTGCCATTTTTAGTATGGTATTTGTTTGATTCTTATAAATATCTCTGTAATTATTTTTAGTTTTTAAATCTTGTCTTTTAATGATGTAAGCTGCCTTGGGTCGTTTTTAAGTAAATAAATAAATCAAATTGTTGTGTTTTCCAGATGGTTAAATCCAACACAATCCCTTTACCCCCTGCTGATTCAGTTTTGCGGGTAGAAGAGCATGTCCATTCCACCAGATCAGTGGAAGCTGGTAGCTCCTATGACAATGAGGTGGTGAATCCATTCTGTGTTTTAGGGACGTGGTGGCACTGCGGGTTAAACCGCAGAAGCCTCTGTGCTGCAAGGTCAGAAGACCAGCCGTCGTAAGATCGAATCCACGCAACGGAGTGAGCTCCAGTCGCTTGTCCCAGCTCCTGCCAACCTAGCCATTCGAAAGCATGTAAAAATGTGAGTAGATAAATAGGTACCACCTCAGTGGGAAGGTCATGACGTTCTGTGTCTAGTCGCGCTGGCCACGTGACCACAGAAACTGTCTACGGACAAATGCTGGCTTTACGGCTTGGAAACGGGGATCAGCACCGCCCCTAGAGTCAGACACGACTGGATTAAATGTCAAGGGGAACCTTTACCTTTACCTTTTACCTTAAAGAAGCTATCCAAGGTGCTTGAACTGTATTGCTAAAATAGGTTCAGAACCTTGGAGAGCTGCTTGGATTGAAATCTAGGGTGGATACACGGTTCCACCAATGCTGAGGCCATTGGTGGCGCACTTCATCAGATACATCTTCAAAGTTTCCTCTCCACCAACAGTTAATATTAGACACCAGACACAGCAGTCTGAAGCCTCCATATCCCTTTAGACTGTAAAGGGCAAATTCCTACTCATTTGCTACTCATGTGTAAGGCCAACTGGGCAGATGTTTTACATTCTGGTGCTCCGCCCTTCAAACAGTTGGTCATGTGACGGATTTCACCCTTAGCGCGTGCCTATTCACACACCACACCACACTGTGTATAATGGATAAAATCTTGTGTCAGCTCATTAACATGTATGGAAAATTTTGGCAAAGAATTTCTCAGTCATCATTAGTGGTATCTTGGGATGTGCATGCATCCCACCAGTTAAGATTTGGGGTTCACAATGTTCATCCCAAACAAGAGGGGAGGGTCTTGTGCTGCCTAAATTTGTTGGGTTGCAACAATGTCCAAGGCAGTGTTGAATTCCAGTCTTAAAGAAGCCAAAATCCCCTCCTAAGTCCTCCCAGTGTGGTGTAATCGATAGAATGATGGACGAGGACTCTGGAGAACAGGGCTCAAATCCCTACTCAGCCATGGAGACTCACTAGGGAAAACAGGTAAAGCCACTTCTTAAATATCTCACTTACCTGGAAAACCCTGTTAGGGTTGCTATAAGTTGGTTCCGACTTGACAGCACACAACACAACAAAGAGAAGTCTACAGAAGGGGGAAAAATGATGTTATAGAACTGTGAAAGTTATCATGATTCCAGCCAAAGTGTGTTCCTTCACATTGTGAGGTAAGTGTGTGTTAACTCACTTCATAGAATCATAGAATAATTGAGTTAGAAGGAGCCTATAAGGCCATCAAGTCCAACCCCCTGCTCAATGCAAGCATCCATATCAAAGCAGATCTGACAGATGGTTGTCCAATTTTCTCTTGAATGCCTCCAGAGTTGGAGCACTCACCACCTCTCAAGGTGATGGCTTCCACTGTCGTACCGCTCTAACAGTTAGGAAGTTTTTTTAATGCACTTCTGAATACAGTATATCATATCCATAGTTGTGTTTCTGTTTTGTGCCTAGGATTCTCACATGAAATTGCATTTTTGGGATTCCTTCTGAGGTGTCTGAGGTAGATGAAGTTACACCCACCCCAAGAAAGCATAATAGATTTTAACTAGCATGGATGGGTAGTCCTCCGACCACTTCCACCTCCCTCCTCTAATCTCCCGTTCTTGTTTTTTTTAACCCAATTTATATACTGCTGCAATGCATTATTAATTTCCGTTTGAGGCATATGACTTTCACAGGGCTAATCTATTTTTTACACAGAGTAGGAGAGGCTCCAGACATCGTACAAATGGAAATACTCCCCGGAAGCAATACAAACAAAAAAATGATATTGGCAAAGATGATGGCTTTACATTGTTTCTGAGCAAACAGTACGCTCTGTGTTGAAAGTTAATACTTTAATTAGACCAGATGCCACAAAACCTAGCACCTTGGGTAATAAATGTGATCCACTGAGCGCTCCCCTACTTTAAAAAATAAAAATTAAAAAAAAATAGATCCAGCTTAAAGTAAAGAATTGGGAAGAAGGAGATGACAAGGGATATGTATTTAAAAATCTGTATCTAAATATTGGGATATACATGATTAAACCATCCTGAGAATTAGTCAGGAGGACTGAGCAGCTGAGATATTTGCCTAATTCTAGCTGTTTGTTCCTCGCCTTCAAGGAAAATTAGGTATGGCTGCTGCGTGCTAAGTATGTTTCTTTTTCAGCCGAACGACAGGTATAATGATTTCGTGGGTCTAAGAGATAATTTCGGAAAGGAGATGTTAAACTGGGAGCCAACGCCGGTGACTTGATTGAAGGCAGAATTCTAAAGGAAGTAAATAAAAAATCCCGGTAATGTTTATTTGTAGTTTGTTGCTGACCTCCTGAATCATATTAAGCGCAGCTTTGATGTCCCGGATTAGACGGTTTTTAATATTTGAAAAATGCCATGGCTATGGAGAAGGCGCTGGGTGAAAGCGTCAAGCGGAGACTTGAAATGTGCCGTCATTAACGCATGCGGTGCTGCATGAATAGTAAATATTTTAAAATGATACCCATGCCATGGCTGCCCTGGCTCATGAATTATCCAGCACTCCCCGCCTTCATCTTCATATTGATGCTTTCACATTTAGTTATATTTTTTACCTCCAAGAACAAGGAGTGGTTGGGAAGAAGGGAAAGCCTTTTGCATGCATTTAATAATACCTACCGCTCGCAGGAAAAGAGGAAAACCAAATACGAGATGGATTCATGCCCCACAGGAAGCCAGAGGCCTGGGTTTGCAAGAGCTGAGCAGGGCTGTTGAGGACGGGACATTTTGGAGACGGCTCATTCATGGGGTCGTCATACGTCGGAGACAACATGACCGCACATAAGAACAACAGCGACAAGCCCGCTGGTAGTCACCGTGTTTATTTTCTTCCTTCGCAATCATTTCATTACTTTGTTTCACAAAGCTTTAAATCTTCACCCAAGACTTCATTTTCCTCCAGTCCCTACTTCGCCACTAGCTATTATTTTGTTCTAATAACTCCGACTTTTGTTCCTTCCTTCTTCCTGTTACCCATTCTATCACATTCTTTCTCATAATCATTCATCATCTTGCTTTATTATTTATTAAAAAAAAACACCCCAAAACCCACCACCCTCATAGGTGAGAACACGGGAGAGGGCCTTTTCTGCGGCTGCTCCCAGACTTTGGAACTCCCTCCCACTGGAGGCCAGCCTGGCCCCATCTTTGCTGTCCTTCTGCAAGCAGGCCAAGACATTTCTCTTCAGGCAGGTTTTCTCTTAAAAACTGGTGGTCTGGGAGGGGTTATTAAATGGATTGTAGCATTCTGTCATTTTAAATGTGTTTTAGTATTGATTTTATTCCTGTTTTTAATGTTTAATTATTTTTAAATATCTGTATACCTACTGTTTTTAGCTTTTAAATATTGTCTTTTTAATGATGCAATCCGCCTTGGGTTCTTTTTAAGGAGAAAGGTAGGATAAAAACATTTTAAATAAATAAACCAAATATATAGGATTTTTAGTGTATCTGAAGTGTATCACATACTTTAGCTCAGTGATCCTGACAACAACTCTGTAAGGTAGATCTAGCCATATTAACGATGGAGTCTCCGCAGAAAAACTGATGTGTCTTATTATATAATATCCTGGATTCCTGGCTAGGGTGAAATTTGGATTAGGGGGGTCTGTCAGTTCATCGTTTGTTAATCTAAACACCAGGAGACATCCTGGCAGTAACACAATATCCGTATCCTCTTGATAACATTAGATGTTTCTGCTGGATAGCTCAGTGGTTTGGCTAGAGGTTGGGAGTTCAAATCCCCACAGTGCCTCTTTGGCAGGGGCTGGACTCGATAATTCCAGCTCTGCAGTTCTAAGATGATGGTGATGCTTGCATTGCAAGTTTGTTTGCTGCAAAAAGGTTAACATTGTAGGGGTTTCCCCCTTTCTTTTCTTTTTTTCTTTTTTCTTTGACCATATTCAAACTATGAGACACTTGCCTTTATCTCTTTGCCAGGCTGTGGGGGAATCCTTGTTCGGTCTCACGTTCAGAAATGAGGAGGCTGAATTGTTGCCTTATAGCTGCACAAGAGTGAGGGTTGAATTTCCCTTTCTCACTTCAAAGTCTTTAGCAAAACAGTCACGGAAGAGCCAACATTTAATAACATTTAACATCCAACCTTCCATAAATATCCAACATTTAGTAACAGTTCACTCTGTAAAATCATTCCTTGTTTCACTGGTTAAGGACAGCCTCGGATTCTGTTAATTTTATCCTTCTTTTCACAGCATGGAAATGCTACACGACAACTCGCAAATCCCCACACCTGGCCGTGGAGATTCCGAGAGGTGTCGTCCAAAGAAGTAACTTTTTCAAATGTGAGTTCCAAACACCAGTGGGCCTAAAAACATTGTTTCTTTGGAAGGCTGTCCTCTGTTCATGTTCCAGAGTTTTACATTTCTGGTTCAGGAGTTAAACTGCTTCAGCAGGCTCAAGAGAGGGAAAGGGAGGCAGGGCTTTGTATTTTGTATTCAGAGGCGGGAAGATAGGATTGATTAGTGATGGATAGCTTGACAGTCACCCCAGACCAGAAAGTAGCCACACCTACTAGAGGCAGCATGCCAGGTTGTAAAAACTCCCAACAGCTTGAAGGGCTGTGCAGTCCATGTCTGATTTAAATGCCAAGAACCCATTCATGGAAAATAACACGTGGACAGCCTGTTCTGCCTTCTCTGATCTCTGCCTCACTCCACTCAGGGGAGATGGATGATCATCCTGTTGCAGTTACAATAATCACTTCTGCGGCTATATAAATTTGCCTATGGAACTTTGTGCAAATCTGAGCTCTCTGTTGTCTTCCTTTCCAGTGCTGTGGAAAGGGTCACCTTAACACAATAGCCCCACCGGAGTGCAACCTGTTATTAATTAAAAATAGGAAAGGCACAGAAGAAAGCAGAGGGAAACCACTCTTCATTTCCAGTTGAGACACAGTCTGTGGCACTTCCCTTGAACTGCCTGGAGAGAGGGTCTCTCTGAAGTGTAGTGTTACGTGAACACATTCCATATGCGTTGTCTCCAACACATTTTTGGTATCACCTGGCAGGACAAAGTTCCAAATAGAGAAGTCCTAGAACGACCTGGAATTTTTAGCATGTATACATTACTGAAACAGCGACATCTACGTTGGCTCAGGCATGTTGTGAGAATGGCTGACGGTCGGATTCCAAAATATCCCCTGTATGGAGAATTAGTGCAGGGAAATCGCCCCAGAGGGAGACCACAGCTGCGATACAAGGAGATCTGCAAGCGGGATCTGAAGGCCTTAGGAATGGACCTCAACAGATGGGAAACCCTGACATCTGAGCGTTCAGCCTGGAGGCAGGCGGGGCAGCATGGCCTCTCCCAATTTGAAGAGACCCTTGTCCAGCAGGCCGAGGCCAAGAGGCAGTCCCGAAACCAGCAAAATCAGGGAGCTGGACGGGACAGATTGTGTTTGTCTTCAGTGTGGAAGGGATTGTCACTCTCAAATTGGCCTTCTCAGCCACACTAGATGCTGTTCCAAGTCATTCAGAGCACGTTACCATAGTCTCTCAAGACTGAAGGATGGCTAATCGTTGTTGTTGTTTAGTTGTTAAGCCGTGTCCGACTCTTCGTGACCCCATGGACCAGAGCACGCCAGGCCCTCCTTTCTTCCACTGCCTCCCGGAGTTGGGTCAAATTCATGTTGGTAGCTTCGATGACACTATCCAATCATCTCGTCCTCTGTCGTCCCCTTCTCCTCTTGCTTTCACACTTTCCCAACATCAGGGTCTTTTCCAGTGAGTCTTCTCTTCTCATGAGATGGCCAAAGTATTGGAGCCTCAGCTTCAGGATCTGTCCTTCCAGTGAGCACTCAGGGTTGATTTCCTTCAGCATGGATATGTTTGTTCTCCTTGCGGTCCAGGGGACTCTCAAGAGTCTCCTCCAGCACCACAATTCAAAAGCATCAATTCTTCGGCGGTCAGCCTTCTTTATGCTCCAGCTCTCACTTCCATACATCGCTACTGGAAAAACCAGAGCTTTGACTATGCGGACCTTTGTCAGCAAGGTGATGTCTCTGCTTTTTAAGATGCTATCTAGGTTTCTCGTCGCTTTCCTCCCAAGAAGCAGGCGTCTTTTAATTTCGTGGCTGCTGTCACCATCTGCAGTGATCATGGAGCCCAAGATAGTAAAATCTGTCACTGCCTCCATATCTTCCCTTTCTATTTGCCAGGAGGTGATGGGACCAGTGGCCATGATCTTAGTTTTTTTGATGTTGAGCTTCAGACCATTTTTTGCGCTCTCCTCTTTCACCCTCATTAAGAGGTTCTTTCATTCCTCCTCACTTTCTGCCATCAGAGTGGTATCATCTCCATATCTGAGGTTGTTGATATTTCTTCCGGCAATCTTAATTCCGGCTTGGGATTCCTCCAGTCCAGCCTTTCGCATGATGTGTTCTGCATAGAAGTTAAATAAGCTGGGGGACAATATACAGCCTTGTCGTACTCCTTTCCCAATTTGGAACCAATCAGTTGTTCCATATCCAGTTCTAACTGTTCCTTCCTGTCCCACATAGAGATTTCTCAGGAGATAGATAAGGTGGCCAGGCACTCCCATTTCTTTAAGGACTTGCCATAGTTTGCTGTGGTCCACACAGTCAAAGGTTTTTGCGTAGTCAATGAAGCAGAAGTAGATGTTTTTCTGGAACTCTCTGGCTTTCTCCATAATCCAGTGCATGTTAGCAATTTGGTCTCTAGTTCCTCTGCCCCTTCGAAATCCAGCTTGTACTTCTGGGAGTTCTCGGTCCACATACTGCTGAAGCCTGCCTTGGAGGATTTAGAGCATAACCTTGCTAGCGTGTGAAATGAGTGCAATTGTACGGTAGTTGGAGCATTCTTTGGCACTGCCCTTCTTTGGGATTGGGATGTAGACTGATCTTTTCCAATCCTCTGGCCACTGCTGAGTTTTCCAAACTTGCTGGCATATTGAGTGTAGCACCTTAACAGCGTCATCTTTTAAGATCTTAAATAGTTCAACTGGAATGCCATCACCTCCACTGGCCTTGTTGTTAGCCATGCTTTCTAAGGCCCACTTGACTTCGCTCTCCAGGATGTCTGGCTCAAGGTCAGCAACCACACTATCTGGGTTGTCCGGGACATCCATATCTTTCTGGTATAATTCCTCTGTGTATTCTTGCCACCTCTTCTTGATGTCTTCCGCTTCTTTGAGGTCCCTACCATTTTTGTCCTTTATCATGTCCATCTTTGCACAAAATGTTCCTTTAATATCTCCAATTTTCTTGAACAGATCTCTGGTTTTTCCCTTTCTATTATTTTCCTCTATTTCTTTGCACTGTTCATTTAAGAAGGCCCTCTTGTTTCTCCTTGCTATTCTTTGGAAGTCTGCATTCCATTTTCTGTAACTTTCCCTATCTTCCTTGCATTTTGTTTCCCTTCTTTTCTCTGCTATTTGTAAGGCCTCGTTGAACAGCCACTTTGCTTTCTTGCATTTCCTTTTCTTTGGGATAGTTGTTGTTGCTGCCTCCTGTACAATGTTACGGGCCTCCATCCATAGTTCTTCAGGCACTGTGTCCACCAAATCGAGTTCCTTAAATCTGTTCTTCACTTCCACCGTGTATTCATAAGGGATTTGGTTTAGATTATACCTGACTAGCCCAGTGGTTTTTCCTACTTTCTTCAGTTTAAGCTTGAATTTTGCTATAAGAAGCTGATGATCAGAGCCACAATTGGCTCCAGGTCTTGTTTTTGCTGACTGTATAGAGTTTCTCCATCTTTGGCTGCAGAGAACATAATCAATCTGATTTCGGTATTGCCCATCTGGTGATGTCCATGTGTAGAGTCGCCTCTTGTGTTGTTGGAAAAGAGTGTTTGTGATGACCAGCTTGTTCTCTTGACAAAACTCTATTAGCCTTTGCCCTGCTTCGTTTTGAACTCCAAGGCCAAACTTCCCTCTTGTTCCTTTTATCTCTTGACTCCCTACTTTAGCATTCCAGTCCCCTCTAATGACAAGAACATCTTTCTTTGGTGTCAGTTCTAGAAGGTGTTGTAAGTCTTCATAGAATTGGTCAATTTCAGCCTCTTCAGCATCGGTGGTTGGTGCATAAACTTGGATTACTGTGATGTTGAAAGGTTTGCCTTGGATTCGTATTGAAATCATTCTCTCATTTTTGAGATTGTATCCCAGTACAGCTTTTCCCACTCTTTTGTTGACTATGAGGTCTACTCCATTTCTTCTACGGGATTCTTGCCCACAATAGTAGATATGATAATCGTCTGAATTGAATTCGCCCATTCCTGTCCATTTTAGTTCACTGACGCCCAGGATGTCAATGTTTATTCTTGCCATCTCCTGTTTGGCCACATCCAGTTTACCAAGGTTCATAGATCTTACATTCCAGGTTCCTATGCAGTATTTTTCTTTGCAGCATCGGACTTTCCTTTCACTTCCAGGCGCGTCCGCAGCTGAGCGTCCTTTCGGCTTTGGCCCAACCACTTCATTAGCTCTGGAGCTACTTGTCCTTGTCCTCCGCTCTTCCTCAGTAGCATGTTGGACGCCTTCCGACCTGAGGGGCCCATCTTCCAGCGTCATATCTTTTAGCCTTTTGTTTCTGTCCATGGAGTTTTCTTGGCAAAGATACTGGAGTGGCTTTCCAGTTCCTGCTCCAGGTGGATAGCGTTTAGTCAGAACTCTCCACTATGACCTGTCCGTCTTGGGTGTCCCTGCACGGCATAGCCCACAGCTTCTCTGAATTACTCAAGCCCCTTCGCCATGACGAGCCAGCAATCCGTGAAGGAGAACTGTTACCAGGGTAAATTATTCAGCTGGTCTGGGAAAGAGGAAGCAGAACCAGAAGAAGGAAGAGAGAGAAAACAAGGGAAGGAGAGGAAAGGAGGGGTGACGTCCAGTGTGGTTCTTTCCCATCTTGAGTGGACAGACCAGTCCTAAGCAGTCAGGCGTATAAAATCTGAGGCACACAGAATCAAAGAAGGCATGAAAATTTCATTAGAGACAAACAGGAAAAGCCACTCTGGCTGACATAATTTCTCAGTGACTCCATAAGCCCGCCCTGGCCAAGGAGGGCATTGTTCCTCTCAGAACATCTGGAGGCACAGCCTGTGGGAGCTGGCTCAGAGTGAGAGCGTGAGCCGTGGTGCAGGGTGCATGTTGAATGTGTGCATGCAAGTGTACGTCCCTCTGTTTGCTTTGAGAAGAGGGGAGAGAGCATCTTCTTCTAGGCTGTGTGTTTTGCCGCAGAGGTAGCAGACAGAAATCTAGCCAGCCTTCTGGGGTGCCTCCATTTTGTTTGTTTGTTTTTCCCCTAGTCTTATCCCAAAGCTGGCCTGTCATTGCCCTGCAGGTATTATAGATGCCTCTGAGCGATGCAGGCGCGAGTGGCCAGCACATCAGTGGAAGAAAAGACATGTTTCAGACAGACAAGTGATCCGCGCCCAACCCTTGCTTCTCAGCCATCAGGGTGCCCACTGAGCCACTGTTTAACCCCTGATGACCAACCATGAAATAAGCTGCTAAATCTGTAAACTACAGGAAATCAGAAAAAACTCCAGGGATTACAATCCAACAGGGATGGGGACTCGAGTCGCAGGACTTCCTGTCACGTGGGGCCTAAGGAGCACCAGTGACTGAACTCGTTTTTTTCCTTATGACTCGGATTTGACTCATGACACAGAACCCACTCACCCTTCCCTTTATTTTCTGTGGGGAAAAAAAGCTTATTTTAAATAGGAACTCGGGGCTCGGCACTCTGGACTTGGTACCAAAGACTCAGACTTGAGACTTGGACCCAAAGACTTGCCAACGTCACTGCAATCAAATGGTTTTTCACACTTAAGGGACTGCTGCTTCTTACAACGGGCT
Organism: Intellagama lesueurii; assembly: GCA_037013535.1. Lineage (NCBI taxonomy): Eukaryota > Metazoa > Chordata > Lepidosauria > Squamata > Agamidae > Intellagama > Intellagama lesueurii. The sequence continues at coordinate 344,297,898 of JBAJHW010000001.1, read as the reverse complement.
CCCTGTTGTGTCTAGGTGAGCCCTAAGCTATCTGTAGGTGTAGTCATCTGATAGATCGTAATGTTTGTGAAACTGAGCTGCAAACTGGGAGATTCTGGGTTTGAACTTCACCTGTGTATGAAACTCACTAGGTGAGTGGGCAAATCATTACTTCTCTCCCTCCTCCTCTTTCTTCCTTCAGCCCTCTTCCGCTTTGCAATCTGCAGTAAAAGGATGAATTACCTTATCACAGGGGTTAGCAACTGATAAACCAAGAGCTACGTGAGCCCTTTGGCCCAGTGTTTGCAGTTAGATGGGAAAGATGCAAGAGAGAAGTGGGGATTGGAAGGAAGGAAGGAAGGAAGGAAGGAAGGAAGGAAGGAAGGAAGGAAGGAAGGAAGGAAGGAAGGAAGGAAGGAAGGAAGGAAGGAAGGAAGGAAGGAAGGAAGGAAGGAAGGAAGGAAGGAAGGAAGGAAGGAATTTACATGCATGGAAGCCCTGTCTCCTTATCGGACATAAGGCAGAATACTCTGGGTTCAGAATGCTTCAATGTTTCAACAACATGGTCCTCAGCACCCAGTATGTTGGTAACAGCCCATCCCATATGTTTGTCATGAAAATTTGCCCACCTTTCTTTTACCTGGTGGCAGGAGAGGCCGAACCTGAGATATTCCTGTCTATGCTCTGCGAACCACAGACTCTCACTCAGTCAGAAACTGGAAACTATTTTTTTTATTTCATTCGTTCGTTCATTCATTCGTTCAATTTGTATTCCACCTCAGCCTCAAAAGCAACTTCTAAAATGGTTTATTTTTAAAAGGTATTATAAATATTAATTATAATTAAATATGTTGAAATCTATTGGCACAGAATCCTAATGGTACTTATTTGCACCAGGTAAATGCAGCTAATTGATGAGATGCTGGGGTGTATCTCGGCTGCACAACCAGGCGCATAACCGAGAGCTTGGTCACATTGGCAATAGGAACCACCGTTGAATCGATTTTAGCATTATTTAAATCAATTTATAAATTCCTGGGCACACAATGCACAGGTGGATTCAATTTATTTGTGCTGTAAAGTGAGTTTTTTTTTTAAAACTGGCCAGCAGAGGCTTCAGGAGAATGGCAAAGCTAGCCACCATTAAAAAAAATAGTTCTGTATTTTGGGAGCAGCAACCAAAAAGGCTCTTTCTTGTATCCTCAACAAATACTTATTTATTTCTTTAAAATATTTCTACCCCACTTTTCTCCTTTAAAAGAACCCAAGCAGCTTGCATCATTAAAAGACAATATTCAAAGCTAAAAAGAGTAAGTATACAAATACTGAAAAGGATCAAACTGATACCACACTAAAAAACAGTAGGTAAAAGCAACACCAAAACCACATTCAAAGCAGCAAAGTACAACCATCCATTTAAAAACAGCACTCAGGCAGCGAGTCACTTAGGGAAAGTTTGCCTGAAGAGAAAGCTCTTAGGCTGTTTTAAAGAGAGGACTAGCCTGGCCTCCAGTGGGAGGGAGTTCCAGAGTCTGGGAGCAGTGACAGAGAAGGCCCTCTCCCATGTCCCCATCAACCACACCTGTGAGGATGATGGGACCAAGAGAAAGGACTCCCCTAACATCTGGGCAGGCTTATAAAGGGAAACACAGGCCTTGAGATAGCTTAGACCCAAGCTGTTTAGGGCTTTTTAGGTTAGAACCAGTCTTTGTAGGTTAGAATCTCCTCTCAAGGTGGCGGGAACAAGAGGAAGGATTCTCCGTTAGAACTCAGAGCCCAGATAAGAGCTGCATGGGAACATATTGTTATTCAGAATGTGGTCTGTTTTGGACTACAACCCCCAGAATTCCACAGCTAGGATGGCCACGGTTATGCAGACTTTGGGATTCTGGCATCTGCACTCCAGAAAAGGTCTCTCTTTCTGCACCAAAACCATCCCGAGTCCTGGTGCTCTTGCACGAGATTGCAGATAAATAACGCCGAGGCGACAGGGGCAGCCCGACTTTAAATAGCAACAGCAGTTCCGGCTGGAGAATATTTAATCATGAACTTAAAAGTTTGTCAAAGAATGGCTCTGACCTCCAAAGCTTTTTTCATCGATTATCTCCCCAAGTCCATTGTGTTTCCATGCACTTTCTCCAGCGGAGAGACAGCAAAGTCAGGCATAAGCAAAAAGAAAGAAATAATTAAAAAAAAAAAGGGTGAGAGTCAGATCCTAGTGAGCGATAAGCCCGGTCCCCAATTTAATAAGAGCCATAGCTGGCTTTGCACCACAGCAGCCATGAAATATTGCATTATGCCATATGCTACATAGGGGGAAAAAAACACTGGCATTACGCTGCTCCGAGGGGAAGCAGAATAGTGGCAGGTATTTTGTGTTAATAAATGGTGTTTTGATAGGGAAAACAGTAATTGGTCCCCATCGTTGCAGCACCTTCCTGTTCTTACATTCATGCACACGTCGTGTTTTACCGTTCTCCCCCCTCTAAAATAGGTGTGAGAGGCTTGAACCATAAATGTAGATGAGCTTCGCCTATTCTCGTAGAGAAGGAGATCTTGGCACGGGGGACCTGGGCTAAGAAGGAAAGTTGGACGCCCTATTCAGCCCTTATGTGTCTGTCTCTACTCAGCACAGAATCATAGAATAATTGAGTTGAAAGGGACCTATAAGGCCATTGAGTCCAGCCCTCAGGAATCGAAATGAAAGCACACGGTTGTCCAATTCACTTTGGAGTGCCTCCAGCATTGGAGCGCTCACCACCTCATATGCAGAGATGAGCGCTCTATTTGCCCTCTGGAGAGGGTCAGTTCCGCCATCTGTGGAGATCTCTCCATGTGAGTTGAGATCCTAGAAAATCAGGGTCTTCACACATTGAGTGTATCATATTCACAGAGGGTGAAGTTCTTCCTCTTCAGACTCCTTGGCCTCCACATGTAGGAGGATGATAGAGGAAGGCAGGGCTAGAGCCCTTTCTCTGTCACATGGTAAATGTATTGGCATGTGTTGCCTGAACAGGGCTAGGATCTGAATTAGAAAATGGTTGGAATGGAAGATGCCCAAAACTAGATCCATATATGATTCAGCATTTATTTAATTTAAAATTAAATTAGGTGTGATGACTACACCTGCATTTTCTTCCCATCCTTCTTTGCTATTCAGTTGTGAGACATCTAGGGGGACGTGGTGGCGCTGCGGGTTAAACCGCAGAAGCCTCTGTGCTGCAAGGTCAGAAGACCAGCAGTCGTAAGATCGAATCCACGCGACGGAGTGAGCTCCCGTCGCTTGTCCCAGCTCCTGCCAACCTAGCAGTTCGAAAGCATGCAAATGCAAGTAGATAAATAGGTACCACATTGGTGGGAAGGTAACGGCGTTCCGTGTCTAGTCGCGCTGGCCACGTGACCACGGAAACTGTCTTCGGACAAACGCTGGCTCTATGGCTTGGAGTCAGAGATGAGCACCACCCCCTAGAGTCGGACACGACTGGACTAAATGTCAAGGGGAACCTTTACCTTTACCTTTACCTGTGAGACATTAACATAAACAGTTCGTTTAGAGATGCATGCCTATTTCATACCTGTTTCTTAAGGTCACACTGGTGGTGGTTTTTCCCCACACATTTACGCTTTTGTATACAGAAAGTTCCAGAAACATGTCCATGCTCATTGGTTTCAGTAAAACAAAAAACAACAACACCCTTATGACCTCTGAAAGGCTAACCTGTTTTATTTGACATAATGTCTTATGGACTCTAGTCCATGCACGGCAGTACACAAAACCCTATGCTAAATAAAATGCCTTGGGAGTCACAAGTTGTCACAAGGCTCTGACATTTTTGTGCATATGACTGAAGTATATTTGGAATGGATATATTTTGCAAACATAAACATTCTGAGTTGAATGCATTGCTCTGAATGCAATTCTAAAGAGTACTTAACAATAATGGGGGGGGGGGGGAAGAACCTACCCCTACATTTTTTTCCTAGAGGTAAAAAAACCTCAAAAACATGTGCATATTTTTGCTATTAACTGTGAAATGTTCTGTTAAATGCATATTTCTTTTCTAGCCTGACACATGACAAAGCTGAATCCATTCATTTCCACCACCACCCAAACATCTGTGGTAGCACAACGTTGTTTACTGCAATTTGGGACAGAACATTCCTTAATCGGAAGAACTGATGGTTTAGATATCTGGCTGCAGAGCCAAAGGTTGGGAGTTTGATTCCTTGCAGTGCCCCCTTGACAGGGGCTGGACTTGATGACCTCTAGGGTCCCTTCCAGCTCTGTAGTTCTAAGATTCTTACTATTATTATCCTCCCGTACATCCTCCTCTTGTATAGTCATGTGATCCTGTGTTACTACGCTGGTCCAGGGAAAATTCAGTAGGGTACTGACCTAACATTTGACACAAGGTAAGCAGCAGAGTAAAAAGTAGCAGAGACATGATCGTTCCAATGACATGCATCTAGGCTTTTTTGAAACCTTTGCTGTAGCACAGTGGCTCTTAACCTTGGGTCTCCAGACATTCCTGGACTGCAACTCCCAGTAGCCTTTGCCACCAGCTGTGCTGGCAAGGGCTTCTGAGAGTTGCAGTACAAGAACATCTGGGGAGCCATGGTTGGGAATTACTGCAGCAGCAGAACAGGGTTTCTGAAGACACTAGGGCTGAACAAATCCGTTGATTTCATTTCCTTTTTCTCATTTTTCCACTCTGAAGTCCATTCCATCTTATTTCCACTGCAGTTTGTATTCAAAAAATAATCTGCATTAAAACGCTGCATTGTTTTGTGTGCATTTCCCCAATATTAGCATAGTATGAACATTTATGGCTAACCCACCCATCTTCCTTTAGCAGTTTTCCCCGATACAGTGCATTTTTGCATATCATTCTTGCAAATATATGCACCTTTTGTGCTTACTTTCTCATACTGTGAGGAATTTCATGTATATTTTTTTTTTTAAAAAAGAGAACTGAATCAGAACCTTTGAAGAAGTGTAACTACCCAAGGAAAACGGTGGTTTGATTTGCATCTTGATTAGGGAAGTGTGCATTAGGTAGGTTCACACGGAAATACAACGTGATTTTCTTTACTGAATGTTCTCAGTCGAACTTGGTATACGTAAAAACTGATAGATTTGTGGGCTTCTCAATGTTCTACCCAGTCATTACGTTTCGAGAATTCACAGTACATCTCTTTCAGTGGCACATATGTTTCCCTTCTGCACATTGACCTGGTCGTAGCTTCCTTCTGGAGAATTGTTGTTGCTGTTGTGACATGCCGTCAAGTCTCCCTCAACTTATGGCGACCCCATGAACGAGCAATCTCCAAAATGTTCTGTGACTGTCCTCAACAGCCTTGCTCAACTCTTGCAATCCCAAGCCTATGGCTCCCTTTGACACACTCAAACCCCTTCACCATGTTAAGGAGTGCATCCAGGAAGAGGCTGGAAAATTGTAGGGAAGGTCAAGCCCCATTTCATTATAATAATCATGTGCTATCAAGTCAATTCTGACTTATGGGGATCCTAAGAGGTGCTTTACCATTCCTTTCCTCTAGGGGCACTCTGGAAGTATGCAGCTTGCCCAAGACTACACAGGCTGGTTCTACTTGCAGGAGGCACAGTGGCGAATCGAACTCCCAACCTCTGGCTTCACAGCCAGAGATCTAAACCACAGACCTATCCATCCAGCTCAAAACCCATTTTAAAACAAAACAAAACACCACGAACATAGGGAGAAGGTTAGTCTCACACCATCCATCCTAGCTCTTGCTTGTAGGGAGTTCAGATGGAAAAACAGAGACATTTCTATATGAGGTTAGAAATTCCACGCAATCAGAAGTTCTGGGGAAAAAAACAAACCAGGTTTCCCAATTGCATTTAAGTGTTCCATGCTTATAGATTGCTTTCCCCTCCAGATGTAGCTCTTCACATGGGAGATTTAAGATGGAAGGGGGAGGACTTGGACTGCCCCTATTTCTCATGGATCCAGACCAGATCCATACTTCTATCAAAGCCCCGAATGGAGCCACTGTGGCCGCACTTGCTAAATTCTTCGTTGTCCTTAACTGATGAAAACTTGGCAGACATGGCACCTCGACAAGGAATTAAAAACTCCATGAGACACCTCAGATCTAGTTCAGAGTGTGACAAAGGTTGTTGATTGTTCACACCAAGGCCTCTGTAATTTGCACAAACCCTCTCTGCACAAAACTAGTGTCCTTTCCCTTTGAGAAGAAAAGGAGAGATGCCCAGAACTGCCGGAGCGTTAAGTCACCCTACAAACAGCCACTCCCATGCTCCTTATCTGTTCTCGATCATCCCATCCCAGAGTGCAGGACACATAATAATGGGCTCAAGCTATAGGAAACCAGATTTAGGCTGACTACCAGGAAAAACTTCCTAACTGTTAGAGCAGTATGACAATGGAACAAATGACCTCGGGAGGTGGTGAGCACTCGAAGGCTGGAGGCATTCAAGAGAAAATTGGACAACCCTCTGTCAGATCTGATTTGATTTGGAGCAGGGGGTTGGACTCAAGGGACTTATAGCTTCCTTCCAACTCTGTTATGCTTTGATTCTATGATTATCCTTTAAAAGCAGCAGCCATGGACCTTCATTTTATACATTTTGTCGAATTTGCACGGTTATTGTTATGTGCTTTCCAGTGGTTTCCAACTTATGGCAGACCTAGTAGAGTTTTCAAGGCACTAGAGATGTTCAAGAGGTGATTTACCATTCCCACCAGCCCAGTGGATTTCCCTGGTCAGTTAGGAATTTGAACCTCACAAGAAGTATGTCATTCTTTTGTTGTTATTCACCATCAAGTCACCTCTGAATTATCATGACCCTATGAACGAGTGACCTCCAAAATGTCCTGTCATGAAAAGTTCTTGCAAATTCCAGGCTATGGCTTCCTTTATGGAGTCAATTCATCTCATATCTGTCTTCTTTTTTTCCTGATGCCATCAACTTTTCCTAGCATTATTCTCTTTTCTTACTTAAGTCTTACCTTCTTATGATGGGCCCAAAGCAGAACAGCATCAGGTTCATCATGTTGCTTCTAGAGAGAGTTCAGGCTCGATTTGATCTAGGACCCATTTGTTTGTCTTTCTAGTCCTGTGCTGTATCTATCTGTAAAGCCCTCCTCCAGCATCATATTCTAAAAGAATAATCCCCTCTTCCACCCCATTGGCTTTCTTTGGTATCAAGTACTGTACAGTATATAGTAAACTGGAGTACGATAGTGTGGATGATCTTGGATACTGTGAGTTTTAGGCGGGGTTTTGGGATTTAGGGATTGTTATGAGGGTGTGTGTGTGTTTTTGGTCTGGTCTCTGAGTGTTCTTTGTGAATTTCGTTGTATGTGTATACGGTGTATATATGTTCAATGACAATAAATTGTTATTATTATTGTTATTGTTATTATTGGTCTCCAGTGACACAACCTTACACTTGAGAATCTTTTTCTAATTCCTTCATTGCTGCCCTTCCGAGTCTCAGTCTACTTATGATTTCTCGGCTGCAGTCTTCATTGGGTTGATGACTGAACCAAGGTATACAACATCTTTGACAATTTTGCCCGTTTTCAAGATGGGGGAAAGCTCTATTAAAAATCACAAATCCGTGGTATTAGATGGATTACACAGGGGGGCTGAATGGAGCCACAGAATTCGATTTAAGTCTTGGGTTTCCCACCCCTGGTTTAGGAGCATCAAGATTTTCACTCAGTACAAGATAATGCTCCAAATATGGATTGACAGATGTCTGGAAAAAAGTGGCAAGATGAACCAAATGGGGTTGGAGAGGAACCACACACCCTTATTAAAAGGGAGGAAAGTAACCAAGCTGCTATCAAGACGAGCAGAGTTTAGAATTAAAGTCATTGTTCTTTTTTCTTCACTGTGGTATTTGTAATTATTCTTATAATTTCATTTTTGGGGATCACCATAGTCCTACCCTGCTGTACTGTCAAACAGTCGCAAGTCAAATATGTGTTAAATATGAGAATCTACTATCATTCCCTTTATCTGATTTGTGATTCATTCCCACTGCCTTATCTGCTTTTAATTAAATACCGTAAAATACCCAGGTCAGCAGTTTGACTTTTCATTTCCTTACCATGTCACTAATTCAGGTTGATTGTTGCTAGTTTGTACAGAATGAGAGTTTTCGAGATGTTGCTCCTGCAGAATGAAGATTCAGTGTTTAAACTTTTAAATACAAGCAAGAGGGAGAGAGAGAATGAGAGAGAAAGGGTTTCTTGTTAGAGACAGCTTGTCTCAGGGAGGTGGTTGTGTTTCACGCATTGAAATTGTATAAGGTATGGGTAGTGTGTGTGTATGAATCAGGTCTTGGGAAAATTATTTTCTGGACTGAAGTTCCTGGAATCCCTAAGCCAGCATGGCTGTTATTCAAAGTAACTTCTTCAGTTCTAACAGAGACCCAGTGCATGACAAAAAGCAAAATGTGCTGCTTATATACTGCCCCATAGCACTTAAAGCACTCTCTGGGTGGTTTAAAAGTTAATTATGAAGGCTACACATTGCAGGCTACACTAGATCATAGAATCATAGAGTCAGAGTCATAATTGAGCTGGAAGGGGCCTATGAGGTTCCATTGTTGTACTACTCTAACAGTAAAGAGTTTTTTTCCTGATATTCAGCCTAAATCTGGCTTCCCGTACCTTCAGCCCATTATTATATGTCCTGCATTCTGGAATGATTGAGAACAGATCCTCCCCTTCTTCTGTAGGACTACCTTTCAAGCATTTGAAAAGTGCTATCATATCTCCCCTCAGTCTTTTTTTCCTCAAAGCTAAACATGCCCAGTTATTTCAGTCTTTCCTCATAGGGCTTGGCTTCCAGTCCCCTGATCATCCTTGTTACTCTCCTCTGAGCTTGTTCAAGTTTGTTGGCTTTTTTTAAAAAAGTGTGATGTCCAGAACTGGATACAAAACTCTAGATGAGTCCTAACCAGTGCTGAACAGAGGGAGCTGGCACCTCACAGGATTTGAAGACTATACTTCTGTTAATTCAGTCAAATGCAGGCCTCGAGGTGTATAGGCTAAGGGTGAACACTATTTGTTAGATTTCTTGTTCTCATTGATCTATGTTATCTCTACATGATGAGGCACTTTAATGAGGAAACTTTAAGCCCTGCTCGATTCCTCACCTCCAGTACGAGAGTGAGACAATGAGCTCTTTTCTCCATCAAGTGATTTGCAAAAGTAGCATCCTTTATCATTGAGAAGAAAAGCATAGATACACAGCCAGGAAGCACAGAAAGAATGCCCCTCATCTTGAAAAGTCAAGGGAAAGTCCAAGAAAAATGGGGAGGAATCATAGTTTTATGCAATTTGCATTATTTATAGAAAAATTATTCTTGCAAGTGTTAAAACTCTTGAGACCTGAAAAATATCTTACCATATCAATTGCAATAAGCACAATGTTGTGATTTTTCTGTCTTTCAGAGAAGAACAAGACAAATGAAGATTTGCATCACTAACACTGGCCACGTCAGCGCAAAGGAAATGCGGAGTGTAACAGTTGTGGGTATATCACATCTCTAGCTTGCAGTTCTCCATTGAACAGAACAGGGCTTCCATGTACTTAATGGAATAGAGAGCACCCACTTGCACAAATGCCATGGAAAAGAAACAGCAACCATGCATACAATGAGCCATTGAGTGTTGGATAAAAATGAACAGGAGTTTGGCCATTTGCATTTCCAGCCATGTCGATGAGTGAGCATTGCTAAGGATTATAGCTTCAAGTTTGGAAACATGCTTTGATGCTAAATGTTCCAGGTTCAGTCTTGAACATCTATTGAGCCAGAAGATGATACTGGGTTGATAGACTAACGACTTGCCATTATATGAGACCATTTCCTAGCTCTGGGACTCAGTAGCAATCATAGAATCACAGAAGAATTGACTTGGAAGGGGCCTATAAGGTCATCAAATCTAACCCCCTGCTCAGTGCTCGAATCTAAATCAAAGCAGTTCAGACACATGGTTGTCCAGTTATCTCTTGAATGCCTCCAGTGTTGGAGCACTCATCACCTCCCTAGGTCATTGGTTCCATTGTTGTACTGCTCTAACAGTTAAGAAGTTTTTCCTGGTAGTCAGCCTAAATCTGGCTTCCTATAGCTTGAGCCCATTATTGCATGTCCTACATTCTGGGGTGATCGAGAACAGATCTAGCTCCTCTTGTATCTGACTACCTTTCAAGTGTTGGAAAAGTGCTATCCTATCTCCCCTCAGTCTTATTTTCTCAAGGCTAAACATGCTCATTTTTTTCCAGTCTTTCCTCATAGGGTTTGGTTTCCCTGACAATCCTTGTTGCCCTCCCCTGATCTTGCTTCAGTTTGTTGCCCACCAATGCAAGGGTGCAAATTGTAGCAAGTTGGACCTATAATGGAAGCTTTGACAGATCAAGAGCAGATGCCTGATGCACACTAGCCATGTCAGCAGAGCTAGCCCAGGGTATTTTGTTGGCTGATGGGAAGAAGAAGATGGTGGCTTTTTCTGTCCCATAAGGAAAAGGTGACCAGGCTGGCAGGTGGACCTTCCTTCAGTGCTGGAGATGGGATGGTGCCCTTTAGCACACCTCTCGAAGCAACAGGCTAGTTTTAAGAGCACGGGGAACACAGGTTTCCCATCTGACACCTCGCTGCAGCATCCCAACATGCACGACACTGCCTTAGGTAGCTTCCATGTTCTGCCCAAAGGTACGGTCAGCATTGTACGTTGGAGCTCAGTTTTCACTGTGGATCCTCAAGCAACAGCAAGCATGAAAACCTGAACATCAGCTTCTTTGCCACCACTAAGCTTTGGCCAAAGTGGAGAATGAAATATGGTCTGTAAGAGAGTGGAGGACCAAAAAGCCCTATTTCATTCCCGACCACTCCTCAAACATGAAGGGTCCTCCAAGTTGGGCTGCTGTTGCATGGCAAATTTGTGCAGGGGAACAGCATGAGGAGTGGTGGGTTGTTCACTAGAGAAGTGAGACTCTGTGTTGGGTTAATCATATGACTGGTTCCTGATTAGTGACTGTGTTGTTTATTCCACAGTTAGCCATCCAATCCTAACTGAAATTCCCCAAGCCCCAGGACTGGCTAAATCTCAGAATTTGAAAGCTACAAGGGCCTCGTTGAAGCTCTTGAAGGTTCTGCACCAACCAAACCAACAAAGAGACCTGGCAAAGACCAAATCACATGGTACGGGGCTGGCCCTTCCATTAGGGAAAGAGAGAAAGCAAGATGTTAGGTGGCACATGGGGCAACCCCACTGCCATTCCTTATGGACTCCTCTCCCTGAGACTCCTTTATCTCGGAGAATACAGACCAGTCAGTACACCCCAAAAATGGCCTGCAATTCTCAGGTGTGCTGAGAGATGCTAACATCGAACCTCCTATCCCATTGATTGTCACGACTCTCACGTTCTTTCCCCATCTCTAGATAGGAAGTTAACTTGATGGTCCAACTTGTGCCATATCAGGCAATTAGAGATGGGCACGAATCAGAAAAATAGTGATTCGTTTTGATTCATGATTCATCAAGGTTGATGAATCACGAATTACGAATTTATGAGTTTTTCTGAATTGTTTTTGAATTTAAACCCGATAAAACAGCCCCCAAGCACCTAGAGATACCAAATCTACAGGGAAGCTTCCTCTGACTGTCCTCTACAAGTCCTGCAAGTTTGGTGAAGATTGGTTTTTCGGACTCCGAGTTATACACCCACAAGGAGGGCCCCCAGGAAAGTTCCCCCTATGGACCTAGAGACACTAAAATCATGGAGAAGTGTCCTGTGGCTCTTCTCTACAATCCCTCTAAGTTTGGTGAAGATTGGGTTTCAGCCATCCATGTTAAACACCCACAAAGTGGATTCCCCCAGGAAAGTGTCCTTTAGCACTTTGGCTTGGGGAACGCCAATCTTCACCAAACTTGGAGGGATTGTAGTGGAGAGTCAGTAGAGACTTCTCTGTGATTTTGGTGTCTCTAGGTGCCTCTGAGGAACTTTCCTGGGGAGGCCCTCCTTATACATGTATGACTTGGACATCTGAAACCCAATCTTCGTCAAACTTTGAGTGGCTGTAGAGGAGAGTCAGAGGAAGCTTCTCTGCAATTTTGGTGACTCTGGGTGCCTAGAGGGCCATTGTATAGCCTAACAAATTGATGAAACAAAAAATGCTAAACATTCATTGCTTTGTATTCATGGAGGGCATTGATTCATACAGATACGAATTGAGGAGTTAGCAATTTTTGAATGAATTTGGCGATTCATTTTTTAATTTGTGCCCATCTCTACAGGCAACCATTGCTACACATGCTGTGAAACCTCAATAGGGTTTCCCCCCCTCTTTGACCTCAGCACCATTGCCAAAGCGATTTTGGTCTCACTGCAAGCAGGTGTCCCCCATGAAGTATCCCTACAAAATGCCAGATGCAAGGGAAGGGTATCGGGAGACAGATCTCTAGTTGTCTCGTGTGCTCCCAGAGACATCTGGTGGGGCCACTGGGAGATCCCGGAAGCTGGACCAGATGGGCCCTTGGCCTGATCCAGCAGGGCTCTTCTGATGTTTTTATGTTCCCTTCTGGCCTGTTTTTCCAAGATGATGAGTCTGAGGCATTCTTGTGTCCATTCTATTTTCACGAAGTGTCACAGTCGTATAAAAGAAAGACAGAAGATCTCTACCAAAAGAAAAAGAAAAGAAAGGAGGGGGAAAAACCCCGAGCCAGCTGGATTCCCCTGCCTGGCATATATTTGTGCTCCTGATGAAAATACCCCCGAATCATCTCTTTTCTTGATTTATGGTCTCCAGGAGTTTGTTAACAGTGCAGCTCAGATCCTTCTACATTACCTAAGGCTCTGGAAATAAGAAGCTTCCAACTTTGGGCATGTTCAGCATGGTATCAAAAATCACCACTTCATTAAAATTGTTCCTCTGCTGGAAATTCTACATGCTGGTCTGATTTATTACGTCTTGGGTATACGTCCCCCCCGCCCACCTTCACTCTTTCAAGAGTGGATTCATTTCCTCACAGGCCAACTGCTGTGATAATTTATTCTCTCTAATGAGCAGAGTCAAGACTCAGGTTGTTCAAACCTGGAATTGTGACCAAGTCTGGCGTGTTGTACAAGGCCAGGATTTTAGGCTATGGATATCGCACTTATCCAAACAGTTCAGTTTCTGAACTGCTCTTGTCTCTAGATCGCCTTGTTTTGCATTAAATCTGATTTACTTCCCAGCAGAATAAAAACATTGGGAAGGGGGAATTTGTTTGCTCCGCATTTTGATACGAACCGACCTGTTCACGTTTCTCAAAACCAGAACACCGTAACCCTTCGTTTTCCACACTCCCATGTCAAATGTTGCCATCCTGTTCTCGGATCAGAGAAAAATCATTAGGGGAAACGATACCAAAGGGTTTATGTTGGGGGAAATGGTATGCAAAAAGGCGTATGTTTAAGGGGAAAGGTTTGCAAAGGTGAGTTTCGGTAGAAAAATGCATCCAAATTTTCATGCAAGTTACAAAGAAAACAAAACAGGAAAACAAAACAAGCCTCACATCGATCAGGAAGAGGGCAGAATGAACTTTTGCTTTAAAACAAGTGAAAGTGGTTGTATTCGTCCATTTCTAATATAAGGCCCTACATACCTCCTCATGTATGTAGGAGCCCTAACCCAGCCCTCCTATGGATGCAAGAAAACTTCCAAACTTTCACACAAGGGGTGTCAATCACTTTCTCCTCCTTGCTCTATTATTCTCCTCTGAGTTTGGGAAAAGAATGCCTTCCGGTAAGTATAATTGCCAGAATCTATAGCACATCACTACTATAGTTTTTCCAGTAGTGATGTATGGAAGTGAGAGCCGGACCATAAAGAAGGCTGACCGCCGAAGAATTGATGCTTTTGAATTGTGGTGCTGGAGGAGACTCTGGAGAGTCCCCTGGACTGCAAGGAGAACAAACCTATCCATTTTGAAGGAAATCAACCCTGAGTGCTCACTGGAAGGACAGATCATCGAAGCGACCAACATGAATTTGACCAAACTCCGGGAGGCAGTGGAAGACAGGAGGGCCTGGCGTGCTCTGGTCCATGGGGTCACGAAGAGTCAGACACAACTTAACGACTGAACAACAACATAGCATGTCGACTGGGGAAATTCTAGGAATTACAGACCAAAAAGTAACTTTTCCAACCGGTGCTCTCCATCTAGTTCTCTCCTGCCCCCTTCTACATGGCTGATTTATTTCAAGATAATTTGATAGATCTTGATTTATTTATTTCAAGATAATCCTTGTGCATATGAAGGTGCCACCTCAGGAAGAACAAATTTAGGCTAATACTCTCCCCATGATATACCATTGCTCCTGTTCTTTCCCCCCCTCCTTTTATAGGAAGGAAGAGGTTTAGAGCCAAATGTGAGGAACAGCCACATGTTTGCTCCTTCACTTCCACTCTGAAGTGGTACAGATCTCAGACTTCTTTGTTTGTTACTCCTAGACCTCAGAAACAAACTAAGTTACAAAAAATAGCCTTTAAACCAGAAATGTTTCTGCTGAATATAATGCCAGAAATTGTTGATAAAAAAATTAAATATATGTTGTTGCACATATTTACAGCTGCAAGGCTGATTTGGGCCCAAAAATGGAAAAATCAGGAAAATCCGAAGGTGGAGGAGCTGATTAAAAAATTATTGGATATTGCAGAAATGGATAGACTGCCAGAAGCATTACGTGAGAACCCGAGAACATATGTTAAAGAAAGCTGGAAAATGTGTTATGATTGGGCCCAGAAACAAACATGAGTAGAGAATATAGCATAGGTTATGGATTTTAGTATTGTAACACAGCCATGGAGCCAAGACTATACAGTGGAACCTCTACTTACGAACTTAATCCATATTGGAATGGTGTTCTTAAGTTGAAACGTTCTTAAGTTGAAGCAAAATTTCCCATAGGAATGCATTGAAAACCGATTAATCCGTTCCGGCTGTTTTTTGTTCTTATGTAGAGGCGCGTTAGTACGTTGAAGCATTAGTTCCCATAGGAACTAATGCAAAGCCGGTTAATCCGTACTCTACCACTAGGGGGAGAATTTTTTTTTTTTAAACCTAAGATGACCTAAGGTTAAAAAAAGGGCAGGAAAGTTTTTTTCCCCGTTCTTATCTTGGAGCTCCGTTCTCAAGTAGAAGCAAAATTTAGCGAACGGAGCTGTTCTTAAGTTGGATCGTTCTTAAGTAGGGACGTTCTTAAGTAGAGGTTCCACTGTACTATTTATTTATTTATTTATTTATTTATTTATTTATTTATTTATTTATTTATTTATTTTTCGGCTTTTACCCCGCCCATCTAGATTCAACGAATCTACTCTATTATTGTAACCACTTCCCCTTGTTTTCCTTTCCTCCCCCTGTATTTGTATTCCTTTGACTGTTGTTTGTTTGTTATAGGATGAAAATAATAATAATAAAAGAAACAATCTAAGCTGACCTGGTGCCCCCAAATTGCCGTACAGGCTGTTGAGCATGATGGGAGTTGTAGTCTGAGATATCTGGAGACCACCAAGTTGGGAGAGGGGGCTGTGCCACTTCCATTTTTAAAAAAGCAGCTGGTGGGGTGGGGGGGAGAGAAAAAGAACTACTGTGTCTTGCAGTCGTTCTGAAGGAATAATCCAGCTATGAGTTACTGTTTGTTTATGTTGTTCAGGGACTTGCTGCTCTTAGAGGTCTGTAAATTCCTTGCGTTTGTGTGAAGTACAGAGGTAAATTAATATGAATAATGGGATATTTTTGCGTGCAGTCCACTAGCCCTTCTGAAAGGGCTACTTTCAAGAAAAAAGTTTGGATTGTGTGTTTTTGTTTTGTTTTGTTTTTTGCGACGTGTGCTTCTTTGCTGGCCCTGTCATGGGAGAGGCCTCGTGCCTGTAAGGGAAAATTCAGTTGGAGAAAGTTCTTCATAGGTTGACCACCAATTATTTACAAACACTCCAGCCCCTTATCCCATCGTCAAGCCCCAGATATATTTACGACAGAATGTATAAAATCTCTTTCCTTTCGTTCAAGAGGAAAGAAACTCAGCTCTCCAGGTTTCTTCTTCTTTTGGATCGACAGGTCCCACAAGCTTCAACTAGCATGGCCAGTTGTAAAGAATTGTGGGAGTTTTAGTCCAAAAAATAACAGACATTATTGCATTGCCTTGTCCTACAGAAGACTGAGACTCAGAAAGGCACTTATGAAAGAACTGTGAAAGATTAGTACGAGGATGTGGCCCTGGAGAACAAGGCCAAGATCATCCACATTATTGTCCACCCACATATTTTGTATAGCTGCGAAAGATGGACAGTGAAGAAAACTAAAAGGGGAAAAAATGGATGTGCTTGAAATATGATATTGGAGGAGAGTTTTCTGGGCACCCTAGACCAGCAGAAAGATAAGCAAGCGGATCCTAGATCAATTTTTATTTTATTTTATTAGATTTATACTCCACCCATCTAGACAGATAGTCTACTCTGGGCGGCATTACAAAATTTAAAACCAATAAAACCAATTGTTTGGCCTGGACTTTCTCTGGAAACAAAAATGATGAGCCAGAGGCTGTCATACATCAGGCACATCATAAAAAGAGAAGACTCGTTGGAGAAGACAGTAATGCTAGGAAAAGTTGAAGGCAGCAGGAAAAGAGGAAGACCAAATACGAGATGGATAGACTCTACAAGGGAAGCCGCAGCCTTGAGTTTGCAATTTTCTGCTTCTGAAAAGATATCTGGAATAACGAAGCTTCAAAACTGGATAGGAATCCAGTCCTCTACAACCAGATTGGGGTGGGGGGGAAACCTGGGTTATTTGCCTCTTTTGGAACAATTACCTAGTTGTTCTATGCTTAAATATAATCCTCCTCCTTCAATTATCACTTTCGGACTCTTCGCTGCTTGGAATGCTGGGATTAGAAGTCCCGCTGGGAGGATTCCCAGCATCCTTGTGGAGCATTATGGGTAACCGAGTAAGTGCTTGCGTATTGTATACTGCACAGTAGCAGGCAACACTGTGAGGGCCACATGAAACAGCCCAGTGGGCCGGATTCAGGCCATGGGCCTTGAGTTTGACACAAGATCATCAAGTCCAGCCCCTGTCAAGGAGGCAGAGTGGGGAATCGAACTCCCAACCTCTGGCTCCGCAGCCTAATACCTAAACCACTGAGCTATCCAACAAAAACATAGAAACGACCACCTCCACACAAAACTAATAACACAAAACAGCAAAAATAATTATACAGCATGCACTTCCCAGCATCACTGGGATCGTTGGAGATCTATCTCCAAAGGATCTCCTAGATCATGTGCGTTAGATTGGAAGAGTAGGACTGCCAGTTTTGATCCTCTGATTCTGTAAGGCCAAACTACATGCTACAATGAGTTTGCAAAACCAGGATACCCGACGTACTAAAAGTCACCTGATTTTAATCCTA
The DNA here is from genome assembly GCA_037013535.1 of Intellagama lesueurii. Lineage (NCBI taxonomy): Eukaryota > Metazoa > Chordata > Lepidosauria > Squamata > Agamidae > Intellagama > Intellagama lesueurii. The sequence continues at coordinate 344,280,441 of JBAJHW010000001.1, read as the reverse complement.
TGAGTTTTCCTGAGTTTTCTATAGCTTCCGAATTAGCTTTTTTTAATTTTGCGATTGGCCATCAACCATTTCACACCAGTTTAGTCTGCATCCTTGTTTTTCAAACCCAGTTCCTGGGAGAGACCTGTGTTTTTTCTTCTCATGGGGTACTAACAACATGAAAGAGTAACAAAGCCGGGTGGGCCTCGTACGAAACCCAACAAGAAGGCCGTAGTAATAGTTTCATTGGACCGCTGAAATATTAAAAACAGGTGAGCTTTTATGTCCAGCAGGACTCTGGGAATTGCAGACCTTGAAGGGATAAAAGGAAACAAGGAAAGTTCAAATCAAGGCTTTATCCTGTCAAGGTACTGCATCCCTTCTTAAAGCAATATCCCAAAATAGAGACTCCATCTGTTTCTCCCCCTCAAGATCTGTGATACGTTGAAGACAGGTCCTGCTGAACCAAAAGCTCACCTGTTTTTAATATTTTACCAGTCCAGTAAAGGTATTACCCAGCCATGGTTTTGTGCTAATTATAACGTCTGTTTTGACCCTGAGAGGGAGCGGTTCAGGGAGAACCACCTATGATCTTGGCAGTTGAACTTGGCTCTCTACTGTCCATCGAAAAGAGGACGTTGGACTGATTTAGTCAGGTCCTTCACAAATCATTGTTCTGGAGACAAAGACAGTTGTCATGTTTTGGTACAGAAGCCAACAAGTGAAGTGGAAAGTGTGCAGAAGCCTCGAGGTAGACATTTCTAAGGCTCTCTTCTATTTTATGTGCGTTTCAAGTTCACCAGACAACACAATGTCAAGAAACTACAGTCATTGATTTACATCCATGCGATGAACCAAATACAGGCGGGACCCTATATTTTTTTATTGCTGACTTTGTTTGAAAAAGCAAGGGAAGGGAGGAAGGGCTATAAACATGAAAGGATTGCCTCTGGGTCATTGCACACTGCCAGAGCAGGAGAAGAAAGAAGAGCGGATTTGCAAAGAACTGAGGGAAATGTATCAGGCTCAGCTTTCCGACACTCCTTGCCTGGCAGCTTGAACCAGGTCCAAGGTCTATTGTTGCAGAAACGGCTTCTGGTGAGGAGCATTGAGGGAATGGATCGCATTCTCCAAGGATGCAGCTTTGCTTGCCGACTGGGTATCTTAGATGACTGTCTCCATAGTGGCATTGCTGACTCATCCAAAGACTTCAGGCATCAGTGCTGGTTCGGCTGAATAAGAAACCACAGCGCAACGGAAAATGAACATGGCACCAGGGTTAGAAGCCTGCCACTCTGCAAACATCTGATCCAGCTGCATTAAGCTGGCACCCTTGCCTTCTTGAAGTTGACATTGACGGTCACTTCCGCACCGTAAGATGTGTGCTTCAGAACAAGTAACGGCTGGGTCTAGGCTAGGAAAATTTGCTTTTTCTGAACTACAGATCCCAGAAATCTTCAATCCCAGCCATCATATCTGGAATGTTCAAGCTCTCTAGACTGTGTGTTGAGGTCAAGCAGATCACCCTTGAAGGATCTAGGTCACGGGTTCCCAAGCTTGAGTCCCCAGATGTTCTTGGACTAAAACTCCCAGAACTAGCTGTGCTGGCTGGGATTTCTGGGAATTGTAGTCCAAGAACATCTGGGGACCCAAGCTTGGAAATCACTGATCTTGGTTGAACCACTGGCATTTCTGATTAAAAGATGCTCTGGTTTTAGGACTGGAAAAAACATCTCCTAGCTGGGAGAACCACTGTCCATCATGACATACTTCTTTATATGGAATAGCAAAAGTAGCATCTTGTTCTTTCACTTGGTCAGTAAAATGTCTTGGGCCAGCTGTAGATCCTCCTTACCACCCTGATGGTAGGGAGGCAGGGGATGGTAGGGAGGTGGGGAGGCAGTGTTTCTTTGGGGGTGGGTGGGTGGGAACGGCCATGAATTATTTGAAAAATCTCATGAGATTTCTCAAACAACAAAACAAAGCAAACCCTCTAAAAAAACTTGCATGGAGAAATCTCAACAAGAAGATATGAGGGATTTCTCTCTCTCTCTTGATTTCTCACTGCAGGCAGAAAGTTGCAAGATTCCCATCTGTAACTGAGTCCCTTAAGCCCCTCAAGGTCTGGGGTTCTGTCTGTGTGACCCCCAGATTTTTGGATGTTTGTTCTAATAGGTTCGCCCCTGCTACAACAACTGCACTGTTGTTGTTTAGTCATTAAGTCGTGTCCGACTCTTCGTGACCCCATGGACCAGAGCACGCCAGGTCCTCCTGTCTTCCACTGCCTCCCGGAGTTGGGTCAAATTCATGTTGGTAGCTTCAATGACACTGTCCAGCCATCTCGTCCTCTGTCGTCCCCTTCTCCTCTTGCCTTCACACTTTCCCAACATCAGGGTCTTTTCCAGGGAGTCTTCTCTTCTCATGACATGGCCAAAGTATTGAAGCCTCAGCTTCAGGATCTGTCCTTCCAGTGAGCACTCAGGGTTGATTTCCTTCAGAATGGATAGGTTTGTTCTCCTTGCAGTCCAGGGGACTCTCAAGAGTCTCCTCCAGCACCACAATTCAAAAGCATCAATTCTTCGGCGGTCAGCCTTCTTTATGGTCCAGCTCTCACTTCCATACATCGCTACTGGAAAAACCATAGCTTTGACTATGCGGACCTTTGTCAGCAAGGTGATGTCTCTGCTTTTTAAGATGCTGTCTAGGTTTGTCATCGCTTTCCTTCCGAAGAAGCAGGCGTCTTTTAATTTCGTGGCTGCTGTCACCATCTGCAGTGATCATGGAGCCCAAGAAAGTCAAATCTGTCACTGCCTCCATATCTTCCCCTTCTATTTGCCAGGAGGTGATGGGACCAGTGGCCATGATCTTCGTTTTTTTGATGTTCAGCTTCAGACCATTTTTTGTGCTCTCCTTTTTCACCCTTATTAAGAGGTTCTTTAATTCCTCCTCATTTTCTGCCATCAGAGTGGTATCATCTGCATATCTGAGGTTGTTGATATTTCTTCCGCCAATCTTAATTCCGGTTTGGGATTCCTCCAGTCCTGCCTTTCGCATGATGTATTGTGCATATAAGTTAAATAAGCAGGGAGACAATATACAGCCCTGTCGTACTCCTTTCCCAATTTTGAACCAATCAGTTGTTCCATATCCAGTTCTAACTGTTGCTTCCTGTCCCACATATAGATTTCTCAGGAGATAGATAAGGTGGTCAGGCACTCCCATTTCTTTAGGCAACAACTGCACTTGCTACCACTATTTATTTATTGTATTTTATTTATTTATTTGATTTATATACCGCCCATCTGGCAACCAAGGCCACTCTAGGCGGTTTACAACAAATAACATAAAACAGCAAAGTAACAAAATAACAAATAACAACATCAATACATACCACTCTATTTCCAGGCCCAGTTCAAGGTGCTGAACATTGCCTGTAAATCCCTAAAAGAAGGGCTGTACAGTATCTTCCCATAGGAGCCTTCTTGGCTCTTAAGACCATCTTAAGGCCCTCTTCTTGGTCTCATTGCCAGTGTAGGCATGGATGTTGGGGACCCAAGACAGAGCCTTCTCTGTGGCAGCTCCTAGGTTATGGGATGCTCTCCCTCAGGAGGTCAAGTTGGCCCCTCCCTTTTATCCTTCTGCTGAGAGTTTCAGGCAGGGCTTTTTACAATCATAACTGAGTCTCTGAGTGCAGGTTTTTTTTTAGTTAAGCTTGTTTTAAAGTGTTGAATGTTTTTAATCATGCAGTGTATTTTATTCAGTACTGTATTATAGTTTAACTGTTTTTAATGTGTAATTTATTGTTTTCATTCTGTTTTTTTTAAATACTGTGATCTGCCTCAAGTCCTCTTATCGGGAGAAAGCCAGCCAGCCAGCCAGCCAGCCAGCCAGCCAGCCAACCAACCAACCAACCAACCAACCAACCAACCAACCAACCAACCAACCAACCAACCAACCAACCAACCAACCAACCAACCAACCAACCAACCAACAATTAATCAAATGAACTAATTTGTTCATCTTTTTGTTCTGGCAGCAGTTAGCAGGGATGGTTGGCTGTTCCCAGCACAGACAGAATTATTTTGTACCTGACTGCCATATATGGGTTAAAACATGAGGAGCTTCACAGAAAAAAAATGTGATGGCCAGCTCTAACCCAGCACTGACATGTAGAATGAAACCCAGACCTTTCAGAGTTAAACTCCCTAAGCCCTAGGTCTGGATGGAGAAACCGTATTAATTTAAAACTCTTTTAAAAAAAACCTGACATTCTTGTCCATTCAAATATGAGGACACTGGCCAATTCGAAATAAAAAGAAAATGGAAATAAAATTCTCCTCCCATCTCTTATTAAGAGCTTCAGAAATTTCCTTTTAAAAACATATATGACAATTTCCAGAATCCCCCGCTCAGCTCAGCTAGGTCAGGGATACTGGGCCTTGTAGTCCAGAAAGAGGGCTTTCTCAGGCCTCAGAGAGGCGATACGGTGCTTTTCCGCTAAGTAGACAGAGCCCTGGCAAAGAAACAGGAGCATGGCTGGCCTTTCCCCCCCCCCCTCCTGACTGCGGGAGCACTTAAAGGAGAAAAGTTTTCTTGCACTGTATAAACCAGATGACCTTGAGGTGATAGACTGGAGGTCTGTATGACACTGCATGCTCAGTGCTATTCAACACTCTGCCTGAAAGAGGGGATGGAATGGATTTATTGACTTGTGACTTTGACTCCGGCCGGCATATCAGGGTTGTTATTATGTGGAATGATTAGGCTGCAGTGTCAGGGACAAGTGAAAACTAGAACAACAAAGGACCCCCTTAACCTTTACCTGGACACACAGCCATCCATAACAAGTTGCGCAGGGCTTGGGGAGGAAAAAACAACAACCTAAGTCTATCTCCCCGGCACTCGATACTTTCTGCAGCTGTGGCAAGGGAAGAAGAATGGGAAAAGACGGATTGCCAGGGGAGAGGGGCCGTAATTCAATTCTGCATAGGTTACTGCTTACCATTCTGACTCCCCGAGCACGTTGGGGGAAAAAAAGGCAGCATCGTTTTCCTTCGAGGCGTTTGAAAAACGGGGCCCAATAGCTCTTGACCTAGAAAACACCCATTTATTATATGCTATAGAGGGGTAAAGCAATAACAAGGGGAGAGGAGAGAGACTGGATGGGAAACATCGGGAAGTTCCTAGCGGGTTTTCGATGCAGAAGGTTCCCATGATCTGGCTTTCCCAAGCTGGTGCCCTTCAGATGTCTTTCACTACAGCTCCCATTATCCTGCTGCTCTGTGGTCAGTGGCCGTGACACCGGCGTGTACCAGAGTCCTAGGCAGTCATTACAAACGGTGGCCCTGGTCACACGAGGGAAATGTTCTCTAGTTATCCCTCAGTTAGTTCATTGCTTTTTTTTTTTTTCCTGGTCACACGAGGCACAGTCACGATCGAGATATTTTCCCGGCCAGCGGTGTCACTGCTGAACATTTCCCCATCACCAGGAGGATTGGGTTATTTTGTACCTTTGTTGTACCGGTGCATTCCTTCCTGGGATTGCCTGTGTGCACAACCTGCCCCACTTTTTTTTTTTCAGAATCAAAGCTAGGAAGGTGGCTGCCATTACTGTGCACACACATAATATATTTTTAAATTTTTCGTGCCGGATACATCGATAACGTTGGTAAAAGTATGTCATCGTGGGACCACCACCATGACATTACTGGCAAGCTGTTGTTTTATTTCTAGGGGAAGATACATTGCAACATTGATAGGGGTGTGATCGCCCGTATTGCCGCGTGGCTGTCACATATCCATTGTGTGCAACGCATTTCTGCAGGAGCAGACAGTGCGACAGAGGACACTTTCCTAAACAGAACCCCCTTCCTGAGCAACGTTCCCTCTAATCTTCAGCCTCGCTGGGTAGGGTTCAACCCACCCACCCCCCCGTGCGTGACTCTGACCCCCTGCATGTGAGAGTCTGACCCACCACGTGGGGTGTTGTAGCTGGAACGAAAGGGGCTGGAAATCATTGTTGTGGGTGCTCAGGGAAGGGGGGAAAGCTGTGTGGAGGGTGTGTGGAGTCATATTATATTATATTATATTATATTATATTATTTAATTCAAGGGGCTGAATTGCCCCTTGAAGCAAGAAAGAAAATAAACCGATACCATGGTGTAGCCGGCCATAACAATTCAAATAGGAGGAAATAAATCGGTACCACTAAAAGTTCTTGAGATGTTCGTCCTGAGATATAAACCATGTGACCACATTTCAGTGCAACAGAGGTATGGAAAGTATTGGAAGAACTAGAAAACATTTCCCTCATGTGACCAGGGCCTGTGTAATATAGCTACGAAAAGAGGGATCAAGCCCAACACACTCCCTTTTCAGTCCTGTCAGTCTCCTATGCATGTGTCTGAAGAGCCTGGTTTATCCAGGGAGGTTCTCCATGTGAACTGGGATCCAGAAAAACCAGGATTCCAATCTCATACAGAGATGGACAGAAGAACTCTCCAGAGTCGTTGACCTCCGTGCATGGGAAGGTCACACAACTGGGGCAGAAGGGTGTGGAGCTAAGGGCCTCCCTTTTACACATCAATATTCTAGAACAGGGGTTTCAAACTCAATTTACCTGGGGGCCGCTGGAGGCAGAGTCTGAGTGAGGCTGGGCCGCATCAGATTTTCCGCCAAGCAGAGCAAGAGCCCGAGGAAGCCTCGTGGGAGTTTCCTTAGCCCAGCTGGGGCTCCGAGGAGGAGGAGGAGGAGGAGGAGGGGCGTGCGAGCCCTCATCGCCTGGCCATGACCCCCTCCGGCTCCTTCTTCACCACCACCACCACCAGCAGCAGCAGGACGGAGAAGGGAGGGAGCGCCGGCGACCGCTTAGCCGGGGGGAGGACGGCACGACATAATTTTTTTTAAAAAACCCTCACAGAATTCACCTTGTCAAAGGAGAAAAGCCCCCACCGGTACCCGCGAAATTAAACAGAACGGGGCGAGGCCCCCCACAGGTGTGTGCACGCGCATGCACACAAACACACACACAGACACACACACAAACACACACACGGAGGTCCGGCAACCTTCTTCTGAGGGCCCCCCCCCAAAAGGTGCACTCAGCAGCAGCAGCTACCCCCACCACGACAGAGGAGCAAACTTTGCGAGGCGAGCCCAGGCAGCCTCCAGAGCCGAGGCGGCTGAAGCAGGACAAAGAGGAGGAGGAGGAAGCACTGCCGGGCGCTGAGGCGGCTGCTGGCCGGGCTGGTGCTGGGGGTGCTGAGAGAGAAAGAGAGCCGCTTCCCTGGAAGAGGCGGTGGCGGCAGCTGCTGTTGGCGGCTTGGAGGTGCTCTTCGAGGACGGGCCGGGAGCGACTTGACAGCAGAGGACGCGTGGGTGCTTCGGGGGGGAGGCAAGGCGGGGGCCACAAACTATCATCCGGCGGGCCGCAAATGGCCCCCGGGCCGCATGTTTGAGACCCCTGTTCTAGAAGGTTTTTAATGACTGAATGCAGCTCAGATTGCCTACAAAGCCTGGAAAACTTGTCCAAATATTGAGTCCGTTTTACCAGGAACGAAAATTTCATTGTCATTTTTTTCAAATTTTATTTATAGAATATATTAAAATGGCCAAATTCTCCATATCTAGAAAGTGGCAAAATCATGATGCTTAGTGTAGTAAATTGCATAAGAGTAGGCCCATTTGATGCTACTGGTCACTAATGGCTCTCAAAAGCTATGCCAGCACATTATAAGTTCTGGCAGGTTCTACCAGCCTTGTAAGGCTTTGAGTCTGGCCCGTTAGGCTGATTGGGGGTCTTTCCCTTTACCAAAATCTGTCTGTTTTAAACTCGAAATGCTGGGGATGGAACCTGCATTCAAAGGAAGTGCTGTACCACTGAGTCTCTGTTTTCTGCACCATTTCTGCATTTCTGTATCACTGAATAAAAATCTGCAAAATGAACTCTGTTAGCATAAAACCCAGTGAACCTTGCCTTTAAAAAAACTCAAAATAATAATAAAAAAACCCAAAACCTGCTATATATTAAAAATCTTCTGAATCAGAAAAAAAGATGAAAAAGAATCGTACCAATTCTAATTGATGGTAAATTAAGACACCAAATCACATAAGGACCTGGAAAAGTTACTCAGGTTTTGGACTGTAACTTCTAGCCAGTTTGGCCACTAGGATAAAAAAAAAAAGTCCCCCCGCTGCCCCCCAAAAGCTTTGAGTTAAAAAGACACAACAGGAATTAGTTTCTTTTTGGATGAAACATTTTCCTTGATTTATTTTTTTTTTAAGAAAAGGCCCACTGGAAAACGTTACTGTAGGGGAATCAGCCCCTGTATTTTTAGACATGCTATATTTTGAGTGATCGGTCTTGAAGTCTGAAGATCTAAAACTCCTTCCGGAGATATGTCATATGTAACCTGCTTTGGCATACTCCAGGAGAGTTTCGTGTGTAATAGTGGGCCTCTTGAGGTCGTTTCTAAAACTCTGTGGCTTCAAGGGATTCAAGAGATGTTAGACACCTCACGGGTTTCAGACGGCTCCTTTTCATCTCTCTGAAGAGGTGAGGAGGGAATATTCAAACCAGCAGGGCAAAGAGAGAGCAGGCTGCAGCCAACGGCCAATGAAGCTGGGATGATTTAATCACACCCTCCCCTCCTCAGGTAATATTCCCTTCAATGTTCAAAAGTTGGACTGAGGCTTCAAAAATTGGACAGAGCTGGCTTTGTGTTAAGAAGAAGAGAAATAGGTAGGAAATGAAGGTCAGGAAAAGCAAAGGTCTTATGGAAGACAGAGACGGTTATATGTATACACAGGAGTTTATGGAGGTCGGTTTCTGGTTTTATAGCTCCTAGATTCTCCCAGTCAGAAGACCATTGGCCGCTCTGGCTGAGGAATTCTGGGAAATGTAGTCAGAAAAAAAAGTGGCACATTTTCAACCTCTAGGGCAGCGTTCCCCAACCTTTTTCGGTCCGCGGACCGGCTGGGGAAGGCGGGGCACCCCCCGCACTCGTGCACATGCGCGAACAAGCGCTCTCTCTCTCTCGCATGGGCGCCCGCGCGCCCGCACAAGCGCCACGCTGCCATTTGCGCATGCGCATGGGCGCGCATTGGCCCGCACGAGCGAGCGCCACTGTTTGCGCATGCGCACTAGCACTCACGCACATGCGCAAATGGCAGCGCGGCGCTTGCACGGGCATGCCCGAGCGCGCGCGCAGGCACAAACAGGCACGCGGGGATGAGTGCGTGCGAGGGGCGGCGGCGGGAGGTCTCTCTCGGCAGCCCGGTCTGGCCCAGGCCACGGACCGGCACCGGGCCGCGGACCGGGGGTTGGGGATCTCTGCTCTAGGGTACAGAGTCTTGAGTCTGTACCCTAGAGTCCTCACATTGCTCATGGAATGTAAAGGTTCATTGATGTGAGCCTTTGAATTCTGAATTTGATGTCCAAAGGAAGTGTGGTTCAAAATGCAGATGCCACAAACTATCAAATGGACATTATCTTTTGGAGTTTTTCACAGGTATCTCACAGGTTAGTGCTGGAGGCAGAACTTTGGGATAGATAGATCTTGAAGGTCGACACTGCAGAGCATGAGAGACAAGGTAAACCCCTCCTGTGAGGCAGAGTGTGGCTTTTATTAGCAGAGTGAAGAAACTGCTGGCTTAAAAAGTCCAGCTATGCGGTGGAGATTAAAAAAAAAAAATCCGGACAAGGACCAGCAGAGCAGAATATTATATATAGTTACAAATCTCCCACAAATATTTTGTTGTTGTTGTTTAGTCGTTAAGTCGTGTCCGACTCTTCGTGACCCCGTGGACCAGAGCACGCCAGGCCCTCCTGTCTTTCACTGCCTCCCGGAGTTTGGTCAAATATACCAAATATACCTGCAAATATACCACCCCTAATTGTTAGTTTTTCCTCAACTGGCAATATACTCTCAATAGGTTCAATCAGAGCATCTGGTGTTGAGAAAGAATAAAAAATAATTCCATTTTACTCACAAATCTTCATATATATTAGACTAGCAAGCAAAACATTTCTTACATAGCTTGAGATCTTAACTGGTTGACTTCATTATTTAATCAACTGATTGGTTATATATATATATATACACTTCACTCACATTCTAACTTCTGATTCCTACCTCTCTGTGTTAAACACTAACACAGAGAGAACACTGACATTGCTGACTGACATAAAACCCTGACTGAGTAAAAAGGCAGGAAAAGGTAGAGAGGGAACCATCGGCTGTTGCTAAATGATTGACATTCAACCCCAAAGTCCTGCCCATCCAAACCTCCCAGGTTGCTATAATTTCAACAACTTTCACCTTAGGAAGCAAATGCTGGGATTGGGCCTACTCCCCCAAATCCTTCAAGCTGCCTTGCTACTTTAAGGTGCAGTCAAAGATGCAGCCCCAATGCCTATGTTGAAGGTTCATCTGCCAGTCCAGTTGGCCCGTGTGTATACCCGCACTGGACAACATGTGGGCTGTGGGCTGCATGCAGACCCTCCCCAAGGGCCCAAATGTGCGCTGCCACACTCCAGAATTCCCCAAGACCCTTTACGCTCAGTGTGGTGTAGTGGATAGAGTGACGGACTAGGACTCTGGAGACCTAGGTTCGAATTCTCATTCAGCCATGGAATCTTACTGGGAGTGTGGAACTAGTAAAACCACCCCTTAACTAGCTCACTTACCTTGAAAGCCCTGTCAGGATCTCTGTAATTTGATTCTGACTTGACGGCATATAACAACAACATCGGAAGATACAAGGAGTTTTTTTTCCCCTGAAAAGAAAGGTCTCTGTTTTGTAAATAAATTTGGACGGCTCGGAGGGTGCAAAAGTGTTTGTAGCCCTCCATGGTTGGGGGGGGGGGGGAGAATGACTCTCAGAAATTGTCCCATGTTCCATACGTCCTTGCGTATGGAACGTGGGACTGGTGTTATCTTTATTGCTTCAGACAGCAAAATGGAAGCTATAGTTTTGTTTATTTGTTTGTTTTTGGTACGCAGTAATGAACTTTTGAAGCTTGTTTTGATGATTTTACACACATTTTTGTTTACTCTTCCCCACTGCTGGATAGCTCAGCGCTTTAGGTATCTGGCTGCAGAGCCATAGGTTGTGGCTGGACTTGATGATCTATAGGGTCCCTTCCAGCTCTGCAGTTCTAAGATTATTTTTTTTTAAATGGTATACATTTCTGGACTTCTATGTGTGAACTGTGGAAGATAACTGAATCTCAATTCATGTATTAGTTCCAAAGTGGAAGATGAGGTAATGTTTTATTAAAATGTGGGAAGAATGGATTTCCTTCGTCTGTGTTCCAGGCTCCTCCTCCCTCTCCGAGAGGTTGCTTCTTGCTTCTTTCTGCTCCTTCGTCTTTAACTAGTCAGACATGCGAACCTGGAAGCCAGCTTGAGGGGCTTCTGTCCTCAAGCTCGTGTTTCCTTTTTGTTTTATTAGCAGTCACCAAAGTGACAATTTCTCCCTAAATAATCGCAAGCTCAACGGCAGGTCAATGTACTTGGCTGGTTAGAAACGGCAAAACATCCCAACCATTCTTAAGACTGGAATTCAGCTAATGTGAAGGGGTTATCTTCAACACACGATGTCACTGAACACAATCTCAGAGTGGAACGAATTTTGTGTGAGATGCTCAGCAAAGTATTTTCCTCTTAGGCTGAAGGTAGTGCTCCTCAACGGCTGAGTGACGTTTGAACAAGCCAGCTGCACTGGGCGCTCACAGCGTTTTGCATATTCAAAGTGCTGTACAAACATTAATTAATTAATCCTCATAACTCCCCTGCAAGGTAGGAGTGTTTATCTCCATATGGCAGATGCAGACAGGGAGCGGGGAGAGAAGTTACAGCGGGGAGAGAAGTTACAAAAAGGTTAAGTGAAAAAGAGTGGAAAAAAAATTGGACACAATGAGGTCTGCTAGTTCATTTGGAATTATACTTTTTACTCTTTATAAAATTAGAAGGTGAACAGGCAGCGTGTCTTTGTTCCCTCAAAGCCAGGAAGAGCCCTGGAGCTAACATTAGTTCGGTAGCAGAAGAAAGGATGAAGGAAAACTCTACTGTAAGTGGAGAGGCAACGGAGAGCCTTCCCCTGCCATGAGTCCTAAACGTGGTATGTCTTCAAATGTATACAGGTAATAACGGTTGCAGAGCTTTGCATTTCTGCTTTAAAATTCCTTTTGCTACACAGCAGAAGTACAGAGATCCACAGAGGAAATTAGCTTCAAGTTCCCCAGATAGTCCACCCATTTCTCCTTCACTGGCAGTTAAAGTCTTGATAACTCATGTGAGACCTTTGCAGGAGGAAGAATAAAAATGTTTCGTTACTTACAGTTGCGGACAGATCAAGAGCAAACTAACAAACAAGGGTGACCTCCAATAGGCTAAAAGAGAGGGAAAGAGCAGCACTCAACGGAGAGGGGCGGATCTCTTTGAATTCAGAGGCCAGAGGGAATGGTTCATTAGTGCTGGACAGATTCACAGTCACCCTAGCCTAAAAAAAGTCCCTCCCAGTCAATCAAACCATGGACAGCATGCGAGGTTGTAAAATTCCAACAATAACTACACTCAGATCAACAACCCATAGATATCATGAACAGACTTTGCCTGCCCCCCACAATAATTATTTCTGTGGAAGCCCTTGGTCCTAAATATAAGGAGCATAGTTCAAACGGCCACTCAGCCCATATAAACCTGACTTGGATTCGGGTTTTCTGAGCGAGTGCCCCTCCCTATATGCATGTTCTTTGGGCAGGACTTTTCCTTGGTCCTGCCACCATTAGATGGGTATGCAGACTAAGTGTGGTGGAGAGATCTGTCTGATAAGGGACTCTAGACCAATCTCCCCTCTGTTGTTCTTTTGCTAGCAGGCCAAGGCAAGCTTCTGGTACCTTTTAATTGACGTGAACATCTGCATCTTTTTTTATCAACCCTTTTCCTCTGTTCTGTCTACCTTTTTTAAAAATGTGAATTCTATCGTTGTCTCCCACCTTGCCCCCGAGCGCCATTAATCAAACCACAAACCGTGGATTTTTCAGGCAGCTCCGTACTTTCTTATTTCTCCTAACTCGGTGTGAGGTATTTAAAGTACCATTCCAGAAGAAGTCATTTGTTACTTTTTAATATATTTTTTTCTTATTTATTTCAGACAAGTCTACTCGACTGTTCAGCCTGTCAGATTTGGAAGATTCTGAGCGATCTTACCTACAATAAAGTAAGAACAATACAACCACACACACTGTTGTGCAAAACAGTCTCAGCTTGACTGAATCTAGCTGAAGAATTATTTAAAGGAGAAAATGCCTTTCAGCCAGAAATGAGAGTATAACTCTGTATTTTTGCCGTCCCATCCTTTTCAGTTCAGGACCCAAATTTATTTCACTTTTAGCCGTTCTTATTCAAATTCATGCATAGTAATTAATGGAAGATATAGGGGGACGCAGGCAGCTTACAGAAACACCCATACACACGGCGGCAACGGATCCTCTCATTTTCGCCGCTTGAATTATGCCGAGCCGTTTGGTCCATTGGTTTGCAACCTCGCGTCGAGTGCCGCATTGTCATCTTTTGCTTTACAACACAGTCATTATATCCCTAAACCACATTGTGATACACTGTGGCTTCTGTTTATGACTCCCCAAACTCCCACTCCATATATCAGCTGCCATAAAACCCATCAAGCCGCTGGTAGTAAAATGGTGCACAGTGGTCGAGGCAGGAGCCGGGCGAAATTGTGTGATACCCTACTGTGGTTAATGAGAGCGAAAATGTGGTTAGGATTTTTGTCAGCCGATGCTCATTTGCACGGCCATTGTTGTGGGCCTTTTGTTAACCTGAACGACAACGTATTTGCTATTGTGCCAGCGAGCCGAATGCCAAGTTCTCCATCAGTGGCCAATAAGTCAAACTGTGACCTTGAGTGATTACCATGTTTTCTTTCTTTCATTCATTCTTTTTTCTTTTTCTTTTAAAAAAGAAGCAGACTAATTAATAATATGCTGAAATGCTATACTAAGATTATGAAAACATTGTGGTATCAGAAGCCAGAGCCTGGAATGTTCCAACCAGCTGCGAAACCATGCTTTGCATGCACATGTGCACACACGCATGTGCACAGGCACATATACAGGCACCCTCACGCATAAAGATTTATTTAGATTAGATTCTTTCCCCCACTAGAACAGGCTTCCATCAATCAACCAGAATGCTTTGCAGGTTGCCATGAATTTTGAACAAGTTTCCAGAGGGAAGTGTTAGAAGTTAGAGATGGGCACGAACCACCAGCTTGGTGGTTTGTGCGAGTTCGTTTATCGGCTGAACAGGTGTTTGGTGCTTCAAAGCCCCACCTCCTCTGGCAGGTACCCACTCGGAGGCAGTGGCCTGACTTCCCTGCTCTGTCCCCTCCAGGTCTCTTAGTGGGTGCCTGCAAGCGGAGGTGGAGCTTTGAAGTGCTGAACACCTGTTTGGCTGAGAAACGAACCAGCACAAACTGCTAAACTGGCAGTTCGTGCCCCTCTTTAGATGTTACACAATGGCCAGAACCTTATTGCTGGCATCAGGTAAGCAGCATAGGTTTTCACAGCCAATGGCTGCACGTTACAAAGTCAGAGGAGACAGTATTCCTTGCATGCTGAGCTGTGTGACTCCATAAGCGAGAGATAACATCTATGCTGACTTTTTAATTTGCAGCAATTTGGCTTCAGAAGTGACATATTTCACATTTTGCTTGTAGGCTGAACTAGTAAGATTTGGACCATAGTGAATAGAGCAAGACCACAGCTGGTGGGCTGCAATGGAAGATGTGGTGGATGTAATCCCCATGGCTGATTTTCTTTCCTCCTTCCTTCCCCTCCACTTTTCCTTTTTACATTGCCTCTTTTAGATAATAGCTTTGCCACAGAGGCTATCTTCCATTTAATAAGCCCTTTTCACAGCTAAAGATGAGACATTCAGAACGTGGATAGCCCAGGACCATATGGTTTTCCCCCCCTCTCAAATTCACTTTGGTAAAAATGGCACATTCTCTCCATCCAGTTTATGAAGGAACTTGAGAAAGTTATTGACAAATGAACACCTATCCCAGAGAAGCCCTGGGAAGGATGTGTAACATTCTAGGTGGGCTATGGATTTTCCTGTAGAGAATTGTCAAAAGATGCTAAATGTTCTCTGGAAGGGATTGAGGACCACACAGAAGCCCTTGGTGGGCCATATATGGCCTGATGTTGAACAATATTCATTTCTACTTCAGAGAAAAAGACATGGAAAGGCACCTCAGTGCATACTCAGGAAATTTTAATATCCAGAAATCCACTACCAGGAACCAGGGCTTCTCAGTGGTGGCCTCCATGCTATGGGATTCTCTTACTGTGGAAATATATCAGGCCCCAACCCTCCTTGGTTTCAGGAAAAAAGTAAAGATTTGGTCCTTTATTCAGACTTTTCAAACTCTTGCCCATGTTTAATGTAATTAAATTAATTTTTTTTTGTTTTGTCTCTCTAATTTTTGATGATCTGTGATTTTACTGGCTGATCGTTTGTGTTGTTGCCATCTTGCACCTTAGTATAAGTTGTATTATTTATTTAATAGTTTGTGTATGTGTGTGTTTTGTTGGTCTAACGTTTTACTTGTATTATTATTGAATTTTAGCTTTGTTGATGATGTTCTCATCGTAAGCCACCCAGAATAGTGGCCCGGCCACTAGATGTGCAGGGTAAAAATGGAATAAAATAAAATAAAATAAAATAAATACTCAGCATCTGTAGCTTAAAAGGTTTTTAAAAATATCTTAAAAATTAATTTAAATAAATAAATAAATAAACAAGCAAGCAAGCATGCAGATGATGGGAGAAGACTTCTCAGCTGGAGACCTTGAAAACCTACTACCAGTCACAGTAATGAAAACTCAATTAACCTGAAACGAAGTAGCTCCCTTGCTCAATGTAATGTCTGAATGCCTGAAGTCTTACGCTCAGGTCATGCTTTCTTTTTGTGTTCTCGCATTGTCTTGGTTCTGTGAAGTACAACAGGCTGAAATCTTTTATGACAAGGGGGGCATATAAATGTTTCAAAAGAAGTAAATTAATTCAACCACAGCCGCAGATATATTCTTGAACATGTAAATCATGGAGATTCGGTGAATCCCCAGAGGGAAAAAATTGATTTCACAGCAAATTATGCACTCTGTAAACTTTGATAGACTGTCCAGTCCTCGTTCAAGAGGATAATTAAACATGTGTGATGATACAACCACAAAATAAAGGAATGTTTTTGACATGTGCAGTGTTAAAAAAAAGAAAAGAAATCTTGCCCAACATTCTTGTATAGTTTTCTAAATTCCCCATAAAAAACAACTTCAGTCAGTGTGGTTGTGCCTTAAGCCTAGAGGAGAAGCTTGCATGGAGCAGCTTCAGAGGTACTTTCTGACCCCATGGGAATCCCAATATATTAGGGTTAGTAAAAGGGTCAGGATTAGGGATAGAGTTAGCAGATCTCACACTTGAAATTCCAAGGGAGCTCCTGTGTTGGTCTCTCTGAGCATGTGGGCAAAATTAAAGGGGAAGGGAAGGAGAGAAAAAGAATTAAGAGAGAAAGCTCATGCTGAAAATCAGTCTAAAGTAGACCTACAGTGTTTGTAAGACTTTGCTTTCTTCTCCTTTGTCTCTTCTCTTCTTTTCTCTCCCCCCCTTCCATTTTATTTGGGCCAGCATGCTTAGAATTCCAGTGTTTCTTGGAGGGGATCAAGTTTCTCACTGAAAAATTGCATGAGATAATTTTGGGTCCTAATTGATTACATTGGCTGGTTTTTGTTTGGTAAAAACAACCGCACATGGCAGGATGCTGAAATGTGAAGATATGTACAACTGTTCAACTGCCACAACGCTCTCTTTGTTGGGCTCCCCTTAAAGATGACTCAAAGACTGCTACAAGTGCAGAATATAGCAGCCAGGTTAATTAATTACTGGGATGATCAAGTTTGATCATATTTCCCCAGGTGCTGGCTCAGCTACATTGGCTTCCTATGCCTTTCTGAGCCAGGTTCAAGGTGATGGGCTTAACATGCAAAGCCTTCAACAGTTTGAGACCCCATCTATCTGAGCGCCCTCCCTTGAAGAACATCAGCCCGCCCCACCCGATCCACTCAGAGTGGTCCTCCTTTGGGTGGCAACTCTGAGGGAGGCATAGAAAGCCTCCAAGAGGAGCTGAGCCTTCTTGGGTAATGGCTCCACATCTTTGGAACAGCCTTCCTGTGGACATTCATCAGCTCCACTCTCCCCAGCCTTCAAGAAGCAGTTTAAAGGTCTGTCTTTAAAGCCTTAAAGAGATTATCTCCCCCCCACACACATTAATTGCGAACACGGGTTTACTGCTTGGCCATCAGAATGTCTGTTTATTATGGGATATTTTATTGGACTGGGGTTCATTTGGGATTTGATGGGGGGGGAGAGGTATATTGGGGTTTACTATATTATTGTCAACTGTCCCAGAGCAGTGCTTTGCACTAAACTGGGCAGTATACAAATAGCTGAAATGAATGAATGAATGAATAGAATGAATGAATGAATGAAGAATTTCTACCTTGTGGAGTTAGTTCTGTGTGCATCTTACAACACCAGCTCTTATTGGGAACTGAAAATGCCCATCAGCTTGGGATAAGAGTTAATATATTCATTTGAAAATGAGTAAGAATGAATTTTTTTCTGATGGATTAAAAAAAAGAAAAAAAGTTACCAGGAGCTAGCATGCCATGGACAGCGAGTACTGAAGAAATATTTGTTAAACACAATTGACCCAGCCAAGGTTTTGCATGGTGCCTCTTTCTCCCTTTCAGTATTCCAGGTGCCCCAAACAAAGCTTGGGAACATTGACGGTAGAGCCAAAGCATTAATGCTGAAAGCCGTTAAGGGAAATCAGATTCACTGATTTCCCCAGCATTAGGACATTTCATTCTGGAGGAAGTTCATTGGTTCATTTATTCCGTTAAATCGCTAAACTTCGAATTGTTACTGAAGATTACCGTAGCGTTTCTCTTACAAAGAGAAACTTTGTAAGAGTAGTATTGCTGTAATGACAGATTTTAAATTTGTTGCTGGAACATCTGGCAAATTGGGGAACTGATTTATGTTCCGTCAATTATTTCCAAGCTCTGCTACTAAAAAACGGGAGGTCACTAAGCACTGATGTAATCTGCATATCGGGAAACCCAGTCCTGTATCTATTTAAGGAAGAGGGTTCTTATCTAAGTTCTTCAGCTGATAATTGTGACACTAAAGCATGGCTTGCATATTGAGAATCATCTTTGTTTTTCTCTGGTGTAAGGGTTCAAAAGCAGTATGCTTCTCAATACCAGCTGTTGGGGAGCATGAGTCAGGGGATGATGTTTATTTATTTCGCATCTTTCTTCATATGAAGTACCCAGTGTGTTGTAATGGATACAGTGATGCAGAAGGACTCTAGAGACCATGGTTCAAATCCATGAAAACTCACTGGGGGTGTGGAACAGGTAAAACCACTCCCTAAATATCACACTTACCTAGAACACCTATAGGGTCACTATACATTGGTTCCAACTTGACAGCACATAACTAACTAACATTCTCCCTATATAAGGGGCTCAATGGCTGTTTACAACATTTAAAAAACAAGCATACAAAATATTATAAATAAATTGTTAAAAAAGAATTAAACAAACAAGAATTAAGACCAATTAAACCATTATTAAAACATATAAATATTAAAATATGATGACTACCACCCACCATCCTATAAAGTACTTGAATTTAAAATGCTTTAAAAAATGAACATTTTTTTCTGCGGACAGAAAAATAGCAAGGGGTCAAATGAACTTCCCATGGAAGGGCATTCTATAGTCCGGGCACAGCCAATGAAAAGTCCTCTTTCATGTCCTTAACAAATGAACCTGTGAAGGTGGTGGGACTGAGAGAAGGGTCTCCCATGAGGCTTATGTGAGGAAAAGCCATCCTTCAAATGGTGGCTCTTGCCATCATGGCCTGCTGGTGGACCCTCCAGAAGCAACTCATCAGCCACTGTGGGAGTAGAATGATGAACTATATAAGCCTTTGGTTTATCGTTCGTTCCTTAATCCCCTTCACATAATTTTATTTATAAAACAAGCCTTCGGCAGGTAGCAGGAAAGAAAAATCAGCTCTAGCAAAGTTGTTGATCTCTATGGAATGATGCTGCTGCGCT
The DNA here is from genome assembly GCA_037013535.1 of Intellagama lesueurii. Taxonomy (NCBI): domain Eukaryota; kingdom Metazoa; phylum Chordata; class Lepidosauria; order Squamata; family Agamidae; genus Intellagama; species Intellagama lesueurii. The sequence goes on along the minus strand of JBAJHW010000001.1, from coordinate 344,261,243 downwards.
TAGACTCTTGAAGAAAACGGGTCTGGCTCCTTCAGAGGAAATCTGATTTTAGTTGTGAAGAATGATTGTGGAAAACAGGACCCCAACTGAAAAAAAAAGAAAAAGGAAATTAAACCATAAAAAGTGCATTAAAGTAATGCTGAGTAAAGATAAAGGAAACCATCACAAAATCAAAGCCACTGGATATGAGAAAAGTGCACGGCTTGTAAAATATTGATGAATTACTCCATGGTGTCCCAAATGTGGCCACAGTATACCTTTGCTGTGGCTGCTGACGCACAGAGTATAAACACAAAGTTTGGGAGAGTAACATTTACTTTCCCCACAGCCTCCTGGCCCATCTCCTAGCTACAAGGTTGTAGTAACTTATTGTGCTTGATAGCTACTTTGGCTCCCTTCGCTGGGAGAAAGGGGGTGTAGGAATGAAAAAGAGATTAAGGCAGCCTAAGAAAGCAACTTTTCCCACGTGTAAGACCGTGGAAGAAAAAGTGGTGAACAGAGGAGAAGCAAAGGGATGAGGCAGCAGCAGTCCTGGGGAATGGATCAGGAATAAAATGGCCATTTAAATTTACCACTTAAAATATCATATGCAGCATGTTATGTTTGAGCTAGAAATGGGCACAAACCTTGGTTTGGAGGTTCATGCTGGTTCATCGGTGTGGCACCACAGGTGCTGTGTGTATTGCCTTCCCCCCCACCCCTCGGGTGGCTCCCCCACTCACCAGCCAACCCACGCTGCTCATCTCCTCCTCTTCGTACCATCATCCAGTTGCAGCAGCAGCATGTGCTCCCCTCCTCTGCCTCCTCCAGCAGCCGCCCACTCAAAGGCAGCACTACAGGAATCCCTGCCCTGCCTCCTCACCTGAGTGGGCAGTTGCTGGAGGAGGCAGAGAGGGAAGCATGAGCTCCTGTTATGACTGGACAATTGTGCGAAGTAGAGGAGATGAGCAGCATCCACTGGCTGGTGAGTGGCAGTGCCAGCTGGGGTGGGAGTGCGGGAGAGGAACATGCAGCACCTGTGGTACCACTGATGATCTGCCACAAACTTCTGAACCAAGGTTTGTGCCCTTAGTTTGAGACATAGGACTTCTAAAGATATAACCGCAAAAGATTTTTGTTTTAAAAAATTATTGAATTAGAAAAAAAAAAATTCTCTAGTAGTATAACATTTACTCTTTCTTTGGGGAGGGGATAAAGCTGTCAGATCGACCATTTTTAATTGACTGAAAATTGAAGGCCAGATTCTGAAACCAGAGGTGAATCCTTGCGATGTCACAGAGGAGGACCCTCGTGATGTCACAGAGGTGGGAAAGGAAAGGGTTGGAAGAAGGGAGCTTTCCCCTCTGAGCCCTGCACTACTGCTTCCAACACTGTGAAGAAAGAAGTTTCTTGAGTCATGATGCTAGTTCCCACCTCCTGCCTTGTCTTTAAAATGGCAGGATCAGCTTCATGTTGATGCTTCAAAACGTCAGCAGTCAAAGTGCTGATGAGGAATGCATTGAGAAGGAGAAGAGATGGGCGATCTGGCCTTAAAGCCTTTCTCCATGAAGACCAAACTACCTCCTCCTCTGGTGCTCTTTGCCTTGAGATTTATCCTCCTGCCTGGGACCATCAGATGCAGAAACGTTCCCTGAAACTTCAGCTGGCACCTGAGATTGGCCTGCTGCTTTAATGGGGCAGAAATTCAGTGTTGTGGTCTATCCATGGAAGCTCTCTAGGCCAGTGGTTCCCAACCTTGGGTCCCCAGATGTTCTTAGAATAAAACTCCCCGAAGCCTTCACCACTAGGTGTGCCAGCCAGAATTTCTGGAAGTTGTAGTCCAAGAACATCTGGGGATCCAAGGTTGGGAACCACTGCCCTAGGCAATCAGAAAACCTGAAAAATCCTTCCTTGATTTAGCTCTCTTAAGCAGGAGAGCTGTAGGATGGAGGGGTCTAGAGTTAGCGCCCTCCCTTAGGTTATGGCTTCAGATTAACTCCTTTGTTGAATGCCTAAGTAGGGCTTCTGGAGACTATGGAGTGGAATGGACCAAAAGAGTTACTTGCCCATTGCAACCAAAAAAGAGTAAAGAACAAGATTCTGAAGTGAGTAAGGTGCTGAGTAATTCTTTTGAAGCATCCAAAAATTAGTAAAACACTGGGTTCACCATCCTTAAATCAGATGGAGCAGAGAGAGAGAGAGAGAGAGAGAAGAGAGGCAGGCTAAGGCAGTATTAAGAAAAATAAATAAAACATCCACAGAAACCCCCCAAACCAAAGCAACTGCATACATTTATAATAACCCAGAATCCCAGGTTCCTCACATGAAAGAGACTTCAGAGTGGGTACAAGGCATTGGAATGATAGCCTTGGGAGAGCAGAGGCTCTACTGTATTATGTACATGTATCACAGCTTTGTAATAGTCCCAAAGATTAGGAACCGCAATACATTAGGTCTAAATATTTCTTTCAAATTAAGCTTTGCTGCCGTTAAGCCCCAAATCTCCTCTGAATATTACAGCATAATAGGTGTCCTGTTCTATTTGTCAGAATAAGAGGGAAAGACTCTTTTAAAAATCCCAAATGCTAAACTACCTGGCTTTTAAAAAAATTATTATTATTTATTATTATTTTTTAAAAAGGCCACAGCCATAACTCCAAACTTCAAAGGTCTGACTTCAAAAGACTTCCTTGCTTTCTGCTTTGTGGGATGGCAACTTGTATACATGTGTGCGCGCACACACACACACACACACACACACACACACCACACACACACTGCTTTCTCTCTCCCTCCCTTTTTTCGATCACTAAATGCCTTAATAATGAGCTTGGTTTCAGATTTTGTGAATCGGAGCCAAGTAACTCTGTTTTATTATATTTGCTGGGAAATGAACTAGCTCAGGGTAATTAGGAAAGCAATTTTATTAGCTTCTATTTCATAAAGATTGTTTTTTAATCAGAGTCAGAACTTACTAGAAACGATTTCTCCCCCCTGCCCCCCGTCTTCCTGCGTTTTAAAAAATGGCCTGGCTGGTTCCTGTGGCGTATGGTTTCACAGGTCTTTACCCATGGAGAAGACTGCCCACTTCAAACTGAAGTATTGTGATTAAGGTTAGAACAAGACACTACAGTAACCCTTCCGTGGGATTACGGGGACAAACAGCACAGAAGCTCATAAACGTTCCATAATGGTTTTCAAAACAATGCAACTTTGAAACACGGGCCATTCATGGTATGTGTTTCCTTTCTTGCTTCTCAATGGGGCCTCTCTCTCACGGACCCAGACTTGTTATGGGCGAACTTTTAAATGGCTGGTTTCGATTAAGAAATCTGAGAGGGTTACGTATAAAATGTCTTGTTCTTGAGGAGAGTTGCGGTCTCAACGCTTTGAGACAGGCTGTCGAGAAATCACCGGATCCCATGAGAGTCTTGACCCTTTGCTTTGTGAAACAATGCACATGCAGAGGGCGAGTGCAGGAGGAACAGACTGGTGGATCAAAAGATACAAACAACCCATTCAGTGCTTCTAATTTTCAAATGTTTCTGCATTACCAGAACTCTCACTGAGGCCCACAGAAGATGCCTTGCAGGTGAGAAGGGAAAAAAACTGTGGTGTGTTGTTGTCACCTGTGTAAATGAGGTAAGAAGTGATTTGTGTCCTTAAAAGCACCTCATTCATAATATGATCAATGTGCTAAGTTTAAATTGCAAAATGTCAGAAAAAGACTCCTCTGAGTGGTCGGCCCATCACTGTTTTGGTATTCTTTCTTCTTGTAAGCTTCATAGAAATCCAGATTTAGGATTTGGGGGCTTTTTAATTTTTTTTTTTTTTAAAGGAAGTGCTATATGATCCTCATCATATGAAATGACTTTGGAGATCACCAGAATATGTAACAGTGAGATTGATATTGAAAATAAATCTGTGGCTTAGCTCGGAATGATGTGAAAATGGTCTGGTTTCTTCTGCATCCCTGGTTTTCAATCTGCATCCTCACCCTCCTAGGCATTTTTCTTGGTCTTCTAAGTAGCTCCTCCTCAACTCTGAAACACTTAGCAGAACTTTGAAATGATGCATTAAAAATAAAGCATTTTGGGGTTTTGGAATAACAAGGTGGAAGCAACTGATACCAACTTAATAGGGCCCATACCCATTACATTTTTATCATAATGCAAATCGGAACCCCATATCCATGGGGGATTGGTTCAAAGCACACACACCCCTGCTGAATGCTGAAAACCACGGGTAATAGCAAACACTATATATAGCATGGTAAAAGGAAAATAAGCCAGACAAAAATATTTTCACATACATTACCAGAACAGGCCTCTAGAGGGCGCCAGAGATCACACTATTTATTCTTCCAGTAACACGTGTGAAAATATTTTTTTTACCATTTTTTTCTTTTAATAGTTTTAATATTTTCAGACCACGGATAAGTGAAACCGCAGATACTGATCCTGAGGATACGGGGGTCCTGTTGTACCAACAAAACATATTTTTTGGGATCTCCCTAATGATTAATGAAATTCATTTTTAAAGAGAGCATTCTAAGCTCTCCTCCTTGAAAAGGGAGGCTGAACCCGTTGGCCAGCTGCGGCATTTCTGCCGGACGACAAAAACGTTTTGATTTAGGTGGGGCCGTGGCCACTGAATTCAGCTGCTATGGAAGAGAATTTGAAGGAGGCGAGTGCTTCTTTGTCCATCTGCCTTTTTTAAAACATTGGAGGACCTGAGTTATACCAGATCTAAGCTGCTTTTCACCCACAGCCACAGTGTTGATACAGAGTTAGGCCACAGTGAGGGTTGGAGTTGGGGGCTTTGCCACCTTACATGCTGCCTATGGTAGGTTTGGCTGGGTGGGTCGGACTTTTCCAGGCTGGGGTGACTGTCAATCTATTCAGCACAAACCCATTGTTCCTTCCCTGCTTTGGATTCAGAGAGTTCCGCCTCTCTGCTCTGTGCCTCTCCCTTTCTTTAGTCTGCTGAAAGCAGTGAATCAGTTGAAGTCTGTTGTTGAAAGCAGTCGTGTTTGTCAGTTTGCTGTTTGATCTGTTCATTTGCAAGTAATGATTTTTTTTATTCTTTCTACCACTAATGCCTCAGAAGAAGTTACTGAGACTGTAAGTACAGTTGATGAGAAAAGGGGGTGGACTAATCTGGGGCACTTGAAGCTATTCTGCTTTGTAAATCCCTGCACTCCTGCTGTGCAGCTAGAGGAATTTACCAGAAAATTCAAAACTCTTCAACAGTTTCGAATAATTTCCAGCCTCTCATCTCAGGCAGCCTTCAGCCATGATGGCTAGTTAGGCGGTGCCCTTATTCCAGGGAAGTGCCTTGAGGAAGGCCTCCAAAATATTTTTAGTTTCTATGTAAACTCATGGCAAGAACACTGCAAGAATATTCAAGCATTTATACCAGGTGTGGGTGTAACATTTGGCCCTTGAGACTCTTTTGGACTCAGATTCCCATCATCCATCATTCTTGGTCATGCTGCCTAAGGCTGATGGAAGTTGTAGTCCAGGACCTCATGAGAGTCAAAAGTTGCCTACTTCTGTGTTGTTGTTGTTTAGTCGTTAAGTCGTGTCCGACTCTTCGTGACCCCATGGACCAGAGCACGCCAGGCCCTCCTGTCCACTGCCTCCCGGAGTTTGGTCAAAGTCATGTTGGTCGCTTCGATGACACTGTCCAATCATCTCATCCTCTGTCGTCCCCTTCTCCTCTTGCCTTCACACTTTCCCAACATGAGAGTCTTTTCCAGGGAGTCTTCTCTTCTCATGAGATGGCCAAAGTATTGGAGCCTCAGCTTCAGGATCTGTCCTTCCAGTGAGCACTCAGGGTTAATTTCCTTTAGAATGGATAGGTTTGTTCTCTTTGCAGTCCAGGGGACTCTCAAGAGTCTCCTCCAGCACCACAATTCAAAAGCATCAATTCTTCGGCGGTCAGCCTTCTTTATGGTCCAGCTCTCACTTCCATACATCACTACTGGAAAAACCATAGCTTTGACTATGTGGACCTTTGTCAGCAAGGTGATGTCTCTGCTTTTTAAGAGGCTGTCTAGGTTTGTCATCGCTTTCCTCCCAAGAAGCAGGCGTCTTTTAATTTCGTGGCTGCTGTCACCATCTGCAGTGATCATGGAGCCCAGGAAAGTAAAATCTGTCACTGCCTCCATATCTTCCCCTTCTATTTGCCAGGAATGTTGTGTACCACATTAAAATCAGTGAGCAGATCAAAATTTTATTTTATTTAAATTTATTTAGAACAACGAAAGCATTTTAAAACACTTCATAGCTCAGTGGTTTAAGTAACTGGCTACAAAGCCAGAGGTTGGGAGTTTGATTCCCCACTGGGCCTCCTTGACAGGGGCTGGACTCGATGATCCATTGAGTTCCTTCTAGCTCTGCAGTTCTAAGATGATGATGATGATTCTATAAAATAGACAAAACAAAGTAAGCAATTAAAACCATTTAAAAACTAGACACTTATAACAGGATGCTACAACTTAATGAAGACAAGAAGCACTCTAGAACCCGGAGGTAATTTTTGTGTTCTTTGACATCTGAAATTTTAAAGTTTCTCATTTCACTAATGCTGGTAAGTTCTTATAAAAAGAGCTGCATACACATAATCAAAGTCTCCCTCACCCCTACTACCCCCACCTCCACCACAGGTATATTAGACCCTTTTTTTTTTTTTTTTTTGCATGGAAGCAAACCAGGATGCTGGAAATTGCCACTTTCCATCATGTCCTCCTGATAATTCAGACGACACCCCGATCAGGTGTGCACACATAATCACTTCCCAAACTAATCACCATTTTGAATAATCTCAGCCCTTGAAACTTGCAGCTTCAACTTATTCTCTCTGAACGACTCATAAATCTTGAGCTGCAAATGTGAATCAAGAAGAAGGAAAAGTACAGGCTCGGGAGCCTGTTGGATTTATTTAACTTTAGCTTTTATTTATCGACATAAAACTGCATTATTGGTTGTAACATCCAAACAAAGACAAAACAGATTGGAAGTCTCCATTAATGCTTTCCCAGAAGGGAAATCTAGAGTTTCTCCTAGGCTTTTCACTCTCTCCTTTGCAATATTAAGATGATGTCATAAAGTCATAATTACTTTGCTGAGCTCTGAAGCGCTCTTAGGCTGTATCATCTGAAGATGCTCGCTGCCTTTCTGACCAAACAGGAACGAACGGCGTATGCAGGTGGAAAACAACAACAACCCAGAAGATTGGTCTTTGGTGGCTCACAAATTGAAGGACCTCAACATTTTTCTTTTGCTTCCTTCTGACAAGCTTCCCCCTCCATCAACCCAAACTCACAGATGTTTTATGGCTTGGGGAAACCTTATTAAACAAAACCAACACACTTTCTGTTAATGCTGAGAAGCTGATTTGTCTGGTGTCAACCCGTTAACAGGAACGGAAAACTTGGGCAGAGTTTTCCTGCTGAAGTTTTCTCACCCATCAATGGTGGGATCTAAAGAGGTGGACAGATCCCACCAGTTCAGATTTGGGCTTCACAACGCACATCTCAAAAAAGAGGGGGAGGGGGTGTCTTGCGCTGCCTAAATTTGTTGGGTTGTAAAAATGTCCAAGGCGGTGTTGAATTCCTGTCTTAAACCCGCCAAAATCCCCTTCTTAACTAAATCCTCCAACCCCCGTCCACCTTTCCAAGGGTCTATTGCTCTTTTGGAGTCCAACCATTTAAGAAACAGAAGATTTAGTCAAAATCCAAAGGGAAAAACAAAAAAACCGTGTGGCACTTTAAAGACTAATTATTATATTTTAATGTGAACTTTTGTGGATCAAGTCCACTTCTTCAGACCTATGGAATAAAACAAAATACAGAATAAAATACAGAATTCACAAGTAAAACATTCAGAAAAAGAGGTAGTGTTGCTGATTTACAATGACATTCTTATGTGTCACCAAGCTGCACCTGATTTAGACGAACTCTAATAGGGTTTTTGGGGTATGTGAGATGTTCAGGAAGTGGTTTTACGATGGCTACCTTTCAATGTGTTTCCATGGTCAAGCAGGGCTTTGAATGAAGATCTCCTGAGTTCTGGTCTATCCCCTACACCAGCGTTCCCCAACCCATGGTCTGCGGCCCAGTGCCGGTCCGTGGCGTGGGCCAGACCGGGCCGCCAAGAGAGACCTCCCGCCGCCCCCCGTGCGCACTCACCCCCGTGCCGCCTGTTTGCGCCTGCGTGCGCGCTCCGGCATGCCCGCACGAGCGCCACGCTGCCATTTGTGCATGCGCACAGGCGTGCGTGGGCCCACATGAGTGCGTGTCCCGTTTGCGCATGTGCGCGGGTGCTCGCGCGCATGCGCAAATGGCGACACACGCTCGTACGGCCCCGCTTGTGCCCGTGCACATGCGCAAATGGTGGCGTGCCGCCCATGCGCGCGCCCATGCAAGAGAGCGCACACACTTTTTTGCGCATGCGCGTGAGCGCAGGGGGTGCCCTGCCTTCCCCAGCCGGTCCGCGGACCGGAAAAGGTTGGGGAACGCTGCCCTACACCAGACTAGGGCTCCTATTTTTATACTGGAAGCCAGGAAATGGATGTCCCAAGACCACGCCCAGCCTAGTGGGAAGACCAGCTTGCTCCCAAACAGCGACAAGACGCATGCAGATCTCACAAATGATGTGGCCATGGAACTCTTGGATGTTGTACTCAAGGAAGGATCGGGAAAGATTCTGAGAATTAGCAGCTACCTCATGAGGCAAAGGGTCCTTTTAGCTGCCTCCCAGACCCACCACAAAGATTACCGAAAAGCACAACCCTTTTAAAATGTTGCCTTAAAACAAGCCATAGTTCGCCTATAAAAATCAGGAAGCTTTTCTCCATTTCTCACAGATAGAACCTGGAGTCCACTGAAGCATTGGGATGGAAGGGAAGACTTCTCACACAGCAAACAGTTCAATCACTGTTCTGTCAGTGTGTGTGTGTGAATTAAGAAGTCGGAAATGAACAGTTGGTGATGTGTTCTGTCATCAACGTAACCGGTCAGTTAGTTAATAATGAATCCCATTAACCAGTTAAACTCAGTGATGTAACCCGTTAACTTTTCTACAAAATATGTTTTTTTTATACACGAAGAGCTGTAAGTAAATTGAAATATTTTATTCTTTTTAATTTACCAGAGTCTGAGTAAATGTATTGAAACAAATACTGCCAGTTGATGTAAACTAACAAATAAAAGGTGGTCTACTAAGGGAGAACGTAGTTCAGTCTCCTGCCAGAACTGTTTTTACCTACTCATTGTCCTCACACCAAACTAAAACCCCAAGAGAAACTGTGGGATTTGCTGCCATAAGAATTAGTGGCAGTTTCTAGCTTGGGCAGCTTTGAAAGTGGATTGGATAAATTCATGGCAGATGAATCCATCGGTGGAGACAAGTCATGGTGGATAAGTACTCGAGGTGGGGTATGTTTGTGCTTTTGGACTGCAACCCCCAAAATCCCCCAGGCAACATAGCCACTGACCCACCACTAATAAATGCTCTCTCCTGCACCAGAGACACAAAGATGCCCTGCTTGCAACCTCCTAAGGGCAGCCACATACTAAATTAGAGGTTCTTCTTATATACATTGGGGGACTTGGGAGGGCCCCAAACATTGCAAAATTGCATCTCACACCTGTAGAAAGTTACAGGGGATTTTCCATGCAGATGTTACTGTAGGCCTCATGGCACAGTAGTTAAACTGCAGTCCTGCAGTCAAGACTCTGCTCACAACCTGAGTTCAATCCCAACAGGATCAGGTAGCTGACTTGAGGTTGACACCGCTTTCCATTCACCCGAGGTCCATAAACTGGGTACCCAGCTTGCAGAGGGAGTGTCCATGCCTGCATAATTAAATTGTAAACAGCTTACAGAGGGTTTTAAGTGCTCTGGGAAGGTATATAAGCAGCACCCGTTGCTCTTTTGCTTTGCTCTTAAGAAAATACGAGGAGCCTAGGAGGACTCAGGAAAGCTGAGGTGCTGTGGGCACACTTGGAATTGTGGCACCCATCTTCTGTTAGGAGCCCTTCATACAAAAGCGGGAGGCGGGAGGCTTCTATCTACCTGAGTTTCGGCTTCGTACCCATGGCCCTGGGGATTAAGGTCCTGGGAAATAATGCAGGAATCAGCACCAGCTTTCACAACCATCAGGTCTACCTGTCCTGGGAGAAGATGGGGCGGGTGGTCATCTTCCCCAGGGTGCAAATCAGCCATTCCCTCTCCTCCATGCCTTGAAAATGTGCAGGAAAGGTGCTCAAAGCCAAAGAAATCACAACCTGCCTGTCCTTATTGCACGAGGGGGGGAACAAAGAGAGGAAATTCATTAGATCAATTCTTCACTCGTAATTACAATATTTGCTCAGCTGTCCTTCAACCCTCTTCCGTAATAGGCGTGAGCATTACAAAATAAAAATCCATTCTCAAACAAACCCCATGCTACTTTCCATCAAGACAGGGTTATTATTACCATAAAACATTTCTATGACACTGTAAATTTACATGACGCCTTCCATAAGATCGGCCATGCTACAAATTTCTCATCTAGACATGGAGTCCTATTCTTACGTGCCAGTATCCAAAAATATATATATAAACATAAGCATCCGCTTCCTGGCTATAGACTTGAAGACGTTTGAAACGCCCAGATTTTTAAGTAGGCTGCCACATAAAGACAAGCAGATTTCTGAAGCAGTGGAAATCTCTTCCTCCATGACAGGAGGTAGACCTAGGATTCCATTTTATTTACGTAGCAAAGACAGACAGGTGTGATGTGCAAATAAGCATTTCTTCCAGGGTTAGGACTTGAGTCGACTGCATTCTGATCCTTGAGTTCCCAGCCACATCCTGAGATAAGCCATGAGGTCTTCTAATGTCTCAGGGGTGGAGAAGGCGAGACGTGCTTCTCGGCCACCTGATTGCAGAAAACAGGCATGAGATGTGCCTGGGAAGTGGGCCCAGCATCCATGTAAAACCTAGCTAACCAGGTCAGGCGGAAAACCCTGTTTTTGGCAACTGCCAGGTGGCAAAAGATGCCCAGCAGCTAAAGAAGCTCCCACTGGACTTTGCATGCTGTAAGAATTCAAGGAAGTAGCAGAGTTGGCCTGCACAAGCGTGTTAGACAAAAGCCAAAACAAAACAAAGCAAGGAAACTAAAATGTTGTGGCACTTTAAAGACCAAGAGTGGTGTTTCAGTGTGAGCTTTCATGCAAACCTGGAACATTTCCCCAGCTTACCACCTGTGTCACCTTGTAGACTCATCTCCTATGTCTACCCTGTGTATACATCCTGTTAACTGAAGCAACGTCCATCTTGGTAATGTGCTAATGAAGCTGGCTGAATAGCTCAGTGTTTTAGGTATCTGGGCTGCAGAGCTAGAGGTTGGGAGTTCAATTCCCCACTGGGTGCCTCCTGTGAGTAGAGCCAGCCTGGGTGGCCTTGGGCAAGCTGCACAATGGTCCCAGGGTGCTCCCAGAAGAAGAGAATGGGAAACCACTTCTGAGTATTCTCTACCTGCAAAACCTTGAAAACGGTCACCACAAGTCAGAATTGACTTGATAGCACATGATTATCATTAATATGCCAACGAACCATTGTCACAGACTGTTGTCTGTATCCTCCCCAGATCATGGGGCTGTGTATAAATACACCAGTCATATATTCTCACTTCTTTAAGGACGTGGATTTAATTCACAAAAGCTTGCTATGGACTATAGTAGTGTTGTATGTTGTATGGATACTGTGTGCTCTTAGGCGGGGTTCTGGGTTTTAGGATTGTTATGAGGGTGTGTGTGTTTTGGTCTGGTCTCTGAGTGTTCTTTGTGAATTTCGTTGTACAGTATGTGTATACGGTGTATATACGTTCAATGACAATAAATTATTATTATTAAGTCCCCTTGCTAAGCGTAATAAGTCACACCTGAGAAGGCCCACTGAATCTGTGAGGATTTGGTGAATCCACTCCTCCATATGTTCCATTGATTCAAATGGGCCTACTCTAATTGTGATTTCCTACACTAAAGTAAGTCACAATGAGAGTAGGCCTATCTGAATCAATGGAACATATGGAGGAGTGGATTCACCAAATCCTCACAGATTCAGTGGGCCTAACTCTAGTGTGACTCAACTATGGTAAACAACAGGATTTCAGACACTAAAATATAACAGCTTGTCTTTAAGGTGCCACAGCATTTCTGTTTTGTTTTTGTCTATCGTGTATGATGCTCCTGAATCGGCTTAACACCTTTGTGAAGGAACACACTGGTTTTCTCCTCTTCACATTTCTTCATTTCCATCAGAAACAAACAGAGATATGTTCATTTCCAGCAAGACAAGGAGTGCACTGTTATGGATGTGTTAATAACATGAAATGATTCCTGATGAAACTGGAAGAAGAAAATGGAACGGCACAACAACAGTTGAACATTAAGAAGACAAAAATCATGACTACAGAAGAACTACATAAATTTAATGTTGGCAGTGAAGAAACTGAAATTTTGTATGCCTTGGTTCAATTGTCCATCCAAATGGAGATTGCAGCCAAAAAATTAGAAGACAGAGACTTGGAAAGGCAATGAACGAAGGACTTAGGACTGGTTCTCTTCAACATTTTATTGATGACTTAGATGAGGGAGTGGAGGAAATACTTATCAAATTTGCAGGTGATACCAAATTGGGTGGAATAGCTAATACCCTAGAACAGAGGTCGTCAACCCCCGGTCCGCGGCCCATTGCCGGTCCGTGGCTTGAGCTCGACCGGGCCGTGAAGACAGACCTCCCGCCGCCCCCCCCCCCGCACGCACTCGGAGGCGGTGGCGGGGGGGGGGTAGCCAAGAGCCGGGAGGCAGAGCATGGCCGGGTGCTCCGGCTGCTGGCCTCCCGGCGGCGGCGACGGGGGTGGCCAAGAGCCGGGAGGTGGCCAAGGGGTGGGCGTGCGGGTGGGCAGGTGCTCCTGTGCATGCGCGAAGCGGTTGGGGAACGTGCGCGCGCACCCCCCAACCACTTCGCACGTGCGTCGGAGAGCGCAAGTGCGAGGGGCTGCCCCACCTCCCTCAGAGACTCCGCCAGTCCGCACTACAAAAAAGGTTGGGGAACACTGCCCTAGAAGACAGAAGCTAAATTCAAAATGACCTTGATAGGATGGAGCACTGGACCAAAAACAACAGAATGAAATTCAACAGGGATAAGTGCAAAATACGGCAACTCGGAAAAAGAAACCAAATGCACCGTTACAAGATGGGGGATACCTGGCTCAGCACAACTAGGAGTGAGAAGGATCTTGCAATTGTCGTAGATCACAAGCTAAATATGAGCCAACAGTGTGATGTGTCTGCAAAAAAGGCAAATACTGTATAGTCTCCAAATTCCGCGAGGCACTAGTCCCCCTCTATTCAGCACTGGTTAGGCCTCATCTTGAGTCCTGTGTCCAGTTCTGGACACCGCACTTCAAGAAGGATGGCAACAAACTGGAACAAGTTCAGAGGAGGGCGACAAGGATGATCAGGGGACTGGAAGCCAAGCCTTATGAGGGAAGGTTGAAAGAAATAGGCACGTTTAGCCTTGAGAAAAGAAGGCTGAGGGGGAGATATGATAGCAGTTTTCAGTTACTTGAAATGTAGTCATACAGTGGAGGGACAGGATCTGTTCTCGATCATCCCAGAGTGCAGGACACATAATAATGGGCTCAAGCCACAGGAAGCCAGATTTTGGCTGAATATATGGAAAAAAAAAACTTAACTGTTAGAGTACTGACAATGGAATCAATTGCCCTGGGAGGTGGTGAGTGCTCCAACACTGGAGGCATTCAAGAGAAAATTGGGCCACCCTCTGACCGATCTGCTTTGATCTGGATTCCTGCCTTGAGCAAGGGGGTTGGAATCCATGGCCTTATAAGTCCCTTCCAACTCAATTATTTTATGAATCTATGATAATCAAGTGCAAGGATGTGTCACTAGAGAACAAAAACAAGATCATCCACAGTCTTGTACTAGATGCAAGTGTGAAAGCTGGATAATGACGGGAGCTGACAGGAGGGTTAAAATGGATTCACTGAAATACTGGTACTTTGTAGACACCCTGGCCCACCAGAAAGATGAAGTAGTGGATCTTACCTCAAATTTTGCTTTCTCCGGAAACAAAGAAGAAGAAATTGAGGCTGTCGTACTTTGCACACATCATGAGAAGACTGGCTGGAAAAAACAAGCATTTCATGAAAAGCTGAAAACAGCAGGAAGTGAGGAAGACCAAATATGAGATGGATTGACTTCATAAAGTAAGCCACAACCTTGAGTTAACAATTTTGAAGACAGGGCTGTCTGAAGGTCACTTATTCATGGGGTTGCTATAAGCCAGAGGCAACCTGATGGCACGAAGCAGCGACAAACTGCCTCTTCCTAGAAGTTTCCTATCAGGAATGAGGTCTGCATTCTTAGGCCAGAACACTTCCTGGATATCAGACTTTTGTGTGTGGTTGACAGTGTAACGGTGTCATTTATTTGTTTCTGTACACTTCTTTAAAAAGTGTGGTAGGATTACCCTTGGGAAACAGGAAACACTTGTGTTGTGGACTGTGGTGTCTATGCTGGCTACGAGATTATCAGCCAAAACCCAAACTTCCCTATCTCTGATAGCACACTGATTTCCCCCCTGTTTGGAAATGTCTGTTAGTTATGTACGTATTTTGTAGTGGCAGCCTCTGGCTGATGGACTCCATTTCCTTCCACTGCCAGAATATCCTGGTGCCTGTTTTGCTCCCCTGCATTATGGTGCGGAAATGGTGTCTGTCATTGACAGCCACCATTTTGTGTAGCTCTTAGAATCATAGAATAATGAAGTTGAAAGGGGCCTGTAAGATCATTTAGTCCAGCCCCCGGCTTAATGCAGGTATCCAAATCAAATCAGGTCTGACAGAGGGTTATCCAATTTTCTCTTGAATGCCTCCAGCGTCGGAGTGCTCACCTCCACATAGTAACTGGCTCCATTGTCGTACTGCTCTAACAGTTAAGATGTTTTTCCTGATATTCAGCCGAAATCTGGCTTCCTATAACTTGAGCCCATTATTACGTGCCCTGCACTCTGGGATGATTGAGAACAGATAGGCAAGAGAGTAGAAACACTGCCATGAATTGGAAACTCATCCCTGAAAACCTTTGCTCTCCGGGGCATATTTGAGGGAGAAGGTCATTTTTGCTCAGCCGTGGAAGATTCTACCACCAAGATTGCGGCTTTTGGTGAGATCCCTGAATGCTTTTTGACAGAACAGGCAACATTCTGTTTTAATCTGCCTTTGACCTAGGAAAGCTTGTCTTTACAGATTTCTCCAATCAGGAAAGCAACATGTATCGGTGAATCTCTTTATCGTTATGATGATGTATCAGTCACTCCTGACACTCTTTGACTTCTCGGAGAGTGAAAACTTAATCACGCGCCATAAAGAGAGAAATGGTTTGGGATACAGAATTTCAAATTTACACGCTCATTGGAGACTTTGTGTAGTGTATTAATGCAAAATATACAACGAGAGTCCCCTGACTTCCAACTGGAGGTTACGAGAGAGTAATAAATATTATGTCCTCCCGTCATGCAATTAAAAATTTCCACCTCGTTTCACCATGCAAAACACTCCAGTGTTGTCAATCACTTTGAGACATGATTTTCTGACATCATATAATTTCATTTCGGGTTTTTTTTCCCCCCTGACAGACATCAGACCAGGAAATTATATAAGGAAGACCTCCCCATTATATCTTTATTCGTCCACACTCTCTTCCCCTCCCTGATATAGACATTTGCATACATTTTCAGTTATCCTCGGCCGTCAACGCACAACCAAGGAACATGGTGCCAGAAGCCGCACACACAGAACTTGTTACTTTGCTGAAACAGTGAGGGAAAAAAATGCCGCCTGCATATTTTGATGGGGAAAACAATAAGGGTGTGTTGCTCAGAACTGCTGCCACCCGGGAAGCGGGCTGAAAAAACATATGCAGACATTTGAACTGCTGTCCATGCAATCATCAGCAAACTAAATAGGACGGGAGTGTTAGACAACCCGATTTCCAGTGTCAGGTAGTCCACCTGCTCAACATTGTATTTGTGAAGAAGCAAATATGTTTTCTTGCATTTTTTCAAAAAAAATTATTTAAACCTTTACAACGAGAAAGCCAAGAGGGAACAAATGCCCCCTCAAAAAACGGGAGAGAAGGTGGATTAAAAAACATTGCTCTATTTTGTTCAGGCTTCAAGAGTTAATTGGTTAGATTGATTATTAAAGGAAACACCTAGCTATTAAATAAACTAAAAAGATGCCAATTAATGGGGAAGCAGATGTGTGTGAGACAGAGAGAGAGAGAGAGAAGGGAGGGAGGGAGGGAGAGACAGAGGGTGAGTACATTAGTACTGTACTGTGCTCTCAAGTATTAAAAGCATTTCTCATGCATTATCTAATTATAATTCTTACAATAAGCCAGCAAGGTAAGTTGGTAGTACTACCCCCATACTGCAGGTGGGTCAAGTGATGCTCAGAGTTGCTTGCTTAAGCCCGCCTAATGAATTCATCAAGGTGGAGTTGAGATTCAGCCGAGGGAATTCCAGATGAAAAACTCAGTCTTATAGTCATGCACACTGCCACAGCTAGGTAGATGAGCCAATTTGTCCTTTTGGACTACAACTCCCAGAATTCCCCTGTGGCCATGCCACAGAGGAATTCTGGGAGTTGTAGTCCAAGAGCACAAATCTTCACACCGCTATAGGTCCCCAACTGTGAAAGCACCACAAGGTGGTTTCCCTATGGATTAAAAATAATTAAAAATACGCGCAATAAAATCACACTGCTATCACACTAGTAAATAATAATGAAACCTGTCTTTTAACTTTCACTTAGGTTGTACTGAATTCTGAGTTTAAAGAAAGCACTACCCCAAAAGCCATTTTAAGCAGCAGGGTGCAAAGTCAAACATTTTTAAAGGTACTTAGTGCAATACTTCTTTTTTTTCCCCAGTTGGCTTTTTAGGTTCATTTTCAATTTTTTTTTAACTTGTGGGGCCTTCTAATATTATGACAGCCAATGTGATACAGCGGATAGAGTATCAGATTAGGATTCAGCGTACCTGGGCTCAAGTCCCCACTCAGCCATGAAAACCCGCTACAGGTTGGCAACGTTAAACCACTCCTTGAACATCTGACCTATTCTGACATCCTTAGCAAGCTTGTCAGAAATCAGAAGCAACTTGGTGGCACAGAAAACCTATTTATGATTATTATGTCTTTGCTATGTGCCGTCAAATCGGAACCAAATTATAGCAACCTTAATGGGGCTTTCAAGGTAAGTGAGATATTTAAGGAGCAGCTTTACCAGTTCCACTCCCCCAGCGAACTTCCATGGCTGAGCCGGGATTTGAACCCAGGCCCCCTGAGTCCTACTGTGCCACTCTATCCACTACACCACACTGGTTATCCAACTGTCTTGTATTTCTATTTGTTTGTTTTTAAAATCAGGTTATGAGGACCTTTGGTCCCATTATTTAAAGAAAGTTGGGATATAAAATGAAATTGATTTGTGCAAAGTTGTATGTCCCTTCCTCTTCACTAACACAAAATCAATTTATTCTCCCCATATATTTATAAATACATTCTTATGTATGGATTCCTCCTTAATTTTTATATTACATGTTAATTTGCCATTAATAGCCATATCCCAAACCTCTCTATACTATTCATTTAAACTGAAACTCATACAATAAGAACACAAGAACATCAGAAGAGCCCTGCTGGATCAGGCCAAGGGTCCATCTAGTCCAGCTTCCTGTATCTCACAGGGGCCCCACCAGACAGATGCTTCTGGGAGCCCACGAGACCACAAGATCCCTGTCTCCTGATACCCCTTCCCTTGCATCTGGCATTTGGAGGTATCTTCCTTTTAAGCCTGGAGATTGTACGTCCCCATCATGGCTTGTCTCCTGCGATGGACTTTTCCTCCAGGAATCTGTCCAATCCCCTTTGAAAGGCATCTAGGCCAGATACCATCACCCCATCCTGTGGCAAGGAGTTCCACAGACTAACCACACACTGGGTCAAGAAATCTTTTCTTTTGTCTGTTCTCACTCTCCCAACACTCAATTGGAGTGGATGTCCCCTGGTTCTGGTATTGTGTGAGAGGGAAAAAGAGCTTCCCTCTATCCACTTTATCCATCCCCTGCATAATTTTATATGTTTTCTCAACATATAAAATGTGCCTTTTCTCTAGACTAAAGAGCCCCCAGCGCTGTAGCCTTTCTTCATAAGGTTCCTAGCTACAATTAATCTTGCTGCTGCTAATAAACTGGAAATCCTTTAGTTGTCCAATTGCATTGTATCCTATCAATTATTGAAAAAGTGCTATTTTAGGACCAATTGGCAAAATTTCTATATTTTCCCGCATTCCTACCACATATGAAAATGAGTATCTACTCATTTCCAACAGAACTTGGATTAATTAGTATCGATTTGATTTAATTTCACCAGAGTTAAATACCACCTCCAGACAAAGTTATAAAATTTCCCCCTTATCTTTACAAACATAGATTTTGATATTTACATATCCCATATATTTTTCAAAACACCGATGCTAATTTCTTCTCCCAAATTGTATTCCCATAACATTTTAAGGAAATCTTCTCGACCTTCTGTTTCCTATAATATTTTATAAATTTTACTGTCTCTTTCATTACCTTATTTTCTTTTGCACTTTCTTTTTGCAATGCAATTTCTTCAAATTTCATGAATTTGTACATTTATCATTTTTAATTGAATTCTTTGGTCTGTTTGTAGAAGAGTAAACAATGATATTCTACCCATTCAAACCACTTCTTTTATTTGCTCTTCATTCCCCATTTGTTCTAACCAATCTTTTATTAAAAAATAAATAAGAAGAATCTAAATTACTGCCTTGGCCATTTGCCTAATGGCTAAAAAAGAGAAAGCGACTGAGCTTGTGGAAAAATTCATTCCAGAGCGCTGGTGCACGGCCAAAATAAATACTCAACCTTTCCCCCCCCTCAAAAAAATGCCCCTGGGAATCATGTTACATCATAAGATAGGATTATTTCCATTGGGCTATTGTAAGAGAATGAAGTCAAAACACTGGCCATTTTTGATTGCTTGCTTAAAGAAGAAATGAGAACCTAAATTAAAAGCCCCTGTCATCTCCTTTCGAAAAGTTAAACTCCTAGCGTTGTCTGCCTTGAGTGTTGATCTTTCCCTTAAAAAAGAGACATGCAAATATACCAGTTTTGCTAAAATTCATTCCAATGTTGACAATGCTGTTAAATTCTGATAAAAAACAAACAGAAATAAAATAGTCACCTATTCTATCCTTACTTGGACATAGTATTCATGGATTGATAGACATATGGTTTTTTTCCTCCCAAAATCAGGATTCATGGCTCAAAATTGCATCTCAAGGTGGTTTACTACCCTGGATAAAGCATCTCTCTTGCCTAGATTAAGCCTTCATTTACTTAACCATGTCTAGTCCATAGCATCCCAATTATGTTTCAGGATTTTTAATTAATTTTAATTTAATTAATTAATTAATCATATGGCCAATTTGGAATATAGTAAAAAAACAGGCAAGTAATCAAAATTAATTAATTAATTATAAATTTTAATATTGATTTTATCTACCATTTTTAATATATTTGTTTAATTATTTTTATAGTTTTTAACTCTACTTTACTTACTTTACTTTATTAGATTTTTACCCCGCCCCCCTAGACAAAGTCTACCGGGGCGGCTTACAAATATTACAAAAACACAATATATGCAAACAATTTTAAAATCATAAAACAACAGGATTATTAAACAATTAGACAGATGAATACCAAGATGGAAAAAATTCTAAAACAAAAATAGATGCCTTTTTATGCCTTTAAATGCCTTTTTTTTTTAATGATGTAAGTCACCTTGGGTTCTTTTTAAGGAGAAAGGTGGGGTAATATTATTTAAAATATAACTAACTAACTAACTAAATATTTAATTATCAGCTTTGTAATATCCCAAAATAGATCTCAAGACCTTTTCTCTCTCTCTCTTTTTTTTTTTTTTGTGCATTTTTCAATGTTCTTTTTACTTGTTTCTCTGTTGCTAATGTTGGACTCTTTGCCTGTTAATACTTCCTAATATGAGCTGTTTTGATTTTGAATATATTTTCCCATTAATTTTTATTGTAAGCTGCCTTGAGAGCTGTTAAAGCCAAATGGCCAATTAGGAATACAGTGAATAAATAAATAAATAAATAAATAAATAAATAAATAAATAAATAAATAAATAAAGAAAGAAAGAAAGAAAGAAAGAAAGAAAGAAAGAAAGAAATTAAGAAGGCACATTGTGGCACTTTAAAGACTAATTGCTATATTTTTATGTGAACTTTTGTGGACAAGTCCACTTCTTCAGACAGAAGAGTGGGACTACATGGCACACTGCGGGTTCAACCACAAAATCCTCTGGGCTGCAAGGTCGAAAGATCAGCAGTTCGAATCCACGCGATGGAGTGAGCTCCCATCGCTTGTCCCAGCTCCTGCCAATCTAGCCGTTCAAAAGCATGTAAAAATGCAAGTAGATAAATAGGTACCACTAGGGTGGGAAGGTAACGGCGTTCCGTGTCTAGTCATGCTGGCCACGTGACCACGGAAACTGTCTTCGGACAAACGCTGGCTCTACGGCTTGGAAACGGGGATGAGCACCACCCCCTAGAGTCGGACACGACTGGACAATTGTCAAGGGGAACCTTTACCTTTACCTTACATGGGGCCATTGCCGGATGAGGCTGCATTTTTAATAGGGAGACTGTTATTTTTCTAGGCACGTTGTTGATAATGTGGCATTTCAAACTTGGCAGTGACCTTTCAGACCCCTGTTGATATTCAGTTCCCCTCCCAGGAAGCATTGTTCTGTAATCAATGACAATGATTGGTGGCTAAATTAATCCCAGGCTATAGATAACAAACAGGAACAACATGGTAACGAGTATCTCTAATCACTAATGGGGCTTGTGAGGTGACACAGGTAGATAGTAAGGAAATATAGCAGGGAATTTCAGCAGATACAACAGAATATTTTACATTTGATAAAGACTTAAGAAACCTTGGCTTATATTGAGTCCCTTGAAACGGGTTCTAAACATATGTATATATTTTATCTCCGCTGTCTCTCTGGATTCTTGTCCTGTAATATTTCTTCTCCAGAATGGCAACTTTCAGATCTTGTGCAGTGTCCAAGTAAATTAAAACGATTTGCAACAACTTCCTGTGTATTGGCATTCCTGATTACTTGTGCCCGTTAATTTCTTTGTACAGAGATTTTCCTGTTTGTCCTATGTAGAGTGCAGAGGGCATTATTAGCAAAAGATGGCACTCAAAGTGCTAGTTTTAACCTATAAAGCCCTAAAAAGCTTGGGCTCAAGTTATCTAAAAGACCGTATCTCCCTTTATGAACCGACCCGGGTATTCAGATCTTCAGAAGAGGCCTTTCTGTCAATCCCACAAACCTGAAAAGCACATTTGATGGGATACGGGAGAGGGCTTTCTCTGTTGCATCTCCCAGACTGTGGAACTCCCTCCCACCAGAGGCCAGACGGGCCCCATCTTTACTATTCTTCAGAAAGCTGGTGAAGACGTTTCTCTTCAGGCAAGTTTTCCTAAAATGACTGGTTGATCCAGGGGATTTTTAAAAAAAGGGATTTTTGTACTCCCCAGTTTTATTTGTGCTTTGAATACAGTATTGTTCTGATTTACATATAGTATGATGTTTTAACTTCTCTTTTAATATTGTAATAATTTATCATTTTAGCTTTTAACTTTGTTTCTTTTAACACTGAAAGTCGCCTTTAGAAGAAAGGCGGCATATACCGTACATATTTTAAATAGATAGATAGATAGATAGATAGATAGATAGATAGATAGATAGATAGATAGATAGATAGATAGATAGATAGATAGATAGATAGATAGATAGATAGATAGATAACATTGGCAGAGAAACAGGTAAAAGTACCCTTGATGTTGTGTGTGACATTGATAGGTCCTGTAATTGTGTTGCCAGTACAGATGGGCACGGACCGCCATTTTGCACTTTGGCATGGTTCAGCGGTTCAGCCATAGTGTTTACGCCATGAGCATCCTGGCTTCCCAGCCCTGCCTCCTCCGGCAGGAGCCCACTCAGAAGCAGTGGTGTGGCTTCTCAACCCTGCCTCCTCCAGGCGCTTCCTCTGAGTGGGCGCCTGCCGGAGGAGGCAGGGCTGGCAAGCCCCTGTGCCCATGGAACAAGCTGTGTGGACGAACCATCGATCTACACCAAACCGCAGAATGGCAGTTCATACCCATCTCTAGTTGCCAGAATAAATGTTGAGGCAATGCTGGCATCTCGGTTTATAGCAGGGTTCAGTTTCCATCTTGGTGTTAGTGTGGTTTACAGCCAAGCCCTCAGATACAAGTGCATCTGCTCAGATTCACAGCATAGAGACTCCAAACTCAAGGATGTACAAAATGTGTTCCTCAGACTACAATACCCACCCAGCAAGATTAAGGAACAAATTAACAGGGCAAGACGAATACCCAGAAGCAACCGACAGCAGGACAGCCCAGAAGAGAAAACAACCAAACCCTGCTAGTTGCCACTTGCAGCCCACAGTCTGCATTTTAATAGTTTTTAATACTAATAATTTAATTAAATCATATATATGCTGGTTGCACTGAAAGGGGCAAAAATATTATTCGTAAAATAGACAAAGTTAATCCGTCCCATCAGGGCGAAAAAACATTAGGGCATGCTGGGAAAAATGCTTATTTCCTTATGCATAGATCTATACTTTGTTCCCACATGGAAACAATGCAAGCCGTTCATAGATTCAAATTCAAATGCAACCCAGTCATAGATTTGTCTGCCGAATCCCTCCATCAAGCTTGCTTTCCTTTTCCTTTCCTTTCCTCTCCCCCCCCCCCCCCACTATTTCTTTTTTCTTTTTTGGTTTATGCCAGCTGCTTTCTTTGTATGTTTTGATGCTGTCCATTTTTCAGGGGGATTGGGTTTGCACGACACGCATTTCGGCTGAAATATTAAGCATTTGCCATCCCCCTCCACAGACACGGGGCCTGTTATTATGATCTATCATTCCTAAACCCACATATTACAAGCAAAGGCTTCTCTAGGCCTTGAAGAGCAAGAGCCACTGGGGTCCAGAGAGTCTCGTTCGTCTTGTCAATAATCTCCAGCCCCGACATATTTTGCCAGGTTGCTTTTTTGTCCGCCCTGGTCTCGGGGCGTTTTATTAAGCAAGAAATTAATTCGTGCAAGATACATCTGAAAAAAGAAGGATGAGGGAAGAAAGAAAGCAAAAGCCAGCCAGCAATGGCTGGTTAATTTCCCACACCGCACCTGGTATTAACCCGAGACCTGCCTCAAACCAGGGCCAAATGATACCCTTCTTTGACAGCTTGGAAAAGTTATTTTTGGATGTCAACTTGCCACAGGTTTAGTCAGGGTTTCTGGGAGGTGTATCCCAAAGCAGTAGCTCTTTTCCTGCTTTGCCCCCCTTTTGCTACCCCTAGCATTTGCTAGATCAAATCAAGCCTGAACTCTCTCTGGAGGCAAAAATGTTGAAGCTGAGGCTGACCGACTTTGGGCACATCCTGAGAAGGCAGGATTCTCTGGAAAAGACCATAATACTGGGAAAGGTGGAGGGCAGCAGGAAAAGAGGGAGGCCAAATAGGTGATGGACTGACTCCATAAAGGAAGCCATGGGGTTGAGTTCACAAGAGCTGAGCAGGGCAGATGAGGACAGAACATCTTGGAGATTGCTCATCCATAAGTCAGGGTGACTAGATGGCACACAACAAGGACATTCCTCCGTTTGAAGGGTTGCCCATTCCATCTTTGGGCCGGTGACTCCTTCCCATGTGTGACTTCTGGACTAGCCAGAAGGGAGGGAGTTCGAGCTGACCTTGAAGTTGTCTTTCCACAGTGAGAAGCACCTGGACAACAGATTCAGCAGGCTCCCAGGTCACTGTCTTCCCTACTTGAGTGAGAAGCATTACAATTGTTTTTAACTGGTACAAATTTTGCATAAAACTAGCATATGTAATTTCATGCAAATCAGTCTCCTCTCTTGTCCTTTTTTTTTTGCTGATGTATAAATGGCCAGTCTACACTGGGAATTGTAGTCCAGAACAATTTAGGGCACCTGATTAGGAACGGGTTTTCTAGGTCCTAGAAATGGTGCTTGATTAAGACCCAGAAATGGATCATACTTTGCAATTTCTCTGCATTGGATAGTAACTTATGTCAAAGCTTCCCCTTCTTTTAGTGTACTCTTAATTTTTTCATCCTCCACAAAGTTAAAAAAACACACACCTTCCTTTCATCCAGTGATGATTAATCCACTAATGTTTTAAACCTGATTCCTCTCGTGCTGAAAATTAACAAAATGAATTTCAGTAAAGATACTGTAAATAGAAATTCTGCAGCTAGGTAGGCAATGCGTAAAAAAAAAAAGTGTGTACGCTTGTCTATGAAAAAGCAGAGAAAAATGTGCACACAATTCTTGGAAAAGAAGCAACAGAGAGAAGATGGAAATTCATGGTTATGTTTGTTCCATCATAGCCAACAACCTGAGCTTTGTCGGTTAGGGACGTATATTCTTTGTTGACACTTCCTCACGTATGAAGAAGGAACCACAGAATTATTCTTGGCTTGTAACAGAGTGAAGTATTTTGGGGTTGGAAAGGGTAAGTACCAGAACAATTTTGTGCACAGATTAAGCCAAAGCAAAATTGTGTCAATAACATAAACATGTGAGTTGTGTGTAAATCACTGATGATTTGTGCATGGACTTTTAGGAATTAGAGAGATATTGGGGGGGTTGTTTACACCCCTTTTGTATAACAATCAATCAGTTGTTTAGCCCTTGCTTTTTCTGCATGCCTTTTGCTCCTCAAAGGGAAGGATCACTAGTTTGGGACAGAGCGTGTGCGTGCTCCAGTTACAGAGACTTTGTTGTTGTTGTTTAGTCGTTAAGTCGTGTCCGACTCTTCGACAGAGACTTTAGCCCTGTTTAATTGTGCTTTGAAGTGGGTGGAGCCACATACATTGAGAGGGGTGCACTGGTCTTTTTAGTCACAGACATGTAACTCTGTGATGAGGCGAGGCTGCTGTGCCCAGGTAACCACTCTACGTAAGCCCACCCATGCCAAAACTGGGGTGCTGGCTCACGTGGAGAGGTTACTTGAGTCTCCTCCCTTCAGACAGTCATGTATCATGCCATCACCTCATGCATTGTCCAGTGAGGACACGTCAGAGCCTCTTGAATGCAATGCGGAGGCAGGATTGTCGGTTCCAAGCCATCCTGGACCATCTGAGATCCAGGAGGAGAAATTCCATGAATGGTGGTGGATTCTTGGAAAGCCACCAACCTGCACCTCCAAAAGAAAGCAGCTCTGTAGAAGTCAGGGTGGCCACACAGAAGCCCGGAGAGAGGCCACAGGTAGAAGCGCTTGGCTGTAGGGAAAGACTCCTTGGGAGCCTGTATTCCTTGGCAGTGAAGGAGCTCCTTGAGAGAAAGTTCATGGTGGGACTCAGTCAGGGCAGGTATCTAAAACTCAGCTTGGCTCTGTGTTTTCATGGCAGGCAATATTTATTTATTTTTTTGCTTCCCGACTTGGCTTGCTTTGTGTCACGAGTAGAGATGAGCATGAACCACTGAACCAGCCGTTCATGCCAGTTGGCTGATGGCCCAACAGGTTTTCTGTGGTATAGTGCCCGGCTCCCTCTGATGGGTGCCCACTCAGAAGCAGTGCCACAGCTTTCCTGCCCTACCTTCTCTGATCGTTGCCTCTGAGTGGGTGCCTGCTGGTGCCCACTGGTGCCCACTGGTGCCCATCTCCAACCTTTGTGGCCGACTCCTTGCCATGTGTGAGATTTGAACTGCCTGATTCTGCTTTGGACTCTCCCAGTTGGCTTGTAAGTTCCTTGGTTTTCCACTTGGTTAGACTCTGCCTTTGGATCTCTGACACCTGCTTTGCTTTGCACTCTGGGGATCTTCTCTTTGCTGACTGTGGGACTCATCCCATCCAGGATGCAGGACCTCTGTTCCCATGATTAAAGTAACGATAGACAGAAGCAAGCCGAGCACAATACCCTCAACGTGGGAGGATTCCATGTGCTTTTGGCAATTGGCAAAAAGCTCTTTTGATGAGAAAGAATATGACTCTCCTTGTGTTACTCTTAGCTTGAAGTGAGGGATCTTGTGGGTTTGAAAATTCCTTATCAAGGTATCTCATTGGGTGGAGACCGCTTAGATGGACAAAAACAATAAACCTACTGAGTATTCTCCCAATGGCATTTCCCTGCATGGAGGCACTGGCAGGTTGTGGGTGGTTTCTATTAGAGGATTGGTGTAAGTCTTTGGTCCCAAGTCCCAAAACTGAGTCCACGTCTTTGGTCCCAAGTCCCAAGTCGTAGGATTCCGAGTCTTTGGTAGCAAGTCCCAAGTCCCAAGTCTGAGTCTTTGGTACCACGTCCCAAGTCCCAAGTCTGAGTCCCTATTAAAAACAAGCTTTTCCCCCAGAAAAAAAAAGAGGAAGGTGTGGATGTATTCCAAGTCACGAGTTGAGTCATTAAAAAACAAATCTCTGAGTTGCGACTTAAGCCTGACTTGACAGCAAGTCCTGTTACTTGAGTCCTTATTCCTGTGAGTTACTCCCACCTCCCGACACACCTCCGTTCCCCTCCTCATCCACTTCCCCTGCCACGATTTTACCTTCAAAGGACAAACAAGTCCTGTCAAAGGCAGGCTTGAATCCCATGTGTTGTCCAGCTTGCTCCAAACACAGGGAGTTGTACTGAGAGGTTCTTGGTGAAGCTATCTAGGAGATAGAGATGTTCCGGTTGTCAAGGCGTCTCCTTACCCACAGCTGCCTCTCCTTTGTATTGTTTTACAATCTTGGAACGTCTGTTTAACATGGAGTGCTCAAAATGACAGGGCTCTGACAGCTACCCCATCGAGTGACAAAGATTACTGTCACCTAAGCTCATCAGTTAATTCGTCAATGGCAATGGTCTATTTCACTTCTCAGTAGCCTAGCAACAGCCAATTAAAGGGGAGGTATTTTCCCATGTGACAAGGGGAGGTGGCATTTTTCAGAATGCCTTCCTGTATATAAAGAGGATTAATATAATATAATATAATATAATATAATATAATATAATATAATATAATATAATATAATATAATATAATTCTAATTAATCAGTAAGTTTTGGTTATAGTTCTGCATATAGTTCTGCATATAGTTTGGTTATAGTTCTCCATTGGTTACCAAAAATGAAGCATTGATTTTGTTGTTGTTTAGTCGTTAAGTCGTGTCCGACTCTTCGTGACCCCATGGACCAGAGAACACCAGGCCCTCCTGTCTTCCACTGCCTCCCGGAGTTGGGTCAAATTCATGTTGGTCACTTCGATGACACTGTCCAACCATCTCGTCCTCTGTCGTCCCCTTCTCCTCTTGCCTTCACACTTTCCCAACATCAGGGTCTTTTCCAGGGAGTCTTCTCTTCTCATGAGATGGCCAAAGTATTGGAGCCTCAGCTTCAGGATCTGTCCTTCCAGTGAGCATTGATTTACTTAAGCCTTATAACTCCATGGTTGAGGCATCTGACTGCAGAACTAGAGGATGAGAGTTCGATTCCCCACTGTGCATTTCAAAAGAGCCACCCTGTGTGGCCTTGGACAAGCTGCACAATCCCAAGACACTCCCAGAAGAAGGGAAGGGGAAACCACTTCTAAGTATTCTCTTCCTAGAAAATCCTGAAAAGGGTCTTCATAAGTCAGAATTGACTTGATGGCACATGATTATTTATTATTATTCAGATGTTTATCTCCTGAATGCAATTAGAAGTGCATTGTTGGTGGTATGTGTATGTGGGGGCAGGACAGGGATTTTACAACTGTTGGTCCTCTGCATTGGAAAGTGCATCTACCACCAACTGTTATATGGGAATAAGTGAGAAGGAGGCAGGCAAGGAAAACTCCAGAGTTGGGTTGCCACATGATCGCTTTTATGGACCATGCAGCAAGCATGGTGGATTTCAGTCTCCCAAGATTTTTTTTTCTTTATCCTTTTTATTCTTCTGATTGTAACTGAAATTCCACAACTGTAAATAAAGATGCTTTTCTCCTTTTCTACTTCAGCTACTGGTAGGGTGAGTTTATTTATGAAGGGTTAGTCACTGTGAGACCAAGAGAGACTGGGTGGAAGCTGGGACTTTTAGCTGTTCTCCTTCATGTGTTTCTTATACTGCAGCTAGTTTTTGTACTTTATTCTCTACTACCTAAAAAGGAATTCACATTTTTTCCAACAGCCCCTGCCCCTCTTTCTGTTTTTTGACCTGTGTCCATTGTTCTCTCTCCTGACCCAGCTCCATGCAGCAGGTATGGAAGGATGTATCTCCTTTTATTCTTCTGATTGTAACTACTGATTGCAACTGTAAGTAAACATTTTTCTACTTTAAATGCTTCTGAACTGATTTCTTATTACACAGAATGCTAGTTTGTGTGGGGAAATTAAAGAAAGAGGGTGGGGTGATGAAATTGGGCTGATCACATTTCTTACTCTGCTAACTAAAACAGAGCAACCAAAAATTTCCCTATGGGGACCTGATTACTTCTTAGATCCAAATCCTGTTAATGTTTTTTTATGCATGTAAGGGCAGTTGTATTACAGTTTTCCCCTCCCGAAAGCCTCTTGTTGCACAAGCAGTCTTGGAACCAGGGTGAGAGTGGGTGCACTGAGCAGGGAGAATGCTTATGCTATTGTTCTTACAAGGATCACATGAATGAATAGGATTCTAGCCTCTTTTGTTGACCTTTTTTATTATGGTTTTATTTGTATTTAATGCGAGTTGTTCTCAACTTTGGTTGCCAAGATGTTCTTGGACTACAACTCCCAGAAATCTTGGCCATGACAGCTTAGTGGTGAAGGCTTCTGGGAGTTTCAGTCCAAGAACATCTGGGGAACCACGGTTGGGAACCACTCCTCTAAAGTATGCATTCCTTTATCATGTCCATCTTTGTACAAAATGTTCCTTTGATATCTCCAATTTTTTTGAACAGATCTCTGGTTTTTCCCTTTCTATTCTTTTCCTCTATTTCTTTGCACTGTTCATTTAAGAAGGCCCTCTTGTCTCTCCTTGCTATTCTTTGGAAGTCTGCATTCCATTTTCTGTAACTTTCCCTATCCCCCTTGCATTTTGTTTCCCTTCTCTTCTCTGCTATTTGTAAGGCCTCGTTGGACAGCCACTTTGCTTTCTTGCATTTCCTTTTCTTTGGGATGGTTTTTGTTGCTGCCTCCTGTACAATGTTACGAGCCTCCATCCATAGTTCTTCAGGCACTCTGTCCACCAAATTTAGTTTATTAAATCTGTTCTTCACTTCCACTGTGTATTGACAAGGGATTAGGTTTAGATTATACCTGAGTAGCCCAGTGGTTTTTCCTCCTTTCTTCAGTTTAAGCTTGAGTTTTGCTATAAGAAGCTGATGATCAGAGCCACAATCAGCTCCAGGTCTTGTTTTTTCTGACTGTATAGAGCTTCTCCATCTTTGGCTGCAGAACACATAATCAATCTGATTTCGGTATTGCCCATCTGGTGATGTCCATGTGTCGAGTCGCCTCTTGTGTTGTTGGAAAAGAGTGTTTGTGATGACCAGCTTGTTCTCTTGACAAAACTCTATTAGCCTTTGCCCTGCTTCGTTTTGAACTCCAAGGCCAAACTTCCCTCTTGTTCCTTTTATCTCTTGACTCCCTACTTTAGCATTCCAGTCCCCTATAATGAGAAGAACATCTTTCTTTGGTGTCAGTTCTAGAAGGTGTTGTAAATCTTCATAGAATTGGTCAATTTCAGCCTCTTCAGCATTGGTGGTTGGTGCATAAACTTGGATTACTGTGATGTTGAAAGGTCTGCCTTGGATTCGTATTGAAATCATTCTATCATTTTTGAGATTGTATCCCAGGACAGCTTTTCCCACTCTTTTGTTGACTATGAGGGCTACTCCATTTCTTCTACAGGATTCTTGCCCACAATAGTAGATATGATAATCGTCTGAATTGAATTCGCCCATTCCCGTCCATTTCAGTTCACTGACGCCCAGGATGTTAATGTTTATATTGCGCTCTGGTATAGAGCGCAATATAAATAAATAATATTATTATTATCTCCAAATGCCAGATGCAGGGGAGGAGTATTAGGAGACGGGGATCTAGTTGTCTCATGTGCTCCCAGAGGCATCTGGTGGGGCCACTGTGAGATACAGGAAGCTGGACTAGAGGGGCCCTTGGCCTGATCCAGCAGGGCTCTTCTTATGTTTTTATGTTTTCTTTTAATTAAATATTGCCAGATGAGATGCATAGTTTTTACTGTAAATTCTGCTATACAATCCCAGACACTGAAGTGAAGTGAATCCCCACCTGCTGCATTAGGACAGCGCACAGAAAGAAACAGTTAAGTTTCTGAGTGCCCTCGCCTTATTAAAGCCCCCTGGGTGAAGGTTTACTCTATGCCAGGTCAGCCATAAGGAAAATCAGTGCATTACTTTGGCATTTGATTTATCTCACTGTAAGGTTAACTTTTAACATTGATTTTTTTCCCCCCGTTTAATTTTTAAAGCTTATTAGGTTGCAGTCCTATGTGCGGTTTACCTGAACAAAAGCCCTATTCAACTCTGAGGGTCTTTGTGTAGAATAAGCCTGTACAGAATGGAAGCGTTATTCCTGTCATTCTTCTTGCTTGGTTGGTAAATGAGGCCCGTATTATTTTAAGGCAATGATTTTCGTATTTCTAGGAGAATCCTGGAAGTTCCTTCAAAGCTTACCTATTTATTTATAGTTTTACAAGAGATAGCCGTGTTAGTCTGGGTTAGCATATCAGGCAAAAATAAAATAAAAAATAAAGAAGACAAAAACCTTTTGTCACCTTAAAGTTTAATTGCT
The DNA here is from genome assembly GCA_037013535.1 of Intellagama lesueurii. Classification (NCBI taxonomy): domain Eukaryota; kingdom Metazoa; phylum Chordata; class Lepidosauria; order Squamata; family Agamidae; genus Intellagama; species Intellagama lesueurii. Next base: position 344,230,238 of record JBAJHW010000001.1, on the reverse strand, counting down.
ATATTTTAATGTGAGCTTTCATGGACATGTCCATTTCCTCAGACATAAGAGTGGGACTACATGGCAAATATTTATACACTATATGTTACTTGTCCATGAATGCTCACATTAAAATATAGCAATAAAATATAGCTCACATTAAAATATAGCAATTAAAATATAGCAATTAGTCTTTAAGGTGCCACAATGTTTTTGTCTTCTTTCCCCCCCCCTGCTGTTTTTGCCTGATATGCTATCTATCTATCTATCTATCTATCTATCTATCTATCTATCTATCTATCTATCTATCTATCTATCTATCTATCTATCTATCTATCTATCTATCTATCTATCTATCTATCTATCTAAATTTAAGTTAAATTCCACCTTTCTTTCAGCAAAGGGACCTGGGGCAAAAACCAAAGACAATGAACATAGGAAACAAAACCAGAAAATGAACCGTTCCAAGATTAAAACTTTTGCAAGGTAAAATTGGTGGCAAAAGAACTGTGGGGGGGGGGGTTCCCTTGAAAACCCTGTTAACATGAATGTGCCTTGCATTTCTGTTGAAAGAAACAATTGTGAGACTACCACACACACAAACGGCTTTGTCTCTTGTGCCCACTGGTTGAATCTCCTAAAATGGCAGCACCATCAAGGCTTTTGACGATGACAGTGATGATTCTCAGGCAGGTCCATGATGAGACAGTAACCCAGTCCTGAGTGATTTAGGCTCTAAAGTTGCCTTCCTCAGGCCACTGGATACCAGAAGCAAATATGAAAAGAAGATAATAGACACAGGATTGAAATACTGTGCACTACTCTGGGAGCCTAGCCATCTCACGTTAGACCAGAGGGAGCTTATTCATTCATGTTTTGCATTTATATCTCACTTTTCTTCTTTGTGGGAACCAAGGCTGTTTACAAATCCGTTTTAAAACAGATGCAGCTAACAAACACAATGGCTGGAATTTTTCTTTTTACATATGAGACGGTGGAGGATTTTGGTCAGTCACAGAGAGAATTTGTGCATTTGCGAGACCAGTTCTATGTTTCAGTAAATATGCAAAACTACTGTCTTGTCACATGAACTGCTAAAAAGTGGATGCACGAGCCTGTCTTTTGGGGGTTCCTTTGTGTGCGTGTTTATATTTAGAAAAGGAAAAGAAGCTGGCAATATTTTTCACAAATTGTACAAAGCACAAAGAAATGAGACACCACTGTCTTGCTCTCACCATGTAGGTGAGAATAAGGGTGCAATGAATACTTTAAAATGTTCTAAGTCTTGATGAAAAAAAAAGGTCCCAGCATAGCAGGGGTGGGCAATTAATTTCTATAGGGGGCCACATGAAAAATCTGAACTGTGTTCGGGGGCCGAACCAACTTTACTTAAAAATAAAATGAAACAGTGATGTTATGATTGTTTTTATTTTATACTTGTTAATCTTCACAAATACTAAAGAGGTTTTTTGCGGTATGTTAAAGATAAGCAACTGATCAACTTTAGACAAAAAGCTATAAATGGTTTTGATGTCTGGCGGGCCGGACAGGAGCGGCTCGCAGGCCGTATGTGGCCCTCGGGCCGCACTTTGCCCAGGTCTGCAGCATAGGATACTCTGTTAAAAAATAAAAAATGAGGAACTGGTGTAATATTTTACAATTCTACACCAGCATTCTTTTCTCATCAGCTACATTAGCAGTAAACCTGTGCTTTTTGTGTGGAACCCCCCCCCCCCCAGTGTTTTGCATTTAAAACTATACATTTTATGCAAAGCAGAAATTTCTTTGTTCAAAATACAAGATTTTCTGTGCAAAATACAAACTCAAGCTACAGGAAAGCAGATTTTGACTGAATATCAGGGAAAAAAAACTCCTAACTGTTAGAGCAGTACGACAATGGAATCGATTACCCTGGGAGGTGGTGAGCAGTCCAGCACTGGAGGCATTCAAGAGAAAATGGGACCACCATCAGTCAGATCTGCTTTGCCTTGGATTCCTGCCCTGAGTAGGAGGTTGGGCTCCATGGGTTTATAGGCCCTTTCCAACTCCATTGTTCTATGATTCTATGATACTCCTACAAATTTTTTTGCAAAAAAAGGTGTCAGAATGTGAAAAATGCACAAATCCTCTTGAAATCTTGTTCTGCTGAGAGAAAACCCTGGCAGCGATTTGTTCTTGCCTATGAGAACAAAATAAGTGAAGATCTGCATCCCTAGGTGAGAACTCTCACAGTCACTGGAGAATCCTTACCGCTTGTCTTCCTTCGTTGCTGAGACAGCCTGTCCCAGTGGAGACATAAGACTCTGATGAAATTTTTTCGCAACCCTGTTCCTGCCTAATAGCACCTCCATCTTGTCTGGATCGAGTTTTAGCTTGTTAACCATCTCCATTTAGAAAAAAAACTAAACGATCTTTTCCAGTGTCTCAGCTAAGAGAGACCATCCATCGTATTTCCCTATAACTTGTTGGCTTTTTATTAGTACACTTAATTTCCTCTCCATTTCTATCTAAGGCATCGGTTCTCTGAAATATTAAACAGACATCCTTTTGGTGTTTTTCACCCCCTTTAAAATTAATCTCTGTTAATGATAGGACCTTTTCAACGTCATTAATTCATAGGATCGCCATAAGTCTGAAATGACGGATCAGCACATAACAAAGCATTCGGAAAGACCTCCCTGCCATTCAAAACAGAGCCACCTCATGCTTCCCCCCCCCCCATCTTATTCCATTTCTGTATTGAGAGCCATGTGCTGTGCCTTTAAATATTGAACAATATTGAAAAATATGGAAGTTCCCCTACATTTTTTTTGTTTTAATATTAGCTTAAGGCAAGACTGTGGCATGATTTCCACTCCTTTCATGACACTGTAATGATGTTACCACATACAGCTTTATCTTGCATGAAAAGGTGAAGTCATGACTGATTTCTCCAATTTAAAAGCACTCAACCCTCACACTGCTAGAAATGAATATTTTGCATATATTCATGCAACAATGATTCAATTTAAGATTTCTATTTTCAAACATTGCTTGGGAAAAGAAAAAGAAGGAGGGGGGTGGGAGCCCTCCACACTCACACCGGGGTGAAATTGCCAAAATGCATAATAAGATTTATTATAGATGAGTAGCGTTTTATTTAGTATTTCATGTTAACATGCTTTTAGGGTTACCCTGCTTTAACAGAAGGATTCATATTTTCGCTTCTAATCAGAGATAACGTTTCATTGTGTGATGCACTTCCTGTAAGAGCGGGAGGAGAGGAGTTCTTTTCTGTAGCTGTCAAGGGTAAATATTTTCCTAACAATCTGTCTATAGAGTGCAGAGCGTGCGTTATTTTTGGAGAACAGATATGGATAGAGGGCTCATTTGTGACACTTGGCGTTTTGTTCCTAAAGTGGGGCATGCTTGATGGCTGGTCGGAAGAGCCCAAACACAGATTGAGTTCTCCTTAAAGCAAGGCTTGGAAAAGTGACAGATTTTCAACAGCAGGTCCCAAAAACCAGCAGGTTTATTGTTATTTATTGTTGTTGTAAATCACTGTTACTTTTAAATTGTTTTATTTACTTGCTGTCAGCCGCCCAGAGTAGTCTATGACTAGATGGGCGGGGTATAAGTATAATAAATAAATAAATAAATAAAAGCCTCTAGGAAGCATGATCTGCCTTTGAAACCCGGTGAAGCTAGGATGACAGCTGAATCGGGTTGGTTGCATCAACTAGAGTGGACCCGTTGAATCAGTGGGTTTTATCAGGGGGTGTTGACTCATCATTTAGCAGTTGAATTTAGCTCCATGTCTTGTCTGAGGATGGGAAATTATGTTGCTGGGTTCAAGGGTCTCAGCGATAGTCTCAGTCTTGCATTTTCAGAGACTCCCAGTCTCTGAAAGTCCTGTCAGAATAAAATTATGCCGTGCAAACTGGATTGGGTGCTGGTAATATTTATCTCAAAGACTTGATCTCCATCCATGAGCCTGCTTGGGTTTTAAGACCATCAGGGAAGACCTTTCTCTTGGTTCCACCACCCTCACGGGTATGTTTGGTGGTACGATGTAGGAGAAAGCCTTCTTCTGATGTTACTCGCAGACTCTGGAACTCCCTCCCACAAGAGGCCAGGCTTCCTTCCAGAAGCAGACAAACACTTTCTCTTCTGGCATACTTTTTCTTAGTGACTGGCTGTCTAAGGCTGGCAATTTAAACGGGACCGCTGTGTTTTCTTGGTTGCTATTTTAAATGTGTTTTTCTACTGTTTTATCTAATAGTTTTAATATTATATTTGTTTAATTCTTTATAGAATATTTTAATAATTGATTGTTTTAGCTTTTAGCATTGTTTCTTTTAATAACTGTAAGCTGATTCCGACCCTTTCTTAGCAGAAAGGTGCCGCCTATGAATAGTTTAAATAATCAATATTTAATTTAAATGAATTGAAAGATTCCTATCCCCTCCCCCTTCCCCTCCCAACACTTCCCAGGACTCCCTCTTGCCCCGGAGGCACCCATGGGAGCCCTGGGAAGTGTTGGGAGGGGAGCATTTAACAGCCAAAAATAACTGCTGGATCACCACTGGCAGTCCTGATCCCATCAGCAGTGATCTGGAGGTGATTTTTTTTAAAAAAAAAACTATTAAAGGCTCCCTCCCCTATACCCTCAGACTCCCAAAGACATCCCCAGAATAAAAGAGAGCCCTAGTGAGCTTTGGAACCTGAAACGGGGGGCAGCGGGGGGGGGGGGGATAGGAAACTTTCACTGTTTAAATTAATTATTTTCCGGGCCTGGATCATGACATACTTTTATGCAACAGAATTTTGCCCCTTGTCAGACAAAGCCACTTCCGTCTTCTCCATCAGCCACCCATTCAGAGTCAGCGCTGCCGTGAATCCCTGCCCTGTCTCCTTGTCTGACTGGGTGGCAGATGGACAAGAGGAAAGAGAAAGCCACAAAAGGGGAATGGCCCATTGCGCTGGGGAGGCGGGGAGGGAAGTGTGTGTGGCTCAAGGAATGGGCAAGCGGGCAGGGGAGGTGGGAGGGCGCCATGCCCGCACAACACTCGTGCAAGCGCAGCAACAGATCGGGCTGGATCTCCGAACCAAGGTTCGTGCCCATCTCTAATCGTCATCATGTTAGAATTGCAGAGCTGGTAGGGACCTTATGGCTCATCAAGTCCCATCCTTGTCAAGGAAGCACAGCGGAGAATCCAGCTCCCAGCCCCTGAAAGAGGACATCTCTGAACAGAAATGTTCCATATGCAACCGTTGGTTGCCAGTGATAACAAACAGGGGCGGTTTTTTGTTTGTTTGTTTGTTTTGTTTTGTTTTGTCATCCTTAAGACTTCGAGTCTCTGAAGAATTCCCAGACAGACTTTTGGAATGGGAAGGAGAGAATCAACAAGGCAAATATGAGGTCTTCCTACTGCCATTAGCTGGTTCATTATATATGCTTCGGCTGGGAAGCGGAAGGGAAAGGCCTTCCAGCGAACAGTGCAACTGACCGGGCCTTCCCTTCTGTTTCCCAGCCAAAGCACGGCTAGTAAAACAGATAAAGGCGGGGGATTTGACCTTCTTTTTCCTCTCCCCAGTCCCCAAAGTTTGCCTACGGATTGAAGCTGACTTCTGGGGCAAAGAGTCCTGGAATTAGAGAAACTCAAATCTTTATGAACAAACACCACCACCGCTCCTGCTACCAGGGCTGTTGGCAAGTCTTTGGGTCCGAGTCCCAAATCCAAAGTCCGAATCTTTGGTACCAGGTCCCGAGTCCCAAGCCCCAAGTCCGAGTCCCTATTAAAAATAAGCTTTTTATTTATTTATTTATTTATTTATTTATTTATTTATTTATTTATTTATTTATTATTTGAATGTATATCCAGCACCATCTGGCAACCAGGCCACTCTGGGTGGCTACCAGAAAAAAGGGAACAGGTGGGTGGGTTCCGAGTTGCGAGTTAAAGTCCGAGTAATTCAAAAAAATTCCTGAATCAAGTCTGGGTCAACTTAAGCCCAACTTGACAGCGGGTCCCGCGACTCGAGTTCCCATTAGACATGGGCACAAAAACTGGTTTGTCTCAGTTTGTCAAAGCAGAAGCTCAGATGCTGCTGCTCCCCTCCCCTGCCTCCCTCTGGCTCAATCCGCCAGTCACCAGGTCCAGCGTGCTAGGCTTCCCGCACCTCCTCAACTGATCTTCCAGTTCTGGCAGCAGCTCAGGCTTCCCAGCCCCGCCCCCTAGGCTGATCAGCCACTCAGACAAAAGGGCGGGGCAGAGAAGGCTGTGCTCTTGCTCGTGACTGGGAGATCAGCTGAGGAGGTGGGAAGAGCAAGCCAGCTGGGCCTGGTGAGTGGCTGAATCAGCCGAGGAGGCGGGGGAATGGGAGCGGCAGCACCTGTGCTGCCACCTTGATGAACTGGGATGAACTGAGACAAACTGGTTAATGCCCATCTTTATTTCCCATCCCCTTGCACTGCTAGAAATAGCATGAATCGCTTGTGCTTCTAGACTGTAGCTGAGCCTGCTCTAGGAAAGATTCTGTTTGCTTCCTTGACAAGTTCTTCTCGGTTTGGATAGTCCGATAGCCTTGTCTTCACCTCCGCCAACATTAAGAGCCGCCTTCCATTAGAGCATCTCTCTCTTTGGGTCACGCCGTTGTGAGATGATAGCGCGGGAGGCTTTCACAGAGGAAAATATTTGTGCGGCTTCGGGTATTATTATTTTTGACAAGACGCTCGTGCGCCCAGCCTTCTAGCATATTACATCATTACACAGTATAATGCATCATAATGATGGAGTGAAGGGTGGCCAAAGCCTGCCGCCGACTCCTTCGAAGTTGAGAAAGAGGAGCGCACATTTTCAGCTGGGCGGGGAGGAGAAAGCTGCCGTATGGCTAAGTGTCTCCCTCAGTGGAAACAAAGCTGCAATCCCGCTTGGCATTCACATTAATTGTGGGCTTGCCAAAAGGGCTGGTTCCCTCGGCATATAAATGAGCAGAAGATTATTCATCGCCTCTCAGTCACCCAGCGAATCGTCTCTTCGCTCACCCTGTGCCGCAATATTCACACCCCTTCCCCCCCTTTCCCCCCATCCCATGTGTATTTCCCACCCTATATTTAACAGGAGGGAGGAGAAGATAAAAATTGCAAGATTTGCATGTTAGTTTATTATTATTATTATTTTAAAAGGAAAGCTGAAACACCTCCCACTCTCTTTGGTCAGCAGTAAAATTCAACCCAATAGAAGTACCCGGCTTGGATCAGTCACAGCTGGCTCCGGAGAAGAGCAATTTTGCGTTCGTCATGAGTTGCCTTCTTTTAATTCACTCCAAGATATGAACTGAATGTGAACCAGCTTGGAGTCAGCATATTAAAAAGCCACAAGATTTGAAATAAATAACTTTTCTCCTCCTCCCCCCCCCTTTCCTTGCTCAGGAGCCTTCTGGATGGTAAAGTCTGGACAACGGAAGAAGTCTGGCTTAAAAGGTAGGCATTGCCCAGACAGACATTGATGGCTTACATGTTGTGTCTGCGGTTGCAGAAATTTGAATTTCTGGTAAAATTCCTTTTTTTTTTGCTGTGCAGTAGAAGTACAGAGCCTCAAGAGCAGCTTCAAGTTCTCTAGAATTCAGCCTTTCCATTAACTGGCATGTAAAGTCTCAATTACTTACTGAGACATGTCTGAGACATTTGTAGGGGAAGGAATAAAAAACATTTCTTGAAGTTACTTGAAATTACAGATGTGTGTATGCTGCTTTCTTTACGGTGCACTTACTTAGCAACCAACCGAACAGATCAACAGCAAACAAACGACTGCCACCAACTGACGAAAGAGAGAGAGAGAGAGAAAGCACTCAGCAGAGAGGCAGGGCTCTCTTTGAATTTCAAAAGCTGGAAGGAACAATCGGTTAGTGCTGGATAGAAAGACAATCACCCTGGCACAGAAAAGTCACTGCTATTTAAAAATAAATTTCATGAAAAATTGAATGCATGCACTATGTACAGAAAATGCATATTTTTTTCTTGCATATTTGCCAATGCATACTTGATTGGACAGCTCCCTTTTCTTTTTCAAAGTGTGAGAGGATTTGTGTTCACATCCCCCTTGGTTCTCCCACTGTTCATTTATGAATTAATATCTTGTCCAAGATTTACATCTAAAGCAGAGCTGGCTAGTAAAAACCACCATAACATTGTGTTGTTTTTAAAAAGAGCCAGGCTCCTGGAAGCCTTCTAGATCTTTACTTCTCCTTTAAAGCAAAGTGTGCAGTCCAGGCGCGTCTTCTTTTAGTCAAAAATTACCTATTTCCGTGAGGCCATCCTCTGTGGTAGCCAATTTTCATGGCACATCTTGCCAACGGGTCGTGTAGTGCAGATCCTGGGCTGGCCTGCTTGCCCCTGACCCCTGGCTTAAAGAAATGTCAAACTCTCTGAGATTTGGGGCATGCTTATTATGGAACAGGTGCAACACATTAAGACACATTCAACAATGTTTATTCCATGTTGTGTCCGAAGGCTTCCATTTACATCAGGTGTGCCATGACCTCAGTGGCCTGTGTCTTCTTGATCCTGAGATATGTAGCTTGCAGAGGTCTCTTGAAAGGATCAGAGCTTTAACAGATCACAGGGACAACCTATTCAAAAGGAATCTCTCAAGTGCAGTGATTCTGCCGTTCCAAATGGCTACACATGTATGTATTTGTAAATATAGATTGGTACCTAGACTAATGCAGCTGCTTCTTTGAAAACTACAGGTTGGTATGAGATGTAGCTGTGGATGTATGATTAGCATATATACATAGGGGGAGTGCTAGGATGGTTGGTGGGTGAGTGATAAAGCGTTGAATACAAAGCTGAACAATGAGTGGCTGATGTGTTTGGAATGTGTTATTAGACAGCAGTTAGGCAGTTGAGAATCATAGAATCATGGAGTTGGAAGGCACCTATAAGGCCATCAAGTCCAACCCCCTGCTCAAGGCAGGAATCCAAATCAAAGCAGATCTGCCAGAGGGTTATTCAATTTGTCTCCAGTGTTGGAGTACTCATTACCTCCTGAGGTAATTGGTTCCATTGTCGTACTGCTCTAACAGTTAAGAAGTTTTTCCTGATATTCAGCCTGCATCTGGTTTCTGTAGCCTGAGCCACATTATTACATGACCTGAATTCTGGGATGATCTAGAGCAGATCCTGCCCCTCCTATGTATAATTACCTTTCAAGTATTTGAAAAGTGCTATTATATCTTCCCTGAGTCTTCTTTTCTCAAGGCACAGAGCTGAAAAAAAAATGCTTTTCTTTTGCCATGCACGTACCTGAAGAATACTTTTTTGTTGCTTTTATCATCTCTTGCTAGCCTCAGCTCATTCTCAGCTTTTGCCCTCCAAATGCCATCCCTGCAAGTCTTTGCTCCTTGTCTGTACTCTTCCTCTGTAGCCTGGCCTTCCTTCCCCTTCATATATGTCCCTTCTTCCCCCCCCCCCCCAGGTCCTCTCTGAGCCTTTTGTGAAACCACCTTGGTTTTTTTTTTGCTGTCTTCCATTTTATAATTAAACCAACTGAGCAAAGTCAGTTGGTTTAACTGAAAAAACTTGAAAGAATCTCAAGGGCTATCAAGACCATTCCCCTGCCAGTGCAAGAAACCCACAGCTCATGCATCCCTCATCGGTGGCCATTCAACCTCTGCATGAATACCTCAAATGAAAGAGAATCCACCACTCTTGGAGGCTGCCGCTTCATTGTTGAGTAGCTGTGACAGTCAGAAAGCTTTTCCTAATGTTTAGTCCAAATCTCCTTTCTTTGTAACTTGAATCCATTATGTCTGGTCCTATCTTGCTGAGCAGCAAAGCCAAGCCAAAACCCCAAAAAACAAAGAAAACTCCCAAGCCTGCTTCATTTTCACATGACAACCCTTCAAGTACCTGCAGATGGCTATTCTATTACACCTCCACCTTCTCTTCCACAGGCTCAACAGGTTCAACTAAATTTTGAGTAGTAAGTGGTGTTGGTCGGGGAATAGTTGTCTTGAGATGGGACAAGAAAGAAGTCTTTGAGGGAGTGTGTTGTGCAGAGTTTGTGGGAACAATTATTTATAAGGTTTCAAGACAGGAGAGAACTTTATGTGGAAGTGTGTATGAATTTTATAGACGCATATATATAAAGATATCATTATTTTTCCACTTAAATTTAAACTACCTGATAAATTTCCCCTCCTCTCCTTCCTCACACAGTAGGACCCCAGTATCTGCGGGTTCAGTAATCCACAGATTCACTTATCCACAGTCTAAAAATATTAAAAATATTAAAAGAAAAAAACCCAAAATATATATTTCTAATGATGAAGTTACCAGAACTGGCCACGAGAGGGAGCCAGAGACCATGCTATGTATAGTGTTCGCCATTATAACAGTGTTTGCTTTAATCTGTGTTTTTCAGCATCCGCATGAGGGGCTTGGAACCAATCCTGTGTGGATACAAGAGTCCTTCTCTACCTGTACAGTGGTGCCTCGATTTACGACCATAATCCGTTCCAGAAGATGGACGTAACTCGAAATGGCCGTCAGTCAAAGCACCATTTCCCATAGGAATGCATTGAAATGCAATTAATCCGTTCCGGCCTAAGAAAAAAATCACACACACACCCCAAAAAAAACCCACTGCAAGACTCATTGGAAACGCGATTAATCCCTTCCGGGCGAAGGGGAAAAAAAAGAGAAAGCAATCAAGCGTGCAAGACCCATTGGAAATGCACAGAAAACAAACGGAGCAGATCGGAAATGCACAGAGAACAAAGGGGGCAGGTCAGAAATGCAAAGAAAACAAAGGAAAAAGCAAGGGAAGCATACAGGACCCATCGGAAATGGGGAACCCCCCCAAAAGCAACCGACCCCCCCAAGACCCATCGGAAATGGGGGGAAAAAGCCAAAAAACAAACAACCCCCCCAGACCCATTGGAAACGGGGGGGGGGGGAAACACCCAAAAACAAACAAACCCCCCAAGACCCATCGGAAATGGGAAAAAACACTCCAAAAGCAACAAAACCCCCCAAGACCCATCGGAAATGGGGAAAAAAACACCAAAAAACAAACAAACCCCCGAAGACCCATCACAGCACAGAAACATAACCCCCCCAGCTGAAAACCATGCTGCAAAAACACCCAGAACAGTTTTTTAAAAGCAGAAAACAGCACCTTACCTTACCATGAAGCCCGAAGCCTCCCTGCAAACACACACACGCTCACTCAGAAGCAGAGGAGGCAGTCCCAAGCCTCCGACGACGAGGACGCAAACTCTCTAACTGCTGGGGCGAAAGAGCTACAAAGAAGCAGCCTCATCGCCACCTACAGTTAGCAATTTGAATTTCCCACCTTTTCCCCCTGCCTTTTTCTGTTCATAACTCGAAGCTCCAGTCGCAAGTAGAAGCAAAATTTTGCAGCTGGAGCTGGTCGTAACTCGAAACGGTTGTAAGTCGGGACATTCGTAAGTCGAGGCACCACTGTATTTCCCTAATAGATTCCCTTTTTTTGATCCTAAAAGAGCCCTTTCCTCATTAGTCAGCTTTAAATATTGTTTTAAAGATTTTAGCAGCTAAAAAACCAGCAAGTGACACCCATGTCTGCTCAGGCAGCACCGAACCAAAACTTGGGGAAGAAGAGAAAGCTTCCATCAAAGAAGACTTTTCACTTAACTGTCAAATAATATAATTAGCAGCTGGGGTGGGAAGGCTCTAACTGAGTGGCAAAGTAAGAGGGGCAACCCCAGACAATTTGAAGAATTTTGCAGCTGGTTCTCGGTTAGCCAGGAATGGAGACTTGAGTTGCAGGAGTCACTGTCAAGTTGGACTTAAGTCATACCGACGACTCAACTCGGCCTTGACTCAGGTTTTTTGTTTTCAATGACTCAGACTCAACTCACTACTCTGAACCCACCCACCCCCTGCTTTTTTTCTGGGGAAAATAGCTTGTTTTTAATAGGGACTCGGACTTGGTGCTTGGGACTCCGGATTTGGTACCAAAGACTCGAACTTGGGACTGAGGCCCAAGGATTTGCCAACATCCCTGCTACTGGCTGATGCCTAACATAGTGGTATTTAGAAGAGGCATCTAGGTTGTAAGGTGGAAGGTGCCAGAGGGGTGCCTGTGATTACCTGAGGAGGGTAATTCACAAAAGAACGAAATTCGCAAGAAAAGTTCCCCCTTAGGGATGCTGCAAATCCATTTCAAAGGAAAACAAATACATAAGTTAGCCAATAAAGGAGTCCTGGAGGGTTTGTTGTGCTTTGTGGGGCATGGGGGGGGGAGCAATTTTGCTAATTTTGATGGCCTTCCAGCACTTCTGTGAGTCCCCCCCCCAACTGCTCCATTTAAATTTAAATTTTTGACCACTGCAGACCATGAGGGGGGCTTTTCAATTTTATTTTAAAAAGGGGGGTAGAATCATTGAGTAATGGAGTTGGAAGGGATCTCAAAGTGAGTCCAACTCCCTCGATGCAGGAATCAAGATCAAAGTATATCTGCCAGATGGTTGTCTAACTTTCTCTTGAGTGTCGGAGAGCTCACCACCTCCCGAGGTAATTAGTTCCATTGTCATATTGCTCTAACAGTTAAGAAGTTTTGCCTGATTTTCAGCCTAAAGCTGGCTTTCTTTAACTTGAGCCCATTGTTGCGTGTCCTGCACTCTGGGATGATCGAGAACAGATCCTGCCCCACCTCTGTAGGACAGCCTTTCAAGGATTTGAAAAGTGCTCTCCTCTCTCCCTTCGGTCTTCTTTTCTCAAGGCTAAACAGGCCCAGTTCTTTCCGTCTTTCCTCATAGGGCATGGCTTCCAGCCCCTTGATCATCCTTCTTGACCTCTTCTGAACATGTTCCAGTTTTCCAGAATACTTGCTCCTCCAGTTCTCCCACCTTTTCTTCCAACAGTGCTACCAGTTTGCACTTGCTGCATGTTTACACCATGTCGTTCTCAGGCACAATGACAAACATTGCACTTCCTTTGTAGGTCACCACTACTGAAGTATCTCCTCCGTCCATGATCCCTGTTACCTTTTTACTTTCTTCTGTTTCTCTATGAGAGCCCTTTCCTTTGTCTTGTCTGCTTTGAAGTGTGCTGGGAAAGTCCACTAATATATTACTCTCTGCCTTTGTCTTCTTAGTCTCCATTTTCTTTTGTCTCTTCCTTCACTAGACCCATTATTTTCTACTCCTCCACCACCAAATTCTTGGTTGCTCACTGCCTGAGGTCCATCTCAGTTTTGTTCCTCCGCTGTGTTCTGTTAGGAGTCAGCCAACAGAAAATTAAACCTATATTTCAGTTAAGAAATACCCATTATAGTGACTCTTACAAAAATAATATTATCATCATATTTAAGTTAGCCTCTTTGGTCATGCCCTCACCTCGGGAGCATGACATTTGGGCCACTGGTGAATGTGAAAAATGGTGAATGTGAAAAAATTGACTTGCTGCAGGGCCACTCAGCCCTATGCTAGTGCAAGACATATTGCACCAATGGGTGTATATCTCCAGAATTAGCATGGGGAGATATCTACCACACTTGCTCAGGTTAGTGCAAAGGTGCAGGTATCCTAGCAAGGATTTTTAAATCTTCTAAAATGCTGCTGTGTTGAGAGGAATGTGAGTTTACAGGCACCGCGAAATAGTTTTTGGTGAATACCTTTTTGTTCCTCTTCAAACTACAGTTCCCATAATGCTTTGCAGGGAAGCCATGAAGGATTAACCGGCCTTACAGGCACCGCGAAATAGTTTTTGGTGAATACCTTTTTGTTCCTCTTCAAACTACAGTTCCCATAATGCTTTGCAGGGAAGCCATGAAGGATTAACCGGCCTGTATTGAAAACACAGTGCCCGTTTCCCACGGAGACGGGCCACATTTCAGCTGGGTGTATTGTTTTAGCAGCACAAACACCAAGTAAATTGTGCAGGCGGTGAGCCTGTTAACATCACAACGAGCCTGGCGGGCTAATAAAGAGTATCACTTAGCACAGGCCTTAACATGTGCTAATCTTCTCCCTAACATATGTAATATTAATAGAAAATTTAATAATATTTTAAGAGGCGCTATCATTGCAAATTCCCATTGTGTGCACTGTAATGGAATGGATCAAAATGAATTCATCAGGTATTCATGTAGGTGTCATACATCGCTCCATAGGTGTTTCAGTGCAAATTAGCATTTCTTGAAGGACACTTAAAGTAAAGTGCTCCTGAAAGTTTCCATTATCCATGTTGCCAGGATAAGTACATTAAAGATCATCTCCTTCCTCAGTGCTAATGTATTCCGTCTCCACAATACGTGGCATCTCCCATTTTGGGCCCCATCTGAAATATCGGTGGTGATCATCCCCTCCTTCCCATTGAATTTCTGGCATAGAGTGGGGAATATTTTGAGTTTAATTAAAGTGGCAGGAAGTAGGGAGCAAGCTAGACATCCATGCCCTATCCGTTTGTTATTTTCCTCACATCATGGCTGTCATGCACTGTCTCGGCCCAAGACGCTACCTGAGGTGAAGCATAAAATGGTGCCTGTCCCCTCCACACACACACACTTTTAAAGTCAAGGTGTATCATCAACCAAGTTATTTTTGTGCCTGAGGTAGAAAAGTCCACAAAACCCTCCATGCCCCTGGCAATAAACATTGAAAGCTAGAAGTAAGAATCTGCCTCCCCTCTGTGAACTGCTGGATGGCTCAGTGGTTTAGTTCAGGTTGGGAGTTCGATTCCCCTCTGTGCCCCCTTGACAGGGGATGGACTCGATAATCTACAGCAGGGGTCCCCAACCCCCGGTCCGCGGCCCTTGCCGGTCCGTGGCCTTTGCAGGACCGGGCCGCGGAGACAGATCTCCCGCCCCCCCGCACGCACTCCTCCCCCGCACGCCCACCTGCACGCACAGCCTGCCCACCTGCATGCATGGGTGCCCCGCCCACCCGCACATGCACGTGAGTGCACCCCGCTCACCTGCGCACGATGAACTGACGAATTGATTTGTGGTTCGTTGCTCCACCGGGGGGGGGGGATTTGTGGTTCGTCCCCCATCTCTAGTCATAATCATGTGAAATACAACAGCCAAAAACAAACAAGCAAGCATCTGTTTCTCTCTTCCCTCTTTCTAAATTGTTTCCTTTACAGCCGAGAGACTATCTAGCACAGAACCTCTTTGTGACTTTCAACCGTTGGTACTTCAGCTGGCTTGTTTTCCTCTTCCCTCTTCCTCTCTGTTTCCTTTTACCTCTTGCCTCTTACACCACATGTCTATGAGCTGGGGCTGCCTTGGGCTGTCTGGTTTGTGTGTGTGTGTTTGTTTGTTTTTAACTTTCTGGGGGCAGTTGGCGGAAGGATGGTGTGAAAATGCTAGGAGAAAAAAAAATACAAATTCTATATAGCAGCTAAAAGCAAGAAAAATATTAGGACACATTAATTTATGGACCCGTTCCTAATGAGGTGTCCTTATGGACAAGGAGAGGAGGGGCCGAAAAGAAGCTGCAGCTACCCTCGTTCCTGTGTTTTGCTGAACAAACAACATTCACTGGGGAAATAGAGCTAGTTAGCCTTCCCTGACTTAGATAAAGCTACGGAGAAATGACAAGTGCCAGTAATTAACAAAGCCTCTTCAACAAGATAACCCTATACATCTTTGTCTATTTCAATCACCAAAGACTCGGATTCAGTGTAAAATGAATGCCCGGATGCCATCAATTCCTGTTAACCTCTCTATAACTGTTCGGTGTTCGCGCATAGGTGATAGATAGATTTTGTCAGTTTATTAAATGGTGACATCTCCCTTGCCATGTGACTAAAAGTGTGGAAGCATTTTTCCCCTCCTCTTCTAAGCAAAGTATATTTTAATAATCTCTCTTTAGCGTTATTAACTCACTTCTGCCATGTCTGGAATATGCTGTAGGAGCTGTGGACAGGAGCAGATTTCAACGGCCAGGGTGGGACAGTAAAGAACTACTGAATAAGTTTATTAAAGTTTTATGGCCAATCTGCGTGTTTAATTACACACACACACACACACATACTCACCAGGCACAATAATCTGCTATGAAATTTTGGGGCTCTTATTTTTTTTCTGCACTATCCCAAAAATCTTGGTGCACAGCCTGAAGAAGATGGATCAACACTGAAAGCTAGCTATTCGTTTGATTTGTGTATATGTGTGTGTGTGTGGTCTAATAAAGGCATCACCTGCCCTTACATTTGTCTTATACAAGGACCACGCAGCCTTTTCTGAAATTAAAAAAAAAATGCAATAGTATTAGTAGTAGAGATGGGCACGAACCACGGTTCGGTGGTTTGTCACAGTACAGCTGTTTAGCTGCACAGCTGTTCTGTTGCCCCCGGCTTTCCTTGCCTTGCCTCCTCTGACGGATGCCCACTCAGAGGCAGTGCCTGGAGGGGGCAAGGCTGGGAAGCCGTGCTGCTGCCTCTAAGTGGGTGCCCTCCAGAGAAGGCGGGGCAAGGGAAGCCAGGGCACCCACGGAACCACAGAACCGCCGAACCACGTCGAACTGCCGAACCACGGTTCATGCCCATTTCTAATTAATAGTAATAGCTGATGTCATTAGCAGTATAGGGTTGGGAGTCTGAATGCAGTTTACAGAATATAAGAAGACCAAGAAGCTTACAAATGAAAATTCAGAACGAGGTGCGGGGGTGGTCAGAAAAAGGAGTGAAAAACTGAGGCAGGCCAAAGAATGATGTGAACAGAAAACTATTATTCTGTAATTGTACTTTGTAATATGTTTAGTAGTTTTCTAAGAATTTAATTTCTTGTCTTTTTAGCTGTTTTAATATTTGTGTTTTAAAATGCTTTAAATGCCTTTGCTGGGAGAAGGGGAGAGAAACGAACGAACGAACGAACAAACAAACAAACAAACAAACAAGCCTAAGCATGTACAACATAAATGAATACAAGAGAAAGCATGTATTTGTTTGTTTGTTTGTTTGTATCCTGCCCATTAGTGCACACACTACTCTGGGTGGTTTAAACATAAACATCCCACAGACCCCACATAACAATGCCTATGACAATATGGCAATAGAAAAAATCATACAAAAAACAAGCTCCCTTTCAACGTTGGGAAGCTGTTGGGAGCCACAAGACAGGAGGAAGAAGTCCTTAAATACCTAAAATCACCACTGGCAAGGACGTTATCCAGTGGTGGTAATTGTTGGTAATTAAAGACTTCCCCCATCTTGCATCTCCCAATGGCTTCTTGACAGTGAAAGGGTTTTTATGGGAGCTTCAAGATCCTTGCATGGTGGGAATCAGAAACGAACAATCACTGCAGTAGATGATGTCACCAGCCTTATGCAACGTTACGTACGGAGCTGTATCTCAGCCTGCGAATTTGTAAAGCCGATGCACATAAAAAAACAAGAAAAAACAAGAAGAGAAAAAAAAATCAATATTAACAACATCCAGAACTCTCAGTTGTTGAGGGCAGTGGTTTCCTGAACATACGGAGGGAAGAAGCTTGTTGTGTCTCCATTGGTAACCTATTCTAGAGAATGGGGGCCACCACTAAGAAAGTCCAATTCCCTGTCTTAGTTGCAGATGAATTAGGAGAATATATATGGAACTAGGCAATTGACAAAGGCCTTTCAGAAGATGTTCATTTTGGAGTCAGAGAGCTGCACAGGGTGGATTTGGACACCCTCAGGGCATCCAGGGGCCAATTTTGCCCTTCTAGGTCATTCTGAATTTTAGGTTCAAATTTACCAGCACTAAACATTGGTGATGAATCATACCAATACATTTTGGCCCCAACCTAGGAGGAAAAGAACGTTTAAAGCAAGCATGCTGTTAGACACAGAGTTCCATTAAAAGATAAAACATGTATTTTTAGCTTTGCACAGACTTTCCTCTGCTCCGTGTGTTGCAGATTAGCTTGCTTGTATTCTGTAGCTTGTCATCAGGAAGTAAACGCAGCCTTCCTCTTCAAGTCAAATTGCTCAGGCATGGAGCTTGGAAGAAAGAGTGTGTCTGGAGGGAAAATGTAATAGTGGAAAATACGAATTTTCCTTCAGATATAATCTGACTCAAGGTGGCTGTCAAAATACAACAATGTGATTTCAATAGCACAGTTTTCAGAGCTGCAACGGCCGCCTGCACAAACAACCTTGCATTTGACCAGCATCCATGGGCCTCTTGTTCCCCATCCCTGACCTGCTGGTTCAAAAAGGCAGTTCCAAGCATCTGGGTCAGTGAAGGAGAATCTTTTGAGGGGGGCAGGAAACCTTCAGATGGTAAAGTTTGTATAGGTAGGGCTTCTGACACCCCAAAGGAGTTGAGTCCACTCTGGATTTTAGTTCAAGGTTTAGAGTTACCTTTCCAGGTGCCGAACCTATTTTGGGATTGGATTTAGCACCTTTGATGCCTCCTATAAAATTCAGACCAAAACCCGAAGCGGATTCCCTGGTCCCGTGATACTGGAGGCCCGTGGACTCATCCGGTTCCACGGGTAGACACTACTGAGTGAATAGCCTGACAGTATCTGGCAGCTTGTTCCAATGATATTGGATAAAACAGGAATATTGAAAGCTGCCTATTAAACAGTAGAGAAGAACGCTGGCACAATAATAAAGCCATCAATCACACGTATCACAAAGTGCAAACTGTCTGTGTCAATACAGAAATTCAGCACTAAATAGAAACGGCAGCCCCGGGGGCGAATTACGACTGAATGTTCGCTCACAAAATCATGGTTGCTCACATTGAGGTATGCCAGATCCAGAAGTTGGAAAGATGACTATTTTGGACTACAATGCCCAGTGTCCTGCTTCCAGCAAGGACAGAGCTGGCTGTGGAATCCTGGAGGTTTGTGAGCAGCTCCTGTGGCCCCTTCCATGCCGTCACGGAGAGTAGTGGCTGGAATAGGCTCTTTACCAGAGCACTGGAACTTCTAAAGGGTCAACAGGACCATTGACAAAACTGGTAACCCAGAATGCCAGGGATGTAACTTCACTCCCACAGTCCTTGCGATAATTCACCTGTACAGTCTTTTATGGGGAAGAGTGGAGCCCCGCCCACCTCTACCAGGTCAAGGACCCCCTTGGAGGTGGGTCGGACATGGTGTACCACAATTCTGGAGGCATGCGGTCAAGTGTCCCTGGAGGTGAGTGGCAAAGGTTCCTTCTCCAGCCACACCTGTGTAGTCCCTGCTGGCGGTCACCAGCCCATGGGTGCAGTCATCCTCTTGAGAGGATCACGGCACCTACACAGGTGCCGAACTCTACACAGACCTGGCTGGCTTCTCCCATGTAGTGTGTGTGTGGGGGGGAGGGGGCGAGGAGGAAGGGGAGGCAGATTTTCTTGAGACCAGTAGGTCAGCCGACCTCCTACGGCCCCCTTGCTGCCAGCGGTGAGTTCAAGGCTGGTTCTTAACCCTCCATGCCTCCAGTGCCTGGCTTGGTCCTGACGGACCCGGTTGGCTTCCCCCGGTGGCATGAGCAACTTGACCCACTAGTTGGTTTCGGGATCATGCTATTGGCCCATCTCCTGCCAAGCCCTCATGTTCTTCGTGTGTGGCAGCGCCGCTTGGACCTGACACACCTTCCAGTTCATAATGTCTGCCCAGCAGTCCTCTCCTGTTTCTTCCACCTCCTTCGATCCAAGTTCTGCCATGGCCACACCTGGGGGCCTTCAGAGCACGGTCCACCCCACCCCACCCCCACCACCACACCACTCCACAAGTCAGCTGCAGGGAGGGGATCCAGCTCTCACGGCTGGAGGAAACCTTGCCAGTCCCACAAGATTACTGTCTGGGGAAAAAGAGAGAGAGAGAGAGAAAGAGAGAGAGAGATAGGAAAGCTCTCTGGAGAATACCCTGATCACCTTCCTGATTGACACTTTTGCCTTTCCCCTCCCATTTCAATATCTTTGTAGCTCGGAACTCTTAACAAAAGTAAGCTGTCCACCTATATGTAGTGAAAGACAACGACCTCAGAGGACACGTGGTGCACGATATTTGCATTTGCTGAGTAATAGATATAGATGCTAATTTAGAAATGGTCACCAAAATTTGAATAGATATGCAATAAGTCTCGCTCTAGCAGGGGAGATTACGACCAGATGATTTGAGTCCTTCCTTGTCTGGATGTCCTGTTGATGGACTGCTTCAAGGTCTCCACTTTCTTCTGGTTCCTTATATTTCAACCAGAAGTCTCTGTGGGTCTCCTTTCCAGTCTAGAAGCTAATTCAGGGATTCAGAACATATCCTGTTTCAACCTAGAGTGATCTGTATCCTATAGGATTCTATTTGTTCCCTAAATCTGAATCAGATAGTGGGTGAAATCTTGTTGACCTAAGTTACATCACATAATTTGTGAGGTGTTTTTGTGTGTGTTTTTTTGGGAAAATAAAACATTTCTGCCCCTCTCAAAGGTCCTGAAGCTCCCTTTCAACGTTGGGAAGCTGTTGGGAGCCACAAGACAGGAGGAGGAAGTCCTTAAATACCTAAAATCACCACTGGCAAGGACGTTATCCAGTGGTGGTAATTGTTGGTAATTAAAGACTTCCCCCATCTTGCATCTCCCAATGGCTTCTTGACAGTGAAAGGGTTTTTATGGGAGCTTCAAGATCCTTGCATGTTGGGAATCAGAAATGAACAATCACCGCAGTAGATGATGTCACCAGCCTTATGCAATGTTACGTACGGAGCTGTATTTCAGCCTGCGAATTTGTAAAGCTGATGCACTGGAAAAACTAAAATTCTCTCTTTATACACAGATCCATGTGGGATGTAGAAAAGTGATAGCACCAAAGAAGGAGAGCAAACCTGTCACATTTCAGACAGCTTGCCTGAGGGGTTTGTGATCTAGGCAGGTTGGGTTTTTTTTTTTTGAGGGAGGGAAACTTAGTAGGTTGAAGCAGTTTGTTCCTTATCTGATTCAGTTTACACTCTCAATCTGAATTTATTTGTAAATACATTTCCATTAGCTCCAGAACTGAGTCTGGCCATCCTGCCCTGATCCGGACCCCAGACAAATCAGTTCAAAACAATTCAGCTAGAATTTGTGATTTGACCGAATCTGGTGCCCACCCTTTATTTACATTGAATTTGTTCTGGACAGTGAAAATGAAGTTGTCTGTTTTGCTTTTTCCTCCATTTGATGTTTCAAACCTCATCTTCTTTCCACCCTGTTCATAATTTTTCTTACAGGTGTATGCACTTTTTAAATAAAAACACTGTCCAATGAAGTGCAACATTAAGTACATTAAATATAGACACAACTACATTCAAGATAAACAACTATTCCCTGGATCATGCTGCATGCTTCAGCCTTCAATGAAGGTGTTAAGGATGACTTGCCCATTAAAAAAGAAGAAGTGGCAGACATAATTCAGAATATAAACATAAAAGAACCCAAATTTTCATTTACCCCTCCCTCTTTTTTCAATCATCTGGAATAATTTGCCATGATGTGAAAACTTGGCCAATTCACTTCTCACCCCTAAATCCAGACCATTAATTAAAATGACTGCTTCTAACAGTGTTCCTTGTATTATCAATAATGTATTTCATGAGTATATTGTATAATTTATGCTGACTTTGACTTCCTTGGAGCAGAAACTGGGTTACCTCGGTGCGGACATTTCAGTTCAAAGTAGCTGCAGCCCCAAGCGCCCTTGATATTCTTGTAGGAAGTTTCGTAGGGACCGCAAAGAAAATATGCTAGGTCGAAACTGTGATGCTTAGAAGACATCAGGCAGTTTGACCATACTTAAGGAATGGTGATCAGCTCTTTTGCTGACTCAGGAGCAGTCCTACTCACTGTATCAAACTTGCCCACTTATCTGTGCATTTCACCCAGTTTGCATGTTTTCCAATTGACCAAAATGAGCATCTTGTATTTTTCTTCTTCTTTCAATTGTACACCTTTTGCCCATTCACATTTTATCGCTTTAGGCACACTTTGGCCAAAATCCTGGTCAGGAACTTACGCTGATTTTACTGGTGGTTGAATTTTTGAAAATCAAAATCCGCAGGTACCCAATGGCTTCCCCGTGATGAAGAAGATCCTACAGGAACCGAGGGATCTTCTGGAAGATGGACAGAATCGGAATTTTTAATTTATGAGAATCCTGCACAACTGATGATGCCATCAGCTACTGGATTTCAGCCAGTAGGTTGCCAAAAAGGTCCCAGGATCCTTGCAAATGTATGAATTCTCAAGAAGAGATTCATTTCATCTCACAGGTTTCTGAAGATGTGAAAATGCTACTTTCATTAAAACAGTTGTATGCTGTGAAATCCCAACCTTGGGTCCCCAGATGTTCTTGGACTAAAACTCCCAGAAGCCTTCACCACTAGCGGTGCTGGCCAGGATTTCTGGGAGATAAAGTCCAAGAACATCTGGGGATCCAAGGTTGGAAACCACTGCTCTTCAGGTCAGCACAGATATCTATGGGCTGATGGACCACCACCTGTACTAATTAGTAAACAAGTGTGACACATCTACCCCCTTGTCTCTGTATGATGACAAAAATTTAGATTGCCTCAGGTTTATGACATATTAAATGTTTACAATAGGCCTTTCCATACTGAATAATTACTTCTCTTTTATCTAACACACCACACAACTCAACGTCATTCTTTTCTAACTGGTGGGAAAAGGAGGACACTGAGAGGAGCAGCTCACCTCAGGGAGGTGTCTATCAATTCCCCCTTTCCTTCCTAGTTCCACACCTTCTGTATTGTGCCTGCTTCACAGGTATAACAATGGAAGAAAAGATGTCCTATTATTTGCAATTATTCCTTAATTTGGCCAATATGAGCAGTTACTGCTGTTGAAAAGAATGAGTAAAAGCAGACTCGAAAGCCCAAAGTGCTGGCAATAAAGTTTTAAAGGAGCCCAAATGATGAATAATAAGCCCAGCAATGAGGATTTGAGATGTTTAAAATGCGTAAGAAGGCATAATGCAGAGAAGAAGAAAAAGAAAGAATAGGGGAAAATGTTAGCGACTTGATGCCAAATTGTTAAAAATTATTTCTGATTTATTGCTGCTTTAGGGAAATCAGAGAATCATAGAATAATGGAGTTGGAAGGGGACTATAAGGCCATTAAGTTCAACCCATTGCTCAATGCAGGAATCCAAGTCAAAGCAGATCTGACAGATGGAGAGTGTCATCTTCCCAGCTGGAGGTCTGCTCTCCAATTGACAGATACATGAAGAAGCATAGGTTGCTTTAGAGCTGTGGCTTCAAAACATTGTGTGTTTTGGAAGCCCTACATGAAAATGGATGCCAGCTCGCCATGCACATTTGCTAAGGGATGGAGATAAAGTCACCTGGGAATGTTCTTCGTGTGGCCAAGCTAATAAACTGTGAGTTTGATGATGCTACAGTTAAGTGAATTTGTAACTGGCTGACAGGCCATACCCAAAGAGTACTCACCAATGGCTCCACATCATGTTCTACAGTGACAAGGGAGGTACCACAGGTCCTGTCCTAGGCCCAGCATTGGCCAAAGTCTTCGTAAATGACTTTGATGATGATGCAGAGGGGATGCTCATTAAATTTGCAGATGACGCCTCCTTGGAATGGTAGCTAATGCATCAGAAGCTCCGATCAGGATTCAAATTGACATTAACGAATTAGAGAACTGGGCCAATACAAGCAAAATGAGTTTCAGCAGGGGAAATAAAATCTAAATTGCTGCACTTAGGCATGAAAAATCAGACGCACAAATATAGGTCGGGTGAAAACTGGTTTGGATGTAGCCCGCACAAAATGATCTAGGGGGTCTCAGCGGACCATAAGCTCAACATGAGGCAATAGAGTGGTATAGCAGCAATAACATGAATGCTTGTACTAGGGCCTATCAGCAGAACAGTAGGGCAGTAATAGCAGCACACTGCTTTCTTCAGACCTCATCTAGAGTACTCTGTCCAGTTCTGACACTACAATTTAAGAAGAGCATCAAGAAGCTGGAATGTGTCCTGACGAGGCCAACCAGAAGGATAAGAAGTTTGGAAACCATGTTCTATGAGGAAAGATCGAGGAAACTTGGCATGTTGAACCTGGAGAAAAGAAGGTGTGGAGTTGATATAATCGCTGATCTGATAGTTATCTTCAAGTATTGGAAGATAGAACAGGAATGGTTTTTTGGCAAGAGAAGAGAAGGGATGGTTTCAAGTGACAAGAAAGGAGATTGCGGTTAAACATTAGGAAGCACTTCCTAAAAGTGAGAGCCATCCAGCAATGGAATGGATGGCCTTAGAAGATGGTGAATTGTCCTTCACTGGAGATTTCTAAGTAGAGTTTGGGCGGTGGCCTATCAGGGCTTGTTGAGTTGTGGATTTCTTGCACTGGCTGGGAGTTGTGGTTGATGACACTTGGGTTCCTTTCTTCCTGGACCATTCTATGATTCTATTTGATGGGCTAATTTTTGAAGAAGACACTCGACTAGATGAACTTCTGTTCTGATTGTGCAGGGTTCTTCCTGTGTTCTTTTTGTTGTTGTTTAGTCGTGTCCGACTCTTCGTGACCCCATGGACAACCAAAATAATATAGTAGCATTAGGAGTAGTAACACTACTGTTTAACATAGTAACAGCCTGACATGGTTTCTGTGTAAGTACTAATGCTCATGCCAGGTACAGTAGCAGCAGCAGTGATGGTAGTAATAATACTGGCAGCGGCAATAATGATCATAATTGTTGTAACAGTACTAATGGTAGTAATCGCAGTAATGATACTAGCAATAGTAATGGTATTAATGGTATTGATAAGGATTATAAACACAATGTAATGGTGATATGCATAGCTGTATTAGCAGCAGCTGCAATATTGGACCCAAAAGCAACAGCTGTGCTGTAAAGAAACTAGAAGTGCAGGGAGTTTTTAGATAAGACACAAGATTATGTTCCACTGAGGGAATAAAATGAGCAAAATGCTCTCCAGTCCGTGTTATCAAGCTATTTTTGCATTAGAGATGTTCTCAAAATTGCTTGAAAAATGATATTACATCCATTTGTTGGCCTGCTTTGTATCCCATGGCACCAGTATTTTTCCATATGTGCGCGTGTGTGTGTATTTGTGTGTGTGTGTTTGTATAATATGTAGTTTGACTGTGTGGCTGTGTTTCTGAAGCTAGACATGCATGCTGTGTACTGAGCAAATTGAGCAAATAGGGATAGTTGGCTAGTTTGTTTGTTTGTTTGTTTTTAACGGCATCCTTCATTTGTCCAAAGAGAGAGTAGAGGTGGTAGATAGAACTTCCTCCTTGTTCTTACTGTTATGTGCCGTCAAGTCACTTTCTGACTTAGGGTGACCCTAGGAAGGAGCGCTCTCCAAAATGTCCCGTCCTCAGCAACCCTACTCAGCAGTTGCAGACTTGATCCGGTGGCTTCCTTTAAGGAGTCAGACCATCTCGTATTTAGTCTTCCTCTTTTCCTGCTGCCTTCGACCTTGGCCAGCATGATGGTCTTCTCCAGAGAATCCTGCCTTCTCAAGATGGGCCCCAAAGTAGGACAACCTCAGTTTCAACGCCTTTGCCTCCAGATATGGAGTGATAGCACTGAACAGGAGGCATCTTTTTAAAGAAGGTGGAATTGCTAGTCCACCCTGCCCCCTTGAATGAAAACATGGCTGGAATAGGGCAGGTGTCTTGTCCTGGAAAGGAGAAAGAAAAAGCAGTGGAGACCAGAGAGAAGGGGAAGAGGGATACTCATTCCTGATGGAGATTTAGCTCTTGCTCCTTTCTCTGCTCCTCAACCTCCCACAGTGCAAAAGGGATTGTGCCTTTGGATAAGGTATTTTTGCAGCGACTCTGGAATCCGGTTCTGAGAGAAACTGTCTTGTTTTCTTCCACTCTTAGATCTCAACCAAAAAAAGGTCAAGGAAGTTCTCCAGCACAGGGCTTGAGAGGGAAGACAAGGAGAATTCTAGGAGACTGAGGAGGGAAAACGTTCCAGAGTCGTGGAGACCCGAAAAGCCAGCTTTTTCAAACGTGTTCGTCTGCTAAGTTCCTTGTTAACAAGGTCCTTCTTTGGGTCTCCCTCAACTCGCTTTTGGAGAACACCAAGGTTGCTATCTGAGGGAGGGCTTTCTCCATGGTTCTCTCCCCCCCCCCCCCGAGCTCTGGCACACTCTTCCTCAGGAGGTTCACCGTCCATCATCCTCTCGGATGTACCGTATAGACATCAAGCAAAGACCGACCTCTTTTCCCAAGCTCGTAATCAACAACCACAACTTTTGTGTTTGGCTGTATGCTGTACTGATTTTTTTTTTTTTAAATTGGCTGTCTTTTCAAACGGTACACTTATTTATTCTTTGAAATGTAATTTTGTTCTTTTAAGTTGCACGGAAGGAGTTTAAATAAATAAATAAATAAATAAATAAATGGAAGGGTGGGCCATGAATGTCAAGTATTTATTTTATTTTATTTAAAATATTTCTATCCTGCCTTTCTCCCCAAAAGGACCCAAGGCGGCTCTGATATCGGTGGCTCGCTTTCTATGACATAAGCCATTTTATTGTTTATTTGCTCATCTCGATGCTTCATTTCATTTCACGTTGATCTCTCCTGTGGGATCCTTCTCGGTGAAAGAATGCAAAAGCCCTGCTGGTGAATACCAGCCAGAAGCAGAAGGTAAGGTTAAATTGGCTTTTACAGTAAGACATTTCTTATTTAGTTGCTAAAGTTTTCACTACCTACATGTATGTAACTATTAGCATTCCCCCCCACATCCTTCCCACACACGTTCAGTTTAATAGTCATTATTTTTCAGTGCTAAATTTTTAGCATCGATTAAAGGTACTCAATACAGCTTGACTCACTTCCAAACAGAAGATCTTTTCCCCTTAAAAAGAAAGTGTGTTGGTGTGGGGGAGGGGGAGGGGGGGAAGGCTCACTCATTTTAAATGACTCTACACGGTGCATTGCAATTTAAAATTATTGGAGTGCTTCAAATTTTTATAAGCCCTTGAATTTGGAAGTGATCAAAGTTCTGGGCATACTCAGTGCTGAGCAATTTAAAATTATAAGAGCTGTCAAATTTTTATATAAGCACTTTGGTTAGGAAAGAGTTTAGGAGTTGTGAGCTTGTGGGGGGAAAAAGAGAGAGAGCAAGCAATTTTCAATTAGTCAAATACTTTAACTTTTTTCCTCTTAACCACTTTGATTTTGTAAGATTCTCTTCTTTTCTTTTTCTTTGAGTGGGGAGGAATATAGGCAACTTAATATATATAATTCACATGCCCGCACCCATGCGCGCACGGATGCATACATGCACAGAGATACAATCTGCTGATATACATGATTAGGAAAGGAAGAATTTAACTTTTTTCTTTCTTTCTGTTCTTTCAGTGTAAATGGATGGAGGGAAAACTCTCTTGTCCTGCTGAGAAGATTCCCAGAAATTTGGAGGGGGGGGGAATTATCATCTGTTTGTTGTTTGTGTTATGAACTTGGTATTCTGCCTTTCAAAAAATTATTTATTTATTTAAAATATCGTTCACCCTGCCTTTCTCCTTAAAAAGAGCCCAAGATGGTTTACATCATTAAAAGACCATATTGAAAGCTAAAAACACTAAGTATTCAAATATTACAAAGGAATCAAACAAATACCACACTAAAATAGTAAACAAAATCATCACCAAAACCACATACAAAGCAACAAAGCACAACAATCCATTAAAAAAAAACCCTCTCAGGCTGCCAGTCACTCAGGGAAAGCTTGCCTGAAGAGAAAGGTCTTTGCTTGCTTGCAGAAGGACAGCAAAGAGGGGGCCAGCCTGGCCTCCAGTGGGAGGGAGTTCCAAAGTCTGGGAGCAGCCACATAGAAGGCCCTCTCCTGTGTCCCCAACAAACACACTTGTAAAGGTGTTGGGACCGAGAGAAAGGCCTCCCGTGATAATCTTCCCACCCAGGCAGGCTCCTAAAGGGAGACACAGCCCTTGAGATAGCTTGGACCCAAGGCATTTAGGGCTTTATAGGTTAGAACCAGCACTCTGAATTGTGCCCGGAAACGGATCAACAGCCAGTGGAGTGGCTGTAACAGGGCAATTCTATGTTTCCTGTAACCAGCCCTAGTTAACAATCTGGCGCAGAGGTCATTTCCTGCTTCTTCACTTTAGCTAGACAGATGTAGATGCACACAAGAGAAGTCAGATTTAAAGGTTGCGAAAACCAGGATCTATTCCAAAAGTCAATTTGCTCAGTTCATAAACAGTAGACTTTCCTCGGCCCTCATGGACAGATTAGTCGCTATTTCCGGGCAGAAGTGCAATGGTTTAGTACCAAGCTTGTGACTACGGAGATAAAGAAATCCATTCGAAGACCAGCCGTGTTTCCAGAACGATCACCTCTTTCCAGTAGTTACAGGTTCACCACCAGGTTACTGCTCTCCTGCTAGGAATCGACCAAGAAATCTAAGCACTAGACCAGCCTGTTTAGAGATCCCATTATACGGCAGGTTGCTGGGGGTCCCTCAAAACTCTCGCAGTGCTTAAATATTTTTAAAAGGAAAAAAAAAAAAAGTCCAGAAGTTGGGAATCGCCATTTTCTTAATAGCGTAATGGTGCACTTTGAATCCTGGGAAAAATGTAGTCTTCTCACAACTCCCTTGTTATTTTGAAGGGAACCTGCTACAACAGGGAGCACAGTTTTTACTGTATTGCCTGTCAAGACTTGCACAGAACCGAAGTATGTACAAGATCACAGGTTGTTGGGTGGGTTTTTCTGGATGCAGGTGGAAGGCTTTGCTGGCAGGTCAAAATGATTCCACTTATCATCTGCTAATGGAAATCTGCTCATCTCTCTAACCAATTTGGGCCTCATTCTGAAACCAGGCAATTATACAAACCGTCACCTCAGGGAGCAAGGATCCATCGAAGGCTTTCTCCGTTCCTAAGTGCTAAGGTGAGGGGTGGCTGTCAGTGGGGTTTTTCCTTCAGCCAAATAACATTTTTGAATAAATGCCAGACGTAGAATTAAGGGAGAGCAAAGGTGGGTCACAGGTAAAAATTCAAAAGGCAATATGTAATAATTGGTTTGAAAGGTAGAAGACATGTTAATCACAGGGTTGGGGGGCAGCAAAATCTATTCTAAAATAGGGACACAGGAAACTGTCTCCTATCAGGGTTTGTCCATCTAAGTCTTATTTTTTTCTACATCATGAGCAGCAGTTCTTCAGGATCTCATTGCTGGAGTTATTTCAACCTTGTAGGCTGCCTTTAGTAGGTTTGGCTGGGAGGGACCTTTCTGGGCTGCGGTGACTGTCAATCAATCCAGCAGTAACCAATTGTTCCTTCCTTGCCTCTGATTTCAAAGACAGCCTTGCCTCTCTGCTCTATGTCTTTCTCCCTCTCTTTCTAGGCTGCTGGCAGTTAGTGTCGTGCAGTGAGAGTGTAGTCTGCAGAAGTCAGCTGAAATCAGGCCTTAAGTCTGTTGAGTCCTGTGGCTGCAAAACAGTCATGTTTTGTTCAGTGTGCTGTTTTTTTAAATCTGTTCAACTGTGAGTAAATGAAACCTCTTATTCTTTCTCTTACCATTGTCTCAGTGTGAGTTATAGAGACTGTATCAGTGTCTTTCTTATTATCAGAGATGGGAAACATTAGGGTTTTTCATACTACAGCTCCCAGAATTCCAGATACAGCATGGCCAGCGGTCTTAGAGGCAACCACATCGCCTTAGATCCACAGGACAGAATCTCAAAATTCATGGGTTTAGAGCACGAATTTCTTAACATATCATATCCACTCAACGGAGTGAACAGGAAAAAAACCTGACGGGGTAAAACTGGTTCTCAAGAACAAGCTACTACAAGGCAGACCCCAAAAGACCAAACAGCATTGGCTTTCTCCTTTGGCTCCTAGTTGAAACCACTCACAACGAATTACAGTCTGTTCTGGGGAGAAGGACTTCCCTCTCCCATACTTTGGGTGGTAGGCCAGTGTTTGCTTATGCATAGCCACCCAAATCCTGTTTTTCTACTGTGTGCAATGGCTACTTGAGAGAAATTGACATGTTGCTCATCCTGCACCTGGTTGTCAACTATGCTACCATGCATGGAAAAAGCAGAACAGATTTTGGGCCATGCCCTGAAATGAATCTGCTTGTCTCCAATGTGCCACCCTGCTTTTATTTTCATCGATGTTATATGATGTTGCTGATCTTTAAGAGTCCCTGTGACAGAACAGCAGCTCTTATTACCTTTGCACCCTTTGAGCTGAGAAAATAATACTGGGAAAGGTGGACCCATGCTGTGACTCTGCTTCTGTGTTCCTGTATCACCTGGGAACCCCTGTGAGATACCTCACTTGTGAAGGCACCACTCAGCTCCTGCAAGACAGGTAAGGCCCTAATCCACGGGGATTGATTGATTGATTGATTGATTGATTGATTGATTGATTGATTGATTGATTGATGCCCATCTGGCCAAGGCCACTCTGGGCGGTTTACAACGTATAAATACAACCAAGTACCATTTAATCATCATCATCATCATCATCATCATCATCGTCATCAAGTACAAATAAGCAATAAATTCAAAGCATAAAAACACATCAAAATAAAACATTTAAAAACATTCAAATCATTTTAACCATTTAAAACGTTTAAGATGGCAGACGTTGGTGAGATAAGCTAATTAGACTCAGCTGAGTTTGCAGGTATGATGTTTTCGATTGCCTGCTGAAATAGCCAGGTTTTTAGTGGCTTTTTAAATATTGCCAGCGAAGGGGCCAAGGGAATTGCGGTGGAGGGGGGGGAGTTCATTTCACCGCAGAGGAGCAACCACCGAGAAGACCCAGTTTCTCATCTTCTCCCTCCGGATCTTTCTCGGGATTAGCATCCTCAGCCGGCCTGCTTGGAATGTCCTTGTAGGACGGACCGATCTTGTCGGAGGGAGGCGTTCTGCCAGGTGGCGAAGTCCCAAACCATTTACGACGTTATAGGCCAAAACCACCACCTTGAAGCTGGCACGGTAGACCCTTGCCCTGCGTATCCTGCTGCCTTGGGCACACGCCGGCCTTGGCACGCGGGGCTTCACAGCTCAATGTACAGGAACGCCGTCGCCACGATCACGTACGGCGATTTTCTGTTGGCGGCACCATTGCAACCCACCTGCATTTTGACCAACGCTTCTGCCACCTTCTTTAAATTCCTCAGTCGGTTTGTCAGGCATTTTCCGGCCGGCAAGCCTGCCCCCCCCCTGCCCATTTTAAACAACAATCATCATGCTAATGTTGACAGGCTGTTCCCCACACCTCCTGTACACACACACACACATACACACGCGCACCCTTTCTTGCATTGTGCATCCCAAATAGAATGTGAGGTGAGCTTGTCTGAGGAGATGAAAGATGGCAAGAAATTGGTGCTCGGGGACCACTGTCTTAGTGACAGTCTTTTCTTTCCTGCTTCCCCTCTCCCTCTCATTCTCTCTGAAATGGTCTGTGCCTCCAGTAATTTACATAATACTCTTCTGACACCTTTACTTTAGTCATCAATCACAGTAGCTTCTCCCAGTCTATCTTTTGTCTGGGCATGTCTCCTCTTTATCTGGCAATGCACAAAAGATTAATTTCACAGTTTTTTTCGCCCCCACTCCTCCCTGTTTTTTCTTCCCCCCTCCTTTCTTTCTTTCCTTGTGAGATACAAAGCTCACGAAATGACAGAAGCAAGATAATGAAAACAACCATGCAAGCATTTTTGGTTTGGTTTTGTGTGTGTGTATGTGGGTTTTTTTTGTGTTTTTTTTTTAGGGGGGGCTTTGCGCTTGCAGGTTGGCTCTTAAGATACCTTTTAAAAAAAAACCTTATTGTGGGCCATCTGTCTCAGCGGCAAAAAAAAAAAAAAAAAAAAAGGAGGAGGGGTGGAAGAGAAGGTCTGTTTGTGTTTGTGTGAAGATTCGGTTCTGAAGAACTACCAAAGCAAATGGGGTAAGGGGGTGGAGGAGGAATTGTATATTCGAATGAGGTTAGAAGCATGGACAGGAGGAAGAAGAGGAAAAAGAAGACCAGAAAACTTTCTTGCTTTAAAAAAAGGGGGGGCTCAATTTCTTGTTGTCCCCAATTAGCGTTAATCACGACTTGCAAAGCAAAACTGATGACATTTGATTGACTCACAGAATATCACTTCCTGTATAAAGGTATAAAAGCCAATGTTTCATTTGCATATGCATGCGTTCTTATTATATTGATTAACCTAGTGGAAATGATTAAGGCAGAATCAACACTGCTCCCCTTGATTTGTGTTTGTTTTTCTACCTCCTATTTTAGGCAATTTTTTTTTGACAAGTACTATCATTTCCACTGTTGTTTTTGTGCAGTGTTTACATCCTTTCTGTTCCTACAGTGGCTGCTTCTTTTCCGTGCCCTCTTCCTTCATTTTCTCCCCCCCCCCCTTTTTTTTTTCCCCTGCCATGGTCCTTGGCCATGTTTGCCCTTGCTACTACTCATCTGATTGGATACAGCAAATCACATGATTCGGACACCAGTGCCATGATGACATCTCCCTTGTCAGGTCAATGTTGTGGTCGCTCATATTCAACAAATTGAATATTTCATGGTGGGGGAATGGATGAATGTGGTTGCATGGAATGCACTAATTTTGAAGTAAATATTGGAAACTATGCAGGTTACTTGTCGAGCTGAGAGCAGAGAGAGAGATTAAAGTGAAAAAGAGAAATATAAATAAAGGGGTTGGGAGATGACACTAAACATGATATAGTGATTTTTCAATGTCAAATGGCTTCAACAGAAAAGACATAATTTTGGCAGCTGTCTCATGTTTTCCCCATGAAACCCTACTGCTTATGATGAATTATTAGAAAAATGCTCACCTTTATGGTAGGTAGATGGTGTGTGAACCCTTGTCTGTAAGAGCCCACCAGGGGGATGATGACTAGTGGGTTCAGTATACAAAAATGCATTGCATCTCATGAGTACCTGTGTGCAGCCCCCTCCTCAGTAGAGGCCAGATTATTCACTGAGATGGATGGGTGGGTATTTTTTACAACCACAGTAATGCTATCTACAAATGTAGCTTCAGCAAGTTTGAATCGCACACTCACAAGCAAGTGCATGACACACCATGAGTTTGCTTATCCAAAGCTGCAATCTCTTTGTTCCAGAGATGTAAAGAATGGCCACTCAGTTATTACTCTGATCCATTTAGGCTTGTCTCTGTCCATGGATACACCTCAGTGAGGTGCACTCTAGGCGTTAAATACAACTGGTGTACGAAACTTAAAGTTTCTTCTCCACATCATTCATCCTGAGATTGGTCTCCATGCCTGTAGAGCTCTAGACACACAGCAATTCCCTGAGACTCTAGACAGTGCTTTGAGTCCTAGCGGTCCTAGAACTGGACTCACTTTCGCCTCGCAAAGACCAATCAGAAAACAAAACAAGCCAGTTTGCAAACCCCATGAGGTGTGAAAAGCTCCTGCTATTAACAAAGAGATACTTCTAGGAATTATGGAATTCCTTCTTCTAATGGTTGCCCAGTATCCCGAAGCAGTTGTTTCACTTTGCCTCATGGTAGGTCTGGTCTCGCAGGAGCTGATTCCATTGTGGAATAGGTTCTGAGGTATAGTCTGACCAACTGGAATCCCAACACACTGAGGATTAGTGCTAGGATAAGTGGTGTGTCAGGATTAGGGATTGGATTCCATGTTTATGTCTTCTGTTTCCTGCACCCAGAATGATGTTCAATGCTCCCCCCCCCCCCATGGAGTCAACTTACAGACAACCAGAGTACATCCCTTCTATGTCTCAGCATCACAGTTGGCCAAAAATGGGATCAGCCTTTTTTTCTCCCAGTGCACTTCTCCCTTCAACAATCCTGGGGTTAGTGGTGCCAGAGCCCCGTGTAGTTCAAAATCTGTGTATAGCTCTTATCCCCCCAAAACATAACTACAAAGCATTTAATTCACACAGAGAGAGAGACACGTACATATACAGAACAGAAGAGTTTACTGTATTTACTGTACAACATGCTGCAGGACCCTCCCGGCCGCAACATGGAGCTGCTGTGTCAGGAGAGGGGGCTAACTGGGCTACCGCCATCAGACTGGGGGCTACCACACCGTCAACAACAGGGGTCTTGGTAAGTCTGAGACCCACCTTTCTCAGGCTACTTCCTGGAGACAAATAGCAGCACACTATTTAGTGGATATTTATTTATTGAATATTTTTTTTAAAAAAATATTTGTGTATGCGTTTAATTTTGATTTTTTTTATAACTACCCTGTTTTCCCGAAAATAAGACCTAACCTGAAAATAAGACCTAGTAGGATTTTTCAGGATGCTCGTAATATAAGCCCTACCCCCAAAATAAGCCCTAGTTAAGTGAAACCCCGCCCTCCACCCTTGTGCAGCATTGTGCAGCAACCAGAAGATGACATGACTGTAAAATAAAACATCCCCTGAAAATAAGCCCTAATGCGTTTTTTGGAGCAAAAATTAATATAAGACCCTGTCTTATTTTCGGGGAAACACGGTATTATGTTTACACTTTTAAAATTGCTGTTTATTATGTTACAATGTTGTAAACCGCCCAGAGTGGCTTTGGCAACTAGATGGGCAGTATAAAAGTCAAATAAATAAAATATTTATTTATTTATTTATTTGCTTGTTTGTTTGTTAATTAATTAATTAATTAATTAATTAAAAAATGTACAACCAAAACCGTGTGGCTCAGACCCATGGAATTCAAGGGAGAAGCGTGCTTAATCTTTGCTGTGATTAAAACAAAAATCCCTTTGGCAAAAAACAAGAGATTTGGCGGGACAATTTTTGTCTGTAGTCAGCAACAAAACACACCTCTCCCTATGGCAGGTGGCTGATGCTTTGGGGTGTTGTTTTCAACCCACTGTCTAGACTCCCGTACTTGGATCTATCATGGTTGTCAAACAATGTAAGTCTTAGGGGTGAAATTGCCACTAGTTACAGAGTTACTGCTTTTATTTCTCATTGTGAACTAAGTCATGCAAATAGTGTGCATCAAGGAGTACAAGCACAGACTCTTTAAGTATTGGCAACTCACCCCTTTGACTTAGACTGGTACATGTGAGTAACAGGATTTTAGCCTTCAGCTGAGAATGTCCATATCTAGTAAATCTAGTTTGGCCTGGATTCTGTGATCAAATGTGACTCTGTGGGACCAAAATGTCCCATCCTAGTTCAGGAGGGTTAAAAAAACTTCAGGTGTTTTTATGGTGATGAAATTATTGTTTGAGGTGTATCTACTGCTTTTCTTTATTCTTCCTTTTAAAGACTATTAATCAGAGAAGATAGAACCCAAGTGCCCTCTTTAGGATACACCACGCACATTTAGTGCAACACACATGTTCCACTTCATTATCCTTATTTTAATCTATTGTGAGTTGTTTGGGGTATGTCTGCATATAGTTTTATACTGTTCTTCGTCTCGGATGACTAAAGATGGGCACGAACTACAGTTCAGTGGTTCGTGATGGTTTGTACGCACAGCACCACAGGTGCCGCACGTTCCCTTCCCCACCTCCCTAGCCAATGGCCCTAGCCAATGACAGGTTTGCCTGTCCTGCCTCCTTGTAACTGAGTGGGCGATCAGCCAAGGAGGCAGGGCAGGGAGGCCCGTGCTCCTGCCGGGGACTGGCTGAACAGCCGAAGAGGAGCAGTAGGAGAGGAGTGTGCATTGACTGGTGAATGGGTCATTGACTGGGGAGATGGGGGAAGGGAACTCACAGCATCTATGGTGCCGTGTGTACAAACTGCTACGTAGCTCTGCACCGAGGTTCGTGTCCATCTCTACAACATTTTGGTAACCTTAACAAACCTCTTTTTGTCTCCCCCCTCCCTCAGATTCACATTCCCCACAAAACTTCACTTCAGGCGAATTTTTCAATGGCAAACCTTGCCCAAGAGCTAATGGCCAGTCCCAGCTAGGTTTGACCCACTGAATTGATGGATGAAGGGGAAGCCAAGGTCTGTGTGAATCCCATGAGTTCTGCAGGCCTACTCTAGTTTGAACTAGCAAGTAGATTTGGGCCCTTGAAATTGTGCACCACAAATTCTGAGAGCCACGGAGATGGTATTAATCACCATAACAAGGGTCTAGTCACCCACTGTACCCATAAAACTCAGTTGGCCAACTGTGCTTTCTCCCTTCTTGAACCAGGCCCAAAGGAATGGGGGGGGGGGGGAATCTCTTGTGAAGGAAAGGAGGCGAAAAAATGACTCTTCTTTAAGAGGCTTCTACTTTTAACCAATAACAAAAGCCTCTAGTCACTCATTTGAGCTGCTAAGAAATGCCTGGAGGCCAACATTCCTGCTGTGAAAAGGGTTACGGACATGTCATATGGGGGTCGCCGGTGAAAAATATCCCCAACTTTTGTTATTCTTAAGTCTAAATCAAAAAGCTTTCGTGCACAATCCGCCGAGGGAGCACTTGCTCAAAAGCCGAATGTGGTATCAATTATTTCTATGGGCATCTTCTTTTCGTTAGAGGCAGCAAAGAGGACTGCCTGGGAGTCAATAATCACACGGCTCCAGCTCCGATTACTAAATAATGAAATGCTAAACTTGGCCTAGAGTGAGGGCTGTCGTTGTCTCCCAGGGACCAGAGGCCTCAATTAAATCCAAAGACGGTGTTCGGTGAATGAGAAAAAGGATGCTTAAGGTACAGTGGCATCTGTCCAGATTTTACATTTTAAACTACCAAGGACCATCCTTGACAAGCCCGTGTTTGTTGTGTTGTTCTTCACAGAATGCTTCCGTGAGGTTGTTCCTTTGTGGCATTAGATCATTATTTTTATGGGTGGCTCTAATAAGTAGAAGGCGGGTGGCGGCAAAGTCGTCATTTTCTTCATACAGTTAAAGATTGGTGGTGCAAGTTCCGTGTCCCTTTTAGTTTTGCCAGGATATGGAAGCTCTCTGCTTTGCTTTGTCATATTCCACACACACACTCCATCCCAAGCTTCATATTCTTTCCATCCAGTATATACATAAAACATTGCTAGAAATTTGCAGAGATAAAGAAGGTATCAAGGAGTACCAAATTCATGTGCACTAGAGATGGGGGTATTCGTATACGAATACAAATACCCCCGCACAGGGGGACATAACGAGGGTCCAGCCCCATGGGGCCGGACGGTCCACTCACCGATCTGCTGCGGGCACATATGCCACGGAGCCTTCCAATGGCTCCGGAGATCACGATCAGCTCACCACTCCTGGCAGGAGGCGGGACGACAAGCCTCTCTGCTAGGTCGAAGAGTGGCGTCGACCATGGGCTCTGGAGTGATAGGAAAGGAGCGTGGAGCCCATGCCCGCAGCAGATCGGTCAGTGGACCCTCGTTATGTCCACCTGTGCGGGGGTGCACATCTCTAATGTGCACATTTGCACAAGTCCTTTCAAAAAAGACCAGCCAACTACAACAGTAATTTCCTCCATCCTCACCACCCGCGTGGGTCTTCAGCTAATGATGCCAACATCTAACCTTGAGAGTCCACCTAATGTCTGTGGAACAGCTTCTATGTGTGCTGCTACTGTGCAGTGACTGTGTTTCAGAACCATTATTTAATGTGTTATCTACCATTAAGATTACTCCAACTTATGGTGACCCCTTCCAGGGTTTTCTGTGTATTAACTACTCTGATGTGGCTTCCCATTCCCTTCTTCTGGTGGCCTTCTAGAACCCCTGTATAGCTTATACCAGGCATCACAGACTGGTTTTTCTCCCTAGAGGCATTGTGGGGAATCAGACTTCTGGGTCCACATCCAGGGGCTCCAGCCAACTGCCTTATCCTGCCTGCTCTTCAGTTATGGCACCTCTTTTTGTACATGTGAATTGGGATTCTCTGGAGGATATGGTCTCACATGGAGGAGACAGCTGTCGTTAAGTGACCTGACTACAGGCACAATACTGAGAATAGAATGCTTCCCATTCCTCAGTTAATATGTTAGTTTTCTTCAAAACTTTCACCTCCAAAAAAATTCCCTTCCTATTGACTTGTCTTCTATGGAACTTGGCATATTACAAAGGATTCTGGGATATGCCTTAGGACAACCTTCCCCTATATGAGATTTTATAGATGTGTCAGGCTACATCTTTGGTAACTTCCAGTGGTAACTGGACATAACTATTGCCAGCTTGCCATATACTGGTATTTCCTTAGTTCATGGAATCATGGAATCATAGAATAGTGAAGTTGGAAGGGGCCTATGAGGCCATCAGGTCCAACCCCCTGCTTGATGCAGGAATACGAATCAAAAGATATCTGCAAGGTGGATGTCTAAGTTTCTCTTGAATGCCTCCAGTGTTGGAAGCACTCACCACCTCTCGAGGTCATTGGTTCCAATGGAAAGCATTGCCCAGATGTGTTGGGTCTCTTAAAAGGGAAATGAATGCATCTAATTCTCTCCTATCATAAATATAGAGGGAAAATCCTGTAATATGGGACAATATATTCTTTCAAGCAAGTTCGCCTGCCATTGTTGCTCTTCTATAAGCACTGAGCATCTGGTTGGAAAAAAAAAACCTACAATATTTCACTGGCTGTCAGAGAGGGGCCTGCCCTGTACTTGTTACTAATATAAATACAGAGCCCCCCACCCAATCTCAGAGTACTTGAGCCTGCTGCTCCTTCTTTCCTGTTGCTTCCTTTGTTTGCTGCTTTCCCTCGCTCCTCCATTTTCTGCTCTCTGAAGACAGACGTGTGGAGATGTATTTCCACACTATAGAAAATGAAAGGACACAAGTGTATAATCTAAGCTTTCTTATTATTATTCCTTTCCCCTCAAAGCACACAGATTATTTTTCCATTTCCAAAAAAAAAAAAGTGAGACTCAATAGACTGTTCCGTGTTTTTCTCTGGTCCAAATAATAATAATAATAATAAAAAATAAAAATAAAAAAAGGGGGGGGGGGAAGAGAAAACAGCCAAATTCCAAATTCTCTCTGACACTTCTAAGAGGCTGAGGGAGAAAAAAAAGAGTTGATTGGAAAAACAAAGCTAAATTGTTTGTTTGTTTGTTTAAAATATTTCTATCCTGCCTTTCTCCTAAAAAGGACCCAAGGTGACTTAACAGTATTAAAAAGAAACAATATTAAAAACTAAAAACAATGAAGTATTACAATATTAAAAGATAATTAAAGAAATATAATATTGAAACCAATATATTAAAAAAAAAGGACTAAAAACACATTAAAAGCAACAAAAAATGCTACAGTCCTATTTAAAAAAAAACCCCTTCTCAGGCAGCTGGTCCTTAAAGGAAAGCCTGCCTGAAGAGAAAGGTCTTTGCTTGAGAAAGGACAGCAAAAAGGGATTCAGCTTAGCTTCCTGTGGGAGGGAGTTCCAGAGTCTGCGAGGAGCAACAGAGAAGGCCCTGCCCAAATGCGCCTGTGAGGGTGGAGAGACTGAGAGAAAGGATTCTCCTGAAGATCTTAAAACCTGGACAGGTTTATGAAGGAAATGTGGTCTTGAGATAGTTTAGAGCTTTATACGTCAAAACCAACACTTTAAATTGTGGCCGGAAACAGACCAGCAGCCCGTGGAGCTGCTATAACAATGGGGTGGGTATGTATGTGATCCCTGTGACCAGCCTTCGTTAACAACTTGGCTTCAGCATCTTGCATCCCCTGAAGTTTCTGAACGCACTCCAAAGGCAGTCCCATGCAGAGCACTGGATTACAGTAATCTGACCAGGATGTCACTGGGACTAGATCTGATCTCTCCAGGAATGGGTCAAAAACCCAACCACTGGTTGGGTTTTCTGGTTGGTTCCTGGTGGTTCATGGTTCGTGGCTAACCAGGAACCATCACAAACCACCATTTTCCAGCTTCGTGAGCCTCTCTAATGGTCATCCCTCACCACCCAATACCACCCATTTGATTAAAAAAAACAACAAAAATATTTGTTATCACATCAGAACATAGTGATTCTCCTGAGATCACATCCTTGTCTGGTTCGGTTAATTTTACACTGGCAATTCTACATACTGAGAATCTCTCTCTCTCTCATTTCCTCCCGCCCATAAAATTAGCACTATTCTGTCAATCTAGGTGATAAGAAGAGGGGAAGCAGGATGCAAGCCGATTTATCTGAAACTGTCAGCTGTTTGGAGGACGTCAACTACTAAAGGTAGGCCTGCTCTTCCACAGTTGTTGGCTGGTTCTTAAGAAGACCCTGTCCCTCATTAAGAGAGCCCCGAACTATACTTGAAAGTGCCTTCTTTCCCTTGTTCTCTCCCTGCCAACATCACAATAACAGATTTCGTCTTTTAAAATGGCATGCTCTTCAATGCCAAGACCGATCGCTTTTGTTGCTGTTTCTCCGTCTTTTATTTTCCTGCAATACTCGGTATCATCAATATAGTTCCACACCGTGTGCTTTTAGCAGGAGGAGAGGGGGTACCCAAAATGAGAAACTGGAAGCCATCATTGCCTGTGACAGTTCCAGCAAATCAGCATGCCAAGATACTTTTCATCTATATCTGCATTATGTATCCTAATAAATGTCTGTCTCCGGAGGGACGTGGCTTGTCGAGAGCAGACAGCATCTCCCACAATGCCTTTCAGCAGAAGACTCTCGAGCAGCCATCATTGTTAGAACCTGGTGCGGCACAAGAATGCATCAACATGTGCTGTCATCCTGTGGCATCATTGTGATTGTTCTGATTCATCCTTGTGTTGGGCAAAGGAAGGAAAAATACAAATGGAAAAGGCTTTGGGTAGCAAGAGAGGCTTGGCTGCTTTTGCAAAATCTGCTTTTTTGAGGAAAACAGTAAAAAGAAAAGCTTCGGTTTTATTAAAAGCAAAGGGTGCTGCTTATATACCGCCCCATAGCACTTAAAAGAGTTTCTGGGCAGTTTACAATTTAATTATTCAGGCTACACATTGCCTCCCCCCCCCCGTTGCTGGGTACTCAATTTACTGACCTCGGACGGATGGAAGGCTGAGTGAATCTCAAGCTGGCTACCTAGGATTGAACCTGGGGTTGTGAGCAGAGATTTGGCTGCAGTACTGCAGTTTCACCACTAAGCCACAAGACACCCTATTACATGTATTGCTTTTTATTTGCTAGCATTCATAGAAACACACTTTGTCTCAGGATTAGCCATGGTTCCTGCTTGCCTGTTAAGAGTCTAAATGTCTAGTGTGGAGAACTGTATTTGGACAGGAATTAACTGACCCCTTTCTCAGCCCTTCAAGGCCCAAATGATATCAAGAGATATCACCATAACCCCCCCCCCCCCGGTAGCAGCTGGGCACAACCTCTTATGTCCCCTGGCCTGGGCTTTCCCTCTCCTGTCAAGAGGGGAAGACATGTATAGCCACCACGTATAGCCACCGTGCCAGGAAAGGGGGCTTGG
The DNA here is from genome assembly GCA_037013535.1 of Intellagama lesueurii. NCBI lineage: Eukaryota > Metazoa > Chordata > Lepidosauria > Squamata > Agamidae > Intellagama > Intellagama lesueurii. The sequence goes on along the minus strand of JBAJHW010000001.1, from coordinate 344,188,951 downwards.
CTGGGCCACCACCATCAGACACCACCACCACCAACATGGGCCTCTGTAAGTCTGAGATCCACCTTTCTCAGGCCACTTCCTGTAGAAGAATAGCAGCATAGTATTTATTAAATATTTATTTATTGAATATTTATAAATTTAAATATTCATTCATTTATTTATTTATTGGGGGGTGGAAATCCGTGTATAACCCAAACTGTGCTGTTCAGACCCGTGCAATTCAAGGGAGGAGTGTAGCGTGAGCTATTCAAGGTGCTGAAACCTATGCCCGAAATATGGTCTGTATTTTGGACAGCTCCTTTATTGTTTGTACGAAAACCCGGAGTGGATTCACCACCTTCTGTGAAATCAGAGTGACTAGTCTCTGCTGACCCTGGCTCAAATTCCAGGTGCTGAAGTGTTCCCACACCTGCCACCTGGCTTGGGGAGGTGGTCCAAATTTGCTGTCTGACCCTCAACATGTAGCACCTACCATATTTTGTTTTCAGCTATCTATCTATCTATCTATCTATCTATCTATCTATCTATCTATCTATCTATCTATCTATCTATCTATCTATCTATCTATCTATCTATCTATCTATCCATCCATCCATCCATCCATCCATCCATCCATCCATCCATCCATCCATCCATCCATCCATCCATCCATCCATCCATCCATAGGACACTTGTGCTGTTAGAATGGAAGTTTAAGACCCTAGCTTTACCAATTCTGGTTACAGAACAATGTTTACTTCATATTCCTTCATTGCAGCTTACTTGATTTTATCCTTATGTGTTTTGTATTTAAACTTTTGTGAATTTTCTTCCATTCAAATTTGGGGTTTGCCTGTCTCCCCAGGACCCATGGGGTAATTCTCTCCCTGGCCATAGAATGTCATCTATGCTCCATCCATGTACTAATCAAAGGGGAAATGAAGCTAAAATTAGTTTTGACCGTTAAGCAAAGCAAAAGCAAAGTGTGCTGCTTATATATCACCTCGTAGCACTTAAAACACTTTCTGGACAGGTTACAATTTAATTATTCAGGCTACATATTGCCCCCCCCCCCCAGCAAGCTGGGTATTTGATTTACTGACCTAAGAAGGATGGAAATCTGAGTCAACCTCAAGCTGGGTACCTGAGCCCGTTGAGACTGAACTCAGATCATGAGCAGAGTCTTGACTGCAGTACTGCAGTTTAACCACTGCACCACTAGGTTACATGGGCATTAGCCTGGTCCACTGCAGGAATGGGCTGGTTCACTCCTGAAACAGTGGTCAGACTATGTCTTTGCTGGAGTGAACCAGAGCATTCCTACCCACACCTTTCTGGCCCTTCTCAGGGGCTTCTACTTTGCTAGTGTGCATAGGATCACTCTGTTGCTGATTCATGGATGTCGTTTGTGCTGATGCACTGTAGCTGCCTCATGAAGACTATGGGCATTCCTTTGCTTCCTGCCGTGGGGTAGACTTTCCAATGATCACCCTTACTCTTCCCAGCAGACTCTTCATCATCTTCCCTGGCCCTTCCCTACACCCTGGAGCAGTAAAGCAGTGGACCCAATGACTTCGGGAGTTGGTGAGTGCTCCAACACTGGAGGCATTCCAGAGAAATGTAGACAACCACCTGGCAGATCTGCTTTGATTTAGATTCCTTCCTTGAGCAGGGGGTTGGACTTGATGGCCTTAGAGACCCCTTCCAACTTCACTGTTCTATGGTTCTATGATTCTACTCCGTTGCTTCCCCATTCCATGTACGATATTGTACAATGGACATTTTGTCTGGTTCGTTCATGTTCCCCAACTGCATTGAGCCTTTTCATAACTTCTGCTCTGTGTATATATAGTATGCTATGTTAAAAAAAAGGGGAGGAAGTCTACTAAATTCTATCTCTCTTCTTTGGTCACTTCCCCTTTGAGTGTGAGACTCTTGGACAGTTGCCCCGACCATGTGGGGTTCCTTTTCTTGTCTAGAAGGACTGTAAAAGACCACATGTCCCATGTTACAATCTTCCGGAGCGGCCCTCCTGAGCATATTGCCACTGGCAGAGGCCTGATTGGTGGGCAGGTAGCATTTGTTATTGTGTGGCTCCCCGATTGTGCAACACACTCCTCTCCGATTGTCCATTGGTTCCCATTTCATGCCTCTTCAGAAAAGTGTGAAGGCACAACCAGGACTTTCAAACTCTTTTAATATCTATCACTTATTGCAGTGTTGTAATGGCTTAATTTGTTTTAGTGATATTTATTAGCTTCCTGGAGTGCTTTTTTTTTTAAGGGCAAAGGTGGCGAGGGGGAAACTTACTAACCAACAAGTAGTCAAAGAAATAAATACTGTATTCTCGAAGGCTTTCACGGCCAGGATCCAATGGTTGTTGTAGGTTTTTTGGGCTGTTTGGCCGTGTTCTGAAGGTTGTTCTTCCTAATGTTTCGCCAGTCTCTGTGGCCGGCATCTTCAGAGGACAGGAGTCAGAACTCTGTCTGTGCTCTGGTGCAGTTTTGTGGGATAGTTGACTATTTATAGCTGTGGGATCAGCTTTTGTCCTTTTCAGGAGATTGGGTGATTATGGTGATCAGCATGTTTTTTGTTGTGGGTATATTGTTGTGATAAGGGGGAGAGATGATCTGTCACTGTGATTGATGGGTGTCGTTAGCTGGTCTTTTTTTGTGCAGTGATCACCTGTCCTTGTGACTGGGTAGAGTTCGTTGACCTTTTGCAGGCTGTATTTTTCAGTGCTGGGAGCCAGGCTTTGTTGAGTTTTAGACTTTCTTCTTTTTTGTTGAAGCTCTGCTGGTGTTTGTGGATTTCAATGGCTTCCCTGTGCAGTCTAACATAATGATTGCTGGTGTTGTCCAGTACTTCTGTATTTTGAAAGAGAATTTCATGTCCAGCTTGTTTCAGGGCATGTTCAGCTACTGCCGATTTTTCCGGTTGTTTTAGTCTGCAGTGTCTCTCATGTTCTTTGGTTCTGGTGTGGATGCTGCGTTTTGTGGTTCCAATATATACCTGACCACAACTGCAAGGTATCCGGTATACTCCTGCAGTGGTGAGGGAGTCCCTTTTGTCCTTTGCTGAAAAGGACAGAGTTCTGACTCCTGTCCTCTGAAGATGCTGGCCACAGAGACTGGCGAAACGTTAGGAAGAACAACCTTCAGAATACGGCCAAACAGCCCGAAAAACCTACAACAACCATCAAATAAATACTGTGCTTGATGTGGAGGAGTTCATCAAGTTTGGTTCAGGTAACGTGGAAGATGTTGCCACACTGCCACACATACTACCCTGAGAAGTACAGCAAACCATGTGTTCTGTGGTGGCTGTTTAGTTAGGTGGAGGCATTTAAATTAAACTAGGGTTACAAAGCATGACCGGATTGAGTTGTCTTCCATTCAAAACAAGGAAGTACAAAAATATTTCTTCTTATTGTAGACATTCTCATAGTGAGTTTCCTGGTCTAGGAGATCATTTATATATTTGCAAGCCTGTTTTTTTTTCGGGGGGGGGGGGTTCTTTTTTCTTTTAATGTGAACTTGCAAAAAAAAATATTGAAACAATAATAGCTTCTGGCTAGTTGTTGCATGGCGCCATTTTTTTTAAAAAAGAAACATTATATGGGGTGTTTGCATTTTTTTTTTTTGTTCTCTCTCTCTCTCTTTCTCTCTGTGTTTGTATGCACACGCTCAGTTTCCTGGAAAGGACACTTGAGTCACATTTTGTACAAAATGGACAAACCACAATAAAAACAAGTACTTCCTATTTTGCTCTGCAGGAGAGAAGTCATATAGCAATTGGGGGAACCCTCACTGAGCCATCTTACCATTTTGGCCAGCTTGCCTCAACCAGAACTGAGAAACCCTTGAATCAACATATTCCCCAGAACTAACACTCCACAGATCTCAACAGAATTGGTTGAGAATGTTAAGTCTTTATAAGTTTACCTGGGTAACCCTGAAAACATTGAGACTTAGTCACAGAGTAAAAGTTGTATAGTTTTGCAGTGAAGATAACCAGCCATGATTCCTGTCTCAGGGATAGAGAAATTTCATTATTAGGGCTAAAATCCCCAGGATACCACAGCAAGCATGACGAAAAAGTAACTTTATCCTCATCTACCTTTTCTATGTTATTAAACAACTGCTTAGTACATATAGCTTATCTATCGGTAAAGTCAAAACCCTTAGGTGTATAGTGTTTTTTTTCAAGATTCAAGAAGGATAACTAACACCAGTTGGAAGTCTCTAAGCATCTGCTTGCATAGTGAAAAGAGCAAGTGTTCAGGCTGAATCCACCTCATTGTCAGGAAGAAGTAATACAATTAAACCACCTTAAATAGCTCAGTGGTTTGGGTATCTGGCGGTGGAACCAGAGGTTGGGAGTTCAGTTCCCCACTGTGTACAGTAGAGCCAGCCTGTGTGGCCTTGGGCAAGCTGCACAGTCCCAATGCACCCCCCAAAGAAGGAAATGGGAAACCACTTCTGAGCATCCTTTACCTGGAAAACCTTGAAAAGGATCACCATAAATAATAATTGACTTGATGACACATGATTATGGAGCCATCTGGATAGCTCAGTGGTTTAGGTATCTGGCTGCAGAGCTAGAAATTGGGAGTTCGAATTCCCCACTGTGTCTCCTGTGAGTGGAACCAGCCTGGTTGGCCTTGGGCCAGCTGCACAATGGTCCCAGGGATCCCCCAGAAGAAGGGAAAGGTAAACCACTTCTGAGTATTTTCTACCTGCAAAACCTTGAAAAGGGTCACCATAAGTCAGAATTCACTTGATGGCACATGATTATTTATTATTAAATGTTTTCGTCGTCCTGTAATTAGGTTTTGATTCCTTTGTGGCGATTCTCTACCCATTTAGGCCTCTCAGTGCAACATTTCATGTAATCTTCTGGCCGCTGGTCTGGGACTAGGATTGGACCTAATAAATTAGTGCTTTCTGAAGGCGCAAATATGTGCCCCTGCACTATGAGAATGAACACTGTAAAACTCTGACTACAGAATTTTGCCGTAAAACCACCCTCCCAAGTCAGTGGCTTAGCTTCTGGGCTGTTAGAGAACACATCTTTGCTGCAGAGTTATAGCAGTTTGACTCTGCTTTCATTGTCATGGTTCTGTTCTAAGAACTTCTGGGATTTGTAGTTTGATTTAAAAATTAAAAAAAAAACCCACCTTTTCTCCTGAACTGCACCACTAGATCTGTCTAGGAGAGCATCTCAGGAGACTACGAATCCCAACATTTCTATAGGATGAAGCCAAGGCCATTAAAAGGGAGTTAGACCATTACAGCCATGTTGTGTAGACACAGGATCCTGCTAGTAAACATGGAGTGGAATGGCTCCACAGCCATTGGCTTCTCCCAATCTCTAGCCTGAAGTTAGGCAAACTGGATATCACCTTACTGGCAGCAACAAGACTTTCCACTTGTGCAAATGTTTGAAATCCCTCCCCGCCTCCTTATACAAGTGGTGGTGAAGAGGGAACCATGCGCAGGACAGACTGTATTGTGCATGTTCTCATCAAATAGATAATGGCCATAGACTGTTTATATACCATATAAGAGCACCAGCAGTGACGTCCTCCTTGATTGTAGGAGACTGAACCCATTAAGCCTGACCTTATCCTGTTTGAAGTAGAGTGGTTGAAATCGGTGGCGATAGATTTAGTTATGCCTGCCTGAACTGCCACTATTGTCAATGGGCCTAGGAAGTCTGGATCCAGCCCACTGTAACATTTGGCTCTGTAAACTTTATAAACAATACAATTTTTAAAAAAGAGTGTTAAAGGGACTTTTCTTAACTCTGACAATTATATATAAAATGGCGGCTGCTCTAGATTAAGATTCCTTGCTTGGTGTTCCTCCAAAATATTTCCCTCTAAACAACCACTCACAGAGTATTTTGTTCCTGTGGTCAGCTATTGACTTGGATATCAACTATCATTTTTAATTATGTGGCTACATCCCAACTCAGTTTGAGTCTAGTGTTGGGCGAGCACGTAAATTAGATGTATGTGTGTAGAATCATAGAGTCACAGAAAAGTGAAGTTGGAAGGGGCTTACAAGGCCATCAAGTCCAACCCCCTGCTCAATGCAGGAATACAATCAAAGCATATCTGCCAGGTGATTATCTAAGTTTTTCTTGAATGCCTCCAGTGTTGGAGCACTCACCAACTCCCGAAGTAACTGGTTCCAATGTGTAATTCTATTTGATCATAGTGTGGTGTGAACCAACAAGAATATAATTCCATTAGCTACTTGACAGCAATGTGAAAAACAGAACGGGTTCTGTGTCTCTTAGCCCACCCCAGCCTGATGCTCTCTCTAAGGTTCATACTGATGAAGATGGAGGCAGTTGTACTATCATGTGTAGAAAGCCCCAGGTTAGGAAAAACATGACCTGTTTTCTGAATTGAGGAAGGCTGAGGGTGAGTTGATGAAGTAATGTGGAATCCACACACGCACACAAATATTAAGCAAGATATGTATATTTTAACCTGCTCATCGTTCCATTTCCCTACTTATTCGAAGAATGTTGATGGGTGTGTTTTGTATGTATATGCATACACAAGTGTGCCTGTGCACACACACACCCTATTACCTGCTCCCTAGAAAACCTCACACACATCTTTGGTATTAGGCACTCTATACATATGAGTGTTTCTATATTAGGGCTGAAGTATTCACCCAGTAGATCTATTCCATAGAAACCTCTTAAAAAGTAACTCCTGATTAATCAGGCAGAATATATATAAAAAATATGTAGGTTATTTTCACACAAATGTGAACTAAACTCTAAAGTAACAGGCATTCTACCTTCCTCACACAAAACAGAGAGCCCTCCTAAAATATTGGTCGCAATGGCAAATGCATTGTGTAATATTGAAATAATAACCCTTCCCGTACATGGAAAAAGAGTCTTGTTTTTTTTGTGTATGGAAATGTGCGCCAATTTAATTGCCAAATCAATTAAAACTTATGTGAAGAATCAGAAAACTCTAATTGTGTGGGTGTATGCCATTGTATGATGATGCTGTTAAGGTGCTACACTCAATATGCCAGCAAGTTTGGAAAACTCAGCAGTGGCCAGAGGATTGGAAAAGATCAGTCTACATCCCAATCCCAAAGAAGGGCAGTGCCAAAGAATGCTCCAACTACCGTACAATTGCACTCATTTCACACGCTAGCAAGGTTATGCTCAAAATCCTCCAAAGTAGGCTTCAGCAGTATGTGGACCGAGAACTCCCAGAAGTACAAGCTGGATTTCGAAGGGGCAGAGGAACTAGAGGCCAAATTGCTAACATGCGCTGGATTATGGAGAAAGCCAGAGAGTTCCAGAAAAACATCTACTTCTGCTTCATTGACTATGCAAAAGCCTTTGACTGTGTGGACCACAGTAAAATATGGCAAGTTCTTAAAGAAATGGGAGTGCCTGACCACCTTATCTATCTCCTGAGAAATCTCTATGTGGGACAGGAAGTAACAGTTAGAACTGGATATGGAACAACTGATTGGTTCAAAATTGGGAAAGGAGTACGACAAGGCTGTATATTGTCTCCCTGCTTATTTAACTTATATGCAGAACACATCATGCGAAAGGCAGGACTGGATGAATCCCAAGGCGGAATTAAGATTGCCGGAAGAAATATCAACAACCTCCGATATGCAGATGATACCACTCTGATGGCAGAAAGTGAGGAGGAATTAAAGAACCTCTTAATGAGGGTGAAAGAGGAGAGCGCAAAAAATGGTCTGAAGCTCAACATCAAAAAAACTAAGATCATGGCCACTGGCCTCATCACCTCCTGGCAAATAGAAGGGGAAGATATGGAGGCAGTGACAGAGTTTACTTTCTTGGGCTCCATGATCACTGCAGATGGTGACAGCAGCCACGAAATTAAAAGACACTTGCTTCTTGGGAGGAAAGCGATGACAAACCTAGACAGCATCTTAAAAAGCAGAGACATCACTTTGCTGACAAAGGTCCACATAGTCAAAGCTATGGTTTTTCCAGTAGCGATGTATGGAAGTGAGAGCTGGACCATAAAGAACGCTGACCGCCGAAGAATTGATGCTTTTGAATTGTGGTGCTGGAGGAGACTCTTGAGAGTCCCCTGGACTGCAAGGAGAACAAACCTATCCATTTTGAAGGAATTCAACCCTGAGTGCTCACTGGAAGGACAGATCCTGAAGCTGAGGCTCCAATACTTTGGCCATCTCATGAGAAGAGAAGACTCCCTGGAAAAGACCCTGATGTTGGGAAAGTGTGAAGGCAAGAGGAGAAGGGGACGACAGAGGACGAGATGGCTGGACAGTGTCATCGAAGCGACCAACATGAATTTGACCCAACTCCGGGAGGCAGTGGAAGACAGGAGGGCCTGGCGTGCTCTGATCCATAGGGGTCACAAAGAGTCGGACACGACTTAATGACTAAACAACAACAACAACAACATGCCGTCTTATGCCTTTGTGTGTGTATACGGATCCAATTATTAATAGTGCTATTACGATTTGCAATGTTCAGAAGCAAGATTTTGTAGAAACCAGGCGGCAGGCAAAACTCAACCTTTTAACTTTTGGAGCTATCCAGGTGACCATTACTGGGTTCAATTCTTCCGACGTGACCGCATGCCGGACACCTAGGGTTTTGCATCTATCTGCCCGTCACTCTTTCGCACAAACATACCGACGAATTCTTCCCAAATCAGTAGGTTTACCGGGAAGGGGAACGCTAACTAATTGGCACCCCTATTTCTCTCTTGGGACAGATCTCCCATTTGTTTGAAGCTCGACACACCAGCCGAGTCTTTAAAAATAACAATAAGAAAGGGGGGGGGGGGAATCGGTGCACGAAAACAACAGCCGAATCAATTAAACTTGATTTGGCAGACCGACTTCTGACAAATGGAAAGAAATTTCTGATGAGGCCTGAGAAGAAAAGAAAACCCTTCTCCTTGTCGTCGTCTTTTCCTTCTTCTGTTCACCCTCTGCCCCCCCAACCTCTCCTCGACTCCCCCTCCGCATCCCTGCTTCTTGTATTCTCTCTCTCTTTAAAGCCAGGAGATGTCAGGAGGGGGTGGGGAGTGATATGCAAAAAGCGGCCTCCATAACCAAAGTAGCCTGCAAAATTAGGTGTCAGCATGCAAAGCTTATTGATGTATGAATGCGGAAAATGAAAGCCTGCAGTAGACAGACAGGGGTAAAGGTGAGACAAGCGCAGGGAGAGCAGCTGTACATCTACGTCAAGGTGTTGCTATATAAGCCTTGCTTCTCCCCCTTTTCCCGTTCCTGGAGGGCCACAGCCTAACAAGCAAAGCTGGGCCATAAATGATGAAACAATACAATGTAGGCACTCACTGTGTGCATATCAAATAAATTGACTTGGTCTATTCGCTCCCCACCCCTCCCACCTCGCCACCACCTCCCCTTTTACTCTCTCGCTCTCGCTCTCTCCCCCCCCCACCCGCCACAACCCTTCAAAGTATGCCTGTGTATTCATTAATAAATTCATATCCCGAGTTTTCAATAAAAGAGAGAAAATGCAGTGTAAACTGGAGTTACTTAGTGACACCCGGCTCATTGCTTTTTATTGTCGCTCCCAGCTACGGGCGCCTTCACAAGTGCACTGGTAGAATTTATTACTGTCTGTCTTTGTGGCAACTTGGTGAAAGGGGAGGCTTTTGAAGAAAATTGACCCGCACTTCATGAATATGATGAAAAATGCCAATAACGCCTCAAAGACGACACTCTTGATATTAGTGGGCCGAGAACTGAGGAGATGGTAATGAAAGGGTTGCAATTATGAACCCCTCACACTTTCTTCCACGCCGACGGGGGTTGTGCCGTTTCAGGCGGTTCTCCTGTCTTGCTGTCTGGTTGTCCGTACAGCCCTTCTGATGCATGATGGGAAAGGTTGGGTGCTCTTTATTCCACTGCGTTTTAAAACCAAATTTTAAAATAATGCTGCATAGCCTTGAGTAGAGCCAACTTTCTCAACTTGTGCATGCCTTCATCGCCCTTTCTTATTGGATGGATACTGCAGGGTACTTAACAATTATTGAAAAGAGATTAAAATACAAGATATAGAGTAGGTCTACACCAGGGATCCTAGGTCAGCACCAGAAGCAGTTTGGCCTGTTTTTCCAGAAGTGTCTTAATCTTAAAAGAGCCTTGTGGCGCAGTGGTTAAACTGCCAAAACTCTGCTCATGAACCAGGTTCAATCCCAGGTAGCTGGCTTGAGGTTCACTCCCTTCCATTCTCCTCAGCTCGCTAGGGAGGGGGACAATGTATAGCCTGCATAATTAAAATTGCAAACTGCCTCTGGGGTGGTATATAAGCAGCACCCTTTGCTTTTCAAGTCTTGATTGCTGCGAGATTATGGCAGTGAGAAAGAATAGGTTCAGGTGTGAATTTCAGTTTGGTCCACTTTTGATAAGGAGTTACCAAAATCAGCAAATCCTTCATATATTGGAATGGAAAACATTTGAGAATGCAAGAGAAAACCAGACAGATCCATCATCTTTGGAATAATCTCCCCTCCGAGATTCGTCTGGCCCCTTCGCTGGGTACTTTCAAAAGCCAACTTAAAACCTGGCTATTTAGGCAGGCCTTCCCTCCGGGCACCACTTGATCTATTTTTTCTTTTTCTCCCATCTTGAATGATTGTTTATTGTTGTAAATTGTTATATTTTAATTGTTTTTACTCCACTTGTTGTGAGCCGCCCAGAGTAGTCAAAGACTAGATGGGCGGGATATAAGTATAATAAATTAACAAACAAATAAATAAATCCACTCAGGCGTAGAGTGTTCTATCAGGATATGGCATCTGTGTTTGGTAATTCATTTTCTAGTTTGTTGTTGTTGTTGCTGGCTGGGTAGCTCAGTGGTAGGTATCTAGCTGCAGTGTCCCTGAGTTCAGGTGGACATGGTTCCTATTGAGGCTAGCACCAGATAGATGATCAGTCCTCCCTCCTGCCTCTCATGGGCTCTCATACCTTGGGCCACTAATGGTTTATATAGCTCACCCTTTCTTGGTTGAAACTGGCAAAGAGGAGGAAGAAGCTGCTACATATGGAGCGATACAACCTCTTTCTCTGATCTCTTTATCAGCTTGATGAAACAGACTACTCTTAGAAAAATAGGTTTGTGTAATTCCTAGATTACTGGTTTCTTTCTGGGCTCATAGCTCCTGCTAAGCTGGTGATATCACAATCATGAAATGTGTCTACATGTGTTTTGGGCAGCAAATTTCCCATCCAATACAGTCACACAGAGGCACAGGTAAGCCACTGGAGACCACTGGTCCAAACCCACACCTTTGGTTGCTAATCCATGAGCGAGAGAAGTGTGCAAGAAACTGAGGTTGTGATGGCAGGAATTCCTGTGTGATAGCCAGGCCCTGTGTGGGTGGGTAGTTTCTTCCCCCCCCCCCCCATCGGTTTTACACAACAAAGAATATGCAAGTTTTTTTGTGGTGAAAGAGTGTGGTGAGGCTTTAGACTTTGGGGAAGCCGATGATGGTGACGATGGTGACGATGATGACGACAACGATGATCGTCTAAATCTGATTGCTAAATGTACTCTAACTAGAGTAGACCCATTGAATGAAATGCCAATGGTGAGCCAACACTTATGGAAAACTCATTGATTGGGGGGAGTCTACTCTAGTGGGTAGTACCCATTAGATCATATCTTCTGAGATCAACACCACAAACATTTCCAGTGGATGGAAGTACTGGGCTGAGTATTGAGGGGTAGAGAGAAGAAAGACAACCATGAAAAAAGTAAGTAGGGCCAAGAAAAGAGTAGAAAGAGACTATTGGGATGCATGTGTGGTGGAACTAATGAGTTTCTAACCCAGGGAAATCTGGGTGCATTCAATGATATTAAGACTGACCAATTTAAATAAAACCAGTTCCATTCAGAGTTTTGAACGTTGGCTAAACACTTCTAGCTGTGCAGCAGAAATGCCAGGACTTACAGAGCAGAATTAGTTTCATGTCTCCTCAGAGTAGAGCTGTCCCTTTTTTCCTCATCAATTGGCACTTACTGTCTCAATAACTCACTCTGAGACATTGGTAGGAGAAAGAACAAAGAGGTTCCATTTAGTGACCGATCAAAAATAGCACGCTGTACAAAAAGGACTGCTTAAAGCAACAGGCCTCAACGGACTCACAGTCTGCTTCCAGCAGACTCCTGCAGATGACATTCACATAACTGCACACTAACATTAACTGCCAACAGACTAAAAGGGAGGAAAAAGACACTTAAGCAGACAGGCGTGGCCCTCTTTGAAATCAATGGTAGGGAAGGAACAATTGGTTACTGCTGGTTTGATTGACAGCCATCCCAGCCTAGCAAGGTCACTCCCAGCCAAACCCGTTAGAGGCAACATACGAGGTTGAAAGCACTCCAACAAATTTCATATGGAAAAGTACCATAGGATACTGTCTAATATATATTTCTACCTTATATTGATACATATTTTATAAGCACTATTCATTAAAAAGGATCATGGGCGACTTACAAGTGAACAGTAACAACCTGGACAAGACTAGTACCGAGAAAAACAATTTATCCATCTAGCCTCTGACTATTTAGCTGGGTTAGGTAAAGGTAAAGGTTCCCCTTGACATTTAGTCCAGTCATGTCCGACTCTAGGGCACGGTGCTCATCCCCGTCTCCAAGCCGTAGAGCCAGTGTTTGTCCGTAGACAGTTTCTGTGGTCACGTGGCCAGCGCGACTAGACACGGAATGCCGTTACCTTCCCACCGTGGTGGTCCCTATTTATCTAATTGCATTTGCATGCTTTCGAACTGCTAGGCTGGCAGGAGCTGGGACAAGCAACGGGAGCTCACTCCATCGCGTGGATTTGATCTTACGACTGCTGGTCTTCCGACCCTGCAGCACAGAGGCTTCTACGGTTTAACCCCATTAATCTGTTCTTTCATACTCTTATTGAGCATCAGTAATATAGTAAGGTCACATCACATGCTCAGGTTCAAAACATTCTGTTCCAGGACTGACCAATCCAAAAGCTTCATATTGCCTGCCAATTGTGGGAGCCAATGTTATATCTTAAAGAGGGTGTAGTTTAAGATGGGCCAGTAGGCTGGGCTATGAGGTTCCTCAGGATTTGTCCAGAACTTGTATCGTATTATGAAAGTATACAGTGAGAAGCTGAGATGGGCACAAACTGCTGGTTTGGCGTTTCGTGCCAGTTTGGCCAATGGCTGAACAGGTGTTCCGCGATTTGGTGCTCTGCTCCCTCTGGCAGGTGCCCACTCATAGACAGCACCCGGAGGAGTCAGGATAGGAAAACTGGGGAACTGCCTCCGAGCAGGCGCCTGCCAGAGGGGAGAGAGTGCACAGAACCACCAAACTGGCAGTTCGTGCCCATCTCTAGTGAGAAGCAATGTTCGGAGTTGGTTTAGACAGGACTAGCAGAGAATATACTTCTCAGTTGAATTGAATGGGTTTGAACAGCACTGTTTTGGTTATACATGGACTTTTTTTAAAAAAATAAATAGTCAGTAATACTGTGCCCCTGGCCACCCAGAACCCCATGGGTTCAACACCGAAGGTGTCAAAGTGGTCTACTTGCCCCCAAACACAACATCTCTAACTCAGCCTCTAGATCATTTATTTATTTATTTATTTATTTTATTTATTTGGCTTTTATACCGCCCATCTAGACAAATCTACTCTGGGCGGTTTACAGTCCAAAAAGGCAATAAAATTAAAATCATCAATAAAAAGACTAAAACAAGCCAAAAACCAGAGGAAAAAAATCAGGGGGTCATAAGGGCCTTTAAGGCTCATTGGTCATGGCAGAGAGAACTACTGATAGAAGTGTTCTCTATCTATCTATCTATCTATCTATCTATCTATCTATCTATCTATCTATCTATCTATCTATCTATCTATCTATCTATCTATCTATCTATCTATCTGTCTGTCTGTCTGTCTGTCTGTCTGTCTGTCTGTCTGTCTGTCTCTCTCTCTCTCTCTCTCTCTCTCTCTCTCTCTCTCTCTCTCTGTGAATCAACTCTTTATGCTTTTCAGTTACACTTTTGGGGTTACACATAAGAGTTACACATGGATTTTGAACTACACAGAGGTCCGGTGCCCCTAGCCCCAGCGTTGTTGAAAGGCGAAGCGTCCTAATAGAAGAGGGAATGGGGTGGAGTGGTGAAAAAGGATAGACATAAGAATTGGTGGGATAGCAAAGAACGCTGGGTCCTGATACATGGCAACACCAAGGTGGACTTGGCCCCACGCTGAATGTTTTGACACCTTCTGAACTTGCAAGTCAGCAATAAAATCTTACCTGTCAGTAAGACAAAGTGGAAATGCAAAGTCCTTGCTCTCTTTGGTTATTGAACATTTGACTCCCATATTTATTGCCAGGGTTTCTCATTTCTTCCCTGCCAGTAAAATAAACAAATTCCACACAACGAAGTTACTCACTTAAAATTCTTGGACGGGATTAACTCCCATAATTAAAGCACAGATACTGAGGAAGGCTCGTTTTGGCTCTACATCTGACCTAGTGTGTTTTCCAGAAGTGTCGATGACTTGTGCATGAATTGTGAACTGTTGTGTTCAACACAGCCCACCCATGAGGGATGCTGTCCAGTAAGCACTTACTGCTAGGGTGGCCACATATAGACGACCTTCATCCTCTTGAAGGTGACTGCCAGTTGAAGTCCTGTCTAGAGATGGGAGTATTCGTATACATATTCGTATACGAATACGAATATCCCCGCACAGCTGGAGTTAACGAGGGTCCGGCCCCTGGGGCCAGACCGTCCACTCACACATCCAACAGCGGTGGCAGCCCCTCTTCCTTCCAATCACTCTGGAGCACAGCTCGGCTAGCCACTCGGCAGCCTTGCAGGGAGACTCGTCCTCCCTCCCTCTGCCAGGATTGGCTAGACAACCAGGAAGAGAACGGCGCTCGGGAGCAATTGGAAGGATGAGTGGGGCCAGTGGTGGTGGACATGTGAGTGGAGAGTCCAGCCCCAGGGGCCGGACCCTCATTAACTTCAGCTGTGCTGGGATATTCGTATACGAATACGAATACCCCCATATCTAGTCCTGTCCAATCCGACTCTGATTTAAAGATAACAAATCTAAAGGAGGAAGATCATCATCTTAGATAATCTTAGAACTGCAGAGCTGGAAGGGACCCTGTGGGTCATTGAGTCCAGCCCCTGACAAAGAGGCACAGTGGGGAATCGAACTTCCAGCCTCTGGCTCCTCAGCCAGAGCACTCAGACCAAAAGCACTGAGCAATCCAACAGTTCAATAATTATGTGCTATCAAGTCAATTCTGGTTTATGGTGACCCTTTTCAGAGCTTTTTAGGTAGAGAATACTCAGAAGTGGTTGACCATTCCCTTCTTCTGAGGGCGCCCTGGGACTGTGCAGCTTGCCCAAGGCCACCTAGGCTGGCTCTCCTTGCAGCAGGCATAGCCATCAGGGTTTTTTAAGTTCTTTATCCACAATGAGTACCTGGACAGAAGAACGTGCAGGAATATAGTTGACCTACTCACAGACTTCTTCTGGCATGTTACATCTGTACCAATAAATTTGTCGCTTACCAGATAGATAGATAGAGAGAGAGAGAGAGAGAGAGAGAGAGACAGACAGACAGACAGACAGACAGACAGACAGAGAGACAGATAGATAGATAGATAGATAGATAGACAGATAGACAGACAGACAGATAGATAGATAGATAGATAGATAGATAGATAGATAGATAGATAGATAGATAGATAGATAGATAGATAGATAGATAGATAGATAGATAGATAGATAGATAGATAGTGTGTGTGTGTGTGTATTGCTGGTGAGCTGTGTTCATCTTGATGGGTTGCAGATATTAAGGGAGGGATGAGATTTTAATTTCCGTCTGTTCTTAGTGAAAATTTACCGACGTTAACTTTGCCAGCCCAAGCCTGGGAATTCTGTCTTGGATGTATAACTTCCTGATCCTTGATGTAAAAGTTGCTTGACGCCCTCATGAGTGGTGCTCAAAATGTGTCAGATTTAAAACTTGGCCAGCCTTTTCTCTTCCCTCTGTGAAAACATTTCGCTAATTAAAAAAGGCACTCCAAAGGTGAGTGATGGAAAGAGGGGGTTTATCTTTATGCCCTACAAATCGGCTTCCATAAAGGCAACAAGGAAATAACAATAATAAAATGCACGCGAAAGCAGGAGAGCGATGATGATGATGGAATAAAAGGTTCTTTCCAGAGCTTTCTAGCTTAACAAGCTGGTAGTCGCCACAGGCGGGCTGTTGCATCCTTGTTCCAGCCAACCCGGATTAACCCTTTGTGCGGCCTGCCTTGCTCTTGATATATGCCACGTGTCACTTGCGGTGGCTACCGACAGAGTTATGCTTTCTGTCAGATCGCTCAATTAATTATAATTGTCCTGTCTTGAAAGACATAGCCCTGGGCCGATCGAGGGGTGTGGCCCTCGGGGGGTTCCCTTTTTCAGCCTCAACCTACAGACACCAAGTCAATCAAGAGAGCCAGCTCATCTATATTTAATTGTGCCTGTGTACCTTCATACTTTTTAGAGAAACAAAGAAGAAAAGCAAAAGGCGTCCTTACCACAGGGCAGAGACAGGTGTACTCATGACCTTCCTGGGATTGCATTGCCACAAAACAATGACAATTTCCTTCTGGAGTCTGCTTTTAAGAAAACGAAGAGGGTTGAATGGTGGATGGGTCTCGTGGCACTGGTGTCATGGCCACTTCTGCATCACTGAAAGAGAAGTACAGAAATACAGTATCTACCTATAGAAGAGAAACCTGGGTTCAGGTGACCCTTGTATCTATAGAGTCTGCCATCCAGGGGGTAACTGTGGAAGGCCAACCTCAAGATGTCTGATCTCCTACTTCCTTATGGTCCTTTCTCTCATCTGAATCTGACATGAAAGGAGCTCTGGAAGAAAATGGAAGCTCAGGTGACCAGTTCTGGCTGGGCAGTCTTCCCTGAACCTGTGTCCTTTGGATGTGTTGGGCTGGAAGTTCCAGTGTCCATGGTTGGCATGGCCAAGGTTGAAGACCAAAAGCAGAAAAGCTGCCCTTGAGAAATGAAACCTTTAATATGATTCCGGAGAACAAAGGTTGAGAGGCAGCAAAGATTGGATGGTTTTGATGTCAGTGGCATGCTGTGTCAGCTCCAGGTACCTGTCCAAGGAACCTGTTTGAGGAAATGCGATTCAGTACCTTGGACAGCTCCTAGAATGTTTGTTTGGACTAAAACCCAGATTAGATCATTGCTCCACTGGCAGAAGTGTCACCAGTTCCCACTGTTCAGAGGTCAGCTTGTATCCAGAGTATCTTCAATTGATTATCCTTGGAGGAAGGAATGGGAGAAATAAGGAGGAAGATCCCATTTATCTTGGAAATGTGGAGCAAAGCCCCAGGCGTTCTCCAGATGGCATAAAGAGTGAATAAGCTTAGGCCATGGGGATCAATCTGGTCTCTGAATTCTCCCAGAAGTTCACATTCCCTTCCCTATGATACCATCATTTGTTGCTTATTCAAATACAAGTTATGTGTGTACTGCATTTTCAGCAATATGGTTGTGCCCAAAACAGTTTGCAAAAAACCACTCTACAAATATATACAATGACTGTAATTATAGTTACGACGCATCACACGATTCACTCAATGGCAACTCATTTCAAACGTTTCCACAATCTTAATAAGAACAACACATACCAAGAGGTCAATGAACTGCATCAAATTGGAATAATATCAACATTATATTCCCATTGCACAGTTCACAGCAAGGGTCATATTTAGAGATGTGGCAGAAAGGTAGACCTCATAGAATCATAGAATAATGGAGTTGGAAGGGGCCTATAAGGCCATGGGGTCCAATCCCCTGCTCAAGGCAGGACTCTAAATCAAAGTAGATCTGACAGATGGTTCTTCAATTTTCTCTTGAATGCCTCCAGTGTTGGAGTGTATCAAAGATACAGCCCAAAAAGGAAAGATCAAGAAACCAATCAGAAGGCACTCCTGACATGGCTCACACAAGATGCCACAAGCATCTCTATAGTTTCCTTGACTTGAAGTGTTGGTAGAGGATCAGAGATGGAAGAAGTACTTTGATAGATGTGAATTTCCAGAATACTCCAGCTGCTACGGCTATTACAACTTGACTACAACTGGCCACACAAGATGTAAGCAGTAGTTCACCCCACCCCAACTTTTACTCTACCTGTAAATCACCATATTGATACAGTAAAAGCTGCACGGACTTGTGACTTCTCATTGTTTCTCCACATTGTCCATCAGTCCCATGAATGGATAGGAAACAGACTGAATTAAAGCTTTGGCTGAATATCAGGAAAAACGTCCTAACTGTTAGACTAATACAGCAACAGGACCAATTATCTCAGGAGGCATTCAAGAGAAGTCTAGACGAGACATTCTCCATGGGGGCGATATGGCTCCCTGGGGGGGGGGGGTCCTGGCAGATTTGAAGGGGGGCACATACTGGAAACAATTCTTCACACACCACCTTATAAGGTCCATTTTGTGACTTACAGAATTCGGACTATATTTCTTTCATATTGTGTTTATGGCTGTGGTCAAAAAAAGATTGAGAATGGCTGGTCTGGACAGCCATCTACCAGATATACTTTAACTTAGATTGAGAAGGCGGTTGGACTCAGTAGCCTTACAGTCCCCTTCCAACTCTATGAGTAGAGGTGGGCACGAAGCCCAATGAAGCGCTTCATACGATGTGCTCCGCGTGGTACCACAGGTGCCTCTCTTTGCCTCCCGAGCACGAGCTCAGCCATCCCGTCTCTGCCTCCTCAGTCAGCTGACCACTTATCGGCTGCGCAGGGAGAATCCTCGTTGGAGTGGTCCTGCCCAGATTGATGTGCTGCCAGAGAAGAAGGATCCCAGAGGCATGGGAAGACCAGCGAGTGGGCCAACTGGCCTGGGGGGTGGGGGGAGGCAAAGCATGGCACCATGAAGTGCTTCATCGGACTTCATGCCCTTCTCTATCCACAAGTCAATGATTGTAAAAGAAATGTCCCCAGCAAACCTAGCCATCATCATTACTGGTCAAAAACATGTGGAGGGCTTCAGGCATCCACTCTGACATTCCCTTTGTGATTAGCATGTTGGAGCCCGTGTGATATAGTGGACAGAACGATAGACTAGGACTCAGGAGACCAGTGTTTGAATCTCCACTCAGCCATGGAAACTCGCTGAGTGGTGGCATACCACTCCTTAAATATCTCACACACCTTGGAAGCCCTATGAGGGTCACTGTAAATTGGATGCGATTTGACAGCACATGGCATGGTATTACCATGAAAATAACAACTGGATAAGATGGTGGACTATGATCTGCCTCCTCCTTGAGGGGATAGAAACACACTTTGGAGGACATAGGGGAAGGAAGTAGACAGGGACAGCATTAGTGGGAACATATTTTGACCAGTGACAGACCATAGGTATTTGTCAGAGAAAAGGCAATTTCTCATGGTGGTCTGTGGCCCTGTCATAAGGAGGTTTTGAGAGGGATGTGTTGAAGAAAAGTGGAAGTTATGTGGCTCAACGATACTGAGGAAGGTTTAGTGATACAGGGAAACATCTGGCTGAGGAAACAGATGGGCTTAGCAAAGGCTGCAGTGCTAGGCGAGAAGGGGAAGAGCCTGTGGTTAAGAGGAAACGGAATGCAGAGAGAAAGTGGTCAAAATAGGGAGGTCAAAGCTAGTTATGTGCATTGTTTTGAAACGGGTTGCACAATAACTTTGCTTCATAGATGGCTGCTCCTGAGTGGAGTCCCCTTCTATATTTTGCTGCTTCTTTGGTTGGCTGGTTATCAATCATGTTTGCAAAACTTGCCCTTCCTCCAAGAAACATGGAGCATTGTATCCACAATGATCTCACCGCCCACTCTCTCTTGTGTGGCATCAGTGAGTGGATGCTTTCCTTGGGTAGTAATTGCCCGAAATGTAAACAGTCAATGTCTGTTGTCTCTAATCAATCAAATGAGTTGGAAGGGATTCAATGTCACTCACAGCTTTGGGTTTTCAAGTTGGGAGATTTGTATTCAAATCACAACTCAGCCGATGGGTTTCTGCGGAATTTTGTTTTTGTTGTTGTTTAGTCGTTAAGTCGTGTCCGACTCTTCGTGACCCCATGGACCAGAGCACGCCAGGCCCTCCTGTCTTCCACTGCCTCCCAGAGTTGGGTCAAATTCATGTTAGTAGCTTCGGTGACACTGTCCATCCATCTTGTCCTCTGTCGTCCCCTTCTCCTCTTGCTTTCACACTTTCCCAACATCAGGGTCTTTTCCAGGGAGTCTTCTCTTCTCATGAGATGGCCAAAGTACTGGAGCCTCAGCTTCAGGATCTTTCCTTCCAGTGAGCATTTTTTGTGTTACATCCACACAATTTCTATATTTCCAAAACCCAACGACAAACCTCATACGTTAGCAAAAAAAAATACTTTGCTAATCTCAATGTTCAAATCTTCAGTTACTACTATGGTTTTTAAAAGGTATTTTTTTATTTGTCTTAATAAATATATTTTATCTAAAGAAGTTTACAATCCAGGAGTCCAAAGTAACTGGCAATACACAGAGTTTTAAAAATAGGGTGTCTTTAAGGATGAGCCCAATGTAATTTAAAGGAAACCTCTTAAGGGTTATCTGTTGCAGAGTTCTTGTTGTGCAGCAGAAGTGCAGGGATTCACAGAGCAGAAGGGCTTCAGGTTCCCCAGAGTAGTCAACACATTTTTCTCATCAACTGGCACTTACAGTCTCAATAACTCAATCTACAATATTTGTAGAACAGAGAATACAAATGCTTTATTACTTACAGTTGTGAACAGATCGAACAGCAAACTGACAAACATGACTGATTTCAATGTCAGACTTCAACAGACTCTAGAGGGGGGAAAGGCCAGAGCAGAGAGGTGGGGTTCTCTTTGAATCAGAGGTAGGAGGGAACTATTGGTTAGTAATGTTAATGACTGACAGTCACTCCTAGCCACACCTGCTAGAGGCAGCACACAAGGTTGAAAAAACTCCAGAAACCTATACAGTGATACGTACAATAGCTATACATAATTAAACCTGGGCTATAGCTCCAGAAACATATTCTGTCTGGGAGATTATGGGAGTTGTAGTCCAAAAATGCAACTTTTCCGAGATCTGATTAGAAACGTAATCGATAGCATAGGTGGTGGTGTATCTCATTGGACTGATATGTGTCCCTGATATATCCCCCCAACAGTGTTCCAAATCAGCTTTTCCCTGCCTAATGCCTTCCAGGGTTTCTTGACTACAACTCCCATCCTCCCCATCCACACATCCTTTACTTCCACACACACAGATAATCCTTAGGTAAAGGTAAAGGATCCCCTTGACATTTAGTCCAGTCGTGTCCGACTCTAGGGCGCGTGGTGCTCATTCCCGTTTCCAAGCCGTAGAGCCAGCGTTTGTCCGAAGACAGTTTCCGTGGTCACGTGGCCAGCGCGACTAGACACGGAACGCCGTTACCTTCCCACCGAGGTGGTACCTATTTATCTACTCGCATTTTTACATGCTTTCGAACTGCTAGGTTGGCGGGAGCTGGGACAAGCGACGGGAGCTCACTCCGTCACGTGGATTCGATCTTACGACTGCTGGTCTTCTGACCCTGCAGCACAGAGGCTTCTGCGGTTTAACCCGCAGCGCCACCACGTCCCTTAGATAATCCTTACCCCTTCTAATTAACTGAGTACACTTTTTAAAAGGATGGTGAAGTGAAGCTGACATTGGGTAAATAAATCATGTTTCATTTTCTAGAGATTATCAGAGAAATAGCTAGGTTATGTACATCACAAGGTCTTGTAGCACTTCAAAACAGGGGTAGGAAGCATCCTGAGTCTAGGGGAGACATTCCAGTGGACTCTGCACAGAACCCTAAGAATGCAACAAATGCTTTTATATATATGTCTTTACACTTTAAGAGATCCTGATGAAAAAATGGACAACTGCTACAAGATTTCTCACTCTTACAGGAGAGCAAAAGGACCAGCATTTTTTTCATCACCAGGAGCATTTGCAGAAAGCAGTGTTTTGTGTGTGAAAAAGCTGTATTTTGCCTGAGGTTACTGGGACTGGTTGTGGCTCCTGGGGTTAGCACCCTGCCGCCTGTGTGGCCTTGTGTGAGTTGCACGTTCCTGGAGCACCCCCAGAAAGGGGGGCACAGCAAACCTTAGGAGGGTCACATCATCAACCGGACCATGTATTAGTACACTTCTCCCTTGAATTGCATGGATCTGAGCAGCCTGGTTTTGGTTATACACTCCCCCCCCCAATTAATAAATACATATTTCAATAAATAAATGAGTAAATATTCAATAAATATTGTGCTGCTGTTTGTGTCCAGGAAGTGGCCTGAGAAAGGTGGGTCCTGGTCTTACCTGAGACCTGTGTTGTCGGCAGTGTGGTGGCCTCCAGTCTGATGGTGGCAGCCTGGCCAGACCTCCTCTCCTGTCATGATGGCTCCACATGGAGACTGGGGAGGCTGCTGGGGCATGCTGGGAAGCTTACGTGGGTCGGGGAAGGAGTGTGTATGTGTGTGAGTTAACTCTTTGTGCTTTGTAGTTATGTTTTGGGGGGCATGAGAGTTATATAGTAAAGGTAAAGGTTCCCCTTGACATTTAGTCCAGTCGTGTCTGACTCTAGGGGGCGATGCTCATTCCCATTTCCAAGTCATGGAGCCAGCGTTTGTCCGTAGACAGTTTCCGTGGTCACGTGGCCAGCGCGACTAGACACGGAATGCCGTGACCTTCCCACCGTGGTGGTACCTATTTATCTACTCACATTTTTACATGCTTTCGAACTGCTTGGTTGGCAGGAGCTGGGACGAGCAATGGGAGCTTGCTCCGTCGCGTGGATTCGATCTTACGACGGCTGGTCTTCCAACCTTGCAGCACAGAGGCTTCTGCGGTTTAACCCGCAGCGCCACCACGTCCCTTCCGAGACTTATATACAGATTTTAAATTACACAGGGTTCTGGTGCCCTTAACCCCAGCATAACTGAAGGCTGAAGTACATAATTATTATACAGTAGTACCTCGGTTTGCGAAACGGATCCGTTCTACGCGACATTACGTAGTACGGAAATTTCGCAAACCAAAACGCCAATTGCGCTACGAAAGGGGTGGCGCTATAGGCGCAATGTGCCCTGGGAAAACCCTTTCGTAGTGCGAAAAAAAGAGATTACAATGTAAACTGGGGCTTTATTTCTTATGGATTTCAGTTCGTAAACCGAAAATTATGTAAACTGAGGCGTTCGCAAACCAAGGTACTACTGTATAACACTTACTATTTTTCAGCATTGCTGGTTAATGGGGGTGGACCAAAAGTCAAGCCTGAAAATTAGGAGTCAGGTCTTAAAAATGTGCCAGTGAAACAACCTGTTTGCAAAAATCACTGGTGTTTGAATTCCAGGAAGCAACTTAGCAATTCTTTTAAATCGTTTGCCAAAGATTTTGGAAAGACTCCAGTTGTTGAAATTAGTATGGGAAGGAGGATCGCCTGACCTTGCTTCCATATTCCTTTAATTTCTTGCCTTCATGGTAGAAACTTTGCAGTTCTTATATTTTCTGTACTTTTGAGGCTGCCTGTTGATGGAACCCCAAGTTCTATCAGGTACATTTTCTTTTGTGGCTTATCTAGAAGTATAATATCTGACCAATTAAAATCTACTCTTTTATCAGTGATAATTTGCTTCTCCCAGTATAGTGATGTGGTTTCATTTTCTAAAACTGGAGGTGGTTGGGATTTATAATACTTAGTTTATGATTTACTTAAAATATTTTTACCCCGCCTTTCTCCTGAAAAGGACCCATGGCGGCTTACAACGATTAAAAGACAATATTTTAAACCTAAAAACAGCAAGTATATAAATATTAAAAAAGAGATTAAACAAGTATTGCATTAAAAACTGCAATACTTGTTTAATCTCTGGTTTAGGTCTGGTTGCAGAGCCAGAGGTTGGGAGCCAGCCTGGCCTCCAGTGGGAGGGAGTTCCAGAGTCTGGGAGCAGCCACAGAGAAGGCCCTCTCCCGTGTCACCACCCAATACACCTGTGAAGGAGGTGGGATGAGAAGAAGGCCTCTTATGATGATCTTAATTCCCAGGGAGGCTCACAGAGGGAAATGTGGTCTTTTAGAAAGCTTGGGTCCAAGCCATAATATGGATGAAAAGATGTGAGTAATGTCAAATGATTTAACCAACTGCTGAAAAATGATCTTTGCACCTTGGTTATGCCTGTACATATCACCCGTTGTTGCCAGCTTGAGGCATCCAGCTACGATATGATGAATTGTTTCTTTGGGTTGTGACAGACCCTATATAAATCACTTACAGCTTTTATTTATTTGCTTATTTAAAATATTTTTACTCCACCTTTCTCCTAAAAAGAGACCTAAGGCGGCTTACATAATTAAAAACACAATATTAAAACTCATTCTTTGTACAGCTAAGTGTAATGGTGGAGGGATTTGTGGGATTTTCCCGTTAACTCAAGACCAGTATCTTGTTTAATTTACTGTTCTAGATCCTCCTTCTGTTCCCCTTGCCAGGAGTTTTTGACTTCCCAGAAGTTTTGCAGTTTTTGACTGCACACTGTGAGTGCAGAAGCAGCTGCGGCAACCTAGGACTCATCCACATGAGGCATATGGCTTGGATAAGCGAGGGTTGAAATCATGGTCCCTTTTCCCCACAGATTCAGACTCCCTTTCTCCAAGCTTCCATACTTGTTAGTCAGTGCAATGCAATCTGGATTCTTCTCTTTTCAATTTCTGCATCATTGTTGTCCCACCTCTCGCCCTTCTTCCCTCTCATGCCTTCCCCTTTCTTTGTGTCATGCTTGACCTGGTCAAAAACTCCTGGGAAGGGGAGCAGAAGATCTAGAACAGCTGGAGAAGAAAGGAGCAGACCCTCAGCTGCAGGAGGAAGAGGGTCAGATTTCCCTTGCCCAAAGAGCCATGTTTGCTTATGGTGTTGGATGGAAAATGCCAACTGAGCAGGCAATTTCCAGAGAGTCCTTCAACATCTGCAGCTGGAGGGGTTCCGATAAAGTCCTAAAAAGAGCTTCCTCAGTCTGACATCCTTTGCTGGAAACAATGACTGTATCTTACATTTGCTGCTAGTTCTGGAGTTTTGCTTTGTTTGACTTCCTTGGAACATGTCCTAGCTTGGTGTGACTCTGTTTGCTGCTCGTTTCTGCCATAAATGACCGACCTTTGTCTTTGGGTTTTGACTATGGTTCTACTTATCCACTGTTTTTCCCTTGGCCTGGCGAGCTCTCTGCTGCAAAACTGACAGTGGGCTGGAGAGGAGACTGCTGGCACGAATATTACACTCAGTCCTATCTCCAGCTCTTGGTTCTTTCCTTCCCTTGGTGTTGACTTTGCACAGCTCCACCACCAGCTGGCTCTTCTACCTTCTGAAGACTGACATGTCCCAAAACCAACCAGGCTTTTTTTTTAAAAAAGCTCTCAAGTGAGGGAAAATAACTCCAAAGAAGAAAAGAACCTGAATCGATGGGTGATGGAGCCACCTCTCAAAGAGAAGCAAATAAGATATGCGGATGAGTCCATAGAATAATGGTTCTCTGACTTGGGTCCCCAGATGTTCTTGGACTAAAACTCCCAGAAGCCTTCATCACTAGCTATGCTAGCCAGGATCTCTGGGAGTTGCAGTCCTAGAATATCTGGAGACCCAAGGTTGGGAACCACGGCCATAGAGAGTTCTGATCACCTGCTTAGCTTGTGTGGATGCTGGTGCAACTTGCCACACAGCCACATCAGCAGGCAGGTGGCCTCTCTTGACATTGCTACTGCCACTTCTGCATTTGCAGTTATGTGTGCAATAAGATGAACAGGGTACAGACCATCATGTCTTGGAAAGTAACATTTTTTAAAAAATAAATGAATGGATAGCTGACACTTGCTTGTCACAGTTGTTGTTATGGTCAAGCTACACAAGAGATTCCCAACAGCATACATTCTCAAAAGCTTGGACATGGAAAGTTTCAGTTTTCCCCGTGGAATAAATCCAATTGCCTGTTCCCAACTAGAGCAGATGTACTGAATGAATGGAAGATGTTAAGTCAACACTTACGTAAGTCCCATCGATGCAGTGGATCTACTGTATTTGGGGTCAATAGATGGATGTTGCCCTTTAATAGACTGATTGCAATGCTCTTTAAAACTAGAGAAGCTCAATTTTTAATGACAGTTCGATGAAACGTGAAGTCAACTGCTTTGTCCAATCATTATCATCATCATCTTCCTCATCATCATTATCTGTGGGGTGAGATTCCACTCACCATGGCTGATGACTTCCCTCAATGGAGAGGCTTAACCTTCAAGGAATATTTTAAAATATTGTAAATTTGCAAACATCACTTTCTGTGTTGTGGAGAATTCTGGAAATTATCAGCCAAAGAGTAACTTCCCAAAGCTCTCATCCCTGGAAGAGGTGAAGGATCACTTGTGGAATGAAATACGACCCAACTTCTGCGGGCACACTGGAGCACGTTCTACTAACCCATTTATTTATTCATTGAAAATATTTTCACCCACCTTTCTTCTTAAATGGACTCGAGGTGGCTTATAGCATTAAAAAGACAATATTTAAAAGCTAAAAACAATACGTATACAAATATTAAAAAAGAATGAAACAAGTATCATATTAAAAATGGTAAATAAAATTAATCCTAAAAACACATTTAAAAGCAACAAAGCACAACAATCCAGTTTAAAAAACCTCTCTTAGCCAGTCTGCCCATCACAAAGGAAAAGCTGGTCTGAAGAGAAAGGTCTCAGCCTGCTTGCGGAAGGAGAGCAAAGATGGGGCCCGGCCAGCTTCCCGTGGGAGGGATTTCAAGAGTCTGGGAGTAGCAACAGAGAAGGCTCTCTCCCGTGTCCCCACCAAATGCATCTGCAGAGGTGGTGGGACTGAGAGAAAAGCGACCCCTGATTATCTTAAATGCTTGGGCAAACTCATAGAGGAAGATGTGGTCTTTTAGATAGCTTGCACCCCAGCCGTTTAGGGCTTTATGGGTTAAAACCAGCATGCTGGATCCAGGCCATGGAGCAGAAAGTAGCAGATATTCTGGGGACAGGAGACACATATTTTTTTCAGTATCCCAGGAGAGGTCAGTTGTGATCTGTGATGCAGAGGAGGGGGAAGCCATTGGGATTCGCAGACTGAAGGTGTCGAGCCAGAACGAACAAACAAGCGAACAAATGAAATTCGCCACATGGCGAAGCCATCGAAAGCCGGAGACAGACGTCGGCCCCTATACCCTTTGTGCTATAAATCCTCTAGTGGGGAGAAGCCGCTCAGGCCCCCACCCGGCAAAATGCCCTGCTGAGAGTGGAGAGCATTATGCAGGGACAGGTTGACAGCTCTTCCCAGCGGTGGCCGGATTCCTTTGTACAGCTGCATCCCTGCTAATGATAAAGGAGTAATGTTTGATAGCTGACTTCTCTGCCTGACAGCTACAGTTTGTGGCCAGAGGGCCAGGACAGGCTTTCGACTTCTGTTCAAAATGAGTTAAACATATTAGGTATTATGAAGGCACAGAAGCCCTCCGAGAAAAAGTGCTGAAATGAGTTATCAAGGTATGCTCCTGGGTACAGAACTTGCAAAGCAGATGTCATTCTAATAATGTGTGATATAGCACATGTCTAGCCTAAACCCTGCTGGATGAAATATGAAGCCCCCGTCGGTGATATTTAATACCATTTTATGAGGTGGCATCTTATGAAGACAATGCCCGCCTTATGTGGAATGCTTAAGGTGTTTTGCCAAAGGCACGGGGAGGTATCTGAACTAAGTAGAATTTTTATTATTTTATAAGCCTTTACTTTGTAATATTTCTGTGTCGACATTATTGTGGCGTTTGCTAGGCTCACCCTTTGTCTTGGTGAGCGGTTTAGGGGAAGACTGACAGATCGCCGGAGCTGTTTTCTGGACCTTTTTTTTTCTTTTCTTTTTTTAAAGGCCACATCGTATCTAAAAAAACACACCACACATTCTTTCGGGGAAGAGGTAAAAAATATGAAACAATGCTTTGCAAGAAGAAGACGAGAAGGTGAAGGAGAAGAAGAGGAAAAGAAGAGAAGAAGCTGTAATGGGATAAAAAACAAATATCTCCTCCTAGAGTGACCCTATGCCCTTCTTTAGAATCACAGAATCATGGAGTTGGAAGGGGTCTCTGAGGCCATCGAGTCCAACCCCCTGCTCAAGGCAAGAATCCAAATCAAAGCAGATCTGACAGAGGGTTATTCAGTTTGTCTCCAGTGTTGGAGTTAATTGGTTCCATCGTCGTACTGCTCTAACAATTAAGACGTTTTCCCTCTTATTCAGCTTGAATCTGGCTTCCTGTAGTTTGAGCCTATTATTATGTGTACTGCACTCTGGGAAGATCCAGAACAGATCCTGGCCCTCCTCTGTATGACTAGGTTTCAAGTATTTGAAAAGTGCTATCATCTCTCCCCTCAGCCTCCTTTCTCCATTTGAAGAGCTGTCCTCTTTTTTGGTGGCACGTTATCCTTTTTGGTGGTGTGTAAGTGGCCACCTTACTCCACAGTAGGTTTATGTGGCTGAGCAGGGAAAGTAGAGGCTTTGATTAGTTCTTGTTGTTGTTTAGTCGTTAAGTCATGTCCGACTCTTCGTGACCCCATGGACCAGAGCACGCCAGGCCCTCCTGTCTTCCACTGCCTCCCGGAGTTGGGTCAAATTCATGTTGGTCGCTTCGATGACACTGTCCACCCATCTCGTCCTCTGTCGTCCCCTTTTCCTCTTGCCCTCACACTTTCCTAACATCAGGGTCTTTTCCAGGGAGTCTTCTCTTCTCATGAGATGGCCAAAGTATTGGAGCCTCAGCTTCAGGATCTGTATTTGATTAGTAAATGTATCCAATCAGCCTTCTCTCATTTTTACATAACATGATTTGGTTGAGGGGCCCTTTTCTAAGAGCAGATGCAAGCCACAGACACTGATATAACTATTGATGCATTGTAGGAAGGATATGGCATGGGATATCGGTCCTGTGTAAACTTCAGGTGTGAGGTCAATCCCAGGGGTGGACACTCTGGAAGCACAAATCAGGCAATTCCTCTGAAATACCTGATTGTTGCCTTGCTTCATCAATAATAATCTCTGTTTATTTTCTTTCCATATACTTTCATTTTCAGTAAGCTGCAGAAAATGTATGATACAGGACAGCTCAGAGAGCTATGCCTTATTCACTTGATTTATATCCCACCTGTATCTCAAATGTTGTGACCCATGGTGGTTACCTCATCGGAATCTTATGGAAGTTGGTGAGCAGCCGTGTATTTCTACTTAAATTCTACTAGTAAGGTCTAATTGTGTTGATATTTGTGTATATTCATTTAAATTAGCATATGCAACTTCAATGAAAATAAATTTCCTCCTCTCTTTGTGAAGGATGTGCTCCTTTTTGGTGTTCCTTTTCCTCCGTGTCCTTCATTTTGGTGGTGGAGCAGAGGCTCTTGAGTCTCACCTGAGTCTCTTCTCATCCAACTTATCCTCATTGCAACATGTACAATGGAGAACAAGCCATGGTAGAAGCCATTGCATGAATCATGTAAGAAGACTTACACCATTAGTACCACTTGATTAGCATGCCACCATCAAGTAAAATGGGGCTCCTTGGATACAGGATGAATTTTCTGTGACTGTAGAGCAATTCAATCAACTGTGCACGTAGTTCAGGCCCCACGACATATACAGAAGAAGATCTAGCAAATGGCTGAGAGAATGCTATTAAAGCAGCCCGCTTCTGGTTCAAAACAGTTTTATTGTCTTAACATTTTAATTTGGTTTTATTTTTACCTATATTTCATGTATGGCCATAATTTTAAATTGTGCAGTGTTCTGATACGAATAAAGGAAGATTAACATGCCAAGATATGGCATAAGTGCCTACCAAGTGTTCTTTAAGCAACAGGTTTAAGAGTGTTTGATCATGGCCCACCATGCCTGAATCAGTCCCACTGCTCACATTGTCTACATTATTCCGTAATGTCCCACAACACAAAGCAATGCCCTTGTTGATACGAAGACAAACCTTCCTTTCAGGTACATAACGGTGGGCTAATCCCAGCTGAGCTATATGTAGTCAGCGAGGGTTTGGTCCTTAGAGATGAACTTTGGAAGATTAGAGCTTAGCATCTCCCTCGGGAAAAGTTCTCGCTCATTCAACTTTGTTGATTTTATTCACTTTCTGTTTTGCGTCAAGGTCGCCGGTGAGAAAGACTCAACTACACTGGTCCCCTATGATTACTACTTGGGAATCCCTTCTCTCCTGAGCATAAAACGATTCTATTGAATTACCCCTTTGCTTAACCTTGCGGTGACCTTGACTGCTGAATCTCCAACTTGGCAAACAGGAAGAAGAAACCCTGAGCAAACTGGTGGCTTCCACACTTAACCCTGAATTCTCTAGAGAAGGAAGCATCTCGTGTAACTTTTCCCATCTAACAGGCCAGCATCCTTAACCTAGTTCAAGTGAACAAAATGGGAAGGGAGTTGATTTGGTATCATTCTTCCAAAATATTCCCCATGAACTAGGTTGAAAAGCAGGCAGTTAACCATATTGATTCAAGCTAGAACTCTGTGACTTTGTTCCTATGTACAAAGCTGAAGTTCCGGAAGCAGACATTTCCCATCAAACAAATCCTGAATTCTAAAAATTCTTTAAAAATTCTAAAAATTATGCAGATGTCCATACTTTTGCTTATTTTTTTATCCATTGTGATTTATATATGAATTTTGCATAAATTCATTTCATTGTGTTAAGTGTGGCCTATGATGCAACACAGGCCACCATAAGTTGTTGTTGTTGTTTAGTCGTTAAGTCGTGTCCGACTCTTCGTGACCCCATGGACCAGAGCACGCCAGGCCCTCCTGTCTTCCACTGCCTCCATAAGTAGAGACGGAATATTCGTATTCATATACGAATATGAATATCCTGGACCAAGGTGGCCGGGATCCCCGGTCCTGCCTTCCTGAACCGACCCACCCACTTAACGGGTCGTGGAACAGGCATCCTGCTTGTCATGCCAATCTCGGGCAAAGCCTGGCTGGCGCTACTCAGCCTTCCTGCTCTTCTTGCCATTCAGCAGCTGAGTGGGGAGACTCGTCAGCCTGCCCCCTGGCTGGAGTGGCCAGAAGAGCAGGAAGGTGGAGCAGCGCCAACCAGTCTTTGTTTGAGATTGGCGCAATGAGCAGGATCCCCACCGCACACACTGCTCTGTGACCTGTAAGGTGATGGGTTGAAGGAGGTGGGACTGGGAATCCCGTCCACCTGGGTCCAGGATCCCATCTCTAACCATAAGCCTACCAGCCTTATTATTGCTGCATGAGAGTGCAGCAATTATCTTGTGCTGGCAGAGCAAATCAACCTTCTGTAAGGAAGTCCTAAAAATGGGGGGCATCCCAAACAAAAAATTATAACTTTGAAACTGAGCTTCAAATCAGCAGCAAAATTGGCACAGGAAAATTTGGGCAAAGAGATAAGATAACAGTTGACTCCACCCAATTTTTTTATTTGGAAAGAATCCAGGAGGCAGGGGCTAAAATACTGATCTTCAAAAAAGGCCTTTCAAAAGGAAAGAATAAGTACTTTATTATAAGACTGAACATGCCCTGTTTCCCTGAAAATAAGACCTAACCTGAAAATAAGCCTTAGTATGATTTTTCAGGATGCTCATAATATAAGCCCTACCCCAAAAATAAGCCCTAGTTAAGTGAAACCCCGCCCCCACCATTGTGCAGCATTGTGCAGCAACCAGAAGAAGATGGCATGACTGTATTTGAATAAATGTAGATTGTTGTACATGAAAATAAAATAAAACATCCCCTGAAAATAAGTCCTAATGCATTTTTGGAGCAAAAATTAATATAAGACCCTGTCTTATTTTTGGGGAAACATGGTAGTACTGGCTATTCTTGAATATGTGCTAACAAGAGGAAAAGGGAAAGTTCCAAATCAGGAATCAATGCAGTTCTGGAGAAGAGGACAATAAAGGAAGAAGAAGAATAAAGATAATGGAAGAAGAGGATTACTGCCAGAGGTCCCGATTAGGGTGGTGGGGAACACAGTTGATTTGTATTTTGGTTTATGTATTTTATGTTTATGTTGTAGTTTATTTTTTAAAAATAAAAATAATAATAAAAAAGATTTAAGATATAAAGTATTGAAAAAAATGTTCAAAATATTTTACCTTTTATCTTATATCCTTTATTTTAGGGGGGGGGGAATCAGAAACTATGCTAAAAAGATGTTTTCTAAAGGTCAGCTGCAGATAGACCGCTGTATAATCTGCTCTAGATGACAATGACCCCTGTGGTGAAATGAAGGAGGACATGGCACCTAGGCCATCCCGTGTGTCGCACCAGTGAGGACTTCTGCCCAATGAATGGCATCTGAGATCACTGGTCAGAAAGGAAGGGCTTGACCATCTCAGGACCACATCTGGAGTAGATCCTTCACTGGTACCATCAACTAGCCTTCGCTGGAAGGAGAACCACCTACTATAGTAAACCAGGGGCACCTCAAGCTAATAGGAAAGGTCATCGGAGAGGGTAAGAGGTCTCTGATACAGAGATAAGGGCATGTCCCAAGACTTAAAAGGGAGCGAGGTACAGCCATCAGGGGAGTTGGGTGATGAGATAGACAAGGAGAGTGAGTGGGGGGGATGCCTCAGACTGGACCATCTTGGGTCCAGTGATGCTGGAGGCTGTCTATGCAACAACAGCTTGGTCTCTAGAAGCTGCAGTCCAACCACCTTCACCCCTGTGGGATACCCCTGTCAGAGATTCCCCACCACACCTTATGCCTGCCCAGAAGCAGTCTTCGAGAAGGAAGAGACAGGCTCCATGGCTTGGGCAGCAGTATGGTTGGTTCCTGGGTCCCTTGGCTCAGTCGACAATGGAAGCAA
The DNA here is from genome assembly GCA_037013535.1 of Intellagama lesueurii. Taxonomy (NCBI): domain Eukaryota; kingdom Metazoa; phylum Chordata; class Lepidosauria; order Squamata; family Agamidae; genus Intellagama; species Intellagama lesueurii. The sequence continues at coordinate 344,155,932 of JBAJHW010000001.1, read as the reverse complement.
TTTCCTCGAGAGGTGGTCAGCATTCCAATGCTGGAGGCATTCAAAACTGGACAGCCATCTATCAGATCTGCTTTGACTTGGAATCCTGCCTTGAGCAGGGGGTTGGACCGATAGCCTTATAGGCCCCTTCCAACTTCATGATTCTATGATTCTAGGAGAAAGCCCCAAGGTGCTGAGATGGTTCTGAACCTTACACTACCCCTGAGTGAACTGAACTCAGGTCACAGTTGTGAGAGGGTGATGTGAACCACTCCTGGGCTGGACTTACGTGGACTATGGGCATAAGACCCGGGGGGGGGGGGGTTAGGCTCAAGAGAACTGGTGATACACGGAGGTAGAGGGAAGGTTTCACCCAACATTGTATCTGTAGATTAAATAAAGGAGTCTTGTTTGGGCCATTGACCACGGACATGTCTCCTTTATGCCAGTTCCCTAGGGGCCCTTCAGCATATCCTTACACATAGAAGACCTGGGTGCAAACACACTTGAGAACCATAGTAGACCTCTAAGTAGTGGATTGTTTCAAGGGAATTAATGAATGCTGTTTCTAGCCATTTCATTCTAATTTGAAGGCAATTTAAGTTATCTTCATGTGCTCCAAAGAGTGTGTGTTCCAGCATTATTGTCTTTTCCCATAAGCCCTGCCTTCTCATAATGTGCCCAAAGTATGATAGATTCAGTTGAGTCATTTAGCTTCTAAGGCTTGATTTGATCTAGGTAAAGGTAAAGGTTCCCCTTGACATTTAGTCCAGTCGTGTCCGACTCTAGGGCGCAGTGCTCATCCCCGTTTCCAAGCCATAGAGCCAGCGTTTGTTTGAAGACAGTTTCCGTGGTCACGTGGCCAGCGTGACTAGACACGGAACACCGTTACTTTCCCACCGTGGTGGTACCTATTTATCTACTCGCATTTTTACATGCTTTTGAACTGCTAGGTTGGCAGGAGCTGGGACAAGCGACGGGAGCTCACTCCGTCGCGTGTCTTCGATCTTACGATGGCTGGTCTTCTGACCTTGCAGCACAGAGGCTTCTGCGGTTTAACCCGCAGTGCCACCACGTCCCTCTAGCATTTGATCTAGCATTTACTTATTTGTCTTTCTGGTGGTCTGTGATATCTATAAAGTTCAACACTACATTTAAATATGATTTCCCCCCTTCCTGTCTCTTCTCTTCACTGCCTAGCTTTCACATCTTTACCTAGTAATCATGAATATTATTGTGTGGATGACCTTGGCCTTGGTCTCCAACCACAAGTCCTTTCTCTTAAAAATCTTTTCTAGTTCCTTTATAGCTATCGTTCCAAGTCTCAGGGCAAATCTACACTGACCACTTGCATTGCTGTCTTCAGCAATGCAAATGGGAGTGAATCAAAAACCACATGACAGTCATGTGGCTTTGAATTGCTGTATGTGTTCCCACCAGCAGGGTTGACCATCAACTGTTCAGCGCTCTCCGGGAAACTGTGAATTCCACAGCTGGAAAGAGGCCCTCTCCATTGCTGCTGCCACCCGCCAAAACAAGGTTAGTCACAGGGGCGTGATAGGGAAGCATGGGGGCAGGGAGAACGGAGGGGGATGAGGACAAGAGGGAAAGGGGTGGAAAGGGAAAGAGGGGGCACAGGGTGAGGGTGGGAGGGCAGAGGAACAGGTGACTAAGGGGTGGGAGGGTGGTCAAGCCAGCAATCTGGCGGCAGGTGAGGTAGAAGTGCTTTTACTTTATTTTTTTAAAATTCCTGCTATCTGGTACAGCGCTATATCAGATAGCAGGAAGCTTTTAAAAAGTGGCAGGGGTGTTCACATATGTGGAATCAATTCCAAAGAATCGATTTGACATCCACCAAAAAAATTAATGGATCTCTGCCAGAGGAACAGAAAAAACCCGCTCCCTCGGCACAGTAGTCTGTGCCTGTCTGTGCTACGTGAGCACACTAAAATTGAAATCATGTTTTTTTAAAGGAGAACCCATTACAACAGTGGGGGTTTTGGTCAGTCGGATCAGGCCCTAAGTCTTCTGATTCTTGAGTTGTAGTCTTCATCAATGATTGAATCAACATCTAGTAAATCTTTAATGTTAAAATTAAAAATCTTCCTTTTTCAAATGGGTAAATGTAAATATTGGGCCTAATCCCTATCTCATCATTGGACAATCAGCTATTGTAGGGCTGTCTTTTTTCTTCAAGAACTGAGGAATACCATCACTTGACCTTAATCATCCTAAGAAAAGGGGCATTAAATCCTTTCTTTCCTTTTCTGATGGCGTCCTAGCACTCCCTGTTCCAATTTAGACTAAGTACATTAACTGCAGCTGCCGTCAGGATCTATTTATTAATTGCTTTCACAATGCCTTCAACATGGAACTGCAAGTATCCATGGAAGCTTTTGAAAGACACATAGATTATGGTTTCCGAAAGTCACACTATTGCTCGGCATATGACATGTCAGGTTACCTCTGTTTTATGTCATGAAGTATCACTGCAGTGGAGAACAACAGAATCAAAGCCGACAAGGTTAACTGTGAGCTATTTAATACTCCCTCCATCCTTTTTGGCTGTGTATCCCAAAGTGGGTTTGGAACAGTATTAGAATGTCTGTCTATATATCTGTCCATCCATGCGCCCACCCGCTCACCCACCCATCCACCCACCAATAATGCTGCTCACTCTTTTTTTTTCCAGACCCCTACTCCTGATCATTTATGATCCAAGTGTTCATGATTTAGGGTGGAAGGTGGGGATGTCATAGGGCAGGTTGATACCTGAACAAGTTTATTGCTTCTACAGGAGAACTCTGTGATGTTTACCCCACCCAAAGGTTTGTTGTTGTCATGTGACATCACACACATCTAGCTCATGGCAACCCCGTGAATTAATGAACTCCAGAAGGTCCAACCATGAATATTACTGCACAGGTCTTACAGACTCAAGGCTCTGGGTTTCTTTATTCAACCCATCTCATACTTTCCTATTGCCTTCAACTTTTCCTAGCATTATTGTCTCTTCCAGTGAGTCATGTCTTTTCAGAATAAGTCCAAATTATGATAGCCTCACTTTAGCCATTTGAGCTTCTAGTGAGTGTCCTAGCCTGATTTGATACAGAATCTCTCTATTTGTGTTCCTGGTGGCCCATAGTACAAAAGTCTCCATTTTGACTAATGGTTGAACCAAGGAATAGAAGACAGTTAACTATTTCAATGTATTCATTGTTGACATTAAAGTTACATAATTCTTTTTTAGTCATGGTTTTGCTATCTTAAAAGTCAGGGAAGCCTTTTGCCTTGGGGCCAGCATCTTCAATTGCACCATTGCTGAGGACATGAGGAAGGGCCTTTACAGTGGTAGCTCCCGGGTTGTGGAATGCCCTCTCTGAAGGCCAGGTTGGCTCCTTCCTTGCCATCTTTCTACCAGCAAGTAAAGGCCTTTCTTACAGGCTTTTAGCAACTGAATCAGATTGCTGAGAAGAGCTATCATGTAGATGATGGAGCAAGCTTGTTTTCTTTAGCTCCAGATTGACGGTGACTCTTTGTTTAGGTATACCATAGATGCGATTTATAATTCCCTTCCTCTGGGGATGTTCTGGGATTCTGCAACTTGCCCAAGGCTTCCTAAGCTGGTCCTTCTCTGGAAGGCAGAGTGGGGAATTGAACTTCTGACTAGAGATGGGCACGAACTACAGTTTGGTGGTTCGCCCTGTTTGGCGTCGTGCCTGCACAGGGGTTATGTGGACATTGCACGCTCCTTTCTCCCACCTCCTTTGCATGCTTGCCCATTCCCTGGGCAATTCCCTGCGTGCTTTCCTCCCCTTCCACCTCCAGCGGCTGCCCTCATAGGCAGTGCTGCAGGTTTCCCTGCCCGGTCTCCTCATCTCAGTGGGTGACCGTTGGAGGAGGTGGATGAGGGAAGTGTGCGCTGCGATCCGTGAGTGAGTCGTCACTCTGGGGAGGTGGGGAGGAAAGTGCACATCACCCAGGGAAGGGGTGAGTGCGCAGAGGAGGTGGGAGAGGGAAGTGTGCAGCATCCGCACAACACCTGTGTGGGTGTGGCACCGAAATGGGCCGAACCTCTGAACTGTGGTTTGTGCTCATCTCTATCCTGACCTCCACTCCACAGCCAGAGACTTAGCTTGCTGACCTAACCCAGCCAGGTTCTTGGGTCCCTACACTGGGAGGAAGGTGGCATAGAAATGAAACAAGCCAGTAGGTAAATAAGCGAACAAACAAATGAACAATTTTTCAGGGAGTTGGAGGGCTGCTGGTAAACCTAAATTAAAGGCAAGATCTAAAGGTGCAAGGTCCGTGACAAAAACCCTAAACAATTGGAGATGCCCTTTGTTCTGAAACAGCTGGAGAGGATCTTTCCTTGTTTGCTTCTGCCTGAAAAAGACTAATCATTTTTTGCTGCCCTTTGTTCTGGAATGAGTCTTCCACCGTCTAAGCAGCTAAACCTACCAGGGGAGAGAATGTATCTTAAAAAGTATCTCTTGATCCTATTACACATTTCCCTAGCGTACAAGCTCATAAACCTGCCTTGCAAATCCATTGATTTTAGCGGTACGGGAAGTTTGTGTTTATATGACTTCTTCTCTCTGCATGGAGTTCATTTCCTTACAATTTGTCCCAGCCCCTATGAAGGAGTCATTTCTCCTCCCAGACGTGAGATCCTTTTCATTTCACTTTGTGTACCCCGGTGTTTTAAAGCTTCTCTATTCCCCACTTTTCTCCCTCTGTTCTATTTTGCCCGCAGGAGCTGAATGAGGGAAATACACAGAAATTAGAGATTAAAAATGTAAATTTTATAAACAGGAAATCAAAGGTCCTAAATCCTTAGCACGGGAAAAAGCCAACAAAAAGCGTACGCGCATTTAAACCCTGTACATAAATAGAACTTCAAGGCTGAGAGTGTTAAATAATTCAGCAGTTAAGTCATAAGTGTTCTTAAACTTAAGTATAAAAATGCCCTTGACAATATTTCACAGCCATGCATTTCTTTAAAATATTTAGCATTCTCATTAAAGAGAATGACTTTATTTTATATATTAGTTACACTCTCGCGTGCTAATACGAAGGAATTGAGCAGCAAAAGACCATTCTTATGCATATAAGCGCAAGACAATTTACATATAAAGTTAGGAGACAATTCACAGCTCTTCTCCTGGCCCCCACCCTGAACTTCGCATCATCTGTTTCCACGAGGGGCATTTAAACAAATTTATGCCTTAATGTGGGATATTAATATTTCCTACCTCAACGTGTCATTTGCTAATGCCGTCCTGAAGACAGGTTCATTCAAAAGCGACGACCAAGCTCCTGTCTCTGAAAGACTTAATGAACCTTGCATATTTTGGAATGCTGAACAGTAGGAAAGGCCTATTACATATTCATAGCCGGAATGGAAGGCTTGCTTTAACTCCGAAGCTTCCTGCTCTGGTTCTCTGTAAAACATTGTCAAAAGTCACCAGAGACGTTGGCAGAAAACTGCAACTCTTGATAGCGAGATGTTCTCCGGGAAGTTTCAAGTACGAGAGCCCGTAGTCTATGGGCCCGGCGGGAATAGTTCTGACAGACAAATGGAAGGATAATACATTTCTCGACATAATGGGATGAGAAAAAAAAGAGAGAAAGGGATGCCAGAAAAGGATGGAATTAAAGTTTTGCCTTCAAGAAAATCGGAAAGTTTGCAAGACCGTTTGAATGTTATTCACATACTTTGTATCGCCATAAAAAGGTCAGCCTTTCCCCACCCTGTGCACACATATCCACAATACGGCCAATAATTCATTATGGAGCAAAGAACGCAGAGCTTTGCTTGATTTGTTTTAGAGAATCAAGTCCAGAAACTTCATAGCTAGCGGGTAGGGCTTGGGGAAATTTCAGACACCAGAATGGAGGCAGCTCCATCTCAAGGGTAGCGAAGGCAGAGAGGATGTAAAGGAATAAGCAAACATATGTAAACACATATTATCAACAGGCATATTGTTCCAGAATGTTGACTTTTTCATTAAATTCCTCTAGCTGCGCAGCAGAAGTGCAGGGATCCACAGAGCAGAATAGCTTAATGTTCCCCCAAATTAGTCCACCCCCTTTTTACTAACTGCCACTTACAGGCTTAATAACTTTAATATTGTGTTTTCTTTGGGAGTAAAGCAGGGAACAAATAATGTAATGAAGCCAGGCTACATGATCACCTACAAAGCTAGGAAGGGGAACTGCAGCTTCACCCATTCCAGGTGGCAGGCAGTGGCCAATTTCTATGGGAAAGCGTGGAAGTTCCTCGTCTCCTGTCCCTATCCAACATTACTTGTCTTTTTGCTTTCCATTGAGATGTATGGGTTGGAGTTGTTACAACCACAGATGCTGCCTCTAGTAGGTGTGGCTGGGCTGGGCTAACTGTCAATCTATCCAGCACTAACCAATTGTTTCCTCTTTCCTCTGAATTCAAAGAGAGACCCGCCTCTCTGATCAGTGCTTTTCTCTCTCTTGAATCTGTTGAGGTCTGTTGCTAAAAGCAGTCATGTTTGTCAGTTTGCTGTTTGATCTGTTAAACTGAAAGCAATGAAACCTTTTATTCTTTCTCCTACTAATATCTCAAAGTGAGTTATTGAGACTATAAGTGCCAGTTCATAAGAAAAGGGGTGGACTAATGTGAGGAACTTTAAGGGACTTGGCTCTGTGAATCCCTGCAGTTCTGCTGCATAGCTAGTTGAATTTAACCAACATTCAAAACTTTGTGACAGAAAACTCTGGTTCGCACTGAAGATACTTGATTCTTTGTAGCTCTTTCACCCCAACGGTTAGAGCAGGGGGTCAGGGAACTTTTTTACTCCTGCGGCGCAGGAGGAGGAAGGAGAGGCGGGGGCGGCTCCGGATCGCCGCCAGGCGCCGGAAGCCGGTGCGCTTCCTGCCCATCCCTGGCGCGGGTCTACTCATGAGTAAGGGCCCCCTCCGCCATGGCCAGCCCTGCCGCCTTGGCTGCCCTGCGCCGGGGAGTGAGTGCCATCGGAGGAGGCTTCGGTCTGCCTGGTAGGTGCTGCTTTTTGCTTTTTAAAAACTTCTGGGTGGGTTTTGCAGGGTGGATTTGGGCTGAGGGGGGTTATGTTTCTGTGCTGTGTTGTTGTTTGTTTTTGGTGATTATTTTTTTTTTTTTGCAGTCCCAGCTTGGGGATTGCTTGATGTTTATTTTTGGGTTTTGTTTTGTTTGGTTTTTTGCAGCCTTCGGGGCTTGCTCTGTTTATTTTTGGTTGTTGTTTTTTTTAAAGCCCCAGCGCCTTCCGATGGGGCTTTCTGTGTGCTTTATTTTTATTTTATTTTTGTATTTTTTTGAAATGCTGGAACGGATTAATCCCGTTCCCATGCATTTCAATGGGAAATGGTGCTTCGATTTACGAGCATTTCGACCTACGAACACCATTCCGGAACGGATTAAGTTCGTAAGTCGAGGCACCACTGTAGTTCAGTCATCGCATTACATTGTTTCATAGGTTTTCAGGCTTTGGACTTTACAGGGGCATCTGGATGATTTGTCCTCCCAAGAGAGTTACAGACAGCCAGGAGGAGGAGGACCAACACTGCATCACTTGCCAATCCAATGGCAATACAGTGGGACTCCTGTATTGGCTTGGAACCGATCTCCTGTGGATGCTGAAAAACGTGGATAATAGTGAACTGTATACATAGTATGGTCTCCCTCTAGTGGCCAGTTCTGGTAATTACATCATGGGAATATGTATTTCTAGTTTTTTTTCTTTTAATATTTTTAATATTTTCAGACTGCAGAAAAGTGAAATTAAAATGTATTGAGAGGAGATGGGAGGTAGAGATATAAGAACTTAACACGTCTCTTGTCTCATATGAGAGCACAAAAAAGATTTTTAAAAATTATGACTGTCTGGACGAGATGTTTTGCAATTTTAAGATCAGTTTTTCTGCAAACTGTGAAATGAGAGAAAACTACAATAGTTGCCTCTTGGTTTCATGGACTATTAGGAATTTAGAAGCATTGAATGATTTGTTCATATCTTTTGGATCAATCAACCTCTACTTTTTTTCTTGCTCTCTCTCTCTCTCTCTCTCTCTCTCTCTCTCTCTCTCTGTGTGTGTGTGTGTGTGTGTGAACCAAAGAGAGAGAAACATTTACCTTTAATAAAGGAAAAACCACTATTAATTTTATTACTACTGCTAATCCTAATCTTTATAGTTTATATTAGAGATGGGGACAAATAAAAAAAATGGCAATTCATTTTGATCCGTTATTCATCAAAGTTAACGGATCTACAAATATACAAATATTCTTCGGCGAATCGATGGATTGATCTGTCAATTCATCTGCATTTTAAACGGCTATAACACTGGCCCCCAACCACCTAGAGACATCAAGTTTGCAGGGAAGCTTCCTCAGATGCCTTTCTACAACTCCTGAAAGTTTGGTGAACATTGGATCACGGACCCCCGAGTTATATAGTCACAAAGAGGACCCCCCCAGGAAAGCTCCCCCCAGGTACTTAGAGAATCTAGAATCACCACGGAGCTTCCTATGTCTTTCCCCAACACGCCTGCCAACTTTGGTGAAGATTGGGTATTGGACATCCTAGTTATTCACCCACAAATTGGGTCCCCCAAGAGAGTTTACCACAGGGCACAGAAGCCCATTCTGCCTACCGGCTGCCGATCAGCTGATCAGAAGCCGATAGGCAGCCACCCCACACACACACAGCCAGCCACCCCAACAGCCTACCCCCACACCCCCTTCCTTTCCCTACCTTAGCCCCCACTCCACTCCCACCGACACCCCCTTACCTTAATAGCTGCCACCGAGGTCTCCATCAGGCCTCCGCAGCCATGGCGTGTAAAAAGGGAGATTGGCTGCCCTTTGCAAAGATGGCAGCTGTGGCTTCGTTTAGGGTAGGGAAGCTGCAGCTGCCATCTTTGCAAAGGGCAGCCAGTCTCCATTTTTACATGCGTGGCTGCGAGGCCAGAAGACCTCGGCAGCAGCGATTAAGGTAAAAGGGTGTCAGTGGGGGTGGGGTGGCATGGGGCCTAAGGTAGGGAAAGGAAGGGGGTGGGGGTAGGCTGTGGTATTGGGTGGCTGTGTGGGGTGGTGGCTGCCTTTCTGCTGCCGATCAGCTGATCGGCGGTCGGTAGGCAGAATGGTGTTTTTTTTAATACGAAGAACGAATAAAAATGGGTAAATATTCATCCCTTCGTATTCGTGGGGGTCTCTGGAACCCACAAATATGGATCGACGAATATTTAACGAATCGGCTATATTCGTCAGAAAATCCGATCCGTTTTTATATTCATCCCCATCTGTAGTTTATATTAAATAATTATCACATGATAACTAGAAAATATTATTAACATGCATTGGCCAAGATCTTGTTTATTTTTCACTGCATCCATAATGGTACATTTCCCGTGCCCTTCCTCATTCCTTGCTATCTGCACAAGGGGTTTCCATCATCCCCCTGTGGAAGCAGAAACCTCGATAGCTTTGAAAGACATGATGTCCATTCAGTGGCCCCTTCCTTCCTTCTCTATTCGGCACTGGTTAAGCCTCACCAAGAATTCTGTGTCCAGTTATGGACACCACACTTGAAGAAGGATGCCAACAAACTGGAGTGAGTTCAGAGGAGGGCAACAAGGATGATCAGGGGACTGGAAACCAAGCCTTAGAAGAAAAGACTGAAGGAACTGGGCCTGTTTAGCCTTGAGATAAGGAGACTGAGTGGAAATACGATAGCAGTTTTCAAATATTTGAAAGGTAGTCATACAGAGGAAGGACAGGATCTGTTCTCAGTTATCCCAGAGTGGAGCTAACGTAATAATGGGCTCAAGCTACAGGAAGGCAGATTTTGGCTGAATATCAGGAAAAACTTCTCAACTGTTAGAGTAGTATGACAATGAAACTAGTGGCCTCAGGAGGTGGTGAGTGCTCCAATCTTGGAGGCATTGAAGAGAAAATTAGACAACCATCTGTCAGATCTGCTTTGATTTGGATTCCTGCATTAGCAGGGGGTTGGACCTGATGGCTTTCTAGGCCCCTTCCAACTCAGTTATTCCATGAATCTATGATTCTAGGTCCACCTTGCAAAACTGTAAGGGGGAAAGCCCACAGAAGCACTGCACCCATGCTGATGCTGTGCTCCGTGATTCTCAGCAGGATTCTGTGCATTGAAATGATTACAGGATAACCAGTATTATTTATTATCACGATACATTACACTCGTTAAAATGAGAATAAATTGTAATTTATTAATATGTAGTATTATGCATTATTTTGTGCTTTATCAAGGGATTCATAAAATGTTGGACATAGTTAATGCACGTTTCTCCATCTAAAATCTCTATAGCTTTTCTGCCTCTATGCATAAACAGGGTCTATGTAGCTCCACGTGTAGTGGTTATTCTTGCTTTGGACGTTGGTTTTTTTTTTTTTAAAGCAGGTTGGCATATTTCTCAGTGGTACATCTGGCATAATTGGATGGCATTTCCCAGGAAGTCGTCCAATGACAGCCTGCCAGCGTGCTAACAGAAGAAGTACTTGTGCTCGGTGTCAATCATTTACCACCTGACAGTTCAATCAACGTCCTCCCTGTGATGGGTTTCAGGCCCACCAGTGCCAGGGAAGGCTTCCATGCGACGTCGGAAAGAGAGCGCTCGGGGCCCCCAGTATAGAGGCTGCCAAGGGTTGCTTAGCAATGGGTTGTTTGGAGGCCTCTGCCAAGCCGCAAAGGGAGTGACATTCACACCTTTGTTGAAAAGGCTTTATTCAGTCAATTAGGAACAACAGCAAGAACACGGACTGGGGTTGCCAGAAACTCAATGTGCAGTTTCCAGTTTCCAAATAATCCCCTCTCGACTCCTCTTTTTCATCCTCAGACACAGACGTAAAGAGCGGCGCTGGAGACAGAGCAATCCAAGCGTTCTTTGGACATATACCTTTGGACATTTCCATGCCAATCCACACACAGGGATCGGCTGATTGGGCTGGATAAGGCTAGGGCTCAGGTCGTCCACGAATGGCAGAAGACTGGGAGCAGATAAAAGGAAGCCCAGCACATGGTTAAGCTGTGGAATTCACAGCCACAAAGTTACAGTGCTGCCTGCCAAGTGGGTTGGTTCTGAAGGGGAGTGGGATAGACTCAGGGAGGTCAGGGGCTGCCAGTCAAGAGGGCTGCTTATGAGTCTCGTGCTGGCTGAAGCCCTTGAGAATGGTCAGCTGAAGCCACAGACAATTCCTCTGCATCTCCAAGGCCTTCAGGCAGGAAGACCAATCTCAGAGCAAGGAGCACTGGAGGGGGAGAAAGCTTGGTGGTCATGTGAGAGATGGCTCTCTCTGTGTGTGCATGTATGTGTGCGGTTCTTGATCTCCTCCCAAACCTTCCTGGTCCTGCTTCTGTGACATCACCACCTCCGGCATCATAAAGATCTATCCCCAGTAGAGATGGGCACAAACCAGAAAAACTGTGGCTACTCACAAACTACAAACAATCACGAATCCCCCCCCCCCCCAAAGCAAACCAGTTCATGGTTTGTTTTTTGGGTTCGTGCTGGCAGGGGGCATACCTGACCTGCTGCCTGGTCCTGCTGCGTCTATACCTCCTCTTTCACCACCGTGGGCACATGGGCAGAGGTAGCCAGCCCAGCTTCCCTGCCAGGAGCCTGCCCTTGCCTCTGAAGAGGGCACCAGCCGCTCACGGTGGCGGTCGAGGAGGCAGAGGCAGCAGGACCAGGCAGCAGGGTGACATTGGTGGAATAACAGGGGCAGCAGAAAGGGGGCAGGCACGCCACCCTGTTTTGCCACTGCAAAACGAAGCACCCGGTGGAAAAAAGTTCAGTGCTTCATTTTGCCTCGGCAAACCGGGATCGCTGAATTGGATCACGAACTGAACCACGAACCAGGCCAGTTCATCGGTTTTTTCTGGTCGTAGTTTGGCTCATGCTCATCTCTAATCCCCAACTGAGAGTCTGTTAATACTGGCATATAGATCAGTATATGGATCACTGTTAGCATGGTTTGGTTCGAACCAAAGGACAGCATCCCTGCGTGTTTCCACTTAGATTGACCCATCCTTCCCCTTTAAGAGCTGTTGTGCACCTTTCTGGCACAGTGTTAGGGCATGTATTCTTTTTTGTACAATTCAGCTTATTCCTAATTAGCTTGTTGTGCAGCCTGCATGGACCATTAGCCCAGACTAGAGATGGGGAAGTGCCTGGAGTGGCTAGCTGACCGGGCAGTCCAGAGCGATTGGAAGGAAGAGCAGGGCCGGCAGCGGTGGACATGTGAGTGGATGGTCCAGCCCCAGGGGGCCGGACCCTCATTAACTCCAGCTGTGCAGGGCTATTTGTATTCGTATACAAATACGAATACCCCCATCTCTAGCCCAGACCCAAATGGTATGGTGGGCAGTGTTAACTGAGGAGACAAAGAAATCTGAAACAAAGGGGATGCTGCTCACCAATACTAGTTGCCACTTCTCTTTCCTAGCCTGTTGTCTTCCTGTGTTGGTGGGGACACCATCATCATCACTGAATTAAAAATCAACAGCCGATGGCACTTCTTCTCTAGGCCACACTGTTCCTTCCTAGCACCCTCTTCTTCTTTAGACCAGTCCAGAATCTGAGTGGTGATTTACACTTAGAATCATAGAACAGTGAAGTTGGAAGGGGCCTAATAAGGCCACCAAGTTCAACCCCCTACTCGATGTGGGAATACAATCCAAAGGATATCTGCCAGGTGGTTGCCTAAGTTTCTCTTGAATGCTTCCAGTGTTGGAGCACTCACCACCTCTTGAGGTAATTGGTTCCAGTGTCGTACTGCTCTAACAGTTAGGAAGTTTTTCCTGATATTCAATTGAAATCTGGCTTCCTGTAACGTGAGCCCATTGTTGCATGTCCTGCACTCTGGGATGGTTGAGAACAGATCCTGCCCCTCCTTTGTGTGACAGCCTTTCAAGTATTTGAACAGTGTTATCATATCACCCCTCTGTCTTCTTTTCTCTTGTGTAAGATGAATCATGTAAGCTGTAGCATCAAATTGCAACTTGTTAATAAGATGCTGGTTGTGTTCCTGGGTGTGTGTCTGATGGGACAATTGGCCACATGGCCAGGAATGCAACCAACACATTGTCAATGAGCAGAAATTCACCGCCATCACTTACGAAAATTGCCAGTAGTTCTGGCCATTGCTTCCTTCCAAATCCTAACTGCCAAAGCTCCCACTAGTAATCATCCATGTCCCTCTTCATCTGGGTGGATCCACAATTGACTGGGAGTTTCAGTGCTCAAATGTAACTTTTCCAAGTTCCAGCCTTTCCATGCTCCAGCCAGATAACTTGCCTTGAGCTTTATCACGGAAGAAAGATGGAATGAAAATGGAATTAATTTCACCCACTTGCTGCTTTCGGCTTACTTACATACACGCGGTGTAGAACCAAAGACAGGTTGCTCCAGAGATGTCAAACTTCTGATATCCACTTTCAACAGAATTCCATGGAGAAGGGACAGCAAATTCCATCTGTGCTTCTGAGCCCGGCCTTGCTAATTGGCATTACCTTGAATTCCCAGCTCCCTTCAAAGGCACGGACCTCAGGAATTTTAAAGTCATTATGTGGGTGAGGGACTCATCAAAATAAATCCTTCAGGTCTGGAAGTGGCAGAGGGGGAAATAGCTGGAAGAGGAGGAAGAGGAGGAGGAAGAGGAGAAGAAATTGAGATGGAGCAAGGCTCCCAGGGAAAAGGTCAGCCACGTCGTTGGGTGCCTCTGCTGTGAACTTTAAGCATCACATAAAATAAATTTAGAGCAGTTTAATTTAACAGCCCTGATTAGTGATGATGGGCTTCTCATAGGAGTCTTTCCCATTGTTCGTAAGGTAAAGAAAGTGGGTGGAGGGGAAGAGATTCCAACCGCAGCAGAAGGCTGAACCTGTAGTTGAACCTGTAGTTCCACCCAAGAAGTAATTCTGCTTCCAGCACACTCCTTTTACCTTTTCCCATTAATGTTTCCAACAAATAACTAGCTATAAACAATATACGGGAACCGTAACTTGCAATCAGTCCCTCTTCTCAGCAACGACATCATATTATGATTGCAAATAAATGTGGGACAACCTCACACCTTTTGTAGTGTAACTGTAAATTTTTAAAAAAATTTACACAGAGATGGAACTAGATATTTTGGTTCCCGATTCAAGTGACACCATTTCCCACGCATGTGGTCCTGGGACATAGATGTGCGTTCCCAACCAAGGAAAAAAGAAATAGAATGTGGTGGCCCATCATAAGAAAGTATCTGCTTTGCTAAAAAGTGAATGGGGTGAGAGACATCCAGTTTTTTCCCCCTAACTCACACCAGCAGATTCACCTCTAGGTTTTGGCACAAACCCCTAACTTTTAGTGCCCTGGGCAAAGCTTCCGTTGCATTGCCCTACTTATAGCCCTGCTTTGATAGTTGTGTGGATGTGACATCAATAAATGGCAGAGGAAGAACTATAGAATCAAAGAATAATGGAGATGGAAAGGGCCTATAAGGCCATCAAGTCCAACCCCCTGCTCAATGCAGGAATCCAAATCAAAGCAGATCTGATGGATAGTTGTCGAATTTTCTCTCAAATGCCTCCAGAGTTGGAGCGCTCACCACCTCCCAAGGTAATTGATTCCATTGTCTTACTGCTCTAACATCAACCAGTGGTAACTCTAACTGTGTATTCTGCTTCTGCCTTGTGCTTTGTTGTAGGCGAAGATCCAAGGATGAGATGGATGGATGGATGGATGGATGGATGGATGGATGGATGGATGGATGGATGGATGGATGGATGGATGGAATTGCAAGTTTTGTACTACAGACCCTGCAGATTTTTTTAAAAAGTAACAATCTAAATGCCTTTTGAGAATTGGGAGACTAAACATTTTCCAGAATAGTAATGAACTAACAGTTTTTATGTTAATCTCAACAGGATTAGACCCAATGAAAGCTTTGTGAGTCAATGGCCAAAACCCTGTTGTTTAGTGTAAGAAGTTGTGCTAGAGTCGTGTCATTGAATCAATGGGGATTTAGGGAGTCAACTCCTCTGGAAGTTCCATTGATCCAAATGGACCTGATCTAATCGCCACTAAATCACACTAAGCAAGCCCATTTGAACCAATGGAACTTCTGGATGAGTTGACTCGCTAAATCCCCATTGATTCAATGTGCCTAACTCTAGTATGATTTACTGCACTAAGCAACAAGAATCTCGGCCAGGGATTATGTGAATTATATTGATTCCAAGTAGGGATTAACGACTGGGCTAATTAGTGTGGCTCCTGACTTTTTGCAGAACTCTGATTTAAACTGCTAGAAGTCTGTGTCAAATTTGTCTAAAATCACTGTTTTCTGTCCCAACGGCAAGAAACCAAGGGCAACAGGGAAAACAATAACTTAAATGTGAAAATCTGGTGGGGTTTTTTCCCCCCCCCTGCATTGTTTTTTCTTTGCAGCCTTGCGGTGGCATCAACATGAAAAGAGTTCCATGCCACCTGTTAGGCGCCATTAAAAGAGAGGCTGTGTACTGCTAATCTGTGGTCATGAAAAGGGCATCTGCTAATGCTCTAAGGTCATTAAGATACCAGCCCTGTTTACTCAGCTCTTAAGGGTTTGAGCCGCAGTTTCAGAGAGGAAGGGATGCTTAAGCGGCTATTAGGCTGGTGCCTGCTCTATCCCCACAAACAGTCAAACAGTAAAGGTCGCTCCGCGTTTCCATCACAAAAACCTCTACTTTTCAGCATGTCTCTGACCTGGATCATTAACTGAGCCATTTACGCCAGAGCAGTGAGATGGTCTGCTGAAAATCTCAGGAGGAGTCTGAGTGTGTATCATTCTTGAAGACTAAATAATTTCAGGATAGAATCGTCTGGGGAGCAATTTAAACACTGGTTGCCCAGTGAGCTGACTACCTCGCTGCAGAGCCAGGGGTCAGGAGTTTGATTCCCTGCTAGTCATCCTGGAAGAGGAGCCAGCCTGTGTAGCCTTGGGCAAGTTGTACCGTCCCAGGGCACTTCCCCGCCCCTCAAGATGCTAGTTAAATTAATGACTGGTTGGATTGCTCAGTGGGTTAGTTGAGGGATTCGTATTTGACACCTCGGACACTGGCCTGCGGAGTTTCCCAGGGTTCTGCTTGGTCTCCTATGTTATTTAACATCTACATGAAACCACTGAGAGAGATTATCTGGAGTTTTGGGGTTTGGTGTCAGCAATATGTAGATAATCCCAACTCTATCTCTTCTTACCATCTAAATCTGAGGAAGTTGTTTCAGCTCTAGATCAGTGAAAATGTAATTCCAGCAAGACAGAGGTGCTCCTGGTCAAAAAGCAGATCAGGAAACAGGAATGTAGCCTGGGCTGGATGGGGTTACCCTTCTCCCGAAAACTCAAGGGTGAAGCTTTGGGTTTCCTCTGGATTCATCTGTGAGTCTGGACGCCCAGGTTTCAGCAGTAGCCAGGTGTGCCTTTGTACTATTAAAATAAGTGTGCCAACTGCACCTCTTTCTTGACAGGTCTGATCTGGCCATGGTGACACATGCCTGAGTCACATCCCAGCTGGATTAGTGCAACACACTCTATCGAAAGTGTCTGGAAACTTCAGTGGGTCCAAAACATAGCAGCTGGATTGCTAATTGAGGCAGGTTACAGAGACCACATAAGATCACTCTTATAGCAGTTCAAATGGCTGCCAATCTGCTCTGGAGCAGAATTTCTAGTATTGGTTCTAACCTACAAAGCCCTAAATGGCTTGAACCCAAACTATTTCGAGGACCATAACTCCCTTTATGAGCCTGCCCAGGGTTTAAGATCATCAGGAGAGGCCTCTCTCTCGGTCCCACCACCTTTACGGGTATGTTTGGTGGGGACACCGGAGAGGGCCTTCTCTGTGGCTGCTCCCAGACGTTGGAACTCCCTCCCACAGGAGGCCAGGCTGGCCCCATCTTTGCTGACCTTCCGCAAGCAGGTGATGACCTTTCTCTCTTCAGCCAAGCTTCCCCTTTGCGACTGGCTACCTGAGTGGGGCTTTTTAATGGACTGTTGTACCTTCCTGCTTTGAATGTGTTTTGGTATTGCTTATGTTTTTAGTATAGTATTCGTTTGACCCTCTTTAGTATTTGTGTACTCACTGTTGTTAGCTTTAAATGCTGTCTTTTAATGATGTAAGCCGCCTTGGGGCCTTTTTAAGGAGAAAGGCGGGATAAGAAAATGTTTTAGATAAATAAAATAGGTAACTGGCTGCAGTGCCAGAGGTTGGGAATTGGATTCCTCACTCTTGAGTCTCAGGAGAAGCAGCAGCCTGTGTAGCCTTGGGCAAGTTGTGCCATCCCAGGGTGCCCCAAAAGAAGGGATGCATTGATAACCTATTTCTTCTATACACAAGAAACCCTGAGAAGGGCTACCTTAACTTGGAATCATCTTAATGGCACATTGTTACCTTGCCGACAAAGGTCCGCATAGTCAAAGCTATGGTTTTTCCAGTAGCAATGTATGGAAGTGAGAGCTGGACCATAAAGAAGGCTGACTGCCGAAGAATTGATGCTTTTGAATTGTGGTGCTGGAGGAGACTGTTGGACTGCAAGGAGAACAAACCTATCCATTCTGAAGGAAATCAACCCTGAGTGCTCACTGGAAGGACAGATCCTGAAGCTGAGGCTCCAAGACTTTGGCCATCTCATGAGAAGAGAAGACTCCCTGGAAAGGACCCTGATGTTGGGAAAGAGTGAAGGCAAGAGGAGAAGGGGACGACAGAGGACAAGATGGTTGGACAGTGTCATCGAAGCGACCAACAGGAATTTGACCCAACTCCGGGAGGCAGTGGAAGACAGGAGGGCCTGGCGTGCTCTGGTCCATGGGGTCACGAAGAGTCGGACACGACTATACGACTAAACAACAACAACAATAAGAACTACAGAAGACTGCCAAAAAGAGAAGTGACAGACAACATCAAATCAAAGTTTTGGAACTCACAAAGGAGTGCCATCACCCTAAATTCTGAATTTCCTAGATATCAAAAATGAGAATCAGAGGGTTCAGGGTTCCTTAGCACAAGCTAATGCTATGTGGACTTGATTAAATGGGACTATCAAAGTGCTATCACCCACTATCACCACCACCCCCAGATTCAATAAAACGAGAGCATAATATTGAGAACATTTTCCCTTGCATGGCCTCTACCTCTCTCAACCTCTTTCTCCCACTTTTGTCTTATATCCTTCATTCCTCCTAATGACCACAACACTCTCATAAAAGAGGTCCCTTTTATCTCGTTCAATTAACTGACTAGCTGCAATCTGCAGCTAAACCGCACTGTGTATTTGGTGGCTGTTTGCACGACCAACATGCTCACACTACAGACTCAAAATGGGTGGTCTGAAAAGTGCAGACTTCCACTCTCTGTTTGGAAGGGACCTTGTCACCTACATTCAGAACTTAAAAAAGTTATTTTTTTCCGGATTTTTATTCTAGAATTCCCCCACCAGGCATAACTTTGACCATAGCTGGGAACTGCAATTGTAAAAAAGCAACTTTTCCCTAATTCTTTTCAGCATCAAAATATGAGAAAAGCTACTATCATTTAAAAAAAAGCCAAAAATAATCAAATGGAGAACAGAAGTTGTGGTTGTTAGGTATACAATTTTGAAACGTCACCTGGGTGAATCAGGACTGGGAATTTAAGAACAGGACTTGATGAGAGAAATACAGGCACAACCAGAACTTACCTCACTTGGCTGTTCCTGCTGCAGTGATTCAAAGCTTCATGGAGGACTCACACATTGCTTCAACAGAACAGAACAGAACAGAACCAGTGTAGTATTAGAATGCTACATAAAAAGTCAAGATTTGGATTCACATTCCTGCTTAGCCATGAAACTCAATGGACAACCGTAGTCTTCTCTCTCTCTCTCTCTCTCTCTCTCTCTCTCTCATTCTGCCTGATGTACCTCACAGGGTTGTTGTGAAAATAAGTGGGGAGGATGATGCATTTTCAATAGTTATGTGCTAGTTAGGAAAGTCTGACATCTAGTGATTGAAATGGTATTTCAAGTGTCAGGCAGACTTAAATTGACTGGAATTAATTGCTGTGTTTTTTTTTAAAAAAGCAAAATAATACCAAGACTCACACCCTAGGGCCCCCTTATTATCTGTGCCAACTTACAGAGGTCTAGTCTAGAAAGAATCTGATTTGCTAAAAAGTGAATGGGGTGAGAGACATCTGGTTTTGATTTCTTTTGATTTCTTGGCTACAATCTCCATTTGTATTGATGGCTGAACAAAATCTTTAACAATTTCAATTCCTTCATTGTCAATGTTAAAGCTGTGTAGTTCTTCCGTAGTTATGATTTTGGTCTCAACGTTCAACTGCAATCCTGCTTTGGCATTTTCTTCTTCCATTTTCCCTAACAGTTGTTTCAAGTCATTCCTCCTTTCTCCCAGTAAGATAGTGTCATCTGCAGGCATCCTTCAGTCTCAAGAGACTATGGTAACGTGCTCTGAATAGAGGTCTTGGAACAGCGTCTAGTGTGGCTGAGAAGGCCAATTCGAAAGTGACCATCCCTTCCATACTGAAGACAAATACAATCTGTCCCCTGTCCAGCTCCCTGGTTTGGCTGGTTTCGGGACTGCCTCTTTGCCTCGGCCTGCTGGACAAGTGTCTCTTCAAAATGGGAGAGGCCATGCTGCACCGCCTGCCTCCAGGCTGACCGCTCAGATGTCAAGGTTTCCCATCTGTTGAGGTCCATTCCTAAGGCCTTCAGATCCCACTTGCAGATCTCCTTGTATCACAGCTGTGGTCTCCCTCTGGGGCGATTTCCCTGCACTAATTCTCCATACAGGAGATCTTTTGGAATCCGACCATCAGCCATTCTCACGACATGCCCAAGCCAATGTAGACGTAGGTGTCATCTGAGTATCTTAAATAATGTAAATGCTTTAATTCGTGGCTGCAGAATTTGTGGCCCTTCAAATGTTAGACTCCTGTTCCCATCAGTCTGTCCAAATGGTTAGGGATACCAAGATTAGTTTTTATCTCAAGGGCCTCAGCATTCTAATCTTCTGCTTTACTTGACCTGTAACTGGGCTATTCCTGGACCAAAGATGGGTAACATTAACCATATAAATGCCATACTTCTTTAGGTGTTGTATAAGACAGGGGTCCCCAACCCTGTGGCCTTGGCAGGACCAGCCGCGGAGACAGATCTCCTGCCCTCCCCACACGCAGCCCCCTCCACATGCATGTACACCACCTCACATACATGGGCACATGGACCCCCCCCACATGCATGCACGGACGCCCTGCCCATCCACACACATATGCATGGACACCCCACCCACACACGCATGGATGCACAGATGTCCCACCCCCGCATGCATACACCTCACATACACCCCGCCCACGCATGCACGGACGCCCCCCACCCTCACGCTAAACCGGTCCGCAGTTCAAAAAAGGTTGGGGACCACTGATAAGAGACAGAGGGAGAGAGAATGACCTGAGTGAACTATAAGTAATTCAAAGATGGATTCTTGATTAAAACTGGCTCTTACTAAGGGTATGAATCTTGCATATTCTCAGTCTTGCAGAGAAACTGAGAAAAAAGGTCAGCCTTTACACCTCACAGTGAGATTTCTTTGGGCATTTCTTCCCCCCTTGAGATATCTTGTGGGAAATCTTGTGTGATTACTCAGAAGTTTTGCAATCATTTTTCTCCCCGTAGAAATGTCACGCTGTGCAGAATTACTGCAGAATGGCATTTTCCTATACAGGAGTTATCAGAAAGGGTGTGAAGGTACACAGAATCTGGTCATTTCATGCACAGAAAACTGGCTGACAATTTAAAAAAAGAAAGAAAAGAAAAGGGAAAACCAGAGTGGAGTCTCTGGAGCCTTGGTTTCCCCCCATAACTAGACATCTTGCCAATGCAGGACGAAAATCTTAGTGGGGAATCTCAGCATTGCGAGACTTGAAAAATCACCAGGATTCAAACTTGTTGCAAGTTCTTGTTATATTCCTATTCTTCAATTGTCCATTAGGATTAAAGGCAGGTCTACTGAAGTCAGAAATATAGCTACTGTCTTGACCTTACATGAAATGCTATATTGTTGAGATCACCAGGAGCGGAGTTTCCCTCAGTCTCAATAGCTTCCCAGGTTCGTTTGCAAGACGGCCTTCTCTGTGGCTTCTTCCAGACTTTGGAACTCCCTCCCACAGGAAGCCAGCCTGGCCCCATCTTTGCTGTCCTTCCTCAAGCAGGCAAAGATCTTTCTCTTCAGGCAAACTTTCCCTCAGTGACTGGCTGCCCCAGTGGGGTTTTTAAATGGACGGTTGTGCCTTCCTGCTTCGAATGTGGTTTTGGTGTTGTTTTTGTTGACCATCTTTTAATGTGGTATCTGTTTGATCCTTTTAATTATTTGTATACTTACTGTTTTTAGTTTCAAATATTATCTTTTAATGATGTAAACTGTCTTGGGTCCTTTTAAAAGAGAAAGGTGGGGTAATTTTTAAAAAAATTAAAAGCCAAAGTGTTCTGCTTATATACCACCCCATAGTGCTTAAAATTCTCTCTGAGTGGTTTACAGTTTAATTATGAAGGGTACACATTGCCCGTGTGAGCATAACAAACAAACAAACAAACAAACAAACAAACAAACAAACAAACAAACAACAACAACAACAACAACAACAACAACAACAACAACAACAACAACAACAACAACAACAACAACAACAACTGCAAATTCATACAATGAAGTTTGCATGTAGCCCGGCCAATATTTTTCCAGACCTAGTTCCCTCGGATCTAGCTTTCAGTCCTGTTTTTTTTTTTTTTTAAAGAGTGTAACAACCTAATAGGTACTTAAAATGGTCTTCACTAATTATAAACAGGCCCCTTAGCTTGTTTCATACTGGGGGGGGTGAGCAGTGGTACGGAGGTGTAGAAGATATTGGAAACCTGGGGAGAGGTGGGTTGACGAGAAGGTTGTTTTCATATCCAGAAGATAAATAATATGCACATGGCAGAACTAGGTACTTGTTAGATAATATTATTGGTTATTAAAACCCCAGATTTGGGGATGTCTGATATATTTTTCACTCAGTGTTCTCTCCCCCCATCTTTCTCCTTTTTAAGTATCTTTTCCTCTTTCTAGTTTTATGCAGTGGAAAAGAGGGACCTCTGGCCCCAGTGATACAGGAATATGTTTGGTTCTCTCCTGGAATTTTTGTTGGTTTATAACGTTCGGGTGTATACGTGTTTTGTGTGTGCGTACACAAAAAGAGTAGTAGCGGTTCATTGTGTCCTCTCTTGTTGCACTTCATGATGTCTGTGCACTGGCTACAGAGACTGTAAAACTGAGTGTGGGATGTCAGCGTGGAGACATTTTCTAACACTGGGGAGATCGTGAAAGAAGAGTGTCACAAAGCAAAGTGTTGTACGTTGGCAGTCTTCTGTATTTTGTAGATTTATTTCCGGATCTTAATATGTAAACCGCCCAGAGCGGCCTTGGCAGCCAGATGG
Source organism: Intellagama lesueurii (assembly GCA_037013535.1). NCBI lineage: Eukaryota > Metazoa > Chordata > Lepidosauria > Squamata > Agamidae > Intellagama > Intellagama lesueurii. Next base: position 344,133,408 of record JBAJHW010000001.1, on the reverse strand, counting down.
GAGGTATAGAAGTCAAATGAATGAATGAATGAATAAATAAATGAATAAATGAATGAATGAATGAATGAATGAATAAATAAATAAATAAATAAATCTTGGACCAGTTACTTTTTGGGATTTCAGCTTCTAGAATCTTCCGGTACTTTCCCTAGTAGACTATGGATCCTCTACTAAAACCAAAATGGACTGCTGAAGTTTGGATTACGTTCCAGAGTGGAGATCCTTGACTGGACTAGATCCATTGAATGAATTGGACTAGCCTAAGGACTGACTTGGCAAGGCCGCACCTGGAGTATTGAATACAGTTCTGGTCGCTGCACCTCAAAAAAGACATTGTGGAACTGAAAAAGGTGCAGAAGAGAGCAACTATAATGATGACTGGGCTGAGGCACCTCCCTTATGAGGAAAGGCAACAGTGTTTGGGGCTCTTTAGTATAAAATCATGCAGGGGATGGATAAAGTGGATGGATAAAGTGGATCCCTCTCACGCAATACCAGAACCAGGGGACATCCACTCCAACTGAGTGTTGAGAGAGTAAGAAGAGACAAAAGAAAATATTTCTTGACCTAGCGTGTTGTTAGTCTGTGGAACTCCTTGCCACAGGACGTGGTGATGGCATCTGGCCTAGATGCCTTGAAAAGGGGATTGGAAAGATTTCTGGAGGAAAAGTCCATCGCAGGTGACAAGCCATGGTGGGGATGGATAATCTCCAGGCTTAGAAGGAAGGTACCTCCAAATGCCAGATGCAGGGGAAGGGGTATCAGGAGACAGGTATCTAGTTGTCTGGTGTGCTCCCAGAGGCATCAGGTGGGGCCACTGTGATATACAGGAAGCTGGACTAGATGGGCCCTTGGCCTGATCCAGCAGGGCTCTTCTGATCTTCTTATGTTCTTATGACTTACTAGTCGTGTTCATTTAACAGGTCTGCTCTGGCTGGCACTTACAACTGGAGGCAGTTCTTAAGCTGCTTGAGTGGAATTTTGGTCAGATGCATCTGTATTTTCTTTTGTTCTGAGGTATGATTTACATCTGCCATTTTACAGAAGGTATTTATAATAAGAAATCAGATACTTTGGAACCAATGAATGACACAAAAGTTTGGGTTGAAAAATTAGCTCGCAAGAATCATGCAGAATAATGAAAATCTATCATTATGTGTCTTCCAGAGAGGGGAAAAAAGACAGTTTTGTTTAGCATTTGGGCTGGAAATGATGTACGAGTACATCGTAAAACACTTATATTAAAGAAAAGAAAAAACCTTCCCCTCTCTTTGAATCCAATATATATTTTGTACTGTCTTATCATCCAGTCATTTTACAGTGAAAGTTTAAAAAATATCCATTGCGTAGTAGTAGTCTTGGGTTTTATATCACATTGCTGATATATTCTTCTAATACTTTTATTTAAAAGGCCTATTATTCAGTGCAAGGTATCAAGCTATTCATTTTGGTATCGGAAATGGAGATGTTTCAGGCAGTATTTGTTTTTTTTTCTGTGGGTATATTTGCTTGGCTGATAATTTCGCTCATACAAGAAAAGCCCTTGTGAGTGATGGGTTTCTATCATTCATCCCACCTCTTTCCTATGTATTTATGCCAATGCTCCAGCCAAACTTTGCTTCACTGTCATGATTGTTCGAAGTCCCATCCATCCATTGTGGCAGTTGCTGGTTGCTCAAACTTCACTGGAACGCACTGAGAAGCCCAGGGGACACGTGCAGTATTTGAACAGCCGGGACTTTTGACACGGGGCAGGATACTAAGTTGGGAGATGGACCAGGCTTTTTTTTCTGGAGCACCCATGTCTCAGCTTGTCCACACAGCTAACTAGACAGCCTTTGACTCCTCAACTCTTAATTCACTTTCTGTTGATCTTACTTAGAGATGGGCACGAACTAAAAAACCGAACCAGGAACGTTCATTAAAAATCACTGGTTTGTTGGTTCAGGTTGGTTTGGGTTCTTTCTTTTTTTTTTTTTTTTACAATTTAACGAACGTCTGGGTTCGTTCCCCTCCGCCCCCTTCCCATAGCCCCTGTCGCCTCCCCACCAGGTCCTGTTGCTTCCTCTTCTTCATTTTCCACCTCCGCCACCAACTTGAGAGACAACCCTGCCTATCAGCTGATGGGTGGGCGCATGTGCATAGATCGCAGGCCCAGCTTCTGGAAGGGAAGCTTGGTTAGTCTCTCTCAAGATGGCAGTGGTGGAGGAGGAGGACGAAGAGGAAGAGGAGGCAGTGGCAGGACCAGGTAAGGAAGCAACAGAGGCAGCGGGAAGAGGGCAGGGACAGGTGGTGGGGTTGAAAATGTGCGATCCAGAGCTGCGTAGTGCCAGATTGCCCATTTGCAGCGATGGAAGAGGAGAAGGAGGATGTCAAACCAAGTAGGGAGATGATGGGGGCAGTAAGAAAGGGAAAGGGCAGGCTGTGGGGGTGAGGTTTAGGCTCCCCTTCTTGCAGGCACAAACCTTTTTTTATTTTTAAATGAAGCTGTTCATGGTTCTTTTTTTTTTAATCAGATGGTTCGTGGGTAGCCATGAACCACGAACCTCCACGAACCACCATTTGTGTGGTTCCCCATCTCTAATCTTATTTGCCTTGCATCTGTTTGACTACAGCTCCTAGAATCTCTCAGCAAGTAAGGCCAGTGGCAAAAGTTAAACATGACCAGTTGTTTCAGTCTTTCCTCATAAGATTTGGTTTCCAGTCCCCTGATTATCAAATCAAATCAAATCAGAATAGGTGACACTCTAAATCTCAAACAGAGCTTCCTGCCCCACGATGCCCTCTCTGGAGAAAGAAAAGTGGGGAGAGTGACCATAAAACTGTCCAGTCTTTTGGTTCTAGCTCTTGATAACTCATTTGACGTGGTCCCAAGGATCACCTTGTTATAGAGGAGACCACTGAGTGAGAAAAGAAAGACTTAATAAATAGTCACCTTCTTACCACAATCAACAAATGGAAATTAGTTCGTAGCTGCACTGCTACCAATGGGGATACAAAATACACCACAAAGAGGTAAATCCAGAGGAAACACAAGTTTGCATGAGGCGGCATCCTTGGGAATAAGCCGTTTGTGACCACGGGAATTCAAATCCTGGGAAAACTGAAAAGCAGAATCAAAACAAAGTGGTTCTCATATTTGAGGAGATGCCAGTTTCTTGGCTGTCTATGAGAATATCAGCAAATATTTCCTAAATAATTGCTGTTTAGCAACAGCATTAGATAGCCAATAATTCTGCGGCTGATACTGTACAATACCTGACATGTAGCAGGCAACGTCTGAACAGATTTCAGAGCTGAAAAAGATGTCAACATTTTAGAGTGTTATGTATGTAGCGTTCAGCATTTCACTTGACAAAAGACAGGCAGAAGAAAGTTAGGATTTGACAGCTTTCCAGACTTTGATCCCCCAGGCAGCATGGACGCTAACCTCGTTGTCTGAGGGTTTCTGGGAGTCCTCGCTGAAAAACACCGGTCCCTTCCACAAACAGAATTTTATGGGATAAAATTTCTGGGAGTTGCAGTCCAAGAACATCTGGAGACTCAAGGCTGAGAACCACAGCCTTCAACATGTGGGCACACACAACTGGCCATCTTCTGCTTCTCGTACATCATCGCAGGGTACATAGATGTATGAGAAGCAGAAGATGGCCAGATGGGTTGCAAAATAAGGTCATGGCTAATAGCAGTGCCTCTAAAACCATGTCTTCCGATCCTCCTTGCTTGTCCTCCCTCTTTCCTTGTAATCATCACAATCATCTTAGAACTGCAGTTCTGGAAGGGACCCTATAGATCATTGAGTCCAGAGACTTAAACCACCGAGCTATCCAGCTAGTTAATTGCTTGTATAATCTGTGCAAGTCATAAAACTCCAGCTGCTGTGTCATTTCCATATTGGGCAGACATGATTTGACCAGTAATCTCTTTTTTTTCTTAGCATAAACATCAAAGGCATGTTAAACGTAAAACCTGGAACGGATTCGCCTCCATTTGTTGTGTTATCTTCTCGCTGAGACACACCAGTTGCTGGTGAAGTTAAGAATACAATAAATTTCAATAGAGACTAACAACTTAGCAGGCTCCTGTGGACTGTAGCCCACTTCAGATGATTGTGTCTGGAAGAAGTGGGCTGCTCTTCGGCACAAGATTATGCCAAATAAAACTTGTGGAGCGTCAGAGTATGGCAGGTCTGTTTGCAACTGCATTAGATACTTACAAAAAAAAATTAAACAGGAATCTGTGAATGAATTAGCCTGCAGTTATTCCAAGTGATGGGACGCCCTGACAAAAAGCAAATAGCCAACCCACCACAAAGACCAGCCCAAAGAAGCTATTTTTTTTTTTAAAAAAGATTTACTATTCTAAAATATACTGTGTCCCGAGGGTTAAATTTCAAGAATTATTTGCTTTCATGTTGATCTTGAATGAAATTTTGGGGAGAGAAATAAAAATTAAGCCCTGTCTACCCTTCTCCTTTTCTTTTCTTTTCTTTTTTAAAATGTTGCCAAGAAATAACTGACACCGAAGTTTCAGAAGGTTAATGATAGACTCAATTGATAATGAAGATATCCCAGCCTAATTATCTTCCACCAATGAGGAAAAAGGATCAGCAGGTTTGAAGTGAATGTGTCAGGCCACATTAGATAATGTAGATATTTTTACCTTTGTAACTCCACCCCCACCCGAAAGAATCTTCTCCTTTTTAATTAAATATTCTAAGAATTAATTTCAGACAGATCAACACATGAGAGTGAAATGGTTTCCAAAATGTTGTATTTCTCCAGCAAATGTGTAATCTTAAAAGAACCACAGAGCTAATGGGGGGAAAAAAAAGAACATACATACCTCAAAAATAACAAACAAGCTAGATTATACTGGCTCATCATTACCCTAATATATCAAACAATATGAGCTTAGCTTAATTATTCCCTGTGAGATTTACGAAAACTAAGCACAACCTTCAATTTGCAGCTGCTTGGTGCCGGGAACCTGAATTATTATTTAAAGAGGGGTGGGGTTGGTGGGAGGGAAGAGAGATGAAGAGAGAGGGGGGGAAAAGTTTATTTATTGTGACCTACACTCCGTTTTTATTCATCATGGAAAATCTGTATATTCACAAATGAGGGCTATTCATCTACAAGCTGAGGCATTCTTTAGCTGTCCGGGGCTGTATCAGCTTCACTTCTTCAGCTTTTGTCTTCATCTCGAAGGCTCTTCATCCAAATTGTTCATCATCTTGATGGAGGAGCTTTATCTTGTTCCCTGTGCAGCTGCATTCCGCTTCTCCAAAGAGCTGAGATACAGGAGAGAGAGAGGAGGGGAAAAAAAAAAAAAAAAGGAAATCAGAATAGAAGAGAAACAGAAGAGGAGGGAGGGAAGGAATGGCCGGTACTCATACGAGGATAATTTGTAGTTTCTCAATAATAATAATAAAAAAGGAGGACAAGCTAATTACTGGCTTAACTAGGGCAGCCCGTGGATCCTCCATGTCAAAAGGACGAGAGTAATTATTTGCTATCAAAGCACATTCTCGTTCTGGCACAAGAGAGGAGGGCCTGGCGCAAATGGATCTTGCTAATAAACAGGGCTGAGAGGAGCATTATGTGTCTCCCTGGATGCAAGCGCATTAACAAAGTGACACGGCGCATAACTCTGAGCCTGGAGAGAAGATGAGTGTTGTGGGTGGGGGGAGTGGAGAGGAAGAATGATAATTAACCCACCCCCCCCCTCTATTCCATCTCCTCCTCACCCCTTCTCAGCCAGGCTTCCTCTCTCTCTCTCTTTTTTTTTGCCCCCTTCCTTTTCTATGGGTCTGGCAATTCGAACATGACCTGTTTGAAGGCCCAAAGCAGGCTATTAGTGACCTCTGTTCCACTGACAAGGTGGCTTACATTCTTAAAAGCCCCATCTCTGGATGTCAGCCGGGTCGCGAGAGCCAGCCAGAGTAGCTTTAAATGGTCCAGGAAACACTTCAACCTTAAAGACACCTGGAAGGTTATGACCGGTTTAATGCAGACAAATTCGTCCTAAAGAGTGTGCTTTGGAAACCAGGGACAAAAAAAAAAAAAAAAAAAAAAAAAAGTTGGCTTTATTTGATTTTACGTGTTTTGTTCCTGCCATTATCGCTCACCCCATGATTCACTCTCTCTCTCTCTTTTTTAACTTTTGAAAAGATCTATTTCCAGTGATCCGTAGAAGACAGAAAGTGGACCGTGTCCATAGATCGACACAGATTCAAATGAAATTTAAACGGAAAGGACGTTGAAATAAAGATGTGTTTGGAGTAATTTTTCATATGACCAAGCCAAGAAGCACAAGGGTAGCAAATAAATTCAGGGGTTTCTGCGTCAAATGAGGCAGCCACCAGGTGTAAAAGAACACATGGCAGGATAAGAGTTATGGCTAGCCTGTCTGAAGTAATAGAAAGTTCCTTTTGGTTCCCAAATGTGGCAATCAAACACAAATAACTGATCCATTCAAGCACATATCCAGGTCATTGCATGAAAAGTAAATTGAACAGAAGATCTTCTGTGAGGCAAGGAGGATTTCCCCAGGTCCAGAGCTATAACAAGATCAAGGCAAATGAAGAATTTGCCATAGGTGTGCAAAGCTGAAATGTTCAGAGAAAAAAATATATATCTATATGAAATTATGTAAAATATGCCTTCATTGGCTGAAATCTTGTTGCTTAGCAAAGTGACAACTTGAGTAGGCCAACTGAGTCAATGGAACGTATGGAGGAGCTGACTTTCAAAATCCCCACTGATTCAGTGGGCCCACTCCAGTACCTAAGCAACAGGATTTCAGCCATAGTTTTCCTGCTGTATCATACTGTCACCTCATTTTTACACTATCGTCTAGTAAAGCATCTAGATTCTTTTCACACGTACTACTTCTTGTATGTTTATATCTGATTTTCTTCCTACTATATGTAGAACTTTTCATTTTTCACTGTCAAAATTCACTGTGTTGGCCCAGTTTTCCAATCTGTTAAGGTCTTTTTGAGTCCTGATTTTACTTTCATAAAAAAGCAGTGGTTCCCAAGCTTGGGTTACCCAGGTGTTCTTGGACCGTGACTCCCAGAAGCCTTCAGCACCAGCTGCGCTGCCCGGGGTTTCTGGGAGTTGTAGTCCAACTGGTTACCCAAGTTTGGGAATGACTGTTCTAGAGTATTAGCTATCCCTCCCTGCTATCATCTGCGAGTTTGATGGGCATGTTCTCCACACCTTCATCCAAGTCATTTATAAAGATGTTGAATTATTTCTCTCCTTCTCATATTATACGCTTTATTCTCCCTCAAGTTTCTGGTTTGATAAAACCATAGTTTCCTGTCTCTCCAAACTTCAGCAAACAATGATTTGAGTGAGCATTCGGTATCTGGCTGTGGAGCCAGAGGATGGGAGTTCGATTCCCCACTGTGCCTCCTTGACAGGGGCTTGGTTTGATGATCCATAGGGTCCTTTCCAGCTCTATAGTTCTAAGATGACGGTGACGAAGACAATTCCAAATCCAGATTGAGCACCATTGATTGATTCTGATTAGTAATACTGTTTGGGGATTTTGCTGACTCAGAATACAATTTGGTTATCTTGATATAATGGGAACCTTGACTCGATTTGATAAGGAAGTAAGGGGCTATCGAAGCATGGGAAAAAGGAGTTCTTGAGCCAATGCTTCATGGTCTCACAACTAATTCCTTCAACCATCGCCTGAATGCCTTCTCTAAGTACACAGTGGCTGGCTGATTGATTCTAAAAGTAGGGAAGATACAGGCCTCACTTGCACACTATCTGGAGTGGAATGGTTTATTTAGTTATTTAAAATATGTGTTTGCACTGTTTTCCAATAAAATAGTCCCAAGGTAGCTACTATAGATGCTTGAAAATGTCAATAACAGCAAGTGCCACTTAAAACATCTCAAGAAAAACAGTCCCTTGCTTTCTGTAGTTGCTCCCACGGAAATCAAAATAACACCCACACCTAGGTCTGTCTGTCTGTCTGTCTACTTTAACTTATATACTGTCTCACTTAGTCACATCTACTACTCTGGGCAGCTTACAAAACAGATTGGCAAACTCCCACCCACCCCCAAACATCACCCAAATACAAACTCAAACAATATGATGAAGACCAACTCATTTATAAAAAAAAAAAAGCCCAAATTTTAAAATTAAAAGCAGGGGATATGTTCTTGAAGGCCGCTTTATAAAGTTCTGTCTTTAGTAGTTTCCTAGAAGTCAGGAGGGAGGGAGCCTGGCGCATCTCAGATGGAAGTTTATTCCACACAGTGGGGGCCACCACCAAGAAGGCCCAATTTCTCGTTGTCATCTTTTTGGCCCCTCTTGGTGTGGCCACCCTTAACACTGTGGTTTGGGAGGAGTGTGTAAAAAGGGCAGCTGTTTTCTCAGGGGAAACGTGCTTGCAATTCATCTTAGCCGTCTTTCCATTGGGCTAAGACAAATTGTATGGTGAGTTGTTATGTTGGCGATGGCTCGTTTGGTTAAGGTCTCGTGAAGGGCTAGTGTTTATTTCACCTGTAATGTACGGTCTGAAGAATTGAAGAATATTTGAGGCAGCACACAAACCATGAAGGCAGAGGTGCCCAACCATTGGTGTTGGAAGAACTGAGAAATTAGAGGCGTCTGTGTCACCCAAGGCTGCACGGAAGCAGTGTAGGGACCATGTCAGCTTCCAGATCTCGCGTAATGAGCTTTATAACAAATATGGAGGGGATTGACCAAACACCCTATAAATAAAAAAAGAAGGCGGTGGGGAGGAAAAGAACTAAGACCTTTCCAGCCTGTCATCTTGTAAAGTAATTCTAAATAGTAAACTGAAAGCAGTGATTACTGCTGTTGTTTATGCTGACATTAAGAAAGTCGTTAACCATCTTCCCACTGGATTATGTTGCTGTAACCAGTGTGGCAGTGAAAGGTGGTCGCATTATTTTTTTTTAACGATTCAACATTACATCGAAATGTCACAAGAGTGGTGACATTAAAGACCCAATACATGGGACAAGGTTTCCATCTTAATAAATGCTGCTTGCCAGGCGGATGCAACACAGAGCACACCAATGTGGCGGCTAGCAGCAGTTCTGTTATTTATTTATTAAGATGATTAACCCTTCCTGTCGTTCCAGACATGGGACTCCTGGTTTAAAGCTACAACGGTGTGATAATCTGTTATAATAGGCATCTGTCATAGAAAAAATCAGTGAAAAAATGATGCATTATTGATTATCATTACATTTATATCCCTCTCTTTTCAGACATTCAGAGCAAATGCTCCTATACATTCTATACTCCAAGCTTCTATCACATGAAAGCATTACCACCTCATTCCCTGAACTCTGAGTGTGAAATCCTCATGGGTGGGTTGGCTCACAGAGGTGGCCCTTTGTGATATCAGACAGCATGGACCCTTCAGCAACAATGGCAAAATTCTCTCTCTGTGTGTGTGTGTTGTGAGAGAGACAGACAGACAACCAAGGACTCAACGATTAACGTGAAGTGTGAATTCCAGCAGCGGCAAATCTCTAGAGCAGCTATTCTTGAGCTTTTTTTGGCCACAGCCATAAACACAATATGAAAGAAATGCAGTTAGACCTCTGTATCCACACGGGATCAGTTCTAAGCACCCCCCCTGCGGATGTCAAAATCCACGGATAATAGCAAACCCTATATATAGCATGGTCTTTGGCTCCCTCTAGTAGCCAGTCTGGTAATGACATTGTGGAAATATGTATTTCTGTTTTTTTCTTTTAAAATGTTCAGATTGCAGATAAGGGAAACCGCCTATACTGATATCGTGGATATAGGGATCCCATTGTATAGCCGAATCAGGATTGTACAAGTCACATAACAAACCTTATGGGCTGCCGTGTGAAAATTTGTTTCCAGTTTGTGGCCCTCTTCAAATGTACCAGGGCCTCCCAGAGGGCCATATAGCTCCCGTTGAGAATGGCTGCTCTAGAGCAGCGGTCCCCAACCTTTTTAGCCCCATGGACCGGCTGGAGGAGGCAGGGCACCCCCTGCGCTCGTGCGCATGCGTGAAGGAGCGTGCTCTATCTCTTGCAGGCGGGGGCATGGTTGTGCGCATGCTCAAAGGGCAGCGCAGCGCTCGTGTGGGTGCGCGCACTCTCGTGCGCATGCGCAAAAGGCGGCGTAGCGCTCGTGCGGGCGCTCACACGCAGGCGCAAACGGGCTGTGCGCGGGGGAGTGCATGCAGGGGTGGGTGGGGAGGTCTCTCTCCACGGCCCAGTCCAGCTCAGGCCACGGACCGGCACCAGGCCGCGGACCGGGGGTTGGGGACCTCTGCTCTAGAGCACATAAAACAATGATAAGATGTCTTTGTTGTTGTTTAGTCGTTAAGTCGTGTCCGACTCTTTGTGACCCCATGGACCGGAGCACGCCAGGCCCTCCTGTCTTCCACTGCCTCCTGGAGTTGGGTCAAATTCATGTTGGTAGCTTCAATGATACTGTCCAACCATCTCATCCTCTGTCATCCCCTTCTCCTCTTGCCTTCACACTTTCCCAACATCAGGGTCTTTTCCAGGGAGTCTTCTCTTCTCATGAGATGGCCAAAGTATTGGAGCCTCAGCTTCAGGATCTGTCCTTCCAGTGAACACTCAGGGTTGATTTCCTTCAAAATGGATACATCGCTACTGGAAAAACCATAGCTTTGACTATGCGGACCTTTGTCGGCAAGGTGATGTCTCTGCTTTTTAAGATGCCGTCTAGGTTTGTCATCGCTTTCCTCCCAAGAAGCAGGCGTCTTTTAATTTTAAGATGTCTTAAAATAAGATGTCTAAGTATCTCTAAATGCCATGTCCTAAAGCCATGGGAATGCATCCCAAAATCTACAGGTGTCAGGTTGGCTATCTTCTATTCCTTGAGATTTCAGTTCCAATACCCAGGACCAAAAAACTGGAGTCCCAGGGACAACAGGTCTGACCTGGCAGCCCTAGGATAGAGGTATCACTAATGGGACTAGAGATGGACATGAATCGGTTCGTCCCAGGTTGTCCTCCACCTCCTCAGCTGATCTAGCCACTCACCAGGCTCACCCTGCTTGTTTTTTCCTCCTCCTTGGCTAATCTCCCGATCACGAGCAAGAGCACATGAGTTCTCTGCCCCGCCATTTTGTCCGAGTGGGAGATCAGCCAAGAAGGCAGGGCAGGGAAGCCTGAGCTGCTGCCAGAACTGGAAGATCAGTTGAGGAGGTGCAGGAAGCTACCCCACTGGGCCTGGTGAGGGGCTGATTGAGCCAGAGGAGGTGGGGAGGGGAGAAGCAGCACTGGTGCTGCCGACTTGAGTAACTGGGACAAACCGGTTCATGCCCATCTTTAAAAGGGACACTGAAGTAGTCCAGGTAGGCCACTGAGTTTTCATAACAATTCCGAAACATCTGTTTTCCTTCAGTCCATGTGTCCTTCTGCGGCTTCCTAATGATCCCACTTGCTACAAATTACCTATCTGTGACTTTTGGGCATGGTAGTAATAGCTTCGGATACATGAACCTCCATCCAACCCTTGGTCCCAACAAGGGTAGACCCAATGACTTAATCGGCGACTTAATAAGCTACCGATAATTCAATGGCTCCACTCCAGTTCAGTTTAACTGGATTGAGGCTTCAGTATTTCTTGTAATCCTATTCTCCCCCATCTGCCAGTTTATTGTGAATGATGACTAGTACTCTATTGCTAGTCCCAAACAGAGCAGATCAATTGACTCAGTATGATTTACATAAGTGTTGACTTACCATTTAGCACTTATCCTCTTGCATAATTTTATGCCATGTAAACTGCATGATATCATCTTTTGGTGATAGGAATATTTGATTTAAATCAATTGAAAGCTTCCTGTCCCCAATTTCCTTCCTTCCTTCCTTCCTTCCTTCCTTCCTTCCTTCCTTCCTTCCTTCCTTCCTTCCTTCCTTCCTTTTCTTTTCTTTTCTTTTCTTTTCTTTTCTTTTCTTTTTTCTTTGGTTTTGAAGCCCCCTGAAGTTTACTAGGGAAATGGAAGGAGTGTTTAATAACCAAAAATTGCTGCTGCTGGGATTGGGACGAGAAATGGTGATCTGGTAGAAATGTTTGGTTGCTAAATCCTCCACCGCATCCTGTCTTGAGGTTCCTAAAGGCAACCCCTTCACAAAAGGAAGCCTGAGGGAGCCTCAGAACCTTAAAAAGGGGTAGAAGGAACCTTCAATTAATTTAAATTAAATATTCCCTTGCCAAATGATGACATAATCTGGTTCACACAGGGTAACTCTACACTAACAGGAATTCAGCTAGTGGGTCTCCACTCTAGTTGAGACTAGCAGTAAGATGCTGGCCAGTAAGATAACAGAATGCCTGTAAACAGAGAAATGTCCTTACAGTCAACTTCAGCATTACACACAGGGTTCCCAAACTTTTTGTGGGGCTGATGAGCACATTTAGGAGCTGTCGTGGGCACTATCACAAAATGGTTGTCATGGCCCTGGGGGAACCCCATTCACTCACAGAGTCATAGAATAATTGAGTTGGAAGGGGGCTATAAGGCCATCAAGTCCAACCCCTTGCTCAATGACTGAAAGATCTGGGCATGTATAGCCTTGATAAAAGAAGACTGAGGGGAGATAGGATAGCACTTTTCAAATAATTGAAAGGCTGTCCTACAGAGGAGGGGCAGGATCTGTTCTCGATCAGGGCACGTAATAATGGGCTCAAGCTACAGGAAGCCAGATTTCAGTTGAATATCAGGAAAAACTTCCTAACTGTTAGAGCAGTATGGCCATGGAACCAATGACCTCGAGAGGCGGCGAGCGCTCCAACGCTGGAGGCATTCAAGAGAAATTTGGACAACCACCTGGCAAATATCCTTTGATATGTATTCCTGCATTGAGAAGGTGGTTGGACTTGATGACCTTATAGGCCGCTTCCAACTTCATGATTCTATGATTCAAAGGAAGAGGACTGTCCAGGAAACATGGCCAGCAGACCAATGGTGTAGTGGGTAGGGCCACAGGGGCAGTTGCCATGTGCACAAAATTCATAGGGGTGCAACTTTTCAAAATGGTGATGGGTGATTAGCTGCATCAGCAGCAGTGGCAAGGGGCCCTGTTGAACTGTTGCCAACCAGTTCCTTGTGCCATCGAAAGGAAGGACTCGTGGGTGGCAAGCCCTCACCACGTTGGTTGGGCTACTCCCCTTCCCCTGGGTGCTTTCTGTTCCCGGACATTTCCTCCCTCCCATGGGCACCAATCGAGCCCCACCACCCTGCCAGACCTTCTTTCTCCTTTCAAGGCATGGTGATTTATGGGATTATTTAGGACAGGAGCCTTCCTGGTCTGGAAAGGACCCCCCGGAAGAGGTCCTGGCTGGCAGATACTCTTTCTCCGGGCTGGCCACTGTTACCTGGGCCAGGATGCTCCATCTTTGGGCAGTCCTATGGTCTCACAAGGGGCCTGGGGGGCGATGGCGGGTCTCCTGGGCTCGCTCGATGCCCAATACCCAATGGTTCACAGGTTAGGGGGTGCAATACTTGGGGGGCTGGCAACCCATGCTAAACCACTGCAGCAGACTGTCTTCTACCCCTACCTTACCATTGAGCACATTTGCTATTTAGAAAGTGGGGGAGGAGAAAGAGGAAAGGGGTAATTATTTTTGTCTGGAAACTGAGAAAAGCTGCTGAAAATGCCAGACAATCTAAGAAGGAAAGGTCAAATAAGCTGCCAAATATAGGTCGTTCCTCCTTATCTTTCCAGTCCTAAAACTCCAGGCCTAGTGCCTTGGCTGCTCCGAGCTTAGTTATGGGGGAAAAAGCAGCTTTCAGAATGTTTGCAAAGTTTCAGTCACATCCTGAGCTAAGCAACCTGAAACCTTAGGTAGTATTTCAGAGGAAACAGGGAGGACAGACCGAAAATTAACCGCAGCAGACCCTGGGCCGAAATAAGTTCCAAGAGTTATTTTTTTGAAGCAAGTGTTTTTTCTTCTTCTCTTCATTGCCTTCATTTGGACGTTCGCCTGAACTTTTTTAATAGGTTAGCGGTAGGCCAAAAAAAGAAAGGGGAGGCCAGGCTGCAAGGGAGGGAGAAAATAAAATAAAAGGAAGACAGGGAGGGGTGCAAGCTGGACTATAAGGGAAACCTTCATACGCTTTCCCCCAAAGTCGCCCAATTTGCATTTGCTTTCGAACCACAAGGTCCCAGAATGCTTTTCTTTTGGTTTCCACTTTTTCCTGCGGTTTGCTCGTTTTGTATTTTCGGCAGTAGTGCAGGCCCACAGTGTCACGGAGGAGCTGGAAATATGGCCTGGCCCACCCACCCCATTAAAATGTCAGGAAAAAGGGTAAGGTAGAATCCTTGCTTCTAACTAGGTACTTTTCTGTATGCACCTGAACATACATATTATTAGAAGTGGGTAGATTTTGTGCTTATGGACTGCAACTCTCAGAATTCCTCAGGCAACATGGACTTCTGGGAGTTGTAGTTCAAAGACAGAAATATCTATCTATCTATCTATCTATCTATCTATCTATCTATCTATCTATCTATCTATCTATCTATCAATGGAACAGCATTAAATTCAGATAGCTTCTCCCCTCAACAAATCTGCATTTGGAAATAGAAGAGTCCAGGAAAAAAGGGTCACCACCCCATCTGTTATTCTGGAAAACCGCAACGCTTAGACAGGGCCATGCAGGAGTGGCTCCATGTTTTGGGAGAGGGCTTGGTCAAGTTGAGGGCCTCCATGCTGGCAGGTGTCTGTGGTGGCAGCACGAAACAGGTATTTTTAATTTCCCCCCAGTGCTTCTGAGTTCCTGAGAGAATTGCTCTGGGGCAAAATGGGAGAGTAAAAAGGGTGCGTAAAAATGATAGGCATCGAGGTAGCATCCCTCTTGGTTCATGGAGTCCTGACAATTGCCTAACGGTGTTGGGTGCTGATCTTAGAACTGGGGTTGTGTGAATGGAAAATGCTCCATAACTGGAGTTTGGAGGAGTTACTTTTTTGAATGGTATCTCCCAGAATCCTTTAGTTATGCTGACCGGGGGATTTGGAGAGTCGTAGTCCAAACCACCACACCACCACCACCAAGTTTCCCCAGATTTGCTTAGAATCCATGCAGCACTTCACTGTGACTCTCGCAAGCTTGAGGGAAAGGATGAAACAAATTTTTACACTTCTCTTTGAGGCATAAAATGAGACACACACCACCAAGCTTTCCCTGAGCACATGACAAACCTACAGGCCTGTCGCTGTTGTCATGTGCTGTCAAGTCGCCTCCAACCCATGGCAACCCTATGAATGAGTGATCCCCAAAATGTCCTGTCCTCAACAGCCCTGCTCAGCTCTTGTAGACTCAAGTCTGTGGCTTCCTTTAGGGAGTTATCCCATCTCATATCCGGTCTTCCTCTTTTCCTGCTGCCTTCCGCCTTCCCCATCCTTATGGTCTTCTCCACAGAATCCTGCCTTCTCGTGATGTTTCCAAAGTAGGACAGCCTCAACTTCAACATTTTTGCCTCCAAAGATAGTTCAGGCTTGATTTGATCTAGGACCCATTTGTTTGTCTTTCTGGCAGTCCAGAGTGTCCACAAAACTCTCTTCCAGAACCACATTTCAAATAAATCATTCCGCCCCCCCGTCGTCGTTCTTCACTGTCCAGCTTTCACACCCATACATGGTGATCAGAAATTCAAGAGTGTGGATGATCTTGGTCTTGGTTTCCAACGACACACATTTGATGATCTATTCAAGTTCCTACAGCCTTCAATGATCGGAAGGAGGTCTCCTTCAGATCACCCTAGGAAAATGGCTGGATCAAAGACTGCAGCTTGAGCAGCTGTTTTTTCCTCCCCTTTCAACCTCTCCCCCCTTCCTCCTTCCTTCCTTTTTCCTGAGGTAACTTAACTTGGTAACTTTCTCTCTAGATGGCTGTAGCTCTCTAATGGGAAGTTGTGTAAGCGACTGAGGCCAAACGCAGGCATTAATTACAATGAAAAATCAGTTTAGGGCCGACCACAAGTAAATTGGAAGCCAGGTCCTCTAGGTAAAACAAAGAACCCGAACAGAAGCTTTAGATTTGATTACAGGGCAATATAAGAAAAATGTGCTGTATGCTGCCTATTATTAAAGCTGCTTTTGGGCTTGTGAGTTTGCCTGCCTAAGGGATTTTAATAAATATTAGTAATAGCCAGCTGGCTTTCTAGGTCTCACTTTTTGTGTGTGCGTGCATTTGTCTGGTTTCCCCCCCCCCTCTTTTTTTCTTTTTGTATAAGAAAGGATGGAAAGGTGGCTGGCAAGGGGGGGGGAACCGTACGAGACAAATCTTGCAGAACAAATTTAAGCCCCTGTAGACAAGCCGTTCAGAAGCTGTTCGATGATAGCAAAGTTTATGACGGGACCCAGTTCTTTACTGGTGGACGTTGCTGGTGGAGGAGGAGGAGGAGGAGAAGATGATGAGGAAGAAAATGCTCCTGCCAAAAAACTCCCTGGCACTGCTAGAGATCTGAAGCGAAGGGTGTAAACACTGTTATAGTGTGGGAAAGGTGGCTACACACTGTGCTTGATGGCATTAAAAAGTAACAGCTCACAATTCTCTATGCCTGGATAAAACGTTAGCTCTGTTTTGCACCGTTCGTGTGAGGTGTTCCGTCTCCGCCGCCTCCTACGTGCTTTGAAATGGCATTTTGGTAATTATTATATTTGGTATTTGTATAACTGTTCAAATCAAGAGTGTGCATGTTTGGTACTTCTGGGGGACCAGTTCTGCCCACCAGGCCTGCTGTGGACTAGTCACCTCCTGGAAAATGAAAGTGGTTGGAATTTGACTTCTGATGTACCAGCCCCCTCCCTGCCTTTTTTGATTTGGTTGGAAAAAGGCAGAAAAGAAGGTTTGAATTAAGGACAAGTTTTCTTCCTGGGGGCCTCTAGGAATGTAGTGTTTTTCCCCCAGTGATTTTTTTGAGGGGTGTTATGGGGTCCTTCAGCAGACTCACAACTGGATACTATTGAGGTTTTTACAACCTCGCATGCTGCTCATTTGTTTGACTGGGAGGGACCTTTCTGGCCTGGGTTGACTGTCTGTCTATCCAGCACTAACCAATGGTTCCTTCCCACCTCTGAACTCAAAGAAACGCCCATGTCTCTATTGAGTGCTCTTTTCTAGAGATTGGCATGAATCTGAAAAATGGGGGTTAGCCACGAACCACCACGAACCAACCGGAAAACCGAACC
The DNA here is from genome assembly GCA_037013535.1 of Intellagama lesueurii. NCBI lineage: Eukaryota > Metazoa > Chordata > Lepidosauria > Squamata > Agamidae > Intellagama > Intellagama lesueurii. The sequence goes on along the minus strand of JBAJHW010000001.1, from coordinate 344,116,189 downwards.
GTAAACTCGTTCAGTTTTTGTGCCCGGGGGGGAGGGTCCTACCTGCTCCTGTTGCACTGCCACACCTCTGCCACTCTTCCATTGTCTATGTGCCAACTGAGCCATGAGCCGAACCACGAACTAGCCTGGTTTGTGGGTTTTTCTGGTTGAAGTTCGGTTCATGCTCATCTCTATTCCTTTCCCTTTCTTTAGTTTGTCGAAAGCAGTTTTGTTAGTTTGTTGTTCACCTGTTCACAACTGTAAGTAATGAAACATTTTTTCTTTCTCCTACAAATGTCTCAGAGTAAGTTACTGAGACTTTAACTGCCAGTTAATGAGAAAGGGGTGGGCTATCTGGGGAACTTGAAGCTATCCGCCTCTGTGAATCTCTTTACTTCTACTGCATAGAAAAAGGAATTTTACCAGAAATTCAAAACTCTCCAGCAGATACTGGGGCATATGCAGCCATTTGATGCCCATTCTCATCAATCAAGTCACAGCACTTGAAAGTAATTGTTCACAAATAGAACTAGTTACTTACAATTAATTCTTTTCACAAAAACTGAAGCATAACTAAAGTCCTGTTCAGGACTTCAGAATCTGGTTGTAATAAACCAACAAGGAAGAGGGTTTGCCAGCCCCATCAGACTCTTCACTTCACATGGATAGCAAAAGTATTCAGCTGAAAATCCTGATTCTCTCCCCCGAATCAGACGGTAAGCCTCAATGTATAGAGGAGACTCAATGTTTCAGAATGCTGCTTCTCATGGGATGTAATCAAAAATGGGGTGGTGAGGGCAGTTTTAGCATGTGAACTCGACTCCAATATTAGTGCAACTGTACGTAGAAGACCTGAATAGAGTTTATATTAGATTGCAATTATAAATTAAGAAGAGTGGACCTAAATTACAAGCATCACTGTGTATGGCTTTTTCCATTCATTTATTTATTGTTATCAAAGAGACCTATCCATGTCCATTTCTTGTCTACGTGTACTTATATATGCTTTTTATTTATAAAGGGCCTTAAGTTCTTGATTCACTGCTTTTGCAATAGCAGTACCTTTGAGAAAAATGCATTGATTGACTCTCTCTTAGGCTCCATTCTGTAATGTACGTATCAGTCACATAATGTGCTGACTGGGTTGCCTCCCATCAGAAACATACAGATCTCCCAGTGGGCTGGTGTGTGAAGCAATCTCGGCAGTGCTGAATACTCTACAGGTTTTCCGGTGAGCTTGGGACCTTGGCCTCTTGGCATAGTGGAGCTCAGTCACACCACACAAGAAAGGCACAATCAGAAACAATGTGTAAACTTACTCAAAAATATCTGCTGTGGCCACATGTGCCTTCTATAAACTTTGGTTGACTGGCCAGCTGTGCCTCTACCTGCATAAGAAATGCCTAACAACAGTGGTTGACGTGCTGGTGATCTCTAAAATAGACTACTGCAATGCTTTCTATGTAGGGCTGCCCTTGAAGTCAGTAGAGAAACTTCAGCAGGTCCAAAATGAAGTGGCCAGACTGATCACAGGTACCAGAAGATACGAACATATATTCTCAGTCTTGAGACATCTTCATTGGCTCCCTATTGGTTTCCATGTTCAATTTAAGGTGCTGGTCATAACCTATAAAGCCCTGAATGGTTTAGGACCTTGATATTTGGCAGAACGTCTCTTCCACAAAATAGCTATCAATCCCACCTGCTCCTTGCAATCCTTGATATTAAGAATTGTAACGCCTAAAGAAGCCAAAAAAAAAAAATTGCAACACAAGGAACCAAATGTTCCTGCTCATGGCCTCTCTTCCCTGGAAAAAGCTTCTTCAAGAGGCACATTTGAAGAAGGCCACAGACTGGAAACAATTCTTCACACACCACCTTATAGGGTCCGTTATGTGACTGATACAATCCTGATTCAGCCTATATTTCTTTCATATGGTGTTTATGGCCGTGACCCACAAAAAGGTTAAGACTGACTACGCTAAATAACTGTTTTGAATTTTGGTTAAAATTCTCCTTCTTATACACAGCAGAGGTATAGAGACTCATGAAAGAGAATAGCTTCAAGTTCCTCAGGCAGTCCACCCCTTTCTCATTAAAAGTCTCAATACCTCACTCTGAGACATTAGTAGGAGAAAGAAAGAAAAAAAGTTTCATTACTTACAGTTGTGAACAACAAACAGCAAAAACTAACCAATGGCCGAACTGACCAGTGGCCGACTTCAACAGGCTGCCTTCAAAGAGAACACTTGGCAGATTGGTCCAGCAGTAACCAAGCCCAGAAAGGTCACTCCCAGTCAATTTCAGATTTCTGAACAACGTTTATTTTCCCAAAGCGACCCCAACGCTGGCCTGTAAATGAAGGCTGTTTTCCTGTGTTCCTTTCATTAACATTTCATTTATTTAATGAGCTCTTGAAAACAGGGGCTCAGGTCGCTGCTTTGGCTCTGGCATTTCGGCATTCAAATGCTCAAGCTTCGGATGGAGAGATTTCTCCTGTTTGGGTTTGTAACTTTTATTCCTGCAAAGATCTGCTACAGCCCGAGCTCCCTCTCTCTCGGGGTCCCAACATGGAGATTTTGTATAGTTGATTTCCAAAACAGTCTATGTGAAGTTTGCTCGTGCCGAATTTTCCATTCCTTTTTTATTTGCATGCACTTTTAAAGCTATGTGCCTGCTCGGCTGTGCGCTTGAAAACATGAAGGTTTGTTTATTTCCCTTACATATGTTCACTTTTCCTTGTAGTTGTGGGGGAAAGGCCCAGCTCATTAGCTGTGCGTTAGGGAGAAGGCTACCAAGCATTGCTTCCTGTACATTTTTACATCCCAAGATCTTATAATTATTTGATTTTCACAGGAGTGCACACATCCTTCCCTTAAAAGGAAAAAAAAAGTATTAAAGACTATTTGAGGGATAAATGGCTTAATTGATGCCATTTACAAAGATAAAGTTAAACAATGCGCCCCCCCCCCCATTTAAATGCTGACGGGCTTGCTAGCATTTGTTTGGTTTTCTTTCCAAAATTTCCTTCATACAAATAAAGTGCTAATTTCTTTTGAGTGTAGGAAACTGTTGCAGAGATTTGAATTTTTGTTTAAGTTCCTCTAGCTGCATAGCAGAAGTGCAGAACAGCTTCCCCGCAAAATATTCCCTTGTTGTTTAGTCGTTAAGTCATGTCCGACTCTTCGTGACCCCATGGACCAGAGCACGCTAGGACCTCCTGTCTTCCACTGCCTCCCGGAGTTGGGTCAAATTCATGTTGGTCGCTTCGATGACACTGTCCAGCCATCTCGTCCTCTGTCGTTCCCTTCTCCTCTTGCCTTCACACTTTCCCAACATCAGGGTCTTTTCCAGGGAGTCTTCTCTTCTCATGAGATGGCCAAAGTCTTGGAGCCTCAGCTTCAGGATCTGTCCTTCCAGTGAGCACTCAGGGTTGATTTCCTTCAGAACGGATAGGTTTGTTCTCCTTGCAGTCCAGGGGACTCTCAAGAGTCTCCTCCAGCACCACAATTCAAAAGCATCAATTCTTCGGCGGTCAGCCTTCTTTATGGTCCAGCTCTCACTTCCATACATCACTACTGGAAAAACCATAGCTTTGACTATGCAGACCTTTGTCAGCAAGGTGATGTCTCTGCTTTTTAAGATGCTGTCTAGGTTTGTCATCGCTTTCCTCCCAAGAAGCAGGCGTCTTTTAATTTCGTGGCTGCTGTCACCATCATAGAGCCCAAGAAGGTAAAATCTGTCACTGCCTCCATATCTTCCCCTTCTATTTGCCAGGAAGTGATGGGACCAGTGGCCATGATCTTAGTTTTTTTGATGTTGAGCTTCAGACCATGTTTTGCACTCTCCTCTTTCACCCTCATTAAGAGGTTCTTTAATTCCTCCTCACTTTCTGCCATCAGAGCGGTATCATCTGCATATCTGAGGTTGTTAATATTTCTTCCGGCAATCTTAATTCCGGCTTGGGATTCCATGCAACTCTGCTTTGCATACCACACCTGACTGAGGGTGGGCTGGTGGGACAGGATCCTCATGGTGGTGGCACTTAGGATCCAAAACGCCTTCCTTCCTCACTCTCTTTCAATGGAAGGCGAGGGCCATTTTTGTCTGGTTGTTGTTTAGTCGTTAAGTCGTGTCCGACTCTTCGTGACCCCATGGACCAGAGCACGCCAGGCCCTCCTGTCTTCCACTGCCTCCCGGAGTTGGGTCAAATTCATGTTGGTCGCTTCGATGACACTGTCCAACCATCTCGTCCTCTGTCGTTCCCTTCTCCTCTTGCCTTCACACTTTCCCAACATCAGGGTCTTTTCCAGGGAGTCTTCTCTTCTCATGAGATGGCCAAAGTCTTGGAGCCTCAGCTTCAGGATCTGTCCTTCCAGTGAGCACTCAGGGTTGATTTCCTTCAGAACGGATAGGTTTGTTCTCCTTGCAGTCCAGGGGACTCTCAAGAGTCTCCTCCAGCACCACAATTCAAAAACATCAATTCTTCGGCGGTCAGCCTTCTTTATGGTCCTCTTCTTTCTTATTTCTTTCTTTCTGAGACATTAGTAGGAGAAATAATAAAAATCATTTTCCATTTTTCACCTTCGAGAGCACAAAAATCATTTTCTTTCCTTAAATTGGTGAAGAGATCAAACAGAAAACGGACAGACATTGCTGCTTTCAGCAACAGACTCACTGCTTCCAACAGACTTCAACAGAGAAGAAAACATAGAGTAGAGAGGCAGGGCTCTCTGTGAATTCAAAGGCAGGGAAGGAATGATTGGTTAGTGCTAAATAGATTGACAGTCACCCAGCCCAGCAAGGTCCCTCCCAGTCATTCAAACTACAGACAGCATGTGAGGTTGTAAATAACACTTCAACAGGGTCAAAGTTCTGGTTACTCCACACTTATTATGTCTCTGTTCCGAGCCTTATGTGGAAATGCCGGGAATTGAAACTAAGCAATTTATGACAGAGAAGCAGTCTTTCTCCTTCCATCTATATCTCAGCTCACTGTCATTTATTTATTTGTTAGTTACTTAGAAAAGAATTGATCCCATCATTTGATCAGAGTGAAATCCCTGAGAATCCATGGCTAATGCTCCCTGAATCATTAGCGGGCTGAATAGGGTTTGCTTGCTACTAGTGTCACATTCTATGGGATTTCAGGGCTAAAAGTTGAAATGGGGAGAGAAGCTTGTGATCTCAAAGGTGTGTGTGGGGGTCCTTGTGAAGCTGTCGGCAAGCAAGCATTTACGGGGGACAGAATTCCTTCCGGACCACTGGAATATCAAAATACACATCAAGGAATACAGGTAAATAGGAACAGAATTTAGATAAAACCTGGTTTAATTAGATAATATAGCAATCCAGAGCCAGGGAGGCACCTTTTGATAGCCAAGGTAAAAGGTAAAGGTAAAGGTTCCCCTTGACATTGAGTCCAGTCGTGTCCGACTCTAGGGGGCGGTGCTCATCTCCGTTTCCAACCCATAGAGCTAGCGTTTGTCCGTAGACAATCTTCCGTGGTCACGTGGCCAGTGCGACTAGACACGGAACACCGTTACCTTCCCACCATGGTGGTACCTTTTATCTACTCGCATTTTTACATGCTTTCGAACCGCTAGGTTGGCGGGAGCTGGGACAAGCGATGGGGGCTCACTCCGACGCGTGGATTCGATCTTGCGACTGTAGGTCTTCTGACCTTGCAGCACAGAGGCTTCTGCAGTTTAACCCGCAGCGCCACCACGTCCCACCACCCGTAGCCAAATGGGTGCCAAAATCTGGCTACCAGTTGCAGTGCTTGTTGCCATGCCTGAGTGGTTTACCTCCAGCACCCACAAAGCACGAGAAGTTTTCCCATGCCTCATTCTGTGGGTGGCTCACCAGCAGCTCACACAGATGGCTTTTGCTTGCACTGAAGTTGTGAGGACTTGTCCAAAGAGGACAAGTCCTCACAACTTCTTGCAGCAGTGGCAGCCCGCTGCCGGCTAAGCTGTAGGTGTCACCATGGATACAAATATGTGCACCCAGTGGACTACTACCTGGTCACCTACCTTTGCTCTGCGTCCTTTGGTGCACCCATGTCCTGCAAGTATAGCACTTTTGAGTTCTGTTGGGGCTATTTGTTTACTTATGTATCTGCCGATGAACCTCGCAAACACAATTTCACGAAATGAGTTTCTTTGTTTATAAGAGACCACATGAGCAATTATTATAATAACATCAAAATGCTACGATGTATGGACACAAGAAGTAACAGGAGTTTGCTTCTAGAATTGAAAGTTAAAGAGGCCCTTTGAATTCAAATCCAGGGGGAAAAAAATATAAGATAGCTTCCTCAACAGGGTTGGGTAACCATAAAATAAAAGAATCAGCTCCACATGCACAATCTTCAAAACCGTAGAATAAAATACCAATTCAGCTGCATATACATGTATTCACTATGTGGATTCACTCCTCCAACACAAACATATAGGAATTATACTTAGACTAAGTTGGCAAGCACCTTAGCAGTCTAAATGGGAACAGCAGTTCTGGCCTCTTTCAGCTCTCCCGCTCTTTCTGATTCAAATCTCTTACTCACAGCACTGCTCTTTCTTAGTCCCACCCCTTTGGGTTGAACCAATGTTTCACAGAGGTTAAACAAGCATAGCACAGATACAAATATCTTGAGTGTGCCTAGTTTTCAGCTGAAAGATGGATACCTAAAATGTTAAACAACTTCACACACAAGAATCAAACTCTCTTTCCAGAACCACTTGTCCTGAGATTTCCCTCCCCAATTGTAGAACTGGGAAAAACACAGCAATTCTCTGGGGCTTCAGTCAGTGCCCTGGGGTTTGGTAATTCTAGTCCGGACACTTGTTGCATGTATGTTTTCCAAAAGTTGGTCTGATATGTTCTTGTCTTTGTCAAATGGCCAATGTTTCTGTTTTCATGTAGGTTTGTTACAGGTGTGCCTATAAAACAGCAATAAAAATATTTCAAAAAACAACAAAATAATTGATTATCATAATAATAATAATTAATGTGCTAAAGATGTTATTGTTTCAGGAAGCATTCAAGGGCATTCTCCCTCAAGTTTCTCTTGATATGTGTTTCCTGGAGTCTGCTATCATCTGGGGTTTTATTTTATGTATGTAGTTATTTTATTTGTTTTGCTGGGTGGTTGGGGGGCATTGTTTAATTTTATCTTTGTAAACTGCTTAAAGTAGTGTCCCACACTAAGTCAGTGATATATGAATGAATGAATGAATGAATGAATGAATGACATGTCATCCTTACTACACTAAATTGGAGAAGTGGAGGAAAACATAAAAGAATCAAATGAATGAATGAATGAATGAATGAATAAGATGTCACCCTTACTACAGTAAATTGGAGGAATGGAGGAAAACATAAAAGAATTAAGTAAATGAGTGGATGAATGAATGAATGAACAAATGGACGAACTAGAGTTAAGTGGAAATGCCCCCTTTCAAACCAGATGTGAATTCAAATTCACAATTTTTCCCTTTCCACACACAAGTTAAAATGTAGATGTTATTGCATGAGGCAACCACATACCGTCAACACAATATGACAAAGCAACAACTGCTCATTGCCGGATCTTTTTTAATGTGCAGCTGCTTGTGTGCGTGGTTTGCTCAGAGGTTGAAAATGAATCCCAGAGACCATGTGGACTATTTCCAAGCTCTGGGTTTACTTACCTGGAGAATGGGGGCAATTCCCACTAATAAATGAATGAAAGTTACAGCCAAAGCAGATACACACACTTTGGAGTGGTCTTTAAAACATCTGGCAGTCAGTGCTGGGAGAATGTCGAGAAGCTGCAATATTCTGCTTTAAACTGGGTGACGCAAATCAGCAACGTTCAGATCACTAGAGATAGGGAAATTCAAAAGCACCCCATGTTTTGGCTAAGCGTCACGGGTTTGACTAAGAAGCAGGAAAAGAAAACTCAGACACCAAGGTGAAATACATTCCAGCTCAAAAACTGAGACAACAATATGATTTTAAAGCACCAAAGAGGAAGGGAGGGTAATTAAGTTTCCAGCTTTGCAAAACTAGGAGCCCTTACACGGTCTAGCAGTGGTAAAAGAAGGAAAATAAACGACAGTGCAAAAGATCTTGTTTGCATTGGGTCCTAGATGGATGATCTTGCTTATAGGACAGATTTGCACAATCGGTTACCCCCCCCCCTCCCCAGGAAGTTAAATGCAGTTCACCAGCTATGCAAATTCTAAACCAGTGATTCTGAAAATATCTTGTCAATGGGCTGAGCCAGAATCTAGTAATAATGGTCACTGTTATTTGTTTTTTGTTTGTCTGTTTGTTTACAATATTTTAACCCGTCTTTCTCTTTAAAAAGGACCCAAGGTGGCTTATAACAATTAAAAGCTAGTATTCAAGCTAATAACAGTGAGTATGCAGTACAATACTAAAAGGATCGATGAATACAATATGAAAAAACCATAAGAAAGGCTCGGAAACATTCAAAGCAGTAAGGTACAATAATATATTAAAAAAACCCACTTGGCAGCCTATCACTGAGGGAAAGCTTGCCGGAAGAGAAAGGTCTTCGCTTGCTGGTGGACGGACAGTAAATTTGGGGCCTGCCTGGTCTCCAGTGGGAGGGAGTTCCAAAGTCTGGAAGCAGAGAGAGAGAGAAGGCTCTCTCCTGTTTCCCCACCAAAGGCGCATGTGAAGATGGCAGGACTGAGAGGAAGGCCTGTCCTAATAATCTTTTATATTTTATGCTTTTAATTGTAATTTATTGTATTGTATTTGTTTTTACTGCACTTTATGATATTTGATTTATGCCCCAATTGTTTTATTATTATTATTTTGTATATATATTATTTTGTTATTCTGTTGTTTAACTGTTGTGAACCGCCCAGAGTGACCCTGGCTGCCAGATGGGCGGTATATAAATCAAATAAATCATCATCATCATCATCTTAACACTTCAGCATAGACTCATAGAATCGTCGTAGGGTTGGAAGGGACCTTGGAGGTCTTCTAGTCCAACCCCCTGCCCAAGGCTGGAGACCTCATACCATCCCGGACAGATGGTTGTCCAATCTTTTCTTGAAAACCTCCAGCGATGGGGCACCTACAACATTGGGAGGCCAGCTGTTCCACTGCCTAATGGTTCTCACTGTCCGGAAATTCCTCCTTATTTCCAGGTTAGATCTCCCTCTGACGAGTTTCCACCCACTGGTTCTTGTCCTACCCTCAGGCGCAATGGAGAATAAATCAATGCCCTCTTCCCTGTGGCAACCCTTCAGATCTTGGAAGACTGCTCTCATGTCTCCCATCAGTCTTCTCTTCGTTAAGCAAAACAGACCTAGTTCTTTTAGTCGTTCTTCATAGGATTTAGCCTCCAGTCCCCTTATCATCTTTGCTGCTCTTCTCTGCACCCCTTCCAGGGCCTTAGTGTCTTTTTTTTCTATTGTGGTGACCAGAACTGGACACAGCACTCCAAGTGTGGCCTCACCAGTGCGGTATAGAGTGGTACTATCATTTCCCGTGATCTTTATGCTATCCCCCTGTTGATGCAGCCTAGGACTGTGTTGGCTTTCTTGGTAGCTGCAGCACACTTGAGCAGACTCATGAAGGGAAATCCTAAACAAGTTATTATTGTTTCAACATGTGTACCACCCCATAGTGCTAGAGCACTCTCTGGGATGATTTACAATATAATTATGGAAGGAATACTCGGAAACAGTGGCGGACCGATATTTTGGGGGCTCTAAGCTTGTTATGGCAGCCCCTTCACAACCAGAAATGAGCTCTGGGTAACCATTGTTATCTCCTTAAATAGGGTTGTTCCACTACAGATCATCACCATTTCTTTTTTAAAAAATGTGAGATTAAAATTGCTTCTGGGGCCCCTCCTGTATTAGGGGCCCTGAAGCTTAAGGTTCATTAGTTTCATAGTAGATCTGCCCCTGCTTGCAAATGTGGAATTAGGGCAAGATCTAGATCAGGGAACTATCACTGCCAAAATGCCCAGCCAACATGACCAATGGAGCTGCAATCCATAAAAAAAGGTAATTTCCCCAAACTCTGACCAAAAGGTATGCCCTCTGCAAAACACTGAGCACCAGCATGTTTCTTTAAAAAATAAAATAAAAAAATCAACCACTACCAAAACCTAATTTATCACTGCCATGTGCAAATACTCTCTTTTATGCAATTTTAATTTGCTTTGATTTTATTGACTTTGAACTTTATTGACCATGGCAAAAGTATTCAGCGAAATTCCTACGAAAGGGAGTGTGAAAGCCACATGTAGGCTTTGGCAGTTAAGATGCTGCATAGGGAACTAACCCGCCGATACATTTTCAAGGATTCTGTTCTTCGAAACAAAGCAACAATTGATAATAAATTTAGAAAGGTGGTAATGGGGAAGGCAATACATTTTACCTAATTTATTCTGAGAAACAGATGTATTTTCTTGCCATTATCATCAGATGAAACACTTCACAAGTAGGCTGAGGTGGTACATTTTCATGGGGGTGGGGGGAAAGATATGCACTCATATCGAACATCTTCCAGTTAGCAAAATTTAGATGTGCAGTGCAGAATGGACATTATTATTTTTACTGAGAAATATAAAGGTACTAATTACTTATAGACAAGATACTTAGCACAAACAGATAAAGCTTCAAAATGAAAAATTCTCAGTTTATGATAATTATGTTCTCTGCTTTGTTTTCAGAGACTGATAATTTGAGGCTTTAAAATCACCAGGAAGCCATTAATTGGAATTCTTCAATAAAAAATAAATTACACAGAAGTTCATGATCAGTTGTAAAAGCACAGATTGTATTATACAGTGAGCGACACTGAGTCACTATTTATAGACTTGCACAGATACATCAAATGAAGGAAAGCAAAATGCAGATCCTGAGATGGGAAGGTAGCTGTGATTTGGAGGGCCAGATTCTCAGGTGAGCAGGTATAACTGTGTTTGTCCTGATCACAATGAAAAGCACAATAGGTTGGAGCTGAACTTAGCGTACATATGTCTGCACTGTACAGTTATGATAGCTGGACCCCACTTTAAGCGCCACAGTTCCATCCTACAGAATCTTGAACTTGTCCTTTGGTGAAGCAAACTTAGAATTGTCAGCTGCCGTTCTGGGTTGCTCACGAGAGCTTTCCAGCAGAGAAACCAAAGCCCCTCAACAAACTACAGATTCGAGAACTTCATAAGGTAAAGCCATGATGGTTAAGGTGGGACCAACATTTCTATAACTGCCATGAAGATACACTCCTAGTCGTACTAAGAATCACTTTATGGAAATCCGAGGGACTCAACTTAGTCATGACTAAAGTCAGGTTAAATTCTGTCCATGCACTGTAAATATTTTTGACCCTGGATTCAACCCAGTGTTTCTAAGCTGTGATTGCCTTGTCCACAACCACTTTCAGTTGGTTTCTGAGACGGCCTTCCGAAATACTTGCACAGAAAACAAAACCAACAGATGATGGCACCTTATGTTCTCACTCCCCAACAAACTGGAGCAAGTTCAGAGGAGGGCAAGTTCAGAGGATGATCAGGGGACTGGAAACCAAGCCCTGCGAGGAAAGATAGAAGGGCCATGTTTAGACTTGGGAAAAGAAGACCGAGGGGAGATAGGATAGCAGTCTTGAAAGGTAGTCCTACAGAGGAGGGACAGGATCTGTTCTCAATTATCCGAGAGTGCAGGACACGTAACAATGGGCTCAAGCAACAGGAAGCCAGATTTAGGCTGAATATCAGGAAAAACTTCTTAACTGTTAGAGCAGTACGACAATGGAGCCAATTATCTCAGAAGGCGGTGAGGGCTCCGATGCTGGAGGCATTCAAGCAAAAATTGGACAACAATTTGTCAGATCTGCTTTGAGTGGATTCCTGCATTGAGCAGAAGGTTTGGACTTGATAGCCTTATAGCCCGCTTCCAAGTTCATGATTCTATGATTGACAACCATCAGCCAGCTGAGGTGCACGATCCATGCTGCGTACTACTGGCAACAAAGTGCTAAGAATATGAAAATCTCTCCATTTTAGTCTTGCCGCATTTATCTGGATCTCATCTGCTTTTTCTTCTCATCTTTGTTTCCACTTGGTTGTGTGGTTTTGGCTTTCTCGTTTTTGCCTGAACATTTTTGCACATTTTCTCTAATGTGTGCATTAATTTACTCACTTTACTTAATGTATGCATTGACTAGAGAGTGTTTCCATTTCCCCCACCTGCCCCGGTATGCCTTTTGGCTGTTTTTGTTTTATAAATAACACCTTGCTTGGTGCACAAGTTTTCTTTTCCTGTCCGATATGCCCTGTTAGCCTCCCAAGTGTATAAACGTTCAAAGCAAGGTATGTTTCTTCTTGCAACGGGACTTGGGAGATGAAAATCTTCTATTGTCATTGAGATTGTTCAATTAAAAATAAATCTACCCCCGAGAAGCCCTCTTCCATCTCTTATCAGCAGCTGCAAAAATGTATGGAAAAGCAGCCCCAGTGTTTCACCTTCTAATGGCTTATGGTAATGGTGTCGGGCTTCCCTTCTCTTCGGCAGTGATCCATAGCAATAATCTCTAGCAAAATGGCTTATGAACTAGCATGAGGTGAGAAGGTGATGGTGCGATGCAGCAATGGTGTGTGGTGAGGATTCCTAGCAAAGGTTTCCTGTTTAGGATCTATTAAACACTGGTTACGCCTTATTTGGAGTACTGTGTCCAGTTCTGGACACTGCACTTTAAGAAGGATTCAGACAAACTGGAACAAGTTTAGAGGAGGGCAAGAAGGATGATCAGAAGACTGGAAACCAAGCCCTAGGAGGAAAGACTGGAAGAACTGGGCAGGTTTAGCCATGAGAAAAGAAGACTGAGGGGAGACATTATACCACTCTTCAATTACCTGAAAGGCTGCCATACAGAGGAGGGGAAGGATCTGTTCTTGATCATCTCAGACTGCAGGTCATGTAATAATGGGCTCAAGTTGCAGGAAGCCAGATTTCAGCTGAATATCAAGAAAAACGTCCAAACTGTTAGAGCAGTGCGACAATGGAACCAAGTAACTTGGGAGGTGGTGAGTGCTCCAAAGCTGGAGGCATTCCAGAGAAATTTAGACAACCACCTGTCTGATCCACTTTGATTTGGATTCCTGCACTGAGCAGGGGGTTGAACTTGATTGTTTTATAGGTCCTTTCCATCTCCATTGCTTCTATGATTCTATGAACCAGCAATTGGTGGAATGAATAGTAACCAAGTTAGAATTGGGGGTCAAAGATGAACCCTCTGATTTTGTTCCTCTAAAGAAGTGGTTCCAAACTTGCCCTTGGGCCAAATTCATATTGGACCCAGACGTTCTGTTGGACAAGCCAATGTTGATGGGCTACAAGAGCCAAAATGCCTAATGTCCACCAACACACGCTAGAGCTTCTGCGTATCGAACTGTAACAGCATCAGGAGATCCATGTTTGGAAACCACTAGCCTTAGAGCAAGGTTGGGCAACCTGTGGCCTTTGGACATTATAGGACCGTATTTCCCATCATCCCTCACCGCTGGCTGAGCTGTCTAGGACTGATGAGAGTTGCAGTCCAAGAACATTGGACGGGCCAGACGTAGCTCAACAGTAGCCATTCTAGAATTGTCAGCTAGAAAAATACCCGGGAAGGTTTATTACCTGTGTGCTAATGCGACTCTTTTCGCTTAATTAGTTCAGCTCAGTGGGTGGCGAAGTCCTTAGGAAGGGGCTTTGGTTGTATACTTTCAGTTTAGAAAGTGAAAGAGACAGACAAGAAAGGAGCTTCTGTTCCCTTGGAGCAGGAATTAGGCTTTTATCACATTGATTTGCATAAGAGAATGTGAATTTAGTTGAGCAGGAGAAACAATGGAAGGATGAGCCCTTAAAATGATAGTCTGTATTTGTGCCTTTTTTTTTTTTTAAAGGGCCTTGAAGATTTTGTCTCTGGTAGGACTTGTTTTTGAGCTTCGGAGTCTTGTCAGAAGAGAAGACTTTGAAATATACAACTGTATTATTTGGTTTCTGATGCATTTGGATTAGAGAAACGTTGGGGTATTTTATTTACTGAGGGGATACCCAATGTGATGAATAACAATGTGATAGAATAACACGTTTGGGCTCACGAGGCCTGGGTTCAAATCTCCTCTCAGGCATGGAAGCTCATTGGTGATGTGCAACTGGTAACTTTCTCTGGCACCTTGTAGCATGGAACTCATACTTTTTTGGGGGTTGTATCCCAACTGGGCTGAGATTGTGTTATTTCTTGCTGTTGTTTCTCTTGTTTGGTCTAAAATGTCAAATCTTTGCACAGTTTGCTGGCTAGAACCTTGTTGAGCTTGCACAGTGCGACTAGACCATCACACGAGAGGGCCTACCCTGTGCCACCATCCATCTTCCTGTCATGCTTCTCTGATTCCTTGGGTTAGGAAAGTGGTTGCACACCTATTTGTGCAATCAAACATGGGAGGACAGCGGCCAAAAGAGGGGGGAAAGTGCTGCACAGTTGCCTTTCTGCACACAGTTTTTCCCAGTAGGATTTTGGCCATTGTGTTTGCATTTAGAAAATAGCCCCACAGAAGCAAGAGAATTACCGCACTTCCTTGGTCCAGACACGGGGACTGGCCATGGCTGGGAGGTATTCTTCTGAACTGGGGTTGCTGTCTGTCAGCTCAGTAGCAGCCAATCATTTCCCTCTCTACCTCAGATTCTTTCCCCTCTCTTTTTCCAGTCAAGAGTGTTCTATCAATCAGGGTTCAGTTAGTGTTCTGTCTGTGTTACTTATGGAGTTAGAAGTGAACAGTTAAAATGAGGTGTTCTGTCAGTTATGTAACCAGTCACTTAGTTAATAATGAAGCAAATTAACCAGTTAAGCTCAGTAATATAACAAGTTAAAAATTTTATACAATACAATAATGATGTTTGGTTTTATGTAAGAAGAACTGTGAGTAAACTGAAATATTTTATTCTTTTTCATTGCCAGTGTCTCTGAGTGAATGTATTGAGACAATAAGTGCCAGTTGAGGCAAACTAACAAATAAGGGGAGGTCTACTGAGAGGGACTTTAGCTCAATCTGCTCTGTAGCTCCCTGAACCATTTTAATCTGCTGCATAATAATAAGGAAAGTTTATTTTAAAAAAACCACACTCAATTTCCTCACACCAACTCTACCAAACACCCCAACAGATTCAACATGCTACAGCATGTTACGACCTGGCAACTCTCTCTGAACTCTGTTTCAGTTTCTTAAAAACAGGGGTTTTTTTTGTTGTTTTTTTTAAAAAACCTATGAAACTCGCTACCTCTGGTGCAATCTTGGCCTCCTGGCCTCTGCATTTCGATTTGTATCTTTGGCTTTTGGCTTTTTCAGAAAGGCACTGATGGACAAAGGGGAGGAAAAGAACTTTTGTTTTGCTTTGTTAGGATTAGTATAATCTAATGAATTCATTTAATGGTCATAATTGAGTGTGTGAGGCGGGGAGGGGGGCACTTCTGAACTGGCAGAATTAGGCATGCTCTAGTTTGTACCCTTTCCATGACCTCCAGCAAACATGTGACCCAGATAAGCAAACCTCCTGTCCACTTGCATAAACATGACGCTTTACATAAAAAAGCAAAGGGGGTAGGGGAGAGATGGAAAATCAAAAGCACTATTCATGGCGAGGGAGCGCACATATATTTAGAAAGGGAGAGAGGGAAAGAGACACGCACATTTGCTAACTGGGTATAGAAAGGAGTCGAGGAACTGTGAGAGGACCTCCTAAGGATCCTCAACTCTAGTGTGTTGTTGTGACTCAGTGTCTTCTGAGAGCTGTGGGATGTAATACAGTGAAAGGTCATTATATTTAATTAATTAATAATTTAGTTATAGGCAGGTGCTCAGTCATGTTTATTCTCCCAGCCCTCTTTATAAAATCTAGTTACAGTATGTGAGTTTGCACTTCTTCCTTCCTTCCTTCCTTCCTTCCTTCCTCCCTCCCTCCCTCCTCCTTCCTTCCTTCCTTGTTCCTTCCTTCCTTCCTCCCTCCCTCCCTCCCTCCCTCTTCCTTCCTTCCTTCCTTCCTTCCTTCCTTCTTTGATTTCACTTCCTTTCTTGGCAGACTTTCTGCCCCACGACAGGTTCCTCAAGATAAAGGAACATTATTGCTTGGGGGGAACGAGAAACTGGCTGTGAGATCCTGGGAGTGGTGGTCCAAAAAAAGACATGTTTGCTATCTCTTCCTCAAAGCAAGTGTGATCTCTGGGGGTCCCCTTTTCCTCCTCCCTCTCCTCCTTTCCTTCTGAAGGAACAGACGGAGATGTGTTTTGAGTCTTGACTCAAACAGGTAGGTTGTTCTTACCATCATAGGAGTCTAATAGTTCCCACTTAAGTTTGGCCCTGGTTTCCTCCACTGAGCCCTCTGATTCGCCACCATCCACTCTTGATAGATATCTGGTCTTCCCACAAATAGTCCAGTCTCGACAATAGGTTGGGAGTCAACACAATGTCCGAGGTATACACCTGCAAAAAGCCCCACCCCAGAAAAATCCCCCTCAGGTACCTAGAGACACCAAAGTCACAGAGAAGCTTCCCATGACCCTCCTCTACAAGCCAGCTGCTAAAGGGCACTTTCCTGGGAAGCCCTCTTTGTGGGTATATAACTCTAACCTCCAAAACCAAAATTCACCAAACTTCTGGGGCTTGTAGAGGAGGGTCAGGAGAAGCTTTCATGTGAATTTGGTATCCGTAGGTACTTGTGGGAGGGCATTTTATAGGATTGTAAAGTTTTTAAAAAATGAATTGACTAATTGATTCGTCGATTTGTCAGAAAAAATTGTAAATTCATAATTTGCGATTCATCAACCTTGACAAATCATGACTCAAAACGAATCACCATTTTTCTGATTCGTGCCCATCTCTACTAGGGACCTTCAACTGGACCCACTATCTATTCCTTCACAGCCTGTATTTCATCGCCAGAGGCAGCTCATAACAAGGACCATAGACTGAAAACACAGATGGCAGGAACATCACAGCTGTTTGTTAAACTTTAAATTGGTGGTGGTGGGGAGCTCTGGAGAACATGGTTAAACACACCTCTTAGGTCAGCAGTGGGCAAACTGTAGCTTTCTGGATTACATCTCCCATCAGCCTTGGCCAGTGGAAGCTGCTGGGAGTCGTAATCCAATAACAGATGGAGGGCTGCCCTTCGCCCCCCTCCTTAGGCGAAGTGGTTAGGGCCCCAATGTGACACCCGAAAGTGCATTCAGTTGCAGAGCCTGGAAGAGTTACTTTTTGGAGATGAAACTCAAAAAGTAACTTTCTCCAAACCTTGTAGGACAAATAGAAACTAGAGTCTCTGCTTCCACATTGCAGACGTTTAATAAGCTCTGCAAAATGTCACTCCCCCCCCATGCAGGCTTTGATTTTCAAAGTGTTGTGGTGTCTGCTAGAAAGACTACGTACAGCACAGAAACGTGAAGACTTGTTTATTGGACAGTCTGGCTGTTGAAGAGTAATTAAAGAAGGGCTGCAGGACCAACTGCCATTTTAACAGTGACACCAATAACTTTTTATGAGGGCAAGTCAAGAACTCAAGGGGTGGCGGAACTGAGTGTCTGCCCTTGTGAACCTCATCCAATCGATCATGAGAGCGAGGAAGAAAGGGGCTCAGTGGAGAAGCCGGACCAATTAGTAATCACTAGTAAAGGGATTTATCCTTCAGATATTGATGTTCTGCTTTATATCACAAGATAGAAAGTAGGGCGAGGTTCAACCAGGAATCAATTTAAGAACAGTTTTAAACATTTTTTAAAAGTGAAAAACAACAACAAACCAATGCATACTATACAACATATTTTGACAACCCCTCCCTCCCTCTTTCTCGCTCAAGAGGATGTTCTACAACTGGGGTGCCACAGTGGAAAAGGCCCTGCTCCGCATCTCCACATAACAGTTGAAATCCTGTTGCATAAATTACACCATGTAAGACTGATGACATCATCAGTAGTGTCAATTTTTCCCCTGATGGTCCGGAGGTTCCAAGGAAGTCGCTTTCATCGTTGGGAAGCCATGGGAAGCCGCAGGACAGTGGAGGGAAGTCTTTACTTATTGAAAACAGCCACTGTTGGGATGAATTTACTGGTGGAGGTGATTTTCAGTAATTAAATATTTCCCCCTCCCTTCTCACAGTCCCCAATGGCTTCCTGACCATGAAGGTCGTTCCACGGCAGCCTTGGGTCCTTTAGGAGGAAAATCTGAAATCTTTTATTGAAAGGGGGGGGGGGAATCATCACTGTTGATGAGTTCATCAGCCTTACACTGCATAACATGGTAACAGGATTTCTGCCAGTGTCATGGTGGAAATGGCCAGGGGGGCTCCTCTAGTAGATCAAAGTGTTCAGGGCAGGTCAAGCTAGGAAGAAGCTTTCCTTTAAGTCCTGAGGTCCCAGATAAACTGGGGCTTTAAATGACACGAGGCGCATTAGAGAGGTCCTAAGTCCCATGGGGAAAAAAATCTCCTAGTCTTTTCTCAATGCCCTGAACTTTTCTCAGAACCTCACGGTCGTTTTGCCTGATGTGGAAACTCCCACAATCACTTTCTGCTAACTTTGGGTGCCAACTCAAACATTGGCAGGAGCTGGTTTTGAAAGCCTGGGATGTGACAAGCAAACAGCCGCATGGCTGTTGTCTACAAACCTTCGTTTGAAGGTGCCACCAGAATCTGTGCTGGTTTTCTTGCTACAATAGACTAGCGTATAATCCCCCTCTGGAAGATGACAAACCTGAGGTGACCCTCCAAGGGCAGAAATCAATGAGACACCCATGGCCATTAGACCTGATCTCACTCATGGTTCCATGGAAGAGTAAAGAACACCATTTTAGGTTTTATACTTCGAATGACTTGCTATCGCCAGCACAAGAATTCAGATGAAACAGTATGAATAAATGATTCCCTCTCAAGACTTAAAAATCAACCACTTCTGGGAGCAGGAAATAAACTTTTGGCTCCTATTAATCCTCATCTAAGTTAAAAAAAATATTGCTGGATATTTTCATGAACTAGGTCAGGTGGCCATGGTATATAAAGTGTGATCTGACACCGTGTGGAGATTATTTCTGTCATTGTCTGTTGGTACCTCATAAATATCCCCTTCTCTTTGCTCTCTTAAATTGTGGTTAGAACAGAAGAATGTAGCTATATGCATCAAGGATTAACCTTTCATTACCCATCATCCTTATCAAGATGGATTCCACACCTTATCTCGGTCGCCCAAACCCATTGGTTTGCAAGGGTTGGTCACCAAATGCTCCCATATGGAAAATAAGCCAGAAGGATGTTCTTTCCCCTTTCTCTCCCATAAGGGTAAACTACAATGTATATGCAGATGTTGAGGGGAAGAAACATAAAATCAGAGTGAGAGAGAGAGGTGGCTTTTCCAGAAAGTGTCAGTAGCATTAATGTCAAAAGCAAAGCTCCCATCTGTGACAACCCCACAGACCTTTCAATGGAAAATTGCACTCAGCCACCTTTTAAAGTATGAGATGTTAATTCAGGGATTTGCAGTTTTTGAACTGGAGGGCTGCATTTCTGGGCAGAATTTGGTTTAATTTCCTGGCATGGCGAAAAGGGGAAAAAAGAAAGGAGAAGAAAAGAAAAAGGCATCAGAAACACAACTGCCTACAGCCAACTGTCAACAAAAATCAGCGCTAATAGCAGGCAGCCTGTCACTGATTTATGTCGTGATGTGGTAATCTTCTCAGTTTAGCCGGATATTCCTCCCCCCTCTCACAAAAATTGCCGAAAGTCTCACTAAACGTTTCATGAATGTTGGGAGGTGCTATTAGGATGGTAATGGGGCCATATTAAAGAAGTATTCAGTAGTTCAAAGTGTCAGTTAAAGAGATGGGGAAAATGGAAAGAGATATATATGGGCCTTTCAGAGTATCTGTAAACTCTTTCCTATTTTCAGGGCGGCTTAAGGTTTGAAGAAGATGACAGATTGAGTTCCAGCCATGAAACATACTCTTTTAAGAGTGGAAGATGGGGGAAAATGTGCTAAAATGATTATGTGCCCTCTTTTCCCCCTATTTCTCTCTCTGTTGAAAAGAGTATTTTTATTTATTGGTTTGAATGAGGACACATATGTTTTCGACTCTTTTCTGCGTTCAAATTCATAAGATGATTTGCTTAGGAGGGAACTTGCAAACTCACTTTGAATTTAGCTTGAGGTGCAGTCTGATGTTAACCTCGGAATGGACATCTGATGTGAGCCAAGCCATGTGTGATTAACCTGGTTTGCTCTATTGCAGGAGTCTCCAAACTTTGCAAAGTGAGGGCCACAGCATAGATTTTCCAGATTTTTGAGGGCTGAAGGAAGATGTGCGCGTGCATCCGCCTGCCAGCCTGCCTGCACGCACACACAAAGGAATTTCTTCAGAGTTGTGTGCCTCAACAATGGAACTTGCAAATTAAGTCTCTGTTAACTTCCAATGACCTACCACAAATCAAACATGTTAAATACAAAATTTATAGGTGCAGAAAAATAGCGTGCTCTTTTCACCATTTGAGACAGCATATTTTTTAAACAACGTCTAAGTGTATCATCATAATTTGATCCATAGTTCAGGTAGTTTTGGACTATGATTAATTACCTGGAAATCCCATGGAAATCTTTAAAGTTTTTGACTCCAGAAAATTAATTGCATTAATTAATTAATTGCAGGGAATACACAATCTTCTTACTGTCGAGTTCAACCCTATGATTGTTTTATTTTCAGGCTGAGCAGTTCGTCCTTTAGTTTCCTTGAAAGCAGAATAGCACAATTAAAAAAAAAACTTTTATTTTTTTGGTAGAATTAAAGAGGAACCAGCCTTCTTGGGTCAAGGGTGAGGAATTCTTTCCATTTGATGGTCAAATTGGATTTGAAAGATGTTCTTGGACACTGTTCCTCTCTCAGCTGTCAATAGAAGAGAAAATGATGAAACTGAGGCTGCCATCCTTTGGCACATGGAGAGAAGATAATGCTTACTGGAAAAAGAGAATAAAAGGAAAAGCTAGGAAAAGTTAATGGCAGCAGGAAAAGAGGAAGACCACATACGAGATGGATTGACTCAATAAAGGAAGCCAGAGATTTGAGTTTGCAAGAGCAAACTCAACGATAGGACATTTCGGAGGTTGCTCATGATGACACATAACAACAACAACAACATTTTGGGAACTATATTCAAGTAAAGTGTGACATCAAAGAACCAAAAAGGTGTCTTTAGGAGAGGCATTTTGACCTTTGTGTGTGTGTGAGAGTGTGTGTGTGTGTGTGGAACACAAACAAAAGACTTGGAATACTATCCAATGAAGGTCTTCCGGGGAAGTGTCATGGCCATCAGGGGAACGCTTCTGAGTGGGATCCCAGGAAGGCTGGTATTCCACTTCTGGGAAACAGGTTGATGGTTCAGTTCTTCTCCCAGTTCATTATGGAGACGGGGCGGAAAAGTGTAATATCATGGATAACATGCTTTTGGCTGCCAGATGCTAGGGATTAGCAACAAGAGACAGATCTTTCTACCTCCCTGCTTTAATAACTGCTTGGCGGTTTCAGCAGAAGGTCTGGCTGAACCAGAACAATGTTTCATTTGATCCTCCATGACGCTTTCTCTCATGAAATATTAAGCAACCCTATCGTATCATCATAACAAGATGCAAAAATTCTGCCATCATGAACGGGCCTAGAGAAGAGATGGCCATATTTTGCTGAGGGACCAATCTTCCTGAGGTGCAAACGTTACCACAGGATGCTGCCTGTAGAAGCGAAAGCAGCGCTGCAGCCGAGCCCAGAAGTGGGAATTCAACACGCTCCAAGTTGCAATTATGAAGCAACAGAATTTATTGGGCATAGAAAATACTGTCACTAAACAGCTCAACTGTCCTCACGAGTCCTTTCTGGGCTTCCAAACATGCCGTCGCAGGCAGACAATTTTCTTTTTTTCTTTCAGGCTTTTATTAAAAACCAATTCGGGCAAATGCCACCGGTCTAGTCAGCAAGAAAACCTGTGGAGCTGAAGCTCCATAACTCCCCAAGAGGTTCCTGGATGACATTTTAAGGTGTTAATAGCATGACAAAATGGTACATTTCAACACTCTGTAGCAAAAACAGGGGGGGGGGGGAATAAAGGACCCCTCTGAAGAGTTGGAGAATCATGTGATGGAGCTCTCACCAGGAAACGCACCACTGCGTGCCGAAAAGGAAGAGTCTCATAGCTGACTGTTTTCTTTTATACACATCTATAGCATTCTCGGCACAAGGAAAAATGCAAAGCCAAAGAGAAAAAAACAGGAGCTTTGTGGTGCGGTGGTTACACTGCAGGACTGCCGTCAAGACTCTGCTCATGACCTACGTTTGACCCCAGGTTCAAAGCCGGCTTGAGGTTGACTCTGCTTTCCATCCTTTTGTGGTCTATTAATTGAACACCTAGCTCACTGGGGGTGGGGTAATGTGCAGCCTGCATAATTAAACTGTAAACGGCCCAGAGAGAGTTGTACGCTGTGCGAGAGTGTATAAGCAGCACACTTTGCTACTTTGCTAAAAAGCTCTAGTTTATTTTTCTTCATTTTTCATTCTTGCTTTCAGTTTTCCGGGCCTTGTCCTCACGTGCGACAAGGAGAAGCCACCAATGTTTCCCCTTCCCCAGAATAGGCCACCCCTTATTGTCTCATCAACTGGCACTTACAGTCTCAATAACTTACTCTGAGACATTGTAAGAGAAAGAATAAAAAAGTTCCATTTGCTTATAGCTGAGTAGATCAAAACAGTTTACTGTACAAAAACATTACTGTCTATAGCACAGACTCTTGCAAACTACACACACATCACTAAATGCACACTAACTTCCAGCAGACTAAAAAGATGGGGGCGGAAAAATCTCTTAAGCAGAGAGGCCTGGCTCTCTTTTGAAATCAGAAGGGGGCACACAATGGGTTACTGCTAGGTTAATTGACAGTCACCCCCCGCTCAGAAAGTTCCCTCTTAGCCAAACCCATTCAAAACAACATACAAGGTTGACAGAACTCCAACAACATATCGTCGTTGAGGAGAGCTTCGGTGCCTACACATGAATCTTGTTGTTTAGTCGTTAAGTCGTGTCCGACTCTTCGTGACCCCATGGACCAGAGCACGCCAGGCCCTTCTGTCTTCCACTGCCTCCCAGAGTTTGGTCAAATTCATGTTGGTAGCTTCGATGACACCGTCCAACCATCTCGTCCTCTGTCGTCCCCTTCTCCTCTTGCCTTCACACTTTCCCAACATCAGGGTCTTTTCCAGGGAGTCTTCTCTTCTCATGAGATGGCCAAAGTCTTGGAGCCTCAGCTTCAGGATCTGTCCTTCCAGTGAGGGTTGATTTCCTTCAGAATGGATAGGTTTGTTCTCCTTGCAGTCCAGGGGACTCTCAAGAGTCTCCTCCAGCACCACAATTCAAAAGCATCAATTCTTCGGCGGTCAGCCTTCTTTATGGTCCAGCTCTCACTTCCATACATCGCTACTGGAAAAACCATAGCTTTGACTATGCGGACTTTTGTCGGCAAGGTGATGTCTCTGCTTTTTAAGATGCTGTCTAGGTTTGTCATCACTTTCCTCCCAAGAAGCAGCCGTCTTTTAATTTCGTGGCTGCTGTCCCCATCTGCAGTGATCATGGAGCCCAAGAAAGTAACATCTGTCACTAACTCCATATCTTCCCCTTCTATTTGTCTGTCTTGGGTGTCCCTGCACGGCATAGCCCACACATGAATTTACACAACTGTAAATGTGTACGAGGCTAATGGGTGGCCTTCTCCCTTCTACATTTCTTAAGAGGAATCTGTTCCTTGTGCTCAGCAAACATCCATATCCCCCAGGCAGATGATGTCCCATCTACCTTTGGTACGTATGTGTGCAAGCATGTAGATCTATGAAATACGGCTGATACGGTCCATTGGAAGGCGAACCTCCATCGGAAATGGCAAAATCGTAATATGCCGAGGCCAGCGGGCTGTGATGTTCTTTGCATACCTATTTTTCTCCCTTGACCTATGCCATTCTCCTGCATATATTGACAATGGAAGAAGGGAGATGAGGTGCGGGGGGAGACAGAGGGTTGAGGACAAGCTTCGTCTTACACCGAAACTCAATGTCCTTTTCTGCCAGAGGCTGTGCCTGTTTTAAATGAGGAAAAAGCACAATGCATGAAGAAAGAATATTAAAGCATATTCATTTTGTAAATTAGATAACGGTGTCAGGGAGACTCTGCTGGAAATAGCGTCGTTTGAACACAGTACCGGGGCTACATGGCTCATGGTTGAAGCGTGGATCACCCTTTGTCCCAGACACGCCTCTGAAACCTGGAAAGTGCCAAGAGCATTTTAAAAAGCTGCTTCAACGTGGATGGTGAGGAATATTTGACAATTCTCTCCCTCCAACTTTTTTCCCCTTCCACTGTGTACATTTTGTTTGTTTGTTTGTTTATACCCCACCTTTTCCCTACAAAAAGGACCCCAGGTGGCTTCCATCATGAAACACGCCATACTGAAAGGTTAAAAACAGTAATGTATTCAAATAGGAAAGAAAAATTAATAGCTCTATATCAAAATATTAGGTAAAAGCATTTTTTAATAAAAAAACCAGAGTTAGAAGCAATAACTGAGAGAGCAAATGAAATTCGGATGCAAAATTTGAAGAGTAATTGTCAGAAAGTGTTCTTTCTCTGGAAAAATAAAGGGGGTGGGGTGATTTCCAGTGGTTTTCTTTGAGGGACAGGGGGGAAATGTCTCTGAAATGCTTAGAAGGACTAGCCGTTCTTTCGCCCTGAAATTATCCAATCCCTTTTGAGGGCCATTGCTTTTTCCTGTGGTAGCAAATTCCACAGGTTCAATATGCGCTCTGTGAAAATGCTTCCATATCTCCAGTTCTGAACCACCCATCTTTCAGATTTATTAGGTGACCCTGTCCTTGTTCTGCTGTTGTTGTGTGCCATGAAGTCACCTCTGACTCGGGATGACATCTCCAAAAGGTTGTGTCCTCAACAGCCTTGCTCAGCTCTTGCAAATCCAAGCCTGTGGCTTCCTTCAGGGAATCACTCCATCTCGTATTTGGCCTTCCTCTTTTCCTGCTGCCTTCCACCTTTCTCAGCGTTACGGTCTTTTCTAGAGAATCCTACCTTCTTATTGTGTGCCTAAAGGAGAACAACCTCAGTTTCATGATTTTTTGTTTATTTATTTTAAATATTTTTATCCCACCTTTCTTCTGAAAAAGAACCCAAGGCATCTTCCAGAGATACTTCAGGCTTGATGTGATCTAGGACTTACTTGTTTGTCTTTCTGGCAGTCCCGGGTATCCACAAAGATTTCATTCAGCACCACATTTCCAATGAATCATTTTTTCCTTTTTCCCTGACAGCTTTCTTAACTGTCCAGGTTTCACATCCGTACATGGTGATTGGAAATGCAAGAGTGTGGATGATCTTAGCCTGATTCAACCTTAAACAACCAGTTTTGCACCACCTTCCTTACCATGGACTGACTGAACTCCTGTTGCTGTATGTTATGTTTAGAGGTGGGCATGAAATGAACCACAAACCATGCAAATATTGTCAGTGTTGCCTCTTTGACCTGTGTTTTCCTCGCCCTAGGTTTTATGAGGCGACCCTTCGATGCCCACCATGCCATTCTCTGCCTCGCTATGTTACAGTGCGCAGGGGTGATATATTTTGTGGTGTTATAAAAAGGTGTTGTCATTCTTAAGGGGATTATAATGGAGTTTAATAAAGCTGGAAACCCAGGTAGAACCATCCTCATTTCACAGCGAAGGTTGCAAAGCTGCAGATTGTTTCCTGGATTTAATATTCATATCCACATTGTTTGACTTCACAGGTGAAACTGTAGATAAAAAAAGAAGCCAGTCTTTCTCATATTTGCTGCTGTCTTTATAGTAATAATCAGGTTGTACTAACTAAACTCCTAGTATTATCTCCTAGAGGTGTTTAGTGTGTTGAACTGGGACTGAGAAGTCCTGGGGTCAAATTCCTGCTCTGCAAGAAAGCTTCTTGAGTGACCTGGGGCAATATTTTTTCCTTTGCTGTCATATAATGGCAGTTTTTTAAGAGAAGGACCAATAACCACACCCCAAGGCCCTCAAGATCACAGGGCCAATATCCAGAACCCTAAGGAGGACTAAAAAAATGCAGCCAGTCATTTGGAGTCATACTAAGAGACCAGTTCTGGTCATTTTTCATTTGTACCAGGTGCAGGTCTTTTGTAAATGTAATGGGTCTTGATTATGCCTTTGAGACCAAGTCACTCCAAAGTGACATAGGTCATCTATGATGAAGACCCTGTGGTTTTAGAAAATGAAGTGAAAGCTGCTCTGAAAGCACAGGGGAAAAAGAAACCACTAGGGTATATGGAATTCCAATAGAACCATTTCAAGCTGCAGAGACTGAATCTGTCAAAATCCTAATAAGAACATACCAAAAAATATGGAAAAAAACTACAATGGCCTACAGACTGGACATGTTAAATATACATTTGAATGCCCAAGAAAGGAGATGTCGAAGAATGCAGAAACTGAAGTACAATTGCTCCAATTTCCATGCACACCAAGTGATCCTCAGGGTGTTAGAACAAAAGCTGTTACCTTGAATGGAACAAGAGAAAAGAAAAGAAGACAGAGGGGTGATATGACAACACTTTTCAAATACTTGAAAGGCTGTCATACAGAGGAGGAGCAGGATCTGTTCTTGATCCTCCCAGAATGCAGGACATGCAACAATGGGCTCAAGTTACAGGAAGCCAGATTTAGGCTGAATATCAGGAAAAAAAAACTTCTTAACTGTTAGAGCAGTACGACGATGGAACCAATGACCTCAGGAGGTGGTGAGCACTCCCATGCTGGAGGCATTCAAGAGAAAATTGGGAACCCTCTGTCAGATCTGCTTTCATTTGGATTCCTGCATCGAGCAGGGGGTTGGACTTGATGGCCTTATAGGCCCCTTCCAACTTCACTATTCTATGAAGTTCAAACTGGATTCCAAAAAGGAAGAGGAACTTGCAAATATCTGCTGGTTCTGATTGCACCAAAGATTTTCAAAAGATCAATATATGTTTTACAAACTACAACAAAGCATTTGACTGTGCAGAGTATGAGAAACTTGTTCTTAAAGAAATGGGTGTGCCTCAGCACTTGATTGTCTGATGCATAACTTATATTGTAGACAAGAAACTATCATTAGGATAGAATATGGAAAGAATGGTTTCCTATAGGCAAAGCTGTCAGACAAGGGTGCATTTTATCTCCTTCTCTGTTCAATCTGTATGCAGAACATATCATATGGAAAGCTAGACTAGATTAAGCTGAATGAGGAGTGAAAATTGGTGGAAGAAACATCAAGAACTTTAAGTACCGTGTTTTTCTGTGTATAAGACGCCTCCCACTTTTCTAACCCAAAATTTTTTTCTTTGCAAGAAAGTGGAGGGGAAAAGCAATTCCTGCTTTCCCCCTCCACTTTCTTTGCAAAAAGCAGCTTTCCCCCTCCACGTTTTGCAAAGAAAATGGAGGGGGAAAGTGATTCCTCCTTTCCCCCTACATTTTCCTTGCAAAAAGCAGCTTTCTCCCTCCATTTTCTTTGCAAAACGCGGAGGGGGAAAGCAGGGATCAAAGCACTTTGATCCCTCCTCCCCCTCCTTACTTCCGTGTATAAAACAACCCTCAATTTTTCCTTTAATTATTTTAGGAAAAAGTGTCATTTTATACACGGAAAATATGGTACCTAGATGACACCATCTTACTAGCAGAAAGCAGCAAATACTTGAAAAAACCTTTGGTGAAACTGAAAGAAGAAAGTGACAAATAGGACTGCAGTCAAACGTTAAGAAGACAAAAATCACGACTACAGAAAAACTACACAAGTTTAGGATTGACAATGTTAGAAACTGAAATTGTTCTAGATTTTGTATATCTTGGTTCAATCATCAATCCAAAGGGAGACTGCGGCTGAGAAATGAGAAGAAGACTGAGACTCAGAAGGGCAGCAATGAAGGAATTAGAAAAGATAATCAAGTGTAAGGATGTGGTCATTGGAGACCAAGACCAAGATCGACCACACTCTTGTATTTCTGATCACCATGTAAGGGTGTAAAAACTGGACAGTAAAGAAAGCTGGCAGGAAAAAAATGTTTGAAATATGGTGAGAGCCTTACAGATACCCCGGACTACCAGAAAGACAAACAAGTGGTTCCTAGAGCAAATCAAGCCTGAAGTATCTCTGGAGGTGAAAAGGCAGAACTGAGGCTGTCCTGAGGAAGCACGATTCTCTGGAAGAGAAAATAATGGTAGGAAAAGTTGAGGACATCAGGTAAAGAGGAAGACCAAATATGAGATGGAGTGACTCCATAAAGGAAGACACAGCCTTGATGTTACAAGAGTTGAGCAGGGCGTTGAGGATATGACCTTCTGGAGAGCGCTCATTCATCACATCGTCATAAATTGGAGATGACTTGATGGCACATAACAACAATTTCATCAATAGTTCCTTAAGCTGTAGTCTTTTACCCCATTTAACTGAGCTGTGTTAGGTGATCTATAAAAATTTCACCACTCTCCACAGATAGAATCAGCGTCTGGAATAGTTCCCTTTTTAAAGCTTGGCTGGGGGATTATGGGGGTTGTAGTCTAACCTTTCTCTCCTGAGCTTTGGGAAGAATTTGAGGCTGCCAATATCAAATCTCTTTAGCTTCAGGTTTATGATAACACTGAAAGCTGCAAACTTTATACACACACACACACACACGCACACACGCACACACATACACAGAGAAAATGATTTATAATAAGTTAGAGGAGCAATTTATTCCTGTCTGTCTCAGTGGATGAGGGAGGTGGAGTTTGGAGCAGCTTGTTAAATGGGAGAGCGTGGCCCCCTAGCCTTCCGCTGCTGTTTAATGATCCACTCCTCACGAGCCACCTCTCTAATCTGCCGAGAGTGAGAGAGGTACAAATTGTATCTATAATGTTATATTACTTAACACAGTAATGTATTATAAATCAGGGAACAGCAATCCGGCCTTGTAATTGGCGAAATGCCGCGCGTGAGGAGTCCCGTTAATTCAATATCAAGTGAATGCTCTTATGAGGGACTCTCTAGTTGGATCGAAGAGAGACTGCAGGCTCCTAAGTGGTAGTCAGGGGCAGTCTTGGACCTGGTTTTAGAAACAGACAGCAATAAAAGTAAAGGGTGAGCCTGGAGGATGGAGAGATACGATTATAGATATAAAGACAAGTAGACAGATGGAGAGAGAGAGAGAGAGAGAGAGAATCCTCCAATCCAGGGATAAAAATCAGTTTTCTGGAAGAATGTTGGCAAGTCTTTGGGTCTAAGTGCTGAATTCAAGTCTGTGGTACCAAGTCCCAAGGTAAAGGTAAAGTTTCCCCTTGACATTTAGTCCAGTCGTGTCCGACTCTAGGGGGCGGTGCTCATCCCTCTCTCCAAGCCGTAGAGCCAGCGTTTGTCTGTAGACCGTTTCCGTGGTCACGTGGCCAGCGCGACTAGACACGGAACGCCGTGACCTTCCCACCGAGGTGGTACCTATTTATTGACTCGCTTTTTTTTTTACATGCTTTCGAACAGCTAGGTTGGCAGGAGCTGGGACAAGCGACGGGAGCGCACTCCATCGCGTGGATTCGATCTTACGACGGCTGGTCTTCTGACCTTGCAGCACAGAGGCTTCTGCGGTTTAACCCACAGCACCACCACGTCCCAAGTCCCTATTAAAATCAAGCTTTTTCCCCCCAGAAAAAAGGGAGGGGTAGGTGAGTTCTGAGTTGCGAGCCAAGTCCAAGTCATTGGGAAAAAAAACTCGAGTCAAGTCTGAGTCAAGTCTGACTTGCCAGCGAGTCCCACAACTCAGGTCATCATCTCTGGTTTCCTGTAGAGAACGTGGGACTTCCCTTCTGGGACCACAAACTTCCAACAATGACCACATCCTGTCTTGTGTGGGATGTTAGCAAGTCTTTGGGTGCGAGTCCCAAGTCCGAGTGTTTGGTACCACATCCTAAGCCCCAAGTCTGAGTCCCTATTAAAAACAAGCCTTTTTTTCCCAGAAAAAAGGAAGGGGATGGGTGGGTTCCAAGTCGTGAGACGAGTCCGAGTTGCCTGTGCAACTTAAGTCCAACTTGACAGCGAGTCCCACAACGTGAGTCCCATCCCTGGTGTGTACACTTTGCAGCTGACATTAGCAAAGTCCTGCCCAAGTGCCTGCCCTGTGTGCGTGTGTGTGTGTAAATAATGCTTGCTAAATTATTAGGCAATCTTGACTCTCTCAGACACCTCAATGGGGATTTTTCAAGCCCCGTGAGATTCTTCCCCTCCAGACGAGAGCGAGACAAAGGGCTCTGTTCAGGGTCTCTATCAAATGTCTCAGTGCAGAACTGGTGTCTTTTTCCTTTGGGAAGCAAGGCATGGGCATACAGTAAGCTCAGAACAACTGGGTGATTGGCTTGAAAAGTGCAAAGTTGTTCTCCTGGTGTGTCTCATCCGTAAAATCCATGCAGAAGCAGTGGACATGGTGATTTTGAGCCGTTTGCATGGCTCGCACACTCTTGCTTGGATGGCGCCAACATTTTATTCTTGCTCTTCTCCTCTTGCGTTGTTCTCCGTGCTCCCCTGCAGAATGGGGAGAATGATTTTGCAATTCCTGGCCCTTGTGAACAAAGACAAGGCAGGGAAGGATTTACAGCTCAATGAATATGTCACAGGTTAAATCCAGTTGTTAGTCCCAACCAGAGCAGATCTGGGGAATCTATGGGAGTTTACTATGATAGCACTCATGTGAGTCCTGTCAATTCACTAGGCCTGGTCTAGTTGGACTGAAAATTTGACTTAGATATAAATTGGCCTAGGCCTATAAAGGGACACTCAGTGTGGTCTACAGAGTGACAGACTAGGACTCAGGAGACCTGGTTTGAATCCCTGCTCAGCTGTAGAAAATCACTGGGGGTTTTGGAACTGGTAAAAACACTCCTTAAATATCTTATAGTTGGGGTCACTATAAGTTGGTTCTGTTATGACAATGTTGACTTTGTTGTTGCATGCCGCCACCCTCAACCTGTGGCAGTCACCCCATAAATGAGTGATCTCCAAATGTCTTGTCCTCAACAGCCCTGCTCAGCTCTTGCAAACTCAAGGTTGAGGCTTCCTTAAGGGAGAGAATCCATCTCATATTTGATCTTCCTCTTTCCCTGCTGCCTTCCACCTTTCCCAACATTATGGTCTTTTCCAGAGAATCCTGCCTTCTCATGATGTGCCCAAAGTAGGACAGCCTCAAGCTCTACATTTTTGCCTCCAGAGATAGTTTGGGCTTGATTTGATCTCGGACCCACTTGTTTCTCTTTCTGGCAGTCCAGAGTATCCACAAAGCTCTCCTCCAGCACCACATTTCAAACAAATCATTTGTTTTCCTTGTCAGCTTTCTTCACTGTCCAGCTTTCACACCCATACATGGTGATCGGAAATGCAAGAGTGTGGATGATCTTAGTCTCCAGTAAGACACCCTTACTCTTGGTGGTCTTTTTCTAGTTCCTTCATTGATGCCTTTCCGAGTCTCAGTCTTCTGATTTCATAGAAATCGTAGGGTTGGAAGGGACCTTGGAGGTCTTCTAGTCCAACCCCCTGCCCAAGGCAGGAGACCTCATACCATCCCGGACAGATGGCTGTCCAATCTTTTCTTGAAAACCTCCAGCGATGGGGCACCCACAACATCGGGAGGCAAGCTGTTCCACTGTTTAATGGTTCTCACCATCCAGGAAATTCCTCCTTATTTCTTGGCTGCAGTCTCCAGAGTAGACCTTTGGTCTAGATGGGCGGGATAGAAATCCAATAAATAAATAAATAAATAAATAAATAAATAAATAAATAAATAAATAAATAAATAAATAAATAAATAAATAGGATTGATGATTGAACCAAGGCATACAAAATCTCTCACTACAGTATTTCAATTTCTTTGTTGTCATTGCTAAAGGTAAGGACCTAGGGCTGATGAAATTCAGTACATCTAGAGGGCATCAGTTTCTAGAGCTTTGGTCTAATACTCTTTGTAAAATTTAAGTTATTGTTCCAGATCTACAGAATGAAGTCAGTTGCTGAGGCTTTTTTGCAGTGAAGGAGTAAGAGTTGTCTTCTGCCAAAGTCTCCTCCCCCCAAAACTTTTAGATGCCTAGAAGAAGAGAAAAAATAAGGTCATTAACCTGGCATCCCAATAGCATGGCCAGCCCACTGTTGCAGAGCATTCTGGGTAAAGGATCCATGCTGATCCTATGACTATCCCACTCTCCCAATCCCAAAATGGAGTATCACCCATTTTTCTCCAGGTGGCAGCTTTCCCACTAGAAACTGATGCACGGGTGTGTCCTTATTTTAAATGACACTTTTGCTGGAGTTTTTACAACCTCGCATGCTGCCTCTAATTTGTGTGGTTGGGAGGGATCTTGATGGACTGGGGTGGCTGTCAATCTATTCAGCACTAACTAGTCATTCCTTCCAGGCCCTGATTCAAAGAGAGCCCCACCTCTCTGCTGAGTGTTCCTTTCCCTCTCTTCAGTCTGTTGGAAGTCAGTGTTTGTTTGTTAGTTTGCTGTTGATCTGTTTACAACTGTAAGTAGTGAATCATTTTTATTCTTTCCCCTACAAATATCTAGGAGTGAGCCATGAAGTGCCAGTTGATGAGAAAAGAGTGGACTATCTGGGGAATTTGAAGCTATTCTATTCTGTGGATCTCCGTACGTCTACGACATAGCAAAGGAATTTTACCAGAACTCTGCAACAGCTTCATAACTATTAGTAAAACAAACAAACAAACAAAAAACACATCCCAAGAGCTGGGAACTCCCTTGAATTTATTTTTATTTTTAAAAAGAAAAATGTGTTGTTCAGAAAGTCGACAACATTTGGTGTCCAAGAACCTGGGGAATTCCTTCCAGGGAGCTGCTTTGTGAATACAGTAGGTTTTCAGATGCTTTGATGTGGGAACAAGAGCTTTCGAGAAAACAAGAACTTTGCCTATCGGTACCCACTCTATATCTTTCCCTTCTCTTCACAGAGACAGAAAGAAAGAAAGAAAGGGGGGGGGGGGCGACGCACACCACGGTCTCTATAATAGGTGGGGAAAAACTCCCCCAGCCTTGAGCCGCCTGTCTTAAATCAAACCTGACATGACGCCATCTTTACACACACACAAGCATTCACCTTTTGATAAACTAGGCCCTGGTGAGTCGCGTTTGCCTTACCTTCTCTGGTTTTACAGTAATATTTTGAGGGTAATATAAAGCAGATTCATTTGCTAGAATGCAACGTCTACCGTCTTTGCTCCCCCCGGTGGGTCTGCATGAAAACAAGCTTTAATGATTTGGGACGAATTGAGGAAATGTGGTCAAACATGGTTTGATACAGAGAAGAGGCTAGGAGTATGTGTGTTGAGCACAGATTTTTCTTGACCACCTGGGGCCTCTCCCAGGCTTGTGATTTTAACCTGGTGCACAGTACACAATGACAATAAATCCTGGGCAGGGTGGGGGAGCATGTGGGGGGGGGGGGAGGCTTGCCTTTCTCTTTCCTTGCACTAGCTATTCTACGTGGGACGTAATCCAGACACTGTCCCATGTAGGCTGTGTCTGCCCAGCCCTTGCCATTGAGATGGTGGCAGGAGCGCTCTTTGACTTCTTGTAAAACTTGAAATGCCCTTCCCCGCTGGGCTGCACGGATGCTAATGAAGTACCCTTGTATAATGGGGCCTGGGCGTTCTATTTAATTGTCGTCGTCCAAAATGGTCTCGCAGACAGTTGGCTGGTGCATGCCAAAGAGGGTCCAGGAAGGGATGGCCGAACAGAGAAGGTTTCTAAGGTTGAGGGGAGGGGAGGGCCTATCCCCTGGTTAAAAAGCAGTGAGCTGACAGTGTGTGTGTGTGTGTGTGTAGTCTGTGGTGGCTTTATCAATACTCAAGGGAAAAAACCTGCATGCATGCATGCATGCATGCATGCATGCATGCATGCATACATACATACATACATACGTACATACATACATACATACATGTGTGTGTATCTCATTAGCAAGTTTATGTTCAGAACTACAAATTACAGTCTCCCCCAGCAAGTCCTGGTTGGGGATGAATCATAATATCATACAATAATGGAGTTGGAAGGGGCCTGCCTATAAGGCCATCGAGTCCAGCCCCCTGCTCAACGTAGGAATCCAAATCAAAGCAGATCTGACTGATGGTGGTCCAGTTTTCTCTTCAGTGCCTCCAGTGTTGGAGTGCTTGCCACCTCCCAAGGTCATTGGGTCCATTGTCATACTGCTCTAACAATTAAGTTTTTCCTGATATTCAGCCTTATTTTGGCTTGTTGTAGCTTAAGCCTATTATTACACGTTCTGCACTCTGGGATGATTGAGAATAGATCCTGCCCTTCCTCTCTATGACTACCGTTCAAGTATTTGATGAGTGCTATCCTCTCTCTCCTCAGTTGTCTTTTCTCAAGGCTAAACATGCTCAGTTCTTTCAGCCTTTCCTCAAAGGGCTTGGTTTCCAGTCCCCTGATCATTCTTGTTGCTGTCCTGTGAACTTGGTCCAATTTGTTGACATCGTTCTCAAAATGTGGTGTCCCAAATTGGACACAAAACTCTAAATGAAGACTAAAGAGTGCTGCTGAATGCTGGAAGTTGAAGTCCAAAAAGCAAAACTGATCATCTTGCTCGGTGTGTATATATGTGGTCATATGTGTTTGTACATGGTTGTGTGGAAGGAAAGAAGGAAGGAAAAAGAGAGAGAGAGAGAGAGAGAGACAAACCAACTAAAAATAATCAAAAGAAAATACCCTTGTTATCTTTCATCAATCAACCTTAACAGAAAAGGTGACCCGCTGCTGATTCCTACATACAATAAAATCCAACTGAATTACAACAAACCATAACAAAACAAACGAAATATAATCCCCAAAATAACAAATAAAAATAACAAAATAACATCGAAATACAAAATACAGGTCAGAAGATGTTAACATAAGACGTTGCCAAAGCCCTAGTCGTCTGAAAGTCTGTAGGGAAAGTAGCAAAGTTGGCCGAGGAACTCAAATAAGCAGAAACATATCTGTTTCGATTAGAGATGGGCACAAATTCGAATAATTGTAATTCATTTCAATTTGTGATTCATAAAGGTTGATGAATTATGAATAACAAATGTATAATTTTTTCCTGACGAATCGACCAATCGATTTGTTGATTCATTTTTTTCCACTTTAAAACTCTATAAAATGCCCTCCTCCAGGCATCTAGAGACACCACAATTACCAAGAAGCTTCCCCTGACTCTCCTCTCCAAGCCCTGCAACATTGGTGAAATTTGGGTTTTGGACATATGAGTTATACACCCACGAGGAGGCCCCCCACAGGAAAATTCCTGCTGGGTGCCTATAGATTCTAAAATACAGAGACGTTTTCCCCAACTCTCCTCTACAATGCTTCCACGTTTGGTGAAGACTGGGATTCAGACATCTGAGTTATACACCCACAAAGTGAGTCCCCCCAGGAAAGTGCCCTTTAGCAGCTGGATTGGAGAAACCCAATCTTCACCAAACGTGGAGGGACTGTAGAGGAGAATCAGGGGAAGCTTCTCTGTGATTTTGGTATCTCTAGGTGCCTGGGGGGGCATTTTATAGCCTAATGAATTGACAAATCAAAAATTGCAAAAATCCATCGATTCATATTTGTTGGGGCTATCAATTTGTACAAATATGAACTGATGACTTGGCGAGTTTTTACTAATTTAGCAATTCATTTTTAAATATGTGCCCATCTCTAGTTTTGAATGCAGGTCAAATGGAGAGGCATGTGCTGCTTTGTTTGGAGAACTGAGTTGTTACACACAACCCATAGCTGCCTAAGGTGTAACCATAAAATAACAATCAGACTCCTGACTCCATAGAATCGCAGAGTCATGATTCTATAAGGCCATCGAGTCCAACCCCCTCTCAGTGCATGAATGCAAATCACAGGACATCTGCCAGGTATTTGTCTAAATTTCTTTTGAATACCTCCAGTATTGGAGCACTCAGCACCTCTCAAGGTAATTGGTTCCATTGCTGTACTGCTCTAACAGTTAGGACATTTTTCTTGATAATCAAACAAAATCTGGCTCCCTGTAACTTGATCCCATTGTTGTGTGTTCTGCACCATGTGGCACCTTAAAGACTAGCTATTATATTTTACTGCGAGCTTTCGTAGCTCACGTCCACTTCTTCAGACATCTGGAATAAAATGAAATACAAAATGAAACACAGAAAGTACAAGTAAAATATTCAAAATGTTTATTGGCTTTAGAAGCCTTCACCGGAAGATGGAAATTAAGGAAGGAGGTATCCATCTTGAGAGGAAATTATGGAGGGGGTGCATGTCCTATCCCAGTTGCTATAAAAGAGGGAAAGCTTCCCCCCATATGAGAAAGCAGGACGTTCCATGGGGGAATCAGATGGTTCCCCGAGGCACACAGTGGCTGGGCAGTTGAAGGCTTTAATGGTAACAAACCAGCAGGCTGAATTGGACCTGGAAGCAAATTGACTTGCATTTTACTGGCGAGTATTTTATTCCTTTCAGCAATCATTAAGGATGACTGCAAAGTCAAGAGTTATAGGCTTTTGGCTGTGAAGCCACTTGTTACCCTGCTCTCGTCGAGCGAAGGGCCGTGGGCCATGGTGACATTTTGCAAATTTTATGAAACCAAACACACTTATCATTCCAACCGCACTATGGAGAAGGCACGTGTGAAGCAAGACGTCACCCCTCCTCCTTCTGCCCAGTTATCTGTGCGCTCCCTGTTTGACATTAAATAGTTTTCTGT
This sequence comes from Intellagama lesueurii, assembly GCA_037013535.1. NCBI lineage: Eukaryota > Metazoa > Chordata > Lepidosauria > Squamata > Agamidae > Intellagama > Intellagama lesueurii. Next base: position 344,079,320 of record JBAJHW010000001.1, on the reverse strand, counting down.
TCCACCAGGATAGAGACAACGGTCTGTTTTTCATGAGCAATGAAGGGGATGGTCTGCTTGAGTCTACCCCTTTAGTTTGCACGTATGGGTGCCTTGGGACCTTTTAAGGAGAAAGACAGGGTAAAAATAAATCAAGTAATAAAGAAATTAAAGGCTTCTCCATGCACCCACCCAATTTCCCATTACTATCCTGGAACCCCAACCCACAGTCCCGAATCTGAGTCTTTGGTCCCAGGCCCCAAGTCCAAGTTCTTATTAAAAACAAGTTCTTCTCCCCAGAAAAAAAAAAAGAGGGAGGGCTGGTGGTCACCATTCGAATCCGAGTTGGAAAAAAACCTGAGTCAAGTCACCGCAATTTAAGTCCAACTTGACAGCGAGTCCCCATCTCTGCTAGATGCAGACGTAAACATTCTGTACAAGCCCATTTCAAAAAAACAAAATAGCAGCAAACCAGGCCTACAGACCAAAGACCCTTCTGAAGAGTGCAGTTTCTACCATCTGTCAAAATTTCAGCAGGTCTTGCAAGAGGCGCTGGTGAATTTTCAGAGATCCCCTTTGATTTGGATTCCTGCCTCGAGAAGGGGGTTGGACTTGATGGCCTTATAGGCCCCTTCCAACTTCACCATTCTATGATTCTTCTGGACAAACAAGGGTCTAGCAGGAGAATTCTTAAAACCAAGTAGGAGTCCGAGACTCCATCAGCCGCAATTGTTTTATATTCTCCGAAAGCAACTCACATTTCATTCCTGTTCAAACATAATATTGGGTTATGCATAATACTGGGTTACATTAAAACCCATATACATTGCTTGCCTATTTCCCCAATGCACACATTTAGATACACATTTAATTCACATGTTTATATCCTTCCCCATTGAGGAAAGCATGTACGTGAACATTCGTTTGCAAGTGTTTTTTTTTAGTGAGTAGTGAATGGTACACATGCTTGCCATGTCCATTTTTAAACGTACACATCATTTTGTGTGCATTTTATTCAAGGTGGATTTGATTTACATCAATTTATTTAAATCGCAATTTAAATCACAATTTAAATTTTTAAAAATCAGTGGCTTTTTGGACCATTTAAATTTAGAAAATCATTTTTTAAAATTTAGATCGTGATTTAAATCGTGATTTTAAAAAAACATTTATTTTTACGCATCCCAGTTTTTTTTTTCTTTATTTCTACTCTCCTTGCAAATGTGATAATTCTTTAGTGGAAGGACTTTCCTTTTCACAACATCTAGTGAGAGGCAGGCACAGTTTTTGTTGAGATTATCAAATCAAACAAAATCCTTCTTCATCCTTAAAGTTCTTACCACTTTCCTTTAGACCGAGGAACGTCATCTTGTGCTTCCCTGTTTGTGTGTGTGCCCTATCTCATTGTATCTGTGCTCTGGATCCCTTTTTTTCAATTTCTTTTTGGAAAAAATGATGGCTGATGATAACCTGTTCGCATAAGGCTCATGATGTCATCAGCCATGCTGATTTTTCAAAAATAAAACATTTCCAATCCTCTGCTCTCTACCACCAGGGTGACTTGAATAGTGGAAGAGATTTTCAGAAATTAAAGACTCGCTCGAGTCCCATCGCTCCCACAGCTTCCCTGTGATGAAAAGAATCCCAGATGAGCCTTGGGACCTTCAGGAGGATTCAGAAAAAGTTTTATTTCTGAAAAACTGGTGCAGCCGATGACTTCATCAGCCTCACGCAGCGTAATTTAGGGCAACAGGATTTCAGCCAATATATCCAAAAAAGGGGAGGAAACATGATGCCAGACTCTTGTGCACTCTGCAACTGCTAAGGTATTTCTAAGGAAGGGAAGGGGAAGGAAGGAAGGAAGGAAAGGAAGAGGTTGAATCAAGTCACATCACTGTCTCCATAGGGAGAAGGACTGTCTGGAGAGGAGCTTGTGCTACCCATAGTGGCTCTCCGTGTGGTTGGAGATCTCTGTGTTCCCCATCACGAGGAGAATTTGTACGTGCAGTAGACGACCTTCTCTTCGGACTGTCTTTCAGTGGAAAGAGAAACTGGCAGGTACTGGGTTTCTCCTCAAATTTTGTGCTTAGTCCACCTTAGAACACCTGAGCGCTCTCTCGCTCTCTCTCCATCCTTTTTTAACTCCCTCAATCTATATCTATACATCCATCTTCTCTCTCTCTCTCTGTATATCCATTTTACCTACCTTCCAACCTTACCTTACATATCCATCTCTCTCTCTCTCTCTCTCGATAAATAGATAGCTATCTTTGTCCATCCATTTTATCTCTTTCTCTTCATCTATCTCTGGATCTAAATATATCTGTTAGTCAGTCTGTCTGTCCGCCTGTCTTATTTTATCTTCTAGTACCTATCTACTCAAAATCCTATTATCCTCACACTCGGTTCGCTGTGGCTCCTTGCCTCCATCACCCGGTGCCCCTTCCGTCGGCCCTGAATCCTGATTCATTGCCTCTCCTGTACCGTGGTGAAAAAGCACTGTTGAGCCACTCCTGCCAACCTTTCAGCCTCTAGTTGCTTGACAGCAGAGGTTATAGGAGAGAGGGAGAAAGAGAAAGAGAAAGAGGGAGAGGGAGAGAGAGAGTTAGAATGGAAGAAAGAACAATGTGCAATCGGCACGGCAATAGAGATGGAAAAAGTACTTAACGCCCGGCAACATTCATCAAGGCTGAATACATAAATGCCACGATTTTGAATAAGCCAAGCACAAGACAATGACAAAGGAAAGGCACGTAGCTTCGGGAATCTCTATCACTTTCATTTGCTGCTGTCAGGAACCTGTTTTTTGCCTCTCACTCTATCAGCCATTATAGCATTAATGAAGTAACCTCACATAGTTATTGACTAGCTTGTCAGCCTCTCTGCCTGATCCCTTAATAGAAACCATTGGTCTTCAGTTAAAAATGGGGTGAGCCGGGAGGTGCCGTGGGCATGGTGCTGAATTTCAAGTGCACTCCGGAGGGTTATCGGAGAGCCAGGAAATGCAAATTATAATATTTTTTAAACACACAGATTTCATGCAACCGAGCATATAAAATTGACTAATACTGTACTTTAGGCATTTCTAATAATGACGCCAGATCTGCCCCGCATATGTTCTTTCCCTAGAAAGTTGTGGGTGGGATTGCAAGAAGCCGAGACGTATAGCCAAGGCCTTAATTTGGCACATAAAGCGTCTTCCTTGCATATGGCGGCTGTCTCTTCTACAATCTCTCAGGATTTCCCCCCCAATAAGCCGTGTGAGCGCTCCTGTCGTCTTCCGACAACACGGGGCCATCCTTTTGTCTGGAGTCCCGTCTCTGATTGAAATAATTTCCCTTCTTCTCTTCTTCGTCTTCTTCTCATAATGTAATCCCAAGTCCCTGAACTAGTATATTATCACTTGCTAGAAATTGAGAGTTAGCAGAGGGTTTAAGAAATAACTTCTCCCAAAGGTTAATAAAATCCAGGGAGTCATTTCTAAGGCTCAGCTGTTAATTTGGATGCTATTCACTCTGTACATGGCTGGGGTGGAAATGAATAGGATCGGAGAACTGTTTCCTACCTCTTAGCAGGCCTTTTTTGCTCAAGGGAAGCTAGGCAGCTGACAGCGCATGGCATTACACCCCTTTTGCCCTTTGAACCCGCTGTCGTTTTATCAGAGATTGCTGGGCAGCCCCTAAACATTCAGTAGAAGCTGATTTATTTTATTTATTTATTTATTTATTTATTTATTATTAGATTTTTACCCCGCCCCCCTAGACAAAGTCTACTCGGGGCGGCTTACATACATAATAAAAACATCATAACATTAAAACATCATAACATTTAAAAACAGCATAATTTTAACATTTATATTAAATTAAATCAGTACCAAGATGATAAGAGTAAAAATCAGTTATTGACTGGAGGGATAAAAAGAAGTTCTCTCTTTTTCTTTTACTACAGGTCACGGCCTTTGCACTCTATAGCCATGTTGTACTACAGTTCTGGTTGCCGTAGTCCACAAAAGTAACTTTTCCCATGTTCTCATGATAGTTTCCCTCCCAGGTGTACTTTAAAGATGCTTTGTGCACGGACCTCATATCGTCAGCCATAACCCTCCAGATGTTGTCGGACTTCAGTTGTTTTCTGTAGCCCAAAAAAGTTGTAGTCACAAATTTTTCTTTTTCCAAAGCTCTGGTATTGACCAGAGTCATGCTGGCCTGCAAAAAGTTCCTTAATTCTTCACAAATGTGAGGGATGGAACCTGAGATTTTTTTTTTAATTGAACAACAGAAATTTGTCTGATGCTCCTGATGTTGGAGGTTTTACAACCTTGCATGCTGCTTGGAGAAGGTGTGGCTGGGCTAGGGTGACAGTCAATCTAAACAGCAGCAACCGATTGTTCCTTCCCTGCCTCTGATTTCAAAGACAGTCCTCCCTCTCTGCTGAGAGCCCCCCTCTCTAGAGTCTGTTGGAACCTGTTGCTGTAAGCAGTTGTGTTTGTCAGTTTGCTATTTGACCTGTTCATAACTGGAAGTAAAGGAAATTGATTTTATTTTTTTTTCTCCTGCTAATATCTCCAAGTGAGTTATTGAAACTATGCCAGTTAATAAGAAAAGGGGTGGACTACTCTGGAGAACTTTGAGCTATGCTGCTGTGCAAACCCCTGCACTTCTATTGCACAGCTAGAGAAGTTTAGCCCCAAAATTCAAAACTCTGCAACATCGGGTCCATACTTTAATATGGTGAGAGGGGCTGAATGTATCAGAGAAGCTAAAAGCAACGCTGTCAGAAGGTTAGACTCCACTATGAGCCTGGGCTCTTAGCAGGGCCATACAAGGTGGAATGTTCACAGCTGGGGCACCAGACTAAGGTGCATCCACCCTCTTCAAGAGGAACAGCTGCATCAGCAGAAGAGGATGGATAGCTCCAGTGGAGACAGGGGTGGAGAAACACCTGGGGGGGGGGTAGCTACTGGGCAGGAACGGTGAAGGTGATGCTGGTGGAAGATCTTTCACATACAATGGCAGCAACACTCAAGCTAACTCTTGTTAGTACTGTGCTGAAGAATGGCAATACAACTGATAATGGCTTGATGAGTTGGAGTGCTTGACTGTGGAGTGTCTCAATGGTTATTCAAATGGCCCAGTTTCTCCTGGGAGAGGTCCATCTGAGATCACCTGGAGCATGTATAGCTGATGGGGCTACATGCCCTGCCACCTGTGTGGCTGTAGGCAACCTGCATAGCCTCAGAGGCCAACTGAAGGGGGGGACTGACAAGCCACTTCTGAATCTATATGCAGCAAGCTTATGTTTGCCTACAAGTCTATTCGACAAGGAGCTCTGAACGATTCTTGGTCTTTGCTGAATCTGTCCTTGTTGTGAAAACCACTGCCTTTGTGTCATACGTGAAATGCAGCAACTCATGAACTAGAGGCAATGTGTGTTGTGATTTACGCCCTTGCTCTTAGATTGGTGCAAACAGCCTTTAGGATTCTGGCCAATGGGTGGTTAAACTGTGGAATTCACAGCCACAAAAAGGACTGAGGTTTGCCATTTATGGATTTCCCAAGGTGGTGTAGTGGATAGAGTGGTGGGCTAGGAATCCGTTCTGTCATGGAAACCCACTGGGGGAGTGGAACTGGTAAAACCACTTCTTAAAGAGCTCACTTACATTGAAAGCCCCATTAGGGTCACTAGAAGTCAGTTGTGACTTGACGGCACATGACACATAATAAAGAGAGATTATACATTCATGGAGGTTAGAGGCATCAGTGGTTGCTACTCAGAATGCCTATCTATCAATTCTGATATCATAGATATTATTCCTCCAGGCTTGGGGGACATGAGACAGAAGATGGAGATGGACTGATGTTCTGTGCTTTTAACTGGTTGACTGCTGTATGATCAGAATGTCGGAGTAGAGAAGTCTTTGGACTAATCCACCAGGACTCCTCTCATGTTCTTAATCACAATGCAAGTAGTTACACATGCAAGATCAAAATAAAGGAATTAATTAGGAGCAAGCTGCTTTAAAAAAAAAAAACTAGTTCTCTCAAACTCTGGAAGTAAGTGCCCTGATTTCACGGGCCATCAAGTCAATTCTGACTTATGGTGATCCTTTTCTGGGTTCTCCAAGCAGAGAATACTCACAAGCGGTTGACCATTCCCTTCCTCTAGGGGTGCTCTGGGACCATTGTGCAGCTTGCCCAAGGCCACACAGGCTGGCTCTACTCACAGGAGGCTTGGGGGGAATCGAACTCTCAACCTCTGGCTCCGCAGCCAGAAACGTAAACCCCTGAGCTATTCAGCTTGCACAATGAAAGGCTTAGGGCTTAGTAAATGTGCCTAGGAATGCAGCCTTACTCTCTTTCATGGCTTTTCCCTTTTCTTTCTGACTCTTTCTTTCCTAACACGCTTGCCGTGTGCCAAGCAGACTTTCCAACAGTCTCCGCTCTCCTGCAACCCTCCTTTAATTGCTTGTAGGACTGAAATTAATTTTTTAGCGCTCGTTATCAGCCAAGGTCTCCCTTGGCTGGTTCTTCTCCCCGACTCCCTTGAGTCCTCCTCTGATATCTCTGTATGGCAATCTGTACCTCAGCAAGCAACAGACATGACCCAAATATGTCCATCTGTCTCCGACATGATCAGAGACTAAGCAGCGCTTGCCAAAGCCCTCCTCTCACTTTGTTCAGTGTCACTTCAGTCTGTTCAGCGGCCAAGTTCTGAAGCAGATTATTTGTTTGGAAATATCTCATATCTTCTTGTCATCTTGTTGATAGTAACTGCGAGGAACTGGGGCAGGTGGAAAGGCATTGATGATCCTGGTAAGGGGCATGCCATGAAATGCTCAATGACCCCAGTCCCCCGCTCGGATCTGGAAACTCCCTGGGGGAGTGGAATTGGAAAAAAACTATTCCTTAAGTTATCCCCCACCCCATTTTAAACCGGAAGGTATCACAGAATAGCCCTTGCAGGCAGACCTTTTGATGCCGAGAGTGAAGAGCCTACTCTCTTTTTTCTCAGGTGTTACTCAGCGGCTGAAATCCTGTTCCACTAACCATAAAGTTACTCTTGGCAGGGTGTTGAATTTTGGCTAAAAACCTCTAACCATGCAGCAGAATAGTGCCAGGATCGACAGAGCAGAAGGAGCTTCCAGTCTCCCCAGAGTAAACTTGGTTGTCTCATCAACTGGCACTTACAGTCTCAATAACTTTCTCTGAGATCTTGGGAAGAGAAAGAATAGAAGGTTCCATTTGGTCACAGTTCTGAACAGATCAAATGAAGCATAAGGTAAAGGTAAAGGTTCCCCTTGACATTTAGTCCAGTCGTGTCCGACTCTAGGGGGCGGTGCTCATCCCCGTTTCCAAGCCATAGAGCCAGCGTTTGTCCGAAGACAGTTTCCGAGGTCACGTGGCCAGCGCTACTAGACATGGAACACCGTGACCTTCCCACCGTGGTGGTACCTATTTATCTCCTCGCATTTTTACATGCTTTCGAACTGCTAGGTTGGCAGGAGCTGGGACAAGCGACGGGAGCTCACTCCGTCACGTGGATTCGATCTTACGATGGCTGGTCTTCTGACCTTGCAGCACAGAGGCTTCTGCGGTTTAACCCGCAGCGCCACCACGTCCCCTAAAATGCAGCATACTGTATAAAAAAAATGAATGGTTACATGAACAGGCCTTAGCTGACTCATAACTACATGACTAACAAACAGCAGGCTACCACATAACTAACTGTAAACCAACTGAATACTGACTGGAAAAGAGTGAGAAAAAGACTCTCAAGCAGGGAGGTATATCTCTCTTAATATCAGAGGCAACAACTGGTTATTGTCAAAGTTGGGGACTCAAGTTGTGGGACTTGCTGTCAAGTCAGACTTAAGTTGCACCGGTGACTCGACTTGGACTCAAGTCTTTTTTTTCTTTTTTTTTCAGTGACTCAGACTCGACTCAAGACTTGGAACCCAACCCTCCCTCCCTTTTTTTCCTGGAGAACAAGCTTGTTTTTAATAGGGACTTGGACTTGGGACTCGGGACTTGGTACCAAAGACTTGGACTTGGGACTTAGATCCAAAGACTTGCCAACATCCCTGGTTACTGCTGGATTGATTGACACTAACCCCAATTTAGGGATTCCCAGTGTGGTGTGTAGTGGATAGAGTGATAGACTAGGACTCTGGAGAATAGAGCTGGAATCCCTGCTTGGCCCTGGAAACTCAGTGGGGGAGTGGAATTGGAAAAACCACTCCTTAAATATCTTAGTTACCTTGAAAATACTATTAGGATCATTATAAGTCAGTTCCAACTTGATGGCACAGAACACACACACAGCCCCAGCCTAGAAATCTCTTAAGCCCCTCTCAGCTGAATCTCTTAAAGGCAGCATATGAAGATTGCTAAAACACCAACAGTTACGCCTGTGGAAATTTATGGGGTGGTATGTCCAGGCAGTCTGCATTTGTGATTGCACAAATAGTTGTGCAATGAACTGTGCATCTAACTGTGTAACCAGCTGTACCATTTGGTGAGGTAACTGGATATGCAATGACCGTGCAACTGGTTGTGAAACTATGTCCTTGGATGCAAATATCTCCACCTTATATTTCACAATGGCTTATGCAACTTCAGGCTATGCAGGCATAGCTATGCAAGAGGATTTCAGCCAATGTTTGTTTGCCAAATCTGAAAGCATTGGAAGGGGGAACAGAACCTCAGTATAGTACAGGAGGCTGTGGCCATGGCGTATTTGTTTCCCCCTCGACTGAGCCATAACACTGTACTTCCTTTGCAGGGGCTGGACTCAAATGATTGCTTATCACTTGATTTATTTGTCTGCTATCTTTACACAAATATGTGTTCCAAGCAGTTTAGGGGGATGTGGATCTCACAGCATCTGACTCTCAAAGAGGAAGGTGGGGATAGAGAAGAATTTTCTTGTGTTGTGATTTCTCTATAAGAAACGATTTGGCCCACGAAGAAATGTCACAGGAAATCTCACAGGATTTCTTGCAGGTTCTGTGGAGAATCCCCCCCCCCCCTTGAAAATAATTCCAAGCTATGCAGGATTGTTGTGATCCCTCTGCAGGATGGCATCGTTCCTGCATAGGATTCACTACAAAAAGCATCAAGCTGCACAGGATTTGCCATGCTTCCTATGTTGAACAAGTGAAAAATAGAGGGGGGAAATTGATAAATAATGGGGAAAATGAACGCATGGTCTTGTTTCTGCAGGTAGACAGAAAATCTTGAAGAAAAAAGTCTCTTTAAGAAATATAGGGATGATGTGAATCTGCTGGATAGCTCAGTGGGTGCCAGAGGTTGGGAGTTCGAATCCCCATGGTGTCTCCTTGACAGGGGCTGGACTCGATGATCCACAAGGTCCCCTCCAGCTCTGCAGTTAAGATGATGATGATGATGATGCACATACATGTATGTACATGTACTCTCCCCTCTAATGTTATGCTGATCTGATGGGGGGCGGGGGGGGGAATCCTTGATAACTAAATGAGGTCTTCCTGGACCAGGTAGTTCAGGAGTCAAAATGAGGCCTGTTTAAGTGATTCTGTTTGAAATGGAGGGGAAGGTAAAGGTAAAGGTTCCCCTTGACATTTAGTCCAGTCGTGTCCGACTCTAGGGCGCGGTGCTCATCCCCGTTTCCAAGCCATAGAGCCAGCGTTTTGTCCGAAGACAGTTTCCGTGGTCACGTGGCCAGCGCGACTAGACACGGAATGCCGTTACCTTCCCACCGAGGTGGTACCTATTTATCTACTCGCATTTGCATGCTTTCAAACGGCTAGGTTGGCAGGAGCTGGGACAAGCGACGGGAGCTCACTCTGTCGCGTGGATTCGATCTTACAACGGCAGGTCTTCTGACCCTGCAGCACAGAGGCTTCTGCGGTTTAACCCGCAGCGCCACCACGTCCCAGAGGGGAAGACCAGGTCCAAAAAGTAATATTGCTAAGTCCACAGAGAATGGAAACCATAGCAAAATCAAATTCCTGGTCAAAAAATCCTAGATAACAACACAATTATCACTCCTAAATTTAAAGAAAACCACTTTACAATAAGAGAACAATTTAAAAAAAAAATAACAAAATTCAAGCTGGAATTTTTTTTTTTAAAAAAAGGACGCTAATATCAATGCCACAAATATCAAACTCAATCATTATGTAAAAGAAGAAAGGGATTGCAGAAAGATCTACCTGGTTAAATATCCATGTTCCGAAATCTATCACGGCGTCGTTTCATAAGTAAAAATAAAGTCCAGGTGAGGGAAGCCCAGGAGAGCACAGATTTTGAGAAGGTCAATGCACAAACTTAGTAAGGAAAGCCAAGAAAGCTTTGGAGGAGAAACTAATAAAGGGGAAAAGAACATAAGCTTTTTATTAAATGTTTAATAAATGCATGTTTATGACAGCAGCATGGACCACCGAGTGGTGCAAAACTTGCTCAGGGACCTTATGGTCATCATAGAGAAGCTAAAACAATTCACCAAACAAAGCAAAACGAAACAGTGCATAGAGATATCACCATCCTCTTTTTTTATAGTTCAGTCCTGAAGAGAAAACTTAGTTCATGTAAAAAATTGCACATTTTTACCTATAGTAGTGGTGGCATTGTACTTTGCCTCCACCTCATTGTCATCTATGTTGCCAGATCTCATAATTTAAGCTGAAGTCTTAGGGTCTCCAGGCAGGAAGAAAAATCCCCAAGCAAGTAGCGCTTCAGGAGAAGAAAGCTTGATTGGTGTGTATGACGCAGGGATGAGGACTTGAGTCAGGGGACTCACTGTCAAGTTGGACTCAAGATGCACCAATGACTCAACTCAGACCAGACTCAGATTTTTTTTTTCAATGACTCGTAACTTGGAACCCACTCACCCCTCCATTTTTTCATGTTTTTAATAAGGACTCAGACTTGGGGCTCGGGGCTTGGGACTTAGAACTTGATACCAAAGAATCGGACTCAGACTTGGAACTCAGACCCAAAAACTTGCTGACATCCCTGGTATGATGTAGTTTTAAAGCTTGGGCTCCCATCTCCACACATTACCAGCCAGCACAAAGGCCCATTGATATGGGGTGAAGATATCTGTATTTTTGCTGTGCTTGCTTCCCTCCCAATTTTATTTATTTATTTATTTAAAATATGTCTATATCGTGTTTCTCCCCAAAAGGACCCAAGGTGGCTTATATCAGCTCCCGATAAACAACTGAAATTAATCAATTGTGCTTGCGCGGCTGGCGCGGGCGCAGGCAATGCACCCCCAACCCCCTTTCAAACTTAATTAATTTATATGACTATTAATAAAATAATTCACTACACTTATACGACTAGTAATAACTTGATTAAACCAACGTTAACTGATAGACGAATAAACAAACTTAAGCAAATCAAGCAACCTAAACTTAAAATAACTCAAACCGAGGGAGGGAGCCGATGCTACCCTCCCGATCCGAAGCCAAGAGCTGTGTGGTCCGGCCTACTAACTACCGAGCCAGTAGCGGACCAAACAGCCAACTCTCCTCGTGACAATGTCGACAAGAAAGAGGAAGCGAAGAGGGGGGGAACGGTCCTTATATAATCTACCGTTCCCCCCCCCTTCCAAAGCTGCTCTTGCGAGACTGCAGCAAGGTCTCGCGTCCATCCGGGGAAGCTGGCAAAGGCAAGCCGCGCTGCAGAAGCCTCAGCTCCGCAGCGGCTTCTTCAGTCGTTGAAAGCTAAAAACAGTAAACAGATAAATATTAAAAAAGAATTGAATAAATATTATATTAAAATGGTAACTAAGATAAATATTAAAACACATTTAAACAACAGAGCTCAACAATCCATTTAAAACCTCTCTCAGACCACCAGTCATTAAGGGAAAGTCTGCCTGAAGAGAAAGGTCTTTCCCTGCTTGTGGAAGGACCGCAAAGATGGGGCCAGGCTGGCCTCCAGTGGGAGAGAGTTCCAAAGTCTGGGAGCAGCCACAGAGAAGGCCCTGTCCCGTGTCCCCATCAGACGCACCTGTGAAGGTGGTGGGACTGAGAGAAAGGCCTCCCCAGATGATCTTAATGTCCGGGCAGGCTCATAGAGGGAGAGGTGGTCTTTTAGATAGTTGTCATTTCTCACTTTCAAAAATGCACATTTTAGGAGTCATGTACGACACTGGTATTCTTAGAAGGGACAAACAGTGCCTTTTCATCCAGTTTACTGACGAAGCCCATAGCCATTTACCATCAGAAATTTCGTAACATGAAATGTTCAATTCCCAGGGCCCTTTCAGATGTACTCCACAATGCCCCCCCAAATAAAAAGCAATAAAACAACATCAATGCATATGTGGTAGAACAGGGCCCTCTACCCCTCCCCAGTTTAAACAAAAATAGAGAAAGCAGACATTTTAGAGACCTGCTTTAAATTAGTTCACACCCCTTCCCTTCCCTTTCCTTAAACAAAAGAAAGGTGTGCTTGCAGAATCCAGAAATATGCCCTCCCTCCTTCAGCAAACCCTTTTGTGTCCTGAAAGATCCTGTTTATCGTGCCAACAGCCTCATTGCCCCTGATTTGTATATTAAAAAGATTTTAATTGCCCAGGTAAGTATTTGCACCTGTTAGGACACTGCATTTTGTTTTAATCTTTTACATTATAGGGCGCAATTCACCCATAAAATTATTCTCTATACAATTATCGCTCAGTTTTGCTGAGGTAGAAAGCGCGACTTAACCATTTGGTTGGGCTCATTATTATTAAAATCATGGAAATTAGGATCATTAGATAGCCGTTGTGTAGTTAACTTCTGGCTGTACCTTTCCCTTTACAGTAGAAACATTAACAGGGATATAAATGGATGGTTACATCGGTGATATGTGGCATTAGACCTGCTGCACAAAAGGGATAGGAAAACATAATTTCCGTGGCTAGGGAATATTTCTGGAGTCTTTGTTCCTGACGCAGAAACTTGAGGGCAGACAAAAATATGCAAGATGTGTGTTCACCTACCTCAAGATGCTGTAAGTTGGTTTGCATTTATTTAAAAATCTGAATGTATTTTGACCCAACCAGAGTCTTGCAATTTTGCAGACATTTCTGTTCAGTTTTCAAACCACCTTTGTTGCTGCTGTTTAGTGCCATCAAGTTGTTTCTGACACACACAGCCCCTGTGAATGAGGGACCTCCAAAACATCCCGTTATTATAAGCCCTGTTCAGCTTTTGTAAATGTAAAGCGGTGGCTTTCTTTCTTGAATCAACCCATCCCACAATTGGTCTTGCTTTTTTCCTGCTGCCCTTCAATCTTCCCAACATTATTGTCTTTTCTAATGAGCCATGCCTTCTCATGAAGTGTCAAAAGTATGGTAGCCTTGGCGTAGCAATTTTTGCTGCTGGAAAGAATTCAGACTTGATTTGATATAGGACTCACCTACCTGTCTTTTTGGCAGGCCATGGTATCCATAAAGTTCTCCTGCAACACCACATTTTGAATGAATCAATTTTTTCGTCTGTCAGCTGTTTTAGCTGTCCAGCCTTCACACCCATACAAAGGAATCTGTCGTAATATTTTGAAGCACACTCATTTAAGCTGTGAAAATATTGTGTGGGTTTTTTGTTTTTTGCTTTGTGGCTGGGGATGATCTCAAAGCAAGGTTTACCCGGTTTACACTTGTTGAAAAAAAAATGGCAACAGCACTGGCAATTGCTTTGTATTTGGGTGAGAGGTGGTTAACTGATGAAAAAAAGGAGTCAGCTTTTTGGATTGTCCCTTGCGTGGTGTCAATTTGTGAATGGTAATGAGCGTAAGAGGGTATCCTGTAGACCATCTTGACTACTGCCATTGGTGTCGTCAACATTCAGGCTATGCAAAGCTTGGCATCCTTTTTCCTGTTGGCAACCCGGGCATAATACTGTACAGCACTATCAGGCTATTTCCTGGCATTTTGAATCACGGATACAAAAGCACAATACCTCACATTCATCAACCAGAAGTTTTTTCTAAAGAATTGAATACCACAATATGAAAGATCTTGGCCTTGATCTCTCCCTTCCTTGTGTCTATAAATTGGCTTGGAGACCCAAAACAGATATTACTGTTGGCTGGTTTCTTTAATCTCATTGAAGAAGGCTTTAGGATATTATCAGATAAAACTGCATCAGCTCAACACATCAGCATCAATTTTAGAATAAACATCAATTTATGAAATCTTGCTATGTGTCACCTTCATATTTGGGTTCCAGTTGGGTATTCTCTAGTTTCTGCTTTGTTGTCTCTGTGACTTCTAATATTCATGTCTGTCCCTGAAGAAATATGTGGCCATAGTTCTTCATTTCTTCCTGCTCCCCCCCTTGTTGTGTTAGACAAACTTCTTCATTCTGATCGGCCAGAGGTGTACAGAAGCCAGCTTCCCACCTGGTTGCAGTTTTTCACCCATCCTTCACTGGAACACACACAGATGGAGGGTTGCTCCGTATCCATACACCACAGCTGAATCTGCAGCTGAAAAGTTTTCATAGGTTATAGGGAGATAGGAAGCTACCTCAACTTGCCCGAAGAGCCAGAGTAAGACTACTTTTCAGTTCAGTTTGATGTTCAGGGACTATACTGCTGTTTTTAAGTGATATGGAGAAGGGCATACAAGGTGACTTGTATTGACGTGTTCAGGTTTTTTTTTTTGCAACGTTGCATGCTGCCTCTAGTAGGTATAGCTGGGAGCGACATTTCTGGGCTGGGGTGACTGTCAGTCACCCACAGCACTAACCAATAGTTCCTTCCCTGTCTCTGAATTCAAAGAGAGCCACACCTCTCTGGTAAGAGTCCCCCCTTCTTAATTTGCTATCTGATTTCTTCAACTGTAAGCAAAGAAAATGGCTTTGATTCTTTCTCTTACTAATGTCTCAGAATGAGTTACTGAGACTGTAAGAGCCAGTTGATGAGATAAAGGGGTGAACTAATCTGGAGAAGTTGAAACTACTCTGCTCTGTGAATCCCTGAACTTCTGCTGCACCGCTGGAGGACTTTAATCCAAAAAGCAAAACTCTGTAACATGACACAAGTCACCAAAATTTAGAGGGCACAAAATTTGATGCTGGAAGGGTACAAAATTGCTTGTTGGTATTTTTTATGAGGAAAGTGGCAATAGGACAGCAGTGCTCCAGGTACCAAAACCATAATTTGCCTCACTGGAGAAGAGGATGGTGCCGAAAAAAGGCCAGTGTGGCTTCACAAAAAGCTCAGGGAGGTCCTAAAAACCAAAAAAGACATGTACAGGAAGGGGAAAGAAGGCCAGGCCACCAAGGATAAGTACAGAGAAGTAAGTAGCAAGGAAATGCAGGGATGGCCTTAGGAGGGCAAAAGCTGAGAATGAGCTGAGGTTAGCTAGGGACACTAAAAGCAAAAAAAGAGAGCATTCTTCAGGTATGTGAGTCGCAAAAGACAAACCAAAGACATCGTGGCACAGCTCCGCGATGGAGACGGAAAAATGATAACAGAGGACAAAGAAAAGGCAGAGGGGCTCAATTCCTATTTTAGTTCAATCTTTTTTCATAAAACAGATTATGAACTTCCAAACAAATTGGAAGTGCAAGTGGGGGGGTGGGGGCCTGGATTGCAGCTGGAGATTGATAAACAAATAGTCAAGGAATACATTACCACCTTGAATGAGTTCAAATCTCCAGGGCGGGATGAAATGCATCCGAGAGTACTGAAGGAACTGGTTGAAGAACTTTCAGAACCGCTATCCATTATTTTCTTCAAATCGTGGGAAATGGGTGAGGTGCCAGAGGATTGGAGGAGGGCCAATGTTGTCCCTATCTTCAAAAAGGGCAAAAAAGAGGAACCTGGAAACTACAGGCCAGTCAGCCTGACATCAATTCCAGGGAAAATTCTGGAACAGATCGTAAAGCGGTCATTGTGCAAGCACCTAGAAAACAATGCAGTAATAACTAGAAGCCAACACAGATTTGTCAAGAACAAATCCTGCCAAACTAATTTGATCTCGTTTTTTGATCCGGTCACCTTCCTGACGGACAGAGGGAATGCTGTAGACGTAGTATATCTTGACTTCAGCAAAGCTTTTGACAAAGTGCCCCATGATCTCCTGATTAGCAAGCTAACTAGGTGTGGGCTGGGTAGATCAAGTGTCAGGTGGATACACAATTGGCTACAGAATTATACTCAGAGGGTGATGATTAATGGCTCCTTCTCTAACTGGGAGGAGGTAACAAGGCTCAGTCCTGGGCCCGGTGCTCTTCAATATTTTTATTAATGTCTTGGATGAGGGAGTGCAGGGAATGCTTGTCAGATTTGCAGATGATACCAAATTGGGTGGAATAGCTAATACCCTAGAAGACAGAAACAAAATTCAAAATGACCTTGATAGGATGGAGCGCTGGGCCGAAAGCAACAGAATGAAATTCAACAGGGATAAGTGCAAAATACTGCAACTCGGAAAAAGAAACCAAATGCACAGTTACAAGATGGGGGATACCTGGCTCAGCAAAACTACGAGCGAGAAGGATCTTGGAATTGTCGTAGATCACAAGCTAAATATGAGCCAACAGTGTGATGTGGCTACAAAAAAGGCAAATGCTATTTTAGGCTGCATTAATAGAAGTATAGTTTCCACATTCCGAGAGGTGCTAGTCCCCCTGTATTCAGCACTGGTTAGGCCTCACCTTGAGTATTGTGTCCAGTTCTGGACATCACACTTAAAGAAGGATGCTAACAAATTGGAACAAGTTCAGAGGAAGGCGACAAGGATGATCAAGGGGCTGGAAACCAAGCCTTATGAGGAAAGGCTGAAAGAATTGGGCCTGTTTAGCCTTGAGAAAAGAAGACTGAGGGGTGATATGAGAGTACTTTTCAAACATTTGAAAGGCTGTCATACAGAGGAGGGGCAGGATCTGTTCTCGAACATCCCAGGGTGCAGGACACGCAACAAGTTAAAGGAAGCCAGATTTTGGTTGAATATCAGGAAAAACTTCCTGACTGTTAGAGCAGTACGACAGTGGAACCAGTTACCTTGGGAGTTGGTGAGTGCTCCAACACTGGAGGCATTCAAGAAAAACTTGGATAATGACCTGGCAGATATGCTTTGATTGTATTCCTGCGTTGAGCAGGGGGTTGGACTTGATGGCCTTGTAGGCCCCTTCAAACTTCATTTCTCTATGGTTCTATGATTGTATGAAATCAGAATTACCAATACCTGTCTCCACCTAATGTTGACTTCAGCTCCACCTCCTGTTCTGTCTGCCTTTACCTTAAAATGTCCATGCCACTTTGTTTATTGCCTACCTCTGCCTAGACGGTGCATTAAGCCGAATACATCCCTTACCTTGTATTGGGGTCTGCTAGCTGCCTGATAATTCATTTTCACACATTTGTTCAAGCATGAAGATCTACTGAGACTGGCGCTCCTTTGTGTCCCACAATCATGTGGAAACATTAAGCCATGCTCGGTTTTCCATATTAGGGAATGCTCTGGACTCGTTCAAGAGGAGAATGTGCTGGGTTTGAATGGGAGACCCTGTGCTATCTGTGGAAGCTCTCCATATGAATTGGGACCCCAGAAAATCATGTGAATCGGGACCCTGGAGATTATGGGTTCCAGTGCACGTGGAGAGCCTCCATGGATAGATGAAGCTGTTCTGTTGGATCTCAATGTGCTTCATGCATTCAGGGTGCCATAAGTGGAAATGAGGGGATGAGAGCACTACTCCAAAGTGTGATCTCCTGAACAAAATGTATCTGTTTACCTGTTCTGGTTATGGAGTGCTTCCACCTTTGGTCTCAGAGCTGCCTGGTGCTAAGACCAGTTTCATTCTGGAACCGGTGGGAACACCTTCATTCATGCAAGCTTTTGAGCCTTCAGCTTAGCTATGATTTATTTCCTTGAGTTTTAATGCTGGCCTTATGTGTTCCTTGTTTTATGCTGAATTGTTTTATGGGTTGTGTTGTACCCTGAGATCTATTGAGATAGGGTGGACTCAAAATATTAAAATAATAATGAGAGAGAGAGAGAATATCCCAAAGAGGCATTTGTGGTTGAGAAGATTATGACTTAGTTACTGCTTGTGTTAAATTTGCTGCTCTTTTATTTGACTATCTGAATGTGCAGTTTTATAGCTGCTTTAATATTGACTTATTCAATGTGTAAGCTACTTTAATTATGCCTGATAGAAAAGTGGGATAACATTATTTGAAATAAATATATGTATGAACAAATGAATGAATAAATAAATAAAAGAGAGGCAGAGAGAATTAAAAGCTCCAGGGTCCCAGGCATGAAACAATAGTCTTAACTAGGGGTGTAAATCCTGTCTTGTCTTGTCTTAACCAGCAAGGGTAAGGAATTGCATGTTTTTCCCCCTCCTTGTCCTATGTGAGAGTGAGATATTTTCTGGGACTAGGTAAATCAATGGTTCACACGAATTGCATAACATGTGTAAACAAATCAAGTGGGAGAAAACAATACAAGCTGCTGCTGTGTTACATGAACATTCAAAAAACTGAAGCACTGAATGGGTTTCTTGCATCTTTGAAACATGTCAGTCCTGTCTTTGCTGTGCGTGCATGTGTGCAAGAGCCTCATGGCACAGTTGTTAATAAACTGCAGTACTGCCGTCAAGACTGTGAGCACAACCTGAATTTGATCCTGAGGAGTTCAGGTCGCTGGCTCAGGGTTGACTCAGGCTTCCATCCTTTTGAGGTTGGCTAAATTGAGCACCCAACTCATTGGGGGTTTAGGGAACACTCTGTGGCCTGCATAATTACATTGTAAACCACCCAAAGAGAGCTTGAAGTGCAATGGGGCGGCATATCAGCAGCACACTTTGCTTTTGCCTTGCTTCTTAAAAGGCCATGATTTTTTGTGCAAACTGTCTTAGAGATTCTGCATAAACTACAGAAATCTTGACAGGGGAAAAAAAGGAGGGGAGGAAAAAAAATCTCACGATGTGTTAAAAAGTATTTGCCTAGGTATCTTTTCATGTCAGACAGGATGGATAAAAATCAATGATTGTTTTAAATCAAATTGATTTAAATCACAATTTAAATAAAAAAGATGATTTTTAATATTTAAAATGTCAAAATCCACTTTAAATTAAATCAATTTAATTGAAATGAGATCCTCCCTGATGCCAAGACAGAATAAATTAAGGAGAATGACGATGTTAGGTTATGTTCTTTTATGTATGGTACATTGCCGTTTTATTTACCACCCCTTTTTTTCCTTGCAAGACCCAGGTTAGTTTGCAATTTGTTGTTGTTGTTTGTTGTTGTTTAGTCGTTTAGTCGTGTCCGACTCTTCGTGACCCCATGGACCAGAGCACGCCAGGCCCTCCTGTCTTCCACTGCCTCCCGTTTGCAATTTAGCAAGTATTATTTCCATATCTGTTATTAAGTATTGCCAGGAGCATTGCTTTCAGTTAAAAAGAAACCAAAAGATCTCTTCTGGTTTCAGCAAATATATTCTACCACCAGTTATTTACTTAATTTTTTTCTCAATGGTTTTTTTGTTGTTTTGTTTTTTGTTTTGGTGAGACATGAAAGTTTTGAATTTTTGGATTACAAAACCCAAAAATCTCCATTCTGGGCATTCCACCTGACAGACTTACACCTATAGATATATAAATACGGCTCACCTAGAGGCAAGGCCGAGCCAGAAAGGCTTTGAGGCTTAGCATAGCCCCGGGCCTAGAGCTTCCCGGCTAGCAGGGGGGGCAGCTTCCTTTCTGCAGAGGAAGCTAGGGCAGAGCTAGGCCTATTCTAAGTGTTCCCAGTTAGGCCTTTTCTCCAGGTGAGCCACATTTAGCTACCTGTAGGTATAGGTCTATTAGGTGGAACATCCAGAATGAGGAGTTGTAGGATTTGTGATTCAAAAAGATCCAAAAAACCCAGACCTGGTTCTTATTTCTGTGTGGAAACGGGAGGGAACTGGATAAACTGCATTTTAGCATTTTGCCTATGCTTCTTACACTGGAGGAAGTTTGCCTCTCAAGCAGCTTGGTTTCTCCATCCCATTTTTGGCTGTTGCCTCAGCATACCTTAGTCAGCAAAGCCATTCTGATGGAAGACTTCTCTGTGGCCACGTCTCTGCAATACTGATAGCAGAAGAGCATTTCTTTCGGTAGAAGAGCATTCCTGTTGGTACCCGACATAACCTTGAGTTAGGGTTGCATCCACAGTTGTCAGCTTTCCCCCCTGTTTTTGAATGCATGTGGCCTTTCACCTCAGTATCCCGTCATCAGTGTGAGGGTGCTCAGCCCGTCCATAGGTAAATGGGAGTTGAAGGCCTGCTGGTCATCATAAGGAAAGCCCAACAGCTTTTGAACCAAAACTACCTTCATTACAAGAGGGTTACTGGACCTGTGACACATCTCTTATCCATACTTCACCCTACGGTCCAGTTCCTTAGTCACCCCCACATGGTTCCACTTCACCTCCCATGGCACTAGTCCTTGAGCACACACAGAAAGGGGAATAGCGCACTGTATAATCTTGGCCACTTAGTGCAGTCTTTTAAACCATCCCTGATGTCTCCACCTTCTCAGTTGGGTTAGGATCTCACTAGCTACTGCTGGCAAAACCTCCTGTTAGCGTCCTGTAGGCTTGTATACTTTGGACAGGAACCAAAGCAGTAGAGCCTAGATACCTTGAGGAGGGTTTAATTCTAAATCCGACAAAGTAGACATAGTCCAGCATACTGGAGGCGCCGCTTGCCCCCTCTGGAGCATTAACCCGCTCCTTGGTTCCACTCTCCTCTTCTTCTGCCTTAGTTAAACTCTCTGTCGCCATCTCAGTCCTTCTCATTCTCCCTCGGCCAGGTTCTCCTTCAGTCTTCTTTGCAGGCTTCCCCTGCCCTCCAAATGTTTCCTCTTTTATAGTCCCAGTTGGGCAGGAAGCTCCTTGCATAGGAATCGTCATGATGCAATGGTCTTTGAATATGTTCTTTATGCTAAAGCTTGTGCAAGATAAACTGATTCTATGAAACTCTATTTTTCTAATAAAAATTAATTATAAAAATTCTACAAAAGGACTGGTCTCTTGAACAGCAGGGTCTGGCTAAATCCAGGAGGTGGAGAGGGCCACAAACTAGCTATCTTTAAGAGTCCTACCTAACTGAGCTGTTGTGAGTTCTAAGGAATCACAAAGCCCATGTGTCTGTACTTGCAAAGTACTGGGTAAAAGTAAAGTGTTCTTTTAAGGTCAGACTTGTTCAAAGGGCTTACGCTACGCACTGCTGAGGTCTTGGGACTTGCCCCAGCGCAAAGGTGGTAGGTAAGTGGCCTGTCGAACTCTCTGATAGAGTGCTAAGTGCTCCTTAGGGAGGCCTTGGGCACCACAGGAATGTTTCTACCCATCCTCCTGCATTCCTGCACTTTGGAAGCCAGATTTAGGCTGAATATCAGGGAAAACGTCTTAACTGTTAGAGCAGTACAACAATGGAACCAATGACCTCAGGAGGTGGTGAGCGCTCCAACGCTGGAGGCATTCAAGAGAAAATTGTGCAACCATCTGTCAGGTCTGCTTGGACTTGGATTCCTGCATTGAGCAGGGGGTTGGACTTGATGGCCTTATGAGCCCCTTCCAATTCAGTTCTATGATTCTATGACCCACTGGCTGAGGGAAATGACAGTTCTCCTGAGTATTGGTCTGGGGAAGGAAGCCGGCAACCTTCAGCTGGAACCGTGGAATGTCAGAGAAGATGCTGAGGTTGACTCCAGCTGTGAGCCAGTGCCCACCCGCTCACAGTTGGATATGACTTTCCATTCTGAGGAGGCTACGGACATGCTGGGCTCTTTCTGCTGTCACTGAATTTTAATGTCTCACACTTTCCACGCAACTCATGATTGTGTCTTTTAACACTATATCCCTGGTTCCCGTGGTTTCGTGCGATGATACAAACAAAAAAATTATTCTGGCTTCTTTTGGGCTTGATCCCAGCCCAAGCTTTGAAATAAGACAAAACAGATCGATAACATTATTGGCTCAATTTCATCCCAGGAGTTACGCCTTTGGCTCCCACAGCGCTCCTGCTTCAGGGAGGATTTGACTCTGGTTTTGAAGGAAGCAGGTGGACCCGAGAAGGCGAATCAGAGACATCAGGCAGAAAGATAAATCTTTCTCTTACAAAGCTGTTGAACCCTCCAAAGCATATTGCTTTAATTAGAACTGCAGTTTGTGTTTAGAAAAGAAAGGAAGAAAGGAAGAAAAGAGGTTCTTTTTCTATGTTATGTATTTTGGTAAACAGATTCTTTTCCTCAAGCGCTCCATGAATTAATGAACAGAAGTAAGGGAAAGAATATTTCTGAGCTTTTCTTTCATGCCGTCAAGTAAAACAAAGAAAAATGGGTTTGTGAGTTTAGGGACAAGACCCTTTTGGCATTTGGTGGTTCAACACTTTCTTATTCTCCTGGAGATGGTTGTTTGAAATGTTCCAGGCCCTCCCCCTCCCTGAATTAATATTTATATTCTACTGTGCAAAACATGAATGGTTGGGATGTCAAAGCATTACAAAAGCCCAGAAAACAAGCAAACGTTTGGGGACTGGAGGAAACACACACACACACACACAAAAAAAACACAAAACCAGAAAAACCCCAAACCCTACATTGTTCCTCAAAATTGTTTTCAGTCATCTTAGGATTTCTTCTTATGCCCCAGTCTTGTATAAAGGATGATGTAGGGTAAGACTGGACAAGAAAGTCATTTGTATGTGTGTGTGTGTTGTAAAACAGAAGGATTCACACATCCAGGCAGAGGACTTTGAATAATTAACACCTGTGGTTTCGGATCTGTATGTGTTGAAATATATTTGTGGTACTGATGAAGGTTGCCAACCTTTTTTTGAAAAAGGCTTCTTATTTATCTTTAAGAGTGTAATGTCTGGAAAGTATAATGTACAGCCTTTTGTGCTAGGAATGGCTGCACCTACTGAACTGGAATAGTGACTGAGATTTTTTTTTTCTAGTTCCTTTTCCATAGGAAGTTTCAAATGTTCAGTGAGTTCTTTGTATTTGGGATGGAAAGACGGTGAGACTGTAGTGGGAGAAATTATACGTCCATTCATCTCTAAATCTCTACGGTTAAAAGTCATGTGGAAGACTAAGCCATGTTCTTTCCAGGATACATGGTCTGGGACGGCATCTAGAGATGGACATGAACCAGCTCATCCCATTCCTAGAAGCCATTGCTTTTTATTCTCCCTTAAAAGTTGCAGGGGAATGTGGAAAATACTGTTCTCATACTGGCTGGTAGAGAGATCAAGTCATGTGATGACAGACATAATAGAAACCTCACCAGAGCTTGGAAGTAACTAGTTATAACTGACATAGTTACATTTGGATGGCTAGCAGTGTAACTACTAATTTAAAAGTTGCTTTTCAGTTACTTGTATAATTTACTTTTAAAAGGCATTTAATGGCTTTTTAACATGCATTTTGAGAGGTTTATTCCACTCTGTTATCAATCCAAAAGGACAAGGGAAGTATTATTTGCTTTTAAATGTTTTTAAATTTTTAGATTATTTTCAAGGTGCAGTATCAGAATTGGCCATGAGGGGGAGCCAGAGAGTATCTCCCTTTATTTTGCTGGTTGGTTGTTGCAATGTTCTTTCCAGATGTTAATAATATGCAGTGAAACAAATTACTTGTTTGACTGATTAACAGAAATTATAAACTCATTATTAAAAGGAATCACAAAACTTTCAAGAAATCTCACAAATGTCCCCAAAAGATTATTTTTTGGCAGGAATATGGCAGAGATAAGCCCTGCTGCAAGAAGAAGAAGAAGAATTTTTTAAAATCTTGATTTCTTTCAGACAGGAAGAAGTCGTAAGACCGACATCCCTGTGGTACACATCAAAATGTTAAGGTATGAACATTAATTATTCTTTCCCCATAGACGTAAGGCGAATTTTTGTGCATTTCCCAAATGTGAACATTTTTAGCCCTGTGTGTTTACTTGTTTATAATTCTAAAACGAAGGTGGAAAAGGGGCAGGGAGAATGATTCAATCTGACAGAAACTAGTTCAGTGAGATCTCAGAAAAACTGATTTTCTAGAATCCATGAGCTAGCATGTCCACAGCCCATGTTGACTAGGGGATTTTGGGATTTGTAGTCCAAAAAACAGAGATCTCACCAAGTTCTGAGTTTAGCTTTTCCAGTTCAGTTCCAACCTCTCAGCAGTTTTTTTTTAAAAAAGGAAAATGAATCCCCCCTCTTCTCCCCAAAAGGATTCAGATCAAACTGCCTCTCTTTCAAAAGAGCCCCATGGTGCAGTGGTTAAACTGCAGTACTGCCGTCAAGTCTCTGCTCACGACCTGAGTTTGATCCCAGTGGGTTCAGGTAGCTGGCTCAAGGTTCACTCAGCCTTCCAGCCTTCCGAGGTCGGTAAAATGAGTACCCAACGAGGGGGTAGGTTTTGTTTGCATAATTGCTCTAGCACCATGAGGCAGTATATAAGTCAAAACAGCAGCAGCAGCAACAATAACAACCACAACAAAATGTTTGTGTGTTTGTGAGAAGATTCCTTGCAACCACGCAGGCCCCATCTTAGCTACAATGCAATGAACCTTCCAAACCCCTAGGCGTCCTTTCCTGGAACTGAACAAATTACATGTCATTGCAGATTGTACATTACATGGTCAGTGTTTCTGGAATCAGATTAAGCAGAATCTCAGAATGGACATCTTTGGCGATTTGGAACAGGTCAAGCCATCAGTTGACTGACAGGCCCCTATGTGGTGCATGCATGGGCACTGTGTGCTGAAATGTACCAGTCCTCTCTCTCTCTCTTTTAAATGCAAGCCCTCACTCCCTAGGGTCTGACATTTAACACTCCACACACAACCCTTGCATCTCTTTAAACAATAACCAAATATACATTTATCACAATGTTTTATGAACCATGGACATTTATTGCACCACACTTAAAAACCATGTAACCTTTTCTTGGGAAACAGCAGCACTTTAAGGTAGAATAATGAGAATTTGCTAAGTCTGATTGAACCGGCTAACCTTTGTTGGTGTTTTTTTTCGTTGAGGTTTGTGTAAGGTTTGTGTAACTTGTTGCAGCTAATTGAACGGATGGACCATGTGCTGGGCACATCCTGATTGTGCACCTGAGCAGGTGCCAGGGTGGCCAAGATTTACTCCAGCACCTTGTCAATTAGCTGCAATTAGCTGTGGCGAATTAGGCAAAACTGATACAAACACCACTAGGATTCTGACTGTTAGTTCAGAAAAGGGGAACATGATGATGATGATTATGATGATGATGATGATGATCCAAAAATACAAGACACAGTCTCTGACCGGCATTATATAACTGATATAAGTTTTAACCAAAAGCCTAAGTATTCATTAAATATGGATGTAATATGTACACCGTTCCTAATATTGCCATTTTTTACAGCTCTGATTGTGTTCTTTCAGAGATCTGCAGCTGATTATATTTTATAAACTTCCACAGCATTGTTCACAATACCCTGACGACTACGTGGACCACTGAAAAGTGTTTCATCCACAAGCAAGCTATTTCTATTGCCAGGTCTCTGTATTTTGTTAATTTTTACAATCCTTTGTCTAGCATCCCTTGGAAATGCAGTGTCAATTATCCAGACATTTCTTCGTTCGATTACTGTTGTGTCTGGTGAATTATACTAAAGTTTCTGTCTGTTTGAATCTGAAAGTCTCATAAGATCTTGGTTGTTTACACCTTCTTTGCCTGAAGATAATTATGAACTGTGGAACTCCCTCCCACAGGAGCCCAGGCTGGCCCCATCTTTGCTGTCTTTCCACAAGCAGGCAAAAGACCTTTCTCTTCAGGCAAGTTTACCCTTAATGACCAGCTACCTGCGTGGGGTTTTAAATTAATGTTTGTGCTTTACGGCTTTGAATGTGTTTTTGTTTACCATATTTTAGTGTGGCATTTGTTTGATCCTTTTTAGTATTTTTATACTTATTGCTTTTAGCTTTAAATATTGTCTTTTAATGATGTATGCCGCCTTGGGCCCTCTTTAAGGAGAAAGGTGAGGTAAAAATATTTTTAATAAAATAAAGTGAAATGCAATAAAATGATGGGGATGATTTTGGGAGGAACCCCTATCACCCAAGTAAGTACAATCTGGTGTCCTCCGTATTCATATTACTATGACCGAACTGAAATAGCAGAGAATGGATTTCATTTCCATTCCTTTGGAAGAATTTACCGAAATTTGTATTGGGCTTATTCATGAAAATGGAGTTGAGGTTTAAAATGCAGGAGAAAGTGAATCAGGTTGTCTCCTCTGTAATCCTCAGAAACACCTTAAAAAACAACAACAACAACAACACAAAACCTTTTCTAAAGTGTTCTTTCCTCACCTCTAAAACAGCCATTTTTTTTGGCCATGAACACAATATGAAAGAAATATAGGCCAAATCAAGATTGTATAAGTTGCATAACAGACCTTATAAGGTGGTGTGTGAAGAATTGTTTCCAGTCTGTGGTCCCCTTCAATGTGCCAAGGTTCCCCCAAGGGGCCATATACCTTCCTCCCCTCCCATTGAGCATGACTACTCCAAAAGAGAAAAGAGTAGCCATCAAGAAAGATTCTCCCGCTCCTTCCACTTGCTGTGTGGAAGGGCAGATTACCTGGTTGGCCGCAGAGATTGACAGGAAGATCCCAGAAGATCTGGACAATCCTGGCAGATGGCAGCTGCCTTTGGGGGAATCCGGGTGTACCCTTCTGCCAACCCAACAGAAAATTCAATGTGTGCCCAACTGCCGAGTGGTAAGGAAAAGTGTGGTACAGCCGTTGGCTTTCCTTTTCTTTTTTGAACTGCAACACAGTGGCTTAATTGATTTTCTCTTTCTTCTTTCCAAGAGACAGCTGAATGTCAAAGGTCTTTCTCTTGTGAAGTACTGGAAAACCTGTTGTCAGACAACCTCTCCCCATTTAATAATTCATCCCGTTTTGTAAGGGAAAAGCAGCTGACATACAGTAAATCCAGCCGGTGCCAAAGCCCTGAACGAGATTAAGGAGGATGCATAATCTAACGCCTCCATTTAACATGAAACATATATGAAACTTCCCCCCCCGGTGCCAACCCTTTTCCCTTGAAAAACAGAAACAACAACAAAACAATCACCAAAGGCTATTGTTTAAAACGTGAAGATGGAAACCGCCAAACAAAAATGAGAATACCAAAGAACCGTTTTCCAAGGGGCAGACACATTATTTACGTTATTTTCTTCTATACATAAGAAACCCTGCTAAATGAACAATGTTTAAGCGTGTCAGGGTTGCATCAGTTTTGTATGAGCATTCACAAATATCCTGGTGGGGGTAATTGCTCGCAAGTACATTTAAACTAATGATATGTTATATCTTTCCTTGATATAAAACTATTAAAAGATACGTTATTGCGTTTGACAATGCCACGCGGCTGGGTCAACTCCTAATGACAGATTTCGGCATTTGTAAATTAAGATACACTTGGCTGGAAGCAAATATTTTGTAAAAATAAAAGCTATAGACGAAGCAAACAGAATCATTTATCTAAGGCTTCTATGGAGTTTACGTACGCAATGTGTGTACAGTACTTGGAAGATTGAAATGCAGTGCTATAATGCAGTGATTACATTATTAGTTTAGAACTCAAGAGTTGTTGATTTTATACCATCTTCCCGGGGAGGGGGGAATTGAAGAAATTTTATTGCTTTTGCTAGATTACACCAAAGTTCTATCTCTGTGGAAGGTGTTGGGTCCAATTCTGTGTGGTGGTAAATCCACGCCACCTTTTAAATCAGTGGTTCCCAACCCTGGGTCGGCAGATGTCCTTGGACTACATACAACTCCCAGAAATCCTGACTAGCAGAGCTAGTGGTGGAGCCCTCTGGGCATTTTAGTCCAAGGACATCTGGGGAATAAGTAGATATCTCCTGTGTGGCTCAGATTAAAATCTGGAATGGATTCACTGCTCCATCGACATGGGAGCCCCCAGTCCTTATTGGGCTAGAAAGTGGTTGTGAAAATCAGTCTTTTTCTAGAGAAGGTCTGGCAGTTTCTCTAGCTTGGTCCATCCTATAAAAAAATAACATCTTGGCATTCTTGGAAATTCCTCTCTAGGAAGGTGATGGGAATTCCAGCCAAGATCCAGTGTTTTTTAAATTTAATTTATTTCATCAAATTTTATACTGCCCCATTAGTGCAAGGCACTATTCTGGGAAGTTCACAAACAATAAAATCAAACAAATAAGGCAATAAGCAAACAATGACAATGATAAAATAAAAATTAAATTATCACAGCTGAAAGATCACTAAACCAGGACAGTGTGAACATGATGATGATGATGATGATGATGATGATGATAATAATAATAATAATAATAATAATAATAATAATAATAATAATAATAATAATAATAATAATAATAATAATAATAATAATAATAATAATAATAATAAAAGGCACAGTCAAAATTATAAAAAACATTGACTGGTATTATATAACAGGTACAAGTTTTAACCAAAAACCTATTATTATTATTATTATTATTATTATTATTATTATTATTATTATTATTATTATTATTATTATTATTATTATTATTATTATTATTATTATTATTATTATTATTGCACCTCTCCTGAAAAAGCAAGATGAGGAATTCTCCTTTTCCTGGGAAGCTGAGAAGTTTCATTAGTGCAGGGGGGAACTCCTAACAAATGTTCTATTTTTCAAATATTTGTCACGTCTCTAGTACAAATGTGTGTGTGCAGATATAAACAATAATTGCTCATTCATTCATTCATTCATTTTGTTTTGGAAAGAAAGCCAGTGTAGTTTAGAATTCTGGGTGTGTGTGTTTTTTCCCCTAAAGGAAAAACTTACATAAGGAAATTTTGGAAGCTATCCCAGTCAGTACCACTAGAGCATCAATTAGAGGTCTCTTAAAGTGCCTTTTAACTCAACAGTGCTTTGATACTATAATTTCCCCCCTCTTATATACCATGAACGGGCCATTTTCTTTCCACGGGGTCATATTTTGTTGCAACACGTACACAGAACTAGACCAACCAGGTAGGCATTCTATGACATGGTCACCCAAAGAGTTGTAAACAATATCCGGGTATTTCAGCCATCTGCCAGATTTATATATTTTTAAAAAAAATGAATGAAAAACTGTTCAGACAAAAAGGGTCCCAACAAATCAATTGATTTTTATTTTTTAAATATTTATTCCAATGCATGAGGTGAGAAATAGGCCCCATGCTGTTCTGTGGTGCTAGCAAACTGTAATCCCAAGGAGCAGAACTAGGTGCCAGTAGGTAGACCCCATTTGGGAGACACTGGAGTTCTCTGCCAGTTCAGAAAATACCAGTTATTTAGATTTAACCATAGTTCTAACTCTAAACCTTATCACAGTCTTAACCTCAATACTACTGCTAACCCTCTATGCATTGGGATTCTTATAGAATCTAAGAATACCTCAGAACTCAGTGGCCAAAATCCTGTTGCTTAAGGTAGTAAATCACAACTATAGTGGGCCTCTTGAATCAGTGGGGATTTGGTGAATCATCTCCTCTATATGCTCCATTGATTCAATATGCCTACTCTAGTTGTGATTTACTGTGTTAAGCAACAAGATTTCAGCCAGTGAGAACAAGTATTTAAAACATCTATCTATCTATCTATCTATCTATCTATCTATCTATCTATCTATCTATCTATCTATCTATCTATCTATCTATCTATCTATCTATCTATCTATCTATCTATCTATCTATCTATCTATCTGTTTTATATAGTCTCCATAGTTACATACCCCAGAAAGAAAATGGGGGGAAATGCAGGCAGCTAGATTGGTCTATATCAACAATTGAAGAGCAGGTCTTTTGTAAAGTCAATGGCTTTTAATTCCCCATGCTGGACCAAAGCACCCTGTTTGCATTACAACAGGGATAGCTGGCAAAACTGCAATTCCTGGAAAAAAAACCATGAGGAATGCAGTTAAGAGAAGGAAACAGGGAAATGTGAAGATGGTGCCAGCTAATGTTGCGGTCCCTGCAACTCCTGGGGCTTCAACTCTGTGATTCTTGGCTCCATTATGTCATGGACGAACCCATAAAGGCTTTACAGGAGACGGTACGCAGTCCTCTCTTTCACAAGGCGCATTATGACCTGGCTAGCAAAAGAAGTTCTAAGATTCCTTTCTCTTTTTTTAGTGCCACCGTCTTCTCCTAATTGCACTTTCAAACAGAGTGTAATTTTTCTAATTAACATGATGGTTGCAGAGGGCAGAGGAAGCTTGCTCTATGCTAATTGCAAACCAGAGTCACGATTGTGGAAATCCAGGGCTTTTGAGTGCCCGGCCCACAATGCTTTTTTTATCCAGTGTTTCAACACTTCCTCCTTTGCCAGGAGCACCAGGGCATCGCTGGCTATCGTTAGCCTTTGATAGCCTAATTTCTTATTTTTAAAACTTGTGTCAGCCTTCTATGTGAAGATTGTTTACCTGATAACAGAGGGGAGAAAGACCGCCATTCGCTCTCTGTTCACCTTATTAAAAATGGAAAGACAGTGGCACATTTGGCTCCCCAAGCAGGCTGGGAAATGTGGGCTTTGTAACCAAAGGTAGAGTGTTTGACGAAGGAGCAGCCTTTAACAGCTTTCATGCAGAAAGAGAGAAAGTTGGTGGTGGAAGTGGAAAAGAGAATCAAAATTGTCATTTGAGAATGCCTTATTTATACCCAGTACTCCAATGTTGACATCACTCTTGTCGTAGATCAGGTTCTTTAGCATGCATATGCATCCTCCCAAGTTTCCCCATACTATTCAACAGAGGAACAACTCTGGCATATGAATGTTGGGCTTTTTGCAACCTTGCAGGCTGCTTATAGTTTGTGTGACTGGGACTTTTCTGGGCTGGGTTGACTGTCAGTCTATCTAGCACTAACCGATAGTTCCCTCTTGCCTCTGAACGTACAGATACATTGCTCAGTGTTTCTTCTCTCTCTTCAGCCTGTTGAAGTCTCTTGCTGAAAGCAGTCATGTTTCTCAGTTCGCTGTTGATCTGTAAGTAATTAAACTTTGTATTCCTTCTTGTACAAATGTCTCAATGCAAATTATTGAGACAGTAAGTGCCAGTTAATGAGAAAAGGGATGGACTACCCAGAGGAACTTGAGGCTATTCTGCTCTGTGAATCCTTTTGCTTCTGCTGCACAGCTCGAGGAATTCAACCAAAAATCCAAAACTCTGCAACAATAAATTCTCCGAAAACATTTCTACTTTCTTGGAGCGTAATAAAAGTTGACCAAACAGTCAAACAGACTGAATTCACCCCAAAAAACCTGGTTTAGCTTCCAAGTAAAAACTTTAATGAAACAATAAAAGATCAAGCTTTTGACAGGAAATCATGTCCTGCTATCTTCAGGGTGCAAACATTTGACTGTTTGGTCAACTTTGAATAAATTCTCCGTTTTCTTGTTCTGATGTGTGGGCTTTGTGTGGTTCTCATGTGAGAACCCGAAAGAAGTTTATTTTACTTGCCTGCAAAAAGGTGGGATTTGTTGTTTAACTTTTGTGAGAGTTTTCACAGTTGCAAGAATGATTCTTCAGGAAATAATGCAGATCCACAAAACTAATACTGCTGCTTTGTTTCATGGACACTTGAGACTTAGAAGCTGTGGCTGTGTTGTTTGCAGGTTTTCAAACAATCCCCCCATCCTTCTGTGCTTGTTCTGTGTGTGCTTCACTTTTCAAAGGGAAATGACCCTAGTTTGCCTGAGATTGCAGATACCTTGAGGAAAGGAGGGGGGAAGGAAATGTTGCAGGGAGACAGCCCAAATGGATGAGAACGAGGAATGTACTAAATATTTTTCACATCCTTAGTCCTAACCATCTTCCGCATTTTGATGTTTGATTCCTTGGGCTCTTCCATGTATCCCGGGAGGGGAAGGGAGAAAGTCTGATGGGTCCTGTTGAGTTTGTGCTGCAGAACAATGCCTGTAACCAAGGATCTGAGCTTCCATATTGAAGTGCTGTATCAAAGAGTGTGAATGTGTGATGCGTCATCACCAGGATTTGAGGGAGCCCTTGTACGAAACATGCCAACAGAAACTTTCAACCTGGAGGATGGTGGAGCTGCAAATGAGAACTCTCTCGTACAGAGCGAGGGGGATGAAACTGATGGGCTGCTAGTCATCATGAATGACGGCCTAGAGATTGCAAGATAGCTTACCA
Organism: Intellagama lesueurii; assembly: GCA_037013535.1. Classification (NCBI taxonomy): domain Eukaryota; kingdom Metazoa; phylum Chordata; class Lepidosauria; order Squamata; family Agamidae; genus Intellagama; species Intellagama lesueurii. The sequence continues at coordinate 344,047,141 of JBAJHW010000001.1, read as the reverse complement.
AGCAATGGAGGGAGCCATTCCATTCATGAGCACCACTTTGATTGAGGAACCAGCCCACGATCAGCACTTTTTACACCTATCAGATCGTTCCCATTATCTTCTCAATTCACCTGCTCTAGAAATGGGCATGATCTGGTTCGTCCCAGTTCGTCCCAGTTTGTAAAGATGGGAGAACAGGTGCCTCTGCTCCCCGGCCCCGCCTTCTCAGCCAACCAGCCACTCAACAGGCCCAGCGTGCTTCCTTTTCTACCTCCTCCGCTGATCTCCCGGTCATGAGCAAGACCATGGACTTCTCGGCTCCGCCCTTTTGTCAAAGTGGGAGATCAGCCAAGAGGGCAGGGCAGAGAAGCCTGAGCTGCTGCCGGAACTGGAAGATCAGTTGAGGAGGTGCAGGAAGTTGGAACGCTGGGCCTGGTGAGTGGCTGGTTGAGCCAGAGAAGGTGGGGAGGGGAACAGCAGCACCTATGCTGCTGCCTTTATGAACTGGGACGAACTGGGATGAACTGGTTTGTGCTCATCTCTAAAATTGCTTCTGCCTTTGAATTTAAGCTGTGGGAGTTTTAGTTAACTCATCACAATTCCACGCAGAAGCAGGCATTACGGTTATCAAGAAGCCAACTCTGTTAAGAGTTTGCTTTTAAAACCAAACTCAGGGAAGGTAAGGAGGGATGTCCGATGTAAGCTTTTTCCCTTGGAAAAACGATCTTCTGTCTTAGTAGCTCATATGTAAGAGAAGCTCAAACCATGGGGGGGAAAGGCTTTGGACTAGTATTAGGCATCCTTCAGTCTCGAAAGACTATGGTAACGTGCTCTGTATGGAGGACTTGGAACAGCATCTAGTGTGGCTGAGAAGGCCATTTCAAGAGTGACCATCCCTTCCACACTGAAGACAAGTACAATCTGTCCCCTGTCCAGTTCCCTGATTTTGCTGCTTCCGTGACTGCCTCTTTGCCTCAGTCTGCTGGACAACGGTCTCTTCAAATTGGGAGAGGCCACGCTGCACCACCTGCCTCCAGGCTGAACGCTCAGATGTCAGGGTTTCCCATCTGTTGAGGTCCATTCCTAAGGCCTTCAGATCCCACTTGCAGATCTCCTTGTATCGCAGCTGTGGTCTCCCTCTGGGGCGATTTCCCTCCACTAATTCTCCATACAGGAGATCTTTTGGAATCCGACCATCAGCCATTCTCACGACATGCCTGAGCCAACGTAGACGTCGCTGTTTCAGTAATGTATACATGCTAAAAATTCCAGCTCGTTCTAGGACTACTCTATTTGGAACTTTGTCCTGCCAGGTGATACCAAAAATGCGTCGGAGGCAATGCATATGGAAGGTGTTCAGCTTCCTCTCCTGCCATGCACAAAGGGTCCAGGACTCACTGCAGTACAGGAGTGTGCTCAGGACACAGGCTTTGGACTTTCAGAATTCCCTGGTCATTATGGCAGTGCTGACTGCAGGGTTTTGGGGGGGGAGAGAATCTAGTAGATGCATTATTTTTGTTGTTATTTGTATTCATATTATTTTGTAGAGAGTTGAAGTAATGTAATATGGAATGCAGAAGCCTCTGTGCTGCAAGGTCGGAAGACCAGCAGTCGTAAGATCGAATCCACGCGACAGAGTGAGCTCCTGTCGCTTGTCCCAGCTCCTGCCGACCTAGCCATTCGAAAGCATGCAAATGCGAGTAGATAAATAGGTACCACCACAGTGGGAAGGTAACAGGGTTCCATGTCTAGTCGCGCTGGCCACGTGACCACGGAAACTGTCTACGGACAAACGCTGGCTCCATAGCTTGGAAACAGGGATGAGCACCGCCCCCTAGAGTCTGACACGACTGGACAAATTGTCAAGGGGAACCTTTTACCTTTACTTTTACTAATATGGAATGAAACAACTTTTAACACTCCAGCTTTTCTTTCCTGCATAAGAAATTACCTTTCCCGGTCTCAAAAATGATAGCTTAACAACACATTCTTCAGTCAGCTGACAGTGCGCCTTCAAAATATCACAACAGATCTTTTTCTGAGTGGGAATTTCAAATAATCACTTCAAGGGGAGATATGACAGCACTTTTCAAATAATTGAAAAATAGTCCTTCAAAAAAGGGGCAAGATTTGTTTTCAATCATCCCAGAGTGCAGGATGTGTAATAATGGGCTCAAGCTATAGGAAGGCAGATTTTGGTTGAATATCTGAAAAAAAAATCTTAACTGTTAGAGCAGTATGACAATGGAACCAATGATCTTGAGAGGTGGTGAGTGCTCCAGCACTAGAGGCAAGAGAAATTGGGTAACCCTCTGTCAGATATCCTAAAATCTGTATTCCTGCATTGAGCAGGGGGTTGGATTCGATGGCCTTATTGGCCCCTTCCAACTTTGATTCTATTCTTTGATTCTATAATCATTTCAGATAGCCATGAGCTGCATGTATTTTCCATAAAGCAGCTATTACATTATTGGTTGAAAGTGAATAAGGAAAGAAAAGCCCACGCAGAAGGGGGAAATGAGCAGAGGACCAAGCGAAACTCTTCCCCTGTTTTTTTCTCCGAGAGAACTCCTCTCTCTCTCTCCACCTGCCCGATTGGTTATACAACCAGACAGTTTACATATGTGATCCTTCGCATTTAGAAAATTAATAGTGTTTTCTGGCTCCAATCACAGCTTGTGGCGCTCGGCAGGCGACGGAAAACTTGGCCAGCATCAGTGGCAAAGAGCCATTAGAAAATTAACCCTTAGTGGCGAAGGAGCCAAAGGTACCGAGCAAGGGCTTTGAGAGGCAGCAGCCCGTAGCTTTCAGGTGGACCTACATATGTTAAGTGGTGTCGCCGTGAAGATGGGCCTCCCCCTGGAGAGGCCCGATCAGGCATGTTTGTACTCGGATCCCGCAGAGAGGGCACGACCATATCGCCTGGCAGCCGGAGCGACCAATATGCCAGGATTTTGTATCGTAGGCAAGAGAGAGCCGCCAAGCAGTAATTAGGAAGCAAATCCGTTCAAATCTCAGCTCGACCTGATTGCAACCCGTGAAAGGTGGCTCTGTTGCTTTTTTGGGGTGTGGCTTTGTTTTGCTTTCTTAAAAGCATGTTGTCCGCTTCTCCTGCTCCTGCTTCCAAGTTTGCTTTCTCGGACCATCATCCGGGAATGTCGGCCGGATTGCTGTAACACGCTCTACGTGGGGCTGCCTGTGGAAAGTGTTGGGAAGTTCCACCAGGTCCGCCATGCTCCAGCCAAATTGCTAACCCAGGGTAGTTACAGGGAAGAAATAACTTCCCTGTTGCAGCAGCTCCATTGGCTGCCAATCCGCTTCTGGGCACAATTCAAAGTGCTGGTTTTAACCTGTAAAGCCCTAAACGGCATGGGTCCAAGCTATATAAAAGACCACATCTCCCTCTATCACCCTGTTCGGATCATCGGGGGAGGCCTTCCTCTTGGTCCCACCACATTCACAGGTGCATTTGGTGGGGGACACAGGAAGAGGACCTTCTCTGTGGCTGCTCCCAGACTTTGGAACTCCCTCCCACTGGAAGCCAGGCTGGCCCCCTCTTTGCGGTCCTTCCGCAAGCAGGCAAAGACCTTTCTCTTCAGGCAGACTTTTCCTTAGTGACCTCCAGTCCAAGAGTGTTTTTTTTTTTTTAAATTGGATCATCGTGCTCTGTTGTTTTTAAATGTGTTTCTCATGTTGGTTTTATTTACTGTTTTTTAATATAATTATTTAATTCCTTTGAAAACATTTGGATACTTACTGTTTTTAGCTTTTAAATGTTGTCTTTTAATTGTTGTAAGCTGCCTTGGGCCCTTTGAAGGAGAAAGGTGTGGTAAAAATAAAATAAAATAAATTCAAATAAATTCAAATAAATAAATTGATTAATAATATTTGTGGACCCTACTCTGTCCCTGCTTCGGAAATGGTCTTTTTCGTGCTGACACCCAGATGGTAGCATTCTGTCCCCAGCCATGTTCACCTGTTGGTTACTGTTATCCTTTCGGTTTCAGGTAAACTTGCCCTTGTTCTAGCCTACCATCTTTTATTCGAAAGCATGTAAAAATGCAAGTAAATAAATAGGTACCACCTCGGTGGGAAGGTCACGGCGTTCCGTGTCTAGTCGCGCTGGTCACGTGACCACAGAAACTGTCTTTGGACAAACGCTGGCTCTACGGCTTGGAGACAGGGATGAGCACCGCCCCCTAGAGTCATACACGACTGGACAATTTGTCAAGGGGAACCTTTACCTTTACCTACCATCTTTTATTATATCCTCCCCCCCCCCCCCCGTACTCATAAAGATAAAGGGAAACACATACATGTAATGGTATTTTGAATGATAAAAGACTTGGGAATATATGTTACCAAGAAGAAAACGAGGACCATGGTAGAGTTTTCTTTTTTGAGTCATTAGAAGGAACAGAAGTGTGTGCTTAACTTTTCCCTGGGAATCAATAGGCCTTTAAAAAGGGCTGAGGGTGAGATGGGATATACCCATTGGCACAGTAAACGAAAAGGTCAAGTTTTGTGTGAATCAAGAAAAAAGAATTAAAGCCAGAACAAGAGATAAGTGAGTGAACTCCTAGTTTGACCCCAAAGTTGTTGTTCTGTGCCGTCAAGTCAGAACCGATTTCTCGTGACCCTAAGAGGGCTTTCAAGGTAAGTGAGATATTTAAGGAGTGGTTTTACCAGTTCCACTCCTCCAGTGAGTTTCCGTGGCTGAGCGGGGAATCGAACCTTGTTCTCCAGAGTCCTAGTCTGTCACTGTATCCACTACACCATACTGGGTATCTTCACCCCAAAATAACTGAAACACATTTCTCCCCAGACTGGGCATTGCCCTAACTTATTCACAAGCCAGCCCTAACCATCCCACTTCAACCTACCCTTCTTTCCCACTCATGGCTGTTCATCCTAACTCTTCCCTTTCTCTTCAAACTCCTGTCACCTGCGTGGTGCAGCCAGCAATGGAAAGCCAAAGCAAAGGTAGGCAATTAACAGTATCTCTCCTTGTCCTTCCTGTGGCCTGGCTTACTCTGTAGCACCAACAACCAGGGTGCAAGGTCCTTGGGAATGTAGTTTTTCCCAGGTCCACTACAGGGCAACATTTCAGCAGCTATCACATAGAGACAAAGGGAGCTATTACAATAGTCCAAAGAAATAGAAGGGAACAACAGAAGTGGTAAAATGAGAGATCTCTTCCATAAAAGTCCAAGAAATGGAAGGGAAATCTAAATTTAGATTAGAGACACTGAAAGATCAACGGGGGACATACTATCTAACCAGGATAAAATAAAGGGAAGGTGGAAACAATATATTGAAGAAATATGCAGAAAAGATGCAAGGGCGACAGGTTTCTCTGAAGAAGAATCCTGTAATGAAGAACCTGCAATTTTAGAAAGTGGAGTGAGAGCTGCTTTTTAAATGCTTGGAAGAAATAAATAAGAATAGATGATGTGCTGATAGAAGTATTTCAGCCTACAGTGACTGAATCTGGCAAGCTGACCCCTTCTTTGCTGTCTTTCTACAGGCAGACAAAGGCTTTTATTTCCAGGTAGGATACTTCTCAGTGATTGGCTGCCTAGGAGTTGGGCTGCTATGTTTTTTAAAAAAATATATTGTTTGTTTTTAATATAGTAGGCTGCCTTGAGTTGTCTTGAGACAAAATGGGTCATAAATATTTTAGATAAATGGATAAAATCCTAACAAGAATATGATGACAAGTATGAAAAATAGAACAATGGGCCATGATTGGAAATATTCAATATACATTCTACTTGCTAAGAAAGGAGGAATCAAGGAGTGCAGTAACTACAGGACCATATATTTATTTCCCAGGCAAGCAGTTGAGGCTTAGAGTGTTGCAATGAAGACTATCATCCTAAATGGAGCAAGAATTCCGTGCTGTTCAGGCTGGATTAAAAAAAAAAGCAAGAGGCACTCAAGATCATAATGCAAATATGCATTGGCTACTGGAGTGTACCAAGCAATTCAGAAGAAGACCAATCTGTGCTTTGTAGACTACAGCAAAGCCTTTGACTCTGTGGATCATGAGAAGCTACGGATTGTTCTGAAAGAAACAGGTGTGTCTCTGTCCTTGATTGTTCTGATGTGTAATCTGTATTGTGGACAAGCAGCTACTGTTAGAATAGCATATGGAGAGACAGGATGGTTTCTCGTAGGCAAAGATGTCAGACAAAGGTGTATTTTATTTCCTTATCTGTCCAGCCTGTACATGGAACATAACATATGGAAAGCTGGACTAGATTCAAATGAAGGTGTAGTGAAACTTGGTTGAAGAAACGTCAACAGTTTAAGATACGCAGTTGACACCATCTTACTGGCAGAAAGCGGCAAAGACTTTTAGTGAAAATGGAAGAAGAAAGTGCAAAAGTGGGACTGAACATTAAGAAGACAGAAATCATGACTACAGAAGAACTACATACCTTCAATGTTGACAGTAAAGACATTGTTAAAGATTTTGAACTTTGATTCAATCATTAAACTGAACTGAGTCAAAAAACTGGAGGCTTCAGAAGGAAGGAACTGGAGAAGATCATCAATTGTAAGGATGTGTCACTGAAGAGGTAGCCCAAAATCATCCACACTTGTATTCCCAAATGCTGTGTGCAGATGTGAAAGCTGGAGGCTGAAGAAAGCCAATGGGGGAAAAATGATTCTTTCATATGGTTCTGGAGGAAAGTTTTGAGGATAACCTGGACTTCCAGAGAGACAAACAAGTGAGTCCTTGATCAAATCAAGCCTGAACTCTCTTTAGAGGCAAAAATGAAGAAACTGAGCCTGTTGTTCTTTAGTCACATCTCATGATTCTCATGAAGACTAGACTCCCTAGAAAAAAAACAATAATACTGGAAAAGTCAAAGGCAGAAGGAAAAGAGGAAGACAAAATATGAGATGGATTTAGTCCATCAAGGAAGCCTTAGCCTTGAGTTGTAGGAGCTGCACAGGGCTGTTGAGGAGAGAGGACATTTGGTCATTCATTCATAAGGTCACCTTGACCTGATGGCACACAACAAGTTATTGTGGTTACCAGTGGAGAAGGATAAGAGTAATAGTGACGGCATTCATTCATGCAGTCACCATAAGTCGGAGGTGACTTGACGGCACTTAATAAGAACAAACTGCAGTGCCCATAGTTTTAGAGCAACATCTCTGGAAGTTATTGAACTTCAAATTGCAGAAGCCCCAGCCAGTAGGTCAGGGATTTGGTGAGCGCTTGTCCAGAAACGTCTGGGGACCCGAGATTGGGAACCATGCATTTGGAGAAGGAAAACCCCTTACATCTCCCAAGGACTTTTGGGATTGTACATCCGGGCTCCACTTGAGTCCCTTCTTTGGGGAGAAAAGCATGGCAAAGGCCCAATAAATTAATAATAGGCGCATAGCAATTGCCTCCCCACCCCTCTGCCTGCTACCCAGTGGCCAAAATCCTGTAGCTTCATGTAGTAAGTCACAACGAACATAGTAGTAGACCCATTAAATCAATGGATCATATGAAGGAGTTGACCCACCAAGTCCCCACGGCCTCCTCTCGTTGTGGCTCACCATGCTAAGCAACAGGATTTCAGCCACTGAATTTTTAAATGTCTTTTGGAAGTTATAGCAATAACTTGAATAGCATTTCTAATAGTGCTTCGATACACTTCTTATTACTAGCCTCATACTGCAGTTTTGGGGAGACGTGTCTTTGGTCCACCTAAGAGGTTCTAGGAAGGAGTTGCTTCCAAGCTGGGTGAGAGTCTGTCAACCTTCGTATAGAGGCCGTTTACTCCGGTAGTTGCGGGCATCTCCTTTCTTAACTGCTGAAACAATTACGCATCACACATTGAACAACTGCATTACATGAAAGCAAGCAAGGTAGGCTGGTCATGGAATAAACTGCCACAGTCTCCCATTACTGGGCAGTAAATTATCGCATGAGCACAGCTATTTTTACACCCCTGCATCACTTTGCAAGGCGGCTGTTGTCTGCTTCCTGTTTCGCTCTGCAAAACCTGGCTACAGCTTTCTTCCTGCTCGGATCTGTGTGATTCTAGCGCACTTAGGATGATCTGCACAGCCATTTGAATCTAGAAAATGTTGTCAGGATCTGTGGCATGTCTGCTTGCCTGATCACCACACCATAAATCTCATCTTTACAGGAGTTGGACAGAAGGTCACGAGAGGCAGAAATTTGCTCAAGTCCTCTTTGGGTCATTTCACAAATCTCTCACATGGATAACTCCTCACTTAACAAACAGCATGCTTCTGATATATACACACACATTGGGCAAGGTGCTTTTAAATAGGCTGCAGCCCCTCTTCACTGTTTAACACACACGTGTGTGTGTGTGTGTGTGTGTGTGTGTGTGTGTGTGTACATGCGCACACACGCACACATTTTCTAGCCGTTTGCAGATCTCCCTCCTGTTTGGTGGTGTTGTAGAACAGACTTCGTTCTTTTGATGTGAGATTTGTAGGGTGTTGTAAGGCCGTAGAGCCTCCTGTGTTTGTGAGTGAACAAGAGACGAATCAGCTCAGTATTCTGTTGCCCACAAATAAGAATTCCCACACCTTGGGTCAAAAATATTGTGGCAAAGACTAACTGCTATATATTAATGTGAACTTCCGTGGATTAAGTCCACTTCCTCAGACATGGACATGTCCTCAGACAGAAGTGGACTTGATCCATGACAGCTCACATTAAAATACAGCAGTTAGTCTTTAATAATTACTGTGTGCCATCAAGTCCATTCTCACTTATGGCAACCCTTTTCAGGATTTGCTAAATAGAGAGCACTCAGAAGTAGTTTACCGTTCCTTTTATCTGGGACATCTCGGGACTGTCCATCTTGTTCAAGGCCACACAAGCTGGCTCTACTTGCAGGAGGCACAGTGGGGAATCAAACGCCCAAACCACTGAGCTATCCAGCCAGCTGCAGTTAGTCTTCAAGGTGCCACAAAGTTTTTTTTGGGTTTCTTTTTCTTTTCTTTTGTCTGATATGCTCATACAGACTCACCAAAGTTACCTACCTCTGGTCTCCACGGTGGATGGAGTGGCACAAGCCATTATGGACTGCTCTTTATGATCTCTCATCTTAAGAGGGTTCTTAATAGTTTAAAAAGGACCAATGTACCATTAAAACAATAGGAACTAAATTTCAAGTTCTATGTAAAGAAAGGAAGTGGAGAAAATAGAGTCAAAAACAGACTTCATTCTTTTGATGGGAGATTTGTGTTTGGTTGTGTGTGTAGGGCTATGAAGCCTCTTATGCATATGAGTGAAGAGAGAAATCAACCCAGCATTCTGTTGGCCACAAATAAGAATATCCATTCTTTGTGTCAAGAACTTTGTGGCACGTTAAAGACGAATTGCTATATATTAATATGAACTTTCCTGGATCAAATCCACTTCCTCAGACAGGGACCCTTTCTCAGACAGAAGTGGACTTGATTCACAATTGCGCACATTAAAATACAGCCATTAATCTTTAAGGCACCACAAAGTTTTTTTCTCTCTCTCTTTTGGTCTGATGTGCTCACACAGACTAATACTGCTACTTCTTTGAAAACTCTGTCTCTAATCCTAAAGTGTAATCCTATACACAAGAAGAGCACTGAACAGCATTTACTTCTGAGTAGATGGGGTACACATGACTCTGTTACATTGTGTATGAGTTGCATGCACCCCAAAATCACCTTTGATCAATGGTGATTTGCTGCTAGTCATGACCTCGTTCCCCATTGTGCATGCAGAGCTATGCAACAGGATTTCTACTGTATTTTAATGCCATTGAAAATGGAGATGGGATAAGACATAACCAATAATCTTTTTTGAAATTGTTTATTAAAATCATGTTTATTTATGTACCTCTGCAACATGCAATGCTGATTGTACCATAAAAAAGTAAAATGTGGGATTCCTATGAGGATTATGTTACTGCCTTGTAGATCTCTGTTGTGTGATTTTGAATGAAAGTATTTTTCCTGGAGCAGGTTTAATAATTAAATAAAAGGGGATAAATAACATCCAAGTCTTAATTACTCCTTTCTGGTTTTCAGTGACACACGCAAAAAATGCAATGAAATGTAGACTAGGGTAATTATAGGTGAAGCGTTTTCAATTAGCCTTTGTTAATGCTATTAATGCGATTAATAATGTATAGTAAAAAAAGAGTCAATGCATTTATCTAAATAATTTTTATGATGCCCATTCAAGTGGCAACATGCAAACAGTTTGAAAATGTAGATCGGAAAACGTGGCTTGGATCAGACAAAGAGATAAGCAAAGGGGCTTTGTATTCTCCATCTTGGGGTTTTATTATCCCCCTGCCCATGGAAATATTCATCCCCCCCCCCTTATTTCTGACATTCGACCACCATCAGCACACAAGTGGAAGATATCAGAAGAATTGCAGGAACTCCAAAATTTCATCAATTCATCCATTTATTGAGTGCATTTATACCCTGCCCTTTAGCCAAAATAGCTGGCTTACAAAACAGCTGGCATATGACAGTCCCAACCTTAAGGCTCACAATCTAAAATTCAGACACGACACACAAGGGAGAAAGGAGGAGAAGGGAAGAGGGGGGAAAAAAATGGTTGAGAACCAACCTCTGAGAGATGCGTAACTTACTCAAAAGAAGACAGGGAGAGTATCTGGAAGTTGAGTCATGGCAACTAGACTTCTTTCTTGTTGGGTTGAAACGTTTCGCTGCTCATCCAAGTAGCTGCCATGACTCAACTTCCTAATAAACTCACTTGGATGACTGAGAATCTTCACAGGGAGAGGCACCTAGCAAGTTCTGAAAACCTTACAATGACATTCAATGCTTTCTCTTCATCAACAGGCAGGCATTACATCCTACAGCCAGGTCCAGTAAATTAAATTAAATATTTTTTTTTCTTAGACTTGTGCAGATAACCAATAGACTTTAGAATGGGTTGTGTTGTGAGCAGGGTGGAATCAGCTGACCAAGTATGAAGAAGAGGGAAGAGAAGGTACAGTTCGGAATGTGTTAAAATAATTGGTGTTGTTTTTTAATCATTGGGTGTACTGGCCTAAGGACAGAGCTTGTGATGAATATTGACCCCTTTTTAGACTTACACTAGACGACATGAAAAGCATACTTATTGTTCAGTAACAATAAACAATGCACGGATTTCCATGCATCGTCCTAGCATGGAAATCCATGCTGAGACAATGCAGGAGACAAGAAATATCTAAACTCAGTTACCGAAGCCCCTAGAGTGGACATCTATGTGTCTGATCCTGCAGCCATTATCATAACAAAGAAGCAGCAGCAGCAGCAGCAGGGAGAAACAGGAAGTGACCTCATGAAAAGGAAAGAACAAGAGAGCAGCCATCTTAATGAATAAATCTAGAAAGAGACAGGAAGTGGGAGAACTACTCTTAGCTATGCATTGTTCGATTGCCCTCCTGTACTTTTCTTTCTCAGGATTCTCTTCCAAAAAGAAGGAAAATGTGGCTTGTAGGTGGAGCTTTCAACAGAAGCCTTTGAAAAATGGCAGGCTCATTACAGGGTTGCAGCTCCTGACATGGAGTAAACACAGACCCCTATGGAAAAGGTGACCCGTTGTATCATGCAAGTGACGACACGAGCCAAGACACGATTAAAAACATTGGCGTATTCAAAAAGAACAGTTAAAACAACTTGGTATCCATTTAAAAGCGGAGCAGGAGGAAAAGAGACAGGATCCTCCATGAAAAAGCCCTGTTGTCATCAGTTGCGTGGTAGCCAAAGGGCTGTCTAAATAAAAAGATATATGGAAGGAGGTGGTGGAAGAACAGCGAGGAGGGGACCAGCTTTGCCTATGCTGAAAGAATGTCTAAGATGTATTTCCAGGTCATACTGGGCTCTTGCTGAGGAGACGTGTGTGGATAAGCCGAGGCATCCTTGTCTGACTCGCGCTTCAGGGCTGAGCAGGGTAGAAACAGATCCTGTTCACCACACTTCTTGCACACCCGTCTGTGAGCTTCTGAAGATTTCCACCAAACTATGTGTTGAAGAGGGGAGGGATGTGTGGCTGGCTGCACGTAGGACGTGGACCCACTGATGCATGAATGCGCAGCCAGCCAGCACAACAACTCCTCTAAATAGGGTATTGAAAAGTTTTCGCAGCCAAGTTCATAACTTGGGCATGCCGCTGCCGTCAGGTTAGCATGCACGGGCTCCAGCCAGAACCTTCGGAGTCGAAAATGTGCCCTTCCTCGGGGTCTCTTTAAGAACACATTGCACATGATGCTAATAAGGCTAATCTATACCATTCATGGTCTTGGTGAGATGATGCCTCCAGAGAAGAAGGTGGAAGAGGACAGAAGCAGACTCTTTCTTTACATTGCTTAGTCGTGGATACAGAATAACCGACAAAACCAGCCATCTGTAAATAATTAGAAAGAAAGGGAAAAAAAGAAAATAGTTTCTTGAAACGATATGGCCAATGGATTCCCACTATTAAAGGACACCATGACGCTTCCTTAGAATATTAAGAAACAAAAACAATTTGAGTTAATAGAACTGGGAAGGAGGAGGATGACTTCTTATAGAGATTCTGAGTTTTTGCTCTGAATTTAGATTTTTGATCTCATTTATTTATTTATTTATTTATTTATTTATTTATTTATTTATTTATTTATTTATTTATTTTATCTATTTATTTCCTCTGGTGAAGCCAGTACAGCTTAGGGCAGGGTTTGGGGTGATGTGACTATTGTCCTTTCAGTGAAATGAAATCTCATGTCATGAAATGAAATGAAATGAGGAATAAAACAGAACAAAACATTTACTGATGATGGTTCTGTGGGTCTTTCATACGGCTAGGATTATTTCCACCCACCATGCTTTTTGTGGCCATTTCACCACCCAAAAATTGAAAATTTGACATCCGCCTTTTTTTTTTTCTTCTGAAGGAGAGGACAGGAGGGAGCGCAGGCTGAGAATAATCAGTTTGTGCGGACTGATTCAAGTACAAGCTGAAAAGAGAGTAAATGGAAGGATGTTAAGAGAAAACACGGCTTAGGCAGGTAGACTCTAGGTCAGTGGAGGTTTGTCTTTTAGAATCAGTGGGACACAGACCTACCTGAGGGCCACCTTACTCTCTCTCAACCTACTCCTGTTTGCCCCCTTACCGGAGACAGATGGTCAGGGCCCTATTTGTGTTTCATTTCTGTTGACCTCTCACACTCATCATACTATGTGAGTGCTTCTCTTAGTGTGGGAGACAGGAGAGAAGACTGTGGATGAAGGAGTCAACTGCATCGCTTTGAAACCAGACACAGATTTCTGATTTGGGGCCCAAGTATATTTATCTCGATTGTCCTGATGCATAACTTGTATTGCAGACAAGAAGCTACCGTTAGGGCAGAATATGGAGAGAGAGAATGGTTTCCTATAGGCAACAGTGTCAGACAAGGGTGCATTTTCTCCCCTTATCTGTTCAATCTGTATGCAGAGCATATCACACAGAAAGCTGGATTAGATTCAGATGGAGGAGTAAAAATTGGCAGAAGAAGCATCCATCATTTAAGACATGCAGATGGCACACACCATCTAACTGGCAGAAAGCAGCAAAAACATGAAACTGTTAGGGAAAGTGAAAGAAGAAAGTGCCAAAGCAGGACTGCAGTTGAATGTTAAGAAAACAAAAAGTCATGACTACAGAAGAACTACACAGGTTTAGCATTGAGAATGAAGATATTGAAATAGAGAATTTGTTTATGGTTCAACCATCAATCCACATGGAGAGTGCAGCCAAGAAAGAAGGAAAGAAGGAAAGAAATCAGAAGATGACTGAGCCTCAGAAGGGCAGCAATGAAGGAACTAAAAAAGATAATAAAGTGTAAGAAGACCAAGACCACGATCATCCACATTCTTGTATTTTCGATCACCTTGTATAGTTGTGAAAGCTGGACAGTAAAGAAAGCTGACTGGATTAAAAAAAAAAAGATTCGTTTGAAATGTGGTGCTGGAGGAGAGCTTTGTAAATACCCTGGACTGCCAGAAAGAGAAACGAGTGGGTTCTAGATCAAATTTGTTGCTATAGAGCTGCAAAGGAGATGTGTCTCATATTTCTATATGGTCTCCAACTTCTGAGAAAGGGATCGGACTTCTTTGAAGGGTGGAGTAGGGGGGAAACGGTGTCCCCTAATATGGGACCACTGGGAAGGCTGTAACAGAAGACAAAGAAAGAAAGAAAGAAAGAAAGAAAGAAAGAAAGAAAGAAAGAAAGAAAGAAAGAAAGATCTAGTGGAGGGAGGGCAGCAAAGGGAGTCTGTATTAGAGAGAGTTGTCCCAAGCTAGGAGATAAAAGCTGCATTACATGAAATTAATGGAAGCTGTCTGAGACATACATGAATCAATGTTTCAACGCTGAGAAACCAGCACAAAAGAATAAAGAAATCTGAGGACTAACTATATCTTCAAAGGTCTCCTATTTACCCTACTATCCTGGTACAGAGACATGGGGGGGGGGGGGAGAAAGGAAGGGGGGGGAGACCGCTGTGATTGAATGAATGAGACCATATGAGCGATATTGGTGCCGTATGCATTCTATTTAGCTGATATCAAACACAGTTTAATGAAAGTTAAATAGTTTCTGAGGAGTGCATGAGCTGGAACGGATTAGATTCCACAGAGGGGTCTGTCAGCATATTGTTGCTCTCACATATTCCCTGTTCGAAGCTGCCACAATTCCAGCACTCCATTAGCAATACACAAAAGACTTATGCAGATAGTGGGGGAGAAAGTGCGTCCCGCCATGTTGGGAAGAAATAATGAAATAAAAGCCCGACGCACGGCGGAGGTGATGTTCCACGGGCTCATCTGAAACTAGATCTTGGTAATTCAAAAGGCGATAAAAGAGAGCCAGAGAGGAGGGAACGAGGAGACAGGTTTAGGGCTATCATATTTATTATTGATTCATTGTAAGCAAGTGGGCACGGCTATCGTGTTTTATATTAATTGCATCACACATACTTTTTATTTTGGTGCATTATGATAATCACCACTGATCTTCAATTTCTCTGTCAGATTCTCTTGTAAGCCAGCATGCGATATTGGCTCAATATTAAAAAAAAAAAAAGATTTGAATTTTTATCTATTTCATATCACTTATACACTCCATTTTGGCCTCAGTCTAATATAATTTTGGACATATTTAAGCACACTTGACAACATTAAAGATGCTTAACCGGACATGGATGAAACAGAAATTATTTCTTCTTTTACCTTTAGTTCCTCCTGAATTTTTCAGATCTTCATTTCCTTAACGCTGAGATATTTCATTTTCAAATTTCCATAAAGCTGTATGAATATGTACATTCGTTCATTTGTTCATTTTATTCACGCCTCTTTTTCTCCCAATAAATGGAATTGGGGTGGCAGCAGAGCCACTGCAGAGTGCTAAAGGTAGGCCGCTGTAACATTCAAAGTGTATATTTTGAAGAATAACTGTGGTTTGGTTTGTGTATTCATTCGGAATTGCAAAAGTTAAGGCATTTGCTTTAGCCATCATCTAGGTAGCTTAAATCAAAAATGTGTTGAATTACTTCTGAGGTTGCTTCCGACTCCGTAGGAATGCCAGTGGGTGTTTGTTCAGTGGAAGCATGAGGCTAAGGCTTAAGTGCAGGGTTCAAGGGTCATGTACTTCCTCAACCTGCTAAACAGTGTCCATTTGAATGGGGCCAATAGAGATGGGCACAAACTACAGGTATGGTGGCTTGGCACAGTTTGTTTCCTACCACAACAGATGTTTGGTGGTTCAGCAACCTGCCCCCTCTGGTGGGTGCTCACTCAGGCTTCCCTGCCCCACCTCCTCTGGTGCTGCTTCTCAGAGAATGCCCCCCGGAGGGGACAAGGTGCCAAATCGCTGAACACCTGTTGTGGTGGTAAACGAACCGGCACGAACCACTGAACTGGTGGTTTGTGCCCATCTCTAGGCCCAATTCACTAACACCCAAACTATGCCATTTCTACTTCTGAACATCATGGCTAGTGATAAAACAGCATGGGGCATTCATTGTTTTTGTCCATGTTTTCTTATTCCTGTACATCATATTAGCTAGGACAAAAAAGTACTCAAACATCAAAATCGCAGTAGGCTTATAAAGAAAATTACGTGGTTGTTTTTTGCCTGCTTGAAACAATCAAACTTTACACAGTAAGTAGCTGAAACCTGGGGTTCCTTGTCTGGAACCAATCTAGTGGCAATGTTATGAAATGCCTACCACGTTGGTCTACTTCTTCATGAATCCTGCATCAAACCACAAGGCACATTCATGAGTGCATCATCTATGCCCGTAGTTCCCCACCTTGGGTCCCCAGATGTTCTTGGACTGCAACTCCCAGAAGCCCTTGCCAGCACAGCGAGTGGTGAAGGCTTCTGGGAGTTGCAGTCCAAGAACATCTGGGGACCGAAGGCTGGGAACCACTGATCCATGCAATGGTTAATGCACCATGGTAAGCATAGCCTTGTGGCTGGACTAAGGAGGATGGGAGCCCCGAGCCCTGATGGCCTTAGGGACATAGGAAGGTGCCTTACATCTCGCCTGGCTCTGTCAACTCAGACTCAGACAACATTATCAATTATAACAACAACGAAATGCTGCAATTTGTGCACCCAAGTCCTCGGCAGCAGCACCAGTACAGAAGTTACTTGTAGAATTGCAAAGTTCAAGTGTCCTTTTAAATTTCAAATTCAGACAAAAAAAACCCCCAAGATATCTTCCTCAACTGGGTTGAGGAAGGATCAGCTCCACATGCAGAGTCTTCAAATCCCTGGACCAAGTTGGCAAGGCCCTTAGCAGTCTAAGTAGCAACAGCAGCTCCAGTCTCTTCAGCTCTCCCACTCTTTCCGATTCAAATCTCTTTCTCACAGTCCCACTTTTTTTTAGTCCCACCCCTTTGGACTGAACCAATATCTTATGGGGGTTACAACAGCCATTGTAGCATCAGATACTGGCTCTAATATCTGTGGTGCGAGGAATCCATTCGGGGTTCTATTCTGAGCTTTACAGGACCTCTCCAAAGTGATGAACCCTATCCCTCACCAAAACAGTTTATATATCCTGGATATTCATACTAAAACCTGAAGTGGCCCCCTGGCCCCACCAGCATCAGAGTCACCACTTTCCACCAGCTTCTGTGGACCTGCAGCCCTACGAGAGTGTCTCAAATTATTATACAATATAATCTTGTATAGGCCACCCCCTTGCTGCTTATCTTAGATTCCTTCTGTGTCAGTTTTTACTCTTTTGATGCACACTATCGTCCATGTCCTATTTTTCCACCATACGTAAAGCCACAGTCCATCTGTGGAAGACCAATGCATTAAAGGAAATACATGAACAGTTGCTTATAGACTGTGTCAGCCCAGTACCTCTGATTTGAACTTTCCATTGACAGTGGCCTGGATTATTAACGTACCCTTTGAAAAAAACAAATGTGGAAATCAGCACCTGGCCCAGATATACCCTGGCTTCGGGTTTTGCCCTGGGATGCTTTGCTGGAATTTGAGATTAAGCGAGTAAAACAGTTTCCACACATGAAAGCAAACACTGCTCTCTGATATTAATTGAAGAACCCATCACTAAAATCAGGCCAAATGTGTTTCGCATTGCTGTAATACAAAAGTCACATTTCTGGCCCCTTCCTTCTGGAAGATCTCTTTCTCTCCCTTGATGTGGCTTGGAATTAGTACATTATTAATTGTAGTTCTTAGTATTGTATCTGCCTAGCCTTTTTTGGTGGGCCGGGGGGAGGGGCCTGATTTTTGAAAATGGCTAGCTACGGTTAGAGCTATTTCTGGGTTTTTGATTTAATCTGACAGAACTAAGCTTGCACCATGAAATCCGTACTTTCACTGGATAATAGAAGTTGCCACACTGGAACAAAAGAGTTTTCCATTTAGGTCAGGGTTTTGCTCCTGGTACAGGGAGCTGTGTGCACACACGCAAAAGCACACCACAGATTCTTATGAAAGAAAACAGCTAAAATGAAACTAAAATGCAAACAATTGAAATCTAACCATTAGGAACTAAAATGTCAGCTAGAATAGCTGAGATAAAACAATAATGCCTGTGTTGAACATACGGATTGGGGTTACGTACACACATGTACGTTTTCTCTGCAAACACAAGACAAAATGCAGTAATATTGGTTTCCTGGTAGGCATGTCCTTCAGATTCGGAAATTATTAAGAAAAGGAAGTGACACGGGGCTATGAAGCCAACTAAGGAATACCAAAGAGGTACTTATGCCTATCCCAAGTATGAAACCTGCCAGTTGGATTTCTTTTCCAGGTAGATATAATTTAAGTATCTGTAAGGTCTGGTCTGGTCATCGAAGCTACCAACATGAATTTGACCAAACTCCGGGAGGCAGTGGAAGACAGGAGGGCCTGGCGTGCTCTGGTCCATGGGGTCACGAAGAGTCGGACACAACTTAACGACTAAACAACAACAAAAGGTCTGGTTCCTGCAGGTGGGACTCCTAGAAAGGAGGGTTATGGGCATCTCTTTTTAAACTTGGTATAAGGACCCAAAGAGATGGTTGGAGTTTTGAACAATCTTGCATGCTGCTTCAGAAGGTGTAGCTTGAGAAGGAGGAACCTTTCTGGGCTGGGGTGACTGTCAATCTATTCAGCACTAACCAATAGTTCCCTATTGCCTCTGAATCCAAAGAGAGCCCCGCCTCTCTTCTGAGCTCTTTTTCCCTCTCTAGGGTCTGTTGAAGTCTGTTGTTGAAAGCAGTCTTGTTTGACAGTTTGCTATTTTGATCCATTCAACTGTAAGTAATAAAACCTTTTATTCTTTATTTTATTTTATTCTTCTGCTGCACAGCTAGAGGAATTTAACTTAAAAAATCCAAAGCTGTGCAACACAATGTGCTTGAAAAATGCCTCCAGCCCTCCTGTTTGGGATCATTTGCCTTTTCACTGTATTTTCTGGAGTCCGCTCACCTGTTTATACCTTGAGGGTTCCTCTTCCTGCCTGACACATTGGTTCTCAGAGTCAGAGGCCTTGCCTGGGAAGTTAATGTCTTAACTTGTGAGGGACAAGAGATAAGGATTCCTGTAATTCAGTAAAAAAAAAAAAAAAAAAAATTATGAGAAAATGCTCCATTTTCTCCAGACCTTTTTCTTCTCCTTTAAATCCTCCTCTATTAATTTTATCTGGACTAAAGGTAAGAATTTCCTCAGGCATCACTTCTAAGTCATTTTTATCATTATGCATAGTATAGTTTTAAAGTGGACCAAAACGAGCAAGTGGAAGATCCATTTAAGGTTGCCAGTCAGAGCCACTAAGGTAATTGGCTCCGTATCGTCCTCCCTTTTTTCTAAATGAAGATAATTTTATTAAGTGGTATAGGAGGTGCTTCACTCATGTCACCAGCTGCCTATTAGAGGCAGACAGTGGGTCCTCACCATATTATTTCCATCTGTTCTCGTGACATTATGTCATCATCGTCAATGGTTACATCATGTCAAAGGTTGCCTAGTCTTGTGAATTGACGTCTCCAGGGGATGGTTGTTTTTGATTTTTGGTGAAAGGCAGGACCAGGATGTCCTTCACAAGGCAGATGAAGAAATGACAAAAAATGGATTGGCTGAAATAGCTTTTCCTTTTGAAAAACCTGAGCTTATGGCAAATGAATATACCGTATGTTTGCCAATTTTAAAAAAGAAATAAATTATCCTGTTTGTGATCAGCAATAATATTATCTTGTTCCCTTCTGAAGAAGTGGAAAGCACAGATTCTTTCCTCATCTCATTGATTGATTGATTGATTGATTGATTGATTGATTGATTGATATGCCACCGTTCTCCCCCCTAGGGGACCTCAGGTGGCTTACAACAGGTAAAACAACAGATTTAAGAAACACAATATAAACATCCTATTTTAAAAAAAAAACACAGAACAGCAATTGAACATTTGTAAAGATTTTAAAGAATCAAGTTCAAAAACAGTTCAAAAATACTTAAAAACGGGGAAGTTAAAAACCAGCATTCCTGAGATAACTTACTGCTTCCATGCCTCTCTGAAGAGGAAGGCTTTTGCCTGATGGCAGAAGGACAAGAGGGAATTGCTTTTTGCTCCACTGATGCCCCTAATTTTCCTGCATTCTGGTTGGCTTCCTTATCTTCTCCCTTGCAATTCAGTTCTGTGTTGGTAGATGGCAAGCTGGGAGAAAAAGTGTACTGCACCACCTTTCTTTATTCCCAGAAAGTAATTCATCCCTTTGTCTTGCAGCACACCATGTGACCATAGCATCTTATCAGGGTACACTCTGGGCCTGGAGTCCCTGAAAGGGGTCAACCTTGTAGCCTGTCCACACTGTTCCATTATCCTCCACATT
Organism: Intellagama lesueurii; assembly: GCA_037013535.1. NCBI lineage: Eukaryota > Metazoa > Chordata > Lepidosauria > Squamata > Agamidae > Intellagama > Intellagama lesueurii. The sequence goes on along the minus strand of JBAJHW010000001.1, from coordinate 344,026,789 downwards.
GGCTAGCGCTTCGTTGCCACAGCAATCAGGTATCTGCCTATTATTATTTTTTTGCTCATCCCATTATGCAAACGCTCTGGATGGAATCCTCAGCCCTTTCTGCCCACAGGAAACAGTCAATCATTCTGTTTATGAAACAAACCCAAGATCTCCTCAATGCCATTCCATAGGCAGACGGTTCTGCAGGTTGGTAGTCCATTCCCACGGCCATAGAGCCGTAGGCCAGTCCAATCCACATGTCCGCATGCCTTCTGCCCAAGGCACCCTTGTACCCTAAATTTTGGATGTGCAAGATTTCAGAAGCATCCGCAAGCCCACTACAAACAAGATATTGGATATTATACTTTGGAAAAGTGACAGAGCAAAGCCTTGGACAGATTTTATACAAAGGCAGAAAAGCATATATTTCAGCAATTATTTCAACCAGGACCGGCAACTGTTTTTTTCCTACCTCCAGGTGGCATTAGCAGTAAAAATGGATTTTCTTTCTTTCTTGAAAAATGTTTAGCAGAGGAATGAAGAAAGCTCGGAAGGGATATATTATAGGGCTGCATGCTTGAAGTTAGCTACACTAACTGCAGATGGCATTTTGCATGTTTTCTAAGGTATGGAAATGAAAACGTTCTGGTGCCTTGGCTCCCTCGTATATGAACTTTCCAACGGTAACAAAGAAAAAATCCAGAGTTTTGCTCCTTTCTGTCTTCTCTACCTGACAGAAGAGCTGCCCAGTTTGGAAACAATTCTCCCTGCTTGTAGGAAATGCAGCACGACAACAACACATTGGCCCAGAAATGAATATTCAAACTTACTGTGATATTGAACAAATTTCCTGAAGGGTGGCTTTTCAGAGTTCAGCATGCACTCCTCAGGTAATTTCAAGGGTATTTTTGCAGCCATGACACCACTTTTTTTTTTCAATAACAGGAAGCTATATTGTTTGCATTACTGAAACATTACTGAAACAGCGACGTCTACGTTGGCTCGGGCATGTCGTGAGAATGGCTGATGGTCGGATTCCAAAAGATCTTCTGTATGGAGAATTAGTGCAGGGAAATCGCCCCAGAGGGAGACCACAGCTGCGATACAAGGAGGTCTGCAAGCGGGATCTGAAGGCCTTAGGAATGGACCTCAACAGATGGGAAAACTTGACATCTGAGCGTTCAGCCTGGAGGCAGGCGGTGCATCACGGCCTCTTCCAATTTGAAGAGACCCTTGTCCAGCAGGCCGAGGCCAAGAGGCAGTCACGGAAGCAGCAAAATCAGGGAGCTGGACAGGGGACAGATTGTATTTGTCTTCAGTGTGGCAGGGATTGTCACTCTCGAATTGGCCTTCTCAGCCACACTAGACGCTGTTCCAAGTCCTCCATACAGAGCACGTTACCATAGTCTCTCGAGACTGAAGGATGCCTACTAGACTAGATTGTTTGAACACTTTGCTTTCCCTTTGCTCTTGCAGAACTGGGATGTACACACCTTTTTGTTTTAGACTCATTTTCCCTGGGCCGGAGAATCCATTGATGTGACTTTGCCACTCCTTAGACACATGGCAACAAAGCCTATAAAGTAGTAAAGTCATTCTTTAATTATCCTAACCAGTTTCCTCAGAGGTCTTTTCCAGGTATAAACGTAGACTTCCTGGTCTTACCAAGGTGCTTCCTTTGAAATAGATTTCTTTTTTCATTAATGATACTTTTGCACTCTCTCTCTCTCTCCCCCCCACCTCTCTCTCTCACACACAAATGCATATACAAACATAATGTGCCTTCCTTGAATGCCACATATGCCATGCTCTTTATTAAGGGCAGCATTGCTGCCGCCACCTTGTAGATATCACAGCATGTGCTCCACAAACCCAAGCTAATGGGTGGTTATTGTTTGCTTATGCGCCATAATGGTTCCCAGATGAGCAGTCTTGAGGATTCTCATGTTGCAGCATCAAGGGTATGGTTGCAGGGAGTTGGGAAATGGCAGGGGAGAAGGGGGGTGGGTGGAAGAGGCACATAAACTTTGCAAACGAGTTGTGAGTTTTCCTGCAAGGTAGTTTAGGAGCATTATTTTATCCGGAACACTATGCAAATAAATAGTTATTTCAGATTTAAAAACATGTAACATGCTGCTCATTCTAGTTTTGTCCCGACTTCATGTTATAGCAGCCTACTCTAGCCTGCTATTCTAATTCTGATGCGGCGTCAAGGTCATCTAGCAATTGAACCCAACCCCCTAATGAAATGTATTCTAATTCTTGGCTGAAAGAGGGATGGTGCAGTTTTGTACAGTGGCCAAACTCCCCTTGTGTAATTTATGTCACCTTAAGGGAAATAGCATGGTCTGCAGTGGAAGATTGCTGAAAATTAGAGTCCCCACTTCAATTCCTCATGACTTTATTTATTTTATTTATTTTATTTATTTATTAGATTTATACCCCGCCCATCTAGACCGAAGTCTACTCTGGGCGGCTAACAATAAAAAATGGAATAAAAACAATATAATAAAGTAAAAAAACTACAATAGTAATGTGGCACAAGATGGGGGAAAGAAAAGAAAATTAGGCTTAATCTCATTGCACATGAGTTGGGTGGCTTCAGGCACAACCCAAGATCGAAGTGGGGACTCTTTAATTAGTGGCAGTCTGATTCATGCAAGAATCTCAAAGGAGTGCTGTGTTATAGGTTCTTGCATGAATCAGAATGCTGCTAATTGAAGAGATTCAGGGTTGTGCACAAAGCAATCCAACTCACGGACAATGAGATTAAGTTTAAGCAATGAGGAATTGAAAGAGGAGACTGTTTAATTAGCAGTAATCTGCCACTGTAGACTGCCCCATTTCCTAGATGGAGGTGTAAATTATGCAAGAAGATTTTAGCCAGTTCTGTCAGAATGGAATGGACCAAGGCTCTCAGAAATCTGTCAAAGACTATTATGGAAAGTTGTGAAAACGTCTGAGTCTTATGCTAAATAATAATCTTGTTTGTCTATAAGAAGTGTCACTGTCTATCTAATGAGCTTCACTTGTCCTTAGTTATCTTAGGAATCACTAAATCTGATTAGTTGCCAAATATTGTGAGGCCATTGTACCCGCCATGTGATCTCTGAAAGGCTATCGCTTGAGGAGAACCAAAACAAAATATGGAGGTGGAATCAGTATCAGAAAAAGTGAACAACTGCTAACTAGTAAGTGTAAATAATAGTATAGGAGGAGTCAAGACTTCTATGAGGAAGGGTTGGTCCCTCAAAAGCTGAGATATTTTGGCCCAGCACTATTACAGATAGGTGACCCTGAGATGAGGTAACCTAGAGCAGTAAGAAAAGGCAAAACAGCCCTGTTTAGAGAGCAGAGAGATGAGTCTGCACATCCACTATCCAGCAGGGTTCTCCACCTGAGTCAGGATGCAGTTTATGGCTGCACCACCACTCAGATGGCCATGCATGTCTCCTAAGGCATCCTAGATTTTTCCACCTTCTTGCTCCGGTGGAGAACCTCTGTAGAGGTGGAAATTTCTCCTCTACTTTCAAACAAGCGAAGCAACAAGGGAGAGGTTTGTTGCCGTGAAGATATACCCAATAGCTGAGAACAACAAGTACTTTGCCTTGCCTTGCTTTGCTATCCGAGGCCTTGGGGCGTCTACTGGAAGGCTTGCTAGGGTGAAAAAGTAAATTCCTAGAGTGATGTGGCTCTAGAAATTCCTTCTAGCAGGGATTCTCTGAGGGAATACTTTAATTGGTGGGCGAGTGAAAGGACGGGCAAGCAAACAAGAGTTTTTCTGTTCCTATCAGGGCTGTTCACATATGTGGAATCGATTCCAATGAAGTGATTCTAAATCTCCCTCAAAATAAATGTATCTCTGGTGGAGGAGCAGAACACCTTGCTCCCCTGACACACTACTCCACCTGTGCACATATCTCATATGTACACCTAAATCTGAGTTGTTTTTTTAAAAGCAGAATCAGATACAAGAGCGGTTTTTATTGTCAGTGAGATCAGGCTCTTAGACAGCCAGTCACTGAGGGGAAGCTTGCCTGAAGAGAAAGGTCTTGGCCTGCTTGCAGAAGGACAGCAAAGATGGGGCCAGGCTGGCCTCCAGTGGGAGGGAGTTCCACAGTTTGGGAGCAACAACAGAGAAGACCCTCTCCCATGTCCCCACTAAGCACATCTGTGAAGGTGGTGGGACCGAAAGAAAGACCTACCCTGATGATCTTAACACGTGGGCATGCTCATAAGGATAAACATGATCCCTGAGATAGCTCGGACCCAAACCATTTAGGGTTTTATAGGTCAAAACCAGCACTATGAATTGAGCCCAGCAATGTTGATCCTGTCTTGTCAAGTATCCTTGGTAAGCAAAGTTATCTTGGCACCTCACAAGCCTTTCCTGGATGTAAGAATATAAGACCATAATCATAATAAATTGCACAATTAGTCATTCCCTCCTTTTTCATCCAAAAATCTACTGCCTGAGGAGGCCACTTCATGCTGTGTGAAGCTGGGATTCAAACCACAGACTGCCGTGGCTCGGAGCGCCCACATTTAATCGCTACAATTTCTTCGCATCTTTCCCATTTAGTCACCAGCCAATTTTACCTGAGGCAAAAACACCATGCAAAATTTGGGATGCTTTGTTGGGAAAAAGAAAGGCTAGTGGAAACGATCAAGGTAGGTGGTGGTGGTGGGTTTCCCTAGTTTCGTCCCACCTGGAATATCACATTAGAATTTCCTCATTGAGGAAGGAAATCTAAGAGAAGCTGAAGAGCTTTCCTGAAGATGTGCAAAAATTCTTGGTGTGGGTGGGTGTCACTCAATTGTCAAGTTTGCCACTGAAATTTTGAATTTGAGTGATGTCTGAAGCAAATATAGATGGACGTTTATGCAAACACATCCAAACTATCTCAAAGAAAGCCTTCATGGAGGCTGGTGAAAGATACCTGTGACTCTCTAGATACTGTTGCACTCCATACCCCATTCACTGCAGGCCCCTTGACCAGCGGTCAAGGATGATGGGAATGGTAGTTTCCCCAACCTCTTGCTGGGCACAGGTTTTCACAACCCTTCAACAAAGGCTGGAGTGCTGGGGAGAGACACATCCTTCTCTCTGTGTGGCCATTGTTCTCTTGTGAAGAGCTGTTACCTGTGTAACTGCATCACATCTTTCTCTTTGCAGTGAAAATGTTGGAAAATGCATGGATCGGCAAGGAACGGGTTAGCTTTTTCTTTTACAGCTGCTCCTTTTTTTTTTTCCCCCTCCTTGCCCAGTGAAATGTTTATCGACTCACAGGGAAGGTCTCCTTTCTTTCGGTGAGTTAAGTCAGCCTGTGCTTTTGTTTGACGCTGCCCATTTGACGAAAGCTTATCCCTGACCTTCTGCCAGAGAGACTGATGACAAGGACAGTTTGCACTAACCTTGACATTCAGGAGGGTAAATGACTCCCCCCGCCCAACACTCAAACTCCCTCCCTCCTTCCCTCCGCACTAGTAGTTGGCAAACAAGGGAGAGCCAGTCAAGGGCTAATGAATCTGTACCTGAGAGAAACTGAACAACCATTGTGCTTTTAAAGACAACAGCGCTGCTCCTGGAGAGCCTGAAGGAACGTATCAAATCTTGGCTCTGCTGAAGTTTTTATCTCCAGACGTTGGGGCTCTGGGAAGCCATACTTTGTTGTTCTTCTGCGCGGTCAAGTCTCTTCCGTCTTATGGCAACCCTATGAATGAGTGCTCTCCAAAATGGTCTGTCCTCAACCATCCTGCTCAGCTCTTGTAAACTCAAGCTTGTAGCTTCCTTTATGGAATCAGTCCATCTCATATTTGCTCCTCCTCTTTTCCTGCTGCCTTCAACTTTACCTACCATTATTGTCTTTTCCAGAGAATCCTGCTTTCTCAGGATGTGCCCAAAGTAGGACAGCTTCCGCCTCAACAGTTTTGCCTCCAGAGATAGTTTGGGCTTGATTTGTTCTAGGACCCACACTTTCAACTTTCTTGCGCCCTCACAAAGACTCTGTGGTACCCGACAGAAAGTTGCTCCTATGTTTGAAGAATACATTACAAAGCGGAAGAAGTTAAGAATTCTGGCCTGTTTTCTGGGCCAGCCCAGAGGTTAATCAAATGAGGGCCGTCCCCTCAGGCGGCAGAGCCACCACTGCCACCAGCTCTGCTGCTTCAGCTGTGGCCTCTTTCTTCCCATGTCAGTCAGTATACATCTGCTTAGCCTGGCGGAGGAGCACCCTGGTCCCCAAAATGTTTACTTGGAGCCCAGAGGAGGAGGAGAGTTACAGTGGGGGTGCTTCCCCACCCCAGCAGCTTGTCTGCAGAGCATCGCTATTTCTTCTGTGACTGAGGCTGAGGCATGAGGGAGAAATGTGGGCCAAACCACCACTAAACTAACCAACCTAAAACTGCATATTTTGGGGGCATCTTTCTCCTCAATGTCCCGATCCTATGCTACTTTGCAGGGTAGTTATAAACATGGTTGGGACAATGGATCTGGAATATGTTGATGGGGAGAAAGAGAAAACTCCAGAGCCAGGAAAAGTTACTTTCTGAAATATTCGGTTTCACTACTCATCCAAGCAGCTTCTTCAGTCTGAGGAGAGTTGGTAGGAGATCCTGGATATATCCTCCACATTGGTTTCACTTCCCTCTGGTCTGAAGTGGAACCAACATGGAGGGGAAGTGAAACGAACATGGAGGATGAACATGGAGCAGCGAAACGTTTCAACTTAATAAGAAAGAAGTCCAGTTGCCATGACTCAACTTCCGGACAAACTCACCTGGATGACTGAGAATCTTCACAGATATATTTCTGAGACATTGTTTCCAGAACCCCCTCATATCCATGGTGTCTGGGGATTTCTGGGACTTGTGGCACCACCACCACTTCCAAAAGGAAACAAAGCCATGTTATCCATCTACAAAATCCAGAAATGAGGTTGGGTACCAGCTTTGTAGGAGACTCATGGTGCAGTGGTTAAATTGCAGTACTGCAGCCAAAATCCTGGTTCACGACCCAGGTTCAATCCCAGCAGCCAGCTTGAGGTTCATTGAGCCTTCCATCCTTCCAAGGTCAGTAAATGGAGGAGCCAGCTTGTGGTGGTGATGGTGGGGCACAATGTGTAGCCTGCATAATTAAATTATGAACTGCCCAGAAAGTGCTTTAAGTAATATGGAGCAGCATATAAAAGCAACATACTTTGCTTTTTTTGCTTTATTGGTTTGTTAAAATATCACATGAAGAACTCTTGAGTCTTCCAGGACTCAAAAACGCGCCTTTTCGGTGCAACGATGACATTACCTAAACCTGATGGTAGGTACTCCAGAAATTCACAATTCATGAATTGTCCTTAATAAAAAGAATTAATACCTTGTTTTGGTTAGCCGCCGCCACCACCCTTTAAACACTGATCTGAGTGCTCCTAGTGCAATCTTTTAGATGGTCACAGGAGGCCAGTCACAAGAAGACGCCTGCTGGATTATACCTGAGAGCTACAGCAGCAATCAAGTGCCTCTGGGAAGTCCCTAACCTGGCCTTGAATGCAATTGCCTTCCTGCGTTCTGGCTCCCCAGCAGCTGGCATTTACTGGCAAGTGGCCTTGAACACTGGGGTTCTTTTGCAATGGGTGGGATCCCAAATCTGCACCTCACAGATGGAAGAGTTCCTCCCATCCATAGGAGACATCTTTTCCACCAGAGGAACAGTCTGAGAACATAGGCTCCCACCTTTTAGAACAACAGGACCAGCCTTGGACATTGTGCTGTCTAAAGTTGAGAACAAGATAGCGCTAGGGACCTCTACCACTATCAAGAGCAGAGGCTATTTTGCTGTTGTTGTTGTTTAGTCGTTAAGTCGTGTCCGACTCTTCGTGACCCCATGGACCAGAGCACGCCAGGCCCTCCTGTCTTCCACTGCCTCCCGGAGTTTGGTCAAATTCATGTTGTGGCGAAGGGGCTTGAGTCATTCAGAGAAACTATGGGCTATGCCGTGCAGGGACACCCAAGACAGACAGGTCATAGTGGAGAGTTCTGACTAAACGCGATCCACCTGGAGCAGGAACTGGCAAGCCACTCCAGTATCTTTGCCAAGAAAACCCCATGAACAGAAACAAAAGGTTAAAAGATATGACGCTGGATGATGAGCCCCTCAGTTCGGAAGGCATCCAATATGCTACTGAGGAAGAGCAGAGGACAAGTACAAGTAGCTCCAGAGCTAATGAAGTGGTTGGGCCAAAGCCGAAAGGACGCTCAGCTGCGGACGCGCCTGGAAGTGAAAGGAAAGTCCGATGCTGCAAAGAAGAATACTGCATAGAGGTTATTTTAGGAGGCATCAAAACAGTGTGGTGTGGTGCACATACCACACATTCCTTCCAGGAGAGGTATGTCATTGCTGCTTCCCAGTGTCCACCACCTGTGGCATTTTTCTTACTCTGCCTAACAGTAGGGTTGGCTCCGTCTAACTGCATAACCATCACAAGTAGAACTCCACACAGGGAATGCACCCACCAAAGGAAATGAAGTTGGATCCAACTCAGTGGCTAAAAGCCGCTAAATAACCTCTTCTTATCATGAGCCTGTCACTTTTGGCTTAAAGTGACCCTAACAGGATTTTTGAGATATGTGAGATGCTCAAGAAGTGGTTTGCCACTGCCACCTCCCAGTGTGTTTCCATAGCTGATGGGATTTTGAACCCAGGTCTCCTGACCGCTAGTCTGTCATTCTGTTCATTACCCCATGGTGGTTTTGAAGAACCTGTTCTCTGTGAGACTGCCTAGAATCTTTCCAAGCCATCTAGAAGGACATGTTCCCTTACTTATGGATCTGAACTGATATGACATACCTGTGAGTTTATGTGCTGCTGCACATAACTGTATACAGTGGCACAAAGTAAGACAAGTACCTCATGGACAATAACACAACAGTGCTACTCATCAGCAATGTGTGAACTCCTTTTCGGAAGTTGTTGCTATGATATTTCCCACAAGTAAGAGCAGGTTCTGCAGTCACAAGGGTTCCTGGATCCGTGCTGAATATCTCAAAACCAGCACTGTTACATTTTTGCAGAAAACAAAAAGAGAGGTTACCTACCTGTAACCATGGTTCTTCTAGTGGTCCTCTGTGAATCCACACAATTGGGTTGTTCTGCGCCTGCGCAGGACCTCTCGGAAGTTTCTAGAGCTTAAAGATAATTGATTAGTGGGACGTTCCCCCGTGGAGCGCATGCTCCGCCCACCCAAAGTCCCCTCAGTTCCTGAAAGAGTTCGCCGCTGTCAAAGATCTATTTAAAAGACAACGTGACGGACAGAGGGGAGGATGGGTGGGATGTGTGGATTCACAGAGGACCACTAGAAGAACCATGGTTACAGGTAGGTAACCTCTCTTTCTTCTTCGTGGTCTCTGTGAATGCACACAATTGGGTGACTGGCGAGCTCACTTACCGGATGGTGGGACATCACTGTAGAAGAGAAGTCAAAACAGCTCTGCCAAAAGCAGCATCATTTTTCGCCCGGATATCAAGACGGTAATGTCTCACGAAGGTTGATGGATTAGACAATGTAGCTGCACGGCAGATGTGAGGAAGCTGAACTCCACGGTGAAGTGCAGTAGTGGTGGATAGCGCTCTAGTAGAATGGGCCTTCAAATGTTCAGGCGGCGTTTTGCCTGTCAATTCATATGCCAGTGATATAGTTTGAATAATCCATCGAGAGATAGTTTGAGGTGAAGCTGGAGCACCTTTATGAGGGCCATGGAAACATAGAAAAAGTCATGGTGATTTTCTAAATGATTTAGTCCTATCAATGTAGAAGGCCAGAGAGCGTCTTACATCAAGCATGTGGAGCATGCGCTTGAGTGGTGTAGAAGGAGAAGGGAATAGAGTAGGTAATATCAACGGTTGATTAAGATGAAATTCAGAGACAACTTTAGGTAAAAACGATACATCAAGATAGAGGGTGACTTTATCTGGGTGAAACTGGAGGAAAGGTGGGTCGGATCTGAGGGCAGCAAGTTCGCTAGCACGTTTAGCAGATGTTATTGCTACGAGGAATGATGTCTTCAGAGAAAGTAATTTAAAACTGGCAGTAGCCATTGGTTCAAAGGGCGGTCGAGTAAGTGCATTGAGGACAAGTTGCAAGGACCACTGTGGAAGAGGATGTTGACGTGGTGGGCGAATATTGTGGAGTCCCTTGAGGAATTTTTTCAAAGTTGGGTGGGAAAAAAGGTTAGCAGAATCGGAATGAAGCAGCTGGTGCAGCACAATAGCAGAGACATAAACCTTCAGGGTACAATGAGATAGTCCGAGATGAAAGAGATGAAGGACAAAGGTAAGTACAGTCTTCAAAGAAACAGGGATCGCAGGTAAGTTGTGGGAGTTGGCAAAGGATAGGAAAAACTTCCATTTATTCCGATATAGGAGTTGGGTCAAAGGTTTTCGAGCTCGATCAAGTATGTCTCTTATGGCGGGAGTATTCTCCACGCTGTCAGGTTCAGAGAGTCTATGTCTGGATGGTAAACTTTCCCGTTGTCCTGGGTGAGAAGATTGGGTATCGAGGGGAGACGGAAGACGTCTGTCGACATCGACCTCAGGTGGGTGAACCATGGTTGTCGTGGCCACCATGGGGCGAGAAGTATGGCATTCAAGCAAAATTGACGAAGCCAAAGGATGGTGCATTGAATGAGTGGTATCAGAGGGAAGAGGTAGAAGAATTTGTCGTTCCAATCTATCGTAAAGGCATCTCCGAGTGAGTTCTTGCTGGTACCGGCACGGGAGCAATATCGGTGACACTTGGCGTTGGTCTCGGAGGCGAAGACATCAATGGACGGAACACCCCACCGGTGGCAGAGGAGATCGAAAACTTTGTCATCCAATGACCACTCATGTGTTCGGGTGTTGAGGCGACTGAGATGGTCTGCGAGTAGATTGTCGTCTGTGGAGACGTGTACTGCTACTGGGAAAATGTGGTGTAGGTAACACCACTCCCAGAGCTCGACAGCCAGGTATAGTAATGAGAGGGAGTGCATGCCTCCCTGTTTGTTCACATAATAAAGGGTTGTTATATTGTCTGTAGCTAGTTGTACAGCTTGCCCTGCAATGACTGGTAAAATGGCGCGAAAGACCTTGATGATTGATAAAAGTTTGAGGTGGTTTATGTGTAATAACTGTTCTTGTCTTGTCCAGAGACCATGGATTCTGTGATGTCGACAATGTGCCCCCCAGCCCGATGGGCTGGCATCAGTGGTGACTTGTATTGTGAGCTGAAGTGGTAGAAAAGGTCTTCCGACGAGTAGATGTGGAAGAAACGTCCACCACGTGAGCTGATGGGCAAGCTCGTAAGTTACTGTGAGACGTTTGGACAGGAGGTCTGTCATGGGATCGAAGAGTGACAGATACCATGACTGGAGGGACCTCATTTTCAGCCGAGCATGTTGGATAATGGCGGTCGTGGAAGCCATGAGCCCGAGAAGGTATTGGGTTTGATATGCCGATACCGAGGCTAGAGGTCGAAAATGTTGTATTGCTCTTATTAGTTTGATGATCCTCTCCTGAGGGAGAAAGGCTCTGGCTTGTAGGGAATCGAAGTACGCTCCGATATAAGTGGCGGTCTGTGACAGTTCTAGATGGGATTTGGCAAGGTTCACCTTGAGTCCAAGGTATCGAAGAGTATTGAGAGCGAATTGGGTGGCTCTGACGGCTTCATGATAGGAAGTGGCAACTATCAGCCAGTCGTCGATATAAGGAAATATGGTGATACCTTGAAGACGGAGATAGGCGGTGACCGGTGCTATGCATTTGGTGAAGGTCCTCGGTGCTGTAGAGAGACCGAATGGGAGGGAACAGAATTGGTATGAGACGTTGAATCGGAATCGGAGGAATTTGCGGTGATGCGGATGGATAGAGATGTGAAAGTACGCGTCTTGAAGGTTGATGACAACAAACCAATTCCCCTGTGAAAGGAGAGGGATAATAGTGTCGAGCGTCAGCATTCTGAAGTGTTTAGGTTGAATGAACTTATTGAGATTTCAAAGGTCAAGAATAGGGCGGAGTCCTCTGTCTTTTTTTCGTACTGTAAAATATCTTGAATAAAATCCTTCGTGGAGGGCAGAAGGAGGGACTATGTATATAGCTTGTTCTTGGAGGAGAAGGGAAATTTCTTGTCGAAGAGCCAATGAATACGGAGTGGTCCTAATGGTGCCAGAAGGTGGAGTACATTTAAATTCAATAAAATAACTGTTTTGGATAATAGAAAGAACCCACTGGTCGTTAGTAATTCGATGCCAGGAGTTGAGGAAAGGATATAGTCTAGTTTGAAAAGAAGATGGAAAAGGTCTATGAATATTGCTTGCCCTTTTTTTGTGGGCGTCGAAAGGGTTGTTGACGTGTCTGTTGTTGTTGAGGATGGAAGGTAGGTGACGAGGATGTCGCCGGGCCGGAGTATGATCGATCAGAGACTGGTGGCTTGTATGGTCGGTATGGATTTTGGTAGGACTGAAAGGGTTGTTGGAAGAATGGTTGTCTGTGAAATTGAGGGCGCTGATACCGGTAAGGCTGCTGTTGGGTGGAATATGAATGTGCAGTTTTTCAGAGTTTATGAAGATTATCCATCAGTTCATCAGTTTTTGCATTGAAGAGACCAGCTCCATCGAATGGAAGGTCTTCAATTCGTGATCTGGCATCATCAGAGATACCCGCCGATCTCAGCCAAGCATGGAGTCTCAAGGCGATGGAGGTTGACATAGCCTTAGACGCGGCGTCTGCAGTATGATGTGAAGCAATTCTCTGTTGCTTAGCTAGGGTCGTGGCCTCGGCATGAATATTTAGAGCTTCAGTTTTGGAAGCGTCAGGCACGGCTTGAAGAATGGGTAGAATCTTATTCCACAACTGTCTGTGGTATGCACCCATTACAACCTGGTAATTGGCGACCCTCATAAGAAAGGATGTAAGAGAGTACAGGTGCCTCCCTAAGATGTCAATTTTTCTCCCTTCTCGGTTAGTAGGGGCTACCGATGTTTTGTTCCGTGCTCTTGATTGATTAAACTCTACTATGATTGAGTTCGGTGCAGAATGTTTGAAGAGAAAAGCTGTATCAGGACCATGGGTCTTATAATAATTCTCGACGCGTCTCGAAATTTGCAATGATGAAGGGGGCTTATCCCACGATTCTTTAACCAACTCGAGCATTGCAGGAATGAATGAGAGGTTAAGAGGGGGTGTCTTGTCTTGATTTAGATCGTCAAAGACCAAGTCCTTTTTCTGAGGCGGTGGTTCTTCTACATCTAGTTCCAGGGATTTTGCCATTCGCGTGACAAGCTGGGAGTAGGACGTGAAATCCTCTGATGGAGAAGGTAGGTGGGTTTCAGCCACATCGGAAGAGGGGGTAGGCAAGTTCGAAGGTGATTCTTGAGAAGCGTCAGAAGAGGAATCTTGAACAGAAGGAGAGGATTCAGAAGATGGTGATCGGTGTGTAGGTCTGACTGCCAATGTTGAAGTTTGTAATGGTGGTGGTGGGTGTTGAGTTGGAGGCCGGTGTGGTACGGGAGACTGTTCGATGTCAGGAGGAGGAAGGGGAGGTCCTTTGTAAGTAGTAGTGACGTGGAGAGATGTACGGGATGGTCTGGAAGAGTGTTTGGTCCATTTAGATTGAGTTGGAGAAAGTGGGGGAGGGAGAGTTCGTTTGAGAGCTGATTTAGTAGGGATCGACATATGGTGGATCGATGTTGGATATGCAGAAGGAGAACGATGTCGACATCGAGGTGGTGAGGGTGATACGGAGGGTGAATATCGAGGTGGACAAACATCTCACTCTCTTGGGCTCATCATAATAGACATGTTCAGTCGGATCCTCATGATAGTAGGGGTCATAACAATGGTACAGATCCCCATAATCATCTCTGGCTGAGTAGCGAGCTAGCTCGGGATAGTAGTAGAATTCCCTATCCGGGAGATCATGGTGCACGGATGAGAGATGTTGTCTCTTTTGCCGGTGTTTGCGGGGAGAGTGATGAGACGATTCGGAGCCAGAGACCTGAATAGGTACTGCCCGCCCTGGTGATCTAGGGCTTGAATGGGCCGAGGCCAGGCTGGAATGAACATCAGCCGGAGATAGGCCAGTGCTCAGCGAGAGGCTAACAACTGAGGCTGCAGCCTGAGCCGGTGTCAAAGTAGGGTGATCTCTATCTGAGATGGAGCCTGGGGCATCTCTAGATGACTCTTCAAGGATCGGAGATGGGAGTACCAATTGGGGTGGGTCTATATGAGTTGATTTCGAAGATTTCTTGGTCTTTGTAGGTTTAGCCTTATCTTTCTTTTTCTTAGAAGAGTCATAAGGACAGATCGGAGTTTTCGACGTGGACGTCGATCTTGATCACGAAGCCGACTTCGAATGGTCCTTCTGACGAGGGGAAGAAGTCGTAGGGCTCGAAACCGGTCGAGGGGTTTCTCGATGTTCCAGACATGGAGACGTCACTGGATCCATGGGAGTCAGATTAAGAGATTTTTTTCCCAGAGGTACGAATGAAGTCTTTGTAGTCGCAGTTTAAGAGCAGGTTTAGTAAGTTTTTTACACTCGGGGCAAGAGTGTGTTTGATGTTGCTCTCCGAGGCAAAAGAGGCACCGCTTGAAAGGCCCTGGAGGGGCCATAAAAGGTAGGAAAAGGGGTAAGGGAGAGGTAGTTGGGGGGGGCGGCGGGGAGAGAAAACCGCGGGAAGAATAAAAAATAGATTTGGATAATCTAAAGGGGAGAAGGTAGAATAAACAGGGGAAACGTCCAACAAAAGAGATGATTGAAGAAGAAAAATAAAGGAATGATCTCACAAAATACAATCGCTAAATCGCTCTAACGTTCCGAAATAGGTCCAACCGAAGCGGCGGCTAAAAGGAACTGAGGGGACTTTGGGTGGGCGGAGCATGCGCTCCACGGGGGAACGTCCCACTAATCAATTATCTTTAAGCTCTAGAAACTTCCGAGAGGTCCTGCGCAGGCGCAGAACAACCCAATTGTGTGCATTCACAGAGACCACGAAGAAGAACAAACCATCAACTGCTTGAAGAGCAACATATGTTTCTTTGGAAACCAATTTATAGACTCAAAAAATGAAATATTAAGAAAATGAGGATAAACAGCATTGGTTCATAAATCATAGAATAACGGAGTTGGAAGGGGCCTATAAGGCCATCTGGTCCAACCCCCTGCTCAATGCAGGAATCTAAATCAAAGCAGATCTGACAGACGGTGGTCCCATTTTCCCTTGAATGCTTCCAGCGTTGGAGCACTCACCACCTCTCGAGATAATTGGTTCTATTGCTGTACTGCTCTAACAGGAAGTTTTTCCTGATATTCAGTCTAAATCTGGTTTTCTGTAGCTTGAGCCCAGTATTACGTGTCCTGAACTCTGGGATGACTGAGAACTGATCCTGCCTCTCCTTTGTATGAATATTTTTCAGGTTATTTGAAAAGTGCTATCATACCTCCCCTCAGTCTTCTTTTCTCAAGACTAAACATGCCCAGTTCTTTCCATCTTCCCTTACAGGGCTTGGTTTCCAGTCCCCTGATCATCCTTGTTGCCCTCCTGCGGACTTGCTCCAGTTTGTTGGCATCCTTCTTAAAGTGTGGTGTCCAGAACTGGACACAGGACTCTAGATGAAGTCTAACCAGTGCCGAATAGAGGGGAACTAGTACCTCACAGGCTATGGAGACTATACTTCTGTTTATGCATCCTAAAACAGCATTTGCCTTTTTTGCAGCCATATTGTGCATTTGGCTCATATTCAGCTTGGAATTTACAACAATTCCAAGATCCTTCTCACTCACAATATTATCGAGCCAGGTATCCCTCATCTTATAACTGTGCATTTGTTTTTTTAACCCCTAGGTGCAGTACTTTTGACGTATCCTGTTGAATTTCATTCTGTTGCTTTCGGCGCAGTGCTCCAGCCTATCAAGATATTTTTTGAATGTTGTTCCTTTTTTTCCAAGGTACTGGCTATTCCTTCATTTGGCCTCACCTTGAGTTGCCAGATGCCTTTATTTTTTCAATCTAATGAGAGGCACAACATTTTTCCAATATTACTCAAGGACATATATACCTGGACATTTGTTTCATGTGCTGTCATTCCTGTATTGATCTTAGTACAGGTAGAATCACCTTCAGTGTCCTCTTAGTGACACCATCTGTGACTCTGCCTAGTGTACATGGGCAAGCAGACTATATAGGTAAGGCAAAGGTAAAGGTTCCCCTTGACAATTTGTCCAGTTGTGTCCGACTCTAGGGGGCGGTGCTCATCCCCGTCTCCAAGCCGTAGAGCCTGTGTTTGTCCATAGACAGTTTCTGTGGTCACGTGGCCAGCGGGAGTAGACACAGAACGCCGTTACCTTCCCACTGTGGTGGTACCTACTTTTCTACTCGCATTTGCATGCTTTCGAACTGCTAGGTCGGCAGGAGGACTATATAGGTACTCTGTAGCTATTCAACTCTCACCTCTTGGTTTCCATTCACAGGTCATTGCTATCCAAATTGAACCTTGCATGGCCACCAAATGACTACTGGAAGCCAGAAGTGAATTCAGGGGTCACATACTAGGGAGATGAAGAAATCAACCTGAGAGTCAAAGCTGGCTGGTGAGAACAGAAAGCATCAACCTCTTGGAAGATAATTATGACCCATATAACGTTCCAGTCCTTTATATGGGTTATAATCATCTTCACACCCTTTCTTCCTGGGATGAACCAGTGATTACTGTAGGTGGGCAAAGTCGTCCTCATTATCATCATCATCTTAGACCCGCAGAGCTGGAAGGGACCCTATGGATCATCAAGTCCAGTCGCTGTCAAGGAGGCCAAGTGGAGAATCGAACTCCCAACCTCTGGCTCCACAGCCAGATGGCTAAACCCCTGAGCCATTCAGCAGTCATTCCAGTTCCTGAGACCAACGTCCTGTCTAGGGTGAGACTGTGCCAGATCAACACACAAGACCATACATTCACAGAACTGCAGGCTTCCTGGATCCAAACCTGGCGCAATAGGGAAACATCTGCTAAGGATGCATCTCTGTTGATGCAGCTGCCCAGGACCCATGCTATGTCATGTTATGTCATCACAGACCATCGTAAAAGTGACAGCCTGGCAGGAATGCCACAACGACCACCCCCATCCTTCTCCACTAGTGACCACATGGAAGTTGTCATTCTTGTTATATGCCATCAAGTCATCTCTGGCATATGATGAATGAGTGATCTCCAAAATGTCCTGACCTCAGCTGCCCAGCTCATCTCCTGTAAACTCAAGACCTGAGGTTTCCTTGATGGAAAGAATCCATCTCATATTTTGTCTTCCTCTTTTCCTGCTGCCTTCAACTTCTCCCAGCATTATTGTCTTTTCCAGTGAATCTTGCCTTCTCATGATATACCCAAAGTATGAGAACCTCCATGTCACAATGTTTGCCTCCAGGGATAGTTCAGGCTTGATTTGCTTTAGGATCCACTTGTTCATCTTTCTGGCAGTCCAGAGTATCCACAAATAAATTCCCCCCCCCAACCCACATCAGCTTTCCTCACTGCCCTGTTTTCACATCTACAGTGGTGCCTCGACTTACGAACGTCCCTACTTATGACCATTTCGAGTTATGACCAGCTCCGGCCGCAAAATTTTGCTTCTACTTGCGACCGGAGCTTCTACTTATGAACAGAAAAAGGCAGGGGAAAAAGGCGGGAAATTCAAATTGCTAACTGTAGGTGGCGAAAGAGGCTGCTTCTTTGTAGCTCTTTCGCCCCCCAGCAGTTAGAGAGTGTGCGTCGGAGGAGGCTTGGGACTGCCTCCTTCTGCTTCTGAGAACCTGTGTGTGTGTTTGCAGGGAGGCTTCGGGCTGCCTTGTAAGGTAAGGTGCTGTCTTGGGGGGTTTGGTTGCTTTTGGGTTTTCCCCCCCCCATTTCCAATGGGTCTTGGGGGGTTGGTTTGTTTTTTGGCTTCCCTCCCCATTCCTGATGGGTCTTGGGGGGGCTTGGTTGCTTTTTGGGGGTTTCCCCCCCATTTCCGATGGGTCCTGCATGCTTCCCTTGCTTTTTCCTTTGTTTTCTTTGAATTTCCGACCTGCCCCCTTTGTTCTCTGTGCATTTCCGATCTGCTCCGTTTGTTTTCTGTGCATTTCCAATGGGTATTGCACGCTTGATTGCTTTTCTTTTCTTTCCCCCCTTCGGCCGGAAGGGATTAATTGCGTTTCCAATGAGTCTTGCAGTGTTTTTTTGTGGGTTTTTTTTTTTTTTTGGTTATTTTTTTCTTTGGCCGGAACGGATTAATTGCATTTCAATGCATTCCTATGGGAAATGGTGCTTCGACTTACGACCATTTCGAGTTACGTCCATCTTCTGGAACGGATTATGGTCGTAAATCAAGGCACCACTGTATATACAGTAACTGGGAATACAATAGTGTGTATGATCTTGATCTTTGTCTCTAGTGATACATCCTTACACTTGATGATCTTCATTGCTGCCCTTCTGAGTCTCAATCTGTTTCTGATTTCTTGGCTGCCGTCTCCATGTGGATTGATGAATGAACCAAGATATACAAACTCTTTTAACAATTTCAGTTTCTTTGCTGTTGACATTAAAGTTGTGTTGTCCTTCCATTATCATATCTTCTTAGTGTTCAACTGCAGTTCTGCTTTGACACTTTTGTCTTTCATTTTCACCAACTGTCATTTCGAGTCATTGATATTTTCTGCCAGTAAGATGGTATCATCTACATATCTTAAATTACTGATGTTTCTTCCACAATTTTCACTCCTCTTTCATCTGAATATAAGCCAGCTTTCTGTATATGTTCTATGTACAAATTGAACAGATAAGGGGATAAAACACACCCTCGTCTGACACCTTTGCCTATAGGGAACCATTCTGTCTCCATGTTCTGTCCTAACAGTAGCTTCTTGTCCACAATACAGATTACGCATCAGGACAATCAACAGCTGAGGCACCCCCATTTCTTTCAAAACAGCTCACAACTGTTACAAAGTCAGAAGCTTTGCTGTAGACTATAAAGCATATACTGACATTCTTCTCAGATTCTCTGGTATGATCCAGGTGAGCCAGCGGATATTTGCAATATGATCTCAAGTGTCTCTTCCTTTTCGGAATCCAGCTTGAAGATCAGGCATTTCTTGCTCCATATAAGGTAAAAGCCTTTTTTTGCAACACCTTGAACATCACTTTGTTTGCATGGGAAATGAGACCAATCATCCTATAGTTGTTGCACTCCTTTATATTTATTTACATCAAACAATTCCAGACTGTGAACCATTGTTTTCTTTTCCATTTTTGTTAGCATAGTCTTATTAACCTTTTTGACAGATTCAGTCTCTGTGACTTGAAATAGTCCTATCTGTATCCCATCCACCCCAGTGATTTATTACTTCACTGTGCTTTCAAAACAGCTTTCACTTCACCTTGTAGACTTGCAGGTCTTCATCATAGGAGTCCTTTTCAAGGGAATCTGCCATTCTTTTATCTTTTCTGTATAAGCTGTCTCTTTTCTGTTTCCACCTTCTCTTTATTTTTTTCCAGATCAGATAGTGTGCTTCCCTATTGGTCTTTCAGTATTCCTAGTCTGGGCTTAAATATCCTTTTGATTTCTTGGATTTTCTTGAAGAGATCTCTTGTTTTTCCTCTTTTGTTGTTGTCTTTGATTTCTTTTCACTGACCATTATAATAGTTCTCTTTGTCTCTACATGACAGTTGCTGAACATTTGCTTTCAGGATTCTGAACCTACTTCTGTCACCTTTTACTTTTGCTTCTTGTCTGTCCTTTACAATTTTGTTTCTTCTGCAATCCATCTAGATTTTTATTTTCTTTTTACTACAGGAATGGTCTTTTTGCATTCTTTTGCATTCTAATATCTCTGTTTTCAATCCAGAGTTCTTCTTGTCAATTCAGTTTAGTAAGGCAAGTCTGTTCTTTATATGGACTTTAAATGCATCAAGAATGCTATTTAAATTATATTTTGGCACTAGGATTCTTTTAGTGTTCTTCTTCAGCTTTACTCCAATATTTGCTATTAACAATTCATGATCAGTTCCACAATACTTTCCTGGTCTTATTTTGAGAGAGAGAATACAGCTTTTCCACATCTTGCTTCCAATTATGTAGTCTATTTGATTTTTATATTGCCCATCTGGTGATGTTCATGTGTACAGTTGTCTGTTCGGTTGCTGGAAGCAACTATTTCCAAATAATTAGTTGGAAGCAACTATTTCCAAATAATTAGTTGACTGTCATTCCTTTTTAACCCAACAACAAAAATGTTACATGGCACATACACCTTAACAAGGGATAACCCCACTCCGTCTGGGGTGCGATGCTAACTTTTCAGTTCCTTTTTTGTTTTACAAGAGGCTGGCTTCATTCAATGGTGTTAGAGAAGTATCACACGCTTTAGCTGTTATCTCGTACTGCATCCAGGGCATTGTCTTTTTTAGGTGTTGAGATGCCAGCAAGGTGAAAGGAAGAGAACGTCTTCTGTACCACTGGCTAGTAGCAGTTATAAAGTTAAAAAGTAACTAAAATTACCCATGTTTGTTACTTTCAAGGGAGACAAATTGCCATTGCTTGGGTAGAATTAACCGGTCAGTGGCTTGCCATTCCCTGAGATTTCAGGGCCAAATCTGAGATCAGAAATATGCACATTTGTGTTTCTGGACTATGCCTTCCCAGGCTGGGAATCCTGGGAATTTGAGCCCCAGCAGGGAGTGGGGAGGAAATATCTGCTCACCTGTAAATAAAATAAATAAAATCACATGTTTTCTCTCTTTGAACACTCCTTGCTCTGAGATCGGGTTCCCTGCCTAGGGAAACGCAGCCATTGCTTGACTTCAGCCAGCACCTGGAGACCTGGCAAAGCCGTGCCCATTCAAAAACCCCAGTTCTGTGTCAGGGCCAGCCCCGAAAAGCCTCCGTCTCTACCTCGATGCCTTGGATCACCAGGTTGATCCACGGAATGTGTTATTCAAATCTCTCGCGTTTATCTGAAAAGTAAACGAGAGGCCAAGGCAGGAGAGGGTAAAACTTATGAGCTCAGCCTGAGGAATTTCTTCCTTGAAGTAGTGGATCATCATGGTGCTGATCTGTAGAATATATTATTCAAATCCCTTGAGCTTTGTTTTAAAAATAAATGAGGTACCAGGCAGAGGGAGGAGCTGAAGTCAAACAAAGATGCATCCATGGCTAAGATGATGCTCGTCATTAGCTGGTGATGCTTTACGCTGGGGTGGGGTGGGGTTTTTACAGCCTTCTCATATGATTTAAATGCCTAAGCACATAAAAGATTCCATGACCTTCCGATAGCGGGCTCCAGATCCCGCTGAGAGCGTGCACACCGTGCGCCGTGCCATCACACATGAATGAGAAACAGCCTGGCGACTTTACGGATAAACAGGGATGTAGCTTTGTATGTGGTTGGGGCACGGACTGTATTTTTATATATATATTTTTTGCATTTAGTGATCAAATGCACAAGAGTGCCTTGAACTGTCAGAACATGAAATGGGGAAGGAACTCAAAGGGAAGGGAAAAAAACCTCTCTGCACCAAGAACGGTGGGAGCCCCTGGGTGAAGCCTGTCAGGAGCGAGTTGAAGGCAGATAAGTCTATAACCTTGTGAAAGTCTAACAAGAGAGCAACAGCCACCGTAGTCGTTGGCTCCCGGAGAAAGGGGAAGTGATGCCGTATACAGCAATGGAAGAGATAATATTTTATCTCCCTCCGGATCAGCTAAGGTTTTTTTTTTTCTCCTTTTTCCAGGAGAATGTTGCAAAGTTAAAATTTGGATGCTTGCAGACAAACAAACTCCCGTGCAACTTAGCAAAAGCTTGCTTTAAATCTCTCTCTCCACTTCTCGGTCCTGTTTAGGCTCAGAGGAGGGCAATAAGGATGATCAGGGGACTGGAAACCAAGCCCTATGAGGAAAGACAGAAAGAAATGGGCATGTTTCACCTTGAGAAAAGAAGACTGAGGAGAGAAAGGATAGCACTTTTCAAATACTTGAAAGGTAGTCCTACAGAGGAGGGGCAGGATCTATTCTTGATCATCCCAGAGTGCAGGACATGTAATAATGGGCTCAAGCTACAGGAGGCCAAATTTAGCCTGATTATCAAGGGAAACTGTTAGAGAAGTTCGACAATGGAACCAAAGGCCTTGGGAGGTGGTAAGCGCTCCAGTGCTGGAGGCATTCAAGGGAAAATTGGACAACTATCTGTCAGATCTGCTCTGATTTGGATTCCTGCCTTGAGCAGGGGGTTGGACTTGGCCTCACCAATACTCTCTGACACTATGATTTTATTCTGCAAAGTGACGTACCCCTTTATAGTGCCTTGCTGGCAGTTCTGGTGGTGGCGGCTATGGATGGCAAGCTTTTTTCCCCTTTTTCCTCATTGCAATTTATTAAATTCGAGGCATGCATATGTCTATCAGATATGGACGGAAGTTGATGTAAGGGCTGCACACTTGGGAGACAAAAATCAGCCAATAGCACGGCCCCTGCGATTCAACAGAAGAAAGTCATTGAATCTAGAATGGGATTACATGGATGGAAGGTGTGTGTGTGTCTTCTTTAGTGGATCCAGAATCCAAATTCCCATGGTCAGAACTTCTCAGGGGATACTTCTACTGTATAGGTATTGCCATTTTAATGGTAGAAATGGGGCAAAAAAAAAATTGAGGCACTGATAACCACTTTTGTCTTTGTTTGAAATGTGTTGGGGGAGCACATCTTGTGTTAAAATGAAATCCTACTTTCTGGAATATTAAAGGAGCACAGGCCTTTAAAACTTGCAGAATTTTGAAGTTTGGTTAGAAAACCCTCTAGTTGTACCGCCGAATTTCAGGGACTTAAACAGAGCAGAATTAGTTTCAAATTTCTACAAGAAAAACTACCTTGTTTTGTTCTCATTAACTGGTACTTACAGTCTCAATAGCTCAATCAGAGACATTGGTAAGAGAAAGAATAAAAAGTTTCATTGACTCACTGTTGAACAGATCAAAAACAGCATACTGTACAGAAATGACTGCTTACAGCAACAGGCCTCAACAGACTCATGGCCTGCTTCCAGCAACTCCTGCAGATTACATTCAGCGGCAAACTGCACTACTTTCAGCAGAGTAAAAGAGAGAGGGGAAAAGATACTTCAGCAGAGAGGCGTGGCTCCCTTTGAAATCAGAGGCAAAGAAGAAACAACTGGTTACTGCTGGATTGATTGACAGTCTCCCCAGACAAACCTACTAAAGACAGCATACAAGGTTGCAATAACTCCAACAAAAACAAGATATGTACTCTCCACAAGCCTTCTTTTAACTCAGAATGCCGTTTCCAAATTTTTCCATCACCCAATTCTGGCAGCAGAGTGGTAGATATTACTTGTGTTGTTGTGAGGCCAGAAGGAACACATTTAGTAGTGAGGACATGGAATCCACTTGCTCTCCCTTATGCAGATGAAATGGCAGGAACTAATGGGGTACCTAACATCCTGAAAGGATCCCGTAACACTTTTTTGAGCAATGCAAATGAGCTCCCGTTTGGAAATAGCTGAGAAAGGAGTCAAATTATGCCACCAGGGCCTGAGCGTCATTCGAGTTGGGTCAGGAGGAACATATAAAATGGGCACTTTCCTCCACACATACCATGATTTGTTACCATATGAGTCATAAGACGAGGTATATATTTAAATTCTGAAGTGATATTTTCCATATCCTTAAATTAACACCCTGGGGCTTTCCTACCACATCCGCACCTGCATCCCCTTTTTGCTATTTTTGTTAAAAATAAGCTCCGTCTCAGAGAAAACTCCTATAAAACTTGCTAACGATTCCATAACTTTTCAGTTCATCCTAATCAAGGTACTATCTCGTTTAGATTTGTTTTTAACATCTAATGGGCTCAAAACATATTTATAAATAGTCCAATTTATTTTGAAGTCTTATTTCTCCAGTTATTTTCCTTTCAACATCATGAATTTATCCCCTCAAGTCAGTTCCTCTTGGATACTTTTTCATCTTCTTGATGCATGTTACAAGTAGAAGGATCTTGGGTGCCCCTTAGTTTGAGTATCCTTCTTTCAACTCCTTTATTCATGTCCAACATGGCAATGGGTATCTAGTCACATATATCTGGAGCCTATACATCTTCACAGCAACACTGGGTCCCACCGTCCCCGGGATCAATGTCCTCAATTATGATGATCTTTCTCCTCCGCTTCTAATATATATATATTTGGGCCATGCCATCTTTCTTTCTTCCGAGAGCTCCTCCCACAAAATTCTGTCTCTCTACCTTTGTTGCATAAAAAATAATGCCATGTCATCTGTGAAAAAGAGATTAGCATAGCACTAAACATTGGCTCGGGCATGTCGTGAGAATGGCTGACGGTCGGATTCCAAAAAATCTCCTGTATGGAGAATTAGTGCTGGGAAATCGCCCCAGAGGGAGACCACAGCTGCGATACAAGGATATCTGCAAGCGGGATCTGAAGGCCTTAGGAATGGACCTCAACAGATGGGAAACCCTGACATCTGAGCGTTCAGCCTGGAGGCAGGCGGTGCATCACGGCCTCTCCCAATTTGAAGAGTCTCTTGTCCAGCAGGCCGAGGCAAAGAGGAAGTCCCAAAACCAGCCAAATCAGGGAGCTGGACAGGGGACAGATTGTATTTGTCTTCAGTGTGGAAGGGATTGCCACTCTCGAATTGGCCCTCTCAGCTACACTAGATGCTGTTCCAAGTCCTCTATTCAGAGCACATTACCATAGTCTCTCGAGACTGAAGGATGCCTACACCCAAACATTATGAAATTGATAGTTGACTGCATCGAATTCCAAAGAAAACAATTTAGATCTTGAAGGGCATAAATGTAGTCCCTACAGTGAAAGGTCATAAAATCTTCCCAATGTGTCAGAGAGTTAACGAATATGTGAAGGCCAATTGAGTGCATCCACACACTGGCCAGTTCCTCTTCCTCCTGAGCCATATCATTAGCCCTGGGTTGTAGAGGCTAAAGTGTATTCCCGGATGATCAAGTGATAAACTGATAACCTCCTAAACAAACATTTACGAATTTTGAGAACAGAGATTAATTTCTTTCTTTCTTTCTTTTTCATCCGTACTGCCTAGGCATCTTCTACTCCATGTTATTGTCACAAACAGCCATGTGAGAGGGTGGGGCTGGACTCAGGGAAAGGGACTAGTTCAAGACCACCCAGTGGCTCATGAGTATTTGAATTAACAGAAGTATAGTCTCCAAATCCCATGAGGTACTAGATCCCCTCCTTTCGACACTGGTTAGCCCTCATCTAGAGTACTGTGTCCAGTTCTGGCCACCACACTTTAAGAAGGATGCTGATAAACTGGAGCAAGTTCAGAGGAGGGCAACCAGGATGATCAGGGGGCTGGAAACCAAGCCCTGTAAGGAAAGATGGAAAAAACTGGGTTAGACCTCATCTAAAGAACTGGGCATGTTTAGCCTTGAGGAAAGAAGACTGAAACGAGATAGGATGGCACTCTTCAAATACTTGAAAGGGAGTCATACGGAGGTGGGGCAGGATCTCTTCTCGATCATCCCAGAATGCAGGACATGTAATAATGGGCTCAAGCTACAGGAAGCCAGATTTCAGCTGAACATCAGGAAAAACTTCCTAACTGTTAGAGCAGTATGGCAATGGAACCAACTACCTCGGGAGGTGGTGAGCGCTCCAACGCTGGAGGCATTCAAGAGAAAATTGGACAACCCTCTGTCAGATCAGCTTTGATTTGGATTCCCTCATTGAGAAGGGGGTTCAGCTTGATGGCTTTATAGGCCCCTTCCAACTCCATGATTCTAGGACTCTGTAATTGAACCTGCATCTTCTGAGACCCAGCCCCACGCTGACACTCCAGCTGCTCTACCACACTCCTTCTCTTATTCTTCAGCCATTGCTCAAGTGACTGCAGAATCCCATCTTTGCACAGGAAATAAGTTATTTCCCATGCAACAGGGATTCTTCTTACCAATATTTGCATACATTACCTTTTTGGTAGTTTGGGGGACTCTGGTGGATGCAATCGCCAAAAGTAAGATTTCCGGCCTCTGATCCTGTCTGTCTCTTGTATATCTGTCAGTCTAATCAATACTTTGTTATCTAGACAGAGCAAGAAATGAGGCTGCCATCCTATACACACAGGGGAATAAACTTTCTTGAAGTCAGCAGGGATTACCTCTGAGTAGACACTCTTAGCATTGCTGTGTGAGTTCATGGGAGTCCAATTTATTAAGGCTCAATTGATTCTTTCCTTTTGCAAGGCAAAGAGAAACATAATCTCCTTCGCTAGGTTGACGGCAAAGCCTTAAAAGGAACAGAACTTCCTGAGGTTTCCTTAACAAGAAATATGCCTTCCTGCACCCACAGAACCTTTTCTTTTGAAAGCTTGTTCTTCCTGCCCCGTTTTGGCTTCTGAAAATTTCTACTTTCATTCTTCCTTATTTTAAAAAAACACAGAACACTTGTCTTTAGAACCTATTTGCAAGAAAAAAGAATAAGAAAAGAGCCAGACTTATTCTCAAGAGATCTTAATGGATTTCTACTAAAGGGGATTGTCACTTTCTCTGTCTGTGTGTGTTTGTGTGTGAGATAGTTTTCAAAGGAATGAAGAGAAGTCAACTATGATTTGTAAACAAGTCAACGTAAAGCCCATTTCTGCCTTCATACTGGCCTTGGGAGAGAATTTGACAGAGCACTTCTTAAACACCTTGGCAAGGTGCTAGATCACATAAAGGGACCTTAGTAAGGTTGCCAGTTCCGAGGGCACCAGCTGGAGTCTTAGGGAATTGTGATGTTTTGGTGTCTTTCTCGTGGGGAACAAAACTCTCAGCACCAAGTGGTACTAGAGGAGGAGAAAGTTGTGATGGGTGAGGTTTGTGTGATATGTCTAAGGCAACCCTTTCCACCCACTCCCAGCTGGTGGTACCAAGGCTTTTAGATATGTGTATATGTACTATTCCTGATAGAGACCAAATTGCTAACATAGAGACCAAATTGCTAACATGCACTGGATTATGGAGAAAGCCAGAGACTTCCAGAAAAACATTTACTTCTGCTTCATTGACTACGCAAAAGCCTTTGACTGTGTGGACCACAACAAACTATGGCAAGTCCTTAAAGAAATGGGAGTGCCTGACCACCTTATCTACCTCCTGAGAAACCTATATGTGGGACAGGAAGCAACAGTTAGAACTGGATATGGAACAACTGATTGGTTCAAAATTGGGAAAGGAGTACGACAAGGCTGTATATTGTCTCCCTGCTTATTTAACTTATATGCAGAATACATCATGCGAAAGGCTGGACTGGATGAATCCCAAGACGGAATTAAGATGGCTGGAAGAAATATCAACAACCTCAGATATGCAGATGATACCACTCTGATGGCAGAAAGTGAGGAGGAATTAAAGAACCTCTTAATGAGGGTGAAAGAGGAGAGCGCAAAAAATGGTCTGAAGCTCAACATCAAAAAAACGAAGATCATGGCCACTGGTCCCATCACCTCCTGGCAAATAGAAGGGGAAGATATGGAGGCAGTGACAGATTTTACTTTCTTGGGCTCCATGATCACTGCAGATGGTGACAGCAGCCACGAAATTAAAAGACACCTGCTTCTTGGGAGGAAAGCGATGACAAACCTAGACAGCATCTTAAAAAGCAGAGATGTCACCTTGCCGACAAAGGTCCGCATAGTCAAAGCTATGGTTTTTCCAGTAGCGATGTATGGAAGTGAGAGCTGGACCATAAAGAAGGCTGACCGCCGAAGAATTGATGCTTTTGAATTGTGGTGCTGGAAGAGACTCTTGAGAGTCCCCTGGACTGCAAAGAGAACAAACCTATCCATTTTGCAGGAAATCAACCCCGAGTGCTCACTGGAAGGACAGATCCTGAAGCTAAGGCTCCAATACTTTGGCCATCTCATGAGAAGAGGAGACTCCCTAGAAAAGACCCTGATGTTGGGAAAGTGTGAAGGCAAGAGGAGAAGGGGACGACAGAGGACGAGATGGTTGGACAGTGTCATCGAAGCGACCAACATGAATTTGACCCAACTCCGGGAGGCAGTGGAAGACAGGAGGGCCTGGCGTGCTCTGGTCCATGGGGTCACGAAGAGTCGGACACGACTTAATGACTAAACAACAACAACAACAACAACTATTCATATATGTATGTATGGATGGATGGATGGATGGATGGATATCTTACTGTCTACCAAAAGCAGGGAGCAAGAGTTAGGGGAATGAGAAGACTCACAAACACACATGTATGTACAGTATATGTAGGAAATATAGAACTGCATACAGCTGAAGATTGAAGGGCAGATTCCACTGTCTTATTGAGGCCAGTTTTTTTCCAAAAAGATGTGTCAGGGATTATTTTAATTTTCTTTCGTTTCTTCTTCTGCCTTTTCTTCTGCTTTCTGTATTTGTCTTCAGTGTGGAAGGGATTGTCACTCTCGAATTGGCCTTCTCAGTCACACTAGACGCTGTTCCAAGTCCTCCATACAGAGCACGTTACCATAGTCTTTCGAGACTGAAGGATGCCTAATACCTCTGGAGAGGGTGGCTTCACAGAATAACTGAAAAGCAGATGACAGCCGCAGGCCAAAAATGGAAATAGAAAGATTTTAATAACAACAACAACAATAATAATGGATGCTGAACTTTGCAAGCGAGTGGCCACTTCCTTTAAGCCGTCTGAACTAGGTCTTTTTAGCTTTCCCACAGAAGTGACCCTTATAACTGTAAGCGAGTGATATGGGCGAAAAAAACAAAGCACTGGAGAAAAAAGTACAAGCTGACCCAGCAGTGACCTTCCTGCAGCCAGGTGTGGGAACGGAGGGAGAGCGGCTAGGCGAACTCGGTTCTAGTGCATTCCACTTGAATTTTCCTTTTGCTTCCAGGGTTGATAAAAGTCTCTGAATGCAAAGGGCAGGAGCGGATGGGTGGAAACGGGTTCCCCCCCCCCAGGACTCAGGCATGGGTTCAACAAGATAAAAGAGGGCTCTGTTTAAATTACTGATAACTTATATGGGAGGAAAAGAGAGAGAGAGAGAGAGAGAGAGGGGAGGGGTGCTTTTTCTGACATGGGGAAGGGAAAGACCCCATATCTCATTTTTTTTAATTGAGGTTTTTGCCGTGTTGTGCATTATAATCACCATCATAATCTTGGAACGGCAAAGCTGGAAGGGACTCTGTGGAGCCCTGGGTCCAGCCCCGGTCAATGTGGCACAGTGGGGAATCTCTACAACCAGATACTTGAACCACCGAGCTGTCCAGCCGTCCTAGAAAGACTGGAAAGGAAGAAAGTTCAGTGATGAAAGAGAGGGCACTGTCCAGATATACCCTGCCTGGTGCGAGAGCCAATAAACAAGCACAAAAAAAAAAAACAAATAAAGAAAGAAATAAATAAACAAATAGGGTGGGATTTAGGTTGGAACTTGTTGTCAGGACTCAGCCATTGAAAATGAACATGGACCATAGATCTAGGACAGTGCTTCCCAACCTTGGTTAACCCAGGTGTTCTTGGACTGCAACTCCCAGAAACCTTGGCCAACACAGCTGGTGGTGAAGGCTTCTGGGAATGGCAGTTGAAGAAAACTTGGGTTGCCTAAGGTTGGAAACTCAAGATGGGTACAAACCAGAAAACTGGTGGTTCATGACAGTTCGTGACTACCCATGAACCATGAACTACAGACCATCATGAACTCCCAAAAAACAAACAAACCAGCAGAGGGCAAGACAGTCCAATGGAGGCTGGTGGCTATGCTTTCGCAGGCTATCAGTCTGCTCCTGGTTTTAGTAAGAATGTTACAGGACTCATCGAAGCGTGTTGATCCCTAGTTCCCCAAAATAGGTTCAGTACATCAGACAGCTGCTTTGACGTTTGGACTACAACCTAAGCATCACCAGCCTGCATTGAGGTGGTCATCTCAGCTGGCAGATGCTGAGTGGTAGCAGAAAGGTGCTGAAAGAGAATCCTGTACATCCTACGCTGGGTCTCCCAAGGTGGTTTGATGCCTTCAAGTAGAGTGGAAGATGCAGTCCCATCATCAGCGAAAGATTCAACTGCCAGGTCAGCAGTTTTTGAAGAATGAGAGGAGATGCCCTTTGCGTCTTCACCTTCAGCAGCAATACGTCTCAGCTGGGTATTCACTGGCTGTGCTCAAGCCAGCATCATTAGGTTGGATCTTTAAGGAGTTGACCTAGAGTCCACTGATCCTGACAACGGCACTGAGGCTGGGTAGCAGGTAATGTAATTACCTACAAGAATATCCTGCCAGTGTGGAGTGTTCTCAGGCACCTGCAAGGCCAGCTGTCCATCCTTTCTTGAGGATTAAGGCCCTATAGTCCACCTCTTCCAGTCCTAAGTATGCCCACTAGGTAGAAGTACATAGTGGGTTGGAAGAGAAGGGCCATTTAGTGCCTTGCAGACATAGAAAGGGACTAGGAAATCCCATGTTTGCCTGAGGCTTGGAGTTGATTTTGAAACAGTGCCTGAACAGTAAACTAGAACCCTGTCTTTCTATCTCTATCTGCTGTTCTTCCTCCCTCTTGGAAATTTTTACATGAGAGCTGGAATGTTACAGTGAATGAGAGACAGTGTGGTGTAGTGGCTAGATTTTTGGACTGGAGCTCTGGAGATCCATGTTCTAGTCTCCACTTAGCCATAAAATTCAGTGGGTGATCTGACTTTGTCTCACCTACCTTTTAGGGTTGTTGTTACGATGATACAAAGAAGACCAACATACACCAGTTTGAGTTCAGTGGCAAAAAGATAGGATGTAAAAGGAAGGAAGGAAGGAAGAGTCAGGAATTCCATGGTTCATTAGTTATGTGCCATCAAGTCACTTCCAATTTATGGCTACCCTAGTGAAGTATGTGCAGCACTCAAGGAGTGGTTTTACCATTGCCACACACAGCCTATGTGTTTTCATGACCAAGCAGGGATCAGAACCCAGATCTTTGGAATCCTACTCCAACTGTCTATCTACTATACCTTACTGGCTTTCATTTCTACTACGTAGGAGAGAAATGATAGCACTTTTCAAATACTTGAAAGATAGTCATATAGAGGAGAGGCAGGATCTGTTCTCCATCATCCCAGAGTGCAGGACATGTAATAATGGGCGCAAGTTACAGGAAGCCAGATTTTGGCTGACTAATCAGGAAAAACTTCTTAACTGTTAGAGCAGTATGACAATGGAACCAATTACCTCAGGAGGTGGTGAGCGCTCCAATGCTGGAGGCATTCAAGTGAAAAGTGGACAACCACCTGTCAAATTTGCTTTGATTTGGATTCTTGCCTTGAGCAGGGGGTTGGACTCGACGGCCCAGTTAATTTAAGATTCTATGATTCTATGCTATTGGGCAGAACACAATTTCCTCGGCACCTCCCTTTTCATGCTGAGATCATAACGTGGGTCTTCTTCACAGGGCTGGCGTGAGTCTTGGTGCAAATAATATCCATGGCACATTCTGGCACTTGAAATGGACTGTCTAAATGCATCTCTTTTTTCCCCCCTCCTTTCTCTCTGCCTTTTCTTAATTTTTAAAATTTTCTTGCCAGGTCTACATTTGAATGCAGTGTTCAAACGTAAGAATCATTTGATACACCTGAGAGAAGGAAGCAGAGGGAACATTGCAAAAAAGGAAAGGAAGGAAGGAAGGAAGGAAGGAAGGAAGGAAGGAAGGAAGGAAGGAAGGAAGGAAGGAAGGAAAGGAAGGAAGGAAGGAAGGAAGGAAGGAAGGAAAAGAAAGAAAAGAAAGAAAGAAAAGAAAGAAAAGGAAGGAAGGAAGGAAGGAACGAAGGAAGGAAGGAAGGAAGAAAAAGAAAGAAAAGAAAGAAAGAAAGAAAAGAAAGAAAAGGAAGGAACGAAGAAAGATAGGAAGGAAGGAAGGAAGGAAAGAAGGAAAGAAAGGCAGGCAGGCAGGCAGGAATTCAAAACTTGGCTGTCTCCCTTCCAAAAATAAAGCTGCTCCCTTGAATTAGCTGGCTATCCCAGGCAGGCTCAGCAGATAATATATTTGTAATTGTGGGGTAGAGAGATGGAGCTTGAAAAGAAGCTAAGGAGAAGGGGTGGGGGCCAGACAGGAGATGCTCAGGAGCATTTTGTCAGGGGGCACACTATGCTCTCCTATTCATGGACATTGTCTACCATTGTTGTACCAGACACGCTCCATTCATGGGCATTCCCTTTTCCCCTGTTCAACAATGTCACACACTGATCTTGCTCTGTTTGTTGTTAAGAATGAGCAGCTCAGGCCGGGAACATTTCCCAGACGGGAGGTCAGGAGGTGAGTCTGGACCTCTGGACATTTGTGCCTCTCAATGCACAGGCATGTCATGTGAAAAACCGTGTGATCCTTTGAGCATTTTGATGGCCGGGGGGTGGGGGTGGCAGGGAGGGGGGTTCGGTTGTTTGTGTGGTTATGCCACAAAGCACAAGCTAGATCATAAGATTAGCTGTCAGGTCAGCTCCTCTGAAATCTATTATGAAAAACACACAGAAAAACGGACGGCTGACTCGAAGCTGGCAAAAAATGCCAGAAATGAGCCGAGGAGTGTACGCAGATCCCTAAATATGTCTACAGGGGTGTGTTTGTGTGTGCATCCTGAACATAATGTGTACCATAATGTTTTCGTGATAGTGGGCCTGTAGAACTTCCATTCTGGGTTAACGATCATTCAAATTTGGGAAACGAAAACACTTCTTTAGAAACTTTGCCATGGATTGAAAGAGAAGGCTGATTTTAAAAAACAAAAGCCGGAGCAGGCATGAGATGCCAACGGAATGGAGTACACCACAGAAAACAGCACTTTTTTGTAGCTTAGGGAAACAGTGTGTTGCTTTCAGTAAACACAGACTGACTTGTCTCACGGAAAAAAAGCCTCACAGTTTGCTACCTGCATCGATTATGTTTTTTCTCCCCTGAGATTAGGAAAAACGATAGAAATTATCCTGCGTGTAGGAAGGGTAAAAGGGAAATCAGCTGAGCAACATTTGAAAATACACTTAGAAATAGTTTATTCCAGCAAAATGTCTTGTGAAGCGCACAAATGAAGCACTACATGTAAATGTCTTATTTTCAACCTACTTTTAAAAAAGTGTTTGCCATTGTTTTATTTTTTCCTTTTCTTTTCCCTCCTCAGATTGCTTCTACTTTTTTTTCCATAGCTGCATAAATGCATGCAAGATATGTGGGTTTTCATTGTAGTTCCTGAGAAAGCTAGTTTCACTGAAACTGTAAAAAGTACACTTCTGAAAGGGGAACAAGTAAAGTGTGTGTGTGTGTGTGTGTGTGAGAGAGAGAGAGAGAGAGAGAGAGAGAGAATGAGTAATCAGGGCACAGTGTGTGTGTGTTTGTGTGTGTGGGGGGAAATGAACAAGTATCATTTAGCTTTCATACATTTAGATTATGGCCACCAGCTTTTTTTCTCTAAAAAAAAAAAGAACAACTCCCCCTCAAATATAAAGTTATGTGACTGTTATTTGCAAATAATAATTAGACAGATGTGGAAACTCACATCTGGCAAAAACATCATAAAAATGGGGAAAGGACCATTTTAATTTTTTTCAAAATATATTCTTTTCCACACCTCACCCCCATTTTTGCATATCTTATAAGGTAAACAGTCCTTAGTCTGATCAACACACACACACACACACACACACACACACACACACACCACACACACATGACCCTAGCAATGTCTTGATCCGTAACTAAAAACAGTCTTTATGTCCGACATCACTGCCCTTAAGGCAGAGAGAGAAAGAGAGAGAAACACACACACACACACACAGAAAGAGAGAGACTAAAATATTTTGTTGCCCGTCGAAAGGAATTACTGATTCCAGGCTAGTGAAATTGTACCTGGAAATGTGTTTTACTTATGACAGGCAAATGAATTTGTAAAAAAGAAAAAAGGAAAAAAAAGTACATATGAAAAAGTGCTTGGCATATTTCATGCCGTAGAAGGCATCCTACTAGTTTGTGAACTGTGTTTTATTGATTTGATCAGAAGAATCATTACCGAGCTCTTCCTTATAAAATATGGCCCTTTAATTTCGCTGCACACCATCTCTAGGCTGGGGCGCATCATTTGGAATTCTTGGCATACACTCTCCCAACATGGCTCAGATTGCACAAAACCATTGGATGAGCATGTCACCATTGTATTTTTATTATTATTATTATTAAAAATTTGCATAAAACAATTACCCCGTGGACAGTGGCTTCAGAGATGTCTAGACAACATTTTTCTGATGGTATCGCTGACCTCAGACACACTAGGCTAGCTTTAAATTAGCAATGAGCAGGACTGGAGGGCTATATTATGGTAGTTATAAACCATAAGAAGGTATTTAAATAGATAGATAAGACACATGCAAATCTGTCCATTGCCATGACAACCATCTTGATATAGGTTTTCCATATGTAGCAAGAAGGGCAGAGCAAAAGGCACCCGGAAAAAAAAATAGCATAGAACCTGTAAAGATAATGAACCCTGACAGTGTATTAGACTAGCTTTTGGTCACTTATTAACTCTTAATAGAATACAAACTTCTATAGCAGTACACTGCTCATTGGGTCACAGTACAATTACTTCTAAACCTCTGCCAGTAAGGATCTCAGTTATACGGTCGCACCTAATGTACCAATTCTTCAGAAATTGATCGGACTGATTAAAAAACACTTTGCGATTAGATGCAAATTGCTGGGCTGCTCAAAAGCGCTTAGCAAGAGAGAAAAGAGCAGCAAAATGTGTCATTTTCCAGATATGTCTATATTTCTTTCCGTGTAGGTTTTTCAAATTTGATTTTTAAGGCCAAATTGTGGATGGTTTTAACCATTGCCCAAACACTGTGCCTCCGTCTTGTGTCCTGTTAATTAGCTTCGTGGTGAACTGGGGCTGCCATTCTGAAACTGACGTGAACTCTTCACACCTCGGAGAAAAAGCTGAGAGAAAGACTGCGAGACACATAGTGTGGATTTACAGCTTTTTCTCCAAAACACGATGGGTGACGACGACATATTAAATCAATCGCACACAATAAAATCAAACTTCTTCCTCCCTTTGAAGGGTTTAGTTTTTGAAAAAGCACCAGTGCTGATCTTGTCATCTGCCTTACGTGGTGTAATTTTCGGAACAGGATTTCAGCCATAGAACTGTGAAGCTGAAAAGGATCTCAAGAGACATCCAGTCCACGCATGTCGAAGCAAGCAGGGAACCTAGTGATAAAGCCTCCCTGACAGAAGCTACGGGTTCAAGCCCTACCTTCGGGAGGAGCAGAACATAGGCCTGCTCCATTTTGTTCTGTTGCATCTTTAGAAACCTGACTTTTCATGTGAGTGCTTTTAAAAAGAAGACTTTTGCAGAGTAAGGCAGAAAGAGAAAGGAAGATACCTGTGAATGAAAATAAGATTTGTCCAGTCATAGATCAGCAACGGATTGCTGCCTTGTCGTGGCGAAGGGGCTTGAGTAATTCAGAGAAGCTATGGGCTATGCCGTGCAGGGACACCCGAGACGGACAGGTCATAGTGGAGAGTCCTGACTAAATGCGATCCACCTGGAGCAGGAACTGGCAAGCCACTCCAGTATCTTTGCCAAGAAAACTCCATGGACAGAAACAAAAGGC
Organism: Intellagama lesueurii; assembly: GCA_037013535.1. NCBI lineage: Eukaryota > Metazoa > Chordata > Lepidosauria > Squamata > Agamidae > Intellagama > Intellagama lesueurii. The sequence continues at coordinate 343,991,124 of JBAJHW010000001.1, read as the reverse complement.
TAAAATATATGATGCTGGAAGATGAGCCCCTCAGGTCGGAAGGTGTCCAACATGCTACTGTGGAAGAGAGGAGGACAAGGACAAGTAGCTCCAAAGCTAATGAAGTGGTTGGGCCAAAGCCGAAAGGACGCTCAGCTGTGGACGCACCTGGAAGTGAAAGGAAAGTCCAATGCTGCAAAGAAGAATACTGCATAGGAACCTGGAATGTAAGATCTATGGACCTTGGTAAGCTGGATGTGGTCAAACAGGAGATGGCAAGAATAAACATTGACATCCTGGGCGTCAGTGAACTAAAATGGACGGGAATGGGCGAATTCAATTCAGACGATTATCATATCTACTATTGTGGGCAAGAATTCCGTAGAAGAAATGGAGTAGCCCTCATAGTCAACAAAAGAGTGGGAAAAGCTGTACTGGGATACAATCTCAAAAATGAGAGAATGATTTCAATACGAATCCAAGGCAAACCTTTCAACATCACAGTAATCCAAGTTTATGCACCAACCACCGATGCTGAAGAGGCTGAAATTGACCAATTCTATGAAGACTTACAACACCTTCTAGAACTGACACCAAAGAAAGATGTTCTTCTCATTATAGGGGACAGGAATGCTAAAGTAGGGAGTCAAGAGATAAAAGGAACAACAGGTAAGTTTGGCCTTGGAGTTCAAAACGAAGCAGGGCAAAGGCTAATAGAGTTTTGTCAAGAGAACAAGCTGGTCATCACAAACACTCTTTTCCAACAACACAAGAGGCGACTCTACACATGGACATCACCAGATGGGCAATACCGAAATCAGATTGATTATATTCTCTGCAGCCAAAGATGGAGAAGCTCTATACAGTCAGCAAAAACAAGACCTGGAGCTGATTGTGGCTCTGATCATCAGCTTCTTATAGCAAAACTCAAGCTTAAACTGAAGAAAGTAGGAAAAACCACTGGGCTAGTCAGGTATAATCTAAACCAAATCCCTTATGGATGCACAGTGGAAGTGAAGAACAGATTTAAGGAACTCGATTTGGTGGAGAGAGTGCCTGAAGAACTATGGATGGAGGCTCGTAACATTGTACAGGAGGCAGCAACAAAAACCATCCCAAAGAAAAGGAAATGCAAGAAAGCAAAGTGCCTCCAACGAGGCCTTACACATAGCAGAGAAGAGAAGGGCGACAAAATGCAGATTGAATGGTTTGCATTTATTATTTTGTTTTGATGCTGTGAAGTGCTTGAGATATCTTGGACGAAATGCATGTGAAGGAATTTTTGTGTGTGTCAACATTTGTGGGAAGGGGAGGTAGGTGAGCAAGCGCATGTCAACAAAGTGAATATATGTATTCTACACACATGTACACATGCCACACACATAAATAAAGTGAAAGCCAAGTTAGATTTATTTATATACTTAATTTAAAAAAAAAATCATTTTAACCCAGAGAATAATCTTGCTTTTTTTTTCCCCAACACAGTTCAGAAACCGGACTGAAACCATCCCAAAGATTGAAAACAGGGTGCATGTGGTCAAGAAAATATGTAAAATGCTAAGTTTATCCTGGGTTAAGGGGGGGGGGGGAGGACACAAAAGAAAATAAAAACAAAACAATAAAAAGATTTCTGTGAGATGGGCAAAATGGAAAGCAATGGATCACAGCTTTCGCCTATCAACAAACAGGGCTTATCTCCCCAGCGGTTTATTGTATGGCTAGTCTGGATCACAACCTATAAGTCTGGGTTGCTTACATCTCGCTCTCTTGTTGATACGGCTCTCTACCAGCCGGCGCCCTTGAACTTGGCCCCGCCGAGGCCTGGACCCCCTTCCTCGCTCGCTCACTCACTCCAGTCACGTCTTCAATCAGGACATCTGAGACAGGGCCTGGCTGATAGCCCAGCTTTGAACAGGGCAATTAACACAGGACTAAAGTGTCATTCATGGCAGGGCTAAGAGAATAGCCGTCTGGAGATGACAGTCCGAAGTTTGGCTGTGACATCCCAGCCGGGGCCCGAGATTATAGAGGATCACTGGGGGAGGGAAAAGGGGGAGGGAGGGAGGGAAGGGAGAAGGGGACGGGATGCAAAGAAAAGGGCCAGCCCTCTAGTGTCTTTGAAGAACTGTTTGCTATGATCAGCCGCCCTTGTAGGCAACAGAGGTGATGGGCAGAAAGGGAGCTTTGAGCAGCCCGACAGCTGGATAAAATTGACTGTACCAAATCTATTGGAAAGCAATAGAAATAAAGCAGTTGAGGTCTCCTGGCTCAAATACCCTTGGACTCGGATTCTTCTAGCCAAGTCTAAGATAGCTTTCCTTCTTACTCCTTTCTATAATCTGAGTTTTATTTACAACCTTGCATGCAGCCTGTGGTTTGAGTGACTGGGACCTTTCTGGGCTGGGGTGACGGTCTATCTATCCAGCAGTATCCAATCATTCCCCCTTGCCTCTGAATTCAAAGAGAGCCCCATCTCTCTGCTGAGTCTTCCCGTCCCCTCTCTGTTGGAAGCACCGTTTGTTTATTCATTTGCTGTTGATCTGTTCACAACGGTAAGTCATGAAATGTTTCTATTCTTTCTCCTATAAAATGCCTCAGAGTGAGTTGTTGAGACCTGAAGTGACAGTTAATGAGAAAATGAGGAAGGGGTGGACTTCCTGGAGAATTTGAAGCTCTTCTCCTTGGTGGATCTCAGCTTCTGCTGTGCATTCAAAGGAATTTTACAAGAAATTCAAAACTCTGCAACAAAATCCTCCATCTTTTCTGGGAAATCAATGGATCTTCCTTCCTGGTCTACTCTGCCTCCATCTCTTCTCCTTCATCCTCAGTGGCAAAGGTTTGTTTGTAAGCTCCTTTGGGGCAGAGAACACTTTATTTTCTTTCTTTTTTTCAACAGAAAGAAACATACACGTTGTTTCTGCCATATAATTAGCTACTAACAATGACAACAATGTAGTGATGTCTGCTAACTCAGGCGTCTTGAAGAGGGGGCTCTGGACAAATTCATGAAGGATAGTGCTATTAGGAACTCCAGTCAGGAAGAATGTTTGTCCCATCCCATACCAGAGAGTGTATGCCTCTTGTATCAGTTACTGGATAACACGAGCAGGAAGGTGGTCGTGTGCCTGTTAGGGATGTGATGAATATTCCAAATTTTCTCATTCTGTTATTTTCACCATGCTGAGACTTTCCTTTGAGACGTCCTTCTGCGCCAACGAGATTTCTCAGACCCTCGCAAAAACAAGATCTTGGTTTTATTTTTCTCATCACATCTTTCCACCCGTTCTTTTCCACATGGAACTGTCTAATGTCTGTGCCACGTCATGCCTTTCTTGTGAATCTTGTGCAGGCCACAAGGCATTTTTGCACAGGAATGGTAACGATTCCTCACAGACTGGTATTTCTTCCGTTTAAAAAAAAAATCATATCTCTATTGCTTATTTCCAACTGATGAACTTCCTAAGGGCGACTGGTGGGCCACTGTGTGAACACAATCCTCCCCTTTCAACTCATCCAGAATGGCTACTCTGGCATGGCCATCAAACCCTGATTAGAAGCCTCACTGAAACTCAGTGTGCAACTGAGCATTTATGCCTCCACCTATTGGTTGCCAGGAAATGCAAACTGTTGAATGGCCTAGCTTTCATATCCCACCGGTGGCCTTCCTGAAGCCAACTCATTGGCCACTATGTGAACAGAATGCTGGACTTCATAGACTTTTGGTATAGCCTAACGTGCTTCTCAAATGCACCATTACAAGACAGGGGATGATTGGCTCAGTAATACTACAAGTGAGAAGGATCTTGGAATTGGTATAGATCACAAGCTGAATATGAGCCAACAGTGCAATGTGGCTGCAAAAAAGGCAAATGCAACTTTAGGATGCATTAACAGAAGTATAGTCTCCAAATACCATGAGGTACTAGATCCCCTCCTTTTGACACTGGTTAGCCCTCATCTAGTGTACTGTGTCCAGTTCTGGCCACCACACTTTAAGAAGGATGCCGACAAACTGGAGCAAGTTCAGAGGAGGGCAACCAGGATGATCATGGGGCTGGAAACCAAGCCCTGTAAGGAAAGATGGAAAAAACTGGGTTAGACCTCATCTAAAGAACTGGGCATATTTAGCCTTGAGGAAAGAAGACTGAAACGAGATAGGATGGCACTCTTCAAATACTTCAAAGGGAGTCATACAGAGGTGGGGCAGGATCTCTTCTCGATCATCCCAGACTGCAGGACACACAACAATGGGCAAAAGTTACAGGAAGCCAGATTTCAGTTGAATATCAGGAAAAACATCTTAACTGTGAGAGCAGTACAACAATGGAACTAATGACCTTCGGAGATGGGGAGCACTCCAACTCTGGAGGCATTTGAGAAAAATTAGACAACCATCGGCCAGATCAGCTTTGATTTGGATTCCTGCATTGAAAGGGGGGTTGGACTCAATGGCCTTAGAGGCCCCTTCCAACTCCGTTATTCTATGAACTCATTGGCCACTGTGTGAACAGCATGCTGGACTTCTCTAGACATGATCTTGGCAACAAGATCCCCTATCTAAATTGTCTTTCCTTTATTGCTGGGATTCTGTTCTATGTCTCATCTTCTCCATCTTTTAGCATCTCATAGATCTGTTGAGCTGTAGAAAAACTTAACTCGGTATCTATATGTATATCCTGTGTATCTCCATCTTTCTCTTTATCTCTGCTATTTCTATCTCTTTTTTTTATCTCTCTCTCTCTCTTTTTATCATCATCTGTTGGTGGTGGACATTTCTCCTAAAACAGAATCTGAAACTCTTCATTGGATTTTAAGGGGGTGACAAAAATATTTTGATAAGATATACAGTATGCCAGTGTCAAAGGAAATGTCGAGTGTTGTGTTACCTTCTTTGAAAGTGGTCAGTCAGCAAACTGATGGAAGCCAGTGAAAAGGACAGGGGCCATATTTTGGTCTGTCACAGCATGGTCTTCCATCACTACACTTTCCTTATTCTTTCTTGTGGCAGCCATTTGCTTGTCCAAAGGAAGGGGAGGAAAGGGGTCCATCTTGTTCTGAAGGTCTTATGCCTAATTCCAATGAAGCCGATTTCATGAAATTATATTCCATAGCAGATACATAGCTCAGCAAGTTAGACCACCTGGCTGTGGAGCTGAGAGCTGGGAGTTCAGATCCCCAGTGGGCCAATCAAGAGAGAGATCACTCAAGAACATGCAGGGCATGTGTGTCTGGTGGGGTTACCTGACACCTGTGTGAACTTTGGTGAGCTTCAAGGTCCCGGAGCACCATCAGAAGGTAAATTGCTTCTGAGTGCTTTAGACCTAGAAAGCCCTGGGAGACCCACCATAAAACCGACATCAAATTGATGTGATGGTTGATGGTGGTGATTCTCTAGCCTCAGCTGGAAGACCCAGCTCTGCCTAGTTCCCTGTTCAGAAATAAAGCTCCCAGCTAGCACCAGGGCAAGAACAGGAAGCTTGGGTGGAGCTAGGCCTAGCTAAACTTCACAGCCTTCCAGTTTAGGCCCTTCTCCTAGGTGAGCCACATTGTTGTTGTTGTTTAGTCGTTAAGTTGTGTCTGACTCTTCGTGACCCCATAGACCAGAGCACGCCAGGCCCTCCTGTCTTCCACTGCCTCCCGGAGTTGGGTCAAATTCATGTTGGTCGCTTCGATGACACTGTCCAACCATCTCATCCTCTGTCGTCCCCTTCTCCTCTTGCCCTCACACTTTCCCAACATCAGGGTCTTTTCCAGGGAGTCTTCTCTTCTCATGAGATGGCCAAAGTATTGGAGCCTCAGCTTCAGGATCTGTCCTTCCAGTGAGCACTCAGGGTTGATTTCCTTCAGAATGGATAGGTTTGTTCTCTTTGCAGTCCAAGAGTCTCCTCCAGCACCACAATTCAAAAGCATCAATTCTTTGGCGGTCAGCCTTCTTTATGGTCCAGCTCTCACTTCCATACATCGCTACTGGAAAAACCATAGCTTTGACTATGCAAACCTTTATCGGCAAGGTGATGTCTCTGCTTTTTAAGATGCTGTCTAGGTTTGTCATCGCTTTCCTCCCAAGAAGCAGGCGTCTTTTAATTTCGTGGCTGCTGTCACCATCATAGAGCCCAAGAAGGTAAAATCTGTCACTGCCTCCATATCTTCCCCTTCTATTTGCCAGGAGGTGATGGGACCAGTGGCCATGATCTTAGTTTTTTTGATGCTGAGCTTCAGACCATTTTTTGCGCTCTCCTCTTTCACCCTCATTAAGAGATTCTTTAATTCCTCCTCACTTTCTGCCATCAGAGTGGTATCATCTGCATATCTGAGGTTGTTGATATTTCTTCCGGCAATCTTAATTCCGGCTTGGGATTCCTCCAGTCCAGCCTTTCGCATGATGTATTCTGCATAGAAGTTAAATAAGCAGGGAGACAATATACAGCCTTGTCGTACTCCTTTCCCAATTTTGAACCAATCAGTTGTTCCATATTCAGTTCTAACTGTTGCTTCCTATCCCACATATAGATTTCTCAGGAGGTAGATAAGGTGGTCAGGCACTCCCATTTCTTTAAGAACTTGCCATAGTTTGCTGTGGTCGACACAGTCAAAGGCTTTTGCGTAGTCAATGAAGCAGAAGTAGATGTTTTTCTGGAATTCTCTGGTTTTCTCCATAGTCTAGCGAATGTTAGCAATTTGGTCTCGAGTTCCTCTGCCCCTTCGAAATCCAGCGTGTACTTCTGAGAGTTCTCGGTCCACATACTGCTGAAGCCTACCTTGTAGGATTTTGAGCATAACCTTGCTAGCGTGTGAAATGAGTGCAATTGTATGGTAGTTGGAGCATTCTTTGGCACTGCCCTTCTTTGGGATTGGGATGTAGACTGATCTTTTCCAATCCCCTGGCCACTGCTGAGTTTTCCAAACTTGCTGGCATATTGAGTGTAGCACCTTAACAGCATCATCTTTTAAGATTTTAAATAGTTCAACTAGAATGCCATCACCTCCACAGCCACCTCTTCTTGATGTCTTCTGCTTCTGTTAGGTCCCTACCATTTTTGTCCTTTATCATGTCAATCTTTGCACAAAAGGTTCCTTTAATATCTCCAATTTTCTTGAACAGATCTCTGGTTTTTCCCTTTCTATTATTTTCCTCTATTTCTTTGCACTGTTCATTTAAGAAGGCCCTCTTGTCTCTCCTTGCTATTCTTTGGAAGTCTGCATTCAATTTTCTGTAACTTTCCCTATCTCCCTTGCATTTTGTCACCCTTCTCTTCTCTGCTATGTGTAAGGCCTCGTTGGACAGCCACTTTGCTTTCTTGCATTTCCTTTTCTTTGGGATGGTTTTTGTTGCTGCCTCCTGTACAATGTTACGAGCCTCTATCTATAGTTCTTCAGGCACTCTGTCCACCAAATCTAGTTCCTTAAATCTGTTCTTCACTTCCACTGTGCATCCATAAGGGATTTGGTTTAGATTATACCTGACTAGCCCAGTGGTTTTTCCTACTTTCTTCAGTTTAAGCTTGAATTTTGCTACAAGAAGCTGATGATCAGAGCCACAATCAGCTCCAGGTCTTGTTTTTGCTGACTGTATAGAGCTTCTCCATCTTTGGCTGCAGAGAATATAATCAATCTGATTTCGGTATTGCCCATCTGGCGATGTCCATGTGTAGTGTCGCCTCTTGTGTTGTTGGAAAAGAGTGTTTGTGATGACCAGCTTGTTCTCTTGACAAAACTCTATTAGCCTTTGCCCTGCTTCGTTTTGAACTCCAAGGCCAAACTTATCTGTTGTTCCTTTTATCTCTTGACTCCCTACTTTAGCATTCCAGTCCCCTATAATGAGAAGAACATCTTTCTTTGGTGTCAGTTCTAGAAGGTGGTGTAACTCTTCATAGAATTGGTCAATTTCAGCCTCTTCAGCATCGGCGGTTGGTGCGTAAACCTGGATTACTGTGATGTTGAAAGGTCTGCCTTGGATTCGTATTGAAATCATTCTATCATTTTTGAGATTGTATCCCAGTACAGCTTTTCCCACTCTTTTGTTGACTATGAGGGCTACTCCATTTCTTCTACGGGATTTTTGCCCACAATAGTAGATATGGTAATCGTCTGAATTGAATTCGCCCATTCCCGTCCATTTTAGTTCACTGACGCCCAGGATGTCAATGTTTATTCTTGCCATCTCCTGTTTGACCACATCCAGCTTACCAAGGTTCATAGATCTTACATTCCAGGTTCCTATGCAGTATTTTTCTTTGCAGCATCGGACTTTCCTTTCACTTCCAGGCGCGTCCGCAGCTGAGCGTCCTTTCGGCTTTGGCCCAACCACTTCATTAGCTCTGGAGCTTCTTGTCCTTGTCCTCCGCTCTTCCTCAGTAGCATGTTGGACGCCTTCCGACCTGAGGGGCTCATCTTCCAGTGTCATATCCTTTAGCCTTTTGTTTCTGTCCATGGAGTTTTCTTGGCAAAGACACTGGAGTGGCTTGCCAGTTCCTGCTCCAGGTGGATCGCGTTTAGTCAGAACTCCCCACTATGGAGCCACATAGATCCTTGACTATCAGGACTGGAAGATGCTTCCAAAGGACTGGAAGATGCTTCCAAGACCAGGTAGGCCTCCCAGAATGAAGGATCCCATGAAGTACACATCCCATGAAGAATCATGAGATATACTCCCCATAATTTAAAAACATCCCATCCCTATTTTGGACTTCAACTTTTTTGGAGATTCTGAGAATTGTACTCCAGCATAGTAACTTTTCCAAGGCCTGGCCAGTGTCCAATCCAGCTGTTGGGCCACTCGCTTCATGTTTGTTCCCGAGGGTCTGCTTTTATTGTCAGCTGAACTTCTTTACAGTGTTTCCATAATTGGAAGTTCTGCCCCATCAGAGCAATTGTGGAAGAGCTTTAAGCTCATTCAGCTGAACATGCTCACAGGCACCTTTGAGTGCCTTCTCAATGAGCATAAATAAGTCTGCCTTGCTTCCAGGTGAGGTGCCGGGTACAGTTTACTGGATCTACTGCAACCCTACATGACTTCAGGCTTGGTGCCTGAACAGGATTGTGTTTTAAAAGAGTCAAAAAAAAATCAAACCCTGTGTCTTTCCAAATGTGGACATCATTATGGCCATGTTCTCGATCATCCCAGAGTGCAGGACACACAACAATGGGCTCAAGTTACAGGAAGCCAGATTTCAGTTGAATATCAGGAAAAATTTCCTAACTGTTAGAGCAGTATGGCAATGGAACTAATGACCTCGAGAGATGGGGAGCGCTTTGACGTTGGAGGCATTCAAGAGAAACTTAGACAACCACCTGGCAGATATCCTTTGATTCGTATTCCTGCATTGAGCAAGGGGTTGGACTTGATGGCCTTATAGGCCCCTTCCAACTTCACTAGTCTATGCTCCAATGATTCTATGTTGTGAACAGACAGCGCCCTGCTCACCACTGGCGAATAAAAATGGTCTCCAAGCAACTAGGCACGGAACATGCCAAATCCAAAAAAACTGGGCTTTTCCTTATCCTCAGATTACCAATACACTGTAAACAGAGGGGTGTGTGTGTGTGTGTGTGTGTGTGTGTGTGTGTGTGTGTGTTGGGAAGACAAGCTGAAGAAAGAACATTCTAGTCTTGACAGAAATACTTGCAAGATTTCAGGTCAAAAGCATTCTTCGGAATCTCATTGTGAAACCACACAAGGCAACAGGCTGGCACAAGTTCTTGAATTTGGTGTTCTTTTTCAGATGTTTCGTCAACACACCTTTTAATTTTTTTGTTCTCTCTCCTGCTTACTCAAACTGTGAACGTACACAGCAGCAGGTGTGATCCAGGGGAACTGCGGTGGCGAGAGGATGTGGCCATACATATTACTCGGTGCGGAGACTCTAGGCTGTTTGCAACACCCTGAAATGGTTGCCTGCAACTTTGCCCCCCTTGGTAAATCACCCTGCCGCTACTGGTTTTTTCACCACACCAGACACAGAGGAAGCAGCTGTTTAATTTTGTTTTCTAGATAAGAAACTCGGAATCCAGGGGCTCCTGATTCTGTCCGCCGCCACGCACAGACCACCTTCCCCTCTCTTGTCTGAGTTATTTAAAGTGAGGGTGGGCCAAATGTCACCCTCGAGATGTTCTTGGCCTGAAAATCCCAACCTCGCTTCCCACTGGTTATGCTGGGTGGGGCTGTGGAGAGGCATGGTCCCGAATCTCACATCTGGCAAGGGGGTGCTTTGTTCATCTCTTTGTCAAGGTCAATCCCCGGTAGAGGCCATTTTAGGAGCTGCGACCATAGGTTACCTAGACTCGGAGAGCAAGCTGTGGGTCAGGTTTGGGGAACAAGTGCCACCCCCAACTGCTGGTGGACTACAACACCTATCAGCCCCTTGGCCAGGAGTGAGTTGCACACCAACAACAGCTGGAAGGACATGGTTTTTCATCCCTGTTTTGAACCCATATCCTTCCCACCCCATGTGAAAACCTAAATTTATTTATTTATTTAAAATATTTCTATGCTGCCTTTCTCCCCAAAAGGACCCAAGGCGACTTCCAAAGATGGGGAAAGTGCCTGTTGAGGACTACAGGTCACAGAATACGGCAGTCAGCATGGCTCCAGAGTTTCAGATAAGGATAGGTTTTGGGATTGTTTGTCTAAAAAAAAAACAAAATCCGCATTGCTTTGGTAAAGGTCCTAAATAATTGAAAGATGTTGTTTTCATGTCGTGTCAAGTCCCCTCCAATTTATGGTGACCCTAAGAACAAGAGATCTCTAAAATGTCCGGTCCTCAACGGCCCTGCTCAGCTCTTGCAACCACAAGCCTGTGGCTTCCTTTAGGGAGTCAGTCTGTCTCATATATGATACCTCTTTCCCTGGTGCTTTTAAACATTCCCAGCATTATTGTCTTTTCCAGAGAATCCTACCTTCTCATGATGTGCCCAAGTACAACAGCCTCAGTCTCATCATATTTGCATCTAGATAAAGTTCAGGCTTGATTTGATGTAGGATGCAGTTATTAATCTTTCTGGCAGTCCAGGGTATCTGCAAAGCTTTCCCCCAGCACTACCTTTTAAAGGAATCAATATTTTCCTGTCAGCTTTCTTTACTGTCTTTACTTTCTTTACTGTCCGACTTTCACACCCATGCACGGTGATCAGTAAGAACAAGGGCTTGGATGATCTCTTGATGTGCCCAAAGTATATGCATAAATATCTATATTCTATCTTGTATGAGAAGGTAAACAACCACCAGTGTGTGAATTGCGGCAGATTGATGTAGAGTAAGATTTCTAGAATGCACAAATCACACACCTGGCTTTCCGTACCCTTAAACAAATGAATGAACAAACGAACAAACAGGCAAACAAACAACCACAAGCAGCTGGAGAGGACATTGCAAAATGTGAATCAGAATGGCATCGCTTCCCCTGCACAAAAATTGGTCTTGGCCTGTTAAAATATGTGGATTTAGGATCTTTAGAATAAATGGGGTTTAGACCAAACCAAGCCTGAACTCTCTGTAGAACCACGAAACAGACACTGAGGCTGTTCTCCTTTGGGCACCTCGGAAGGCAGCATTCTCTGAAAAAGACCCTAATCCTAGGAAAGTGGAAGGCCGCAGGGAAAGAGGAAGACCCAATGCAAGATGGATTGACTCAAGGAAGCCACAGGCTTAAGTTGACAAGATCTGAACCGAGCTGTCGATGAGAAGACATTTCATTGACAGGGACATTGTAGACCAGAATAAATTGAGTGGCACAACACAAGGACAATTCAAAACAGTCCTTCCTGGCTCTCCATTCGACCCGATCTTGTCTCCTTGCAACCGTGAGAAATAGATGGAGGAGGAAACCCGAGGACAGCCTGTCAAGTCCACGGCCCGGACGAGTTCCGCCTCAAAAGCACCCGGGGTTGCCTCCTGCCTCCCCGATTGCCAGGCGAGCGGATGCTTTATTGCCGTCTGGAAGTGTTTATTTTCTGGACATAAATCCAACGGACAGAGTCTAGGCATGTGTAGAAATAAAGCATACCATCATTTGAGCTAAGCTGACAAGAACAATTTACTGTACCATGCCTTCGTTTTGGGCCTGGTCAGGAGAAGCCAGCCTATTAAGATGCTGAAATTCCCCACTGTTCCCTCCGTATTGTCCCTTCTCTGAACTTTGGGAATGGCATGTATTAACCCCTCGAGAGCCTTTAAGGCACAGCAGGCAGCTGGAGGAGAGACACTTGTTTAGAGTCCGGTAGGCAGATGTACTATGTCCAGACATTATGGATGCTTTATGGAATTGCCTGCAATCCTCTCTGAAAAAAATAATAAAAAAAACCCCACACAGAAGTGGCCTCTGAGACGAGAGGCCCAGTGGCGGGGTTAAAATAGCTCCGAAAGGCAGCCTCAGCCTTGTATGGCTCTCGCCGCTGAAACCGGTGCCAGTTGCAAAGTTCATTGGACATTTTGATCTTGGGGGAGAAAAACAAGCTATTGCAGGAAGACCTGAGTTCAGGGTAGCAGTCCCAGTGTCCATTCTTTGCATCTCCAGATATAACTGGAAGGGGGGGGGGGAATGTCTGAAGATGTGGAAAGATGCAGGCGGTTTGGGATGACAAAACAGGGTAAGAATCGTGGAATCACAGAATTGTACAGCGGGGTGGGATCCTGAGGTTCCTAAGACCAAACCCTCTGCACGAAACCCACAGGCAAACATAGAATGATAGACTCATGAAGTTGGAAGGGGCCTATAAGGCCATTGAGTCCAAACATCTTCTCGATGCAGGAATACAAATCCAAGGAGATCTGCCAGGTGGTGGTCTAAATTTCTCTTGAAGGCCTCCAGCGTTGGAGCGCTCACCACCTCTCGAGGTCATGGGTTCCATTCTTGTACTGCTCTAACAGTTAAGAAGTTTTTTCCTGATGTTCAGCCTAAATCTGACTTCCTGTACCTTGAGTCCATTATTACGTGTCCTGGAGTCTGGGATGATTGAGAACAGATCCTGCCCTCCTCTGTATGACTACCTTTCAAGTATTTGAAAAGTACTATCATACTGATAAACCCATGGCTGCTAAATACAAAACATAATAGTTATGCTCATTTACTAACTGAGTAGCTTTGGAAGGGGCCTATAAGGCCATTGAGTCCAACCCCTGCTCAGTGCAGGAATACAAATCAAACGAGATCTGCCAGGTAGTTGTCTAAATGTCTCTTGAATGCCTCCAGTGTTGGAGCACTCGTCACCTCTTAAGGTCATTGGGTCCATTGCCATACCGCTCTAACAGTTAAGAAGTTTTTCTGTCATCCCTGAGAGATGGCTGTCTAATAGTAATTAATGGCCACGTGTCACCAAGTCAGCTCTGATTTATGGCAACCCTTACAAGGGGCACTTAGACATACAAGTATTCAAAAGTGCTCCAAAGTCGCCTTCTTCTGTGGTGCTCTGGTACATAGATTGACTCTTCTCCTGGGCGGCAGAGTGGGGAGCTGGATTCCCACAAGCTGGCTCTCCAGCTGGGTGCTCCAACGGACTGAGTTCCCCACCGTCTGTATTAAAAAGGAAGGAGAGCCCACCAGCCTCTGTGATGGACCAGTGGTCTCAACTTCCTATGAATCAGGTTCCTGCATTGCAATGAGATGGTCAACCTTGTGTCTAGATTGTACCATTTAAGATAGCAAGGTTGGGTTAATGGGAGTGGAGTGCCCATATCTGAAGCTGTACCGTTCAGAATCATCTTGACGGCTTCCTTTCCTGGGAACGAGAGTCTTGAATATCTTCTGTACCTTTGGTGGACCTGTGTGGTGAAAAGACCACAAGAAGACACTCGGTCCTAGAATAATGACGAAGCAGAAAGATGGCATAGATGTAGACTTGAAATCCTCAATTTTAGAACCTCGTTTGTCTTAAATATATATATATACCAGCATCATCCCCAGTTTTGAAATGTTTACAGGCATGTCCGTGAACAGAATCTGCTTTGAGTTGTGGGGCTGCTCTTAGCTTTCCTCCCTGCCGACACCACCTTCAGGCCGGTAAAAATAGCTTGTGCATGGGACTCCAGTTCCCTCTTCCTGCTGGAAAGTTCGCCTATGCCTCCATTGTGTTCTCTGCTTTGTTGTGTGTTTGTGTTTGCTGGCTTGTTCATCAAATCAATGGCTTGTTTGTCCCCTACCCCACCCCATCCCATTTTAAAACATTCTTCAAATAAAGGCAATCCTCGGAAGTGGCAAACGTCCCAAGTACTGGCCTATCAGCACTTTGCACAGCCCTAGCTTGAAAAGCAGGGAGTGACAACATGACAACATCATGACTGACAACAGAGCTGGCCAATCAGCAGAAACCCTTGGCTGCCTCCTTCCCTTGCGTGTAAAAAGAAAATACAAGCTTTTGATCCCTGAAGGCAAGAAGGTGAGATCATTGTAGTAGATTTCGATGACAGGTTTTGTGTTGAAAGAACACTTGACACACAAATGATGTGGATAACCCAATGGCCACTGCTGGATAGCTCAGTGGTTTAGGCATCGGGCTGCAGAGCCAGAGGTTGGCAGTTCGATTCTCCACTGTGCCTCCTTGAGAGGGGCCGAACTCAGTGATCCCTAGGGTCCCTTCCAGCTCGGCAGTTCTAAGATTATAGATTGTGTCACAAAAATCATGATAGCTGCCACTTTGCTTCATGGAATGAGAATTAGAAGTAGAGATGGGATATTCGTATTCAAATACAAATACCCCTGCGCAGCTGGACCTAACGAGGGGCCGATCCACTCCCGTGTCCACCGGCAGCAGTGGCAGCCTCGCTCATCCTTCCAATCGCTCCCGGAGCTCCGCTGTCTTCCTGCTCGGCTAAACTCAGCAGCCATGCAGGGAGACTCGTCCTCCCTTCCACTGCCTGGAGTGGCCAGGCAAGCGGGAAGAGAGTGGAGCCTATCTCTACCCTTATCTCTAATTAGAAGCATTGGATGGGTTGTTTGCATTTTTTTTTGAAAAGTCACCCAGTTCCTCTGTGCCTGCCTGTATGTGCCTGGCTGTGCGTGCTTTACATCAGGGGTGCTGGCAGGTCTTCCTCTCCGAGTCCCAAGTCTGAGTCCGAGTCTTCGGGACCAAGCCCGAAATCCAAGTCTGAATCTTTGGTCCAAGTCCCAAATCCCAAGGCTCGAGTTCAAGTCCCCCACCCGTAAGGCTTGGGACTCGGGACTGGGACCCAAAAACTCTGGCCTCCTACCGCTGTCCCCATGCCCCTCTCTCCGTGTCCCCTGCTGCTGCCCTTTCCATGCCACACCATCATGCCACCTTCCAGGCCTGCGCTGACATGGGATAGGAGAGGGGAAAAAAACCAAAACACACAGCTCCTTGTTTGGCTCTTGCCAAGAAATCTCTCTGTACGGATAACACAACCAACTCAGCAAAATTACTTGTCATGGGGTCTCATCATGTCAGGAGAACCTAAATTCAAACGAAAGAGGAATTTAGCAAGCATTCTCCACATATTTATAGTTTCCAGCGGGACAAAAGGGCAGGTCGTCGGGCATTCGACGGCTGGCACTGTGCAAATCCCAAATCAAAGGAAGAGTTCACTTTTCAGTCTGATCTGTGCAAGAATGGCTAGGATGTATGTGTGCAGTCTACAACTACACTCTCTGAGAAGGTTATGTTCCTGCTGATGGCGCCCCAGAAGATCGTTTAGTGGAGTATTGGTCTATATATATATATTTTGCTGCAAAACCGGATGGCTGAGCATGCCTTCAAAAGGAAAATTCTCTTCTAGTAGCCTCCAAATAGAGGATTGTTCTCCCCAAAAGGGGACACCTGACCACCCTAACCAGGCAACAGAGATCCAGAGAGAACTTTCAGAAGTCTTAAGAGACCTCCGGATGGCAGCAGATTGGGGAAAACGAGGCAGATTACATCCAATTCAGCAAAATGCCTTCTTATATATACTAAACACGGCGTGTCCTAAATTAGTGTAGGGGGTTCCGAGTGTCCAGAGGCCATGGTTGATCTTCTGTGCTTTGTGTTTGAAATGGCTGGCAGCCAGATGTTGGAGCCCTGTTTGCCAATGGCTAAATTTAGAACGGAGGTTTCAGAGGAGGAAACCGATAGGCTTGGTTGCAAAATCGTGAATAAGTGTGGACCTCAACATTGGCCTAATGGTTTAGTTTATTTCTCTTTCTGTCGCTGGTTATAAACTGCCCTCTATCTTATGGAGGAAGATTGAGAGATAGAAATGGCATATCTTTTTGATCTCTCATACTTAACTTCCTTTGGGTCCAGAATGTAGGAGGGAGAGCTTTTTAGTTTCTTGATAAGACAGAGGAGGTGATAAGAAGTGACTGCTGGTACTTTTGTGAGGTGGACATGAAGGAAATAATATAGAGCTGCTGCATAGCTGAGACCAATTTTCTCATTTGTTTTGAAAGAAGCTTAGATAAGGCTGGCACGCTCCCAAGGTTGCCATAGCCAATGGACCTGTGCGCCAGATATAGCCATGGCTCCTAAAGTGTTTCACTAGAAACTGCCAGAAATAAATGCAAGACTGGCAGTGGACTGACATGAGTCTTGCCACTGTGAACAGAACGTGTCTCAGGCTCATGATGGCCCAAATCCTGTTGCTTGGTGTAATAAATCCCAACAGTGTTGCAAAGTTTTGAATGTTGGTTAAATTCCTCTAGCGGCCCATCAGAAATGCAGGAATTTATAGAGCAGAAGTTCGCCTGATTAACCCACCCCTTTTCTTCTCATCAACTGGCACTTACAGTCTCAACAACTCACTCTGAGACATAGTAGAAAACATTAAAGATCTTCCTTAAGAACTTACAATAACTCCAGTAAGTAGACTCATTGAATCAATGGAGATTAAGTGAGTCAAATCCGCTGCCAGTTCCATTGATTCAAATGGGCCTACTCTAAATAGGATATACGGTGCTAAAATTGCAACATTTGGGCCAATGTGTTTTGGAGTTCAAACACAGAGGAAAACATGCCTACATTTCAGAGGTGTGGAATTTTTTTTTTTTTTTTTTTTTGAAAAGAGTAACTTTGAAAAAGGCCCACAGTTAACGCATCGGTATGGCATGAGGAACAAGCATACAAAAGGTGCCCATAAGAAACATAAACAAAAATGGTGTGCATTTCTGGAAGATATGGGCAACAGATATACACCCATGTCTATAGAGGGATAATTTTTTAAAAATGCAATCTAGTAGAGAGCTAAGGAATGTATTTCGGATTCTGAATAAGACAACGAGAATGAAACCATGAGATTCCTACATTTCTAGAAAATGCCAACAGAAGGAAGAGATGGAGGTGGAACTTTTGGGTGGGGGCGGGGTTGCCTTGCAAAATGTTAGAAACAGCCCCGATCAAAGCCTGGATATGTTTGATTTTGGACTTCAGTTTGCAGAATCTCCCATCTACTGTGGCCAGTAGCCTTGGAAAAAGTTAATTTTCCATGCTACGGTCCAGTTTTTATTAATGCAGCATCATTCAGCTTCTGGGGTGATTTGCATTCCTGTGTGAGTCCCTAATGGCATGACTTACTCCCATGTTAGGCAGGAAAAAACAGATGCACACATGCCAGATGGGTGACAGCTGGCTTGGCATTATTACATCTGCAAAAAATCTAGGGGCATGAGCAAACTAGAAGTTTCACATGAGCCAACCGTGTAATGCAGCAGCAAAAACCCCAAATGCAATACAGTAGGATCAATTCCAACTCCTCCCCCGCCCACGGATGCAAAGAAAAATGGCCGTATACTATATATTTTATGGTCTCTGGATCCCTCTAGTGGCCAGTTCTGGTAATTACACTCTGGAAATATATATAAATATGTATTTCTGAGGGTTTTTATTATTTTAAGGTGGAGGATAAATGAATCAGTGGACACTGATCCGATGGATAGGGAGTCCTACTGTACTTGATTGTATCAACAGAAGCATAGTATCTACATCGGTGTTTCCCAGCCAAAAGGTGGGACTCATACAGTTGAATGAGGGATGGAATCAAGGCAAAATTTCCCCGGTGGATGCTGGCTGGCACTGCAGCGCTCCCTTTGCAATGCCAGAGCTGGCCAGTGGCCCAGGGATCATGGCAAAAGGAGAAGTGGGAGATCGGAAGGTTGTACTAGGGGTTTGCATGCTGATGCCTTCATAGAATAATAGAATCATTATGTTGGAAGGGGCCTCTAAGGCCATCTAGTCCAACCCTTGTTCAAGGCAGGAATCCCTATCAAAGGATATCTGCCAGGTGGTCATCTAAATTCCTCTTGAATGCCTCCAGTGTTGGAGCGCTCACCACCTCACGAGGTAATTGGTTCCATTGTCATACTGCTCTAACAGTTAAGAAGTATTTCCTGATATTCAACTGAAATCTGGCTTCCTGTAACTTGAGCCCATTGTGTGTCCTGCACTTGGAGATGATTAAGAACAGATCCTATCCCTCCTCTGTATGACAGCCTTTCAAGTATTTGAAAAGTACTATCATATATCCCCTCGGTCTTCTTTTCGTAGGGCTAAACATGCCCAATTCTTTCAGTCTTTCCCCATAGGGCTTGGTTTCCAATTATCCTCTGAAGTTGTTCTAATTTGTCAGCATCCTTCTTGAAGTGTGGTGTCCAGAACTGGACACAGACCTCAAGGTGAGGCCTAACCAGTGTTGAAAAGAGGGGAACTGGTATCTCACAGGATTTGGAGACGGTACAGCCAAAAATATCATTTGCCTTTTTGCCATCATCAAATATTTAAAGGCTAGTCAGATAGAATCCAGAGCAAGTTTGTTTTCTATAGCTCCATAGGGCTGTTGTTGTTCTTATGTGCCGTCAAGTTGCCTCCGACTCATGATGACTCTATGAATGAGTGATCGCCAAAAAGTCTCTCGTCCTCCAGACTCAAACCTGTGGCTTCCTTTAGGGAGTCAGTCCAATCTCAAATGTGCTTCCACCTTTCCTGGCATTATTGCTTTTTCCAGAGCATCGTGCTTTCTCATGATCTGCCCAAAGTAGGAGAGCTTCAGTTATAACATTTTTGCCTCCAGAGATAGTTCAGGCTTGATTTGATCTAGGACCCCCTTGTCTGTCTTTCTCGCAGGGCCGAGTATCCCCAAGGCTCTCCTTCAGCACCACATTTCAAACAAATCAATTTTTTTTCCTGTCAGCTTTCTTAACTGTCCATAGAGTAAGACACCAAATTATGAGGAAGGAGATTTCACATAAGGAAGAATTTCCTGCCATTAAGACTGTTCCTTTGTGAAATGGAATCCTTTCGAGGATGGAGGCTTTAATAGAGGTCAGATCCACTTTTAGGGAGCCTTTATCTGTGGACTTCCTGCTTTGGCAGGAAGTGGTCTCAATAACCCTTGGGGTATGGTTCCCTCCAGCTTGACAGTTTTGTGATTCTCTGACCCTATGATGCTACTGACCGCTTCTAGGCTCACACATAAGAGTCCACTAGATTTTCACATTATATGACACTTTCCCAATAAGGTGCAGTGCCTAAAGCAGATCACAATAAACAATTTAAAAAAGAGAGAGCTATATAGCAAAATACAAGAACGATTTACAGGAGCCACTTGCAATTAGAAACAGGCCTGTATTGAGAAATGCATGGCATTTATTTCAATAGGGGCAGAATTAGCATTTCAATAGAGCTATCACTAACAGTTCATTCTGGGAAATACAGAAGTCACCATTCAGTGAGCACAATGCAACCAGCAAATAAGAAAACTCCAAAATGACAGCAACACAGATGTAAAATCTCAGGAACAATTAAAAATAGAATGAATCCTGAATAGGTAGGAGAAATACAACTGCCTATCCTATGTATCATAAATAGAAATTGTCAGGAACCGCATTTTGGTAGTTCGTGACGGTTTGTTTTTCTGCCGAACAGGTGCTCGGCGCTTCCCAGCCCTGCCTCCTCTGGCAGGCGCCCACTCAGAGGCAACGCCCTGTCTTCCCTGCCCTGCATCTGGACACTGCTTCTGAGTATATTATATTGTTTATACCGTTTTATATTGTTTTATCCGATGTATGTTGCAATGGCCTGTGTGCCACGCAATAAACTTATTTTTTTGCTTCTGAGTGGGTCCCTGTCAGAGGAGGCGGGGCTGGGACAGGCCGAACACCTGTTCAGCTCAAAAACGAACCAGCACGAACCACCAAACCAGTGGTTCATGCCCATCTCTAATCATAAACTCTTAAAAACATCCACCTCAGAGTACTTAGGCTAGGAATAGGTGACTTCTTCTGGCACCCTCCAGCTATTTGGGACTACACTTCCCATAAGCCCCAATAGCAGGGCCAATTTCAACGACTGTGGGAGTTCCCCAACTTGTCAAGAATTGAAAACATCTGACGGGCAACTGGTTGCTTGCTTCTTCGACTGTACTGACTTCAAATTTCATAACACTTCAGCTCAGAATGCAGTTTACCAGAACGTATGAATACAAATCCAGTGGTGGCTGGATAGCTCAGTGGTTTAGGCACCTGATTGCAGAGCCAGAGGTTGGGAGTTCGATTCCCCCCACTGGGCCTCCTGGGAGAAGAGCCAGCCTGGGTGGCCTTGGGCAAGCTGCACCCCACAGGGCTCCCCCCGCAGAAGAAGGGAAGGGTAAACCACTTCTGAGTATTCTCTACCTGGAAAACCCTGGAGAGGGTTATTTTGGACTTCAGGGCCTATTATCAGTAGCTGCCGTGAATGGGGCTGATGATAGTTGAAGACTGACACATCTGGAGAGCCAAAGATTTCCTTACTTCTGATTTTCCTGGTCTACAAGGAAAGGAGGAGGGCAGGAGAATTGCAAGAAGGGATGAAAAGAAAAGAAAAAGACTGGCAAAATCCCTACAACATGTACCATATGGTTTGACATTTACCAGATTAGTTAAACATTTCTACCGGGGATAAATATGCCGAGATATCTATGTAAAGAAATTACTTCAGACAAGGACACAGGCAGCATATTTAGGCTCCAGAGTTGCTTCTCTCCATTTTGTTTTTCCCCTCCTTTTTCCCCCCAGCAGCCTTTGGGGCTTGCGTGGACCTATAAGGTCCAAAGAGCAGGATCCCGAACGAACCGTTCCTGGAGAGGATTCTTTCTCCAAAAATGATATGGGGCACGACCAAGGGAAAGGGGCCGTCCCCTTCAAAGGTTTGACCAAACCCGGTCTCTCTCTCCCCCCCCTCCTGCCCCGCCGGCATCCCCAAGGGGGTGCGGGGGAAACAGTCTGCCCCATCCAGAAGCCGGGACTCTTTGGAGAGTCGGGAAAAGCCTGCCAAGTTTGTCAGAATCTATTTCAGGCCTCGTCGTTGCCTGTGGAGAGAAGACGGGCGATGGCTGCCAAATTGATTCCAGGCCCTCTGATGCAGAGATGGTGACTGCCGGTGCCCGGCTGCTGGTGCAAGGCAGGCTGCTCCTTGGTGAACAGCCCTAAAGCCATAGATTTCATTTGATCTTTGCAAAGGCTAACATCTGTCTGCTGTCATTTTAGTAAGATTGATGACAGGCTGGGAAAAGGAGGGGGGAGACGGACGAAGGAGGCAGGCAGGCAGGCTGGGGGAGTCGAAAAGGGAGGAGGGGTTGGGAGGGAGGCCAAGCAGGAAGATGGCCCATTCTTGGCACCCCAGAGGGCCACTGGCAGAGGTGAGCAGGAGCCACGGGTTCAAATCTACCCGGGCTTCTTGGTAGCAACAACCAAAAGCTGCCAGCCTGGTATTCTGGCTGCAGCCGGGCCACCTTGTTCCAGCTGATGGTTGAGGGTCGGAGGCACAAAGGCAGGCTCGCCCACCCGTGTGTGTGTGTGTGTGTGTGTTTGCATCTTGCATATCTTTGCCGATTATGCACGTAGCAAACCCGACGGAGCTAAATGTTATGACAGCCATAAGAACGCGGTTTACTGTTATCTTAATGTAGCTGGGCAGCGCAAGGTAAAACTATCAAACGCTATTATTCTTTTTGAACAGTGCAGGAGAAGCTAAGTGATATGGACGTTCCACTCGTTTGTGCACAAAAATAAAAATAAAAATCATAAATTTGTTTGAAGGGAGTGGAGGCAGGAGAGGAGAGGAGGGGTTCCCCCCCCCCCGAATGACACAAGTTACTTTTTTGGACAATAGCTAGGCTGGCTGGGGAATTCAGGAGGGTGTAACCCTAAAAGGCAACTTCCGATCTCGGAAAATTTCCCCTGTTGCAATTGAAGGAGATTGCCTTTTTCTTCTCTTTTAGGAGACTTCTTGAGAATACAGATGCTCTGGTTTGGTGGGCTTCCCCCCGTATCCAATGATAGAGACGGCCTTGCTATTGAGCCAGGGGAGGAAAAGCAAAGCGAAGCGAAGCAAAGTGAGCTTGCTTATATACCTCCCCATAGCACTTAAAGCATTATCTGGGCAAATTACAGTTTAATTATGCAGGCTTCACATTGTACCTCCAACGAGCTGGGTACTCATTTAAGTGACCTTGGAAGGATGGAAGACTGAGTCAGTCTTGAGCAAGCTACCAGAATATGTCAGGATTCAACACAGGTTGTGAGCAGAGTCTTGACTGTCGTACTGCAGTTTAAGCACTGTGCTACGAGGGAGACACCTTCTGCAGCAAGAGTATCAAATTGTTATTTATTCCATACTGTTTTTTTACTCCCATGAAAAGACACTTGGGTTTTCTTCCTTAGGTGCCAAGTCATTAGGTTCTGTACACCTTGGCTTCAGGAGAAGGGAGCAACATCTACTGTCTCCCCATAGGCCACGGTCGTGTGCTGACCCAGTGTTTGAGCCTGGATGACTTCCTACACATTGAGCTGAATGTGGATTGGAACAGGGGGACATGCACCCTCCCCAAAAAGTATGAGCCTCTATTTAAGTGGTTTCCAACCTTGAATCCCCAGATGTTCTTGGACTACAACTCCCAAAAATCCCGGCCAGCACAGCTAGTGGTGAAGTCTTCTGGGAGTGGCAGTCTAAGAATGTCTGGGGACCCAAGCTGTAAAGTCTATGGTAGACAACCTGGAATGATGGACAGACTGTCATCTGGGCCACTTATCACCAAGGTTCTCCTTGTAGACCCATTGGCAGACATCAGCGGAATCCCAAGATTTTGCCTGAAGGCCAAAAGGACTGTGTTATTGATTGAGTCACTCCGTGTTCCAGGCTGATCAGAAAACCCAGAGGAGTGATGGAGGAAGAGAAGAGTGAGGCCGGGTCTTAAAATGAACTGTGTGTTTGCTTGATATCTAGCATGTGAACCGATAAAAAGGGAGATGGAGAGATAGATTCATGTACCCAGGAAAACAAGAGATAACAGTTTGCTTTACACAGCATAATATTTTCTCACCAGTGATGAAAGACTAAGGACAGGCCACAGATTCTTGTGAAAGAGGATGAGATACTGCCTTCTGAATGGTATCTCTGTAATGTTGACCTCAGCTGGGCTGCAGGGTTAGCAAAGTTAAGTGCAGTGCCTCTCTGTTGTAGTTTAATTTTGTGGCACGAGGCCTCATCCAGTTGGAGCAGTTTGGTTGTCAACTTAGTGGTGATTAGACAAAGAGGGATGGGAGCACTCACAGACGTGTGTACACACTCATGCACCTGTGTGCATGCACAAACATACACTCAGTCTTCGGGCAGTGAGTTGCTGTATCATCATCATCATCATCACCAGCCTTCCTGAACCTGGGAAACTGCAGATTACAACTCCCATCATCCCCATCAACTAGCTTTTTCCTAGGGATAATGGAAATGGTATGCCACCATGTCAGGGGTACGACATTCGTGTGTGTTCTGTGCTGTCAAGTCGGAACTGACTTATAGCAACCCTAATAGGGCTTTTAAGGGAAGTGAGATATTGAAGGAGTGGTTTTACCAGTTCCACTCCCCCAGTGAGTTTCTATGGCCGAGTGGGGAATCGAACCCTGTTCTCCAGAGCCCTAGTCCCATCACTCTATTCACTACACCACACTAGGAATCCACACATATTACATTTAGAGTCAGGGAAATCTGTTTTTTTCTACTTCCAGGAAGGATGGGAAGGTGGACCTAAGACCAGAATATGAGAATTTTTTTAAAAAAAAAAAAGGATGGAAGAATCTGAAGACAGACGGGATGCCTCAATCGGCTCATGGTGGAAGTGGAGAAAAGTGCAACACAACATGGAACTTCTGAGTCTAACCTCCCATTTCTGCTGACAACCCCCTTGTCTCCCCCAGATGTGAACCACAGAAGGTGGCAAAGATACTAAAAAAGAAAGGTGAAACTGTTGAAAAAATGCCCCTCCTGTTTTTAGAAACCTAAAACAACTGTGTTTTAGAGCTTGGAAGTAACTAATTCCAAATAATGTAGTTACTTTTAAGGTAGCAGGTAAAATAAGTTACATTTCCAAAGTAAAGTGACAAAAAAGTATGAAGCTAGTTCTTGATGTACTGAGTAATGCTTTGTATTTATTTTCAAATTTGACATTTGCAGGTCATTTTGAGGGCATCTTAAGAAGTATCCTGGCAGTTAAGTTTGTTAGCCATGGCATGACAGAATTGTTCTGTTTCCTCTTTCATCTTTTTTGAATTCTCACAGTGCATTATCAGAATTGGCCAGTAGAGGGAACAAGAGAGTATTTGCCTGTATTTTCAGCCTGCAGCTCATAACACACTGCACCATCTTAATAACAAGTACTGGCTGGGGTTACCCTTTGTGTATGGGGAAATAACAACAATGATTATTTGACTGTCCTAAAGCCATAAGTAACAAGTTTTTTTTTTAAAAAAATAACTTTCAAAACCCTGCCATGTTCCATGAACAGAAGGATTCCATTTATAGAAGAGGATCTTTGGCTTCAACTCTGTATCTGTCTGTCTAATAAACAGGGAATATGTGACTAATACACACCACCTTCTTGATCTCTGTCAAGATTAATTCCAAGGTAAATTTTCTCCCATCATAATCCTAAAACATATACAATCATGCACAAGGCATTTATATTAATCTGGATGTATTTTTGCTGCTTACCGTTCTGTCAGAGTTGCTTTACTGATTGAAGACACCTCACTGGGGCCCTTAAAACATACCATTAAGGATTTCATCCTTGAAGGCAAAGAATTTATTTTTATTGTGAGGAGTAGAGAAGAAAGAAGGTATATTTATTCCAGTGACATGGATAAATATGAGGTGGCTATTTCTACATTACCGGAATTTAAATCTTACTTTGTTGAAGGCCTTTTGCGCACAGGAGCTGGCATTATAAGTGTTACCAGCTAGGTTTAGTGCTTTGGGATATAATTGACTATGGAAGAAGAGGCCTCCGTGAAGAAAACAAACTTAACCTGACACCTTTGATTTCGTCAAGCTCTCTTTCTCCACCTCTCAAGGTATATGCATGCCTTTTGCCCACCCAGACCGGAATAAGGAGACAGACACGGGTATATGGGATAACTAGGGCCACAACTTTATTAACTCGTTTATAACTTAGACCTTCCCTTTTACAAAGGCGCCTACCGTAATGCACCAAACTGGTCTGTAACCGGGGTCAACTTTGACCATTCCAGTCCAGACCGCCCATCAAGTTCCTATACCGAAGGCGTGCTGTCCCACCATACAGCATGCCTCCGTGTTTCCACTAGCTGTGGTACCCCAGGTCCAGCCCGTCCTGGCCTCCAAACCCTAAATGCTCGGCATCCCCTGGGGTCCCAAGCTTCCCTCCTCTCTGCTAAAATTTCTGCTACTGCCATACCGAGAGGAGGGGGTGCCTTATTTGGAACTCAGCTAATCCTTCCCTTTAGCACTACCCGCCATGGCATAGGGACTACTTGTTATGTCCCATGCCCCCCACCATGCTGAAAATTTCAGCCCTAAGACCCCCTTGTAAATCCTTTAGAAATATTTCGAATCCCAGATCTGACAGGTGTACTCCGTCCTCTCTATACAGTTCCTGCCGAGAAACTGTCACCTGAGGATGTGCCGTGACTGACCCCAGACCTTGCCGAACAGCCCTGCCAACCTCTCTGTTGACTCCCTTCCGGGCTCGATCAAGTCGCCTGGGGTCATGAGCAACTTTCCACAACAGTCGTGGAATGATCGCTGACCGGATAATGCGCATTTTGGGGCACCATGCCGCAAAAGCTCTGAGGTCCGCAATGACCCGGAGGATCAGCAACTTGCCCGACCCTCGGGCTAAGTCGTTGCCTCCCAAATGAATCAACAGTATGTCAGGGGGCACCTCCGGAGAACCCTGGGACGCCGATTCCATGAATCTGTCCCAGAGCATGCCTCTCCATCCCCTCCCTTTCACTGTTGCCATTCCACCAAGGCCCAGGTTGCGACCCCAACTGGTCCAACCGGCAATGTAACTATGCCCGATCAACAGAACTCGAACTCGGGCCAAGGGCTTCTCTGGGCCTGCAATGATAACAACAAAGCAGAAACAACGCAGCAGCCCCTAAAACTGTAGTAAAAGGGCGAACATAAGCACGGTATTTTTGTGACAACCATCTGCCCACTTTCTTAATATCACTGATTGCATAACCAAGGGCAGCTGCTGTAGATGCAGTGCCGATCCTGAATGAATGTGTTCCAAAACGCCAACCTTGTATCCTTGCCTTGCATAAGGCTTGGGAAGTAATTTTCCAAAATTGGTATTTTGTTAATGGCAACTTGTCCTCACGGCGCAAAAAACTCCCACCTTCCTCACCTCTCAGTCGCAGATACTTCTGTATAGCCCTTACTGGACAGATCTCAACTTTGGAGCATCACCCTATCAGTAACACCTGTCCCTTGCCCAATTGGTCTGTTTTTGACCTCCGTAAGTGAATGGCAATCTGATGCTCTGCAACCACCACATCCTTCCTCTGCAGAGGGGATAGTGACGTGTCACGTTTCGATGAGGCCACTAATTCACTGATCCATAATGCCCCCAAAAAACGCAATGAGTGTAGCAGCTCTAAACAAGCACACCTCAAATTGGTCCTGACAGACCAACTCCCACGTACTACCAAGCTTGGCCAATATGGCTGGCGATATCGGTGTACGAGTATCACCTGTGCTACCTCACTCTCTACCCCACCCTTCAATCATCTTCCGAATACGGAAGTCGATTGAGAACCCTTTACAGCCTCGAGCCTTAGCGTAAAAGGTCAGGGCAGACATCCTACCCTGTATAGATCTAGGGACCAATCCCTTTCGATGTAAATGGACTGCAAAATGCATAAGGTTGTCATCAGATGCCGGCCAGTCCTGATCCAGTCCCTCTTTTTTTACAAAAATCGAAATACTCTTTACATGCCATGGTGTAACTACGGCGAATGCTAGGTGCAACTGCAAGACTCATGGCTCTATTAGCTTCAATCCTCCAAGATTCCATACCTCGTCTGGCAGGATGTCCGGCTGAGCTTGTGCCCCCGGCGCCGAAACCCTGAACCGATCCATCTGTTGACGGGACAGGGTGTCAGCAATGGAATTATCAACCCCGGGGACATGTCGAGCCTGGAGAACTATGTTAAAGCTCAAGCGCCTCAAAGTGAGGGCCCTAACTAGCACCATCACCCTCTGAGACCTAGATGACAAGGAGTTAACAATGTGTACCACAGCTTGGTTATCGCACCAGAATGTAACAACAGAGTTAGCCCAGTCGTGTGCCCACAACCACAAGGCACCAACTATTGGAAAAAGCTCCAAAAATGTGAGGTCCCTGGTAACTCCTTGATCATGCCATCCTACCGGCCATGTTCCTGTGCACCACTTACCTCTGAAAAAGATGCCATAACCATTCGACCCTGCTGCATCGGTCTGAACCTGCAGTTCAGACCTTAAACGTAACTCCTCACGCCAAAATGAGATCCCATTGAATCCCTCCAAAAACATTGCAAATCCTCCTTCAGCCCCATTGTTAGTCTCCTCCTATGATGAGGTCTTGTAAGACCCTTCATGGCGTCACACAATCTGTGCAAGAAAGGTCGGCCTGGGGCCACCACTTTGCATGCAAAGTTAAGGTGGCCCACCATCTCTTGTAGCTGCCTCAGTGTGGCTTTCTTCTGCGCCATCAAGCTCCGTAGCCTAGCTTTTAATTCACCCAATTTAACCTCTGGAAGCCTACTAGACTGCTGAACAGTATCTAACTCAATGCCCAAAAATGTCAACACTTGACAAGGTCCCTCGGTCTTCTCCTCAGCTAATGGGACCCCCAGCTCCTTTGTCATTTCCTGGAAGGAAGACATAAGATGGGTGCATTGTGATGTGCTGCGTGTCCCACAAAATAAAAAATCATCTAAATAATGTACCACGCCCGCTGGACTGACCCATCTCTTGAGTTTCCACTCCAAAAAGGTGCTAAATTGTTCAAAAACAAAACATGATATGGAACACCCCATAGGTAACGACCTATCCGTATAGTAACTGCCTTCAAAAGCAAAGCCCAGAAGGTCAAAATCATTGGGATGCACTGGGAGGAGCCTGAATGACGACTTAATGTTGCATTTGCCTAGCTCCGCCCCCATCCCATGCATTAACACCATACGCATTGCCGTGTCAAACGATGTGTAGCATACAGTGCACAAGTCCTGGGGAATCTTGTCATTCACTGATTCCCCCTCTGGAAAAGACAAATGGTGAATCAATCTAAATTCACCAGGATCCTTTTTTGGCACCACTCTAGGGGGGATACCCGAAGGTGCGCTACAGGCAGGGCCTGAAAAGGGCCCAGCACCCTTCCTTCTACCACCTCTTTTTTAATTTTTGCCCTAACTATGTCCTCCTTCCCCGTAATTGACTTCAAATTTTCTGACCAGGTGGCTACCCTATCCCCGACTGCTGGAATGCAAAAGCCGTCACGAAAACCATAAATTAACAATTTTGCTGCCAAACTGTTATGGTACTCTCTCAGCCACGGGGTTAAGATGGACACCCTAATTGGACTGGTGCCCTTTCTGAACATTGGAAGCTCCAGGTGGTGGCTTGCACCCACCTCCTGAATCTCTGGCAATACGAGATAACATAATGTCCCCCATTCTATAATTCTGCAAGTTTTGGGCCTTGGACTCTCTGCGTGACCTCCTCACTGCAGAAGAGCCTCCCCTGCTCTGGCTTGAGCCCTCTCCCTTTCCAGCAGGCTAAGTTTCTCCCACATACGTAGACCTAAAGTCTGGCCAGTCTTCATCATCCGATGAAGAAATTACAGGTGGCGAGTGTGTAGGGGCCCTACGCTTAGCAGGTTGTTTTCCCTTCCCCCCACCTGCTCCTTTCTTGGGACCCATAATTAATCTTAGCCCATGAGATCCCAAATCCACCCAAATAGCTTCTGTTGAAATTCTCTCTCTCTCTCTCTTTAAAATATATCTATATAAGAAGTAGATGCTTCTATAAGCCTACTCTATATCTTCCTAACACCCCCCAACTGGGGTGTGTGTGTCTTTTACACACCTCCAGCCCCAGATATAAAATCCCTAATCAAATCTCACTTACTGTAGCTTCCTTAATTATTAGAGGTAGGATTAATACTGACTTACTTGCACTGGTTGTTTATATATATATGTAGTTTCTTTCTTTCTTTCTTTTCTTTTTTTTTGCTTTGGCCCTGCTGAGTCCCCTTACTATTAGGCTGGGGCAAGCCTAGCCCCCCCCCAGCCCCACTGAATCCTACCCCTGAACCCTAATGCAATTAAAATCTAATTAGTATTTCATTATGCTTATTCATTCATTCATTCATTCATTCATTCATTCATTCATTCATTCATTCATTCATTCATTTAATTCTTTTTTATAAACAACTCAGATGGAGCCTGCAAAGGCTCTCACCCAGCCCTCCCCCCCCCAGCAACGACTCCTCACCGGAGGGCTGTGCATCGATGCACAGCCCTAATCCTGAGGCCACAAGGGGAGCTGCGCGGTCCACGAGGTCAAAATCGAAACCGCCAGGACCCGCAGCAGTGCGAATGCCCTTCCAGCGTTCCCAACGAAAAGGGAGGGCGAGGAGGATCTGGGCAGCCTTCTTTGAGGCTTGCTTGAGCCCCGCCTCCTCGCCCGATAGGACGCGGCCAGGCTGCGTCACCTCGATCTGGCTGGGCGGGCAAAGAAGCCCCGCCTCGGCAGCTCTGCGCCTTGCGGAGGGGCCCTTGCAGATGGCATGTTGCATATCCCTGCTTCTTCATTCGTGTTTATGGTGTCTTGAATATACATAGGTGAAAGATGGAGCATGTTGTACAGCCCTATGCGTTGGCTGGAGAGCTCAGTGGTTTAGGTCTCTGGCTGCGGAGCCAGAGGTTGGGAGTTCGATCCCCCACTGCGCCCTCTTGGGTGAAGAGCCAGCCTGGGTGGCCTTGGGCAAGCGGCACAGTTCCAGGGTGCCTCCAGAAAAAGGGAAGGGCAAACCACGTCTGACTACTGGCTACTTAGAAAACCCTGAAAAGGGTCGTCATAAGTCAGAATGGATTTGATGGCACATCCTCATCATCATTAGCTGCTTGGTCCTCACTTTGTACATCAAGGTATGAGGAACAACTTGCGTGCTATTGCTGATCTGCTTCAGTGACATTCCACCTCAGCTGCTGTCTAGACGTTAAGAGGAAGCTATGTCTTGCTGATCATTTTGTTCATCATTCCCTCTTTTGCTGTGAGCTTTGATATAAACAAATTGCTCGTTCCTCAGGTCTGCCAGTATTGCGTGTTTAACTAATTGTAATGTGTAAGAATAATACCAACCATATTGCTCTTCAGTGCTTTTAATTGGCAAACTGGTATGTTAGAAAGGGAAATACAGCAGCCATGTGGTCCGTGAGAAAAATCCAAAAGCAGGTTTGGGTAATACCATTTTTGGACTATTAACATTTCAAGTAGGTGATACAGTTAACACATCATTGGAAACAGAGCTCCTTTAAGATGAAAAGACTTTCTATTTATCCTAACAAAACCTTGAATTTTTAAAAATTCGGCCTACATTGGAGCAAATTAGCTTTCTCTTTCCCCCTAATTAGTCATTAGTTGATAAGTATGGCTTTGTTTGCTGGCTGATTTAGTAGGATTACTTTTGTTTAAGGTGAAATGTTTTACCTGAAGTGTAATTTCGCAACAGTGTGTAAATTGCATTATGATGTAACATTATGATGTTATTTTAAATATGATTATTGTATTTATTTGGGTTTTTCCAACCTCTGTGAGCCAAATGCATTGTGGAAAAAGTGATATACTATAAACAGAGGATGGCAAGGACTTTTGAGAGACTATAGGAACAGGTCACAGGATGGCAGAGGCTAAGAGAATAATGATGCTACTCTGGAAATCAGGATAGTTTTTTAAAAAAAATAGACTCTTAGGAAGATGCTAATGTACTGCCCAGTTCTTAATGTCCTATTTCCCAGCAAAATGCTTGGGAATTAGGAAGGTGATGTTTATACATTATTTATTTACTTAGTCTTTGTTTTTTAATGAACAAACCAACAGTTTTATTATTTTATTATTCTTCATTTATTTAGTACTTCACAGATACACCATTTTCCTACCCAACAATGCCCAGAATATTGTACAGCAGGATTCGAAAGTAAAACATAGGATAAACATAACAATCTAGGAAGAAGGGTTAAAGAACACAGCATCACAAAAGTGGTGGAACCACAGATAAAATCAGCAGCACCCAAAGGTCCATGGAAATACGTAGTTCCATTTTCCATCCCCTCCTGAATGTCTAGCAAAGATGTTTCATTTCACATGGACTCTGGAAGGGAGCTCCAGAGCACAGAGTCAGCATCAGGGCAACAGTTTGTCCAGACTCTCATATCATTGGATGAAGGCAAGTATCTACAGATACTTTTCAGTATGACTTCAGACACAGACATGGGATAGAACCATGCTTGGCCACGTTTGGTGGATGACTTTCTTTGGGATATGGTGTGACACCCCCAAGCCTCTCTCAGTTGGATTGCCAGCCTTCAGTAGTACACATGGACTCCTGCTCAATGATCAGCCCCTGTTAACTATGGAACTCCGTTAACTAGTCATCTGTTCTCAATCATCTCAGAGTGCAGGACATATAAGAAGGGGCTCAAGCTACAGGAAGCCAGATTTTGGCTGAATATCAAGAAAAACCTAACCGTTAGAGCAGTGTGACAATGGAACCAATTACCTTGGGAGGTGGTGAGCCCTTCAACACTGGAGGCATTCAGGAGAAAATTGGACAACCATTTGTCAGATCTGCTTTGACTTGGATTCCTGCATTGAGCAGGAGGTTGGGTTTGATGGCCTTATAGGCCTCTTCCAACTCAATGATTCTATGATTCTATGAACCAGATACACAGTGTGGTCCTTTCCACCATTGTCTAAGCTCTTGGGATTCCTCACCCCTTCTCCACTCTCTGCTTTATCCCATGAAATGGTTTTACCTCCGCCTTTTCTTAAGACTCATAACTCTCCAGTGACACTTCCATCACCAGTTTCCAAACTGGAAGACTTTCAGTATACTTTTCTCTCTTTTCTCCCTCACTTTGCTGAGCTGTGGCCAAGAAGATGATGTGGATGTTTGTTCTTTGATGTCTGCCACTAGGAAATAAAAATATGTTTTTTTACAAAGCAAAAGGTATTCTTATTTTAATGACCGATTAAATGATGGGTATTATTATAACAAAAAAATACAAACCACTGGTTATTGATTGTTCATGCCGCCTTTTTATCTATCTCTGCTAAACTATCTTTTCATAACACTCTACATTCTGATTCAGTCTATCTCCTTACTCATCTCACTCCGTCTGACTTCATTCATCACAGCTCTCATCTATCACAGTTCATATCTTTTCTTTCTCAAATCTAATCTTAATCTAAGTCTTATCCTAACAATCCTCAAAATCCCATCTAACATTCATCGTCACAGCCATCTAACATTCACAATCTTAACTATCCATCACAGGTCCAACGACTTACATCATTTTTCCAGTCCTACCTCCTGAAATCCTAAAAACCGACTCACTCTTGTGCTCTCTCTCCCTCTCCCTCTCTCCATTGGACCGGGGAAAGCAACCGATCGCAACAGAGTAGTACGAAGCCATATTCTCACCTCCTTCCAACTGTCCTAACTGTCCTAACTATCACTCACCCATCAGTCAAGCCGTTCATTCCATCACATAACCAGCGAACTTACCTATCCAGATGTAACAACCACACACAGAACAAACAGAAGGGGGCAGAAATGGTCACAGATGGGCAGAGGGAGAGCCACTCTGTTGAATAGCAAAATGAATGCAAGAAGGATGCTCCAGTGGATTTCAATACAGTTGACCACAATGGCCCTCCATATGGTTGACCACAATGGAACAACCCAGTGGGTTCGGTGTAGGAGGTCCTGTATTTCATAGGTTGTGGTCCATCTTTCAGGGTTGTTGCAAATCAGCAGCGCTGGGAGACCTCTACTTAGTTTTGGGGTGCCATGTGCTTTGCAACAGCCATGAAGCTGTGAGGGGGTCCTCTTGGGACTTGCAACACAGCACTAAATATGTCAATGTTTAGTCTTCATGTCCTAACACCTCTGTTCTACATCTAGGATACTCTTGTTGCTGTCTTGTTGCTGCATTTTGGACTCATTGACGTTTCCAGAGTCTACAGAGGCAGCACCACATAGAGCAGGTTGCAGTAATCCAGCTGAGATGTGACTAAGACGTGTGTCAAAATGGCCAGATCAGACCTCTCCAGGAATGGGTGCAGCTGGACACTGTGTGAAGGCACTCCTGGCCACAGCTTAAACCTGGGCATCTACGCTCAGAGACATATCCAGGAGATTGGGCAAGAGAGACTGACTCATTAGGTGAGAACTGCCTAGAACCCTGTGTCATTTGAACTTCTTGGTTCAGTTCCACTCTTTCCAACAATAAAAAAAAACACAAGCTTTTTGCATCACTTAATCAGTGGTCCCCAACCTTTTTGTCACCGCGGACCGGTTGGGGGAGGACGGGGTCTGTGTGCAGGGAAGGTGAGGCACTCCCCGTGCTTCCGTGCATGCGTGAAGGGGCGGGGAGTGCAAGCGCGCATGCACTCGCACGCATGCGTGAAGGGGTGGGGGCGCTCGGGGGGTGCTTGGGTGGACGCACGTGCATGTACGAAGGGGCGGGGGCACTCATCGGGGGCACGTGCACTCACGCGCATGTGCGAAGGGGCTGTGCAGGGGGGAGTGTGTACGGGGGGTTGGGAGATCTGTCTCTGCAGCCCAGTCTGGCCCAGGCCACGGACCGGCACTGGGCCACGGACCGGGGGTTGGGGACCCCTGACTTATCTCACAGTCTTTCAACTATAGAGATTACTTATCCTATTGATTTTTAATGGCCTCTTTTCCAGGCTAATCCTTCTTTCAACTTTATTCCCTACTAGTCAGATTTACTCTGGAATGCTGTGCTGACTTCTGGGCTACACACTTGCAGAAGAACATAGACCCAACATGCTTACTAAAATAGCAGTTGTGAGAGTGGGCTCCTTTTCATGAGGACAACTGCACTGTGGAAAGCGGGAGAGGGCTAGCCTCCCCTCCCCCATTGTTGGGGGGGGTCTCAGTTGGAACCCCCCCTTCCCACAGCTGCAATTAAACTTTTAAAAAAACAGCAGGCGCCCGATCACCGATTGCCCATTGTCACGACTCATTGCACCCTCGGCAGCTTGCAGATGTCAAATTATGTCAACCCACATTCCTTTGCATGCCAACCATCAAGTACAATCGGGTACAAAATTCCAGGGGGAGGAACGTTGGAAATGTCGCTACATAACCTGAGTCTACAAGATAGGTTGGGCTAAAATCAACAGACAGAGAGAGAGAGGAAGGGAGAGAGGCAGGCCAAAGGTAATTTTTCTCTTATTCAGAGAGCCGTTCCCCTGCTCTTTTGTGTCCTGTTATTTCCTCTTTTTGAGAAAGCTGCACTCTATCTTTTGTTTCTCCACCACAAAGTGCCCTTTAGTGCATCTCCTATTGATTCGACTCCCTCCTCTGTGGTCTACCGTGTCATGTTGGTGAGGCTCCCGACATTCATTGACCTGGAAAACAGGAGAACCTTGGTCGCTTCAGCAAGACGCTGCCAGGCTCCCACGTGGTCACAGGGAAAAGGAAAGTCGCCTTGAGTCACTGGACTGTCCAATTTATTTAACTCGGTGATGTCACTCACTTCAACTTACACCGTGTTTTCGTCGAGAAGCCCCTACCCTGTGTGTGATGCCCTCTGGGTTTTTGTCGTAATGGTGAAGTTACAAAGAATACAGAAGAAAGCACGCTGCGGATGTTTCAGGCCTGACCTTTGCTTCCAGTTCCCTTTGCAAAAGAGATGAAACCAAATAAAGCTGATGTTGTTGAGTTTGGGGGCTAGACTCACACAGCCTCGGACTCTCAGATGAACCGTCGGCTTCCGGTCCCGATTGATATTCCTTCCAGTGCTAGAGACAGTACAGCACACCTCTTTTTCTCAGTTGCTGGGCAGACAGTGTGTTTGTCCTCAGCCCCTGTCTAGAAGACCAAATACGAGATGGACTGACGCCCTAAAGGAAGCCACAGGGTTGAGTTTAAAAGAGCTTGGGCAGGGCAGTTGAGGACAGGACATTTTGGAGATCATTCATTCACAGGGGTCTCCATAAGTCTGAAGTGATTTGATGGCACATAACAACAACAAGGCCAACTGTGTGAACAGAATGCTGGGCTAGATAGTCCCAAACTGCTTCTTCTTATGACCCTAAGCTTTTCATTAAGTTTATACATAGACCCGACATATCATGTAATTTCCAATTGGTGATCCATTTTTAAGAAATGGGAGCCTTGTAGATCCATTGGCTGGTTCTTGTGGAGAGCATGGTTGGCAGATGGTTTTGACCCAGGATGTTCAAGGGGGTTCCCACACAAATGGTAATGCTATGATGGCCATACCATGCTATGATGGTCACTCTATTCGATGACTATATGAATAGCTGTATACTCCCAGTCCAACGAACAATTAAACAACACTGAGAAGGAAGGGCAGATCCTTGAAGATGCTCCTCAACGGTGAACACATGGGCGGCAGATCATTGGTCACTCACAGTCTTTCCTACTATGTTGAAATGCAATATATTTCTCTCTACATAATAGTTGTTGCCTACCAGTATTCTCTAAAATCTCAGTGGCAGCCAACTTTATTCATACCCATTATTGTGGCAATCTCTGATTTGATATTATGTTTGAACTAAGATTTGAGCCAGTGTTCATAGTTTGGCCTCTTAGGAATGTTCCAGTCAGAGCATTTAATCTCCTTCAAGTACTGAGTTCTGCACTGGTGTTATGAGTATTTTTCCTGCTATCTGTATGATGGAACTGGATTGGAAGCCAAGCCCTATGAGGAAAGACTGAAGAAACTGGGCATGTTTAGCCTTGAGAAAAGAAGACTGAGGGGAGAGAGGATGGCACTTTCCAAATATTTGAAAGGAGGGGCAGGATCTGTTCTCAATCATCCCAGAGTGTAGAACATGTAATAATGGGCTCAAGCTTCAGGAAGCTAGATTTAGGCTGAATATTAGGAGAAAAACTTCTTAACTGCTAGAGCAGTACGACAATGGAACCAATTACCTCTGGAGGTGGTGAGCACTCCAGCACTAGAGGCATCAAAGAGAAATGCCAGATCTGCTTTGATTTGGACTCCTGCATTGAGTAGGGGGTTGGACTTGATGGCCTTATAGGGCCCTTTCAACTCCATTATTCTACTATTCTATGATTCCATGTGAGTCAGAATCCCAGCCCCTACCCCCAATGTTTTCTGGCTCCCATGAGGAGCCTAATGGGGATAGATCAGCCATCTTCAGGCCCTCTTCAGGCTGTTGTGATTAAAGTGATGATGGAGAGGGAAGAGTTAGTGCACTCTCCTAATTGCAGATGGTTTCCTTATTCATTCAGAATGACTAAGTAAAGCCCCTATAGAACTCCATTCTATCACCATCACAGCGTATTGACTCTCCAGTGGGTACGGTTCATAGAAAATGCCAAACCTGGATATCTTCTGCTCGCTTCCAACCTTACTTGCATAATTCTTTCCCTTAACTTCTCCTTCTTTAATTACTTTTTATTTATTTCATTTTTGTAGTTATTCCCCCCCCCAAAAAAAAACCTTACCACCTAAATAGGCTGCAGGTTTAGAGCACAAACATCCAGAGATAACAATTAGTGAAATAATTACACTTGTTCTGTCAGTGTGACCCTGTGACCCAGAAAGTATTACAAATCCATTTTAAAACATATTAAATGTTCATATTAATGAAGAGAATGCAGTACAAGTACCAGCGAACTAAATATTGTTAATGATTTTGAGCTATTAAATTCATTACCGTTTCTTTTCATAATAAAGCGGTTACTCGCTAATTAGACCTTTTTAAACTTGCCGTTATTGAATTCATTATACGGCACACCATTAACTCTTAGAGATCTGTTGGGGTGTGTATCTTCACAATTAGAACAATAATTAGAATAGTTTTGAGTATATATTCATGTGGATTCAAAGCGTTGAATTCTTCCTGCAGTTTTTGACAGTCACTCTATGTTCTCTTTCTCTGAGTACATTTTCTTGACACATCATGCCTAACAGCTTCTGAGCTGTCAGAGTAACTTTGACAACACAAATTCTCCATACCACACACACACACACACACACACACACACAGAGAGAGAGAGAGAGAGAGAGAGAGAGAGAGAGAGAGAGAGAGAGAGAGAGTCACAGAAAGCACAGGGTGTATTCATTTCATTTAAATGTGGCTTCCTTCCTTCTTTTCTCTTCCGTTTTTCCCTCTTGCTATCCAAACCCTTGCTATCACATATCAGGCAGAGGGATAATTCCTTTTCCCCAAAGGTAAAATAGGGTATTTGGGAAAAGGAAGGAAGGAAGGAAGCAAACAAGAAAGCAAGCGTTGGAGTTTTTGCAACCTCGCATGTTGTCTTTTGTAGGTTTGGCTGGGAGGGACCTTCCTGGGCTGGGTGACTGTCCATCTATACAGCATTAGCCAATAATTCCTTACATGCCTCTGATTTCAAAGAGAGCCCTGCCTCTCTGCTCAGTGCCTTTCCCCCCCTCTGTTGTCTGTTGGCAGTCAGTCTGCTGAAGTCTTTTGCCGAAAGCAGTCATGTTTGTCACTTTGCTATTTGATCTGTTCAACTGTGAGTAATGAAATCTTTCATTCTCTCTTACACATGTCTCAGAGTGAGTTACTAACATTGTAAGTGCCAGTTAATGAGAGAAATGGGTGGACTAACCTGGGGAACTGGAAGCTGTTCTGCTCTGTGAATCTCTTCACTTCTGCTGTGCAGCTAGAGGAATTTTTACCAAAATTCAAAACTCTGCGACAGGAAGGGAGGGAGAAGGAAAGACAAGATCGCACGGACTAGGCCTTGGGTTCAAATCATCAATTGGTCATGAAACTCACTGGGGGCCCTTGGGCCAGAAAGCGCAAAATTACACCTCAACAACAATAGCATGTTTGTCCAAGTAAAGCAAACTACAAAGACTGCTGCTTTTCTGCATTGTCCTGTAATGATTAGAAGCACAGGACTGGTTGCTTGTGTCTTTCAAAGCACTCAAACATCTTTTTTTTTTCTGCGCCTATTCTCTGTCTTGTGTTCTTTGCTTTTCAAAGGGAAAAGATGCCAGCTTTGTGCAGAGAACATGTGTGCAAATTATGGAGGCCAGGATGGAAAAACAAAATCACACCTTGTGTCATTTCCCCCCCCCCCTTGGAAGTGAGAAATCTTACAGGATTTGAACGTTCTTTGATGTGGCATTCTGTCAAATTGAGACAGCCTGAAGGGATGAGAATGAAAAATTTAGCAAGTACTCTTTACGTCTCTGATACCGAGTCCACTGTGTATGTGGTACTAACTGTACACAATATATTCAGAGTGTTTGATATTTTCCCTTCTGATTCTTTATCCTGAAGTCATAACCGAGTGGCCTGGCCTTCAAATGGAGGAGACCCTTCAAAGCAGGATTGTCCATTTGACAGGCATTTAAATGGAGGATTTCCCTGCTTCAGATATTACATGTGGCTACTCTACGTCTTCATTGATCAGAAGGGGCAGTTCTGGCTTGGAGAGCAGCTTTCTTTCTTTCTTCTTTATTTGTATCAGAGCATTGCACACTTTAAAGATTTTGATGTATATAAAATATAAACAAAATTCAAACAAATCAAAATATGAAAATGATCAGACTATTTTTGACCAGAAGCGGGCTACTTCAATAGCACTATCTTGGCCATTTACTAGATCTTCTTTCATACATGAAGTAGGGTGTAAATTGCATGGACATCAATGTTGCCTTGATTGGAGAGATATTGGGAGACATCAAAAAAGTCTCCTTGAATAGTGGAAAGCACTGGGAGTACATTCGGGTGTCCCCCAGGCAATGGCTTGCACCGACTAATCTTTCCTTTCACAAGCGTTGCGCTGAAAACGTGCGGATGAGCAAAATGATCCAATGTTCCTTTTTTAGGACCACAGATGAGAATAATTTCTATTAATATAGAAGTTATATGAACTGGGTAATTACCCAACATTGGGTAACTCAGGTTTTCTTGAACTGCAGTTCCATTTAAGGAGACATGTGGGGTATGTATCTATAAATAAATAAATAAATAAATAAATAAATGTTCCTTTTTCCACAGCGAAGGAAAGAGAGCAGTTTTCTCCCCTCTCTTGTCCACATGGTGATAACACCGTTCTCAAACGTTGTAGTTATTTTTCTAGTTACATAAAACAGGTGGGGGTGGCCTTATATGGAAAAGGAATATCCCTTAACCTAAGCACTGATTTTTGTCATTGCAGGAGGTGAGGTCCTTGTGATGTCTCAGGGGTGGAGCCCTTCTGCTATCATGGCTGGGGCCTCTGTGATGTCAAAGAGACCAGTCGACGCTGTGGACTTCCTCCACTGTTTCCAAAATGCTATGTGTCCACTACACACAATTATAACAACAATTACTTGCTGTCAAGTCGATTCCGATTTATGATGACCCTTCCCAGGGTTTTTAATGTAGAGAATACTCAGAAGTGGTTTACCCTTCCCTTCCTCCGGGGGCGCTCTGGGACTGTGCAGCTCGCCCAAGGCCACACAGGCTGGCTTTTCTCCCTGGAGGCCCAGTGGGGGGAATTGAACTCTCAGCCTCTGGTTCAACAGCCAGGTACCTAAACCCTTGAGCTATCCAACCACATACATATAACTAAATGTGAACCGGTAAGAACGGCTCTCAATTTTGGAGAGGGAAAGAGATGGGTGGCCAGGAATGAAAGCCATCACACTCAGGAATACTGTATCACTTGGGTTGTTTTTTTCCCCTTCTTCTTCTTCCAGCACAATTCATCCTGAGGTTTGTCACCATGCCTGGGGATCCCAAGAAGAATTGGCGGTTCACTGAAACTTTACCCAGCACCCTTAGACTCTGCAACAGTAGGCAGGACCTACCCTTGAGATCAAAAAGGCCACCTTCATCATCATCATGATATGTTGTATCTCCTTGTGTGATGTCTAATGAATTGGACTTGTCCACAAACGCTCACATTAAAAAAATATATACAAAAGTTAGGCTTTCAGGTGCCATTACGGTTTTGTCTTTTTTTTTTTTAATTCTTCACTTTTTATGTTTATGTTTACTTTGATTCACCTATAAATCATCATCGTCATCTTAAAACTGCAGAAGGGAGTTTGGAAGGGACCCCATGGATCACTGACTCCATCCTCGGAGATCTCTACTCCTAATGAGAATGTATCTCATTAGGATTGCCTTAGGAAAACTGGAGCTGTCCAGAATAAGTGGCTTCACCCCTTGTTCTTGGGTGGACAAAGTCAACTAAACCTCTTGTATGTCGCCAATGGGCAGACTCACATTCACTTGAATGACAACCCTGGTGACTGTGTGTGTGTGTGTAGAAATAGATCTTCCCCAGGGCTGTGGTTTCACCTGCTTTTTCCTAACAAGACAGATCTGGGAGATAATAAAGGGGTTCAATGTTCTTCAGAGGAGGCGAAGCCATTTCCTGGCAGCTGTTGAAGCCTTTGGCAAGCGGGTGGGGTGAGGCTGACCTTCTCGCCCCGCCCTTCTTTGTCACGGCACCAGGAATATGGCCATAAAAATTATCTTTTCCTCCCGACAACAAGGAATTTTGCTCGTAGAGGCCAGGTTTATGTGACATTTCATTCCAGTATACTTGATGCCCCGAAATTTTGCTGATGGGCTTTCCCAGGAAATATGATTGGTAAATAATAGATTAAAGACATGTCCACGACGCAGTTATTGAAGAGTCTTTAATGAAACCAAGCCCTCCTCTCCACGCCTGCCGATCAGGATTCTGGGACGTGCGTGCCAGGCAAATAACAGAGTATTTTAACAGGACAAATAGCATCCTTATATGTCGCATCGCTCAAACGATGCCTGCTCGGTGTCATATATAATAACAATAACGCAACGTATTTGTAGCTGGTGTTTTATTTAAAACTACCTCCCTTTCACCTGTAAAGAGCCAGGACATAAATGTACCTCAGTGATTGCTCTGGTGAATGGTTCTGGCACGTAAAAGCCCCCCTCTGCTCTTCCTGTGTCCTTAGTTTATTATTATTTGGAGGGTAGAGCTGTGTGATTATCCATTCTTGCTTCGGGCCTAGTAAGCCATCTGGAAGGCTTATTAAACCCATAGGCAGATCAAAAGGATATGGCTCCACCGTGGTACCTGAATGGGAACGGTACTTCATCATCAGAGCCTCAGTCTTCTAATGATGTACTAAAGATTTTAGCAGCCCTGGATTAGCACAAGGAAGTATAATGGATGGATTTTGTAAAATCCTTCGAAGGTTTTTCTGCTGATGGGGGGGAAGCATATTTCGAGAAACAAACCCAAAAATGGCAAGATGTTTAAGAGTCCAGCTTGATTGTGTATAATGGGTAGAATCAAGGTAATATTTGCACATATATTATATATATAGTCCATGTGGATTACATTTTACCCTATTAAAATACTGTCATCCCAACCGAATTCTATATGGTGTATGTGTGTGTGCATGCCATATCTATCTATCTATCTATCTATCTATCTATCTATCTATCTATCTATCTATCTATCTATCTATCTATCTATCTATCTATCTATGGACTAAATATATATGCAATTCTATATGGCATTCTATATCGCATGTATATATGCACACATACACCATATAGAATTTCGTTGGGGTGACAGTATTTTAATAGGGTAAAATGTAATCCACGTGGACTATTTGGGGAAATCTTAGGGAGCAGCTGCGATTCAAGATTTTGGTTGAGAATGAGTGGAAGAGTAGGAGAGGCAGGATCTACTGTTCCTCTGGAGGATGATAAGATCCTTACCACCTGGGTTTAGTGCTTTAAAGATGATATACTTGGAGCTGTTTTCTTGCATGCTGTGGATCTCCTACCTTGGTCAACCGCTATTAATTTGGGCACTTGTTCTTATTGGGCTTCAAGAATACAAAAGACATTTGTATTCTTCCTTGTTTCTTCACACAACTTCTGCTCAAGTCATGATGCAATGAACTCCGGGTGAACATCCAGTAGCATCCAGTTCTGGGGTGTGTTTATATCACTGTTGCTGCTGCTTTACATGTATAAAGGAAAACATTTTTGCAAAGTTTGTGTTTGCAATACTCATTTAAATACATGTATCTATGGGGACACACACACAGAGAACATGTATAGATGCACACATCCCCACAGAATAAAAAAAAATGTTACACTAACTCACAGTGCTGAACAACGGCTAATCTGTGATTTCCCAGTCAGATGCATGTCAAGTCAGGGAAATGGCACACAACTTGGAATTAAATCAGGAACTCGTTAATGGGCGGTTATTTCCCCACTCTTGAGTTATACCAATGCATTTATGCTGATAAAAATATTGACTTGCATTCTGGCCAATGTGGGTGCAGGAACAGTGACCCAGATCATTTCGATGCCTCAGACAGAGAAGCAAATGCCCCCCCCCGAAAACCAGAAGGAAGGAAGGAAGGAAGGAAGGAAGGAAGGAAGGAAGGAAGGAAGGAAGGAAGGAAGGAAGGACTCACTCCTGATTGATTTTAGTCACCACCAACATAAGTACATCTTGTTCAGTGGTTTCCAACCTTGGGTCCCCAGATGTTCTTGGATGACAACTCCCAGAAGTCTTGGCCAGCACAGCTAGCAGTGAATGCTTCTTGGGGTTTTAGTCCAAGAACATCTGGGGACCCAAGGTTGGGAACCACTGCTCTAGTTGCATCTCAAAAGATGATGATATTTGGATCTTGTTAATTCACACAGGGAGAAGATGTTCCAAACATCTCAGGTTGTTTTTGAGATGGTCTTTTTTTTTTTTGCTCTGCACTGGCTATAAACTTGGCACAGCGATGAACGGCCATGA
The DNA here is from genome assembly GCA_037013535.1 of Intellagama lesueurii. Taxonomy (NCBI): domain Eukaryota; kingdom Metazoa; phylum Chordata; class Lepidosauria; order Squamata; family Agamidae; genus Intellagama; species Intellagama lesueurii. Next base: position 343,947,848 of record JBAJHW010000001.1, on the reverse strand, counting down.
TTTAAAATATTTAGCATCGACATAGCCCATTTCAGAATCATCCGTGTGCTTCACATTAAGGAGGCAAAAGAAATGTATGAAGTTGCGAAGACCATGTGTTTACTAGATTCTGACTGGAAGCCAAAAAGTGTCTTGAATAAAAGCATAAACTTCTGAAAGCTGAAACATTTGGAAAAATTAAACCTGTTGTACCAACATAAGAAATAGCTGGTTGCTGCATGCGGTGCAATTTCTTCATAAATAGGATGTAACAAACTTGAGATTTTTTTTAAAAATGTTCATTCAGGAGAAAGTAAACCCAACCTGTTCATCTGGTTTTGAATCTCTGTGTGTCCAAACATATTTTGTGGAGCTAAACTTGGTTGCTACCTTTTTCGTTCCTGGGATGGCCTTGATTTTTAAAGAGCTTCCTGGTAACCAGATGTTACAGCCTCACAGTGCCCTAGTGTAGCTGCACTTAGTCAAGATAATTTGCCAGTGTCGAATGCTGAGGATTTTGTTTCATTTGCTTTTGATTAAAACTAATCACAACTCATAGATTCCTTCACAGAGATCTTCAAAAAAATCTGGTGGAAACAGTGTGAGATCTTCAAGTTAAAAAGAACTGCTGGCATGGCTCAGAACTTCTGGTATGGCTCAGTGGTTTAGGTCCCCGGCTGTGGGAGCCAAAGGTTGGGAGTTCAGTTCCTCACTGGGCCTCCTGGACAGGAGCTGGACTCGGTGATCGATAGGGTCCATTCCAGCTCTGCAGTTCTAAGATTATTATAGAGCATTATTAAATGTAGGAGATGGTGAAAGGGGCAGATTCACCCAGCGCATTCTCTGATAAGGATGCACAAAACCTGGGAAGTTTTAGAACTGCAGAGCTGGAAGGGGCCCCATGGATCCTGTCAAGGAGGCACAGTGGTTCTTTTCCACCACAGTTTTTTTTGCTGTGCCCTTTCAAGAGATACCTCCAAAGTGTTCTCAGATTCGCCAGAAGAAACCCAAGAACATCCTAGGGGTGTGTAGAATTTTCAGCATGGGATAGCTGAATGATTTAGGTGTCTGGCTTTGGAGCCAGAGGTTGGGCGTTCAGTTCTCCACTGTGCCTCTTGCAAAAGTAGAGCCAGCCTGGGTGGCCTTGGGCAAGCTGCACAATGGTCCCAGGGCTCCCCCAGAACAAGGGAAGGGTAAATCACCTCTGAGTATTTTCTACCTGAAAAAATGTCACCATAAGTCAGAATCGACTTGATGGCACATCATGATCATGATGATGATCTGAGATAGTCTCATCAAAGCTTTTCTTTTCAGTGCCTTTTAAATGCCTTTGAAAATCAGCTGAGAATATATCCGGGGAATTCCAAAGCCATTTGAAAGGAAAGTTTCAGTGAAACAAGTGTAGTTCATTGGGTCGGGACACCAAGAATTGGAAATTCAAATCCCCACTGTGTCTCCTAGCAGATCACCTGGAATGTCTGTGGCTGATGGTGTTAGGTGTCTTGGCTCTTGTGCAGCCGTGGGCAAGTTGCATGGGCCCAGAGCACCACCAGAAGGAGGGACTGAGTACTTAATACCTGGGAAGGGTTGCCATAAATCAGAATTGACTTGACGGCATGTCATTATCGCCGCCAGCTGAGGAAAATGTTCACCGGATGGGGGCAAGAAAGCGGAATCAAAGCCGGTGGAAGTGCTGTGGACCTCACAGATTAACTGTAGGAGAGAATAGAACATTCTGTGCCTGTATTTACTGAGTTCTAAATAAAACTCTGCTCAAATGTCTTCACACCCCATATTGCAAACACTGCCGATGACAGTTTAACTTTGGAGAAAATGTGTTTAATGTCTTACCATGTTTTGGAAGCACACTTCTTTTTTAACGAAGAACCTTTATTTATGGATTGCATCAATAACTTGTTTTCATTTAAGCAGATTGTTGCGATAGCAGTGAAGGAGGGGGGGTGAGGAGGGACTCCAGCTTGCTTCCCCACCCGCCCCATTTTGATTTTTGCAGTTTACCTTTCAGGAGACCCGTTGACTCGAAGGGAGACCTTCCTGCAACATCCAGTATACCAGTTGTGTTGTCCCCATAACCTGGAGGAAGTGCTGATGGGGGTTTGTGTGCATGCTGCAGGCTGTGCTAGAAAGTCATGGCCGCTAACTCCAGGAAGCTGCGGACCTTATGTGTAAGAATGATAAACATTGCTTCCCTCTTTTATTCGTCTAGGATTTCCAGGTCAGCAGCTTGATGTTCCCTGAGGTTTCCCAACCAAGACATCAGACTACTAGGGCAAGTCCTTGGGGTGTCCCAGACATTTTAGCCACCACAGACAAGAAAACAGAATGTTCTCCTCCTCCAGTGTTGCTGATCTTAAAATTTATCTCTCTGCTTCAAAGGTCCAGAGAACAATCCCCTGAAAGTTCATCTGACATCCTGAGACCAGGTAACCCAATTTTTGCCCTCTTTCCAGTATTAAGCTGTGGAAGGTTGGGTGTGAGGGGTCGTGGTGCTATGGTGTCACTTTGTGGACTGCCTGTGTTAAGGCTTTTACCTGACCCTGAAGAATCTAAGAGCTGTCTGCCCCCCCTCTGCCTACCTATCTACCTACCTACCTGTCTATCTGCCTACATACCTATAATAATCTATCTACCTTTGTCTGCTCTGCTTGTCCACCCAAATGGTTCTGTAGTATGTTGGGCACCGGACTGAGCTGCAAGTGTGTAATCATGGCTAAAATACTTCTTGAACTTCTTGGGCTAAGGTGAGGGCTTAGTGTAGTGACTGACTTATGAGTGTGGGTCAAATGCCCAAGTAAGGATTAAAGATGGTCAGTGCTGGCTCCAATAGTAAGCAGAGTTATTTATTTATTTAAAATACTTTTACCCTGCCTTTCTCCTTAAAAGGACCCAAGGCGGCTTACAATTAAAATACAATATTTAAAAGCTAAAAACAGCAAGTATACAAATATTTAAACGACGTCTACATTGGCTTGGGCATGTCGTGAGAATGGCTGATGATCGGATTCCAAAAGATCTCCTGTATGGAGAATTAGTGCAGGGAAATCGCCCCAGAGGAGACCACAGCTGCGATACAAGGATATCTGCAAGCGGGATCTGAAGGCCTTAGGAATGGACCTCAACAGATGGGAAACCTTGACATCTGAGCGTTCAGCCTGGAGGCAGGCGTTGCATCACGGCCTCTCCCAATTTGAAGAGACACTTGTCCAGCAGGCCAAGGCAAAGAGGCAGTCCCGGAAGCAGCAAAATCAGGGAGCTGGACAGGGGACAGATTGTACTTGTCTTCAATGTGGAAGGGATGGTCACTCTCGAATTGGCCTTCTCAGCCACACTAGACGCTGTTCCAAGTCCTCCATGCAGAGCACGTTACCATAGTCTCTCGAGACTGAAGGATGCCTAATCTAATAATCATCAATAAAACACACATTTAAAAACAGAGCACAACAATTCATTTTTTTAAAAAGCCCTCAGGCTGCCAGCCACTAAAGAAAAGCCTGCCTGAAGAGAAAGGTCTTCTTCGCCTGCTTGCGGAAGGACAACCAAGATGGGGCCAGCCTGGCCTCCAGTGGGAGGGAGTTCCAGAGTCTGGGAGCAGCCACAGAGAAGGCCCTCTTCCGTGTGCCCACAAAGCGTGTCTGCAAAGGTGGTGGGACTGACAGAAAGGCCTCTCGTGATCATCTTAATACTTGAGCAGACTCATAAAGTGAGATGCGGTCCTTGAGATAGCTTGGACCCAGGCCATTTAGGGCTTTATAGGTTAGAACCAGCACTTTGAATTGTGCCCGGAAATGGATCGGCAGCCAGTGGAGCGGTTGTAACAGGGGAATTATATGTTCCCTGAAACCACCCACAGATAACAATCTGGCTGCAGCATTTTAGACCCACTGAAGTTTCCAAACACTTTCCAAAGGCAGTTAGTGCCACGTAGTGTGTGTTGCAGTAATCCAGAATGGCATGAAGCCTTTACCTTGGCCGAGGTCTGATAGATATAGGCTACAAAGGGTTGGTATGAATCTTCTGCATTAGTCTTTCAGTTGCCTTGTCAACAGAAAAGGGGCTGACATCCAAGGACAGACAAGTAGCTTTTCGCCTCCACAAAGCATAGCATTGAAGTACCCATTTCTGAAAGTGTTCTCTCACAAAGCACACACTGCTAAACCATTTTATCCCATGCAGGCTTAAAATGCAGATCTCAAAAAATTATCACAATATGTTTTCGAGACCACAGTAGTACCACAAGGGTGAGAGATGTGCCCAGTTCAGAGAACTATCCTCTGATTCCAGATCAGAAAGTGATTTTTTTGGACTACAGTTTTGGACTACAGTTAAGGGGATTTGGGGAGTCACTGTAGAAAAAGAAAATTTTCCCCCGTTTGGGAAGCATGGTTTGGACCAGGTTGTATTCACAACGATCAAACTCCTCCTCAAGTATCTTTGCTTGGGAGAAAATCGTAGCCAAGTCAATAGAGTTTCCTTCTCAGTCCGTGTATGGAGGAGTGAACGGAGCGAACGCATGCTGGTTTAATTCAGTGCTGAGCCGCCAATGAATGGAAGTGCCTTCTACCTTGCTAGTCTCCCCTTCCCATAGAGGGCAATTCCTTATGAATGCAATGCCCTCTGCAGGCCACCTCCGACCTTCTTAACTTTAGCAGGGCAACTCCAGAGAGATGCATAAAAGCTCAACAGCTCCAGCCCAGCAAGCTTTCTATGGGCTTAAGCAGCTTGAGTGTTTTAGATCCACAGTATAGCTTCTCATCAGCTAATCCAATCTGCTGTGAGAAAGATTTTTTTTTTTTTTTTTTTTACTGTCTCCAAGTCCTTATGAAAGCATTCGGAGCTAATTGAGACATTCCCAAACAATTAAGATAACCAGATGTGTCTGTTATTTGTAATTACCTGAACATGCATTCCTTTCTTTAACAACAGTTCTATTCTGGCCCCTCCTCCCCATTTCCTGAAGCTTTTTGAACTACTCCAGATAATGGCTATAGGAAGATTAACTTGTTGGAAAAAGTAATCTCTCAAATGTGCCTACTGTGTCTCGTTCCTATGTGAAATCACCTACTTTCTGAATTAAGCCACAAAGCAAAAAAACATTGGGTACAAAGCAATCTGTAATTTGAGGAGTGTGTGTGTGTGTGTGTGTGTGTGTGTGTGTGTGTGTGTGTGTGTGAGAGAGAGAGAGAGAGAGAGAGAGAGAGAGAGAGAGAGAGATTTCAGTATTGTTTAGAGATGAGTCAAAATGGACAGAGTCTGGGCTTTTCCAAATGTATGACAAGGTAGTTGTAAATAGCACTGTAAGTACATGCATCCCAACCCTCATCCCTTTCTGGACGAGAGCAATGTTAGGTCCTTCACTCTGAACTGGCTTTGTGTCATTGAACAGGAAGCTTGGGTGGAGCTAGACTGCAAAGCCTTTGATCTTAGGTCTTTCTCCCAGGTGAGCCACATTAGGTGTCTGTCATAGAATCATGAAGTTGGAAGTGACTAATAAGGCCATCGAGTCCAACCCCTTGCTCAGTACAGAAATACAGATTAAAGGATATCTGCCAGGTGGTTGTCTAAGTTTTCCTTGAATCCCTCCAGTGTTGGAGCACTCTCCACCTCTTGGAGTAATTGGTTCCATTGTTGTACTGCTCTAACAGTTAGGACATTTTTCCTGATATTCAACTGAAATCTGGCTTCCAGTAACCTGAGCCCATTGTTGTGTTTCCTGCACTCTGGGATGATTGAGAACAGATCTTGCCCTTCCTCTGTATGACAGCCTTTCAAGTATTTGAAAAGTGCTATCATAGCTCCCCTCAGTCTTCTTTTTTCTAGGCTAAACATGCCCAATTCTTTCAGTCTTTCTCCATAAGGCTTGGTTTCCAGTCCCCTGATCACCCTTGTTGCCCTTCTCTGAACATGTTCCAATTTGTTGGCATCCTCCTTGAAGTGCGGTGCTCAGATCTGGATACAGTACTCAAGATGAGGCCTAACCAGTGCCAAATAGAGGGGGACTAGTAACTCACAGGATTTAGAGAGTCAAAGTCTTTCATGCATTATTATTAAATGGGAGTCTCACATACGAATGCAGGGTTTGTTGAATTTGTTGTTGTTGTTTAGTTGTTAAGTCGTATCCGACTCTTCGTGACCCCATGGACCAGAGCACACCAGGCCCTCCTGTCTTCCACTGCCTCCCGGAGTTGGGTCAAATCCATGTTGGTAGTTTCGATGACAAGGTTTGTTGAATAGGGTTGGAGTAATCTGTCAATTTTGCTCATGTTATTCATTTAAAAAAAGAGCTCAAATTATTTGTTTATGTTGAATTCTGAGAAATTTTGCAGGTCCATACCAAAGCTAGGAGAAATTACCGTTTGAACGACGACTCCCCCACTCAGTGGGAGCTGTAGTCCAAAAAGTCCCACCCCCCAAAAAAGCTTTGGTCAATATGCCTGTAAAAAAGTAAACAGTCCAAAGGGGCTTCTTCAGTAGATGGGAAGGATTGTCTGTGCCATGATTTCTCTGCAGAACCTCCACCTGCCTTGGTTTTGAGAACATTCTTCAGAGCAATAATGTTTAAGAAACCAGCAGCCTCTAACTCAAGCAGATTAGTCCACCACATCACCTACCTCTTCCTGGGACTGATGTGAATGTGCTTCCACCTCCAGGTGGGGTCTCTTTAGGGTAATGGTGTTAATAAAGGCCTCCAGGAAGGGTTTGCTATCCTCTTCAGGTTGATGGCACCATGATGGGGATGTATAATCTCCAGGCTTAGAAGGAAGGTACCTCCAAATGCCAGATGCAGGGGAGTGGCATCAGGAGACAGGTATCTAGTTGTCTCATGTGCTCCCAGAGGCATCTGGTGGGGCCACTGTGAGATACAGGGAGTTGGACTAGATGGGCCCTTGGCCTGATCCAGCAGGGCTCTTCTTATGTTCTTAATGGTGTGGCACTTTGCTTCTTGCATGAAGGAGCTGGAGACCTTGAGCTGTCCCTGGCTGACACTCTGATGACTGGCTACTGAGAGAGGGAATACTTCCCTTATCCTTAGATCAATGCTAGCTGTGTTGCCTTCCAGTTTGCCAATTACTCCTCAAAGAGTGAGGAGGAAATGTCATGTTCTGGACCGGCCCAGAAATGTCACACGGTTTTCTCATGGGATTGGGGTGCAGGCCAGCTGATTTCTGAGCAAATAGGATGACAGCCAAGAAGAGTGTGCTCACCTCTCCCTATTTCTCTCTGATAGCATTGCTTCCGCCACATCCTACCTTGAAAATTCAGGACTTCTAGTTATTTATGTCTTTCCAGGATCATTTTTTTTTTCCTAGTCACACATTCATACCTGAAAATATTGTACATGAATTTTAATGGCCCGATTCCCATGCTAATATGTAAGACCTTCATTGGTCCCTGAAATTGCACACCCCAGCATTGAGTTGCACATGACTGAACATTGAAAAAAAATGACTTTGCAACGGAGAGGAAAATTGGAAAGTCTTTAATTTTAACACCAAGAGTTACCATCTTGCTAACAATAGGAACCATGCGCTGGTATTATGTGTGCAAGGGATGCTGTGCTTTGGAAATAATGTGAAGTGTAGCTAAATATCAAAATGAGAATTATTACCCTGCTCACTTTAATACCCCCTTTCACCTATCGATTAGCAAAACAGAAGGGAACAGCATCTCTCTTTGGCCTCGCTTTTTTGAGTAAATTGGATTCTAATTCACATCTGGAGCTACTAAAACTGATGTTCCCAACCTTCCTTCCTCTCTCTCTCTCTCTCTGCTTTCCTCGAGCCCCCAATTGTTTAAGTTCCCATTTTCAGCTCGGGCATGAACGTAGAGCTTTTATTTTCTGAATATTCCAATAAGCACTTTGCCTCCAACTATATTGTTCAAGTACCGGCATCATTGTTATAGCTGTAATTGTTACTATCAAGACACGGTTCTTTGTAATTAGAAAGTCAAGATGGTATTCAGTGGTATGGCAGCCTGGATCCTCATTTGTTAGGCTATTAGGGGGGGAAACATGTTTACAGAGAAAACTGTGTCATTGTTTGGTGCTCCTAATTGACCATCTGCCTGGTGAAGAAATGTCCAAAGAAGGAAAAATACAATAGAGCCACACTTATTTATTTATTTCTGTTAGCACCTCAAGTAAATGAGGAACAGCAAAAGAGGGAGAGGAACTAGGCAAGACATTGCTGAACCAGAAGGGATGGCTCATTCTGCATATATTAGCATTTATTTTCAGTCCATGGAATGGGAAGGTTTATCTCCTTCTTTCATATCGAGAAGGATAGACAAAGACCTCCATCTTAGTAGTCCTGATGAGCCTCTAGTGCCATATCAGGGCAAAAAAAGTAAGATACGTCATGCTTTGTCTTAAACCTGGATGGACACATTGCTAAATGGATATTAGGGATGCGAAGAACTAGCTAAATTTATTCTTTTTTTGTCAATTTGGGCTGTCTGAACATGAGAAGAAACCTCAGAGAAGGTTTTCAAAGTCTCATGAGATCCCTCAGCTCCATCTGAGTCCAAAATGAAGAGCTGGTGTTCTTCCCTTAAGGTAATTTGTGCCAAGCAAGTTTCTTTTCTCATTGGTAGAAAGAAGCACACATATGAAAATGAAGTCCTTTTAACCCCAGTGGGTAGGAGAGCATGATCAGAAATCACACTAGGCTGCTTAGAGGGAAGGGAATGATAACAATATACACTGTACGCAAAGAACGACTGGCTGATTGTGAAGAAAGCGGCAGACACAATTACACAGTTTGCATGAAGTGAGATTCAGAATGCTTCAAAGGGAAAACCACCTCACCCTATTCTACCTATGGATTTCCCAACGTCACTCTTTTGGACTATGCCTCAGGGCCCTCCATCCACCATGTCCATAGAATGGTTAGTTGAGCGATTTGTGGAACTTTGGTTTCCCAAAAAGTCACTAGCTTGGGTCCAAGTTGTTAGAAGGATCATATCACCCCATAGGTGCCTTTGTGGTTTTTAAAATCTTTTGGGGAGTCCCTTCCACAGTTCTACCACCTTCCCAAGCTCATTTGGTGAGGACACGACAGGGCCTTCTCAGTGGTTGCTCCTGGGTCAAAATGTGCTGCCCCAAGAAGCCAGGTTAGCCTCCTCCCTCTTTTCCTTCAATCATCAGGCAAAGACTTTCAGGCAGGCTTTTAAGCAATCAGTGTCTCAGGAATGCTGTGTTTGTTAAACTTAGAGATTTCACATGTTTTAAAAAATATTTTAATATTGTTTTTAATCTTGGTTTAATATAGAATTAATTGTTGTTTCTTTTTTTAGTATGGTATTTCTGTGGTACTTTAAAACTGTTGATTTTTGTGTAGATTTAGTTGTTGTGAGCTGCCTTGAAAGAAAGGCAGCATGTTAATAATATGAATGAATGAATGAATGAATGACTTCCTTTGCCAAGATTTGATTCCAGCTGGAAGCCTGTTAGTGGTCAAGAACACCACTACACATGAGCAATGAATCGTGAGATCTTACAGCTAGATCCAGTAAAAATATAAGTCAATGAAACTAAATTCTTCTGTCTATGAGAACTGAATCTCCTATGAGTGGAAGGGCAGGGGAATTATGGGATTAGATTTAGGATACCTCAGGAGTAGGTGAGTGCTCCCACATTGTAGGCATTAAAATTTGACTGCCTTTTGTCAGATATACTGAGCAGAGGGTTGAACTCGATGGCCTTATAGGCCCTTTCTAACTCTATTATTCTAAGCGTTTACAACTCTATGACTAGTGCCGAAACAAATATAATTCATCTTATCTGAAGAGGGTTGATTTTAATAGAAGAATATTCAAGTTTAGATTTGAAACCTGATTCTACCCCCCACTTGCTCATATTTACACAAGATTTCACTGAGTCTTGATTTCAATTCAGCTGATTAGTTCCGACTTCAGTCCTGATTAGTTCCAGTTTGCAATTCAATTTGTTCAGCTAATTTGCTTAAAATTGACCAAATCTAACAAAGTCAAGTTGGTGTAATTGAAAGAATGCAAGGGGAGGTCAAAGCCACCACCTTGGATAATATTCAATAGCAAAAGGGGCCACCCTGGCCTCTGCTGCAGTTTAATCTCAGCTTAGTGGACAAGGTGACTTAAATGTGAGTGGCTGAGATGCCCAGTGGTACCACTGGGCATCTCAGTAATGGAGGAAATGATACTCCTTTGTAATGGAGGAAATGATACCTGACAAAAAGCAGGTATCATTTCCTCCATTACAAAGTGACCAGGGATGTGTATGTGGACATAAGCACACACAGAAAGCAAGCACAGAACTGGCTGATTGATCAAAAAGACACAAACAATCCATTTAGTGCTTCTAATTTTTCAAAGTCCATGAAACAAGGGCAGCTTGCTTGCTTGGTTCATTGATTGGTTGGTGAACTGGCTTTTATTTCCCCCACCCCACCCCATGATAGATCTTTGTATGCACTTCAATGGATTCAGCATAGGGATCAGACAATCTATTTCATGGGAGCTCATTCACCTTTTGTAAAACCTCACCATTTTGCTTAAATTTGCTTTTTGGTAATTTTTTTCCAAAAATGAACAGAAATGTTTTGTCTTGCTCTGGATGTAAAGCAGCCACAATAGTGTTTATCACTAATCAGATACAAGTGTGGAATACAAGTTTAATACCTACCTACCTACCTAAGAAGTTTGTATCTTATGTTTGCTGTCTGTGAGTAATAGTAGTGAAAGTGTTGGAGGTTATAGTATTTCAGCTCAGCGGTCATTCATTCATCTTGCATCAGCTCACTTCCAAAGCCACTCAGTTAGTAAATGAGCATAACTGTTATGTTTTGTATTTAGCAGCCATGGGTTTATCAGTATGATAGTACTTTTCAAATACTTGAAAGGTAGTCATACAGAGGAGGGCAGGATCTGTTCTCAATGATCCCAGACTCCAGGACACGTAATAATGGACTCAAGCTACAGGAAGCCAAATTTAGGCTGAACATCAGGAAAAACTTCTTAACTGTTAGAGCAGTACGACAATGGAACCAATTACCTTGGGAAGTGGTGAGCACTCCAACGCTGGAGGCATTCAAGAGAAAACTGGACCACCATCTGTCAGATCTACTTTGATATGGATTCCTGCATTCAGTAGGGTTTGGACTCAATGGCCTTATAAGCCCCTTCCAACTCAATTATTCTATGATTCTGTCTCTCTCTCACATACACACATACACACATGCACCCCTTTAAGAGTCCCCATCATACTCTGTTAATCTATCAGCTGTCTGACAGATTAATAACAGAATTGTTGTAGTCCAAAATATTTTCAGGAATTGCAATCAGGTGACTTAATTGAAAATAAAAATACAGTTTTAAAAATAAGTTAACTATACTTGAAATCTCTGAGAGACAGAAAGAAGAGCCACGCCAAAGCTAGCCTTTCAGTATAATCAATTCAAATGTATTAGCCATGTAAAATAAAGTGTAAAACACATACAAGTATATAGAGAGAGCAGTACGACAACGAAACCCCATGACCTTGGAAGGTGGTGAGCTCTCCAACACTTGAGGCATTCAAGAGAAAGTTAGACAGCCATATGTCAGATAGACTTTGATATGGATTCCTGTGTTGATCTGGATTCCTGCCTTGAGCAGGGAGTTGGACTCAATGGGATTATAGGCCCCTTCCAAAGCCATTATTCTATGAATCTATGAAGCAACATTATTGTAGAGGTGCACCTGTAACCCCACAGAGTATTTGGTTTAGCCCAGTGGGTGGGGAAATCCTTAAGAAGGCACTGTGTCTGTGAAGGTTCAATTTAGAAAGAGAAAGAACTAGAGAGAAACAGGGTTTTTGCTCTGGTGGGAGCCAGAATTAGGCTCTTATGACCTTGATTTAGGTAATAAAATGCAAATATATATGTGCAGGAGAAGTGGAAAGGCAAATCTGTCACAATGATATTGTGCATTTGGACCTATCTTTGCATTTTATTTCAAGCCTTTAAAATTTGCCTTCTGGAACACCTTGTCTTTGTGCCTCTGAAGATCGTCCAAAATCAAACTGTGAAAGAAAGGGATGTCTTGTTTTGTTTCCTGATTTTGGTCGGGGTTAAAGACACTGTGTAGGACTTTCATGCAAGCCAATTCTAAACTGGGACTTTGTTGGTAGGGATGAGATTTTTAGATTTTCTGTAATACAAAGACCACAAATCCTCCATTCTGGATGTTTTAGCTAACGTGCAAGCATCTTTCAAACACCTGAACGTGATGCACCTGGGAAAAAGGCTTCAAGCAAAAGGGTTGGAGGCCTACCTAGGCCTAGCTCAGCCCAAACTTTCTGTTCCTGCCCCAGAATAGCTAGAATCTTTCTGATTAGGACATTTGCAAGTGGCATTGCAAGGATTACAAGCCATGATGGGGATGTACAATCTCCAGGCTTAGAAGGAAGGGACCTCCAAATGCCGGATGCAGGGGAGGGGTATCAGGAGACAGGTATCTAGGTGTCTCGTGTGCTCCCAGAGGCATCTGGTGGGGCCACTGTGAGATACAGGAAGCTGGACTAGATGGGCCCTTGACCTGATCCAGCAGGGCTCTTCTGATGTTCTTATGTACCGTATTTTTCCGTTTATAAGATGCTCCCCCACTTTTCTAACCCAAAATTTAAGAAAACCTAACTTTGAGTATTCAGCTTATGGGCTCAGAACGCTTGGACATTAGGAGTTCCTGTTGCATCTGAGCCTACAGGCTCCACCTCCAACGAGGTGTGTTCCAATTGGTTTGTACAGCATCAGCTGACGTCAGTTCCATAGGGCTCGTGATTGGAGGAAGCTAAGTCTCCTGACTGTAGGAAGCTAAACCTTCTGATTGAAGGAAGCCTGTTTACAGAGGCAAGGTAGGGGCCGTTTTGTTTTCTCCTCAGCTTACTTCTGTGTATAAGATGCCCCTCAATTTTTAGTATAATGGTTTTAGGAAAAAGTAGTGTCTTATACACAGAAAAATACGGTAAGTTGAGTAGAACTCTCACAATGGACAAGTATGGTATTCATAGTTCGGAAAATTAAAAAAACCCTTACCTGTGGGTGGATTGCATTCAGGGGACATACCTTTATGTAGTATCCAGCGTGGACCATGTTTGTGTAGTTGTTGCTTTCCCCCTCTGATTAGAAATTTAAAACCCTTGCAAACTTCATTATGTTTGCTGTACTTATTTTGAAAGAGAGCCCCCATAGTTAAATGTAGAGTTTACCCCAAGAAGAGCACTGTTACCAATATTTGATAAGGAATAATGGAATTGGACAGTGAAAGAACTGATAACAAACTTAGTATCAGCAGCAAGATTAATTATAGCTAAAAATTGGAAATTAAAGTATGAATTTCAGTTAGATGAATGGTATAAAGAAGTATGGAATTTTGCTATTAATGATAAACTAACTTGCAATATTAAGTTTTAAAAGGGTTTGACAAACAAAAATACCTTTAGAGAACTTTGGGGAGTGTTTATTGGCTATGAGTTAATTAAAGGGAAGGGTCATGTTCCGTCAAGAGAATCAATGCAGTTTTGGAAGGAGAAGAGAGCATCTTAAATGAAATAAATATCTTTTTTTTTAAATTTAAAATATTTTTGCCCCACCTTTCTCCTTGAAAAGGACCCAAGACGGTTTGGTTTACAACAATGAACGACAATATTTAAAGTTGAAAACAATGAGTATACAACGGTGTTTAACATCATTAAAAGACGATATTTAAAAATTATGAACAATGGATAAGGAGGCATCTTACATCAATTCACAGGCAATATTAAGGCAAGATCAATAAGTATACAATTTTTTTAAAAAATATATCACTCTGAGAAATGGAGAACACAAAAATGGAAAACATGAGTCGTACTAACAATCCAGTCAAAGCAACAATCTAGCTAAAAATCACACACAGGTAGCTGGTCTACTGAGGGAAGGCTTGCCTGAAGAGAAAGGTCTTTGCCTGCTTGCGGAAGGATAGCAAAAATGGGGCCAGCCTGGTCTGAAAAGGTCCCGGTGGAGGGAGTTGCTTGTATATGTATGTATTAAGAGTTTTTTTATTTGTTAGTTTTGTATTTCTTGTGTATCTTAGAATAATTTTTTTTTTCAAAAAGAACAAAGGTAGTGCTACACACTCAACAGATCTTCTTAAGGTTTTCCCTTGTTATCATCCCAAACAAGCCACAGAGGGATGGTGAGCTACTAGGGTTTACTAGTCGAAAGCTAGCCTTCCTGGAAGTCCAGTCTTGGCACAGGATAACTGGAAACATATACACTGTATGCCAAGGAAAAAATGTAGGACAAGACATGTAGATGGAAGCATGCATGGTTCTCTGATGGATTGAAGGGTTTGATCCCATACGCTGGGCAGGATCCTTTCCCCAAATGATACAAAAATAAAACAAATAAAAATGGAGGAATAGTATGTTAATAAACTTCAGATTTGAGTGGTGTCCCCACCCCCTCATTCGGGTTAATTTCCACAAATCTTTCCTTTTCTACCACAGATTCAGTTCCCGTTGCACCTGCCCATGTATTGTGGATGACAACCTAATAAAATGAGGTCCCTTTAATAAACACTGTATCAGAATATCCCATCTTTTTTATGTGGCAGTGTAAATTTCCACTCCTGAAAGAAACATTTAACATTCCCGCTATTTTAATACTTTTAATAAATATTTGCTATTCCTGTGATAAGGCAGCAAATGCATCGCCTCCAAAATTTATGTGGCTGCTGGCAGGTGGTCATTTTCCAATTTTCTGTCTCACTAATACACATTTATTATGTATTTCCAAATGCCCCCGTTCGCTATTTTGCTCGTCATTAAAATGCCATTTCCTTTGCAAGAGACAAAAGAGGAGAAAGCCACACAAAGAAATCTTGCTTGGGCCCCCAACAGAAACGGGGCAGACTTGAAAGACAGCGAACAGAACTTGTCGGATCAGTCCCTTTGATTACCAAAAAAAAGAGGTAACACATTAAGACCATAGATTCCCTGACCACATTCATAACATGGAACTCTGCTGATTCTTAGCATTGTTCCCTTACCTCTAGAGTATCCATATTGGCTTGATATATACCTCATGTGGTAAGATATACATTCTTGATGGGCAAGAATGCTTGGCATAACCTGGTAAGAGAATATATCTGTGAAGATTCTCAGTAATCCAGGTGAGGTTATCTGGAAATTGAGTCATGGTAACTGGACTTCTTTCTTGTTAGGTTGAAACATTTCTCTACTTATCCAAGTAGCTTCTTCAGTCTGAGGAGAGCTGGTAGGAGACCCCTGATACATCCTCCACATTGGTTTCACTTCCCTCTGGTCTGAATAGGGTCGTTAGTTGGACAATAGACAGGGTGTGAGGGATAATCCCACCTCTGCTGTCCTTCTCCATCCATTGTCATGGGTCATTAACAGTCATTAACAGTGGTCTTTCTGGCAGGTGTGGTCCTGATCTTTCTGTTGGTAAGGGAACAGACAGTTGATGGGTGCAGCTCTAAATTTCAGGATGAAACAGACCCACAAGTCACTTAATGTATGTGGCATGTTAATATTAGGCCCTGAATTTATTATATGAACTAACATATGGATGTACGTATTGTGTGCCCTCAAGTCAATTCTGACTCATGACAACCCTTTTCAAGGTTCTCCAGGTAGAGAACACACAGAAGTGGTTTACCCTTCCCTTCTTCTGGAGGTATCCCGGGACTGTGTAGGTTGCCCATGAAAACACAGGCTGGCTTGTATTGCAGGAGGCACAGTGGGGCATCGAACTCCCAAATTCTGATTCCACAGACAGATACCTAAAACAGTGAACTATCCATCCACCTTATAATAATCATGTGTCATTAAGTCAATTCTGACTTATGGTGACTCTTTTTAGGGTTTTTCAGGTAGAGAATACTCAGAAGTGATTTACTCAAGGAGGCTCATGGAGCAATGGTTAAACTGCAGTACTGCAGCCAAAACTCTGCTCATGACCACGGTTGAATCCCAAGTAGCTGGCTTGAGGTTGACTCAGACTTCTATCCTTTCATGGTGGGTTGCCGTATTGCTACTCCTGCTCCTCTGTTATTGGCCACCTGAGATGGCTGCTTCATTGTGCCTCAAATTAGAGCCAGCTCTGCTTTCAATTTTCATCCCACTATCAGGCTTGCTGGGTGAATGTGGGATAGTCTCTATAGCCCCCTTTATAAATTCCCATCCAGATGTTGTGACTATAAAGATGGGGGTGACCTTCCTCCTTTTTCTCCCCAATGCCACCATCTTCATTGAGTCCACTCCTCCCTTTGATCTCTACACATTCAGGAGAAGGTCTGAAAGGCAAGCTGGCCCACTTTAGTTGGGTATGCTAGCCTTCTTCAAGCATTTGATAGGAAAGTTAATTTTGACCTGTGAACTGAGGAAGCAGAACAGCCCGCCCACCTCCTCTCTCTTACACGTAGAGAGCTAAATCTGAACAGGAGGACAATTTCTGCATGTGGAGGTTCTCCAGATGACCAGAACACTTAACAAACCAGCATTTGTGATCACACAGAGATGCTCTATACGCAAAGGAGCTTCTCTGTCCTTCGGATTTAGCTCTACATGTGTGACAGCTAGGCTAGTGGAGGTTGGTCTCATTATGAACTTGTCTGGATTTGAAGATATTCATCCTCTCTTGAGAATGCCAGCACCAGTGGAAACCTGTTCAGTGAGCAGGTGTCATGCAGAGGGCTATCTCTAGTATTGCTGCCGGACTGGGGAATTACTCAGCTCATTGTAGTGATCAGTCTTTCTGCATGTACATACAAATGGCCTGAAGGCACCTCTTTTTAAACTGGCTTATGATATTGTTTCATGTATTGCAATGATTTTGGCCCCTTGTATGTTTAACTCATTATTATGATTTTTATGCTCAAGCTTGGTTTTACTTGGTTTTGATGATTTTGTGATTGCCTTTCTTTTTAACTTTTGGTTTTAGAGAGACATAGGAGTAAGGAGGTGTATTACGGCTGTAGCCTTACTAGAGATTTAAGTGTCATTGAACTTAGCTGGGCTTTCTTCCTGAGCATACTGGCAGGCAGCATCATTTGCAGACACAGTATCCAGATCTATTCTAATGAATGCCTTGAGAAATTACACAAGAAGGGATCCTGTAGACCACCTTGACTTCTGACACCAATGTCTAGCTTCTGTTACCCGATGTCTGGGATCGTTTTACCTGCTAGCAAGATGAGCACGATATTGCAAGACCATGATGCACCATTTCCTAGTGCTTGGAACTGTGGATGGGGGAGCAATCTCCCACATTCACAAACAGGAGTTATTTTAAGTCTGACTAATAATATTCTATAACTAGAGATGGGGGTATTTGTATTCGTATACAAATACAAATACCTCCATCTCTATCTATAACCGTAAGATGCCTTGAGGATTAATTAGTAATGGGAAGGTGGAGTCGAAATGTAGCAACAAGAAGAAGGAGAAACGCACAAGAATTGGTGTGTGTCAGAAGTGGGAACAGAAGTTCCAAAGGCATCTGAGCTGCATGCTAGAAGTGCACAAGGAAGAAGAAACACCATCAATGAATGCAGTGCCAAGCAAGGCTGGTCACAGAAGGGCCATCCGACAAGCATTATTTCCATCCTTTCTGATAGGCTGATGCGCAGGAACACAGTCATTACTTGCCCATAATTCCACCGAGAGGTTCTGATAAACATAACAAATGATGAGAGTGACGCTGGAGCCATTTATTTGTGTTATCAGCTCCTTGGGCTCTCGCCCACCTGGCTGAATTATGCTCTCCGTAATGGCCGGTGGCCCACGAACTTTTATTTATGGTGTCAGCTTCACTAATAAATAAAGCCATGAACAGACCACAGTGCAGCACAAAAGGTGACCTATGGATCTTGTTTCCTGAGATGATGGACAGGGAGTGTGTCTGTGCCTATCTGTGTGTTTGTGTGTGTGTCCCTTCTCAAGAGTTCGGAAAGACTCCTACACTCTTGTGCGGAAAAACAAGAACAGAAAGAACCCTCTTTTTTTCCCTGTAAGTCTGTGTCACTGGAACACAAACCCACACACGAACACAACCCAAGTTTGGGAACAATCCATGAGCTGGCCTGGACAGTTGGGTTTAATGCTCTCTGTGTTAGCCTTGCAGAATGAGTAGACAGGGAAGGTCAAAGGTAACAGCAAAAGGCAATGAAGGTGTCAGGATTATGCCAGGTCACAGAAGCCCACAAGAACCATTCAGTAACACTGCCCAGACTTTCCTGGTGTGGCCAAATGTGCTGGTGGCTGGGAGAAGTCCTTCTGCCCAGTACTCTCTTAACACCTTTGTTCACTTTGATTAAGCAGTGCTCCAGGGAGTGATCAAAAATCCACAAGATTAAGTGCTTTGACTCTCACAGCAACCCTGTAAGGAAGGAATACCAAAAATACCCACAAAGCATAAAGGCTCCCAGTAGATGACTGAGACAAGACCTCAAGCTTTGAGTACCGACAAGCCATCTTACTCCAAAAGAACTAAACAGTTGTGAAATATTGTATTTTATTAAAAGTGGGGGAAAACGTCAAAAAGAACAAAGTTTCCAAACAGTTTCAAAAGTTATAGAAAAAGTCAAAAAGTTATGAAGCAGATAAGCATTGAAAAAGTTTTTTGAGGCATGAACCATTCCAGAATAATCCCACAAGAAAACAAGAAAGCTAGTTATCCTAAGCTAATACATTCTGACAGAACTTCAACATAGTTCCAGAGCATATGCAGAGTACCTGTTCGGCAGCAGATGAGCATAGGTCCTAAGAGATCATTCCTAAGAGATAACTAGGCTAAACTAAGTAACATCTCTCCTTTATACCTACCATTCCTGTTTCTACACCCTTCGAGAATATCAGTCAATCGTGCTTCAAATTGCCTTGAACCTTCTCAAAGGGAGAGTAACATCTCTATCGCTCCCTGCACTTCAGCTGAAACTATTATTGCTAATGGTCTGACTTGACAGCACATTTTTTGATAGGGAGAAAGGTGGCATATAAGTAATGTAAAGTAAATAAATAATAAGCTCTGTATCAAGAAGTGAGCTCTGGCCTTGGAGCTTTCATTCTCTCAGTTATAAAGCATGGGTGTTATGGTCTTCCAAATAACAGTGGGCACTTCTTCTACCTTTTTTTGATCAGCTTGTCATAGGCAGAAACTGTAAAGCCTGTGTTTCAAAATGGCAAGTGAAAGCATGATCCTCTATTTTCGAGTTACTTGACACAATGAGGTACTTCAGAAGCAGCAATGTTTTGAGAAGTACCAAAGAATCAGACCTGAGACGTACATGTCAGATTTGGGGTGATCAGACAGTGCATTTTTACTCTGTCAGAATGCAACTAGATGGCCAAATTATCTGAGCCTGGATTGATCTAGATCAGTGGTTCCCGACCTCGGACCGCAACTCCAAGAAACCCCGGGCAGTGCAGCTGGTGGTGAAGGCTTCTGAGAATTGCGATCCAAGAACAACTGGGTTACCCAAAGTTGGGAAACACTGATCTAGATCATAATAAAGAGGGTTGCTTTGAGGTGCGGTATGTCAGTTGGGGCAATATTTGCATCCACATGCAAGGATCAAGCACAGTGTGCCTCAAGTGACCCTGTTCAGCACAAGCAAGACTTCTTTCCAGAGCACAGAGTTCTGACTCCTGTCCTCTGAAGATGCCGGCCACAGAGACTGGCGAAACGTGAGGAAGAACAACCTTCCGAACACAGCCAAAGAGCCCGAAAAACCCACAACAACCATAAGACTTATTTCCCTTTAAAGCAGGGGTCTCAAACTCAATTTACCTGGGGGCCACTGGAGGCAGAGTCTGGGTGAGGCTGGGCCACATCAGATTTTCTGCCAAGCGGAGCAAGAGCCCGAGGAAGCTGCCCAGGAGTTTCCTTAGCCCGGCTGGGGCTCTGAGGAGGAGGAGGAGGAGGAGGGGCACGCGAGCCCTCGTCGCCGGCCACGACCCCCTCCGGCTCCTTCTTCACTACCACCACCACCAGCAGCAGCAAGACGAAGAAGCGGAGAAGGGAGGGAGCGCCGGCGACCGCCTAGCCGGGGGGAGGAGAGCACGACATAAAATAAAAAACCCTCACAGAATTCGCCTTGCCAAAGGAGAAAAGCCCCCACCAGTACCTGCAAAATTAAACAGAACGGGGTGGGCCCCCCACAGGTGCGCACACGCACGCACACAAACACACACACACACACACACACAGAGGTCCGGCAACCTTCCTCTGAGGGCCCCCCTCAAAAAAAGGTGCACTCAGCAGCAGCAGCTACCCCCACCACGACAGAGGAGCAAACTTTGCGAGGCGAGCCCAGGCAGCCTCCAGAGCCGAGGCGGCTGAAGCAGGATGAAGAGGAGGAGGAGGAAGCACCGCCGGGCGCTGAGGCAGCTGCTGGCCGGGCTGGTGCTGGGGGTGCTGAGAGAGAAAGAGAGCCAGAGAGCCGCTTCCCTGGAAGAGGCGGCAGCGGCGGCAGCTGCTGTTGGCAGCTTGGAGGCGCTCTTCGAGGATGGGCTGGGAGCGAGCTCCGCTCTCAGGCATCGCTCGGCAGCGGCTCGGGCGCTCGGGGAAAAGGGCCGGTGGCGTGCCTCGCTCGCCGGCTCTCCCTCAAGATAGCGCCTCTTGCACCCTCCATCCGGAACTGCAGCCTGCCAGCTGGCAGACAGGCGAGCTGGCTGGCAGGCTGCAGTTCCGGATGGAGGGTGCAAGAGGCGCTGTCTTGGGAGAGAGCCGGCGAGCGAGGCGAGGCTTTTTTTGACTCTTGACAGCAGAGGACGCGTGGGCGCTTCGGGGGGGCAGGCAAGGCGGGGGCCACAAACTATCATCCGGCGGGCCGCAAATGGCCCGTGGGCCGCGTGTTTGAGACCCCTGCTTTAAAGAGAAAGCTTACAGCTTCTCAAGGTCATTCAGCAGCTTAGGCAAAGCATGGGAGAGGAAGCTGCTGAAGGATCTTAAGAAATGGCAATCTTTGCTGCTCACCTATGGAGGAGAAGGAAGGGGAATGGAGAAACTTCCTCTTCTTTTTAATAATTGCAAACTGACACAGCGCATCAGCGATACTTGGAGAGGGCTTTAGAAATAAAAGGCCTTTCAAAACATTGCTGATGTGTTGGCAACAAGTAAAGAGAAATGCAAAACCTTCTCTCCCTTGCTGTCGAAAAGCAAGTGACAAAGAAGCTTCCCAATTAAAAGATTCTTAAGTGGCTTCAGCAAAGGGAGAGCCATTCATCCACTTGGGTTCGAACCTGGTGATCACACATACTGGAAACAAAACAAAACAAAGTGATCCTACCTACCCTTAAAAAAGAGTGATCCCTGAAAGAGAGCCAAAAAGGTGTGGGTAGGAAAGCTCTGGGGATGGGCTGGTTTGTACTAGGAAGGGTGGATCTACTATGAAATGAATGAAGCTTAAATTTCAGGGTCGCTAATCCCAGAGGGGCCCCAGAAGTGACTTCACTCCACATTTTAAAAAAACAATGGGGACAATCCCATTGAAGAAGATAGCAGTGGTTACCCAGACCTCATTGTTGGTTGTGAAGGCCCCCCCCCCATAACAGTTCAAACTTCAGAGCCCCCCAAAGATAGGTCTGCCACTGTGTGCTAGCACTTACATTGTGTGGTCACCGGGAAAAGGAACAAACCAACCTGTCCCCAGAACAAACCAAACTGTGAATCAGGTTCCCATGTAGTCACACTCATTGTCACACAATATGCAGTGGTGTAATGGGAGTAGTCAGCACCAGGGCAAGGAAAGTATTGCTGGGCATGGGTCACATCCTGGCTTTGGGCAGGGCAGGGGGGCAGATGGGCAAGGGCAGGAGAAGCCCCTGGGGTGGTATCATGCAGCGGTTATGGAGTGAAGACAATGGGTCGCTGGCAGGGCTTGGGAATAGCATGTAGAGGCAGGCAGAGGGAGAGGGGGCTAGTGGATTCTGGGCAATGTAGTTCCCGAAGGGAACGTCTCCAAGTTGGGTTACCTTCTCCATGTGTAAAGGGAGAGGGAGGCATTTTCCCCAACTCTGCACTTCCAGCTCTGGGGACCAAGAAGACCTGCCTGTGGTCTTTTTTAGGGGTGTTTGTTTATGTTGGGGGAGGGAAAATGTGCACCCCCTAAAATTTTTGCATCCAGAGCGACTGCCCTGTGCCCCCCCCCACACTACGGCACTGACAATAAGGCACACAACATATCATGTCTACAGAGATTTCTTAACTTGTGTCAATTTGCCTTAAAAGTTACACCTTTTTTTGCAGAATTGCCCAATAGGATTTCAGCCAATGCCTCTCACCTGAGTGAGGAAGACGGGATCCAGGAGATCACCATCCGAAGAGCTTTTGGGTCAGCAGTCCAGGGGCTGCTTCCTGGGATGGACAACTTCAAGATCCTTGATCTCGTTCCTTCAGGTTCCTTTTGCTTTAAATCGGAGTTGAATGCAAAGGCTCTTCAATTGGAAGACACCTTTGAAAGGAGGATTGTCTTCAAATTAAAGCCTGTCCTCTCTAAAGAGGATACGTGGCCGCTATCATTCTCGAACTGCTGTAAAATGTGTTTAAAAGTCAAAATGAGAATCCACTCCCTCAGCTGCCTTCTGGTATGTGGCCGCCATCCTTTCTAGTCAGCAAAACATGTCATGAGAAAATGCAAGGAACAATCTTCTCCCCACCCCTTAAAATGGTACAGTGGTGCCTTGACTTATGACCATAATCCATTCCAGAAGATGGACGTAACTCAAAATGGTCATAAGTCGAAGCACCATTTCCCATAGGGATACATTGAAATGCAATTAATCCGTTTGGGCCGAAGAAAAAAAAATCACCAAAAAAAAATCACTGCAAGACTAATTGGAAACGCGATTAATCCCTTCCAGCCAAAGGGGGGGGGGAAGCAATCAAGCATGCAAGACCCATTGAAAATGCACAGAAAACAAACGGAGCAGATCGGAAATGCACAGAGAACAAAGGGGGCAGGTCGGAAATGCAAAGAAAACAAATGAAAAAGCAAGGGAAGCATGCAGGACCCATCGGAAATGGGGGGAAAAAACCCCAAAAGCAACCAAACCCCCCAAGACCCATCGGAAATGGGGGTAAAAAAGCCAAAAAAACAAACAACCCCCCAAGACCCATCGGAAATGGGAAAAACACTCCAAAAAGCAACAAAAAACCCCCAAGACCCATCGGAAATTGGAAAAAAAAAACCTCAGACAAACAAACAAACCCCCCAAGACCCATCACAGCACAGAAACATAACCCCCCAGCTCAAAACCACGCTGCAAAAACACCCAGAACAGTTTTTAAAAAGCAGAAAACAGCACCTTACCTTACCATGAAGCCCGAAGCCTCCCTGCAAACACACTCACACGCTCACTCAGAAGCAGAAGGAGGCAGTCCCAAGCCTCCGACAACGACGCACACTCTCTAACTGCTGG
This sequence comes from Intellagama lesueurii, assembly GCA_037013535.1. Classification (NCBI taxonomy): domain Eukaryota; kingdom Metazoa; phylum Chordata; class Lepidosauria; order Squamata; family Agamidae; genus Intellagama; species Intellagama lesueurii. The sequence goes on along the minus strand of JBAJHW010000001.1, from coordinate 343,924,411 downwards.
GGCGAAAGAGCTACAAAGAAGCAGCCTCGTCGCCACCTACAGTTAGAAATTTGAATTCCCTACCTTTTTTTGTTTGTAAGTGGAAGCTCCGGTCGCAAGTAGAAGCAACATTTTGCGGCCGGAGCTGGTCGTAACTCGAAATGGTCGTAAGTAGGGACGTTCATAAGTCGAGGCACCACTGTAATGAGATTGGCTGAAATCCTGTTGCTTAGTGTAGTAAGTCACACTAGAGTAGGCCCACTGAGACAATGGGGATTTGGTGAGTCAACTGCTCTCTACGGTCCATTGATTCAAATATGCCTGCTCTACTTGCAATTCTATGCTAAGCAACAGGATTCTAGCCAGTGTGTTTTACTGGCGTTTTACTGCACATCAAATTGCAGCCTAAGACGTTCTATACACTTATATCCAAGTTTAGTCTTAACTACGATAGACCCACTGAAATCCAAGCAATGTCCATTACATTTGTTGGCTAACAAGTCCTTTTAAATTGATCTACTTTCTTTGTTGTCATGTGCTGTCAAGTTGCCCTTGACTTAGGGTGACCCCATGAATGAATGGTCTACAAAATGTCCTGTTTTCAACAAACCCTGTTTAGCTCTTGCAAACTCAACTCTATAGCTTCCTTTAGGGAGTCAATTCATCTCATATCTGATCTTCTTCTTTTCCTGCTGCCTTCCACCTTTCTCAGCATTTTTGTCTTTTCCAATGAATCCTGTCTTCTCATGATGTGCCAAAGTAGGACAGCCTTAGTTCCAAGATGTTTGCCTCCAGAGATAGTTCAGGCTTGATTTGATCTAGGACCCACTTATTAGTCTTTCTGGTAGTCCAGGGTATCCACAAAGCTCTCTTCCAGCAACATATTTCAAATGAATCATTTTTGTTGTTGTTTAGTCGTTAAGTCGTGTCCGACTCTTCGTGACCCCATGGACCAGAGCACGCCAGGCCCTCCTGTCTTCTGCTGCCTCCTGGAGTTGGGTCAAATTCATGTTGGTCGCTTCGGTGACACTGTCCAACCATCTCGTCCTCTGTCGTCCCCTTCTCCTCTTGCCTTCACACTTTCCCAACATCAGGGTCTTTTCCAGGGAGTCTTCTCTTCTCATGAGATGGCCAGAGTATTGGAGCCTCAGCTTCAGGATCTGTCCTTCCAGTGAGCACTCAGGGTTGATTTCCTTCAAAATGGATAGGTTTGTTCTCTTTGCAGTCCAGGGGACTCTCAAGAGTCTCCTCCAGCACCACAATTCAAAAGCATCAATTCTTCAGCGGTCAGCCTTCTTTATGGTCCAGCTCTCACTTCCATACATCGCTATTTAGCCTTTTGTTTCTGTTCATGGGGTTTTCCTGGCAAAGATACTGGAGTGGCTTGCCAGTTCCTGCTCCAGGTGGATCGCGTTTAGTCAGAACTCTCCACTATGACCTGTCCATCTTGGGTGTCCCTGCATGGCATAGCCCATAGCTTCTCTGAATTACTCAAGCCCCTTCGCCACGACAAGGCAGCAATCCGTGAAGGGGCAAATGAATCATAGTTGGGACTAAAATGGGATTTAGCATCGGGAGGCTGAAAGTCTGCTGCTGATCATAGTAAGTTGCACTAGAGTAGGCCCATAGAATCAGTGAGGATATGGTGAGTCAACTCTTCTGTACGTTCCCTTGATTCAAATGGGCATCCTCTAATGTGACTTACTACACTAAGCACCAGGATTTCAGCCAATGTGTTACTTGTTCCAGCCTCCCTAAGTGAGTAAGATAAGGAATCACCTTTTCAAGAATTAGGCAAAATTCGCCTCTGAATTAGGGGAAATTCTGAGGAAGGAAGGAAGGAAGGAAGGAAGGAAGGAAGGAAGGAAGGAAGGAAGGAAGGAAGGAAGGAAGGAAGGAAGGAAGGAAGTTTTGATAAGAGTACTGACATTTTCCAGCGACCGTTCTGCATACTCATACAACCTGTTTAGACCATCTGAAACCACTCGAAGTTTGAAAGACACATGGTGTGAAGAACAGAGAAGTACATAAGAATGCTAAAGTTTATCACAATCCTAACTACCCAGGTGGCAGTACATAAGCTTTTGTTCCCTTTATTTTTAACACTCCAGATATGTAATTTAATGTAGGCCTAATGACAGACTCAAACATCCTGCTTTAATCGAAATTTTTCAAACTCTGCCCTCCAAAGGGAAGCTCATAGGCCACCACTGGGGCTGCCCATTTCCTGAGCATTGATAAGCGAAAAAGGAAATGAGAGAGAAAGAGAGAGAGAAATTCTCTTGAACTTACATTGCTATTGATGTGTAATATACAATAAAAACAGTTAAATTTCAATTACCGACAGGTAATTATAATTTTATTGTTTGACAGGGCTGTGGGGATTTTTATAATTCCCAAGACTAATAATTTTCTATAATTTTACAGGTTGTCAAATAAACTATTAGAGATTATCTTTGAAAAGGGTTCTGAAATTGTAAGGACGTATCACACTGTTCATGTACATTATTAGTAATTAGAGATCTCTGGATAGTGAAATATCCACTGGTGCTCTGCCAGCTGGATACCATATTTTCTTGCAGGCTCCTCTAATCTCAAACCAACGCATTGAAACTTCTCCAGTACAGCCAAAATCATGCCTGAACTTTTATTAGTCTTCCTCGAGTCCTCATAAAGACACTGTGAAATGTTTGATAAGTGGAATCTGGACATTCTGATGGGCTAAAATCCCACATTCCTCTCTCCAGCAAGTGAGGAAGATGTTTGTATATACGGACAACACAACATCTGATATGCAGATTTGCACTAGAATTGGGTAGACCTTCTACCTCTGAGGCGGATGATGCTCTTTAATATCAAAGTTGATTTCAACTTAGGTCAGGAGCAGATGGTAGATATTCCTATGAGCATTTTTCAGAATGGACAATTTCGGTACACCTTCTTCCATTGTCTAGCAGCTGTTCATGGTTAGGGATCATCCAGCCGTTTGGGCATTCCAAGAATTGACGCCGTGTGTATGCAGTTTCCAAGGGTACAACTCTTGGTATTTATTAGGGATGTATACTAACTTTGCAGAAATGTATAAAAATGGACTAAATGAGGGTTATTTGTGCATTTTTAGGGCAACTACGGGGGGAAAGAGTAGCTCCCGTCTGCGACTTACTCCTTCTGTTACAATGAGATACTCAGATGAGGGCTAAGCTACATATCACATTCAAGATGTGATTTGATGCTGCATGGTTTTTACGCCAACTTTTGAAATAGCAATTTTCATTGGGTCTGTGGCATAGGAAGAGGTGCCTCCACCACTGGAATGATCTCAATTCTGAATACACCTGGCACTCATTGTCGTCCTTCTTGGAATTCCAAAAATGTACAACACAGTCATTTTTAATGTACAGCTTGAAATCTATCTATCTATCTATCTATCTATCTATCTATCTATCTATCTATCTATCTATCTATCTATCTATCTATCTATCTATCTATCTATCTATCTATCTATCTATCTATCTATCTATCTGTCTGTCTGTCTGTCTGTCTGTCTGTCTGTCTGTCTGTCTGTCTGTCTAATCTAGACAGATCCCACCTAGATCTACCCGAACCACTCATTCTAGCCAGGAAAGAACAAGAAACCGGGCCTTCTCGGCAGTGGCCCCTCGCCTTTGGAACAGTCTGCTCGCTGAGATCTGTCTGGCTCCCTCGCTGGGTGTTTTTAAGAGCAAACTTAAGACCTGGCTCTTTAGGCAGGCTTTCCCTCCTGTCATCACTTGAATTTTTTTTTCTTTTCCCCATCTTGTGCCACATTACTATTGTTGTTTTTTTACTTTATTATATTGTTTTTATTCCATTTTTTATTGTTAGCCGCCCAGAGTAGACTTCGGTCTAGATGGGCGGGGTATAAATCTAATAAATAAATAAATAAATAAAATAATCTGAATTTGAAGAAATTTTCTTGAGAAGTTAAAAGCTTGCCTTATTTGTATAATTTTGTTTCAAAAAGGGAAAAATGGAAAAAAAATCGGCTTGTAAGATGCAATGTTAAAATTGTGGAGAATCATAGAATAATGGAGTTGGAAGGGGCCTATAAGGCCATCAAATCCAACCCCCTGCTCAATGCAGGAATACAAATCAAAGGATATCTGACAGATGGTGGTCCAATTTTCTCTTGATTGCCTCAAATTTTCTCTCAAATGCCTCCTCTTGAATGTTGGAGTGCTCACCACCTCTTGGAGTAAGTGGTTCCATTGTTGTACTGCTCTAACAGTTAGGAAGTTTTTCCTGATATTGAAATGAAATCTGGATTCCTGTCACTTGAGCCCATTGCTGCGTGTTCTGCACTCTGGGATGACTGAGAACAGATCCTGCCCTTCCTCTGAAAATGTGTTTACTTATCTCATTCACATCCGATTCACAAGCCCCCAAAACAAATGTGGCACACACAGGTAAAACAGACAGGAAGAGAATAGGTGGTTAGGATGTGAAACATCCATCTTCCAGAGGAAATGGAATTGGGCTCGAGAAGAACTGAGGTTTCCATGGTGCCCACCAATGCCAATACTTAATATTGGTCTTGTCCATCTCCTTCTTAGCTGAATCACAAAGTTGGTTCTGACCATCTTGTCATTCCACACAGCGGTCTTAAGAGCTTTAAAAAATGTCTAATTATTCTGATCAGGAGGAAGAAAGACAATTTATTGGGGCTTTTGAAGAATAAGGCAAGAACGTGACCTTGACGATGCCCTTCTGCTCAGGGCACTTTCTCTGTTATCAGAGTGAGTTATCTTGAAGCGAACATGGAATCTTTCATTATTATCTTCTCCTTCTGAAAAAAAAGGAAACTGCCTCTTACAAGGACAAACAGGCCAAAAAAACAAAACAAAAACAAAACAAAACAAAAAAAAAACCTTTGTCCCCAATAGTTTTGTGAGTAAAAGGGCTGGAATCTTATTTTCATTCACACCTTGGCTCCCCATCTTGTCTCCTTGATGTAAAGATACATCCACCAATGATCTCATTAAGGGCTACCACTTCTGATTCTCCCAACACGTTCTGAACCCTAACGATGACATGAGGAGAAGCGAAATGAGCAGAGGATGCTGGTCTGTTTTCTGTATAGAAATCCCTGTGCTGAAGGAATTATTCTAGATGTTTCTAAAGGCAAAAGCCACCAGATAACTCAAGTGCACAAGATGAGCGACGGTTTGTTTAAGCTTTTGTCAATCCTCTCCTGCAAGTCCAAGGGTTCAAATATTCTGACGCTGCCATGTCATTCGAAGTTCAAATCTTGGCAGGTTTAAGGGGATCAAGCCTAGTGAAAAATGTTTCTCCCCTGGATTCTCTGCCTAGTGTGTCTCCAGGTATTCCTTCCTATCTTTTAGAACTGGTTCGTTAGAGTAATGAAGGGTTCATATGTGTGGTTGTTGATAAATTCTTCATCCTTTCATTCTGAACTATTTTGGGCACATCTGTAGCATGCAAATAATGGTGATGAAGATGGTGGTGCTGGTGGTGATGATGATGGTGGTGGAGGAGATTGGATCGAAACTGAAAATTTGTTATGGAGTGCTTCTACTAGAAGAGGGGGATTCTGGATTTCCCACCCCCCAGGTCCTCCTTCTCTTTCAGCTTGCTCTAAAATCAAGGTTGCCTGCTCTTCGTATGCATTAAAGGTCTTCTTCAGAGGCCTTCTTCCAGCCTGCCCTCCACTACCTGAAATAAAGCAAGTGGCATATGGCTTTATCAGGGCCTTCTGAGCTGTGGCACCCCATTTGTTTAACTTACCTTCCAGGGAGGTCATGTGTATTCTTGCCCAATCAACCCCACCCAATGGGGAAAACTCAAGGAAAATGGCCCTGAAAGAGGCATTCTTCTTCATGGCAGACTAAAGGAATGGGGCACAGAAGACCCCAAAACAGAAGAGGTGCCCCCTGCATGAACCAACCAAAAAAAAACCCCAGAGGTTTCTGCCACACACAACCCTATTAGCCGTCCAATCTCTGTTTACGAACCTCCAAGAAAGACGAGTCTCCCACCCACCGAGACAGTCCATTTCGTAGTCAAAAAGTTCTTTCCATCAAGATATTGTTCCTAATGTTCAGGTGACATCTCCTTTCTTGAAACCTGAATGCATGATTTCAGGTTCCACCCTCTGGACCTATACCAGTGCTTCCCAACCTTGAGTCCATAGTCATTCTTGGACTAAAACTCCCAGGAGCCTTCACCAGTAGCTGTGCTGGCAAGGGCTTCTGGGAGTTGCAGTCCAAGAACATCTGAGAGGTTGGGAACCACTGATCTATAGGAAGCATGCCATACTTCCATGTGGCAGCCTTTCAAATAATGGAAGATGGCTACCCTACCTCCTCCCAGTCTTCTTCAGGCTGAAAATACCCAGCTTTCTCACAGGGCTTGGTTTCCAGACCTTTTATCATATTGATTGCCTTCCTCCAGAGATGCTCCAGATTGTTGATACTCTTCTTTAACTGGAGTGCCCAGAACTAGAAACAGACGTATTTCAGCTGAGGTCTGGCCAAAGCAGAACAAAGTGGTTATATTACTGGCAATACAGGATACTTTTAAGTACATGATTTAAAGAACATGGTTAATGTTCCATATAGCTGGATTCTCACCACATGCGTGGAGGCAATGCAAGCATTTATGACGGCAATATTATGGGTGCTCTGACGAGGCGAGGCATTTCCGAGAGATGGACCTCAAGAGCTAGTGTTGCCTAGAAGGCCGTGAGCACCAGGTGATAATTGGGCACAGTGTTCAGTTCCAAGGTGGTGCTCCAGCACCGTCTACAGCATTTACATGGATTAATTCCCCTCAGATGGCAGAGCATATTGTGATGACAGTGATCACAAACCCTTGCACTGGGTTTGGAACCATTTTACAAAGCCCTTTGATGGCAAAGTTCTCTAGAAGACATTGAATGATGACCGGGTCACAATGACATCCAAAGAGTAAAAGGGTCTTATTGACCTCGTCAATGCAGGGCCTCCTAACATTACATAGAGTCAACAGTTTTACTTTGATTGTATCTTTTTTTAGTTAACCACGAAAAAAGGGCAAGCCGGCTACAGTGCAAAACTGGAAGAGTGGTTTTACTTTACTGCTCTCATCGGCAATAAATCTGCTGTACCGCAAGAGCCTCGGTTTCCAGCATGGGGCCTCTGTTGCTTGGTGCATTTGTCTTACTTGGCTACAGAGTTTCAGAGGAGTAGCATTAAGCAGCAATGAAAAAAAAAGGCATATGACAAGCACTTTAAAACTCAGGAGAAAGTTCTCTTTAAGCTCATTCCTCTTGAACAAAAGCATTGGCTTTTCATTTCTCTCTAAAGTCAGAATGGGTGGGTTGCTTTCATGCCTTGCTGATCATTTGTTCTCAAAAGATTTTTGCATGTGCAAAATGGGAAAAGAGTGCACCAGGCGGATCTTTTCACACACGGCAGTGGATCCATCTCATATAAACAGTAGAGTGGGACTGGGCTACTCTCCCATCTTCCGAGCATTCTGGTCATGATGGCAGGAATGTGAAGAAATCGAGCAAAACTATTTGCTTTTGGAGACACATGATGTCTTACACACCAAGATATTTCAAGAGATGTCTCGTTCCCAATGTGAACGTGAGACAAGAAGAACTACTTTCCTTGAGGATCTCCTAGAATGCATAAAATATCTATGGACAAATATATTTTCCTTTTGTGAAGCTAAGTTCTGCATCTGGAACAAGCTCAGAGGAGGGCAACAAGGATGATCAGGGGGCTGGAAACCAAGCCCTATGAGGAAAGACGGAAAGAATTGATCATGTTTAGCCTTGAGAAAAGAAGACAAAGTGGTGATATGATAACACCTTTCAAATACTTTAAAGGCTATCATACAGAGGAGGGGAAGGACCTGTTCTCGATCATCCCAGAGTGCAGGACACGTAATAATGGGCTCAAGCTACAAAAAGCCAGATTTCAGTTGAATATCAGGAAAAAACTTCCTAACTGTTAGAGTAGTACGATAATGGAACCAATTACCTCGAGAGGTCGTGAGTGCTCCAATGCTGGAGGCATTCATGAGAAACTTAGACAACCACCTGGCAGATACCCTTTGATTTGTCTTCCTGTATCAAGCAGGGGGTTGGATGTGATGGCCTCATAGGCCCCTTCCAACTTCACTATTCTATGACCATGCCCCTCCCAAACGCTAAGTGTGTACAGAGGTACTGGCTGATAGATCAAAAAGACACAAACAGCCTATTCATTGCTTCTAATTTTGTTTGAGCACCAAGGCAGGTAGCTTTTGGAGTTTAGCTACAAAGTTTACAAAATTTGTGGAGCTTATCCATTTGTGCAGTTTAAAATGTTTTGGCCCATATCCAGTTTACAAAAATGCACATAAATAGCTCTTGCAAATGGGAAAAATCTCACTGGGGCTATTTTAAAATATTCTCATAGCCAAGGAGAAAACATTTACAGTTTCTTGTTCTTGAGAATGAGACAAGCAAAGATTTACACCTGTAGGTCACACCCTATCAAAGTTCTTTCTTTCAGGATGGCAGCCAGACTAAGATCAGTTTCATAAGAATATCTGATAGCCTGAATTGATTTTAGGGAAAAGGTTAGGATCTCCTAAGTCCCTCCATCTCCCTACCTCTAAATACCCTGGAATTATTTCAGAATTGAGTGGTAGCATATTTGAGAAGGAGTCATTCTTTCCTAGGTATGGAAAATAAAAATTTTGGGTATAGATTCCTCACAAAAATAACCATTTCATACCTCTTAAAACTGTCAGTTTGCACCCCTCCCACCAAAAGCATGCAAAACTGTCTATTTGAAAAAAATATACATCGTTTAAACAGTATATATACAAAAAATGCAAGCAAACATATTGGCCACTATACTACTGAGCTTGAGCAGAAACCTCTGACAGTGTGATACTGTGGGCTTGCACTGATGGCATAAGGGCATAAGCACAAGCATCAATCTTCATGAAAACACACACACACACAACTAGTGCAGCACCAATACTTTTGCAAGTAGCATAACTTTGCATTACTAGGCTGATGAGACATTCTACTGGGGCCACTTTAATTAATGACGAAAATAGGCATGAAAAGCATGCACTAATAAAAACATGTACACCAACTTGTGCATTCCGACGAATGCACAAAAACACATCAAAATGTGTATGCAGGAAGGGGGAAAGTGTCACAACTGGAGTAATAGTAATCATGTGCTGTTCAAGTCAGTTCTGGCTGATGGTGACCCTTTTCAATGCTTTCTAGGAAGGGAATACTCAGAAATGGTATTCTTCTGGGGGTGCCCTGGGATTGTGCAGTCTGCCCAAGGGCACACAGGCTGGCTCTACTTGCAGGAAGCCCAGTGGGGGGAATCGAACTCCCAACCTCTGGCTCCGCAGCCAAGTACCTAACTCACTGAGCTATCTAGCCAGCTGGAATGCATTCTGAGAAATCCAGTGAAAATAAAACCAACAGGTGTTTTCCTTTCCTACTTTTTTTTGTAAAATTAGCCCTGACACCCAGAAATTAATCCTGTCATGACAAGACATGGAGAGGGCAGCTTACAGTTTACCGTGTGGACAGACAAGACTTGTTTTGGCTGTGTGGATCACATCAATTGGCCCCCAATGTTTTCTCCGAGATGTGGGATCCCAGACCCATGAAGGAAAACAGTAGACGTTGCTTAGGGCAGTCACGGTCCAATGTGGAGTGTCAGAAGACAAAACAAGCCATCAGAATCCTACAGAATGAAGGCATGGTTGAATGGAAGGTCAACTGCACCAGATTCTTTTCTACATGATGGCAGAGAGCTGTCATTCCAGCTGGATTACACAGTAGCTGCGTATTGAAAAAGCATGCTTTTTTTTTTTTTAAAAAAATGCACCTCACTTACCATTTTCCATTCTTTTCTTAAAGAAGCAAAAATATAAAATAAACTCTCACCTTAGGGAAAATGGTCACTCTCCCCCTCTGACTAGGTGAGTAAGTAGTACAGTTGTTTTTTTATTGTTGTAGCAGAGGGAAAAGGGGTGGAAATGTACTACTTTTTTTTTTTTGCTGAATTGGGCTCTGTCTCATTAATAGGAGACTGGTCTAATTTAGAAAGGAGTTTCCAAAATTATACGGAAACCTCAGGTTGTTAGACTCAGCCTGGAGAAAAGAGAGTATTCCAAAGCATTAAACTTACTTTATCAAGCATTACACCTGACAAGCTCTCATAAATTTTACATAGATTTTAACTTATTTTAATATTATGCAGGGCCCTGGTTTTAAAATATTCCCCATGAAATAACTAAAATGAAGCTGCTGAGCCATAAATTAGATCTATCATCGGGAGCACACAGTGGCGGGCTCTGAAACCAAATATATTCACACACAACTACATGTATGAATGCAGAAAGACAGATTGTTAGATAAGACATAGGAAAAGAAAGACAGAGATAAAGATTAGAATAGACAGGAATATCACCTGGTCCTAAGCAATGTCGTCTGCATTGCTCTGATGCTGCAGTGGAGCAGAGCTGGAAAAGATGATCATTGGGTTTGGTATTAGCAATTAAAATGGTCACGTTTATTATTTAATTCCTTTGTGTTATTTATAAGCCACCTTTTTCTCCATAAGGGACTCAAGGCAGCTGACAAACAGCATAACAATGACAGTTATACACTCTATAAGAAACTGTTTTTCAGTTTTTCTGGACCACACATATCATAATTGTCCATTCAGGGAGTTCTACCTACCGTGCATGCACCTGAGAAATACCTCAATGGGGCTCACCTGGAAGAAATGGCCTAAACTGGAAGGTTTTGAAGTTTAGCTAGGCCTGGTTCCTGGCCCAGTGCCAGCTGGGAGTTTTTTTTTCCTGAGCAAGACACTTTGGTGGAACTTGACCCAGCTAAGCCTCGAAGGTCTAACTTAGACCTTTCTCCCAGGTAGATCACATTGAGGTGTTTGGTGGGCCTCTCCAAGGTAGAGAAAACTCCCAGAATGACAACTTGTGGTATCTGTGGTCCAGAAAATCCAAAAATCCCATCCCTAGAAATCATGCTAGAAAAGAACAATTAAACATCTATCAGTATTAAAGCCACCATTAAAAACAATTTTAAAAACATCTAAAAAAATCATTTCAGGTTTTGTGCATCTCAAGACCGATTGTAGGACAAAGTACACCTTGCCTCAGAAATTCAAACACTTGCATAATTTGGAGAAACCAGCCATATGTGGTGAAACTATAGTAGGATCGCCTTATCCACAGGATAAGTATCCACTGATTCACTTATCCATGGTCTGAAAATATTAAAAATATTAAAAGAAAAAAGTCCAGAAAAAACTTATTTCACATGTATTACCAGAACCAGCCACTAGAGGGAGCCAGAGACCATGTTATGAATACTTGTTAGTGAAGAACACATAGCATGGTTTCTGGTGGCCTCTAGTGGTCAATTCTGGTAATCCATGTGAAAATATTTTTTTCTGTTTTTTTCCTTGTACCATGCTACATACAGAGAGTTTGCTCTTATCCTAGATTTTCTGTATCCGCAGGGGCTTGGAACCAATCCCCAGTGGATATGGAGGTCCTACTGTATGTGAGTGCTTTAAAGATACAGAGAGTTAAAAATTCACAGAATATGTACAAATGTATATACTTTCGCCCATGGGCCAAATGCATACAACAGTGAATTGTTGAATGCATATTGTTATGTTGGTGGTGCAGCGAAGGCATACACATTCTCCCGGAGAAGGAAAATCACAGGCTCACAAACTGGTGTGAGTGGAAGTGAGAACTGGAGAAATGAAATGAAACAGAGAGGACAGTTTTGCAAGACTACACAGTCCTATGGGTGGGGGAACACTACTTATTGCAGTATAGCTCCCAGAATGCTCCTCCCCAAATGACCAGTGGTCAGGCTAGCAGAGATACACTGGGAGTTAGTGCTGGAGTTTTATTTGCAACCTCACATGCTTTCTGTAGTTTGCCTGACTGGGGGGGACTTTATTGGGCTGGGGTGATTGTCTATCTAGCAGTAACCAACTGTTCCTTGAGAGCCCAGAACAAGACCAGGTATAGAAGCACAGGAAACGATGCACAGAGTGTTGAGTATCTCTCTCCAAGCTTCAGTGCATTTTCCTTCCTTCCTTCCTTCCTTCCTTCCTTCCTTCCTTCCTTCCTTCCTTCCTTCCTTCCTTCCTCTTTCTTTCTCCAAAGATGGGAAATGTTTGTTTATTCAGGACACAAGTCCCATAATTCCACACCCAAGATGGCTACCACACCTGTCCGCTGTGGTTTCTGGGTGTTGTAGTCCAGAGTAGTAACTTTTCCTAGCTATGGCCACTGCCAATAAGACATCTCAAAGTGTGAGCCCACTCGGCTTCCGTATCTCAAGAGGGTTTTTTCTGGTATACCCTGCGTGTGTACATTTAAACAACCTGCACACCTCCCACCTCCCCTTCAGCTTGTCACTAATGATCAGAGAAAGCCCAATGCTGTGTCATTATCTCCTTTTCTTTTATCTCACTACCCACAGACCTAAGATAATCAAACATTTTTGCCAGCATCCTTTAATTGCAGTCCTGTGGTTATTCCGCAGTTCAAAATATTGCAACCATCAGTGGCTCCAAGAGGAAGGTTGATGTGCAAAGTGTGTTTATGGACCCATATCAAGATGTCCTCTCACGACGTGATTGCAACACACATTAACATGCAAATCCTAACCAAAGGAAAGGGGAGGGGACCTTATTTTGAGGTACAATCCCTCAGTGGGCAGTAAATTACCCATAATATCTCCCACACTAGCAATTAGCCCTGTTTGCTGACTGCCTGAATTGTTTCACAGTACTTCGGCACAGTTACCCTCGTACTTAAATTAGCATAGTTTCCGCGAGCAAAGAGCCCTCCCGCCTCAGAGGCAAAGCACCACAAACTCTGGCTTCAACCTGCCTTCCTTCTCCTGCATCTTTACCGAAGGTTTCTTTATTACGACATGATCCAATGGAATTTGGTACTTTTCTAAGCTGAAGCCAAGGCAACAGGAGAGAAGTTAAACGTGTGCTTCCAATCCTAGCTCGGGAGTCAATTTTTTGCACAAGCACTTTCTGTACCTTCATGGCCATGTTGACTAAGAGAGTCTGAGGGTTCTTGCTTCCAAAGAGATATTTCCAGACTCCGGTTTATGTGGCATTGAATGGAAGTGAAACAGCTGTAGGCCTGGCTGGACCGTTGACCAATGCAGTGGTTCCCAGATGTTCTTGGACTACAACTCCGAGGAATCCTCCCCAGCACAGCTGGTGGTGAAGGCTTCTGGGGGTTTTAGTCCAAAAACACTTGGGGACCCAAGGTTGTGAACCACTGGCCCAACAGATTGGCGATAGTGATGAATGGAGACTGGGAAGATTCGGGTTCTAGTTCTAACCCGAGCAATGAAGCTTGCTTTCAGCTTGACCTACCTCACAGGGTGGCTGATGTTTTCAGATTAAAGTATGCAGCCAATACATAAGTAATATAATGCTATATATTTTCACTGAAGTTCATGAGGTGCTTCGCCAATGTCCTGATTTAATTACTTTTGCAATGTTCTGATTCATCTTGTTGCCACGTATCAGGCAGCAGGGCTTGGGATTTTATTTTAATTTTAAAAGGAACTCTTTACTTTTCTAGGTCTTGGCAGCCAGGTTGGTGACATCACTCTGATCATGCAAGTAAGTTGCTGGGTTGCCTGTTACTATCACAGAGCACTGTTGTGACCAGGAGGCCAGGAAAAATAATACCTTCTGGTTCCCTCTAGTGGTCAATTCTGATATGACACCTTGCAAATATAGAGAACAATACAAAAGTTGGAAGGAAAGAAAGCTTCCCTTGCCACTTGATAGAATAATGGAATAAAGTGCAAAAGAATTCTTGTCAAAATGCCTGAAAATGTCCTTAGCAGCGACTTTCGAAATTAAATAGAAAGTGTTATATATTACACTTAGAAATTAACTTTGCAACTGCTGGAAGTGACTGGGTGCACCTCAGCTCACATTATCATTGCAGGGGGAAGACTAGAGACAGGGGTTTTCCTAGACAGTCCTTTACCTGCTCAGACTTCTGATGACCTTCCTTTGACCTTAGATTACTATTCTTAGGGTTGCTGATGCCACTTCCTCCCTTCTCACATCTCTCTCTCCCTCCCCCCTCCCTCCCTCTCTCTCTCTCTCTCACACACACACACACCAGTGAGCTGGGTACTCATTTTACTCACCTCGGAAGGTGAGTCAACCACGAGCTGGCACCTGAACCCATCACAATTGAATTCAGGTCATGAGCAGAGTCTTGACTGCAGTACTGCAGTTTAACCACTGCACCATGGGGCTCTTCAACTCTTTGTAGCCCAAAAGAGTAACTTCACTAAACTTGATAGTTGTGGTTAAAAAAAAAAATGTTTTAAAATTCTGGCAGCGTCCCTCACTGTCCTAGACTTCCTCTTATGGAACAAACCAAGAGTGCAGCTTCCTTAAACAGACAGCAATGCACGGGATCAAGAAGCATGGGCAGAAAATGGAATGATTCCCTTCTCTCCTTTTGCATTACTTGAAAGCAGTGGTTCCCAAACTTTTTGGACTTGTGGTTCCCTTGATTTATTGGCCACTGGTTGTGGCTTCCTTTGCTTGGAGGGACCATCAGAGGTCCCTGCCACAAGGGGCAGGATCTTGACACACACACACCAGCCATCCCATCTCCTCCTCCCGGATATCCCTGAGGGCCCACCTCCTTCTGGGTCCTGATGTGGGAAACGTGAGACTACTTAGGCAAGTGTCTCCACCGGGGACCGTAGAGATGGAGGAAGGAGAGACAGGCATATGGCTTCCACTTCTGGTTCCTGTTTGACCTACAGCTATGCACAGCTCTTCTTTAGCCTTCATAGTCTATGGGTCCTCCCTTTTCCCAAAGCACCCCTGGCTGGGTTTGGTGGCCCACTACGGCACCGCGGCACCCAGTTTGGGAATGCCTGCTTGAAACCCTGTGCTGGTACTGTTGTTCTCACATTTATGTCCTGCTTTCCTTCTTTAATGGTCTGCTACTGCCTGCATTGCCACCCACCCACCCCATGGAAGGAAACGGGGCATTGTATTTATTCCATTATATAATCAGACATGACTTAATTAGAGAAGATGCGCTATTTATCCAGGAAATATGAATTTCCAAATACATTTTCTCCGTGCTGATTGCAGATAATATGAGGAAGCGCTCCCTCTGATTCATTAGCCTAGTAAAAGAGATGTTCAGAATTATTTGGTATAATTCACAGCACTTAAGAAAGCATATATTTTCATAATACTCTAAATCCACTGCTTATGGTAGTAATTCAGGAGTATTATGACTAGCTTGCCATAGCAATGTCATCTTAAAATTGTGGGGCTGCCATTTTTTTATTGTAACTGGCCAAGGCGCCAACTGATTTAGTACATTACTTTTTGCAAATGAATACCAGGAGAGTATATGGATGCTCGCTCTCATTTTTACAGAATTAAAATGGCAACTGTAGTAGTTTAGTAGAAGCAAGAGAAAAAAGAAGAGCTGTTTCAGGTTTTGGAAAAGTTAAATATGAATTTATTCTAGGAATTCTTCTGGCAGCATGCCTCATTTCACCTTCTCACTCATGTTTGGTTTCCCCTCTTCATTGGCATATTCTTGTTAGGATTTTGACAGATTCCGCCTTTGTGGCTCAAAATAGTTGTATTGGTATTCCATCAACCCCTGGTGATTGACTTCTTCCTAGTGCTTTCAGAGCAGCTTTCACTTCACATGAAGCACAAAACAACAACACTCATGTTACTTAGCATTTCACAACATCTGGGGTGGGGAACACTCCTCAGCCTTGGGGGCCACATGCAAATTCAAGAGAGGTCTTCAGGACAGTCAGCAATGGGTAGGGCTAAACGTCTTGTCAAAGTGGGTAGTGGCTAGATAAAATTCTCCCCAGTGTAGCTGTCTCCTCAGTGAAGCACAGCTGAATACTCAGGAATACTGAGCTGTATCAAGAGTTAAGCCCCTTAGTTTTGTATACTTGGTGAGAAAATCTACTCTGGGAATTTACACCTAATGGCAGAGTATTGCACAAATTGAAGGAACTCCTTGGGCTTCAAAACAACCTCCCAGATTTTAAACAGACTCTAAATCTCGCGCCAAAAGAAACTTGTGGTGAAATGGAAAATTGAGAGCTATAACTTCTTATTTTGCCGCCTAGGGCATCAAAGCAGCATAACATGTGCCCAGCGTGCCACCCCACCTCCAGCCGCCACAGGGACATGCTCAGTGTTGTCAGGGGCTCCCACTACCCAGTGGAGAACCCTCTCTTCAAAACAAGGGACAGCCGGTGAGCCAGCTTGCAAATCACCTTGTTATCTTCCTCTGCTCAGGGCTGCGTCCCTTGCAAGACAAGGGCACAGCAACATCTTCCCCACTCTGAGGCTGACCCACGGCCGCTTGCTGCTGCCATTGCCATGGAGTGGTAGGCATGTCTGTCACAAGTTCGGTTAACCCAGACCAGTTGCGAGAGAATGAGGAAGGGAAGGAAGAACAGATCTGGAAGGGACATTCTTCATGTGAGGTAGATGTGTGTGTGTATGTGTGGGTTAGAGATAGGAATATTCCCGTCCCAGAGACGCCTAATGCAGTCCGGCCCTGCAGAGTTGCTGTAAGCCCCCCCCTCCATCATGTGACTGCAGGCTCCCTATAGCAGCTGGACTTGTTCTGTACCATTCAATCCAGTTTGAATGATGCTGAACAGGTTCTTCAAAAAGACCTACCTGCAAGAGGTCCTACAGGTCATCTTTTGGCCACCCATCTCATTGTGTGTTGGCTGCTAGGACCTTTCCATAAGATAGTTGTTACTGAAGAAGCCAGCCAGAGTCATCCGTGCTTAACGGAGCACCTCAGAAAGGTTGACTTTTCAGAGTTTTCTAGTTAGAAGGACTCGTGGTTTCCCAAGTCCCTTCTTCTTCTTGGGGTACCCTGGGACTGTGTGGCTTGCCCAAGGCCACATAGGCTGGCTCTACATCATGATTGATTCAGAAAGACAGAACAAGACCAGGGAAGCAGTAAGAGTCGTGCTCGGGCAATGAAATAAACTGCCACCTATCATTCCACCACCTAAGGCAACAACATCAGTTTGGACAATGGTAGGGCCAGCCCTAGAAATCCTTGAGAAAGGCACTTTTGGGTTCCACGTAATCACAAGAAATAATTTTTAGTGTTGCAATCAGAGTGACCATTGGTCAGACAGGCAGTTTAAAAGTGAAAAAAGGACAAGTGCAAAATTTGCCCCATGTGAGTTCATGCTGTGTAGATATTAAGCAAGTGGTGACAGTTTTGAGTGGGCCCTTTTTTGCTTTCCAAGAAAAACAATAATAAACGACAACGACAATGAGGTCCCGTCATCAATTTGGAAATAACAATTCTCAGGGCATAAAGTACTCAGAAGTTGTTTAGCAACTCCTTCTGGTGGTGCTCTGATGGCAGGGCATGTAGAACCCATCAGCCACACAGATATTCACAGCGGGCCCTCCATCCAAGGGGGATTCACATTCCTGGCCCCTGGCTCCACCGCCAGGTGCTCCAACCCACTGAGTGAGCTGTACCACCTCTTCTCTCAAAAAGACAGCCCAGCCTTTGACATTGTTCCTGTTGAAAGGAGAGTTAATTTCCACCTTAGGTTATAGTTTTGATGCTTTGGGATTCTTTTACGGAGCAGTACGATATTCATTTGTGCACATCAACTGGTCTATAAAAACTTAAAAAACCACAGTAAAATTAAAAACTCAAACCAGCAGAATCAGAGGCAAAGGTTCCTCTCCAGCAAGGGTATAAGAGATGACTAAAATCTGGAATTTTAAGATGAAGAGAATGCTCTTTATTTAGCACTGAAATGCCTGTTACGGGTGGACCGTTTCTCTCAGGTGCTCATTCCATATCTCAACATAACCGAAGTCTTCATTTCTCCACACACCAACACAGAGTTGGAGAAGTTACTTTTTTGAACTACAACCCCCAGAATCCTCCAGCCAACCAAAGTGTTAGAAAAATAGCCCCATTTTGAACCCAGGTGGGAGTTATTATTATTTTTTAATTGCTGCCTCACTTGCATTTTGACTTTTGTAACAACATTCAAGAGATTCAAATTAGCTTGAAAATATTTTCTTACCCCCTGCCCCTGACAAAACCCCACATATTTTAGTTCTAAATGCTTTCAGATACTGGGAACACGGAAGCAATATTTCCTGAATTTAAAAGTTGGGAAAGGAAGGGGAGGTGAGGAAGACGAAGGGAACTATTACAAGATTCGTGAAAAGAGCAGACTTTGCAATGCTGCATAGCAAAACAAAGAATTGCCCGCTCTGGAGAAGTTAGCATAACATTCTTTCAAAGTTAGTTGCTCACTAATTTTTAAAAAAATATATTTTTGAAAAATACACGCATGCGCGTGCACACGCACACACGCACAACACACACACACACACACACACACACACACACACACACACACACACACACAGGCTGCATATGCTTTAATTGTCTCTGATCTAAAATATAATCCCGGGAGGCGGTAGAAAGCTTGCAGATGACAGAAAGCTAATTTGCTCCAACAGCGACACCTCCCATGTAGTTGGGAGGTCGATTAAAAACGAGCGCTTGCTTCGTTTATTTGCATATTAATAGCACGTGCTGAAATACTTGGGGATTTACTGATTTGGCAGCAAAAGGGTTGAAAACTCCCCCACACACACACCAAAAAAGCAAAAGAAAAAAATTATGAAATTCTTTACGTGCTGCTATGATGGGTCATAAACTCTTCGGGGATCTGCTATGAAGGCGGAATTCATGGGGTAGTTTTAAACTGCAGATGGCATCTGTGGTTTTTAAGGAGAGTGAGCAAGCTCTAAGCGCTGTGCCTGTGTGGATATTATTATTTCTTTCTTCCCTGTCCTTTTTTTTTCCTTTTTTTTTTTCATCCCTTTCTCTCTCTGGTTGCTAAAAGCTAAATAAACCCACTTTGGGGAACTGTCCTGTCTTGTGTAAGTTGAAATCAAGACTTGCCTTAGAGTAAGCGCATGGGGGCAGGAGGGGGGGGGGGAGGTAGCTAAGGAAATCCAGACACAGTGACAAAAAAAAGCAAACAAGACCAGATCCACACCAGTAACCCCCCCAGCCCACTCCAGTTTCCCCCCATCTCAAAAAAAAAAAAAAAAAAAAAAAAAAGCCTCTGATTAAACATCTACAGAATTCCAGGCCCTGATATTAGCCAGACTCACAAGGCCAAGTTTCCCTTTGCACATAAAACAAAAAATAAATTAAAAACAGCTACAGGCTGGGATTTACTTAACAATCCTCTCCTTATGACCACGGCTTCCCCCATGTGGCCCTCTCATTTTTTAACTGCATAATAAAATACCCTCCTGCATTTCGGGGGGATGAGGGTTCTAGAGTCGCACATGGGGATTGAGAGAGAGGGGGGGGACATTTGCTCATTAGAAAATGAGAGGGAGGGAAATCTCGTTTAAACGAGTCTCCAGTGCACTCAGAAGGGCCTGATGCAAATTTACAGGACCAGCTGCCCTTGGCAAGGGAAGGCAAAAGCCGGAGGAAATTTGTTGGTCTGCTGGAATGGGTCACAGCTCCCTGGCCCCAGGACTGTCTTGCTCTACCAGGCTGGGGAACATATTTTTAATGAAATGAATGCTCCTCTATGAAAGTGATACTTATTTCCATTTCCAAGACTACGAAAGGTAGTTAGGCAACCCTAGCTCTAAGATGCATCAGCTACAGAAGGTTGAGACATGGGAGCAGCCTCTTGTGCTGGCTGCTCTCAAAAACCTGCCAGCAGAATTAGGGGGTGAACATTTTGGATTTTCCGAACTACATTTTTTCCCCCCATTGTGGTTGTGCTACCTTGCTGGCACCTTTCAAACACCTGGGAGAAAAGGTGGGAAGATCTGAGGCCTAGCTAGACCAAGTTCCGTCCAAGTTGACTTCTCAAAAAGGAAGTTCCAGCTAGCACCGGGGTGGGAACAGGAAGCTTAGGTGGAATTTGGCCCCCGCTATGAGAATGTTGGTATCTGTAGTCCAGAAAAATCCCAAAAAACCTCCTTGCCCACCCAGCCTGGAAATAAAGAGGCGAGACACAGGTTGTTGGGTTAAAACTTGGGCCACAACTTTATTAACTATTTAAAATAAATCCCCCATCTACAAGGGGGCCTAACGTACTGCGATATTTCTCCAAATCCGGTGTAGCCTTTACCTCTGGACCATTCAAGAGCAGGGCGTGTTCCTATTTCTGAATCATGCTGTCATCTGTACAGCGCATATTCAGGTGCCCGGTGATAGGGGTACCCCCACTGTCTCAGCCCACAGAGCCTCGTGACCCTAGGTGAACTGTTGGCCAGGAGGTCTCCTTATGAAAACCACCTCTCCTCAGAGGTCCTATTGGCTCCACCTGACAGAGAGATGGAATATTTTGCACCATGTGTCTTCCATGAACTCACCCTGACTCTTCCCCTCACACTACCCACCACGGCATGGGGCTATTTATATGCCCCAAGCCCACCATCATAGCCGAAAATTTCAGCCCTAAGCCCCCCTTGTAGGTCCCTCAGAAAAAGGCCCATATCCATATCAGACAAGTGAACTCCATCACTTCTGTACCAATTCTGGCTGGCGAACCTTGATGTCAGGATGTCTTATCACTGACCCAAGTCCAGCCTTCATGGCTCGGTTTACTTCATGATTCATACCACGCCATGCCCGGTCAATGCATCTAGGGTCGCAATCAGCCCTCCATACCAGTCTTGGTATTATGTTTGACCATATCAGTTTTGTTGCAGGAAATTGGCTTTTAAGGTCTGCAAATCATCAATCACCTGTAATATCAATGACTTGCCTGTTCTCTGAGCTAAGTCATTTCCTCCCAGGTGAACAACCAATATATCAGGGGGCGCCTTTCGAAAGCTCTGGGTTCTAAGAGCTCGGCCCAGAGCATACCCCCTCCTTCCCTTCCCTTCCAATGTGGCCTGAGCGCCCAGGCCTAAATTATGGCCCCAAATCGGTCCGCAAAGCATACTTCGCCGCCCAATGAATATAACTGTGGCCATACAAAACAACTTGCAACCGGGTGGTAACCGCCTTGAAGCCTGAAAGAGAAAACAAAACACCAGCGTCTATTGTGGGAGAGAACGTATGTAAGTTCTGAACCTGTGCGAGGACCACTTTCTTACTTTCTTTATCTGCTCCTCCCCCATATCCTAGAGCTGCTGCTGCGGATGCTGCACCTATTCTAAAAGAGTGGGTGCCAAAATTTCCACCCTACAATGCCTGCTTCCTGAAGCCCATGGGAAGTAACTGTCCAAAACTGGTATCTTGTGAGGGGTGACCCATCCTTATGGCAAAATAACCCCCCTGCTGAAGTCCCCCTTACCTTAACAAAGTCAGAAATGGCCCTAACCGGGCATAGTTCTTCAACTGAACAACGCCCTAAGCTTATAACCTGGCCTTTTCCTAATTGATCTGTCTTAGATCAGCGGAGATGGAACAAGACTCTGTCTTTGGAGACGAATGACTCGTCCATCTGTAACGCCGACTTTGAAATATCTGATTTTGACGCCCTTACCAACTCACTAATTCTAAACGCCCCAAAGAATGCACATAGCGTCGCTGCTTTAAATAATTTGACCTCGTAATGGTCATTGCAAATATCCTCCCAAACTTGACCCAGCTGAAGCAGAATCTTGGGGGACATAGGGGTCCGCCTATCTTCCTGCCTACCTCTTTCCTTGCTCCAACCCTCAATCATTTTCCTGACCTTGAAATCACTAGCAGGATCAGGGCAGCCCTGCGCCTTGGCGTAGAATGCCAGAGCAGACATCCTCCCCTGAATGTTGCGGGGAGCCAAACCTTTACGATAGAGGTAGACTCCATACTGCTGTAAATGATCCACTGTTATGGGCCATGGTCTACCCATGTCTTCTCCACTTCAAAAAGCAAAAAATTATTCACAAGCAGCTGCACAGCTGCACCTGGTACTGGGAGCGATGGCTAAACTGATTGCCCTGTTGGCTTCACTCCTCCAATGCTCCATACTTCTTGTGGCAATATCTCTGGACGAGCCTCAGCTCCCGGGGCCAACGCCCTGAACCGGTCAATCTGTTGACGGGACAGAGCGTCAGCCAGCTCATTATTTATGGCGGGCACATGACAAGCCTGGAACACAATATTGTATTTCAAACAGTGCAGCATAAAGGCTCTCACCAATCTCATACCCCTCTGAGATTTTGATGTGAGGGTATACACCACGTGGACCACAGCCATGTCGTCACACCAAAATGTGACAGCAGAATTGGCTCAGATATCAGCCCATAGCCATAGGGCTCCCAATATTGGAAAAAACTCCAAGAACGTAAGGTCCCAGGTGAGTTCGGAGTCACGCCACTCCATCGGCCACAGGCTGGCACACCATCGGCCTCTAAAATAATGCCGTATCCAGTTGACCCGGCAGCATCAGAGTGGACTTGGGATTGAGCTCCCAAGCGCACCTTGTCCCTCCAAAATGAAATTCCATTAAATCCATCTAGAAACTGTAACCAGATTCGTAGGTCATCCTTAATCCCCACTGAAATTTTCCGCCTATGGTGTGGTTTTGTTAAACCACTCATGGCTTCGCACAGCCTCCTAAGAAAGGCCCTGCCTGGAGCAATCACTTTACATGCAAAGTTGAGGTGACCCACAACCTCCTGCAGTTCCCTCAACTTGACTTTGGCATGTTGCAACAGGTTCCAAATTTGAATCCTGAGGTCCACCAACTTACTATCTCGCAATCTGCTTGATTGTTGACTGGTGTTCAATTCAATCCCCAAGAAGGTAATTACTGTACAGGGGCCCTCTGTTTTCTCCACTGCTAAGGGTACCCCGAGTTCCCTTATCACTACCTGAAAAGTCCGCATTCGGTGCTCGCATTCGGCAGACCCTGGCTTCCCACAATATAAAAAACCATCCAAATAATGGACCGCATGAGTAAGCCCCACCCTGCGCTTAAGGGTCGACTCAAAAAATGAGCTGAAACACTCAAACGCAGCACAAGAATTTGAGCACCCCATCGGCATTGCCCTATCCATATAATATAACCCTTTGAATTGAAAACCTAGTAACTCAAAATCCTCTGGGTGAACCGGCAATAAATGAAAAGCCGACTTAATGTCAGATTTTCTAAGTTCTGTCCCATTGCCACAGGATCTAACCATCCTTATTGCAACATCAAATGACATATAACGGACCGTGCATAGCTCCTGGGCGATTTTGTCATTAACTGACTCCCCAGCGGGGTAAGATAAATGATGAATGAGGCAAAACTCACCCGGAAACTTCTTGGGGACCACTCCTACTGGGGAAACTTGTAATCTTGGTACTGGTGGCTCGGTGAAAGGTCCTGCCACTTGGCCCTCTGCAACTTCTTTTTTAATCTTTTCCCTAACAACGTCTTCCATACCCCTTACCGATTTCAAATTGCTTGCCGAACTGGCAAACCTAACACCTTGAACAGGGATCCTAAAACCAAACTTGAACCCATCCAGCAAATATTGAGCTGCCTCACTATCGGGATAGAAGAGCAACCAGTCTGCTAATACCACCAGTTTAATTGGACTGGGGCCCTTTTGCAGTGGCAGATGGGCCTGCTGCCTGCCGCTTGGGACCACTGCCATCCTTATTGCCGCCTGATCCTGGGCATCCTCTAAAGCATGCGGCTGAACCATGCCCCCCCCCCCGCATATTGAGCATTGATGCCAGAATCTGCATGGTTTCCGGTTGCAAAACGCCTTGGCATTAATTTCCCAGCAAACCAGGCAGGGTTGAACCACCTGGCCCGCC
Source organism: Intellagama lesueurii (assembly GCA_037013535.1). Lineage (NCBI taxonomy): Eukaryota > Metazoa > Chordata > Lepidosauria > Squamata > Agamidae > Intellagama > Intellagama lesueurii. The sequence continues at coordinate 343,900,528 of JBAJHW010000001.1, read as the reverse complement.
AGAATGTGGGGAGTATTGTAATTGTTGGATCTCTGAATCATATGTCCATTATCAAAATGGTCACCCAGGTTGGGGCGAGAAGGGGTCATTAACTGCAACCACAAACCGTGGTGATGCACATCCCAGCGCATCTCGGGGTGTATTGCCACTCTCATATGGAACCCCTCATCATAGAGCAGCCATGCATGCCCTGGGAAATCTACATTAGCCCTGAATATTAAGTCTATGTATTGTATTAGGGCGAAAGCCCTAGAAGGGTATGCTTTCACTATGGTCCCAACGTATATAAAAAAACCCTGGTAGCCAGTTAGCTAACCATCTCTCTGGTTTCTTCTTCTTAAATCTCTCCTTCTCCCTATCCTCCTCTTTGGAGCCTTTTTTCTCCTCAATTTTCCTATTCAGGAGTTCGAATACGTCAACATATTCGCCTCGTCCAATCTTCTCTATTGTAGCAGGGAGAAGGTGGTCATCTCTAAAGGCAAAGATTGATATGGATGCGCATTTCTGGGCACTGAATTATCCCCAGTGTTTGGAATTGTGGGGTGATTAAACTGCCGTATACCTTCAACAAACCCTGGTGTTTGGCTAGGAAAGGACTACTGAAGGTAGGGCGCCATCCAAGGCTTCGAAGCCGGTACAGGCCCTACTGATGTGGGCGAACCCATCCCTATGTTGCAAGACAATAAACCAGCATTCAACTGAGATAACGCTGGAGGGCTAACTTCTCCCCAAGGCCACATCCCTTCCATGTGTGATGTGTGTACTGTGGCTGCAGACTCACATGTTACCGGCAATGCCAGAATAGCCGTGTTGGTGGGAGGCACCTCTGCTGCCTGTTGGCTAGTGCTAGGTAGGGCACAGTCGACCTCTGTCTGCCTGCCTGCTGGTACAGCTGATCCAAGACAGGTTAGCTCCTCCTCACTGTGCTCCTCTGTTTGGTTAGTAGCCACTGCCAGAGGCTCGTGCCTCATGCCCCCTTCCGCATTGGTAAGCATGGTTTGGCAACCACCACCCGGTGATTCTGCTGAAGACGCTCCTGCCGAAGCAGAGCACTCTTCTTCTAGAAGAGCAATATGGGACAACATTACATCACCTAATTGCCACAACTCAGTCATTCTGCATGCCTTAGATTCTCTACCTGACCTCCTCGGGGTGGCCACATTAGCCACATCCTTAGCTGTGGCTCTCTTTCTTTCTAGTTCACTAAGTTTTGCCAGTATGGAACTGTAATCGGGCCACTCCTCATCTTCAGATGAAGAAATAGCTGGTGGAGGTCTGGCTAGGGCATTACGTTTTGCAGGCTTCTTGTCTTTCTTGGAGCTTTGTCCTTTTTTAGGCCCCATGCTGACTAGTTTTTCTTTTTTAAGAAATCGCCCCCTCCTAGTTATTTATTTATGTCTCTATCAATTATTCCCCCCCCTTTTTTTTTAGGTCTAAAGAAATTACCCCCTTCTTCCTGAGTAATTTAATTAATTAATTAATTTATTTATTTATTAGATTTCTATCCCGCCCATCTAGACCCAAGGTCTACTCTGGGCGGTTATTTATGTCTCCTAATTTTTTCCTTTTTTTTTTTTTAGTGTGCAACTAGTAGGGAGAGCTCAACAGGGGGCGTAGGAACCAAGCCAAATGCTTACTTTTTTTCCCTATGGTAGGCAACAACCACTAGGCTGCGCCCAACAGGTCCTTAGCACCCACCTCAAAGGGTTACTATTTTCTTCCTCTCTTTTTTAAAATTGGAATTACTATAGTACCCTTATAATCATTTAATTTAATTTGGTCTCCCCTTTTTATTATTTTTTTATTTTACTGCCCCTACACTAAATGAACCCACTGTTGAATATTAGCATGCATCAAGTCCAAAAAACCCCTTTGTGTCCCATTCAAAATTCTTTCCTGCTTTTTTTAAAACTATCAATTAAATCAGCAAAAGCTAAGGGGGGGAATGTTCCTTTAATCTTCCCCCTTCTCCCCAAACAAGTGCGAAGACAACCAGGGGCCGTGCCAATGCGTGACCCAAAAATCTGCAAGTTCCTCGCTCAGCCGCATGCGGGGAAAGCAAAACCGCTTTCGCCAGAGCAGCACGGCTTCCCTCTTTCTCGGCCAATAGAAGCAGAGGCCGGGCAAGAGGGACGCTGTCTCTTAAAGGCTCCGTCCCTCCTCCCCTCCCTGAGAGCAGTGTTATCACTCTGTGACACCGTTCTCCAGGTGGGAGGGCAAAGTGTCCCTGCCATGGCAGCTCCGCGCCTGGCGGAGCGATCGATCCCTAAGCAGAACTGCCCTCTCAGCCAGGATCTACTGGCAGAAGAGCTCCCCAGCCTTGGAATAGGCCAGAACAAGGGAGGAGCTGAGTTCTATGAAACCCAAACTTCCTCCTGTGGAGGACCATAGCTATGACACTGGCAAAAATTTAGGTCAGACTGAGGATCATGCTAAATAGTTTTCAGCATTCCTATTCTGAAAGGGGTCTCAATTCAAGATAGCCTCAGTTGACCCTCAGGCTTCTTGGTGAGTTATGGTTGCCATTTTCAAAAGTAACTCTACTCCTTGTTGTTCAAAAGTAACTAGAGACAGTAAAACATTACTTTTTGGGGGCAACAATTGGCGGTATACCCCATGCAGCATGGCTAGTGGCCCTGCTGATGGAGATGTTCCTGTAGATGTAACCCCCCCAAAGTAGCATTTCCCATCTCTGTAAGTAACTAAAATAGTTACTTTTTGTTACTTAGACTGGAATGACTGGAGTGCTGCAAACGACTGGCTGGTGGCACAAAACACACCACAGGTGTGAGGCCGCAAGGGAAGTAGATGTTGCTTGATTCATCCTTGTGGACTGAACCCAAAAGGTTCACAAATTTTGATCTCAGGGTAAACTGCAGTGAGATGGCAAGCTTTCGGCACGGTTGTTCACCTCAGAGGAAACTTGCACCGTTTTATGGGTGTTTTGGGTGGTTCCGTAAAATACGTAGCAAGGGGAAATGAGAGAACTAAAGGTGGCAACATTGCAGGGGCTCTTTGCATTTTTTGTGATCAGTCGGTCCATCTGATGTGTTTAGGGAATAAGTCCATCTCGTATTTGGTCTTCCTCTTTTCCTGCTGCCTCCAACCTTTCCCAGCGTTATTGTCTTCTCCAGAGAATTCTGCCTTCTCCTGATGTGCCCGAAGTAGGACAACCTCAGTTTCAACTATTTTGTCTCCAGAGATATCTTAGGGTTGATTTGATCTAGGACCCGGTTGTTTGTCTTTCTGGCAGTCCACTGGCTGAATAGCTCAGTGGTTTAGGTATCTGGCTGTGGTGCCAGAAGTTGGGAGTTCAAATCTCCACTGTGCCTCCAGAGAGAAGAGCCAGCCTATGTAGCCATCCATGACAGACCTACAGTTTTGAGGCCCTGAAGCTTGAAAAGTTATGGGGGCCCATTCACAACCAGCAATGGGATTAGGGCAACCACTGGTTCTAAAGTCACTCCTGGGACCTCTCAGGGATTAGACATCCTGAAGCTTAAGCTTCCCTAGTTTCATAGTAGATCTTTCACAGGCTACACTTTGTCAAACCCTGAACTGTGGACAAGAATGGAACAAAGGTCTTCTGCCTCACACACTAATGCATCTACCACCCATGAGAAAAGAATGAAGCGGGGCCAAAACACTTGGTGTAAAACAGGTCCCATGTTTAACTCCAGTTTCTTCAGTAGCTGGAATTCATGGTCAAATTCTATGGGATAAGATATATGTGATTTAGGAATATTAGGGATGTAAATCTGTGGTTGCCTCAGTCTTGCAACCTTGCAGGCATAAATGAGAAGCAACATTATACTCTTCAGTGAAAAAAGGTTATGAGGATTTTCTTGAGATTTTCAATAGCATTTCTGCCTTGGTGCGAAAGATATTTTGCACAAACAATATCAATTTTTGCACAAAATTGCCTAGGCTTTGCACAATTTAAAAACTGTGTAGATTGCCCTAAGCAGCTGCTTTGTTTTTAAAAACTGAAGCACCGGATGGGTTGTTGACATCTTTCTTAACAATCATCTTTCTGTGCTTGCTCTATGTGTATGCTTTGCTTCTCAAAAGAAAGGTCACTAATTTTATGCAAACTGACAAACTTAGAAGGATCTTGTGGTGGGAGATATATTTATGACCTATAAACCATACATGACATGTATAAATAATATATGTGCTTTGCAATAATTTGGAAGTATTTGATTTTGCTTTAGATTGTTGTATGGATTTTTTTCTTGGACTGTGCATAAATATTTTGTATTGTAACTGTATTGAGAAAGTGATAATTCAGGAAAATATTTAGAAATTACTTAGCAAGGGACAGGTATCTGCAATAAGAGCTTAAAAGTATTGCTTTTTGGGTGACAGCTCTGATAATTCACCAGACACCAGGCCACAGATCATGGGAGTTGTAGTCCGATAAAACCATTTCCCCCATTCCCTTTTTTGAGACATGTCACAAACATACTTGATGGTGGCAAATGGCCTCCCTTTAGGAATGGTTTGTAGAGACGTGAATACAATTTTTGTGTTGGCTGAACAAATCCCCACCTCCTTTCTTAAAACTTATTTTCAAGAGATGTAATTTCAGAGCTATCAATCCATTATCCAGAGGATGGCCAGTATCCTGTTCCATGCCTCCGCCAGCACAATGGGATTGAGGTCATCAGCAGTGATCGGTTGCTGTTAATTAAAGAGTTTCTTTTCAATTTTGGGATCCATGTGATTTCATCTCATAGTGTGTCAGTCCCATGCAAGCTATGTTCAAAGCATGACATTCTTTAGTTAGCAGCAATCTCCTACTGCTGATGAGGTCAATCTTGTGTGCCAGGAATATTACACAATAGGATCCAGGCCAGTGTCAAGTTTTGCTTCATTATTACTATTTGGCTTTCCTTCCTTCCTTCCTTCCTTCCTTCCTTCCTTCCTTCCTTCCTTCCTTCCTTCCTTCCTTCCTTCCTTCCTTCCTTCCTTCCTCCCTCCCTCCCTCCCTCCCTCCCTCCCTCCTTTCCTTCCTTCCTTCCTTCCTTTCTTTTTTGGCTTGTTTCTTCTTTTTGAGGGGAAGCTAAAGTATGTTTGCGCATGTTGGAGGCAGAAGTGGGGGGATTTGTGAAATGGCATTGCAGTCACAAAGCAACCCGAGCCACTAAGAGTGTTGTGGGTGGTTGCTTTTTTTGGATTTTCTGCAGGAATTAGCAAACAAGATTTTGCTGCACAAGGAAAAATGAAAAGCACCACTGTGTTTTTATTTTCCTGCAGGTGATATTACCGAAGAGAAGAAAAGGTTTCTTGCCCCAAGACCCAAATAAATTCACTACAGCCAGCCTTCTGCAGTTTACTAAAAATAATCTTTGGCGTCAAGTCAGTTCTGGTGAATTATAGTGACCCTTTTTAGAGTTTTCCAGGTAGAGAACTCTCAGAAGTGGTTAACCATTCCCTTCTTCTGTGGGAATGCTGGGACCATTGTGCAGCTGGCCCAAGGCCACACAGGCTGGTTCTTCTCATAGGAGGCCCAGTGGGGAATCAAACTCCCAACCTCTGGCTCCAAAGCCAGATACCTAAACCACTGAGCTTTCCGACCAACAGTTGCTGTTTACTAGGTGTTTGAAAAATTGCCAATTTTAGACTACAGCACATCATGCCCAGAAATAAAAATCGACACACCGCTGCTATTTTGCCCATCATTCTCTCCCTCTCTGTTTTGTCTGCCTGCCTGCCTGTCTTCTCTCTCCTCTTTCTCTCTCCCCCTCCCTCTCTCTTACACACACAGACACACATATACACATGTATATAGGAGTGCAGCTTTGTGTTCTTATAGAGTATGTCACACATATGCTTATTTTCAAGGAGAGAAGAGGTCCAAACAATGAAGCTGCGATGTGTACACTTCTATTGCATGAGGGGAAATCTTCACCAATAATGTGGCTGGCAAGAAAGAAAGAAAGAAAGAAAGAAAGAAAGAAAGAAAGAAAGAAAGAAAGAAAGAAAGAAAGAAAGAAAGAAAGAAAGAAAGAAAGACATGCCCCCCCCAAATGTAATGGCAGACCAGGGGTGGGAGAGGAGGGTTCTATCTGCAGTGAACAAACTTTAATCTCCTCCATTACAATCACGTCTTTGGAAATGATACTGTTGGCGGCGACTCATTTGTGAATCCCAGCGAAGGCAAGGTTGCTAATTCCTCCTCAGAGGCTGCCGAACCTGATCCCGACCAAATTTGGGCCTCAGCGGGAAGCCGTGTGTGAAGAGTGATTTGCATTTCAATGCTCTGGTCACTACCACCTTTCAGTCTCACTGCTGAGCTGTCACAACGGAAACTGAGGCGGTTCTTGGCGTGCTCCAAATCTGTATTAAATACAAATACGATCCCCACCCGATGAGAGTTGGTCTTTAATGAGGAAGAGTGTGGCTTTGATGCCTGGGCTCTCAAGCAGGTACCGTTCTGCTTGATTAGTGCTCCAGGATGGGATTAAGGAGTGTGTGTGTGTGTGTGGGTGGGTGGGAAATACCCAGGTACCCTAAAAAATTACCTGGAGCAATTTGCGTTCTTCTACATCAGAAGCAACCCTTTCCACTGTTCTCTGGCTATGGTATATTAATTTACTTTATGCAATGAATTATTCAAGGAGAGCACTCAGCATATTGCAGAAGGTTTATATCATTGAAGGGCAGGTTGTTGTTGTTGTTTGCAACCTCTCATGCTGCCTTTAGTAGGTGTGGCTGGGAGGGATGTTTCTGAGCTCATATGATGGTCAGTCTATCCAGCACTAACCAATTGTTGCCTTCTGCCTCTGAATTCAAAGAGAGCTCCACCTCTCTGCTCGATCCATTTTCCCTCTGGTGAGTTTGTTAAAGTCTGTTGCTGGAAGCAGTCGTGTTAGTCAGTTTGCTGTTTGATCTGTTCAACTGAAGGCAAAGAAATGGTTTTTGTTCTTTCTCCTACGAATGTCTCCAACTGAGTTATTGAGACTGTAAGTGCCAGTTAATGAGAAAAGGGGTAGACTAATCTGGGAAATGTGAAGCTATCCTGGTCTGTGAATCCCTGCATTTCTGCTGCGCAGCTAGAGGAATTCAACCAAAAATTCAAAACTCCACAACATAGGGATGTCAAGACTAGAGATGGGGACAAATTTTAAAAATGGCGATTTGTTTTGATCCGTTATTCGTCAAGGTTAATGGATCAATGAATACGAATATACGAATATTCTTCAACGAATCGACGAATCGATCTGTCGATTCATCTGCACTTTAAATGACTATAACAATGGCCCCCAACCACCTAGAGACACCAAATTTGCAGGGAAGCTTTCTCAGATGCTTTTCTACAACTCCCCAAAGTTTGGTGAACATTGGATCATGGACCCCTGAGATATATAGTCACAAAGAGGACCCCCCCAGGAAAGCTCTCCCAGGTACTTAGAGAATCCATGATCACAACAGAGCTTCCTACATCTTTCCCCAACACACCTGCCAATTTTGGTGAAGATTGGATATCAGATCTCAGAGTTATTCACCCACAAATTGGGTCCCCCCAGGAAAGTTTACCACACGGCACAGAAGCCCATTTTGCCTACCGGCCGCCGATCAACTGATCAGAAGCCGATAGACAGCCACCCCCCACACAGCCAGCCAGCCCAACAGCCTACCCCCACACCCCCTTCCTTTCCCTACCTTAGCCCCCACCCCACTCCCACCGACACCCCCTTACCTTAATAACTGCTGCCGAGGTCTCCATCAGGCCTTCGCAGCCACGGCGTGTAAAAAGGGAGACTGGCTGCCCTTTGCAAAGATGGCGGCTGTGGCTTCATTTAGGGTAGGGAAGCTGCAGCTGCCATCTTTGCAAAGGGCAGCCTGGATTCCCTTAAGTCTCCATTTTTACACGCGTGGCTCCTAGGAGAAGAAGACCTCGGCAGCAGCGATTAAGGTAAGAGGGTGTCAGTGGGGGTGGTGTGGTGTGGCATGGGGCCTAAGGTAGGGAAAGGAAGGGGGTGGGGGTAGGCTGTGGTATTGGGTGGCTGCCTTTCTGCCGCTGATCAGGTGATCGGCGGCTGGTAGGCAGAATGGTGTTTTTTGTTTTTGTTTTTTTAATACGAAGGATGAATAAAAACGGGTAAATATTCATCCCTTCGTATTCGTGGGGGTCTCTGGAACCCACAAATACGGATCGACGAATATTTAACGAATCGGCTATATTCGTCAGAAAAAGCGATCCGTTTTTATATTCGTCCCCATCTCTAATCAAGACAGATTCTTCCTTCACCTTAGGCAATGATGTCAGATTGGCAGCAGTTCTCCCATGCTACAAAATCACAGAACTGGATGGGGTCCCGGCTAGTCAGCCAAAGCATTGCCATAGCATTCCCTATGATTCAGAGACACAACCTAAGACCGTGAGGCGGGCCCATGTGCTGTTGTGGGGAAGGTCCTCGTGATGTCACCAGGAGGGACCCATAGGAGATTAGTTTTGTTGCAGGTGAAGTGATGACCGTTATGCCTCACCTTCTGCCTTCCTCTGATGGATTCAAGTTCACCCCCCCCCCACTCGCATTCTCCCCAATACCCTCCCTTTCCACCTGGCTTTTAGAGGGCACCTATCTTTCGCTAGTTCAGACACCTGCTTGCTGAACTAGTGAGGCTCAGTGCAAGCTGGAAATGGGTAGAACCCCAGGCCAACGTTTCTCCTCTTCCAGCACTGCTCACTGTGTGATTTGTCTCTCTGCCTGCAGTCCTGGGAAAGCGTAACGATTCCTTGGGATTCCAGCTGGAGTCAATGACTGACAGTCCTAGGCTTGAGAAGCTTACACTTCATGGCCCCAAAGGACAAGATCTATAGATCTCACAGATTTTCTCTCTAAAGGCGCAACACCAACTAACCAAGATGGCAGAGAGTTAGCTGACCCTAAGCCAGCCGAGGCTGTGCTGAGTCCAAACCTTCTACAACCTAGAGATATTGACAGTTACATAGATCTGGCCTAATTTTATGCTGGCATCATGGCGGTGAGTCTGGGCTGAGAGAAGTTTGGTTCTGCAACTCAGTTCCTCCCCTCCCCTGACCCTTTTTGACCTCTGCTGCCAACTGATCTCAGCCATCCCTCTAATGGCGTTGTCACATCCCGTTGCACTAGCAGATCTGAGATCAGCCAGCACTGGCAAGTTATTCTGACAAAAGATTGCTCAGTTCGTTCCAAACCTACTACACATTGTATATCTTTCAATTTGGATTACATTATAAGACGTTATTTTGTAGTTATTTAAATTATTTATTCATCTCTTTCCTTTGCCTGCCGGAAGACCCATGTACGATAACATGTACAAAACCATTATTTCTTTAATTTATTTAAAATATTTTTACCCCACCTTTCTCCTTGACAGGACCCAGATTAAGGAAGAGAACTGCTGGATAGCTCAGTGGTTTAGGCATCGCACGGCAGAGCCAGAGGTTGGGAGTTCGATTCCCCGCTCTGCCTCCTTGACGGGCTGGATTTGATGATCCAGAGGGTCCCTTCCAGCTCCGCAGTTCTGAGATGATCATTATCTAAGACTATCAATTTAGAAACCATTCTACTAGTCCCTAACAGTTCCAAGGATTGGGGGGGGGGAACTTGGCCTCATGCCGAGATGGCTGGAAACAAAACAAAACAGACTTGAAATGAAAAACTGATCCTTTGTCTAGTCATTCTTTGATGAAGATGATTCCAAAAGATTGAATCTTGGGTTTAAAAATAACTTCCACCCATATTTTTAGTTATGTTCAGTTATAGTTTATAGATCATGGAATTCAATTTGAGTAGAATGATTGGTTAAGCTTAATTATCCACTCCCTTTACTTGAAGCATTTTACTCTTTTCTGGAAGTAAGAGACTTGGCATGTTATGCAGAAGTTGCCGTTCACCGATCCACGGCAACGGTCCTCCCCTCATTCTAGCCGTAAGATGCAAATTATTTGATAAATAAGATTTGCTTTGGAAAAAGCACGAGGAAGAGAAAGAGTGTGTGAGAGAGAGACAATGGGAGAACGAAAGAGAAGATATTAATTAAGAAACGGATTTAGGCCGCCTCAGTCTCGCACACAAGACAAAAGGTTAAGTAAATGCCAAGCTGGCTATGCCTTTTCAAACAATGAATATTAGTTTTAGAATCATTAATGTCTGCTTAGAAAACAGAGTCGTATCGGGGACTTCTATGCCCAAATAACCAAGACCAGAGCTGTTTCTTTACGAAATTGGGAGTTAAGTTAGTCTTCAAAATTGGGAGCTAAGTTAGGCTAATGTATGCAAGTAACAGAGCAAGGTGAGGCAACGGGGAATTAGCCATGCACAATAGAAACAATCCCGCTTTGTGAATTGCCCAGTTCTACTACTATTTTCCTACCTTGTGAACTATGTCTAAGCTGGTCCTCTTCTGGAGGGAGGGGTGGGGATATGCAAAGACCTGGGTTGCCAGCTCCCATTCTTTCAATTAATCAGGCTTTAATCATAGGCAAATATTGCACACCCCACCCCACCCTGGTAACGAAGGGCTTCTTCGATGCTGGCTGAATTATCCTAAGAGCACATGGGATTATCCCCTTTCCTGTTGAGAGAGTTGGCCCTAACATTAAACAAAATGAGACAGGCTCCTCAGACCACAGATGTTAAGAAGCTGCAGCAAAGTGTTGGAGTAGGAAGGTATGCCACACAATTAATACTTCGTACCCCTAAGCTAGCCTCCTGCCTCCAGGGGTCGATAATGCTCAATGAGGAATTTCAGAGCCACACAGGATCGTCATCCCTAGTTTTTCTCCCCACTATCCTCAGACAAATTATACCCATTATAATTTGTCTAAAACTTCTCTCATGTCTTTATGAAATGCAAAGTTCTCTCTCTCTCTCTCTCTCTCTCTCTCTCTCACACACACACACACATTCAAACAAACAAACAGAGCAAGAGAGAGAGAACAAGAACAGACAGACTGCTGGTTGTTTAGAAAGATGCAAGAAACCCATCTCATGCTTCAAATTCTTCAGTGATGCAGCAGGCCGCCCATATTAGGACAATTTGCACAGTTACTGCAAAAATACAAATTGAGCCATTTTGAAGAAAAATGGTCCTTTTTTATGTAAAACATTGTTCTCAAGCAAGTGAGAATGGTTTAAGGAGTGTCAGGAAATTCCTTAGGATCTCCACTACAAAGAAGGCTGTTTTAATTCCCGCTCCTTGTTTGCAAGGTCAAGACAAGCAATGATTCAATTCCTAACTAGACACCAGAAATCATGCAGGATGAATCCAAACTGGGTCAGGTTTGCTATTAGGCAAAGTCAGGCAGCTGTCTCTGGAGGAAGACTTGAGATGTTATGAAAGGCAGAACAGTTTCAATTATTTAACATATTAAAAGGTAAAGGTTCCCCTTGACATTTAGTCCAGTCGTGTCCGACTCTAGGGCGCGGTGCTCATCCCCGTCTCCAAGCCGTAGAGCCAGCGTTTGTCCGTAGACAGTTTCCGTGGTCATGTGGCCAGAGCGACTAGACACGGAATGCCGTTACCTTCCCACCGTGGTGGTACCTATTTATCGACTCGCATTTACATGCTTTTTGAACTGCTAGGTTGGCAGGTTTAACATATTAGTGTTCCACATTACAGGCATTGAAGACCAGACTGTGCATATGTGACAGAAACCAGAGTCTAAACACCCTGTCCTCCTGCTAATCCTCCTTTTCTCTCTCCATAATATCCAAAGCTAATAAACACATACACCTTATCCTTCTAAGTCCACACTTGATTCCTGATAGAAGCCTAAGAGGAGATGTTTTCTCCTTTCATCCTTCAGGTGATTTCCCTCAGAATGCATCATAAAAATGAAAGCAGGACCTTGCATTTTTTACCTTTAACTGCATGAGAATGGCCGCCACCCCCCATAATGACATATTTCATATAAACAAAAATCAGACATAAAATTTAAATATTTGGATGGTCTTTTTGATGAACAACATAATTTTAGTCTAAGAAGACCTTCCTCTTCACTTAAGGCCAGCCTGGCTGAATTTGTTTTGTGCTTTCAGTCTGCCAAGTTTTGAATTTTGGTTAAATTCGTCTTGCTGTGCAGGAGAAGTGCTGGAATTCACAGAGCAGAATTAGCTTCAAGTTCCCCTGATTAGTCCACCCCCTTTTCTCATTAACTGGCACTTACAGTCTTAATAACTCACCCCGAGACATTAGTAGGAGAAAGAATAAAAGGTTTAATTTACTTACAGTGAACAGATAACAGCAAGCCAAAAGTATGACTGCTGTGAGCAAGAGACCTCAACAGACTTACAGAGGCAAGGAAGGAACTATTGGTTAGTGCTGGACAGAGTGATAGTTGCCCCAGCCCAAAAAGTCCATCCTAGCCACACTTGCTAAAGGCAGCATGTGAGGTTGCTATAACTCCAACACAGTCTGCTGCCTTTTTCCTGGGTACTCCAGAAAGTACAGGACAGTAATAGATCAATAAATGATATTTACATAATGGAAGACCCACATGACCTGTTATCCTCAGTTTCTGAAGTGGAGAATATTTTTTAAGGGAACATTTTAGCCCAATCCTAAATATGTCCAATATTTCATGTGGAAGTGGCTGCAACAATGTAGAGGGGTCTGGTCACCTTTCTGTTGTGTGAGCCACGGAAGCAGGCAGGCAACCAAATCTCTCTTCATCCCTGCAGCCGTATCTGTATCTTCAGCTATGCGTACAATGAACTGAACAGAATACTGGCTGCTGGACTGAAGCGAATCGTGACTGAATTCAGTCTTGATGAGTTCACTAGATCCATAACAGGTATGACTAACTCTGGATTCAACGCACGGCTTGCCCTTTGTTTCGGACAACTCTCCTTTCCCCCTGTTTGTGAACTCCCTGCTTTTCTTCTGGTCATTGACATGGATCTCCACCCCATCTTACCTCAAAAGTCTCTGAAATTAGCAGGGATGGGGACTTGTGAGTCATGACTTGCTCTCGAGTCCAACTCAAGTCGCACCAGTGGCATGGCTCGGATTCGACTTGGGGGTTTCTGGCAGGACTCAGGACTCGACTTGTGACTGGGACCCATTTGTCTGAGTTGTGCTGTTGAGTCCCTGTGGGCCTATCAACCACCACCGCCCCACACTGCCATCTGCAGAGGCAGCAGGCTCACCTCCCCTGCTGCCTCCACCCACACATACACCACCCAGCGGATAAGCTGGTACATGCGCAGAGGCCCACTGTCTCTGCACATGCACTGGCCTATCACCTGGGCAGTGCATGCGCAGTCCATGCCCCGAGTCCCAAGCCTCAATGGGGCAGGGTGGAAGACCTGGAGGCTCTGACTTGGGGCTTGGGACTCGGGTCCCGAGACTCGCACTCGGGACCGAAGACTTGCCAACATCTCTGCAAATTTGCAAACGGGATTTCACTTTTTTTAAGGACCAGCAACATATATATTTACTTTGTTTGTATGGACCAACTGGAATCTCTGATCCCCAAGGAAGACCGTTCTGCCATGAAGACCAAAATGATCTCCTTCACTACCTCCACAGACTTTTGGTGGTGGAAGCCTTTCTCTTTCCGGCAGAATTTATGACTCGAGCGCTGCTGGATTGCTTCCTTCTTGGTCCCAACACGCCCTGCCTGTCGAAGCATCAAACTCTGACACTCTCCTAACCGTGAGCTCTGAAGAAGGGGATTACAAAGGGGTCAGAAGACCCCCTCGAGGGTTCCCCTCGGTTCTTAAAAAACACACAAAAAACCAAAACTCTTCTCTGTCAGTTTGCTTTCTCATTTCCTGCGCTCTCCCTCTGATTATTAGTGCACTGACGGAATAAAAATAACCTCATATTCCTACATGAATCATAAATAAAGCCTTTTTATTTCATCAAAAGGGTTGGCAGGTTTATAGTTCTCAGCAACGTCTGTGCAATGTGAATGACATACCTTTAATTTTGCCGACAGGCTTGTCAGGGTCCAGATGAAAAAGAAGTGAAAAGCTGGGTATGTGTGGACGTCTCAAAACATTTCACTGTTGCTTTCTGTGTGCGTATTTGGGAGTGTGTGTGTGTGTGTGTGTGTGTGTGTGTGCACATCCTGCAGCAATCAAGAAATCCCACTGGATTTGATAAGTGGTGAAACAGCAACATTCAAAACATGGAATATGATTATTTCTCAAATCCTTTATTTGCTTGTTTTGATCAGAGACCCCTGTTCACATCTGAGGCAGTTCTATAGGCCATATGTATGACATACGATGTTGACTTAAATGTAAATGCTGGGTCTCTAATCTATTGGAGTTGACATATGAGGCTGACTATATGAAGAGACTTGTGGAGCCCAGCATTTTGTCTAGCAGTGACCTAACATCTGGTCGTTTAAGCTGGGAAGCCTGAAATGTCCCAAGTAGAAGGTATGTGCTGGTCTGTGTTTCCATCAAGCATATCTCAGGCAGATATAAGCAGACATTATTGATAGCCCATTGTTAAAAGAGGAGGATCCTTCAGGGCTGTGTGTGAATATCACAGCAGAGGCTCTCTTACCTCCTGGAGTTTGCAATGTATTTATTTTATTTATTTACATTATTTATATGCTGCCTTTCTCCCCATAGGGGGACCCAAGGTGGCTCACAACAAATTAGTTTGCTTTGTTTTGTGCCTTGTCTTCAAGGTGTAAATAGACAATTTCCTTGAAATCAGATTTCTCAAGCAGAAGATTGCCTCCCTCACCTCTCTTCAGCACTAACATGTTTTCAACCTAATGATGAATTACTTGTAATGCCTGTTTTGCACTGTAGTCAAATTCACTTACCTAAGCTGAGGCTCCAATATTTTGGCCATCTCATGAGAAGGGAAGACTCCCTGGAAAAGACCCTGATGTTGGGAAAATGTGAAGGCAAGAGGAGAAGGGGACAACAGAGGACGAGATGGTTGGACAGTGTCATCGAAGTGACCAACGTGACTTTGACCCAACTCCGGGAGGCAGTGGAAGACAGGAGGGCCTGGCGTGCTCTGGTCCATGGGGTCACGAAGAGTTGGACATGACTAAACAACAACAACAACAAGTTACTGTTCCTAAGTTACCATTTCTGCATGGTCATTCCAAGAATATTCTGAATTCCTTTCCGCCTGACCATATATGTTGGGGATATATTGCTTACTTATTTTATTGTTTGTTTGTTTGTTTGTTTGTTTGTTTGTTTATTTATTTATTTATTTATTTATTTATTTATATCCCGCCCATCTAGACCGAAGTCTACTCTGGGCGGCTAACAACACTCAAGAATAATAATAATAAAAATAAAACAACAACATTAATACAATTGAAAATAACAAATAAATTAGGTATTGACAGGAGGGAAGGCCTGCCTAAAGAGCCAGGTCTTGAGTTGACACTTAAAAACACCCAGCGAGGGAGCCAGACAAATTTCTGGGGGTAGACTCTTCCAGAGGCGAGGGGCCACTGCCGAGAAGGCCCGCTTTCTTGTTCTTTCTCTTCGGGTCTCCCTCGGCGTCAGGCCCCTCAGCCGCCCATCTTGACTAAAGCGAGTGATTCGGGTAGATCTAGGTGGGAGGAGGCATTCCGGACACATGCACAGAAGGCAGTTTGTTTTATTTACGCTCTGTTCTTCCCTTTGGATGCTCAGTGAATTACATGGGAACCCAAGTTGCTTACCGTCCAGATAGCAGTACAATCTACACCCACTTAATTTCAATAATGGAGATGGGCGTGAACCTGAGAAATGGTGGTTTGTGATGGTTCGTGGCTAGTCACGGACCACGAATCACCATGAAACAACCGGAAAACCGAACTAGTTTGCAGTTTGGTTTTCAATTCGTGTCCAGTGGGGGGTGGGGGGCTACCTGGTCCTGTCACACCATCGCCACTCCACTGCTGCCACCATGATCGCACTGCCACCGCCATGATTATGGTGGCAGTGTGCCTTTCTTTCCAGGAGCCTGGATGCTGCCTTCTGCACATGCGCCCGACCTCCCGGCTGATTGCCCTGAGGAGCTGGGAGGTGGACACATGCACAGAAGGCAGTGATCGGCTTTCCTGCAAGGCGGTCAGGCACTGCCTCTGTGCAAGTGACCAACCTCCAGTTTATTGCCCTGATCAGCTGGGTGGCAGGCCCATGCATAGAGGCAGCAAGACCAGCGCCTGAAAAGGAAGCCGGCGCACTATTGATGGCGCAGTGGCAGGACCAGGTAGGGAGTCAATGGGGGCACTGGGAAGGGAACAGGTGGGCATCCGTTTTGCTGAAAGAAAATGAAACGCCGAAGGGAAAATGTCCAGTTTTTTGTTTTGCTTCAGCCAAACAGGATCCCCGAACTAGGTTGTGAACCGAACCACAAACCAGCCCGATTGGTTGGTTTTTCTGCGTCGTCATTCAGTTCGTGGTGACCTCTATTCAACCATGCTGCAGCATTACGTCTTATTGCATAGAATAATTTGTTAGCTTTGGGTGAATACCGTCTCATCTGATTTGTATAGAAATATTTGCTGTAGAATAGGGGACTAACTTATCCCAGGCTGATTTAAAAGTGGTCTGAACCAATTTGCCCTTCAGTTTCTATTTGTGTGTATTTTTAGGTTTCCAAATTAAAAGGGGGAGGAAAAAAGCCCCCAGAAAATGGGAAAATTAGAGGTCGATTACCTGGGATGAGGACAGTTCATAGCCAAAGCTCTTGTCAACCTCCTTCCTTCCTTCCTTCCTTCCTTCCTTCCTTCCTTCCTTCCTTCCTTCCTTCCTTCCTTCCTTCCTTCCGTCCGTCCGTCCGTCCGTCCGTCTCTCTCTACTGGCACCCATGCTCAGGAAAAACATGTGTTAAGCGTATGGAAGATGCCCCCTTGATGCCCCTGTAAAGTTTAGCCACAAATTCCTAGCTCAAAGCAGTGTGTTGTATATTTGGCATCTGCTCACTCAGGAACATAGACAGGGACCCACATCAAGACAAGAAATGACCCTATTGGCATCAGGAGCACAGATGAGGCTGCCCCACATCAGAAAGAAAAATAGCACACAGGTAGGTTTAGGCATATGTTTTTACTGTGTCACCCTTGCAGTAGATCAAATAGTAAGCATAATGAGAAGAATGAGAGAAAACATGAATTGGGGCCATGAAGATCAGTATCCGTTGCCTTTACTTCCTGTTGCTGAAAAGGAAAGGAAAGGAAAGCTGTCCCAGTGCTTCCTGGGAGTCATAGTCTCACTGCCCATTAGGCTCTAAAGAAGATGCCTCCCCAAGAACTACAACTTGCACAAAGCACTGGTTGTGGTTGTTGTTACATCAACAACAGAAAGAAAAGGCCAGGGAAGCTGGTGGCGCAGGAAAAATTCCTCCAAACCCTTTTCTAGGGCAGCCATTCTGAACGGGGGCCATATGTCACCTTGCCGGGGGGGGGGGGGAAGGCTGGCAAATGGAAGGGGGCCACACACAGGAAACAGTTCTTCACACACCATCTTAAAAGGTTTGTTATGTGACGTATACAATCCTGATCTGACCTATATTTCTTTCATATTGTGTTTATCGCTGTGGCCAAAAAAAGGGTGAAAATGGCTGCTTTGTGGGGGGGGGGACGGGGGCAAAATCTACAGCTGTGCTGATTCGGGTTTGTGGAGACGTTTGGAAGATTCTGGGAATTGCAGTCCAAAACCACAAAACAGCACACCCCATCTCTTGTTCAGCATGAAGACCTTTGTAGGTGACTTCCTCCAAATTCTAAGAAGGGCCTGGGCACATGCACCCCTCCTCATCAATGGGATCTACAGAAATAAATTCGAGGAGGCTAAGTCCATTAATGTTACATATGGATTATTGACTGTAATTTCTGCACTAATATATTGCCGTTGCGAGTCTAGGGGGTCTTAGGAAACTTGTAGAAAGAGCAGCGCCATTCGATCTGAACGACCTGCTGGCCCTATCAACTCTCCTCAAGAACAGGACAGGGGTTCCTCACCTCACAGCCGGAGTCTGCTGTTTTCTCACCCATCTTTCTGGTCCTTATCTGTCCTTACCTACACTTCTTTCCCTGTAGTTGGAGTGTGTGTGTGCATATATATTTT
This sequence comes from Intellagama lesueurii, assembly GCA_037013535.1. Taxonomy (NCBI): domain Eukaryota; kingdom Metazoa; phylum Chordata; class Lepidosauria; order Squamata; family Agamidae; genus Intellagama; species Intellagama lesueurii. The sequence goes on along the minus strand of JBAJHW010000001.1, from coordinate 343,882,487 downwards.
AATGTTCCTATGTACTTTTAAGGAAATACTGAATTTAAGATGTGGAAGGGCAGACGTTCTCCCTTGCTTCCACCCACTGAGATATTTCTGATGTTGGACCCATCATATCTCCTCTCTTCCCCCCAGTCCCCTTCTCCTTGCTCCTGATTTTTTGTCATGCTAATATTGGGCCCATCATACTAAGGAGCAAGGCTGGTAGTGGAGCACCAGAGCATCAGTCATCATGACCCCTGTCAAGATATGCAGGCAAATAATGAACGAAATAAGCTAATACAGCACCAGATCTATCCACTTCAGGGAGACCAGCCTCCTGGACGACAGCAAAAATCGAGGAAAAGTTTTCTGCACACGTCTCAAACTGTAAATGTCAAAGCAGAAGAGGCTAGGCTAAACCTATGAAGAAGAAAAACATCACACCTTATGGAATGGGTGAATGCTGACAAGGGTCTCCAACTAGGACAAGACTCTACTTGGGCTATCTGGAAGTCACTTAATAGACTTTGAAGTAGAGATGGGGATGACTCACCATTTTGGCGAGTCGTCCTGCTTTGTGAGTTGTCAAAAGTTGACAACTCACGAAGCACAAAGTTGCCCCCATGAACCGACGAATAACAAATTTATTCATCAATTCGTGGGGGGTTACTAAAAAAAACACACCCCGCCCCCCCCGCTGTCACCGCCAACCCCCGCTGCCACCCCCCACTGCGCCACTGCCGGCAGGCTAAGGGAATCGAGGCTGCCCTTTGCAAAGATGGAAGCTGCAACCTCCCTACCCTAAATGAAGCCTCAGCCGCCATCTTTGCAAAGGGCAGCCAGTTTCCCTTTCTACAGGCCGTGGCTGTGGAGGCCTGATGGAGACCTCAGCAGCGGTGGTGACAATTACGGTAAGGGGGGTGTCGGTGGGGGTGGGGGCGGGGTAGGGAACTAAGGTAGGGAGAGGAAGGGGGTGGGGGATAGGCTGCCGGTAGGCAGAATGGAAAAGCCATAGGATGACTTTTTTTTTCTTCGTATGGGGAACGAATAAAAATGGGGAAATATTCATCCCTTCGTATTCATGGGGTCTCTAGAACCCACGAATATGAAGGGATGAAAATTTAACGAATCAGCGATTTTAGACGACTATCGCGATCCATTTTTTTATTCGTCCCCATGTCTACTTTGAAGTGAAGCAGGACTGATACCTGGATATACTCAAGCATGATCAAAGAATAATCAAGTAAAATTCGGCTACTTGGATGCAGGAGAAATGTTCTGTAACTGTGGAGAAATTCAATCAATGCAGCACTTACCTGCATGTAATTTGTACCCCGTCACATGTACAAAAGAAGATCTAGGAAATCAATGGAATAACGCTATTGAGGTGGCCCCCCTCTGGTCAAAAATAGTTTAATTATCTGAACATTTTAATTTTACCTATACATCATATGCATCCATAATTTTAAATTGTTCAACACTTTGAGATGAATAAAGAAAGAAGTGCCTGTGAAACCTAGGAAAATCTATTCCCCCACCCAGCCGCCAATCTTGCATCCTCCATTTCTGTGATATCACAAGAGCCTTCCTGTCAAGTTTTGGTTCTCTTTGAATCTCAGTGCTGGTGACCTGGCAACCATCACTGTGTATTTAAAGCTGATTGGGGGGAGGAATCAGGAAGGAGTGCATCCTGTTTCCAGTGACTTTGAGTGCCTTCCATTTTGGGAACGGATGCTGTATTTTCTTCCTCATCTTCAGCAGAAATGTGAAACACCGGCCTTGGGCAGAGATAGGATATACTTTGGGATTTTTAGACGGAGTCACAATGACAATACGATTCAGAGTCCAAAAATAAAGTTTTCTCATCTCTGGTCTTTGGACCAAAGGAAAGCCATCCTCATGAATGAAAATGAAATGAAATGGAATGGAATAAAATAAAGTACTATCTTTTTAGCCTTAAGTACAGTAATTTATGGAGCACTGTTGCCTTGCTGAGGAAGTCCATAATCACGTAATATATGCAGGATGTAGTGAACCAAAGTTCACTAAAGTAAGGAAAATAGCCCTAATCCTTCATTCAATAAACTCTGGGTTAAATATATTCTGTGTGCATGTTGGGGAAATGTAAAAGCAGAGTGGACGGACAAAACGTTAAAGTCAAGTCTCGCTTCCTCCCTAAAGACGCAAGGTGTATTTAGGCCTTGGTTAATAAGACAAGAAGGTCTTCGAGTTACACAGCTCAACCCCAGATCCTTCCGCAAAGTTTGAGACTGTTTGAATTTGCAGCTACAGGAATGCCTTACTGCACTAAATAGACACTGGTAAACTTTGCGTAGGATCATTGAGCTGCTTTTTGGAACCATAAATGGAAATGACTGGCTCACTAGCATAAATAATGCTCATGGAAGGAAGGAAGGAAGGAAGGAAGGAAGGAAGGAAGGAAGGAAGGAAGGAAGGAAGGAAGGAAGGAAGGAAGGAAGGAAGGAAGGAAGTGTAAATTTGAGCTGACCTCTTTAATAGTATACATTACTTGGTGGTGGATTAATTGTTTTCTGCTCTAGGCAGTGGAGTCTTGCTTCCTCCTCCAAGGGCAGTATAAGGTGGTGATTCTGATTTCATGGGTTTTAGTGCAAAAAGAGAGAGGGGGGGAGAGAGGGAGAGAGAGAGAGAGAGAGAGAGAGAGAGAGAGAGAGAGAGAGAAAACCAGGTCTGGGTTTTAGTCCAAACTTTAAAGGGGGTTAAGTACTACAGATAGTTCCTGTCAAGTTTAGGCTAAAATTGGATTCAACTCACCACCACTGCTATGGAGTCGCCAGCCTTTATTTCTGAAGAAGGTTGTCTCACAAATATTGCCCCACGGTGAGGGCAATTTAAAGAATGGTGAAAGAATTTTCATGGTGCGAAGGATGTGTCTGGAATACATCTTATGATATTCCTCCACTAGCACATCTGGGATGGATTCTGGTGATTAAAACTCTCTCTCTTTCCTTCACTTCAAGTGGGATATTAAAAAACAACAACAACTCACAGGTGTTATTTTCACAGTGCTGCTGGGGATCTTGAAAGGTGCGCCACTTGGGGGAATCGGAAAGAAGTGAGAGCTGGGGCTGGTATCATATTCAATTGCATTCCTCTGTCTCCTGGGCTCCTTTTCAGAAGCATAACTTGGTAAAGGTGACAAGGGATTTGAGCCAGGGTGCGGAAACATAGCATATAGTAATATAATAATAATAACCTTTGAACTGCAGGGTTGGAAGGGACCCTACGGATCATCGAGTCCAACCCCTCTCAAGGAGGCACAGTGGAGAATTGAACTCCTGACCTCTGGCTTCATAGCCAGAGACCTAAGCCACTGAGCTATCCAGCAGTTCAATCAGTTAGTGAAATAGATTGCCATTTGGACCACTTAGGGAGGTGTCCTGACAATTGTGTGATTGTTTTCCAGCCTGATCCCAATCTGTGCCTAAACTGGACCTTTTGGGACTTCTACTAGAACAGGTGTTGCACAGTTACAAGTCCCGCCCCCCCTCTGGTGGGCGCCCACTCAGAGGCAGTGCCTGGAGGAGGTGGGGCAAGGAAGCCAGGGTGCTGCCTCTGAGTGGGTCCCCGCTGGAGGGGGCGGGGCACCAAACCACGGGACATCTGTTGAGCCATTGGCCGAATCGGCACGAACTGCCGATCCAGCAGTTCATGCCCATCTCTGACTTCTACTAGTAAGGGCTGAGCTGCAGCCGTTCCCTGGTGGAGAAAAGAATTGCTTTAAGGGAGATCACTTCCGTTAAAGTGGCCCTTTCTAGTGTGACCAGACGCACACCTTTGCAGCTGTCTGATCACACCCTTAAAGAGTGCCAAAAAGAGAGAGTGCTGCTTGAATGCAGACCTACACACCCGAGCATGTATATGTATACCATCTCCAACCACTCCTCCCCAGGCAGAAGAAAACACAAAACAAGCCAGCTCATTGTAGAAATTTTTGACCACCATGAGCTCAGTCCCAGGCATTTCTCTCTCTTTTCTACACACACACATCAATCAAATGGGACCCCAGCTTAGTCCACAGGTCAGCAAAGCCTCACCAGATACCAAGGCAGCTAAGTGACAGATGCCGTGACACAAAATATTCGGATGTCTCTTAGGTCAAAAGGGCTAAAATCCCTGCAAGACAGAGATGGTCCCTGTGCCTTCTTCATGCATACGGCTTCTGGAAGGGGGTCCTGTTTTACAAACACACAAAGGATGTCTAACCAGGAAGCTAGCACTGGAAGCCAAATCTTATATCATCCTTTCCCAGTGTGTACGTTAGCAGGGTCTGATGGAAGTTACAGCTCAGTGAGATATGGAGAACTACACAGTCCCTTACTTTGGTTCTACTCCTCCAACTGCAGAGCTAAAGAACTCAGAAAGCTTATCAAGGAAGATCACAATAGGCACAATTAAAATATCATCTCCAGTTTAATTAGATTGCTGGGGTGGGGGAACCCATGTAGGATAACTGTGACTGGATTTTGTTTGAAACGGCTGCTGAGCTTGTTTCTGGCACTAGTTGAAAATCCCTGGGCTCCCCAAGTTCCTTCTGCCTTGTTCCTAAATCACTAGTGTATCGCTAGTGTCTCTCTGTTTCATGCATACCACCCAGGGGGGCTCATCTCAGTGAAAAATGATGGAGATCCCACAAACCTGAAGCCTTCTTTCTGAGATGTTAAGAGCTGCTTGATAGGAGAAAGACCAGGTTTGAGGGACTGGATTCTCTTTCATTGGTGGTTTTTGACCAAAGGTGGGATGGCTGCCAAGGGTCCTTTACCTGTGGATTCCTGTATTAGTGGGAGGCTGGACTAGATGACCTTTAGTACACCTTCCTACTCGACGCTTTTATGATTCTATGACTCCATGGCTTCCTCTGTTTATCCAAGGAAATGGGGTGGCCCAAGGAACCAGGCAATTGATCGTCCTGTGTGAACTATGCGTGAGGTTCAAGGTCCTGATGCTCACGTATAAACCCCTTCATGGTTTGGGACCACGTTACCTGTTGGTGTCTCTCCCCAATGTCATCTACCCGACCCACCAGATCCTCCTAGGCCATAGTCTTCTGGGTAGCCACATCAAGGGCAAGTCATAAATCATCCACAAGGGGTCGGGCCTTCTTCATGGTGGCACCAACTTTGTGGAACCAGCTTCCAGTGGAGCTACGCCTGGCTTCCTCCCTGTTAACCTTTAGAAAGCAACTTAAAAACACTGCTCTTATGGGAGACCTTCCACACTGACCCAGCTTGATTTTACGCCTCCAGTGTTTTATCTGTTAATTCTTTTTAACTTTTTAGTTGTGTATTAGTAGTTTAACAGCACTTGTTTTGTTTACTGTTACAAGTTCATAAAACAATAACAGTATAAGATAACAACAACAACATAATATGATTCAAGATGGCGAAAATGAATTAAATAATGACAGGAGGGAAGGCCTGCCTAAAGAGCCAGGTCTTGATGGATGGATGGATGGATGGATGGAATACTTTCATGAAATCTCTGCAAAGAGGACAAATGCATCTGGAAAAAGTTCCCTGAGCAAGAAACATAGAAGAAACTACTACTCTCCTCAGCGTACAAAACTGCCTCTTCCTCCTTGATGTTGTTGAGTGCCACTCTGTTGTGCCAGAGAATGCAGAGCAGGTAGCTGGCTCTTCCATCATCAGTCCAAGACTTTCCCCTTGCTGAGCGTGGGGATTCATTATGCTCACTTTATCAGCGGTGAGGTTTACGGCTGAATCCATGAGAGAGAATCGTGTGAAACATGAGCCGAGAGTGAAGCATTGCATCTTTTCATTAATAAGCCCTCTTCTGGGATCCGGCATTAGCGAGATTCAGCGGATCATAGAGCACAGGGGTATCATTTTTACATGATTACTCTAAATTCTTAAACCGGAGGCTTAAGAGAGAGGCTTCTTACAAAAGCAGCCGTGGGAATTGCTTAAGCAATTTCCACTGTTCTAGGCGAGAGGATGAGCCATGCCAGGTACATGGGGGGCACTGGCAAGCAGCTTCAAGGTCCATGGGGGGAAGGCAAAGGGTGAAACAAAATATGTGAGGGATGTACAGATCTGACCAAAGAGAACCCATCCGTCTTGTCTTTTGTCTCTCACGAAGAATGGAGGAAATTGTCGTCACTGACACTCTCGTGAAGCTCTGTCTTCTCAGCCTTTTTTTCTCCCATAATCCTTCCCCATCACTGATAATGATAAGGATTATCCATATCTCCTGGATATATTTCTCTTTTCCTCTCTCCCAATTAAAAAAAATAAAAATAAAAAAGCAGTCTTGAGGGCCTGTCCCCATGGTGAAATTTCGTGCGATCCAGCCGGGTCCTGATCTTCATTGCAATCCATTTTAACTCAAGTACCCATCCTTGAAGGCTGAACAGAAAGCTATTTTGCATCTCGATGAGTCATCCCAAAAAAGACTGCATGTAGAGATGGGCATGAACTGCTGCTTTGGAGGTTCGTGAACAGGTGTTTGGTGCTTCCCAGCCCCGCCTCCTCTGGCAGGTGCCCAGTCAGAGGCAGTGCCCAGAGGAGGCAGGACACAGAAGCCAAGTGGGCACCTGCCAGAGGAGGCAGGGCTGGGAAGCACCAAACACCTGCTCGGGTGAAAAATGAACCAGCACAAACAACGGAACTGGAGGTTTGTATCCATCTCTAACTGTATGCTCTAGCCCTGCGCCAGAAAGATACAGGCCATCTCCTAAAGGGGAAGGATGGACCATTTTAGGTAGAAACACAGGGTGTGTGTGAGGTCCCCCACCACCACCATCCAAACACTGCTATCAGGGAACCATATATCATGACTGTATGCCAGTGTAGACAGGCCCTCTGTTGTGAGGTCAGAACATGACACAACTTCCATTTAAACAGTGGGCTTGACCTTTTACAATCGGGATCAATAAATGGAGCAGTAGGGGTCAAATCTGGTTTTCTGGAGAGGCGGTATTTGGCCTCTAGGTTCCTGCCATCAGGCCAAAGGCCAAGGAGATCTGAAGGTATAGCCACAAAAAACAAAAGCAAAGTGTACTCTTTATATACTGCCCCATAGTGCTTAAAGCACTCACTGGGAAGTTTACAATATACTTATGTAGTTTACAATTTAATTATGGAGGCTACACATTGCCCCTCCCCACATGAGCTGGGTACTCAATTTACTAACCTCATCAGGATGGAAGGTGGAGCCAACCTCAAGCTGACTGCCTGAGCCCAGGATCAAACTAAGGTCATGAGCAGAATCTTGACTACAGTAAAATTCCCTTTTGCTGCACAGTAGAAGTACAGAGATCCACAGAACAGAATAGCTACAAGTTCCCCAAAGCCCACCCCTTTCTTATTAACTGGTACTTAAAGTCTCAATAACTCACTCTGAGACTTTTGTAGGAGAAAGAATAAAAACATTTCTTTACTTACAATTACTTGAAATTACAGACTTGTGTATGCTGCTTTCTTTACTGCACACATACATAGCAACCAATTGAAAAGATCAACAGCAAACAAGCACCAGCTGAGGAAAGAGAGGGGGCAAAGAACACACAGCAGAGAAGCAGGGCTCTCTTACAGTTCAGAGGCTGGAAGGAATGATTAGTTAGTGCTGGATAGGTAGACAATCACCTCAGCCCAGAAAACTCCCTCCCAGTCACTCAAACTACAGACAGCATGCAAGGTTGCAAATAACACTGCAACATTTTACATGATGAGCGTAATGAGAACCCCATTATGCAAAGACAACAGGGCTTCAGCTATGCCAGAGCTGTGATCTAACTGCAACTTTTTAGGTGTGTTTATAGTTATTTGCTGGTGACGCTTTCAATAGTAGGTCAAACTGCAGTACAGGAACTCTTGGAAAGTGGGGGATTTTCACCCCAGGATGCACAAAAGGCCATTTTTCCCCCAGGCGTGAGATTGATGTGTGACTCCACTTTTAAAGGGAACCTCAACTATTAAAAGTTGAATAGTTGTAATTAAGAGTGGCAGCAGTAACAGCTATAAATTAGAGATGGTTGTATTCAAAAAGCAGAAGATAGCAACCCACTGGTAAATAGAAAGAGCTCTCTGATAGAGCATCTCAGCTTTAGATTTAATTGAATAACATCTCATTTTTCTTCCCCCCCCCTTGATCAAACTGCCTTGGGGGGGGGGGGGAAAGTGATACTTTGCATATCATCCTAAGTGCCATTAAACTACCTCTTCCTGCAGTTTGTTAAAATTAAAAAGAAGGAGGAGAAGAAGAAGAAGAAGAAGGGGGTGCAGGAAAGATGTGTGATCTTGCTACAGGAGCAATTTGCCAATGATGGCTCGCACTTTATGGAAATGGGCACCAAGGGACAACAAATCCCATTTAATGCATATGCATCGTTCATTAAAAAAAAAAGAGAAAAGTGACACCAGAGGAAGAGTAGACGAGAAAAGATAAAGCTACGAGTCAGCAAAAGAACAGGTTCCCGGGAAATATATTGTTCCATGTTGGACGTTTTGTAACAGATGATGTGAACAAGTGTTAAGTTTGTTTTCAGTCCCTCTTTGTGCACCTTCTCTTGATCTCACATAGATGATAGCTTTAAGAATCGGGACTGTAATAAAGAAAACAAGAAGAGGAGGGGGACACGGAAAAAACGTGTCGGTGGGCTTTAGAGTCTTCTGTTCCATATGGTCGGGGAAGTGTGGAGTTATTGCGACAAGCATCTTGCGAAGCTCATTACGAGCCGTAGCGGCCGCCGACGCCTCGGAAGAGAAGCGGGGCTCATAGCTATAGGGTACATACATGACAACCCACCGTCAGCAGATCGCAAGTGGAAATGAAAGATGCCGTCGCACCGACTACAGCTTCGGGGAACATGTGAGACGAAACATCTGCTCGTAGTGAGCACCGCATTATCAGATCATTGTAGCCATGAATTTTTTATCAAGCCATTCCTTCCCTCCCCCGCCACCCCAAATGCCGCAACTTTGGAAAAAAAGACATTTGAGAGCCAAGGTGTTGTTTTCGAAAGAGAGGCATGCCTGTGATGTTGAGCTCAAGGCCGAGCTTTCCTTGGAACGTGGGGGGTGGGGGCAGCGCATGATTCTTGAGGCATGTCATTCTTCCAAATGTTTAAAATACCCAGCCCCATATGACTAGTGCCAACAAACTGGAACAGGTTTAGAGGAGGGCAACAAGGATGATCAGAGGACTGAAAACCAAGCCCTAGGAGGAAAGACTGAAAGAACTGGGAATATTCGGCCTTGAGAAAAGAAGACCGAAGAGAGACAGGATAGCATTTTTCAAATATTTGAAATCTGTCCTCGATCATCCCGGAGTCCAGGACACGTCACAATGGGCTCAAGCTACAGGAAGCCAGATTTAGGCAGAATATCAGAAAAAAAACTTCCTAACTGTTAGAGCAGCGCAACAATGGAACCCATGACCTCAGAGGGAGGTGGCGAGTGCTCCAATGCTGGAGGCTTTCAAGAGAAAATTGGAGAACCAAATACAAGATGGACTGACTCCACAGGCTTGAATCTACAAGACCTGAGCAGGGCTGTTGAAGACAGAACATAAGAACATCAGAAGAGCCCTGCTGGATCAGGCCAAGGGCCCCTCTAGTCCAGCTCCCTGTATCTCACAGTGGCCCCACCAGATGCCTCTGGGAACACATGAGACAACGAGATCCTTGTCTCCTGATGCCACTCTCCTGCATCTGACATTTGGAGGTACCTTACTTTTAAGCCTGGAGATTATACATCCCAATCATGGCTTGTAACATTTTGGAGATTGCTCATTCATGGGGTCACCATAAGTCGGATGTGACTTGACAGCACATAACAACCAGAAAAAAGGATGTAAATTCTTACTTTTTTGTCCTCTAAGGAAAGGACAAATTCTGTAACATTCTTCTCCTTGCTGGTGAGAAAAAAGGGAATTTCACTAGCTGGTGTTTTTGCATTGGCATAAATGATCTTTTGCACACACACAAACAAACCATGCCCCCCAAATTTTGCTCAAAATTGGGCAATTCGTGGATTGTGCAAACTCTGCAAATCACTCAAAATTAAGATGAATCCTTCTTTATATAAGGGCTGTTGGCATCATTCCTAAAAATCAGTTAGTCTCCCTGTACTTTCTGTGTGCGAGTGTGTCAATGTATTCTATGCCAGTGTGTTTGCTTCTCAAAGGCAACATGCGCTGAAGATAATTTGCCCAAAATTGTAGAGATTTTCAGGAAGCGAAACCTTTGGCTCATTTTCAGATGGAGATGAGCCATCTCACGAGACCTATGGCCTTCCAAATGAGGAAACCCAAATGATTTCAGAGGCTCTCTATTAGAAAACCACAAAATACTCCTGCAACGCTTATTAACCTTCACAGTTAAATCCAGGCTTGAAAATGGGTATCATTAAGATCTTGAACAATTCATGGATGGGTTCTGCAGAAATGACTAGGTCCCATCCTGAGTTGCATCGAATCTAGCTGAACTGCAGAATTGGTCTCATCATGCATTGGACGTCCCAGCTTCATGTCTCCATCCACTGACAAATCTCCACAGATGCTGCACCTGGTTGCTCAGATTAGTTGTCTTTTGAGCATCTGTAGAACAGTCTTCCATTTATTCAGTATGCTCCCAAAGCACATGCATTAATTCATGTATAAATTCACACTTGCACCAGGGATGGGGACTTGAGTCGTGGAACTTGTTGTCAAGTCGGACTCAAGACGCATCGGTGACTCAACTCAGACTCAACTTGGGTTTTTTTCCCCCAATGACTCGATCCGACCCATGATTCGGAGCCCATCCACCGTCCCTTTTTTTCTGGGGGGAAAAAGCATATTTTTAATAGGGACTTGAACTTGAGAGTCGAACCCAAAGACTTGCCAACATCCCTGACTTGTACTGAGTACACACCCCTGTATGGGATATTTGGACCATGGCAGAAGTATGTCTCCACATTGTTGGGACCCATTAAATCATATTCACACTCAGAGATCAACTGGGGAATTGTACTGGACCCACAAATATCAAGACAGACATCATAATTGCAATTAGGAATGCAACAATAGTAGGAATGGGAAAAACCCCCACCAAGGAGGCACTTTCTTAATTGTGAAGATGATTCTAGGATTAACCCAAACTATTCTGAACAGGATTGAGTAATTTCTTACATGAGGACGTGAACTTATCTGAGGAAGTGGACTTGTCCACGAAAGCTCACATCAAAATATAGCAGTTAGTCTTTAAGGTGCCACAACATTTGTGTCTACTTTATTTTTTATTTTTCTTGGGTTTTTGCCTGATATGCTAGCCCAGATTAACACGGCTACCTCTTCTAAAACTATTTCGAAAAGAAGAAAAACTCAAATCTCAGGATAGATTTAGCTAGTCATTGATATCATAAATGTACATAGAAATACATTCCCTTCCCCCTTTTTACTATCATCTGGGGGGGGGGGGGAGAGAGACTTAGCACATGGATGAACCTGTCCACCTTCACATTTGATAGATGAAGACACAAAAACAAAAGACGGCATTTTAGCTAATAAGCCAACTTGAAGAGACATTGAAAGGTTGGAATTATGTATGGCAGAAGACAATTATGTAAGCTAAATGATTCTTTAATAATGAGATCCATCAAAAGACAGGAATGGAAGGACAGCTGAATAAAAACCTTTATAGCGCTCTCTCTCTCTCTCTCTCTCTCTCTCTCTCTCTGTGTGTGTGTGTGTGTGTGTACACTTGTTGTTTAGTCGTTAAGTCATGTCCGACTCTTCGTGACCCCATGGACCAGAGCACGCCAGGCCCTCCTGTCTTCCACTGCCTCCCGGAGTTTGGTCAAATTCATGTTGGTAGCTTCGATGACACTGTCCAACCATCTCGTCCTCTGTCGTCCCCTTCTCCTCTTGCCTTCACACTTTCCCAACATCAGGGTCTTTTCCAGGGAGTCTTCTCTTCTCATGAGATGGCCAAAGTACTGGAGCCTCAGCTTCAGGATCTGTCCTTCCAGTGAGCACTCAGGGTTGATTTCCTTCAGAACGGATAGGTTCGATCTCCTTGCAGTCCAGGGGACTCTCAAGAGTCTCCTCCAGAACCACAATTCAAAAGCATCAATTCTTCGGCGGTCAGCCTTCTTTATGGTCCAGCTCTCACTTCCATACATTGCTACTGGAAAAACCGTAGCTTTGACTATGAGAACCATTGTCGGCAAGGTGTCTCTGTTTTTTAAGATGCTGTCTCTGCTTTTTAAGATGCTGTCTAGGTTTGTCATCGCTCTCCTCCCAAGAAGCAGGCGTCTTTTAATTTCGTGGCTGCTGTCACCATCTGCAGTGATCACGGAGCCCAAGAAAGTAAAATCTGTCACCGCCTCCACAGCATATATGCATATGTAGTGTACACTACATATGCATATATACTGTGCCCCTATGTACGCGGTAGAATATTCATATTTTTCTATGTAAATTACCTGAAATTAAATGCTTAGCCCATTAGAAAGAAAGTGTAGGGATCTAATAATGTCTCAATTAATAAAAAAAGCTTCTGAATCAAAATATATAGCCAGTTAAATAGAAAACACTTTTATTAATATTTGGGAGAAATATCTGAACATGCACCAGGTTAGGGAATGATAACATGAACAGTTGGAAAACCTTTGGCAATGGAGAATTTATGTGAGAACCTGTATTTGTACATAAGGATACATTCAAATTGATACTTGACATAATTCAAGAAAAATACTGTAGCTCAGTGATAGAGCGCATGATTCATAAAGCGTCTAGGCTCAATCTCTAGCATATTTTGGAAAGGTTGGAAATGTCTGGGGAATCTGGAACCATGGAGAGATGCTATCTGTCATTGGAATTTTGGGGAGGATTTGGCTTGGTCTAATGCTGGCTGGATACCTCAGTGGTTTGGGTATCTGGCTGTTGAGGCAGAGGTTGAGAGTTCGAATTCCCCACTGTGCCTCCTGTGAGTAGAGCCAGCCTGTGTAGCCTTGGGCAAACTGCACAGTCCCAGGGTGCTCCCAGAAGAAGAGAATGGGAAACCACTTCTGACTACTCTCTACCTAGAAAATCCTGAAAACGGTTGCCATAAGCCAGAATTGACTTGATGGCACATGATGATCTATGATGGGTTTGGTCTGCTTTTTAAAAAGAGCCAGCCTTCTTTGTACCTTTCACCTTATTATGCAGCTCAGAATACATTCTTGAGAGTTCACACCTTTCTGAAAGTTGCAATTCTGTTCTCAGCTCAAAGAATTACGGACAACAGTGCATACCTTTGAGACATGTTTGTCATATATGAAATATGCACATGTAGAAATGACAATGTTTGTTTATTTATTTATTTATTTATTTGACATATGCCTCTACCTCCCACCAGAAATGGTATTCCCTTGTGGTGCATACCTCGGGGGAAAATATGATGGGGACATGGGAGAGGGCCTTCTCTGTTGCTTCTCCCAGACTTTGGAACTCCCTCCCACAGAAGGCCAGCCTGGCCCCATCTTTGCTGTCCTTCTGCAAGCAGGCAAAGACCTTTCTCTTCTGGCAAGCCTTCCTTCAGCAACAAGCCGTCTATGTGTGATTTTTAGATAGATTGCTATGCATTACTGCTTTGATTGGATTTTTAGTACTACTTGTGTTTTCCATTTTTGGGTTTTCCATTTCTCAGAGTGGCAATTTTAAATGTTTGTATACTTATTGATCTTTGCCTTAATATTGGCTGTTATTGTTGTAAGATGCCTCTTTATTCGTTGTTTGTAGTTTTAAATGTTTTTTTTAATGCTGTTAACCACTATTGTATACTTATTGTTTTCAACTTGAAATATTGCCTTTAATTGTTGTAAGCTGCCTGGGGTCCTTTTCAAGGAGAAAGGTGGAGTAAAATATTAGAAAGAAAGAAAGAAAGAAAGAAAGAAAGAAAGAAAGAAAGAAAGAAAGAAAGAAAGAAAGAAAGAAAGAAAGAAAGAAAGAAGAACTTGCAAAAATGGAATGCAAAATGTGAATGTTTGGTGGTAACTGTCTAATACAAATAAATGTGAATTCCCCCACCCCGTGTGTTTTGTTTCATCAGAGCCTGAAGCAGACGTTGGACTAAGCAGACTTATCACCGAACAGATGGGAAACAGACATGAACTCAAAATATCTGTAATGTATACTGGAAGAAATATAGAAATGAAGTAGAGAAAGAACAAACAGAGGGAGTATGCAGGTACTTGAAATTTGGAATTCATTCTAGACATTACCCTAGCCAATCCAAACTCAAGGGGAATGAATCATAGACCAGCATGTCCACAGGAAGCAGTCAAAAGAGTGTTCAAATTCATGTTTACTAGGCCAACACAAAATTTGTTACTTCAGTTGCTTCTGCCAGGTGAATGCCGATTATTTAAATAATAAAAAGGGATTAATTCTTGAGTCCCCCACCTGTTCTTCACCCTTCTTAATGTTCTCTCTTCCAAGTGAGCATATTATAAACAGATTTAATAACCTCACTAATTCATTTAATCTGATTTTATGAGAGTCAAAAGGCTGTGCCAGCGAATCAGCATGTGCCCCATTAAAAGAAATCATACAGCCATATAGAAGCTAAACAAGCACATCCAGATAACCCCATGTGTCTTGGCACTAGTTTTATTTATTAGGTGAATTGTCCCAGAAGAGACCACAGCCAGTGCTGAAATCAAGGATGATTTGGGCTTACAACTTTGGTGATCCATGCTTGATGAAAGACCATCTCAAAAACAATCGATGGAGTCCTTGCTATGCGGTGCTTTGACGTGGATTTCATCATCATCGCCATCACCATCTTAGAACTGCAGAGCTGGAAGGGACTCTGTGGATCATTGAGCCCATCACCTGTCAAGGAGGCACAGCGGGGGAATCGAACTCCCAACCTCTGGCTCTGCAGACAGAGATCTAAACTATTGAGCTATCCAGCAATGCCCATTAGGAAGGCTATTCTGTAAACCCTGTGCTGAAGTTTGTCCTTCAGTTTTCTGGAAAGTTTTCTTACCCTGTAAAAAAAGTGCATTTTCCTTTCTCTGGGTCCACTTTGGAATGGTTTTGGAATTTTTTTCTGCTGTATTCTTGAGCTTACCTTAATATTGCAAAACTGGAGGTGGGGACTGTGCTCCACCCTGCTTTGGGGCTCTCCAGTGATCTGCCACTTCCCTGGCTTCCCATGTTTTTTGATTCCCATGAGAGGAGCTTCTTTTGGGATGTACCTGAAATACAGGAAACCAGAGAGCTATAGACTGCTTGAGAGATAATTTTACACGGGAAGGTAGGACACCCATGCACATCCCTTAGAGACGCTAGAAATTTGGCCGCTACATTTTGTATCAGTTATAGTTTCCAAACAGCCAGTGTGGTGCAATGGACAGAATAACATGTCCAAGCTCTGTAGATCTTTATATGTAATTTGCAACTGGAAAAGGCATCCGTTGAACCTGGGACCTTTATCACCAAGCTATACTCTTTTTTCAAAGCCAGAGATCTTATTTCTGGATGACAGCCCTCAGAATCTCCTAGCCAGCCAGTAGACCAAAAATCATTTCCAATGGGTCCTTCCTACCTATTTGAAACCTACCTTTCCAGATTTTTGCTGGCAAGTGAGAGTAGCAATATTTAGCACAATGGTTCCCAACCTCGGGTCTTCATGTGTTCTTGGACTAGAACTCCCAGAAGATATCACCATGAGCTGTGCTGGCCAGGAACATCTGCTGTAGTCCAAGAACATCTGGGGAATCGAAGTCAGGAATAGAGATGGGCACGAACTGCGGTTTGGAAATTCATGCTGCTTCATGGGCCTGAGACCAAAGGTGCTGCGTGTTTCCTTCCCCAACGCCCTGCTGGATTCTCCACTCATCAGCTGGCACATGCTGCTCTCCTCCTCTTCTTCCGGTGTTCATCCAGTCCCAGCAGGACCACAGGCTTCCCTCCTCCACCTTCTCCGGCAGCCGCCCACTCAGATGGGGAGGCGGGGCAGGGATTCCTGCAGTGCTGCCTTTGAGTGGGTGGCTGCTGGAGGAGGCAGAGGAGGGAAACAGATGCTCATGCTGAGGAACACCTGAAGAGGAGGAGGAGAGCAGCGCATGCAGGCTGGTGAGTGGTGAATCCAGCTGGCGGGCAGAGAGGGAACACACTGGCACGAACCTACAAACTGAGCTTCATGTCAGGAAGTACTGCTTTAGCAGATGAAGTCATTACATGGTCCATGTCATGGCTCAGACTCTGCAATGATGGTCTGGATCCCAAGGAGCAGCTGGCTCTGGTGAGACTCCTGATTTTAACCTGTCATCAAGCCCGCCTGAAGAGGCTACCATCTTCTATGCATAATATAATAACTTACATATTCATAGCAGCCATCATCTGCATTCAGGGTCCTGCTGGCTACATTCTCCTCTGTGTCTGTCTCACTTTCTCTCTGTAAGGAAATGTTTCTTGGCCGGCAACCAAAGAGTCCTCCTGGTCCCTCCTTAGTTCGACAATTAGTTTTTCCACCACAATAGAGCTGAGCGGAAGACTGGAGGTGGACAGACGAGTACAAAGAAACAAAAGAAAAGCAAAACCTGACACTTTTTCTTACCTCTGCTCTAACACCGTGTTTAGAAGGAAGGGTCTATTTTGTGTGCCTGACAGTAATAGAGAGGGGGGAAACAACGATCTTGCCGATCCATTTCCAAGCACAATCCAAAGGGCTGGTTCTAACCTATAAGGCCCTAAAGGGCTTGGGCCCAAGCTATCTCAGGAACCGCATCTCCCTTTATGAGCCTGCTCGAGTCTGAAGAACATCAGGAGAGGGCTTCTTCTCAGTCCCACCACCTTCACAGGTGTAGTTGGTGGGGACACCGGAGAGGGCCTTCTCTGTGGCTGCTCCCAGACTCTGGAACTCCCTCCCACTGGAGGCCAGGCTGGCCCCCTCTTTGCGGTCCTTCCACAAGCAGGCAGAGACCTTTCTCTTCAAGCAAGGTTTCCCTCACTGACTGGCTGCCTGAGTAGGTTGTTTTTAATGCATGGTTGTGCCTTACTCCTCTGAATGTGTTTTTGGCGTTGCTTTTGTTTACCATTTTTTAGTGGGGCATCTGTTTGATCCTTTTTAGTATTTGTATGTTCACTGTTTTCAGCTTTAACATTGTCTTTTAATGATGTCAGCCACCTTGGGTCCTTTTTAAGGACAAAGGTGGGGCGAAGATATTTTTAATAAATAAATAATACATATATCCTATTCTAGGTTCAGTTACTGTACAGAGGATACCACCAGCTCTGTGTTTTGTGTTGCTTCTGAAGAGGAAGAAAATGATCACAGAGATCAGAGCTTGGAAAAGTTCCTTTTTTACTATAGTGGCCACGCTACCCTGAGTATTCTGGAAGTCTGAAAATACTCTGCAAATCTTCCACTCCTTTTTATTTGCTCTGATCTTTCTCTTATTTTCTCCGTTCTTACACTTCCAGAGGGAACAGACATGCAAATAAGTTGGCACCCCAACAGTAGTGTCCAGTCCACAGCAACCCATTTCCAGAAAGTTCATGACCGAAACGCGAGACCAGGGGGGGCGGGTCCTTGAGACATCATGGGGGAGGGCCCTATTGGTGTCACAGAAGTGGGCCAGGTAAGGATAGATTATTTGTTTGCTTGTTTAATATGCCTTGGGATGTAGGGTGGCTTACAATGCAGTTTAAACCAATTAGAGAATATTTAAATGCAATAGCATTGCCAACATTAAAATGGAACCAAATCATTATGTTGTTAACCTACAATTACACTGAAAGCGTTTGAAACTGCTGTATGAAAATACTAATATTAGTTTGCCTTGAAGAGAGGAAAGAAAGGAAAGCCAGCACATCGCTGAAACTTTACAGCTCTTCATTGCAAAAGTGAAAGGATAGCCACGGAGTGGTGGGGGAGAACCTTAGAGCGGCAATTGGAAATTTAGGCATCAGTGTCAAAGAGGAGCATGCCACACCCAGAGACATGGGTCCAAAAATAAGGAAAGTAAATATGCCAGCTGATATAGCAACTAATTTAACACTTGCCAGTAGAGCCACGTTTCTGCATTGGCACCTTCCAAATGTTGGTGCCCTTGGGCAAAACACCCATGGTTACAGCACTCTAGTTTGCTCTTGGCAAAGGGTTCAGGCACCTTGATGTCCCTCAATGCAGGATGTTCCTCTGTGCTCATGGGCTCAAGGAAGTCCTACCTGATCAGCTCCACTGGGGCCACTCACAATCTATCTAGAAGGATTTCGATCCCAAGCTCAAGAGTTAATGCTTCTTCCTGGCACCCACTTTTCCCCTATCTTTGTCTGATCCTAACATCTTTTTTTACCTAGTAGACAACCATACTCTCAGACCTTTGGATCTTATTCATTATAATTGGCTTGGATCTAAACAGACTGGAGAAAGCTAAGATGTCAGTTTAGAAGAGGGCTCAGAAAAAAAAAGAAGCTTTTAAAAAGTTCCTGGAATTCTCTCCCTCAGGGTCAGCAATTTCTCTCAACGTGAGGACATGCCAGGGGCTGAGTTGGATGGGGGCTCTGGGGTTTGTAGTTCAAAAAGCAACTTTCTGTTGGAATTTAGCACCCTTTGAATGCCACCTTTAAAAAGGTTTTGGCTGGGAGGGCTCTTTCAGAGCTGGGATGACTGACAATCAGTCGAGCAGTAACTAACTGTTACTGTGAGTAAATAGAACATTTTATTCTTTCTTTTACCAGCATCTCAGAGTGAGTTATTGAGACAGTAAGTGCCAGTTGAGGGGGAAAAACATTAAGGGGTGGTCTCCCGTGGGGAGACTGGAAGCTAATTTTGCTCTGTTGGTCCCTGAGCTTTTTCTCCTTTTTTTGGCTAGAGGTTTTAAACCCAAAATTTCCACACTCTGCCAATAGTTTTCTCAGCAATTTTCCCTCCCAATCCTACAATTCTGTTTTCCCCTGGCCCCATGATTCTGTGATCTAGGGCTGCTGAATTATGTGGAGAACCATAAACAAAGGAGAGATCTCTGTGCCCCAAGAAGACCACCGTCTAAAGCCAAATAGTAGGAGATATATAGGGATCACAGAGAAGACAAAAGAAAAAGCATGTGGGTGAGATGAATAATATACGTGCTAATTCAGGCTGCAATTTGACAATTGTGCTCACAATTACCTCAGCTTTTTGTTTCCATGTTGGCACAATGTTTAAAAATCAGAGAGGAGAAGAATTCTTTAAAAGTTCAAAATCAGCTAAACAGGCAAGCCAAACTTTGCAAGTCAATACGAAGCAAAACGGTTTCATGTCTTTGTGTCATGTGCATTATTTTTTTTTTAGTCCTGCTCAATTTGGCGGGTTTTACCACAGCTTTAATTTCAGAAATGAAACTCCTCTTTACAAGTGACAAGATGCTGTGCTTAAGAGAGGTAGCTTCCTCTTCCACCCCCTCCCCATTCCTTTCTGCAGACATGTAATTAATGGAAGCCATTAAAGATATTTGATTCTGATTTTTATATATGATGACTAAGTAACCTATTATTGTTCGTCCCGGTCAGAGATTAATGGGAATTTGTTAAAGGATAAAAGAATTATTAAACAAGTTGCAGAATATGTATGACCTGGAATATGCTACGTGAGAGTGTGAATAATACTGAAATGGAGCTGTTTGTTTCCTTGACTAATGAGCCAGTGTTAAATCTAGTAGAAGAGAAGTGTCAAACTGAAGAATTCAGGCAGTTTCTCCACTCCCACCCCCTTATTGGCCAGAAAAAAAACTAACAGTTCCAGATCAAATCAAGCCTGAACTTTCACTAGAAGCTAAAATGATTCAAGTGAAAGTATTATACTTTGGACGTATCATGAGAAAACCAGACTCATTGGAAAACCCAATACTTCTAGAAAATTTAGGAGGCAGTAGAAAAAAGAGGAAGACCTAATATGAGAGGGATTGACTCAGTAAAAGAAGCCACAGCCTTGGGTTTACAAGGCCTGAGTCAGAATGTTAATGAAAAGACACTTTGGAGGTCATTAATTGCTATTGTTTTACTGTCACGTCATCTCCGACTTATGGCGACCCTATGAATGAGCGCTCTCCAAAATATCCTGTTCTCAACGGCCCTGCTCAGCTCTTGCAAACTCAAGACTGTGGTTTCTTTAAGGAATCAGTCCATCTCATATCTGGCCTTCCTCTTTTCCTACTGTCTTCCACCTTTCCCAGCATTATTGTCTTTTCCAGAGAATCCCAACTTCTCCTGATGTGCCCAAAGTAGGCCAGCCGCAGTTTCAACATTTTTGTCTCCAGAGAGAGTTCAGGCGTGATGTGATGTGATGTGATCTAGGACTCACTTGTTTGTCTTTCTGCCAGTCCCAGGTATCCACAACCATTGCCATAAACCAGAAACAGCTTTGTGGCATGTAACAAGACCATCTTCCAAATTTAATTTTGAGCACATCCATGCGAATGCACACATACACATATGCTTGTACGCACGCAGTCATGCACACACACACACACACTCATCCCCTCAGGAAGCTTAGATCCCGAATGCTAAACATTGGAGGAGGGCCAGACCGCACTGAGTCATGTGACCTTGGTAGATGATTAAAAAGAAATTTCAAGTTTCGAGAGGTTTAAGTTAGGTTTCAAAGAGAAGTTGTTAACAGGCAGACGTTTTCTGGAAATGGGACATTTAGGAAAGGTGTGGGGGAACACTCCACTTTGTTCACCTTTTGTTAGCGATTTACTTTATTTCCGCTTCCTGCATGAACGGGTAGAGCTCAGGGGCTGTGGTGGTGGTTGGGGAAATGACCTTTTTGGGAAACGGTGACTCCCAGGAATCCTCCAAATGGCATTTTTGCTCTTACATTCATTTCCATCCTGCTGACAGGGTAGAAGGAGGAAATACAGGGCTGAGGGATTCCCAGGGCAACCACTTCTCAAGGACAGAAAGCACAGCTTGATGATGTGTACGTCTGTCTACTCAGAAGGAAGTCCCGCTCCAACAGCTTTTGGACACATGAGAAGATCTGCCGTTCTTGCTTTGTTCGCCAGGTTTTTCACACCTCAAAGTCCTTTCCACTCCAAATATGAAGAAGTGTACAAAGTTGGGGCCAGTTCTTTGAAAAAACAGGAACTCAACTAAAAGACTCCCACATTTGCACAGGCCAAGTTTAATGGGACCAGCAGAACCCCAAAAGGAGATGAGTACACCTGCAACCATCATTATCGTCGTCATCATCATCGTCACTGTCATCGTTGTCGTCATCGTCATCATCATTGTGGGATTTCAAGTTAATTACAGCAACCCTTCCCACCATGTTTTGTATGGTATAAAGTACCCAGAAGTGGTTTCACAATCCCTCTCTCTGGTGGCACTCAAGGATTGTGCGGCTCACCCAAGACTATACATGCTTGCTTCTCTCCTGGGAGGCACAGAGGGGGATTGAACTCCCAACTGCCTGCTGCTGCCGGGCCAGATGTTCCAACCCACTGAGCTGCTGCTTGTCCTACAGATGCTGAAACATCTCTAAAAATAGATGAGACAGCCCTGAAATCCTGCATCAATGCAGCTGAATATGCAAGGATACAAAACCAGACTTTGAAGAGTTAAGCGTTCGGAAAAATCTGTCAGTTTTTTGTTTCTCTTAACATCCAGTTCTTTTAAATATCAAGTTCTTTCTAGCCTAGGAAGAAATGTACAGATTTCTCGTAGTATGATTCAAAAACATACCCGAATGACATTCTCACTCATCCTTATAAAAAGAGCAAAGTGTGCTGCTTATGCGCCACCCCATAGTGCTTAAAGCACTCTCTGGGTGGTTTGCAATTTAATTATGCAGGCTACACATTGCACACACACACACACACACACACACACACACACACACACACATGTGAGCTGGGTATTCAATTTACCAACCTCGGAAGGTTGGAAGGCTGAGTCAATCTTAAAGTGGCTTCCTGAGCCCATAGGGATCGAACTCAGGTCACGAGCAGAGTTTTGACTGCAGGACTGTAGTTTAATCACTGCACCGTGAGGCACTTTTAATAATTCAAGGGAGACACCCAGAGAGAAAGCACATAAAATCCACTCTTGATCCCACTGGAGCCACAGACGCCATCCTGATTGGCTTCTCTTATAAGATGGTACATGGGCAGGTGACCAGGCCCTCTGAATTTCACTCCTTGAAATGGAGACTAGGGGGCAGATCTATGAGATGTCACAGAAGTGTGTCAGCTTCGCCCCATTGCTACCATGGCCTCTGCAAAATAAGGACACATGGGTTGAAACGTGGGTGCTCCATTTTCTGTAACGTTTCAAATAATACAATGAGCCCATCACTGGTGTACCGTGAAGCCAGGAGGGTGATGGAAGACAGAGAAGAGAGAGCCAGTGAGGCCATCCGTCCTGTCACATTGCACTTTTGAGAGTGTGACCACCTTGTGAGGAAAATACACTTAGATCTGCTGTGCACCACTGTTTTTCCAAATCACTGTAGTTGTCCAGATGACAGACAAATCTCTCACACACAACCAGCCTCATTGCTTATTGTGTGCGGGCCCCTTCCCTCTGCCATTTTGAGAGGCACCCAAAGACGCTGGTCTTTCAGAAGGCCTTTGAATGCAGCCCTGCTTGACCAGTTGCCTTATTTGAAATGCTGTACCCTTGTGGCTTAACGCTGATCTATTTTTGCTTGTCCCTTTATTTTATGTTTTCGTGATTATATTACATTTTGTTTGTTTATTCTGTTGCATCTTACATTAAGTGCCCAGAACGGTGCTGTGGCACTAGTGGAGTGGTATATAAATGAAATGAAACAAATATTTTTCAACCCTTTATATATATATATAAACAAATATTTTTCACCCCTTTATATATATATTATATAAATATTATATATATATTATATATATTAAGGGGTGAAAAATATTTGTTTAATATATAAATATTATAAATTATATATTTATAATATATAAATATATAAGTATATAAATATAATATATATATTTTCCAAAGTGGCATAGCGATAATTTGTTTCAACGCTGACTTTGGAAAGCCTTTTCTTAAAAAAAACTGTTTGGAGACAGCCGGTGCTTGGTTGAGGGGAACTGACACTCTTCTGAAAGCTACTTTTTGTGTTGGATCAGGCAATCAAAAAGGGCAAAAAGCAGAGAATAGCGATGTTGGCGAACTATTGCAAGATTAAACCACCCCTGCCAGCTGAATGGGGGGAGGGGGGAAGGAAGATGATTCCCTGCTAACAAATACAATTCCCCGCTGTTTTTCCTGCACTTAGTTTTGTGTCTTGCAGTTGCTGGTTTTTCATTTGATTTCATTTCTGCCCAAACTGATACAAACTACAGAAGAAACGGCCCATCTAAGTGCCCTCTAAATCAAGACAGATTCAAGCACCGTGTTGTGGTAGCAAACCCTGCCACCAGCAGGGCATGGGTGGCAGTAGGTGCCCGGTCTCCTTCTTCAGCGCTGCTCACCATGAGGTTGGGCTCCTCCTTTGAGGACCCTGAGGAGAACAACGATTCCCCGAAATGCCAACTATCATCTTCAGACATGGCAACCCTGTAGTGGGTGGTAACACAACCAAAGCACTGACACTGAGAGGTCTCTGTAAGGGTGGTTATGAGAAGAATGGGATAGCAATATCTCTATATTTCCTTGCAATGTTTGAAAGACTTCAGCAAAGGGGGGGAAAAACCCTTCAAGTAGATTTCTTTACAAAGAGGGTGAGATAAGCCGATCTCTTTGTAACTCAGCTGGGAGGCCGGAGTCTTTTATCCATTGTTGCAGTTTTCCCCCCTGGGTGGTTTTACCATGGACTGCTAGACCCCAAAGCTTTATTAGGCTACATTTCAAGGTGGGCCTACCGTTTTTTTAAAAAAGGCATCAGTAAAAATATGAGCTCACCCTCTGAAGGCAATGCAACAGCAGGATTACAGCTGAACATTCAGAAGGCAAAAATCATGACTGCTGCTAAATTTGTTTATTGTCGTTATATGGTGTCAAGCCACTTCCAATTCATGGCAACCCTATGAATCAGCCTCTTAAAGGCCTCACCATCAGTAGGTTTGCTCTGCTCTTGCAAACTCAAGTCTGTGGCTTCCTTTATGGAGTCAATCCATCTCATAATGGGTCTCCCTCTTTTCCTGTAGCCTTCAGATTTTCCAAGCATTATTGTCTTTTCCAGAGAGTCTTGTGTCGAAATGATGTGTCCAAAGTTCACAAAGTTCTGCTTAGTCATTTTTGTCTCTAGGGAGATTTCGAACTTGATTTTATTTAATACCCATTTATTTTTCTTCTTGGCAGTTGCTGGTATTCACAAAGCTCTCCTCTAACACCACATTTCAAATGAATCAATTCTTTCCCTGTTTGCTCCTTTCATGATCCAACTTTCACATCTATACATAATAATTGGGAATATGAATGTTATTGGCCTTGGTCTCCAGTGATACATTCTTTCCCATGAGGATCTTTTATAATTTCTTCAGAGCTGCCCTTCCAAGTCTTCTTATGGATACCTCAGTAGTTCAGGTCTCTGGCTACAGAGCCAGAGGTTGGGAGTTCAATTCCCCACTGTGTCTCCTTGACAGGGGGTAGACATGATGAGCCACAGGGTCCCTTCCAGTTCTGCAGTTCTAAGATAATGATGATGATGAATCCTGTTTTTCATCTGCAGTCTCCTTTTAGATTACTGAAATAACCAAGTCATAGAAATCCTTCAACAATTTTTATTCCTTCCTTGTCAACAATAAAACTATGCAATTCTTCTGTGGACGTGATTTTTAAAAACCCGATTTATAGTTTAAAAATAATCTTTTCAAATAAATGTATATTATATTTTAAATTTTTAATTGGCATTTTAAAAAAATTATTTGTAGATTTTAAACTTTTATGTGGCAGCTTACAGGCAAGATAAAAATAAAATGAACAAAATACATAAGTAATACCTAAATACTGCTGTCCTGCTTTTGCACTTTCTTTTTTCCCTCCACCTTTCTTCTTTGAGAAAAGAAGACAGAGGGGAGATATGATAACACTTTTCAAATAATTGAAAGGCTGTCATACAGAGGAGGGGCAAGATCTGTTCTCAATCATCCCAGAGTGCAGGACACGCAACAATGGGCTCAAGTTACAGGAAGCCAGATTTCGATTGAATATGAGAAAAAACTTCCTGACTGTTAGAGCAGTATGGCGATGGAAATAATTACCTTGAGAGGTGGTGAGCACTCCAAGGCTGGAGGCATTAAATAGAAATTTGGACAACCATCTGTCAAATCTGCTTTGATTTGGATTCCTGCCTTGAATAGGGGGTTGGACTCGATGGCCTTATAGGCCCCTTCCAACTTCACGATTCTGTGATTCTACAAAATGGTTGTATATGGCCTGGTAAAAAAATAAATCAGAAATTATCCAGATGGGCACTTCTGGGTTTTGGTAGGTGCTAGCCTTCTGAGATACCACAAGACTTAGAAGAAGAAAATTACTTCCTCTAGGGTCCTTTGTGAGTCATAATTGGCCTGTTATTTGCCAAACAACTGCACAATCCACAACAAATTCTGGCCAAAATTCTTTTGGGGAAAAAAAATATTCTAGGGGAGCTTTGTGCACTTAGTGTTGCTATTTGTTCTGTTTCAGTGCCCTACTTTTTCTTTCCCTGACTTTGTCTTCAACAGGAAAGTGTGATGCATCATTTGAGCTTCCGTATCTTTTGAAGATCCATTCAAAATATATATTGGCTGTATCACTCATTAACCAAATGATTCGGAAGGAATAAAAAGCAGTCAACAGATCTGATTACAAGCTTTCCATCATATCTTCAATATGTTATCCAGGAAGGCAACAGACCTTTGGAGATCATTCATCAGGTCTCATCCAGCTCCTTCCCGACACGGTGTCTCTAGCCACGATCAGAAGAAGACTGAGATTAAGAAGGCCATCAATGAAGGAATTTGAAAAGATCAGGATGTGTCACTGGAGACCAAGACCATGACAATCCATGCTATTGTATTAATGATCACCATGCCAGAATGACAAACAAGTGAATGCTAGTACAAATCGAACCTGAACTATCTCTGGAGACAAAAATGTTGAAACTGAGGTCGTCTTACTTTGGGCACATCCTGAGAAGGCAGGATTCTCCGGAGAAGACAATAATGCTGGGAAAGGTGGAAGGCAGTGGGGAAAGAGGAAGACCCAATACAAGACAGATAGACTCCTTAATGGGCTTGAGTTTACAAGCACTGAGCAGGGCTATTGATGACAGGACATTTTGGAGGTCACTTATTCATAAGGCCTCCATACGTCATAGGCGATTTTACGGCACATAACGGCAACAGTCATGATCAAACATTTCCTCTTTCTCCAGATAGTGACTGGTTTCATTCTCATTCAGATTATGTATGTTCTACCACTGTATGTACATCTAGACTGGTAACGCTGCTGCCTGTTTCAGATGATGTACCCCATCAGTGTATCAACTTTCTGTCCTGCATTGGGCTGTTCCAAAGTTCAGCTGCCTCATTGATTTCCCAGGACACCTTGGCATTATGACTCCGCTTGCTTTTTCCTGTGTATTTCTGCCCTTGCCTTGTCCCTGGCAAAAATTAAAATAATAATAATAATAATTTTTAAAAATGGGGCAATGCACTGCAGTGGTTGCAATCGGGGGGAAAAACATGAAAAGCTTTAAAATATTTTTATTTGATGGTTTTAATAATTGTAAAGTTAAGAGGCAGGAACATAAATCCAATGGAGACCAAAAAAAACATTATAACTGCAGCTAGCCTTCTAGATTTGCATAACTGAATCCACATAAATGTCTCTGTCATAAACCATGAATTATGCCTAATTAAAATAATCAAAATATTGTTGAGTTTCATTGGATTGTCAATTGAATTGATTTATCCCCATAAATAATAAAACATAAAAACTCAATTCTCTGAATATTTGTTTTTCTTTTCATTTGTCATCAAAGAGAAAGGTGGGGGGTTATTTTAAACAAACAAACAAACAAATAAATCAATGGTCTGAGAATTAGTAATTGATTACTATTTCCAAATACTAAATATTACTAAAGAGCAAGTTCCAAGTTATTGACGTTCATTCAGCTAATGGACAGAAGGATCGTAGTCACACAATAGACGTCAGAATATATATCATCCTGGAGCAGGTTCCCTAAAATGAAGAATATAATATGCAAAAAAATAGATGTTGGGAATGCATCTTATACTGAGTGTTATGTATTCTCATTTCTAGTGTGTAGGATGGAATTCTGGCCTGCAAACTATAAAGAAAGACACAGAAACACTAGAACTAATGAATAAACACAAGAAATCATAACACTCATAATATGCAGAAAGCGACACAACTTCCATGATAAAAATCAGAAATGAAAAGCAGAAATTGTTGCAGCTGATCTTCTGAAGTAAAATAAATGGGATAAATATATGTTCTAAGTAATAACCTCACAGGAAGAAATAATACATGGGATGTCCCATTGTTGATGTAACTGCTACCAGAGACAAAATGGCAGAAGAATAGTGGCTTAAGGCTGTGAGAATATCCCTCTGCCCTCCATTTCTTCTCCATGTATAGTACCACCACCACTTACCACCATTATCACAATCATCATCACCATCAGCATCCTCACCACCCCCATCCCCACCCTTGCATGCCAAATCCTGTACATAAGAGTCTGGGCATGGCTCCAGTTTCAGAGGATGGTGAATGCACTTTGAGCATTACAGGAGCTTCTCAGGAGGCTTAGACCCTTTCCTCAAAAGAGTTCCAATATGCTGGATACTTCCTGTAAAGTCCAGAATAAAAGCTGGAGTGGATTTCCCCATGAAATAGGAGTCAGGTTTCAACTTACTCTTGTGTATTGAAAGATATCTAAGAGACTCCACTTCCCCCCATAAAAGAACTCTCCCTTTTCCGACCATGCAGCTAGATAAAGATCAGAGCATTCATAACTCACCATTGTCCCTGTTTTTCTGCTCCAACCTTCCCCTTCAGGTCACTGACTCATTGAGTTCTGTCCCTTACCATTATAACTTGCTTATATATACAAGCATTTCAGCAAATAGCTCCTGGTGTACTGCTTCATACAGCTTTTGGTATGCAAAACTGTTATTAAGACTGGGTTCGAGCCTTTCTTGGTCTGTTTTTTAAAAATATTGGCATTCGTCAATGGTTTTAACATGAACTTTCATTTGTCTTTTTTAAAGGAACCCTTGACTCTTTTTCTTGTTGTTCGTTGCTCTGGGGTTCCCCACATGGGCTGAAAAAATAATAACAACATGTTTTTAATAAATATGGAGATCAATAGATAACCAACAAAAAAAAAGGCACAGAGGATTTGTCTATGCAGAGAATATATTTCAAAAAGAAAGTAGCAGCAAGAAAATAACACAAGGTGGTGGTACCTTGCTATGGAATGCCCTCTTTCTTAATAGGTACAGGTTTAGCTATGGACCCAGGCTTTGGGGACTTGGTGGCCATAGCTGGGTTTTGACTTTCAAAGAATCATAGAATAATGGATTTAGAAAGAGCTTATAAGGCCATTGAGTCCAACCCCCTGCTAAAAGCAAGGATCCAAATAAAGTATATCTGACAGACTGTTGTCCAATTTTCTCTTGAACACCTCTATCTCCCAAGGCAATTGGTTCCATTGTTGTACTGCTCTAACATTTAGGAAGTTTTTCCTGATATTCAGCCTAAATCTGGCTTCCTGTAACTTCAGTCCATTATTACATGTCCTGCACTCTGGGATGATTGAGAACAAATCCTGCCCCTCTATATGAATATCTGTCAAGTATTTGAAAAGTGTTTTCATCTCTCCCCTCAGTCTTCTTTTCTCAATGCTAAACATGTCCAGTTCTTTCGGTCTTTCCTTTTAGGGCTTCATTTCTAGTCCCCTGATCATCCTTGTTGCCCTCTTCTGAACTTCTTCCAATTTGTTGCCATCCTTCTTAAAATGTTGTGTCCAGAACTGGACACAGGACTCAAGATGGGGCCTAACCAGTCCCGAATAGAAGGGAATTCTGGTGGCTTGTCATTCTTTGGCTGTATGTTTTTTTTCCTATCAAACAATTTTCGTGGTCCAGTATCATGTTGTCTCACATTACACACAAAACACACCATGGCACCAGTGGTGAGACTTCCCCAGAGACTACAGAAAAAGGATTCAGTGCTACTTGAGCAAGTGTGTTCCCTTAAAAAAGGATGGAACACAATTGTGAGTTACGGATTCACAGGAGACTGTAGGAACTCTGTGGCAGCATAAAGAGGATGCTGGTCATGGAACTGTATCTCAGCCTGAGATCCACAGACAGAAGGATGGTTAGAAATATTTTAAGAAACAAACATCTTTTGAGCGAACAAGTCAATTGTACTTCCCATTGGAAGGAAGGAAGACAGGAGCATGATACATGAATACAAAATTCATCACTGTGATTTTATAACTTGCATGATCACCGCTTGTGTTTTTTTTCTGAGCCTGCCACACAAAGCTTCCATGATCGCTCCCACTCTTTTGCTGTCGTCGGTGTTTAATCAAACTCAGCAGCTGTTTATAGCAATTACTATAAAGCAATAGACATTATCCCTTAACTAACTGTCTTATTAATATAGGTAGTTACACAGCTATTTCATAGTTAGTCTTAAATAACTGCCTTTAATTATTTTATTAACATAAATAACCATCTCAATAAATTTCAATTAAATGCACACGCAAGAAACAATTTAAAGCATCACACTAAATTGCATCTGGTTACTGTCGTTTAAATTAATGGCACCACGTCGTTCGGTTAAAACACAACCTTAAGTTATTTAGGATAATGGATTCTTGTCTTGTTTGGAATGGGTTAGCGTGGAGGGCCATGGGATGGGCCAAAAGAAAAAAGCTTCATGTGGATCTGAGAGCTATAAATTTTCATGGCAGCTTTGTGTCAGGAGGGTGGGAGACTTCCTGCTTGTCATCTAGCTATATACCACAAAGAGTGGTAACTTGTTACCCTCCAGATCCTGCTGGACTACAAGTCCCAGAATCCCTCTCTCTTGGCTATGCCAGGAAAGCCTAAGGGGAACGGTCGAATTACATGTGGAGAGCTACAAGGACCCCTCAACTGGTGTCAACAAAAACCCGCTGTTATTTGGTAAAGCAAAGCTTCTGCTTATGCACTACCCCGTCGTGTTTAAAGCTCTCTCTGGGCAGTTTACAACATACAGTCATGTGAAAAAGAAAATAAACCCTCTTTGCATTCTATGGTTTTATGTATCAGGACATAATAAAAATGATCTGGTCCTTAACAGGTCTGAAAATGATAAAAATACAGCCTTAGGTGAAAAACAGCACATGACATATTACACTGTGTCAAGATTTATTTTACAAAAATAAAGCCAAATCAGAGAAGCCATGTGTGGAAAACTAAGTTATTCACCCCCACAGCCTGCCTCCATCCCCTTCCCACTACCCGGTTGCCTCCTTACCATGTTTTGCTGCTGCCTCTGCTGCCGCCACCATCTTGAGGTGCTGTTGGCTCCTGCAGGCGGGCTCATGTGCAGAGAGGTGGGCTCAAGTGCAGAGGCAGCCGGCGGGGAGCTGGTTGGGCTGTCTGTAAAAAAAAAAAAAATTAAGGAAATTTTTTTTAGAGGTAGCCACCAGGCTGTCTTAAA
Source organism: Intellagama lesueurii (assembly GCA_037013535.1). Taxonomy (NCBI): domain Eukaryota; kingdom Metazoa; phylum Chordata; class Lepidosauria; order Squamata; family Agamidae; genus Intellagama; species Intellagama lesueurii. The sequence goes on along the minus strand of JBAJHW010000001.1, from coordinate 343,851,851 downwards.
ATTCTTTTTTTTAAATAATAATTTTTTTTTTGAGGCAGCCCGGCTAGGGAGAGGCAGGCACATGTGCAGAGGCAGCTGGTGGGGAGCTGGTTGGGCTACCTGTTTAAAAAAATACATTAAAAGGCAGGTCTGTGACTTTCTAAAATTTTATTATTATTATTATTATTATTATTAGTAGTAGTAGTAGTAGTAGTAGTATTAGTATTATTAGTATTAGTATTATTAGTATTATTAGTATTATTAGTATTCGCATTCGTATTCGTATTAGTATTATTTGAGGCAGCCCAGATGGCTCCGGAAAGGCCACTCTGGGTGGTTTTAAACAAAACAAAACAATAAGCAAAACATCTAACTAAACCCATTAATCAAAACATCAATACTAATATACATATTAAAAAATATAACATAATAAACCATAATAAAATACAGTAACATTTAAGTTAAACAGAAGTTGTTTTTTTTTTCCAAATCACTGCTACACTGAAGGGCCACCACCGTTTATGGCCAGAACATAGTGGTGAAACAACCAGTTTAGCAGAAACAACTGCCACAAAAGGCCACTCACATTCTCCCTAATCCTGTAAAGCTGTTGATTTCGGCCCTTCTTCTTATAGCAAATGTAACACTTATAAATTCTCTGGGACTGTTTGCTTACGATTGATAAATCTTGCAAACATAATTTCACAATATACATCTCTTCTTATTTGCATTCATATAACAGACGACATGAACAAACATAATAACAACAAAATGCTACAATTTGTGCACCCAAGACCTTGGCAAGAGCATCAATGCAGATGTTGCTTGTAGAATCTGCAAAGTTCAAGTGTCCCTTTGATGTCAAAGTCAGACAAAAATCCAAGCTATCTTCCTCAATGGGGTTGGGTATCCATAACACAGGAGAATCTTCACAACCATAAAATAAAATATCAATACAATTGGATGCAATTCATGAATTCACTATGTGGATTCACCCCTCCAACACAAACATATCAAAATTATACCTAAACCAAGCTGGTAAGGACCTCAGTAGTCTAATTAGCAACAGAAGCTCTGGCCTCTTCAGTTCACCTGCTCTTTTTCAGATTCAAACCTCTTACTCACAGTCCTTCTCTTTCTTAGTCCCACCCCTTTGGACTGAACCAATATTTCATAGAGATTACACAAACAAACAAGGTTAACTGATCTTGCACTTCCTGTTCCAAGATAATGGCTTGGCTCCCAACTTGCCTCCAGGCCATCAACGTTGGGTAGGGATGGGCAAGGATCCAGTTTGGTTTGGTTTTTAATAAAATAAATAAAGAGTGCTGTGACATTTGCTGGTTTCTTCATAAATTCAGTGGGAAGAACATGGCTCATCTCTGTGAAGGAAAGCCCTTTAAATTTTGGTGTATGTGTGTGTTCTGTGCTGTCAAGTTGGAACCAATTTATAGCAACCCTAACAGGGGCTTTCAAGGTAAGTGAGATATTTAAGGAGTGCCCTTAGCAGTTCCACTCCCCCAGTGAGTTTCTGTGGCCAAGTGGGGATTCAAACCCTGTTCTCCAGAGTCCTAGTCTATCACTCTGTCCACCACACCATACAGGGAATTATAAGTCTCAGGAGCTGGATGAAAATATTTTTAAACTGTCCTCAAAATTCTTCAAACGCTTCAGCATAAATGGACTCTTTTCATTCATGCTGCAGCACACTTTAGCCAAAACCTAGAGAGGTATGGAGGTAAACTTCATTTACTCCCAGGAACGTAGATTTCCTCAACTTTTTGGGTTTCTCTCAAAATTCTTTAGATGCCTATTTCAAGGCGACTCTCTCTATGACCATAAGTCTGCTGATTTCACACAGTGCCAGTAGACAATCACCCAAAGAAGTCTACTTATGCTGCTACCCACCACCATGCTCTTCTGTGTTGCAGAGTTTTGAATTGTGGTTAAATTTCTTCTAGCAGAAGTGCAGGGATTAAAGAGGAGAATAGCTTCAAGTTCCCCAGAGCAGACCACCTCTTTTTATTCATCAACGGGCAATTACAGTCTCAATAACGCACGCTGAGACTGCAGAATGATTAAAAAAAATCATTTACAGTGAAGAGAGAACAGCAAGCTAACAACATGGCTGACTGCTTTTAGCAACAGGATGCAATAGATTCACTGCTTCCAACAGACTACTAACTGCCAACAGACAAAAGGAGAGAGGGGGGAAAGCTCTTAGCAGAGAGACGTGGCTCTCTTTGAATTAGAGGCAGGGTAAGATCAATTGGTTAGTGGTGTGGGTGATTGACAGTCACTCCAGCCCAGAAAGGTCCCTCCCATTTACACCTACTAAGGGCAGCATACGAGGTTGCAATAACTCCAACACTCTGTTTCCTTGGATCAAGGAAGCAGCCACATGCCTGGTCACATGGCAGACGTCAAGCAAAGAAGGGAGAAAACAAGGCACGATTTTGCAGTATGAAAAAATGTGCATAGTTTTCACCCAAATTTTTTTTTTGGCAAAGGTATTTCAATGTTTGCTGTTCAAAATTTAGCTGGCACATTGTATGTTTAAACCCAGCACCTTGACTTATTTGTCAACGCTACAGGCTACTTTTGAATCTTATCAGTGCATCGTTCTTGTCTTCTGACATTTATACAGTCTGGAATCCAGAAATCTCTGTGTTTGGACAACTAAATTATGGCTTGTCATTTCAGCCTCGAATGAGAGACAGGTGTTTTGTTTCAGAGTAATACCCCATTCAGACGGCCAAACGCATGTTCTTGTTTTCGTTACATCTTCCTTTCGCAACCTGGACATTGCTGACAGTCCAGACACCTCACAGTCAATTCCTAGATGAACTTTCATAACCTCTCAATCAAATGTACATATTGAAAAATGATTGAGATTAGTCACTTTCAGACTCATTTTTTTTCCTTTAAAAAACAGATTTTAAGAAATCATTGACAGAGCAAGAAATAAGACTGCATTTATGAATATGATGTTAAAATGATATACCGTTCAAGACCTGGAAAAACGTGCTTGTTAAAGCAGTTACTTGTGAAATTTTGTACTGTTGTGTACCTGTGGGCAAAATCTTTTTCATGCCAGCATAAGATCAAGTTACACTGGCATAAACATGCCAGGTGTGGGTCCCGGTAACAAGGAATAGGGTTATGAAATTGCACAATCAGTTGTGTGTCCCTGACCCTGAGGATCATACTTCTGCCTCCGTGGTAGTTCACATATCACAGGTGCAACCTTGACTTCCCTGCACACAGTTGCGCAACAGGATTTGGCAATGTCCGTCAGCACCGTGCTTCTCAAACTGGGGTCCCCAGATGTTCTTGGACAGCAATTCCCAGAAATCCTGGCCAGCACAGCAAATGGTGAAGGCTTCTGGGAAGTGCAGTCCAAGAACTTCTGGGGACCCTAGTTTGAGAACCACTGCTCTAATACAATCCTTCATATTGCCGGCATTCAGACAACTATGATTGTCTCAAGTTAAGGATACGAAAGTCCATCTTCATTCTCTGAAATTATGCTTAACTTACTGATTTCCTCCTGAAATTACATTTGTTGATGCTATTGTTCTTGTTAAAATAGGGATGCCCCAACTAGAGGTTGAAAGAGGTTACCTTTGGGATCAGATGCCGCCAAATCCTCCATGCTGTGTGAGAGGTTCTGGGAGGTGTCATCAAAAAACAAACAAGCCCGTCTGCCTGAGAATGGGTAGTGAAAGTAGAATTAAGACAGATAAAACCAAAAACAATCATATTGTGGTGCCTTACAGACAAACAGGCTTATTATTGAATCATAGAATCATCATAGGGTTGGAAGGGACCTTGGAGGCCTTCTAGTCCAACCCCCTGCCCAAGGCAGGAGACCTCATACCATCCCGGACCTCATACCATTCTGGACAGATGGCTGTCCAATCTTTTCTTGAAAACTTCCAGCGATGGGGCACCCACAACATCGGGAGGCCAGCTGTTCCACTTCTTAATGGTTCTCGCCATCCAGGAAATTCTTCCTTATTTCCAGGTTGGATCTCCCTCTGATGAGTTTCCACCCATCAGTTCTTGTCCTACCCTCAGGCGCCATGGAGAATAAATTGATGCCCTCTTCCCTGTGGCAACCCTTCAGATTATTTCAGTGTGAGCTTTTGTGTGATTATGATCCATCCTCCAGATGTAGGGATTTCCAGAAGAGGCCCTGTTAAAAATACCAACAGTTTCAGAGATCCACCCAACAAACACACAGAAGATGGCCTTTTTCTGTATGGCTCCCAGGCTGTCGAATGTACGCCCTTGAGAGCATCATTCTGTTCTGGCTCTGACTGATTTTAAGAAGGAATTGAAAACACATAATTGCAGACTGACATACAAATTCTAACCTACCCAGTACTGCTGTTTCTAACTGTATCCTCTGTTGATTTTAATGGTTTTAATAAATTTTCTTGATTTTAATGTGTGTGTGTTTTGTACAGTGGGATTGGTTTATTTGATTTTATGATTTTTTAAAACCAAAATTTGGTTTTAACCTGTTTTTAGTGTTTTAAGGGTCCGAGGATTCCTAATGTGGTATAGTGGATAGAGTAGGACTCTAGAGAACAGGGTTCGAATCCCCACTTGGCCATGGAAACTCACTGGGGGAATGGAACTGGCAAAACCATTCCTTAAATATCTCACTTACCTTGAAAGCCCCTATTAGGGTCATTGTAAGTAGGTTCTGACTTGACAGCACAGAATGCACAAACACAAAAATGCCTTGAGCACTTTTTTTTAAAAGGAGAAAGGTGGGATGTAATAATAATGAAATGAGTCATATCACTGGCTGGGTAGCTCAATGGTTTAGGTCTCTGGTTGCAGAGCCAGAAGTTGGGTGTTCGATTCCCCACTGTGCCTCCTGAGAACAGAGCCAGCCTGTGTGGACTTGGGTAAGCTGCACAGTCCTAATATACCCCCAGAAGAAGACAATGATGAACCACTTCTGAGTATTCTCTACCTGGAAAACCCTGAAAAGGAGCCCCACCAGAGATGAGCACGAAGTTCAGGTTTGGCAGTTTGTGCTGGTATGCTCAGCAGCTGAACAAGTGTTTGGTGCTTCAAAGCCCCACCTTCTCTGGTGGGTGCTCATTCAGAGGTAACGTCCTGGCTTCGCTACCCTGCCTCTTCCAGGCACTGCCTCTGAGTTGGCACCCGCTGGACAAGGCAGGGCTTTGAAGTGCCGAACTCCTGTTCAGTCACTAAATGAATCAGCATGAACTGCTGAAGTGGTGGTTCGTGCCCATCTCTAATCAACACCATAAGTCGGAATTGACTTGATGGCACACAATTATTATTATTATTATACATTGTCAGGGTGGGGATTCAATGGAGATGGACACAAAGACAGATAAAGGAAGTTGCTTCCCACAAAGTTGATTCAGATAAAAAGAAACCTATCCTGGTTCAACATCTTATATTTTGAGGTAAGCTATGCTCCCCTGGCAGATGGTAAGCTACTCTAGCTATGTCATGGTGTTTATGTAATCGGTATTGTCAGAAGTTCAGCTGAATAGCAGGGAAAAAATTCTTAACTGTTAGAGCAGTACAACAATGGAACTTAGGAGGTGGTGAGCACTCAGACACTGGAAGCATTCAAGAGAAAATTGGACAACCATCTGTCAAATCTTTTTTTATTTGGATTTCAGCATGGAGCATGGGGTTGTTGTACTGCTCTAACAATTAAGAAGATTTTCCTGATATTCAGCCGGAATCTGGCTCCCTGTAACTTGAGCCCATCATTACATGTCCTGCACTCTGGGATGATTGAGAACAGATCCTGCCCCTCCTCTGTATGACAGCCTTTCAGGTATTTGAAAAGTGCTATCCTATCACCTCTCAGTTGTCTTTTCTCAAGGCTAAACATGCCTTCCATGTGGTTCTTTACCTTTAAATTTGACTTTCATGGGGCATCAATTCACATGGAGGACCCCTTCAGAAAAAGGATTGTCCCCCAGCAGCCCTTCAAATAGAGTATCCCTAAAAGAAAACAAAACGAGTAGAGGCAGGGATTGTCGCGGTGCTGCTAGCAGCTTCTGGAGAAGCTCCTGGGGAAAGCTGGAACCGCCCAGTCTGGGGGTCCTTCAGAAGATGAAGGGCCAAAGGGGAGACTAAGAGAAGTCTCCCTGAAGCAGTTGGTGAGCAACAGAGGGGAAGGAAGCCGGGCAGCAACCTTGTATTTCTCCCCTCTGAAGAAATCACCCAAGCACAGATTGGATGCGGGAGCCATCTTGGGCAGTTAAGCTGTGAGTAACCCACCCCCTATGGAGGAGAGGAGAATAAACAGATACTGCGTGGAAAACTGACAACAATAAAGTAAGTTGAAGCCTTTGATTTATGAACATCCGCATAAAGTGGAAAGAGAAACTAGAGTGCAGAATATTTGGCCGAAAGAAGGGAAGAAGTGGCTAGCTTGCTTACCAGTTCTGCTGCCTCAGAAAGTGAAACTAACTTCTAGTTTGCAGGCTGGTCAAGGCCAAACACTGAGAGACTGAGAGGAAAAAAAAAAACTGATTCTGGAAATAATCCCAGGGTGACAGAATACAACTACGACTGGACTTAAAGCTGTTATCAGTCAGGAAAACAGAGTGAAAAACATAACATGGCGCTGCCAGATTTCTCAACAGTATAGACAGAGTGCCATCAAAACTTTGGAACTTTATAATATCCCTGGGGGTGGGGAAGCTTTGGGAGATCCCCCTCAGAGGCTACAGCTGTAAAGGGCTATATTATATACTGGGAGAAGCTAACTCATTCCAAGGGGAGAGAGATATTGTCGCCGAGGGTGGACTGTGGAACTGGGAAAACCAGGACTGGAGTTGTTGATTGGATTTATGGATTAATGGAAGGAACATACGGTGGATTATGACACCTACTGGAGGAAAAGCTGAATGACAGCCTCAACACACCTCTTATATTGCCTAAGGAGCAGGTTGGAGTACAAATATATCTGATTTGATATGTGAAAAGCCTTTTGGGACTCTGGAACATCGCATTGAGGTTGGAACTGTACAAATATCGAGGTGGGAAAGCCTGAGATTTTTCCTAGCTCTGATTTGATATGTGGAATGCTGTTTGGGATTCTGGAACATCGTATAGAGGTTGGAACTGTACAAATACTGAGGTCTGAAAGCCTGTGGTTGTTGTTAGCTTGGATTTTCTTTTTGGATTGTGTGGGACTCTGGTAATAGAGGTTGAGAGACATAATAACTCTGCTAGGCTTCTTGAGAAGAAGGAACATTTTTGCCACGGTTGTATTTTAAACTGTTGGGCTTAAAGCTGATTTACATATCATAATACCTGTGTAAGGATTGGAGGAAGAACCTGGGGGAGGGTTTTGGTTGTTGGTTTTGCTTGTTGGTTAAAACAGTGGAAACATCTGAAAGAGCATGTGGTATATTTGAGGGTTGGACATTCTGGTGAAGGATATAGTATAATTTATACAAAGTCCATTCAGAGACAGTAGGAGGAAAAATTGAGATATTGACATTGAAAAGATCGAAATGGCCTCCAAAAAACCAAAGCCCCAACTGCCAGGAACCTCTCCTGCCCAGTCTCAAAGTCTGGGAAAACTAGTGGCACAAGAACCAGACAAAGAATGGCAGACTACCATGCAAAATTTACTAACAGCAGGATTTCAACAAGTAAATGAACGTCTCAGCCAAATAGCAGATCAGATGAAAGAGATGACGTTAGAGATTTCAGATGCCAAACAAGAGATAGCTGAAAACAAAACAAAGACACAAGATCTTGAGGAAAAAGTGAGAGGAACAGATGCTAGAGTGAATCAAACTGAAGAAACATTAGAGTCAGTGCAGAAGAATAAAAAACAAAGTGATGACAGATTAATAATGCTAGAGATGGAGAGAGCATCAAAAATGCTTAGATTTCAAAATGTGGCAGAAAATGAAGGGGAGGATCTAGAGATATTAATGAGTAAGGCTTTGGCTGCAGAAAGAGGGATGGAAGAAGCCGACTTGCAGAAATATATGGAGGCAACTTCCAGGGTGAATTCAGCATATACAAGAATAAATAATCTCCCCAAAGAAATCCACGTGAGATTTACGAAGAAATCAATTAGAGACAAGGTTTTAAGAGCCTCACAAGATAAACAATTGATAATAGAAGACAGGAAAATTAATGTCCTAAAACAAATTCCCTGGCAAATGAGGCAGAGAAGGAAGCAATACTCCTCCCTTACATCTTTACTTCAACAAAATGGAATTTCATATAGATGGCTGACACTGGAAGGTTTATTCTTTCGAATTGATACACAGAGATACAATATAACTTCACCGATAAAAGCGCAAGACTTTATGGGGGAAAATGAGAAGAAACTGACAAAACAGGGAGAAAGAAAGAAGGAGGGGAAATCAGAAGAAAGACCTCAAGAGAAATCAGACCACTCATCACAATCAGAATCAGACACAGAGACAGAAAAACAGGAAGTAGCTGAGCCAAGACATACCAGAGGCATGACGAGGAAAAAAAAACAGAAAGGTAGTAACCAACAACAAGAGGACTAAAAAACAAATGAAGATCTTTTCAGTCAATATAAATGGCCTGAACTCACCTCAAAAACGGAAAAAGACCTTTCTACAACTGCAGAAACAGAAATCTGATGTAATCTGCATACAAGAAACCCATATGAAAAGAGCAGATCAGAAACTGTTGGACTGTTCAAGGTTAGGAAAATTGTTTGCAGCTTCAAACATAAGTAAAAAAAGAAGAAAGGTGTGGCTATGTATATAAAGAAAGAACTGGAACCAAGACTAATTTTTGCCTCAGACAACGGAAGGATATTAATGGTGGAAATCCAAAGAGAATCAACGAAAATGCTAATTATTAATATTTATGTTCCAAATGGAAATCAAGATAATTTCTTTAAACAATTACAACTAGAACTAACAAACAAAGATTATGATCACTATTGTGTGATAGGAGATTTTAATGCTGTTTTTGACAAAGAACTAGACACAAAATCAGATAAAATAACCAAAAAAGAGAGAGGAACGATTTCAAGAAATTTTCTACTGAAATACAATAAAATGAAACTGACTAAAGATCAAATGCAGTCTTTAAATGAGCCTTTAACATATGCAGAAATTATAGAAGCCCTCAAAAAGCAAAAAAAAAATCAGAAATCACCAGGCCCAGATGGTCTCCCTGCTGAATATTACAAAGAATTAGAAAATGTATTGCTTAAACCATATAAGAAACTCTTGGAATTTGTTGAAGAAAAGGGAGAATTGCCACCAACGTGGTCCGAAGCAATAATCTCTCTCATACATAAGGAAAACATGGAGGGTAAAGAAATAAAAAATTACAGACCGATCTCATTACTAAACATGGATTACAAAATATATGCAATCATGTTGGCAACTAGATTGAAAAGAATCTTAATACAGACAATACATCAAGACCAATCGGGCTTCCTTCCAAAAAGGCAGATGAAAAATAATATAAGGATAATCTTAAATACTTTGGAATACTATGAAGCTCACCCGGAAAAGCAAATGGCTATGATATTCTTGGATGCAGAGAAAGCTTTTGATAAATTGAATTGGAATTTTATGCGACACCAATTGGAAGTGCTACAAGTTGGAGAAAGATTTTTGAAATTAATTAAAGCAATCTATACCCAGCAAAAGGCAAAAGTTAGAATCAATGGAGAGCTGACGAAAGAAATACAAATACAGAAAGGTACAAGACAGGGGTGCCCACTCTCTCCATTACTATTCATTCTTACTCTAGAAATATTAACTGAGCAAATTAGAGATAAAAAGGAAATAAAAGGACTGAAAGTAAGAGGTTATACTTTTAAGCTCCAAGCTTTTACAGATGATCTAGTTATTATATTGGAGGATCCAATGGGCTCAATTGAAGACCTGATGGAGATGCTGATGAATTTTGGTGATATGGCTGGAACGAAAATAAACCAAAAGAAAACAAAAATACTTGTTAAAAATATGAGAGATCAAGAATGACAGAAATTAATAGAAAGGACTAACTGTCAAGAAGAGAAGAGAGTTAGATACTTAGGGATCCAAATCACAAAGAAAACGAGTACATTATTCAAAGACAATTATGTGAAGTTGATTAAAGAGATACAGATTAGCTTGGAGAGATGGGACAAATTACAGCTATCGTTGATGGGAAGAATAGCAACCATCAAAATGAATGTTCTACCTAAAATTTTATTTTTATTTCAGACAATTCCCATAATATTAGAACAGTCATTTTTTTCAAGACCTTTACAAGATAATCATGAGATTTGTGTGGCAAGGTAAAAAAACAAGAATTAAAATCAAAGCAATGCAAGATGCCAAACAAAGAGCAGGTTTTGGTCTCCCAGATTGGGTATTGTATTATAGAGCCTGTGTATTAGTCTGGATAAAGGAATGGATAACTTTAGATAATGATAGACTACTCAAGTTGGAAGCACATGATTTACAGTTAGGTTGGCATGCTTTTCTATGGTATAAAAAAGATAAAGAGCAGAAAAGTTTCAACTCGCATATGATAAGAAGAGCCCTACTAGGGACTTGGAAAAAGATCATCCAGCAGATTTACCAAAAAACACCAGGCTGGGTATCACCCATAGAGGCCTTTACACAACCTAACCTCATGACAGAAGCGAAACTTTTAAGATATCAAGATCAATTAAAAATGATTGTGAGTTAAGGTCCAAAGAAGAGTTAGAAACACAAAACATAGACTGGTGGTCCAGAGCACAAGTGGAATCTAGGAATAGAAAAGATAAAATAGAGGGCTTTTACACAGAACAAACGATATTCGATAAACTTCTGCTGGGCTCAAATGATAAATTAATTAAGAAAATGTATGATTATTTGCATGAAATTAAAATGCAAGATGAGATGGTAAAAGAATGTATGATTAGGTGGGCACAAAATATAGGACATAATATTGATATTGATCAATGGTTGCAAATATGGAAAAATAACATAAAGCTCACAAAATCGGTAAAGTTCAAGGAGAACATATATAAGATGTTTTATAGGTGGCATATGACTCTGAAAAAATTGTCAAAGATTTATACAGAGGTGTCAAATGTTTGTTGGAAGTGTGAAGCACAAGAGGGAAGCTTTTACCATATGTGGTGGACTTGTAGAGTAGCGAAACAGTATTGGATAGCAGTACATACTCTGTTACAAAAAATACTGCTTTGTAATGTTCCACTAACCCCAGAATTTTTTTTACTGAGCATTATACCAGATAATATAGATAAGACAAAGAACTACCTAGTTATATATATAGTCACTTCAGCCAGAATTCTTTATGCTAAGAATTTATTTATTTTTATTCATTTATTTTATTGGATTTCTACCCTGCCCATCTAGACCAAAGGTCTTGGAAGAAATTGGAGATACCGAAACAAGAGGAACTCAATGAGAAGATATGGGAAGCGGCAGAAATGGATATTCTATCAGAAGTGTTGAAAGACTGTCCAATACAAAAGGCAACTGAATGATGGGATTTATTATATAAATGGCTTGAGTCACCAGATAGTGCTTGAATAACATAGAATTAAACTAAGATGTAACTGTAAGTTGAAACCTGGAGGGCAATCAAATTGTAGAAAGGCGAAAAGTCGACTTCATATCACAATATGAACAGATTGGATGACAGTACATTTTGTGTTCTCCTTTCCCCTCTGTTTCCCCCGATATCCCCCTCTACCTTTTGTACTCTTTACCTTATCCCTAGTTGTTAAAAATAAAAAATAAATTTACAAGAAAACGAAATGAAACAAAATGAATCCAAAACAAACAAAGCAAAGCAAAAGCCACAAAGTGTGCCAGCCCTTTGATTGGTTTACACTTAGGAGGTCAGCAAGAGTCGGCCATCTGGAACGATCCCAAGTCTGGGAGTGGAGCGATGCCCTATTTAGCCTCGCGAAGCTGGGTCCTCCAGTTCGGCAATAGTTCTGAAGGCTGCTTGTCTTTGTTCATCATGCACATGGAGTCTGGAGTTCGCCGATGAGTCTGAAGCATCCCCCTCCACCCCCATTGCCACTGCCTGTTATCCTGCCCAGCGCCTCGCAGATCCTCTTCGGAGCTGGCTTGCAAGCCTATGCTGCACTGCCAAAGCTCCCTGGCACCCGGCCAATCTTTGGACTTTCATTCCTTTGTTTGTGCCACTGAGCGAGCGAGCAGAGGCTGACGAAACACCCGCTTCGAAGGGCTGACCTGCTGGCAACCTTGCTAGTGACCTGGAAGGATCGCCTCCTTGAAGAAGTTCAGGGACTCATTTAATTTGGAGGCTTAAGCTGGATTTGAAGGAGGGGGTTTTTTCTCCCCTATTCTCCCCTCCATGATTTTTAAAACTTATTTATTAGGGTAAACAAGGTTTCTGCTTCATGAGAAGTTGGGATGTCATGATAGATGCCCGCTGGTGAGATGTTATCTTTCTGTTCTACTCCCTCCCTCCCCCCACCAATCAGCATCTAATTGCAGTCAACCAATCTGGACTCACTGAAATGGTGGTACTGGTGTGAAGACTATGGGGGAAGAATAACAATACTTCCATATTTCTGCATTTCATTCAGTGGTTTCCAACCTTGGGTCCCCAGATGTTCTTGGCCTACAACTCACAGAAATCCTCAGCAGCATGGTGAAGGCTTCTGGGAGTTGTAGTCCAAGAACATCTGGGGACCCAAGGTTGGGAACCAATGATCTAGTTAGATCAGGTTGCAAGGCCCAGAAAGGTGAGAATGAGTGATGAGCACATAGACAAAATAGAGATGGTATAAGAAGTGCAAGAGTCTCAGCCCTCCTTGCCACAAGGGTGAGGAATAGGAATGGAAGCACACATTTGTTGAACTGAAACTTGCCTTCCTCCCTCCCTCCTCCCTCCCTTCCTTCTTTCCTCCCTCCCTCCATTCCTTCCTCCTCCCTCCCTCCCTTCCTTCCCTCCTTCCTTCCCTCCCTCCCTCCCTTCCTTCTTTACTCCCTCCCTCCCTCCCCTCCCTCCCTTCCTCCCTTCCCTCCCTCCCTCCCTCCTTCCTTCCTTCCTTCCTTCCTTCCTTCCTTCCTTCCTTCCTTCCTTCCTTCCTTCCTTCCTCCCTCCCTCCCTCCCTCCCTCCCTTCCTTCCTTCCTCTCTTCCCTCCTTCCTTCCTTCCTTCCTTCCTTCCTTCCTTCCTTCCTTCCTTCCTTCCTTCCTTCCTTCCTCCCTCCCTCCCTCCCTCCCTTCTTCCTTCCTTCCTTCCTTCCTTCCTTCCTTCCTTCCTTCCTTCCTTCCCTCCCTCCCTCTCCCTCCCTTGTTGGCACAATCTAAGACTGTTCCAACAAGAAGGAAAAATGGGAGATGTCTAAAGAAACCAGAATGATTGACTAAAGAACTTTCAACTCAGCTAAGTGTAAAAAAAAAAAACATGTACAAGAAATGGAAAAATGGGGAAAGCACCAAAGAGGAATACAAGCAAATAGCCAGTACATGTGGGGGGTTGGTAAGAAAAGCTAAAGCACAGCACAAACTTAGGCTTGCTAGAGAGATTAAAGATAATAAAAAAGGATTTTTTAGTTATGTCGGCAGTAAAAGGAAAAAGAAGGAAACGATAGGGTCTCTGCGTGGAGATGATGGCCAATTACTAACAGGGGGCAGGGAAAAGGCAGAACTACTCTACACCTTCTTTGCCTCAGTTTTTTCCAAAAAGGAAAATAGTGCTCAATCTGAGGGACAAAGAGCAGGTGAAGTAGTGTGGGAAATGCAGCACAGAATAGGTAGCGAAGTAGTACAGGATTACCTGGCTACCCACAGATTGGAGGAGGGCAAATGTTGTCCCTATCTTCAAAAAGGGGAAAAAAGAAGACCCAAATAATTATCGCCCCGTCAGTCTGACATCAATTCCTGGAAAGATTCTAGAGAAGATCATTAAGCAGACAGTTTGCAATTACTTAGAAAGCAATGCTGTCATTACTAGAAGTCAACACGGGACAGGTTTGTTTTCCAGGGCTCCAGAGACTAGGACACGGAGCAATGGTTTCAAACTACAGGAAAAGAGATTCCATCTGAACATTAGGAAGAACTTCCTGACGGTCAGAGCTGACCGGCAGTGGAATAGGCTGCCTTGAAGGGTGGTGGAGTCTCCTTCTTTGGAGGTTTTTAAGCAGAGGCTGGATGGCCATATGTTGGGAGTACTTTGATGGATGTCCCCACATGGTGGGGGGTTGGACTAGATGGCCTCAGTGATCTCTTCCAACTCTATGACTCTATGACTCCTTCCTTCCTTCCTTCCTTCCTTCCTTCCTTCCTTCCTTCCTTCCTTCCTTCCTTCCTTCCTTCCTTCCTTCCTTCGCCAATGAGCTTTGAGCTGGCAGGATTAATTCTTTCAATATACATAGGTGCCAATATGGTATGATTCCACATACAGAGGCTTTAATTCAATTTCATGTATGGATAAAGAGGTCGGACATGACTTAACGACTAAACAACAACAACAAAGAGGGAGGAGTTACGCTAATCATCCCCATATTAAACTGAGGACTTGTCTACATGTCATTTCTGGAGTCAGCAGGATTGGGCTAAACGGAATTAGTAGGTGGTTCAGTATGCCATTTGGTGTGATCCTTACATCCAAATGGTATACAGACCTCAAGCAACCTTATTTGGCCTGCTGTCAGTTTGCTAATATCATGAAGGGGCTGAAGAAGAGAGCCCCTTCAGGATATTGGCAAATTAAAAACTTCCTGAGCTCCATGGAAGGGCCAAGACAGTGATTTTTTAAAAGTGTATCCAGGCAGTACATAAGCACTGCATCACTTTAAAAAAAAAAAAAAAAAGCTAAATGGGAAACTTTTTCCTGGAAGCAGGAGACAGGAGGGGACAACGAGAGAGATTTTTATTTGCTTTTCTATTCCAGTCAAGAGCCAGTCAACAAAAGCATACACAAAAATCCCCTCCTACTTCCGGGAGGAAGTTTCCCATTTAACTTTTTTTTATATAAAAAAGTGATGTAGTACATATGTGCTGCTCTAATACACTGCAGACCACACAGTGGGCTAGGCATCCATGTAGTCAGTTTCCTAGTCTCCTTCTGCTGTGCTAATGTTGCTTGGCAGACTGTGGAAATTATTGGCATAAAAACTTCTTGTTATGCAGCAGAAAAAGTTCAGGGACCTACACAGGAGAATTAGCTTTGAGTCTCCCCTCAGTAGACCACCCCTGATTACTTTGTTCTCCTCAACTGGCACTTACTGTCTCAATAATTAACTCAGAGACACTGGTAGGAGGAAAGAATAAAATGTTCCGTTTACTCCCAGTTCTTCATAGATCAAAGCAAACAGCATTCTGTAGGAAAATGTGAATTGATTACATGAACAGAGCTCAACTGAGTAACTAGCTTCCTGAATGAATGACTGAACTGAATACTTCTGACTCTCTGACAGACTACATTGCTCTAACTGTCTTCAGACTCTCCAACTAAAAAGAACAGGAAAAGAAGGGTTAAACTGAGAGGCATGACTTTCCAATTTTTTTAGGCAGAGAGGGAACAGTTGGCTGCTACTGGATTGATTCACAGTCAGCCCTGTCCAGAAAAGTCCCTCCTAGCCAAAACCTCTTAAAGGCAACCTACGGGGGTGCAAGAATTCCAACAGCATTCAAGCTGGCAGTTCATCTGGAGGTGGGCCGTCCTCTTCTCAGACTGTCCCATTATTGGTACTGGATGATGGCAATCGTGTCCCCGTCCGTTACCGTATGACAAAGATGATAGAAAACAGCCCATTCTCAATTTTTCATGGAGCAACCTTAAAGCTTGCTTGGCTTCAGAAATGTGTTGGCAAAAGTACACCTCTTCTTTGAAGCGAAAGGGGGGGGGGGAACAACAACAGAATTCCACAACTGGTGTCACGGAAAATAGGAACAAACAAAAGAAATGTTGGGGGAAGGGTGAACCAAATCTCCCGGGCCAGCTTCTGGCGGCAGACCATTTCCCTAGAACTCTGTCCAAGAATAATCTAGTAAAAATGTGGACAGAGAACCATCGACCTCGGCTTTCCCCGAAACATATGCAGCTCTGATCGGTCTGGAATTTCAAGAAAAACAAGGTCTTGAACCCTAATCCTCAGACACATAACAAAGCACACTTCACAGCTGCGATGCACGGCAGCTATCAGCTCGGAGGCCTGAGTGGGTCCCCTGACAATGCCTCTTTTATCACCCAGAGGACAAATATCTAGACAGCAATATTTTCTGCATGAATGCTCCGAGCATCTCCAACAACTCTTGACTGAAAGGGAAAACGGAGCCCAGACTGTTTGCTGAGTGATCATTTTAATTTACGACTTGATGTAAATCTAAATGAACTGACACCCGGGCTGGGGATGGACAGAAAACAATCATCATGAGAGAGAAAGAAAGAAAGAAAGAAAGAAAGAAAGAAAGAAAGAAAGAAAGAAAGCTAATATTGCAAAATCATTACTGTAATGTTGTGTTGGTACCTTACGAGATAGAGGGAGGTGGGACATGAGTTCCATTTCTGCAACTCGATTTCCATAATAAGTCCTGTAATTTGTTTGTTTGTTTATTTATTTATTTTCCATGGCTGATTTATTAAACTGTGGGGACAATGGAAGGCCAGCCAGGGTTGCTCGATTTGAAAACATCTCATTACATCTAATTGCAAACGGCGTTATCTCCAAAGGCAAAAAACTATCTGGGACTAGACAAGATGCTTGCGGCTGAAGAAATGGGGGTGTGAGGGGAGCTTAGAAAAGGCCAGTGAATTGACATGAAGGCTGAAATTCATTCTCAATTATTCGGTGTTGCAAGTAATCTTGGTGGGACCAATACATTGAGGTGGGGTGGGCGACGCATATAGTCCGTTATACTCGTCTCTACCAGCAGAATTAGACCTCAGATAGTAGCATCTTTATGTTGGGGATGTAAAAAAGAAAGTGGAACATATTTACACATGTGGTGGACTTGTGAAATGAGGAGGAATGAATGGTTAATTTTAAAGAGATTATGGCTATTATGGGTATTGATGTACAAAGGTGCCCAAGGATAACTTTGTTGAATACGGTTAATAGCAACCAACTAAAATGGGAAGAATGGGACGTGGTGGCGCTGCGGGTTAAACCGCAGAAGCCTCTGTTCTGCAAGGTCGGAAGACCAGCCGTCGTAAGATCGAATCCACGCGACGGAGGGAGCTCCCGTCGCTTGTCCCAACTCCTGCCAACCTACCAGTTTGAAAGCATGTAAAAATGCGAGTAGATAAATAGGTACCACCACGGTGGGAAGGTAACAGCGTTCCGTGTCTACACCCGCTGGCCACGTGACCACGGAAACTGTCTACGGACAAACGCTGGCTCTATGGCTTGGAAATTGGGATGAGCACCGCCTCCTAGAGTCGGACACGACTGGACTAAATGTCAAGGGGAACCTTTACCTTTAAAATGGGAAGAAAAGGAATTAATTATTATTATGGCAATGGTGGCAAGACTGATATTTGCAAGAAACTGGAAAAAGAATAATCAACTTAATATGGAGGAATTGTATGAAGAAATGTGGACTTTGGCTATTAATGATGAACATGTGAAATTAAGATTAGAAATGGAATATCAAATACAAATGATTTTAAAGATATATGGGAGTTGTTTTTAGTGCATGTGTTTGAGAAAGGGAAAGCTTATGCCTCTGGACAAGAATCATTATATTTCTGGAGGGAAACAGGGCAGCTATAAAGTATAAAGTAAAATAAATAAGTGAAATAAGAGGGTGGTGGGGAGCACAAGATGGAACCCGTATATTATATTTTGTGTTTGTTTGGATTTTTTTAGTTGATATGTTCTTTTTTTGATTTTTTGATTTTCTTTTTTGATATTCTGTTTCTGGTTGTTTTATTATTGTTGTATAAATCAATCAATAAAAAATAGACCTAAATTGTAATAAAAATGTCAAGCACAGGAAAAAAAAACAGCCTAAAACTTTGTCCTTAAAAAAAAAACACGAAAAGTTTTTGTGTTGTAGAGGTTATGATTTCGCTAGACAATGAAATACATCTGCAGGTAATGTTTGGTCCCTGATCCAACCCTTTTGTTGTTAATTTATTGCTGCTGCTGCATCATGATTTAACTTTGTGAAAGCATGTATCGATCTTGTTACTTAAGAAATTTATGCCTCACTTTATAGGGTTTCTTTAAAAAAAAAGATCCTAAAGGGTTTATGAAAGTACTCAAGGCAACACTTAAGAGTACCGTGGTTGCTAAATTGGGATGTTTTATTATTGAGCGCTAATTGGCACCTTCCAAATGGGAGTATCTCACCAAGGGCATCAGCTTCCAATGGGTATGCCATAGTGCAAAATGCTGCCCCCTTTATAAAGGAAAAACAAAAATAAACCATGAGTTCAGGAGGAGCAGAAAACAAAGAGAAAAATCATGGAAAAAAGTACTGTACTGGGATAAGGAAAACGTTATATGGATGGTGGGGAGAATACTGATAACACCCACGCAGAGCAATGGGGAAAGTGTACAAGACCTGAACTCATTATTTTAATTTCCCAAGTCATTCACAAACAACAAAGGTTTCCAGTTCCTGGTGTCTTCTATCTCTTGCTTGCAATGGCAAGAGTAACAGGAACCTGGCGTAATCCAACAAGACTCCAGAAGATTTAGACCCACCTCACAAAATCAGTGACTTCATTATCTCTCTCAGTCAGAAGGCTTTCAAACTGTAAGGAAGATATGGGCCCCATGTTGCAGGATGATGATCAGCTCTGACGACTGCAGAGCATGGTTTTATAAGGATATGAATCCCTGCTTGTCTTGTTCTCTCACACATGAGAATGAGATACTGCAGCATTTTTGCCATTGCTAGAAAAGATTTTAAGGAATTGCCTGTGTTCTCATTAGAGTCCGCACAATGCCAAGAATTATATTTCTAAAACTCTATAATATTTTTGTGTGTATGTGGTTCCAATGACTGCCATACTGTTTAAGAATAATGGGCTCAAGCTACAGGAAGACAGATTTAGGCTGAATATCAAGAAAAACTTCTTATCTGTAAGAGCAGTATGACAATGGAACCAATTACCTCAGGACATGGGGAGCGCTCCAATGCTGGAGGCATTCAGTTGGGCAACCTCCTGTTAGATCTGCTTTGGTTTGGATTCCTGCATTGAACAGGGGTTGGACTTGATGGCCTTATAGGCCCCTTCCAACTCAATTATTTTATGAGTCTATGATTCTATGACAATACAGGGCTCCCCTGAATGTTCTGATGTTTATGGGGCCTGACATCTGTATTTTCATTCCTTTACTCCTGGGCCATACCACTGATGCCTGTTGGCTATCAGATTTTTGTCTTTAGTCAGATCCATGATATCATATGGATGTTGTGCAATGTGGCTGTAACAGATTCTACTGTATCACACATTTCAGGATGCACGAGAGTCAGCAGCCCTACCTAAATTGATAATCTCTTCCCTCAATTCAATCCATCCCAGTTAATTCTTCTCTGATGCTGGTTAAAAAATGGAAGGGGACCAGGAGAGCCCGTGAGAAATGCATTTCATGGAGGAAAGGTGGACCCATTTGTAACACATTAGGATGAGCCCATTATTTTCAGAGCTTTTTAAGGTCAGTCACAGCAAAAGGAAATGATTTTTATTTTATTTTATTTATTGCAAAAAAGAATGTCATCAGAGGCAGACACTGGGAGAAGACTCTCTTTCATGGTCTTACAGAATTCAGGTCATCTGTCCACCATGGAGTTCTGGGACATTTTAAAGTTCAACAATGTTGTTTTCAAGATGGACAACATGTTTGCCATGACAAGGGAAGGGTGTTCATTCCCTGTTGAACAATGAACTATCTTTTGTTTTGGCCTGTGTACGGTTCTGGTCACTGCACCCGGCAAATGACACTGTATAGCTGGAGAAGGTGCAGAAAGGGCAACCACAATGATCAAGGGAATGGAATAAGCCCTCTATGAGACTCTGTTTGGGGCTGTGTTGTTTGGGGGGAAAATGAGTAAAGGAAAATATGGTAGGGTGGGAAAAGGAGAAGCGAGAAGCTTTTCTGTCTCTGTCGTAGTACCAGAACCAACTCAGTATGAAACAAGACATCTACCGAATTGTCTGTTCACACAACACATAGGTACAACTGCAGATTACAATGCAACGAGGAGCAACAGTGTCTCCCATCTTGGGTAGCTTTAAAAGGGAATTATGCGAACTCAATGGCAACTAGGCAGGATGGCCATGATTTGCCTCTAGGATTATGAGCAATAAGCTGCTAAGGAAAGTAAGATGGAGATCAGTCTTGCCTTCATCTCTGTCTTGTGAGCTTTCCATAGGGGCATCTGTGAACAGTCTGTTGGGTTCCATAGGTCTTTGGTCTATCTAACATAACTCATATGATTTTTTCACGTAGGCAGTGAGGAATCTGCTACTGACTAAGGAAGAACACCTGAAGACGTACTAAGTCTAAGCAAGATGAAGTGGTTGAGCTCCAGGTTTCTAATGATGAGCTGTGCTAGCACCCCTGTATTTATCTTTTGGTTTCCTGTCACCAGGAGGAAACGGGGTGGGGGTGGGGAATCACATCCTTTACTTTTTTGAATTATATGCAAGGCGCGGTGCTCATCCCCGTTTCCAAGCCATAGAGCCAGCGTTTGTCCGAAGACAGTTTCCGTGGTCACATGGCCAGCGCGACTAGACACGGAACACTGTTACCTTCCCACCGTGGTGGTACCTATTTATCTACTCGCATTTTTACATGCTTTCGAACGGCTAGGTTGGCAGGAGCTGGGACAAGCGATGGGAGCTCCCTCCGTCGCGTGGATTCGATCTTACGACTGCTGGTCTTCTGACCTTGCAGCACAGAGGCTTCTGCGGTTTAACCCACAGCGCCACCACGTCGTTCTTATATGCAAATAGACATGCACAAAATGAAAAAAGAAATCTTTGGAAAATGCACACAAATATTCATTCATTCATTCATTCATTCATTCATTCATTCACCAGGGATTCAGGACAACTAATAAAACATCTCAAAGATAAACACAGTTAAAAATACAAAGAAATAGAATAAATTAATCCATTAAATGCATCACGTATTGAAAACAACCGCTGAATGAAACCATGTAAACAATCAAAAGTACATTGAAAGCAATTGTAGACTACAACATTCTCAATTAAAATCCCTTCTCTGGCAGCCAGTCAGTTGTCCAAAGGATACCTGGAGGAGAGATGACAGGGAAGGGCCCAGCCTTGCCTTCCTCCCTCACTTGAGAGGGAATTCCACAGCTGGGGAGCAGCCCTGAAGAAGCCTGTTCCTTTTGCCCTTACTAGGCATGGCTGTTAGTGTGGTGAGACTGGGACAAAGGCCTCTCCTGAAGATCTTAAAGCTCAAGGAGATTCATATGCTATCCTTCAGGCAGCCCTAGTAATAAGGGGTTATACAATTGGCTGTTGTAGGTTTTTCGGACTGTCTGGCCATGTTCTTGACAGCCAGACAGCCCAAAAAACCTACAAGAGCCAATGGATCCCGACCGTGAAAGCCTTCGAGGTTATACAATTCATTATATAACAAACACTTTGAACTATAGGTGAAGAAACAGGCCGCTAGTAAGTGGAGCTGTTGTAATAGCCCCAAAGCAAGGGGGTGTAGTATAAATATGTGAGAATATTATATTGTGCAACTCAGCATGTACAGTATATATGTGTATATGAAAATGACTGAGATGTGTAAGAACCTTGTAACCAATCGGAATCTGTCTGATGTTAGCCAATGGGTTTTTGAAGAGTTTAACGACCAGAGAGAAGAAATGATAGTTGGGATGAGGCTTTGCCCTCCCAGCCCGGAAATAACGAGGCGAGACACAGATTGTTGGATTAAAACTTGGGCCACAAGTTTATTAACTATTTAAATTGTATCCCCCAAAATACAAGGGGACCTACCGTAGTGCGAGTTCCATTTCTGTCCGGATAATCCTAGATTTCCGGATGCTTCCTAGAGTAGGGCGAGCTCCTATTACTGAATTGTGCTATCTGCTGAATAGCACGCCTTCAGTTGCTCTATGAAATGGTCCCCCCAACCAGCTCCTCCCACCGAGCCTCGTGACCCTAAATGGGCAGCTGGCAGGGAGGTCCTTCCATAGAAGACACCTCTCACCTGCTAGTCGATAGGCTCGACCTGCCAGTGAGATGTCCTAATTTTTTGGCAACCCCGTGCCAACGTGAACTCACCCCTACTTTTTCCATCGCACTACCTACCATGGCTAGGGGCTATTTATATGCCCCAAGCCCGCCACCCAAGCCGAAAATTTCGGCTCTAAGGCCCCCTTGTAGGTCCTTAAGAAAGAGGCCCATGCCCAACTCCGATAAGTGCACACCGTCACTCCTATATAATTCGGGCCGGCGACTCACAATCTCAGGATGTGAAATCACAGACCCCAACCCCGCTCTCATTGCCTGGCAAACTTCTCGATTTTCACCACGCCGTGCCCTGTCTATCCTACCAGGCTTGCAGTCAGCTCACCAAGCCCTACGTGGGATCATAGTGGACCAAATCAGCTTCATTGAAGGAAACGTATCCTTCAATACCTGGAGGTCCTGGATGACCTGCAAAATCAAGGACTTGCCTGTTCATTTCGTCAGATCATTACCGCCCAAATGAACAACTAAAATATCCGGGGGTGCAGCCCTGAAGCTTGGTACTGCTAGCTCCAAGAGCTCGTGCCACAGCATACCCCTCTTGCCCTTCCATTCGAGGGCAGCCGAAGTCCCCAAACCTAAATTACACCCCCATCCAGACTGCACGGCGTGCTTCGCTGCCCAGTGAATGTAACTGTGACCATAAACAGCCACTCGCATCTGCGAAGAAGCAGCCCTGGGTTCTGAAAAAGAAAAAACAGCATCACTTCTATTGAGGGAGGGAACAAACATACGTCTTAAACCTATAAGATGACCACCTCCCCAATTTCTTTATTTGATCCTCACCGTAACCCAAAGCCACCGCTGTGGAAGCTGCACCTATACGAAAGGAATGTGTGCCAAATTTCCATCCTACAATGCCTGCTTTCTTAAGCCCTCGGGAAGTTACAGTCCAAAATTGGTATTGTGTAAGGGGTAAACCATCCTTATGGCAAAATAAGTCTCCTCCAACATCCCCTCTCAAATGAACAAATTCAGATAGGGCTTTTACCGGGCAGAGTTCAGTTACAGAACAAGGCCCTAAGCTTATAACCTGTCCCTTCCCAAACTGATCAGTTTTAGAACTGCGGAGATGAAACAAAACCCTGTCTTCAGAGACAAAAAGGTCGTCCATCTGCAACGCTGTCTGAGACTCATCACTCTTGGATGCTCTCACCAGTTCACTAATACGGAAAGCCCCGAAAAATGCGCATAGTGTAGCTGCCCTAAACAACTTAACCTCATACTGATCAATACAGACAGCTTCCCAAACTTGACTCAACTGAGCTAGAAACCTGGGGGATATAGGGGTACGCGTATCTAATTGCTTACCCCTTTCTTTGCTCCACCCCTCTATCATTTTTTTTTACTCGGAAGTCACTGGTCAGATCCAGGTACCCGTGGGCCTTAGCATAGAATGCCAACGCTGACAGAACTGCAAATTGCTGCAAATGGTCCACAGTTATAGGCCATAGTCTACCCATGCCTTTGCATTTGCAAAATGCAAAAAATTCTTCACATGCCGCTGCATAGTTACGCCTGGTGCTAGGAGCAATTGCCAAACTTATCGCTCTGTTGGCTTCAATCCTCCAATGCTCCATACCTCCTGAGGCAATATGTCTGGATGAACTCAAGCTTTGGGGGCCAACTCCCTGAACCTGTCGATCTGTTGACGGGACAGGGTGTCAGCCAGCTCGTTCTCTATACCAGGAATATGACAAGCCTGGAACACAATGTTGTATTCCAAACAGCGTAGTGTGAAGGCTCTTATGAGTCTCATAACCTGCACAGATTTAGACGTGAGGTTATTCACTACGTGGACCACAGCCAGGTTGTTACACCAAAAGGTGACTGCTGAGTTGGCCCAAATGTCTGCCCAAAGCCATAATGCCCCAAGAATCGGAAAGAATTCCAAAAACGTGAGATCTCGGGTAACTTTGGAGTCACACCAAGCCGCCGGCCAATGACCAGTGCACCATCGGCCTCTGAAATAAATACCATATCCAGATGACCCTGCCGCATCAGAGTACACCTGGAACTCAGCTCCGAGCAGCTGCTCGTCTCACCAAAATGAAATGCCGTTGAAACTGTCCAGGAATTGCAACTATGTACGCAAATCATCTTTCATGTCTGCTGACATTTTTCTCCGATGATGTGGCTTCCTCAAACCACTCATGGCTCCCCAAAGCCTTCTCAGAAAAGCCCTTCCTGGGGCAATGACTTTACACACAAAATTGAGGTGACCCACCACCTCCTGGAGCTCTTTCAATGTAACGCGTTGCCACTGCAACAGGTTCCGGATTCAGATCCGCAGATCAGAAAGCTTGCTATCTGGTAACCTACTGGATTGCTGGACTGTATCCAGTTCAATCCCCAGGAAAGTGAGAGATGTGGATGGGCCCTCAGATTTTTCATCCGCCAAAGGAACACCTAGGTCCCTTGTGAGGGTTTGGAATGTTCTAATGATGAAATGACACTGTCCAGATCCAGGTTTCCCACAAAATAAAAAATCATCCAAATAATGGACGACACGGGAAAGCCCCACCCTGCGCTTTAGTGCCCACTCCAAAAACGAGCTAAAGTGCTCAAAGGCCGCACAGGACACCGAGCACCCCATGGACATTGCCTTGTCCATATAGAAACAGTCTTCAAATTGGAAACCCAACAGTTTGAAATCATCTGGATGAACTGGCAGCAAACGGAAAGCCGACTTAATCTCAGCCTTCGCCAGCTAAGCCCCAGTGTGCAGGATCTTACCATCCGAATTGCAGCATCAAAAGATGTGTACCTAACTGTACACAACTCTTGGGGAATCATGTCGTTTACAGATTCACCAGCGGGGTAAGATAGATGGTGTATAAGCCGAAATTCCCCTGGCGACTTTTTCGGGACCACTCCCAAAGGAGAAATGCACAAAGTACATAGGAGGTTCTGCAAAAATAGCTACTCTCCTTTCAGCTACTTCCTTCTGAATCTTCCTCCTAACTACCTCTTCCATGCCCTTGACAGATTTTAAATTGGATGCCGAAGTGGCACACCTAACGCCCTGAAACGGAATCCTAAAACCCTCCTTAAAACCATTCAACAAATAAACTGCCGCCTCTTTATCCGGGTATTGCAGCAAAAACTCTGCCAGTACCAATAAATTAATTGGACTGGGGGCCTTTTGCAGGGTTGCAAAACTCCACTGTCCCTACCACTGCCAGCTCCCGAGTGACCTCTAAAGCATGATGTGGAACTATGATTGCCCCCGCATATGGAACACTGGTGCCGGTATCTGCATGGCCTCCGGTTGTAGAAACCCTTTGCATTAAATTCCCAGCAAACCAGGTGGGGTTGAACCCCCTGGCCTGCTACCACGTGGCAAGCACTAACTGGAGTGGCTCTCTGCATTATATGTCCACTGTCAAACCGCTCACCTGACATGGGGCGGGACGGGGTCATGAGCTGCAGCCACAACCCAGGATGATGAACATCCCATCGCATCTGGGGGTTTATTGCTGCTCTCATACGGAAACCCTGGTCATAAAGTAACCACGAGGGGCCCGGAAAGTCGACATAAGCCCTATAAATGAGATCAATGTATTGTAGTAAAGCAAGAGCCCTTGACGGGTAAGCCTTTACCACTGTACCCGCATATATAAAAAAACCCGGTAACCAATTTGCCCAACACCTCTCAGCCTTCTTCTTCCTAAATTTATCCTTTTCCTTCTCTTCTTCCTTGCTGCCCTTCTTTTCCTCCATTTTTCTGTTTAGCAGGTCAAAAACGTCGACATATTTGCCTCGCCAAATTTTTTCTATCGTGGATGGCAGCAGATGATCCCCTAATGGTAACGATGGATCACCCCATGGTAGTGCACTGCTAGCAACCGAATTGTAACCTGTGTTCGGAATTTCAGGATAACCCCTCGTCTGCCAGCTCTCTGCAAGACTGGGCATCTGACACATAGGAGACCACTGTGGGAACGGCGCCATCCACGGCTTCGAAGCCAAAGGAGGGCTGCCCGAAGTGGAAGGACTAGGACCTGGACTAATAGGCAACACACTAGGATCAATTGGGAAGCAACCCAGGGGATTGACTTCACCCCAAGGCCAAACCCCACCTACTTGACATGTGTGTTGTACAGGTGCGCACTCACCTTGAGGTACAGCTGCCTGAACCGCTGAGGCGGCAGAAGGCAATGCAAACACTTCCTGGCTGGTACC
The DNA here is from genome assembly GCA_037013535.1 of Intellagama lesueurii. NCBI lineage: Eukaryota > Metazoa > Chordata > Lepidosauria > Squamata > Agamidae > Intellagama > Intellagama lesueurii. The sequence goes on along the minus strand of JBAJHW010000001.1, from coordinate 343,825,476 downwards.
CGGAACAACCTCCTCAGGGGTCCACCGCGTGTCGATCATAACGCCCATCTCCGTGTCAGTTGTCCCACTCGGCGATTGGTCCTGGGATTGGTCCGGTGTCATCACCCTGCCTTCCTGCGTGCCTTCCACCTGTGTTCCAGTCACCGCATTTGAGGAACCGCCCTCTTCAGAAACCACTTCAGCCACCCCTGGACCTGTAGAACACTCCTTTTCCAAAAGAGCAATTCGAGACATCATCACCTCACCCAATTGCTTGAGCTCGGCCATCTTACGGGCTTTAGACTCCCTTCTTGATCTCCTGGGCGTGGAAGCTCTGGAAGCCTCCCTGGCAAGGGCCCTTTTTCTCTCCAACTCGCTCAACGTAGCCAGAATAGCACTATAGTTGGGCCAGTCTTCTTCGTCCGAAGAAGAAATGGCAGGTGCCGCATTGGGTGGAGCCTTGCGTTTAGCAGGCTGTTTTCCCTTCTTATCACCTTGCCCTTCTTTGGGGCCCATAATAGCTGGATTTGCTGCTATTTGTTTACTTATTTATTTGTTATTTATTATTGTTACTATATCCAATGTTATTTTATTCTAACTTAATTATTTATAAATATTTATTTATTTATTTTATTATTAATAAACTTTATGCTATGTAATTATTTGTTTATCTTAATTTATTGCCAAAATGTAATCAAATCAAAAGTACATCCAAACTGTCTGCCAGCAGGAGACACAACACCAGCCTATCTCCCTTGCTAACACATTTTTTGTAGTACCTAAGGAACAACCAGCAGGTGGTGCCACGCCAAGCCTTTGTTAGGCTCTCCTCTTTTCTTGCCCCCCCTTTTTTTAAAAATTGCAATACCTCTGAAAGGACCAACACTGATGAGTTTTCCAAACTCACTGGCATATTGCGTGTAGCACCTTAACAGCATCATCTTTTAAGATTTTAAATAGTTCAACTGGAATGCCATCACCTCCACTGGCCTTGTTGTTTGCCATGCTTTCTAAGGCCCACTTGACTTCACTCTCCAGGATGTCTGGCTCAAGGTCACCAACCACACTATCCGGGTTGTCCGGGGCATCCAAATCTTTCTGGTATAATTCCTCTGTGTATTCTTGCCACCTCTTCTTGATGTCTTCTGCTTCTGTGAGGTCCCTACCATTTTTGTCCTTTATCATGTCCATCTTTGCACAAAATGTTCCTTCAATACCTCCAATTTTCTTGAACAGATCTCTGGTTTTACCCTTTCTATTATTTTCCTCTATTTCTTTGCACTGTTCATTTAAGAAGGCCCTCCTGTCTCTCCTTGCTATTCTTTGGAAGTCTGCATTCCATTTTCTGTAACTTTCCCTATCTCCCTTGCATTTTGTTTCCCTTCTCTTCTCTGCTATTTGTAAGGCCTCGTTGGACAGCCACTTTGCTTTCTTGCATTTCCTTTTCTTTGGGATGGTTTTTGTTGCTGCCTCCTGTACAATGTTACGAGCCTCCAGCCATAGTTCTTCAGGCACTCTGTCCACCAAATCTAGTTCCTTAAATCTGTTCTTCACTTCCACTGTGTATTCATAAGGGATTTGGTTTAGATTATATCTGACTAGCCCAGGGGTTTTTCCTACTTTCTTCAGTTTAAGCTTGAGTTTTGCTATAAGAAGCTGATGATCAGAGCCACAATCAGCTCCAGGTCTTGTTTTTGCTGACTGTATAGAGCTTCTCCATCTTTGGCTGCAGAGAACATAATCAATCTGATTTCGGTATTGCCCATCTGGTGATGTCCATGTGTAGAGTCGCCTCTTGTGTTGTTGGAACAGTGTTTGTGATGACCAGCTTGTTCTCTTGACAAAACACTATTAGCCTTTGCCCTGCTTCGTTTTGAACTCCAAGGCCAAACTTACCTGTTGTTCCTTTTATCTCTTGACTCCCTACTTTAGCATTCCAATCCCCTATAATGAGAAGAACATCTTTCTTTGGTGTCAGTTCTAGAAGGTGTTGTAAGTCTTCATAGAATTGGTCAATTTCAGCCTCTTCAGCATCGGTGGTTGTTACATAAACTTGGATTACTGTGATGTTGAAAGGTCTGCCTTGGATTCGTATTGAAATCATTCTATCATTTTTGAGATTGTATCCCAGTACAGCTTTTCCCACTCTTTTGTTGACTATGAGGGCTACTCCATTTCTTCTACGGGATTCTTGCCCACCATAGTAGATATGATAATTGTCTGAATTGAATTCGCCCATTCCCGTCCATTTTAGTTCACTGACACCCAGGATGTCAATGTTTATTCTTGCCATCTCCTGTTTGACCACATCCAGCTTACCAAGGTTCATAGATCTTACATTCCAGGTTCCTATGCAGTATTTTTCTTTGCAGCATCAGACTTTCCTTTCACTTCCAGGCGTGTCTGCAACTGGGCGTCGTTTCGGCTTTGGCCCAACCACTTCATTAGCTCTGGAGCTACTTGTCCTTGTCCTCCGCTCTTCCTCAGTAGCATGTTGGACGCCTTCCGACCTGAGGGGCTCATCTTCCAGCGTCATATCTTTTAGCCTTTTGTTTCTGTCCATGGAGTTTTCTTGGCAAAGATACTGGAGTGGCTTGCCAGTTCCTGCTCCAGGTGGATCGCGTTTAGTCAGAACTCTCCACTATGACCTGTCCGTCTCGGGTGTCCCTGCATGGCATAGCCCATAGCTTCTCTGAATTACTCAAGCCCCTTCGCCATGACAAGGCAGCAATCCATGAAGGGTCTCTACCAAAACTGTAGAGAACAATTAATAAAGCCAATCTAAGAACAAGCCCTACCACCTTGCTTAGTTCTCTCTTCTTTTATTTATTTTACTTTTACTTTTATTACTTTTTACTATATAATTAAATTAGTCCTGCAAGCACACAACACAAACACAACAAACAAAACAATACAGAAAAACCAAACTGCGAAGCCCGCGGGAGGGGGGTAGAGAAAATTTTCGGCACCCCCCCTTTGCGCCCCAAACGGAAGCTAGCCCACTAATCAACTTCCACAATCAATAATAAACCAGTAAATAAATTGAACAAGATCAAACTCAAGCGCTCTGAAGAACAGCAAAACGCGGGGGTCGCCTCCAGGGAAAGCAGCCGCATGCGAGAAATCGAAACAAAGCTCTCGCACGGCTGCGTGCTCACTCCTTTGCTGGCTCAACCGGCAAAAGAGGCTGAGCCAAAGAAACAGAGCCTTTTGAAAGCTCCATCCTCCCTCCCCTCCGAAAGCAGCGTCACCTGTGTGACGCCACTTTCCGAGCGGGAGGGCAAAGCGTCCCCGCCACGGCAGCAGAGCGCCACGGCGGAGCGGACATTTTCCCCTTGTTCTGCTTGTCTGTTAGCATGAGATTTTTCTGTTGAGAAGCAGAGTGTTTTTTCAGTTATGCTCTCTGCTGTTAGTATGTTATTAAGGAAGCTATTATGAAACTCTTATAAGTCTGTCAAGTACAAAATGTTCAAGTAGTGAGGAAGGAAGAAAGGAACAAAGGAATGAATGAAGGAGCTGATAATGAATGGAAGGAAGGAAGGAAGGAAGGAAGGAAGGAAGGAAGGAAGGAAGGAAGGAAGGAAGGAAGGAAGGAAGGAAGGAAGGAAGGAAGGAAGGAAGGAAAAGAAAGAAAGAATGGAAAAGAAAAGGAACAAAAAGGAAGGAAGGAAGAGAAAGAAAGAAAGAATGGAAAAGGAAAGGAACAAAAAGGAAGGAAGGAAGGAAGGAAGGAAGGAAGGAAGGAAGGAAGGAAGGAAGGAAGGAAGGAAGGAAGGAAGGAAGGAAGGAAGGAGCTGATAATGAATGGAAGGAAGGAAGGAAGGAAGGAAGGAGCTGATAATGAATGGAAGGAAGGAAGGAAGGAAGGAAGGAAGGAAGGAAGGAAGGAAGGAAGGAAGGAAGGAAGGAAGGAAGGAAGGAAGGAGCTGATAATGGAAGGAAGGAAGGAAGGAGCTGATAATGATTGGAAGGAAGGAAGGAAGGAAGGAAGGAAGGAAGGAAGGAAGGAAGGAAGGAAGGAAGGAAGGAAGGAAGGAAGGAAGGAAGGAAGGAAGGAAGGAAGGAAGGAAGGAAGGACGTGGACAGACAGGCAATCGTATGAGAAATGTAAGACATGCTAAAGGTCTAAATTTGTGTACAAATTTGGCACTGGGAGAAGAGGTTCACGTTTAAACAGTGAAGCTCATCAATTCTTATTGCAGCTTTTTCAAAGTTTATGGCCTATCAAAGATATGGAACCGATAGCAGGGCTATTCAAATGTCTCAGAATTCACGTTAGATCCCATTCTCTTTCACTTTGGTACAATATGTGGAGCCTTTGTTCTTATTTATTTTTACTGGCCCGGTTAAAATATCTCAAGCGTACGTTTGAAGTGTGCGCGGAAGTCTCCTGCCTTTGTTTGGATACAATCCTCAGAAAGGAAGGGGCTTCCTTGGCAAATGGCAAGCCAAAAAAGAAACAAAGAATGAAGGAAAGGGGGGGAGGGAGGGGAAATAAAAGCCAGTTCAGGGAAATGAGAAATTTTCAGAAGCACGGACGTATGCGTGATGGTAGTGGAGCGCGTTGGAGGCAAACATATGGTTTAAATGCTCCAGCCTATTTCAGTTCAAGCTGAGAGAGTTGAGGACGGTTGGTTTGGAGATCCACTTCGCTGCTCACTCCTACTGTGCCTGCCTACTAATTGCATCTCATGTTTGTCAATCAAATATTTGCAATTAACAAAAAATATTCCCTTAAGAGATGTAGAGCCGAGGCTGGCTAAGCAGCCATTGCCTTGCTGTTCAACGCTGTTCCGGGAAGAAGGGGAGGGGTAGAATCCCACAGTGATCATAAGTTCATAAAAATAGTCTGTTGCTGATGACACTTCTTGAAATTTCCAGTCAAAACATTAACGAGGAGAAAAAGAGTTGCACAGGGGCTTGTCGGAATGATCTCCCCCCCCCTCCTTCCTTTCTTTCAAAAAAGAGAAACTTTGATCTCCAAGTTTCTGACCCATTTTCCACCTCAGAAGCTTCAATCTCGGCAAATGTCTAGCACTTTATTTTTCAGTGCCCAAGGAGAAGTGTTGCTTGGGCTTTTATTTAACTCCAATTTAACTAATCCTGTAAAGCCCAACCCGACTGTAACAAGCCACTGAGTGCTTGGAAGAAAGCAGATTGGAATAATTAGGCTGATGTGAGGTTGAAGGAAGCAATCTTTCCTCAAAAGCTGGGAAATACAGTTCATATTCTAGGTGCTGGAGAACTTCCATATGTAATCCAGCAACTGAAAAGAGGGAGAGCATTCTCCCACCTTGGTGTCCTCAGTCGAAAAGTATCCACAGGTAAGAACTAATAATTCAACATAAGAATTTCTCCATCTTTCTCTCTTGTTGTTGAAGTCTAGTCAACCAACCTCAGTGGTCCACCAACTTTATAATAGGCGTGCCTTCTTCTTCACCCCCAAGTTGACATTCTCTATACCTGAATAGTTTTTATTTCACATGAAACAGATAGGACAGTATCCTGTTGGGCTGACCTGCCTGTGCTACAGGAATGATGTCATCAGCAGTGGCAGATTCCTTTTATGACTGCAGAATGCATGCAACTTTGTTGGTAGTTCATAGAATCACCACCTCCTAAGGTAATTGGTTCTGTTTTTGTACTGCTCTAATAGTCAAGAAGTTTTTCCTGATATTCAGCCTAAATGTGGGTTCCTGTAAAGTGAGCCCATTATTATGTGCCCCACACTATGAGATGATCGAGAATTGATCCTCTCTCTCCTCTGAATGACTGCCTTTGTGGTGGTGGTTGTTACATGCTATCAAGTCACTTCCAACCTTTAATGACCCTCTATAAAGGAAGCAGTGGTCTTGAGTTTCCAAGACTGTGCTCAGGAAACTTGGAAACTGAAGACCACTGCTTCCTTTATAGAGTCAATCCATCTCATATTTGCTCTTCCTCTTTTCCTGCTGACTTCAACTTTACCTACCATTATTGTCTTCTCCAGAGAATCCTGCCTTCTCCTGATGCACCCAAAGGAGGACAGCCTCAGTTTCAACATTTTTTGCTTCCAGAAATAGTTCAGGCTTGATTTGATCTAGGACCCACTTGTCTTTCTGGAAGTCCATGGCATCTGGAAAACTCGCGCCCAGCACCTTGAACTTGTAAAAAGTCTTTAGCAATTTCAATTTTTTTTATTGTCATCATTAAAGTTGTGCAGTTCTGCAGTCATGATTTTTGTCTTCTTAATGTCTTCTTAATGTGATAGAACATAACCCCAAATTGAGAATAGTCAATACTATTCTCATGAACATGAACTGAAAGGAAAGTCTCCAACATTTGTGATGGTCAAAATATGATCCCAGCTATTCCGCAAGCAGGTAGAGACCTTTCTCTTCAGACCAGCTTTCCCTGACTGACTGGCTCCTTGAGTGGGGGTTTAAATGGGTTGTTTTTGTTGTTGTTTAGTCATTTAGCCGTGTCCAACTCTTCGTGACCCCATGGACCAGAGCACGCCAGGCCCTCCTGTCTTCCACGGCCTCCCGGAGTTGGGTCAAATTCATGTTGGTCGCTTCGATGACACTGTCCAACCATCTCGTCCTCTGTCGTCCCCTTCTCCTCTTACCTTCACACTTTCCCAACATCAGGGTCTTTTCCAGGGAGTCTTCTCTTCTCATCAGATGGCCAAAGTATTGGAGCCTCAGCTTCAGGATCTGTCCTTCCAGTGAGCACTCAGGGTTGATTTCCTTCAAAATGGATAGGTTTGTTCTCTTTGCAGTCCAGGGGACTCTCAAGAGTCTCCTCCAGCACCACAATTCAAAAGCATCAATTCTTCGGCGGTCAGCCTTCTTTATGGTCCAGCTCTCACTTCCATACATCGCTACTGGAAAAACCATAGCTTTGACTATGCGGACCTTTGTCGGCAAGGTGATGTCTCTGCTTTTTAAGATGTTGTCTAGGTTTCTCATCGCTTTCCTCCCAAGAAGCAGGCGTCTTTTAATATTGTGGCTGCTGTCACCATCTGCAGTGATCGTGGAGCCCAGGAAGGTAAACTCTATCACTGCCTCCATATCTTCCCCTTCTATTTGCCAGGAGGTGATGGGGCCCGTGGCCATGATCTTAGTTTTTTTGATGTTGAGCTTCAGACCATTTTTTGCGCTCTCCTCTTTCACTCTCATTAAGAGGTTCTTTTTTAAGAGGGTTGTTTTACCTTAATGCTTTTGGTGTTGCTTGTGTTTTTTAGTGTGATATTTGTTTGTTTTTATTTGTCTCTATATACTTGCCATTGTTAGCTTTAAATACTGTATTTTAACTATGTAAGCTGCCTTGGGTCCTTTTCAAGGAGAAAGGCGGGAGAAAAATATTTTAAATAAATAATCAATCAATCAATCAATCAATCAATCAATAGTGTGTGGTGTTTTTTTGTTTTTTTGTTTTGGTAAATTCATATTAAAAGCAACCTGAAACAAAACAATCCTCCTCCTTACTTAACCTAGATGAATATTCTTAGAATCATGGGGCTTGGTGGGAATATTAATCCCACTCCCCCTTCAAACAGACCATGTTCAACACAAATGTACAGTGCAACTTGAGTTTCAACCCGAGAGTTCCTGAAAGCAGCTGCTAACAATGTGAATGCCCGTGAAACAAAGCAGCACTGTGGCTTTCCCACAGCTTCTAATTCCGCTGCAAAAGCAAGATGAAGCTGAGCCCTCCGAACAATCCAGCCGTCCCCCTGATTGTCTGTCCCTTTATCCTGAAAGGAAGCAAATCCCATCCCGAGAAACGTAAGCCAGTGGAGGACAAAGAAGCAAGACAGCTGAGCAGGGGCCTTTTTCTCACAGATAACCACTCGAGCGGCCAGTCCTGGACCTGGCCGCCATTGCCAAACAGAAAAGAAGGCACGAATTGGCATGGGGATCACCCAGCTGCCTAGGTGTCTCTCCACGTGGTCATCGGTGTGCCCATGGAAAGTGGAACAGATAAAGGGAAATCGCAAAGCTGGTCAATGCAGATAGCAGTGAACGAAAGTTGGCCTCCACCAGTGACAAAATAGTATGTTATGAGGGAGTGTGTAAAAAAATAAACAGAGGCAAATTCATTATTCCTCTATGAATATCCACAAATGATTTGGGTTGGGCTTGTGTCAGAATTGCTTCATACAAGCTGAGATCTTCAAGAAAGAAATTGGCATGCTGTCTTGTATTGAACGGTATTGTTTATATGCATTTTCTTGGTCATTCGTTCATCCAGCAATTCCTTCACTATTTTTGTTTTGTTTTATTGTTTCTGTCCTCTGTTTTTGAGGATTGTTTGGCATGTAACCAATTTGCAGACGTACATAGCAGGAAAGATGCAGGAAGCCAATATGAACAAAATTATATGGGCCAATAAAAGAGCAAGCCTACCCAGGTATTAAGATTATCAGAGGAGGCCTTTCTCTTGCTTCCACTAACCTCATATGCATGTTAGGTGGGAACTTGGGAGAGGGTCTTCTCTGTGGCTGCTCCCAGACTCTGGAACTCCCTCCCACAGGAGGCCAGGCTGGCCCCATCTTTGCAGTCCTTCCGCAAGCAAGCAAAGACCTTTCTCTTCAGACAGGCTTTCCTTTAAATGATCAGTTGCCCAAGGAGATTTTTTTTTTAAAAAAGGATCATTTTATTCTATGTTTTATTGCATTTAAGCTTTTTTCTTATTCATCCATTCATTCATTTATTTTTACCTTGGCTTTCTCCTTTGTTAAAGAGGACCAAAGGTGGCTTACATCATTGAAAGACAATATTTAAAGCTAAAAACACCAAGTATTCAGATATTAAAAATGAACAAATAAACACGACTCTGAGAAATGGTGAGGAAGGGCAGCAAAGATGGGGCCAGGCTGGCTTCCAGTGGGAGGGAGTTCCAAAGTCTAGGAGCAACAGCAGAGAAGGCCCTCTCCCGGGTCCTCATCCGACACACTTGTGAAGGGCTTGGGACTGAGAGAAAGGCCTCTCCTGATGAACTTGACACCCAAGCAGGCTCATAATGGGAGACACGGTCTTTGAGATAGCTTGGACTCAAGCCATTTATAGGTTAGAACCAGCAGCAGAGTTGGGCATGAACTGGAAAAATAACAAATTGGACTGGTTCGTGATTCACGGCTAATAACGAACCATGAACCACCCCAAAACCCTGGAAAAATGAACCAGTTCATCATCAGCAACAGCATCATTATCATCATCATCATCATTATTATTAGTCGTAGTCGTCGTAGTCATAGTAGTTTTATTTATATGCCGCATTTCTCCCAACAAGGGACCCAAAGCGGCTCACAAGATTAAAATCCACACAATTAAAAACACAATAAGTTAAATATGAAAAGACAAATTAAACAATATATGGTTTAAAATTAAATTAAAAGATTAAAACATTAAAACATGGAAAAGATTAAAATTATCTGCCAAAATGGGGTTCAGGGATTCAGTTGTAATTGTTAAAAGCCTGCCTGAAGAGATGGGTCTTTAGCTTTTTTTGGAAGGATAACAGGGAAGGGGCCATCCTGATCTCCCGAGGGAGAGCGTTCCATAGCCTGGGAGCTGCCACAGAGAAGGCCCTCTCCCGTGTCCCCATCAGCTGAGATTTTCAGTTTGTGCCTGGGGGTAGGGGAACCTACTGCTTCCTCCCCCTCCGCTGCTCACCTGCTGTCTTCACACTGCTCCCGTTGCCTCCCTACCTGCTCCTGCCACCACTTCCCCCTCCTCCTCCTCCTCTGCTGCCACTGCCATCTTGAAAGACAGCAGTCTCTGCATATGCACATTCACAGAGAAAACAGGACTGGCTCCCGGAAGGGAGGCCACACTGCTTTCTCTGAAGATGCCAATGGCGGAGGCGGCAGCAGAGGAGTTGGCAGGACCAGGTTGGGAAGCGACGGGAGCACTGAGATGGGAGCGGGTATCAGTGTTTCATTTTGTTTCATCAAAACAGGTCGCACAAACCAAACCACAAACTGAACCACGAATCAGCCCAGTTTGGTTGCTCATAGTTCAGTTCTTGTTGTTCGTAGTTCAGTTCTTGTTACATCCACTGGTTGTGGGGTTAAAAATGATAAAATAAAAAGATGTCATGCAATGAAAAAGTGGGGAAAGGGGAATGAAAAGTATCGATGCTTTATAAAGAAGCCTCTGAGCCAGCTCCAGAGGGGATTGACAACTTCACACTCCAATGAAGGCCAAGATCTCTCCTGCATTCTCCAGTGACGGAGGGTGTCTGAGTGAAGTCACCGGGCTACAGCAGGTGCAGTGTATGTTTCTTTCAGCTGCAGTACAGAGCGAGGAATGTGCACCAGTGTAACTAGCATGTAACTTTCGTTTGCTTTCTTGAATGTTCTTTTTCTTCATAAAGATGGACTCAGTTATACTATTGAAAGTGTATATGTATGTATGCATGTGTGCATACATGTGCAAATACAGATAAAAGTGCCTTCCTATATGAATTCCGAATGGTTAACGTTAGGATGTCTTCTTGCGCTCACCACATTTGGTTTCTCTTGTCTTGTTGGGGTATCACTGACAAAGTTCATAAAAGTTATCTCCTACTTGTTTTTCTTTTCTTTTCTTGCTTTCTCTGGTTCGGAGATGGGCAAATAATTCTGGCAGAAATAATTCGGATGCTGCTCTGAAAAACTGCCCTTCACCTCAAGTCATAGCTATTTGTGTTTCCCTGTTTAAAGAACCAGAAACACAGATAGCAGCAGAGATATGAACAAGAAGTGGACTGGAGTGTCTCCAAGAGGCCACTGGGCTGGTCGGTCACCAATCTGGGTGTCCTTGTCTGGGCATCAATCATGTTCAGGGGTTAGCCGAATACCAGATATTATAGGATAATGTGAGAAGACACATTAAGTATCTCATTGAGTCTGCTTAACTCATCTCTCTCTCTGAGACAGATTGCATTGGTCTCACAGAGTTGGGAGGGTTTCTGGGTAACTGGGGATACAAAACACATAATTGCAACCTCAAGAAGCCCTATGAGGAAAGACTGAAAACATTGGGCATAGTTAGCCTTGAGACTGAGGGTAGATATGATAGCACTTTTCAAACACTTGAGAGGTAGTCCTACAGAGGAGGGGCAGGATCTGTTCTCAGTCATCCCAGAGTCCAGGACATGTAATAATGGGCTCAAGCTACAGGAAGGCAGGTTTAGGATGAATATATGAGGAAAGACTTCTTAACTGTTAGAGCAGTACGACAATGGAACCAATCACCTTAGGAGGTGGTGAATGCTCCAATACTGGAGGCATTGAAGAGAAAATTAGACAACCGTATTTCAGATTTGCTTTGATTTGCATTCCTGCATTGAGTAGCAGGTTGGACTCAATGGCCTTATAGACTCCTTCCAACTCAATTATTCTATGATTCTATGGTTTGAGCACATTTTTCAAGTTGGGAATCTCACTCTTCTCTGCTGTCCGAAAATGTTTGCAGTTTACCGGACATCAAAATCAAGTCAGTGCCAGTGAGTGGGACACCTCCACCTCTCTCTCCCCCACCTGCCCCTTTCCTTTGTCCCACTCCTGAATACTTGCAAACTCTGTCTGAATTAATTTAGGAACCATCCTTTTGAAGCTGGGGTATTCCTGTGGGCTACAGTTTTTGCTTTTTGTTAATTTATGGCTCGATGGCAATTTTATGGCTACTTGAACTTTTATTACTCCATAACCTATATAACCAGGGATGAATGGGTTTTGCTACTAGGATAAATGATACCTGAGTTGTAAAATGAGCCATTGGCAGTGCTTCCTTTCCTCTCTTCCCCCATGGAACTGAAAGTCAGAGAACTTGGATGTGGCTTCTGGATTCTTCAAAAACTGTTTCAAGGCCTTTAGTTCAACAACAGGACTGAAATCCTTCTGCAGAAGTAGTCAGAAGGGCTGGTTTCTGTCAGCTGAGCCTCCTTCCTTGCCACAGCGGTCTGCTCAAAATATAAGGTTTCTGAATCCCATTTCTTCCTCACGTTGAAGTGCAGATGTCAAAAATATTTTTTTAAAAGGACTGCTGGATAGGCCCGTGGTTTAGGTCTCTGGCTACAGAGCTAGAGGTTGGGAGTTCGATTGCCCACTGTGCCTCCTTGACTGGGGCTGGATTCGATGATCCATAGGGTCCCTTCCAGCTCTGCCGTTCTAAGAAAAAAAGAGCTTGTTCTTATTGATTTTTTAACTCTTGTCATGCTGAGACGCCTTTTCAAGACTTCCTCCTGCACCATGGAGATTTCTCAATTTCCCATGATAACAAGTCAATATATTTTGTTAGGATTCATTTTTACTCTCCTATTTTTGGTGTCACATGTATGCTTTTCCCTCCTTGGTTATTGGTTTGTTAAATATTCATTTGTTTGTTATGTATGTATTCTCCAGAAAGCTCAAGGTGCTAGTGCTCACTCCAGTTTGGCCTCACAATAAGCTTGAGGTAGCCCACCACACTGGAAGGACAGATCCTGAAGCTGAGGCTGCAATACTTTGGCCATCTCATGAGAAGAGAAGACTCCTTGGAAAAGGCCCTGATGTTGGGAAAGTGTGGGGGCAAGAGGAGAAGGGGACGACAGAGGACGAGATGGTTGGACAGTGTCACCGAAGCGACCAACATGAATTTGACCCAACTCCGGGAGGCAGTGGAAGACAGGAGGGCCTGGCGTGCTCTGGTCCATGGGGTCACGAAGAGTCAGACATGATTTAACAACTAAACACACAGCCCACCACAAGACAGCATTTATGGCTCAAGGTCTCCCATTGAACTTAATGACCAAATGGGGGTTTGAACCCATGACTATTGACTATCCATCCTGTTGGAGTTTTACAGCCTCTCATGCTGCCTGAAGTTTGTTTGACTGGGAGGGACTTTAGTGGCCTGGGGTGATTGTCAATACACACAACACTAACCAATAGTTTCTTCCAGCATCTGAATTCAAAGAGAGCCCCATCTCTCTGCTGAGTGCTCTTTCCCCTCTCTTTAGTCTGTTGAACTGCTGAATAGCTCAGTAGTTTAAGAGGTTGGGAGTTTGATTCCCCACTGTGCCTCCCTGACAGGGGATGGACTTGATGATGCACATGGTCTCTTCCAGCTCTGCTGTTCTAAAATGATGATGATGATGTAGCCAGTTGTTTGCTGTTGATCTGTTCACAATTGTAAGTAATGAAATGTTTTTATTCTTTCTCCAACAAATTTTATTTATTGATTTATTTATTTATTAGATTTTTTATCCCGCCCTTCTAGACATATGTCTACTCAGGCTCACAATAAAATTATTTATAAAAACAATTAAATAATTTTATTGTGAGACATATGGCTCACAATAAAATTATTCATAAAAACAATTAAAACAATGATTTACATTGACAATATTAGTATTAATCAAGATGGAAAATATGAAACAAAAGATTAAGTAGAAAGTAAAAGTCAAGTATTGACAGGAGGGAAGGCCTGCCTAAAGAGCCAAGTCTTTAATTGGCTCTTAAAAACACCCAGTGAGGGTGCCAGGCAGATCTCTGATGGCAGGCTATTCCAAAGTCGAGGGGCCACTGCCGAGAAGGCCCAGTTTCTAGTTCTTTCTTTCCGGGCCTCTCTCGGCGTTAGGCCCCTCAGCCGTCTTTCCTGGCTATAGCGAGTGACTCGAGTAGATCTAGGTGGGAGAAGGCGTTCTGCAAATGTCTCAAAGTGAGTTAGTGAGACTGTAAGGACAAACGTGGTGACGTGGTAGCACTGCAGATTAAACCGCAAAAGCCTCTCGGCTGCAAGGTTGAAAGATCAGCAGTTCGAATCCACGTGACGGAGTGAGCTCCCATCGCTTGTCCCAGCTCCTGCCAACCTAGGAGTTTGAAAGCATGTAAAAATGCAAGTAGATAAATAGGTACCACTATGGTGGGAAGGTAACGGCGTTCCGTGTCTAGTTGCGCTGGCCACATGACCACGGAAACTGTCTATGGACAAACGCTGGCTCTACGGCTTGGAAACAGGGATGAGCACCGCCCCCTAGATTCGGACACGATTGGACAATTGTCAAGGGGAACCTTTACCTTTACCTTTAAGAACAAATTAATGAGAAAGGGGTGGGCTATCTTGGGAACTTGGAGCTATTCTCCTCTGTGAGTCTCTGTATTTCTACTGCACAGCTAAAGGAATTTAATCAGAAATTCAAAATTCCGCAGCACCTCCAACATTCACTGGCTGTCAGTTTAATGGAACCTCCATTGTGCGGGCATTCACCCTAAAAGACTTCAGAGAAATATTATGAAAAGATGACTAAACATACATTCTTCTGTCCTGCCCCAACCAACAATAGGTTATTTTTCAGCCCTTAGCAACTCCCCATCTGGTCCAGGCTGGAGAGGTTTGCCAGCTCCAGTTTGCCAAGGCGATCTGGTTTTGCAAACCATGCAACAGCTATAATTAGAATCCCATCTCAAGGTCTAGAAATGTCTGAGCGTTAGAAATGTTAAGCATTAAAAGTGTCTCATCATCTGCAATGTCTGCCAGTCATATGTCAAATATATCTATAGTAGGGTGGAAATGTATAGAGAGAAGCTTCCAAAAGTTACCATGTGTGTATTCTGTGCTGTCAAGTTGGAACCAACTTATAGCAACCCTAACGGGGCTTTCAAGGTAAGTAAGATATTTCAGGAGTGGTTTTACCAGTCCCACTCCCCCAGTGAGTTTCTGCAGCTGAGTGGGGATTCGAACCCTGTTCTCTGGAGTCCTAGTCCATCACCCGATCCACTGTACCACACTGGGAACCCAAAGGTTACCATAGAGGGCCTTTAAAGATACTCAGATGTTTGAAAGGAAGAAAAAGATGGAGTGGTGGTTAAGGAATGAAACTAGAAGAATTTGTCATTTATTTATTCAAGTTAAACACTAAATAGGTTGAGAGATTCTTAGGGGTGTTGTATAAATCCACACTGAAATGTGCCAGGGGGTCTTTGCTAGCCTTAGAGGTAGTTTTATATACTTTCTTTCTTTTTACTGTAAATTGCAATTTACATTTCTGTAAGCTGGGCCTCTTTATAGGCATCACACTTTTTCTTTCAACCTCTTCCACATTTTCCTTGATGTCAAATGTTTTCCTTCATGTAACATTTATTTTATTTTATTTTATTTCCAAGTGTCTCAAGGAAATAATTAAGAGGCTGGAATGAAGTCATCATGCCCACCCAAGGGTGGGGGAGGGGGGGAAACCGTGTTTGTGTGGGTGGGTGGGTGGGTGGGGAGTCAGTTATGGAGATCATCAAACCCGTCAACCAAAAACCAAACATTTTGCGAATTCACCAAAGTGTGAGTGCGAAGGCTCCATTGCAGAATTTACGAACATGCTGCTTGCACTGGATCTTAACATAAAATCTGGGTTCTTCAAAAGCTCACCTTTCGTTTTCAATCACAAGGCATGTGTTTCTTGGCTTGTTGACACCACATCACACTAAGCTGCACTCTCAGCAGAATCACACTCTGGTGCTTTCGTTCAAAAGTGCCAGGGAAAACAGGTGTCTAAGAAGACAAAAATCATGACTACAGAAGAGCAACGCAGCTATAGCATTGACAATGGAGAAATTCAAACGGTTAGAGATTTTGTATTCCTTGGTGCAATCGTCAACCCAATGAAGACGGCAGCCGAGAAATCAAAAGAAGTCTGAGACTCGGAAGGGGAGCCATGAAGGAATTAGAAAAAGATTCTCAAGTGTAAGGTTGTGTCACTGGAGACCAAGACCAAGATCATCCACATTCTTGTCTTTCTGATCGCCATGTATGGGTGTGAAAGCTGGACAGTGAAAAAAGCTGACAGGAAAAAGAAATGGTTCATTCAAAACGTGGTGCTGGAAGAGAGCTTTGTGGATACTCTGGACTGCCAGAAAGGTGAACAAGTCATTCCTAGTGCAAAAAAAAAAAAAAAAAAAAAAAAAAAAAAAAAAAAAAGCCTCAGTTATCTCTGGAGGCAAAAATGTGAGGGCAGGTAGAGGGCAGCAGGAAAAGAGGGAGGCCAAATCCAAGATGGACTGACTCGCTACAGGAAGCCACAGGCTTGCGTTTACAAGAGCTGAGCAGGGCAGTTGAGGACAGGCCATTTTGGAGACGGCTCATTGATAGGGTTGCCATAAATTGGAGAAAACTTTATGACATGTAACAACATCAGCAGGTTAACACTACTATTATCAACACAACTTGCAACTGGACAATCATGGCTACAAACCTAGATGGATCCTCCTCCTCATTTCATTGCTTATTTGTTTATTTACTTACAGAATGCCTAAACAAATACATTTCTCTGGACATTGCATAATATCCATGTGAAAACATCATAGATTCAAGAGAATCAGAATAGAAATAATACAGTAAATAAGATATACTATGTGGTAGGAACGGAAATTGTGTTTATAATTAAATGAAGGCCGGTTGTAGGTTAATTTCTTCTTTCAAGCAAGGAGACAGTGTCAGATGAAAACTCCATTTCTGTGCATGCTCAGGTCTTGCTTGTTTTAACTTCTTATTGCTTATTTTTATTTTGGTGCCTATTGCTTCCAGCTCCCACTTTTCAGAAGGAGGTAGATTCTCTTTGCTGGAGGCTTTCAAGCAGAGGTTGGATGGTGATGATTATGCTTTACCTATGGATTCGCTATATTATCAAGGGTTAGGCTAGATGACCTACCGCACACTTTCCAACCCTGCAGTCTTCTGATGCTATGGCGTTAGGACACCCAGGGACATAAAAGGAGTGACACACCAACACCATCAACATCCCAAGCCACACTTGTGACTCTGGTGCTAAAGGATAAGATGAAGTGTGAGAAGAAATTGAAAGCCTAAATATACTGCTGGATGGAAATGTTGTTATTCCAGGTTGTCAAGCTGCTTCTCCCTCAGACAGTTGCAGGAGAAGTGTAGGGAACAATGACAGCCACTCTTTGTGGCCTTCATAGATCTCACAAAGGCCTTTGATTTGGTTAGCAGGGATGGCCTTTTTAAAATACTTCCCAAGATTGGATGTCCACCTCGACTCCTTAACATCATCAGGTCCTTTCATGAGGGAATGAAGGGCACTGTAGTTTTTGATGGCTCAACATCAGATCCCTTTGACATCCGAAGCAGAGTGAAACAGGGCTGTGTCCTCATGCCGACCCTGTTTGGAATCTTTTTTGCTGTCATGCTGAAGCACGCTTTTGGAACTGCAACAGAAGGTGTCTATCTCTGGACTAGATCAGATGGAAAGCTCTTTAATCTCTCTAGATTGAGAGCGAAGACCAAAGTCCAACTGAAATGCATGCGGGACTTCCTCTTCGCCGATGATGCAGCCATTGTTGCCCACTCTGCTGAAGACCTCCAACAACACATGAATCGTTTTAGCAAGGCCTGCCAAGACTTTGGACTAACAATCAGCCTGAAGAAAACACAAGTCATGGGCCAGGGCGTGGACTCACCTCCCTCTATTACCATCTCCACGCAAGAATTGGAGGTTGTTCATGACTTTGTGTACCTTGGCTCAACGATCTCTGACACTCTCTCCCTAGATGTCGAGCTGGATAAACGCATTGGCAAAGCAGCTACCATGTTCTCTAGACTCACAAAGAGAGTATGGCTCAATAAGAAGCTGACGGCATATACCAAGATCCAGGTCTATAGAGCCTGTGTCCTGAGCACACTCCTGTACTGCAGTGAGTCCCTTTGTGCACGGCAGGAGAGGAAGCTGAACACGTTCCATATGCGTTGCCTCCGACGCATTTTTGGTATCACCTGGCAGGACAAAGTTCCAAATAGAGTAGTCCTAGAACGAGCTGGAATTTTTAGCATGTATACATTACTGAAACAGCGATGTCTACATTGGCTTGGGCATGTTGTGAGAATGGCTGATGGTCGGATTCCAAAAGACCTCCTGTATGGAGAATTAGTGCAGGGAAATCGCCCCAGAGGGAGACCACAGCTGCGATACAAGGAGATCTGCAAGCGGGATCTGAAGGCCTTAGGAATGGACCTCAACAGATGGGAAACCTTGACATCTGAGCATTCAGCCTGGAGGCAGGCGGTGCATCATGGCCTCTCCCATTTTGAAGAGACCCTTGTCCAGCAGGCCGAGGCAAAGAGGCAGTCACGGAAGCAGCAAAATCAGGGAGCTGGACAGGGGACAGATTGTATTTGTCTTCAGTGTGGAAGGGACTGTCACTCTCGAATTGGCCTTCTCAGCCACACTAGATGCCGTTCCAAGTCCTCCACACAGAGCATGTTACCATAGTCTCTCGAGACTGAAGGATGCCTAATCAAGCTGCTTCCAACTTATGGCAACCCTAAAAGGTTTTTTTATGGTATGTGAGATGTTTGAAGAGTTTCTGGCCTCCAGTGAGTTTCCATGGCTGAACAGGGATTGGAACTCAAGTCTCCTGGGTGTTCCACCAATCTGAACTAAGTCAATCCAGTTTAGCCATTTATGCTTCAGACAAATTTGGGGCACAGTCCTCATTGCTGCTCCTAATACTAATGTTGTTGTTGCTGTTACATGCCATCAAGTCAGATCTTACTATAGGGACCCTAGTAAGGATTTCAAGGTAAGTGAAGTATTTAAGGAGTGGTTTTACCAGTTCCACTCCCCCAGTCCATTTCCATGGCTAAGCGGGGATTTAAACCCAGGTGTCCTCTATCCACAACACCACACTGGGTATCCCACGGATATTACTACTGGTGCCTTTGTTATCAAAAAAACAAACAAAAAAATTCAGTCTACGTGGCCAAACAGACTTGGAAAACCGTGAAATGTTATTAAAGCAGTGAGGACTGCACTCTTAAAACAAACATACAAAAAAACCAGGTTGATAAATTTGCTTTACTTCGAAATATCATTAACACCAATCACACATTTGACCGTGCCTGCTTCTAAGCTGCAAGAAAAAGAAAAAGAGGGAGATGCCGATTAAGACCTTTGATATAATGCTATAAACGCTTAACAAAGGTATCTTCTCCAGCGAAGAGCAACTGCAGACAGAAATTGCCCCCTTTCCTGCACCTATTTCGCAAAAAATCAATATTAAAGGACTAGCTGCTTTAACTCTCCCATAGACAGTGTAAGAGCGGAAGGGGAGGGAAGAAAACCACAGCCGTGCTCAGGAGAGTTTAGGTCAATAAGGAATCAATACTGTGGTTGAATCTGCAGAAAGAAAGAAAGAAAAAAAGACTTCAAACTTGCTACTGTGCTGCCCTATTGTTTCTCTCTGATTCTGAACAGAACCTGTAGTGTTCTCCCTTCAAGGAGCAAAGCAGAAGAGGTCACTCCAGGCTGCATTTGGCTGTGGTGTTTATAAACGAGGGCTTTCTGATACGGAGCCCGAGAGCTTTTCAATTACTGGCAGGCAGAGTTAGACTGCAACACGGCGACTCAAAGGCATCAAGGAAAACTCTGAGGAGCTTCTAATGAGGCTTTTTAAAAAAGAGCATACCTGGTTTATTAATTACAAAGCCCTGATCATCATCCGCCCCTTCATCATCCCCCTCTCTGCATGGATTGGAAGGAACTTCTTGGAAATCACCCGCTACTCATATTAATCACCTCCCCAGTAATAAAAGCAACACTATAGGATCACAGAATCATAGGATGCTAGAGTTGGAGCCTGGAGCGTTCAGCCTGGAGGCAGGCGGTGCAGCAGGGCCTCTCCCAATTTGAAGAGACCCTTGTCCAGCAGGCCGAGGCAAAGAGGCAGTCACGAAAGCAGCAAAATCAGGGAGCTGGACAGGGGACAGATTGTATTTGTCTTCAGTGTGGAAGGGATTGTCACTCTCGAATTGGCCTTCTCAGCCACACTAGATGCTGTTCCAAGTCCTCTATTCAGAGCACGTTACCGTAGTCTCTTGAGACTGAAGGATGCCTAATCCTAGAGTTGGAGAGGGCCTATAAGACCATTGAGTCCAACCCCATGCTCAGTGCAAGAATCTATATTGAAGTATATCTGGCAGGTGGTTGTCTAATTTTCTCTTGAATCCCTCCAGTGTTGGAGTGCTCACCACCTACCTCCCAAGGTCATTGATTCCATCGTCGTACTGCTCTAACAGTTAAGAGGTTTTTCCTAATATTCAGCTGAAATCTGGCTTCCTGTAAATTGAGCCCATTCTTATGTGTCCTGACTGAGAACAGATCCTGCCTCTCCTCTGTATGACTAGCTTTCAAGTATTTGAAAAGTGCTGTCATATATCCCCTCAGTCTTTTTTCCCCCCAAGACTAAACATGCCCAGTTCTTTCAGCTTTCCTCATACGGCTTAGTTACCAGTCCCCTGATCATCCTTGTTACCTCTGAACCTGTTCCAGTTTATCAGCATTCCTCTTAAAGTGCCATGTCCAGAATTTAAGAGAATCGTATCTTATGTTACGATTGTCATGCACCAAGGGCTAAGTTCACTGCTTCTGCAGTGTAACTGTACATTTTTGCTATACCTTTGCAACAGGTGAAAAAAGGGCCACCGTCCAGAAAAACCTAGGGCTAGGTATATTATCTAGTGAGCAGAAATTACTGCCAGTGTAGTAGTGCAGGGTCACACCCTGTAGGAGCTAGGGGCTCTAATGTCAGTCGGTTGGTGCCTCTCTTCTGGGTTTTAGACCAAACTTTATAGGAGATATCAAAGATACTGAATCTTTCCCCCTGAAATATGTTCAGCACCTTGGAGAGCTGCTTTAGCGTTGAGATGAAAATCTGAAATGGATTTGCCATACATGTCCAGTCTCCACGGGTCACATGATTACCTCGACTGTTGTTGTTGTGCAAGTGATTCTCTTCAGAAGAAAACCCACCCTTCCCTTGCACAAGCCAATGCAGAGTAACTTAATATAGCTGTTGTACCTACTTCTGAGAAATCTCAAAGTAAAGAGTTGCACATTTTTAAAATGGTGGCTACAACGGTAATTAGATCGGGGGGCACTTTTACTAAGATTTTTGGAAGTCAGATTTTCAATCTCTGCCTATGTATTTATGAAACCAACATTATGTAATTTGTTTCTTCCATTTGTCTGCTTCATTTCTAGGCTGCTTTGAAAGGACCTAAGGTGGCTTGTTATAATCAAAACCAGTTAAGCTAAATCCCCAGTAAATTATGCAGTATAAAACAATTAAATAAATATATTATAATAATTAAAAATATTATCTAAACATTTAAAGACTTTAAAAACATGGATGGAAAGAATATATGCTCAGCTTCCAAGAGGACTCAGTGATCAAAAGCCTGCCTAGAGAGGCAGGTCTTTAACTGCCACCAAGTGGATAAAAGGGAGGGAGCCAATCTCGATTCCTGAGGAAGAGCATTCTACAACCTGGGAGCAGCCACAGAGAAGGCCCTTCCTCATACCCTCATCAAACGTGCTTGTGATGGCAATGGGACTGAGAGAGGGGCCTCCTCTGAAGAGCTTAAAGACTGGGAAGGCTCATACGGAGAGAAATAGTCCTTGTGTAATGGTTCATAGGCCGGATTCTGGCTGAGAGGACCCGAGTTCAAATTCCCTTAAACACTCCAATGTCATCCAGGTTTACAGTGGAAGTTGAAACCCTAGAGCTGTTTCTCAGCCAGCCATTCTGTGAAGCTGTGGAGCAAAGTGAGGGAGTTTTTTCATTGTGTAGATTAGTCTTTACATTTGTGGGATATTCTTCTCCCTTGCTCTTTTCTTCTTTCCAGTTCAGTTTGCTAAACTTTACCTGTTACACTTTTAGGATGGAGTGCATGTGGAATTGTGGAAGGATGCTTATTGTGTGGCATAGAGAGAGATCAGTTGCAACAATTAGGGCATTAGGGCTTGTCTTTCCCCCAAGTCTAAGAAGCCAACTTGGGACGCTCTGTAAGCCCCACAATGTACGATCGTAACAATTTGTGTTTCTCCATTCTTGGGTTGTTGGTTTTTTTGTTTTTGTTTTTTTAAAGAGGACTCTGAAATCCACAAATAGCATCAGGTACTCTGACAAATAGAGTAGTCCTAGAACGAGCTGGAATTTTTAGCATGTATACATTACTGAAACAGCGACGTCTACGTTGGCTTGGGCATGTCGTGAGAATGGCTGATGGTCGGATTCCAAAAGATCTCCTGTATGGAGAATTAGTGGAGGGAAATCGCCCCAGAGGGAGACCACAGCTGCGATACAAGGACATCTGCAAGCGGGATCTGAAGGCCTTAGGAATGGACCTCAACAGATGGGAAACCCTGACATCGGAGCGTTCAGCCTGGAGGCAGGCGTTGCATCACGGCCTCTCCCAATTTGAAGAGACCCGTGTCCAGCAGGCCGAGACAAAGAGGCAGTCACGAAAGCAGCAAAATCAGGGAGCTGGACAGGGGACAACTTGTATTTGTCTTCAGTGTGGAAGGGATTGTCACTCTCGAATTGGCCTTCTCAGCCACACTAGACGCTGTTCCAAGTCCTCCATACAGAGCATGTTACCATAGTCTTTCGAGACTGAAGGATGCCTAATACTCTGACAAGGAGAGAGTCACTAAATATGCTAAAGGATACAGGCTAGATTGCCCCCAACTTGTTCATTAAAAGGGACGTGGTGGCGCTGTGGGTTAAACCGCAGAAGCGTCTGTGCTGCAAGGTCAGAAGACCAGCAGTCGTAAGATCGAATCCACGCGACGGAGTGAGCTCCCGTCGCTTCTCCCAGCTCCTGCCAACCTAGCAGTTCGAAAGCATGTAAAAATGAGAGTAGATAAATAGGTACCACCTCGGCGGGAAGGTAACGGCGTTCCGTGTCTAGTCGCGCTGGCCACGTGACCACGGAAACTGTCTTCGGACAAACGCTGGCTCTGCGGCTTGGAGACGGGGATGAGCACCGCGCCCTAGAGTCGGACACGACTGGACTAAATGTCAAGGGGAACCTTTACCTTACCTTACTGTTCATTAAAAATAGATTGGCAATCTTGCTATTGTGCAGCTACTGTACGATCGTGAGGGATCCTTATGGGATTTTTTATCTCAAGTCTTCATGATACTCATACCAGAGAAGAAGAGGAGTGGAGTTCCCCTTATGACTTTGCTTCTCTCCCCCCCCCCCCCCCATTGGTTGTTTTTACTGCAAAATGCAAAGATGTTCTTTTTAAGGGTTGGGAAAAAGCAACGGACTCTTAGGGCTTTTGAGCATACTGCTGCTTTTGTCAAGTATATTGTTCCTACTGCCAGCTTACTTGGAGGTCAACGGTTGTTATTGGACTGAATATGAACCTTCCAGTGGAGAAAAGGGGAAATGGGAGAGAAATATATGAAGTTTCCAGCTAGTAAATATCTAGCAATCATAAATATATAGCTCGGCTATTGTTCCTTTTTGGTTTGCTCGGTGCTATGTTTCATTTGAAAGCCCTGCAACTACTACAATATACCTGTCAAGATGTTCGGTAAACATGGAAAGAAATATATATATTATCTCAGGTGGTCTGGAGGGCTCTGATAGAAACAATTCATGAGCTTAAATCTTCCCCCAAAGTAAAAATGATTCTGTACAGTGCCATGATAGGATAAGAGACATATGTCACTGAGTGCTGTTTTATAATGGTAGCTTCTTCATTAAATAAATGAACAGAGAAAGAAAATTCAACTGGCAATGTAGTGAAAGAAATGGTCAGCAGCCTTTTGGAAGCAGAGAAAATGGTGCCTTTAAGACTAATAAAGAGACTAATAAAGAGATTCCTTATGGAATATTGGGGTATTCTGATGGTTAGCCTAACTAAACTAGACCTTCTTAAATCACCTTCTATGTAGATCCCACTGATTCAATGGCCAGAATCCTATTGGTATTCACATAAGGTTTGTGAAACCTGCTTCTGCTAATTGTGGCTAATTGAAGAGGTGTTGGGGCACATCTTCATTGCATGCTTGGTCACATGCCTGATTGTGCAACCAAGATGCCACCATGGCACTCCTTCAATTAGATGCAATTAGCTATAGCAGCTTATGTCCACCTTACAGAGAAATGACTAGGATTCCATTTAATGGATCTTTGCTGTTATTTTTCATGCCATCTAGCTGGAATCAACAACCTCAGATATGCAGATGATACCACTCTGATGGCAGAAAGTGAGGAGGAATTAAAGAACCTCTTAATGAGGGTGAAAGAGGAGAGCGCCAAAATGGTCTGAAGCTCAACATCAAAAAAACGAAGATCATGGCCACTGGTCCCATCACCTCCTGGCAAATAGAAGGGGAAGATATGGAGGCAGTGACAGATTTTACTTTCTTGGGCTCCATGATCACTGCAGATGGTGACAGCAGCCACAAAATTAAAAGACGCCTGCTTCTTGGGAGGAAAGCGATGACGAACCTAGACAGCATCTTCAAAAGCAGAGACATCACCTTGCCGACAAAGGTCCGCATAGTCAAAGCTATGGTTTTTCCAATAGCGATGTATGGAAGTGAGAGCTGGACCATAAAGAAGGCTGACCGCTGAAGAATTGATGCTTTTGAACTGTGGTGCTGGAGGAGACTCTTGAGAGTCCCCTGGACTGCAAAGAGAACAAACCTATCCATTTTGAAAGAAATCAACCCTGAGTGCTCACTGGAAGGACAGATCCTGAAGCTGAGGCTCCAATACTTTGGCCATCTCATGAGAAGAGAAGACTCCCTGGAAAAGACCCTGATGTTGGGAAAGTGTGAAGGCAAGAGGAGAAGGGGACGACAGAGGACGAGATGGTTGGACAGTGTCATCGAAGTGACCAACATGAATTTGACCCAACTCCGGGAGGCAGTGGAAGACAGGAGGGCCTGGCGTGCTCTGGTCCATGGGGTCACGAAGAGTCGGACACGACTTAACGACTAAACAACAACAATAGGGCTTTCAAGGTAAGTGAAAATATTTAAGGAGTTGTTTTATCAGTTCTACACTCCCAGAGAGTTTCCACGACCGAGCAGGGATTTTAACTCTATTTTCCAGAGTCCTAGCCCATCACTATATCCACTACACTACACTGGATAGCAGATCTGCTTTAGTGAAGACTAACCGTTGGATTTTCCCTTTTGTTTTGGGCTGAGAAAGATAAACAGGAACAGACCACTTAGTCTGTTCCAGTCTCTATCAGTTCATTGTGTGTTCAGTTATTATTCTGTTGTTTCCAATTTCCATACTGATCTATGGATTTTTTTAAAGAAATCACTAAAAACTCTAAGTTTAAAATGAACTTTTGAGTATGTCTTCTTACAAAATGAATGATTCTGCATGCAAAAACAAAGCAGCTATGCGGTCCATAAGTAGAAACAAAATCATGTGTTCAGTACTGGATCACTGGAATAGTGTTACAGAGGAAGTGAACTCCAGAATTTTTTTTCATTATATACAATATTTGGAGGGAGGAACTGAGGGGAAGAAGCAACATCTCGAAAAATATGACCAAAATAAGTTTGCTAGATGGTCATATTTTGGGGCATTAATCTCATAGACGAGACTTCAAGGTTAGGATTTGCCGATTTACTCAAGAGCAATGATGTCAAAGACATGAATCTTACTGCTTCTAGCTCTTAGAGAGAAAAGGAGAAAAAGTCTCTCTTTTTCCCCCCAGAGCAAGATTTTCCTGAAAAATCCTGTGGAATTTCTTGGAAATTTCACTGTGATTTTTGAAAGAAATTCCTGAAAGAAATTCCAACCTGTGTGGGATGTTAAGAGGCCTACACTGACTGTTATCTCTCCTGTGAAGGATTGAGCAGAGAGTGCATTAAGCCACACACAATATGTCAATTTCCTTTGCAGAACAATAGGAAAAAACGGGGTGGAGGAGGAAGAGGGGAAATGAGACTGTGAAGCTGGGAAATCATGTTTGCACTGGGGAAGGTCTCCATGGGGTCATCTCCTCATTGCGAAAAGAGTGAAAATGAGGGAATTGCCAAGAAAGAGCAAATGTGCAAGTGCTCGTGATATCCTGAGAAAGAATCGGTTTATGGGCTTTCCCACTCTGAAAAAAAGCCAGGCTCTAACCCTGTGAATGTACAGAGGCTCCTTGTATCACCTAAGAGCAATGTGGCAGAGGTGCGGACCTCCAAGGTTTGGCGCAAGTGAAAATGACAACTCCATCCCCAAGACCCTCAGATGTAGGCCATTCTGAGAAACACAGACAAACAGACAAACAATACCAAATCCAGATCTCAGCTTGGCAGTCCATGGTGCCTTTCTGTCAGGGAAACATGAGTGGCAGATCAAATTCCCACCTCTTTTTAGAGCTCCAGCATAAGGGATGTGAAACTTCACTTCTTAATGTTCCAATGGAAAGCTTTCTTCCTTCTGGATGAGATTGCAAGAGGTCTTTCCTTTCCTTTCCTTTCGCATTTCATGGCACTTTTTCTATGAAAAATTCAAAGAATTCGTGCACAAACCACTTGTCTGACTGGTGTTATTGGCCAGTGGAAAGGCGGGCATCCTACAGGATCATTCAGGATATAAGCCAAGAGTTTTTATTGCAAATACAAGGGTGGTTTGGTTTTTGGGTGGAAAATGCAATTTTTTAAAAGGTTTTTTGTTTTTGTTTTTGCGAACCCCACGGTTTACATAAAAGCCCTGGCCTTTTTAGCTCTTGTGCACCAGTGAAATGTCTGGCAGCTCTTGGGGTTTTTTTTAAAAGGAGGTCTCGTTATGTGTTGAGAGACCCTTTTTCACTGACAGCAAAAAATTGAGAAAAATTGAGAAAAATTGTGAATACATGTTATGTCCGTATCTCATGCCCTCAAATCCCACACAGACATCCAGTTTGGTGTGTGCTTGTAGGGGAATGTAAAGGAGAGGGGAATTTTCCACAGAAATCTCCTCTCATACTGCTGGGCCGTGCAGCAGTTCTCTCAGTTTACCGGAGCATCTGTTCAATAAACAGTTTTTTTCTGTTCTTTTCCCAGAGAGGGAGGAAAGAAAATAAGGATAGGCCAAAAAAAAAAAATTGAGATTATTGGAGATTTACAATATTGCATCCCCTCCCTGCTTAGAAAAGAAAAGGGAGCCATAGCCCATTTTGTCTTGCTCTACAGACGGGGCACGGAAGATTCTAGAATTCTCTCTGCTAAAGCACTTCATTCAGGGCTAAAAGAATTCGTATCTCTCTCTCTTTTTTTAGAGATATTATTTTTGCAGAAAATGAAATGAATTTTTGCCCAGACCACCCGAGGGGGTATTTAATAGGGCTTTTCAATCTATTTGTGATCTGTTATTCCCTGCTCCCTCAAGTTTCCATGTTAACAGCAGAACATCCATGGAGCCCATATGTTGTGGGAACACAACAGAACCAAAGCAAGTTAGAGAGGCTGGGGTGGGGGGGATGAGAGAAGAGGAAGGAGAGCAGAAAGGGAGAGAACAATGTGCTTGATTGAAATTCGGGGACCAAACGAATACCCACAGAACCATTTCTCGGCCTCCTGTACCTGGGAGCGAGGGACAAAGCACTCATCTCAACGCCATTCAAGTGTAACATTTCTTGTCAGGAAAGAGGAACAGTTGTGAACTTGTCACTAAATGGTACGGGTTGTTAATTTAGTTAATGTTTTCAAGCCACTGCTAAGAAACTCCCCTTCCTAGTACACTTTCCTCACAATTCGTTATATTTTAAAGAATGTGTGTTATAACTCTGAGGCAGTCAGGGTCTTGTTACCATTACCGGCCGAAGAATTGATGCTTTTGAATTGTGGTGCTGGAGGAGGCTCTTGAGAGTCCCCTGGACTGCAAAGAGAACAAACCTATCCATTTTGAAGGAAATCAACCCGGAGTGCTCACTGGAAGGACAGATCCTGAAGCTGAGGCTCCAAGACTTTGGCCATCTCATGAGAAGAGAAGACTCCCTGGAAAAGACCCTGATGCTGGGAAAGTGTGAAGGCAAGAGGAGAAGGGGACGACAGAGGACGGGATGGATGGACAGTGTCATCGAAGCTACCAACATGAATTTGAGCCAACTCCGGGAGGCAGTGGAAGACAGGAGGGCCTGGCGTGCTCTGGTCCATGGGGTCATGAAGAGTCGGACACGACTTAACGACTAAACAAGAACAACAAAAAAGAAATCATGGAAGCCTTGACAGCGAATCGCCACTTGTTCATGAGGTCCTGGTTGTGTTTCTGGTGAGTGGGCACACATTTAAAAATGCAACAAGCACCTAGTTATGAGCTCCAATTTGCCTCCCACCCCCCCACCCCCATCCCGGACGATACATGATTTCCTTTACATAAGTGTAAGCTCGGAACAGGAACCTGGCCACTATTTGTAA
The DNA here is from genome assembly GCA_037013535.1 of Intellagama lesueurii. NCBI lineage: Eukaryota > Metazoa > Chordata > Lepidosauria > Squamata > Agamidae > Intellagama > Intellagama lesueurii. The sequence goes on along the minus strand of JBAJHW010000001.1, from coordinate 343,797,326 downwards.
AAGTATTTAAAAAACAAACAAACATTGTGCATTGTTGTTAGTAGCAAGCCGGATAAAGACAGGAAATACTCAGTTCTCTTTAGAAGACAATCCTGATCTTGCACCTTTGAAAGTGATTACAAAAATGCAAAAAGCCAACTGAAAATTTGAAAATGTTTTCCTTGCCACTTAGGATCATCCCTGTGCCCTGGAATTGCATAAATCCTGACTTGTACTGGTATGTAGGGGGATATAGATCAAAGTGGAAAGGCTCGGTTTTGTTCCCGAGTGGAGCAAAGCAAATTTACAAATTTGTATATTGAAATTGATCCATAGGTATTTATCTCAAAGTCCATAGTTCACAAACCTCTGGAGGCAGTGGTCTGGAATTTGGTAGGCTTACTCTTCTTTTTAGGATCTATCACCTTCCCTAATTTTCTGTACATCAATGCAAAAAACAAAAACATTTTCCAATATAATTGAAAGCTTAAAAATTAGTTCAGATTTTGGACCCAAATTAACATGCATGGGGTACAAATCACTCTAGACAAAACTGAAATATGTTACCGAAACCCTTAATCAGAGCCCAAGTCAGAGCGGGGGTTCATACATAAGCCCTACTTAGGATTGAATTAAGATATGATCACCCTCTTTCATGTGTTACTCAAACAACAATCTACACAAATTGTCTTGCACAAGAACTGTGGAAAACGGTACCCTGAGGATTGCATGTCCCATGGAAGTCTATGAGTGTAGACATGCATATAGACATGGCTTTGGCACATTAAGTCCACTGAACTACACAAAAGCATTAATTCAGTTGGGTTTTTTTGCTCTGATATGAAATGTTCTGTGGTTTTGATTGGGATGGTATTTTAGCCATTCTTTGTTGCCCTTCTGATTTCTATTTCAAATGCACAGAGACTGATTGGACAGCCTTTTTGGCTGGTCTAAAAAACGAGGCCATTCTTGCTACATCTCAACTGGCTATAGACAACCCTTGCTTTTGCCTTGATTCCTTCTTTAATCAAGTCCCAAAGCTAGAAGTATATGGTATAATTAGTACATTTTGGTTCCCCAAGCAGGAAAAGAGGTCTGTTGGGCACAGCATATGGGATTCCTTCAAAATGTGTTTTGCCTTTCTTGTGCATGGTTGATGATTCCTAATGGGGAGTCGGAAGGCATAGCACTTCAGTTTGTAAGTTGTATTGTTTGTAAGCTGCATTGCTGAGACACATGGCTCTTAAGAAGATCCTATTGTGGGAATGTTGGAATGTGGGAGAAATCTCACACACAGGGGAAGAGGCACTGCAAACCCCTCAACATTCACCATGGACTTTGGCAGGAAAGTGGTAGCAGTCCGTGCTTGGCCATAAAAACCCGCTGGTTGGGTGGCAATGAGAAACCACTGGTCAGACATCTCATGTATCTCAAAACGCCCCCCCCCCCACACTCTCACACACAGCGGTAACACCACTGTAGAGTTGTGGGCTATAACAGACTTCCATTCCACAGAAATCTGTTCCTGTCAGCTGCTGCAGACAAGGGTGAGTCGCTCCTAACTGACATCATGGAGGCAACTTGCAGCAACTGACTTCTTCTCTTCCTACCTCCTCCCAGAGCAAATCCCTTCCTCTCCTCCTATCTCCAAGCCCTTCTTACTTCTCTGACTCCAGTGAGGCAGGTGCCTCTCAGGCACTTTGCACTCAAACGTTGAAGACAAGCAGGGTCATTGCCTCGTTCCTCTTTCACAACAGCGAAGTGACATCCTAGAGGGTCTTCTGAATGTCCTAAAAGGGTCCCAGAGTTGTTGCCTCTTCTTAGCAACACCTTCACACCATCGATAGTCTTCTAGGCTCATTCCTCTCTTCCCAGCTCTTCTGCTGAGGATGCCACCCCTACCTGCTCCACTGGGTCCATCACATGCTTGGTGTTGAGGCTGATATTTGTATGTGTGTGTGTGTGTGGGGGGGTGAGCCCAACTAAGAAGGCATTTCAATGGTCATTTTAGCTTTGAGAATCCCCCCCCCCCCCATGAGAGGGACACAGCACAATGGTTTGTCAGCCTTTGCTTCTTCCCTCTTAGGGCTCTCCTCAGAATTGCTGCCATCTCAGCTACTTGGTCTGTCCTTTCTCCAGCTCTACTGCACCATGGTTGGGTGCCATAGAAGACATACAGTGCCTGTAAATGTCATCTTAGCCAGCCCCTGCATGCTCTGTTCACTCTTCTTCTTCAGTGAGACCAGGAACAGAGAAGGAGGCGACCTCCATGCTCCTCCTCATAATATGCCATCAAGTGAATTCTGATTTATGGCAACCCTTTCCAAGGTTTTCCACATACAGAATACTCAGAAGTGGTTGATCGTTCCCTCCTTCTGGGGATGCCCTGGGAATGTGCAGCTTGCCAAAGGCTACACAGGCTGGCTTTACTCCCGGGAGGCACAGTGGAGGAATCAAACTCCCAACCTCTGGCTCTGCAACCAGATACCTAAACCACTGAGCTATCCAGCCAGGAGCTCCTCCTCATAGGGAAGAAAACTGGATTAAGTGTAGGATGTGAGCATTCTCCTTAACCTCTACGAGAGAAGTCCCAAGGAATAACTGTGCTCACTGTTTCAGCATGAAAGGATTTTCAAACAGCTTAAGGTAAAGGTAAAGGTTCCCCTTGACATTTAGTCCAGTCGTGTCCGACTCCAGGGTGCGATGCTCATCCCCGTTTCCAAGCCATAGAGCCAGCGTTTCTCCGAAGACAGTTTCCGTGGTCACGTGGCCAGTGCGACTAGACACGGAACACCGTGACCTTCCCACTGAGGTGGTACCTATTTATCTACTTGCATTTGCAAACTTTCGAACTGCTAGGTTGGCAGGAGCTGGGACAAGCAATGGGAGCTCACTCTGTTGCGTGGATTCGATCTTACGATTGCTGGTCTTCTGACCTTGCAGCACAGAGGCTTCTGTGGTTTAACCCGCAGCGCCACCACGTCCCTTCAAACAGCTTAAAAATGGGCAAACATTTAAAAAACCACCTCTGTCTGTCTCTCTCTCTCTCTCTCTCTCTCTCTCTCACACACACACACACACACACATTATTTCACAATTGTTACACGAGCACCCCATGATGTCATAAGTATCCACCAGGTCTTAGCCCTGAAACGTCAAGGAACGAGATGGCTGCTTACTCGACCACTCTTGGGTTTTCTGTAGAGTGGGAAGGGAAATAATTTAATATCACCAAAGGTACAAATCTGGTATAAGATTTTGTGTGGCAGTTTTCAGCTTTAGGCTGGTGAAGAAGACATCTCCCGAGGGAGCAGCGTGGATGGGAACTAGAGCTGCATGCGGAGAGATCTTTAACTACAGTGGAATTAGCTGAAGCAGCTCCGACAATGGACATGAAAGGAAATAATTCAAAGAACATGGCGTTGGATTTCAATTTGGGAGAAGATGTGAGACTTTCAATTAGCACATTTATGTGAGATTTAAGATGAAAATATTCTGGAACAGTATTTATTTAGCCTGCAGCCAAAGTCCATTACTGAGAATTATTCTTAATTAGAGCCATGTGAGGTTGGGAATACCCACTTGTGCTTCCACCGTTTCACCTACCCAAATTGCCACCTTCTTTGTCTGAGCCTCTGGCATTCCAAACGAAGAAAGAAAAAAAAAAAAAAGAAGAGGATGAAAGAATAATTTAAATAAGATAAGTCAACTGTGTGAAAAATGGAGTAGAAATATTTGCTTTCCTTTTTCTCCCCCTTTCTACTCCTTCTTTGATGTCATTTTGGTAGCACTATCAGAAAAGCTTGAGCCTAAGTGACTCCCCTTGAGTATCAGGGAAACCACTGAGAGGTTCTAGGACACGCATCTGAAAAAAAGGAGACATTTATCGCAGGCAGGAGGTAATGAGAAGTCTAGACCGCCACAAATGGGCACAGGTAAAGGTGAATGGTGGACCTTCAAACTAATCTCGAAATGTTACTTTTCAAAACTTAAAAAACCAGACTTCCCCTGCTAGCATGGATTCTGTTGTGGATTCTGTGACCTGTAATTGATTGGAAAAGGTGCTTTTCCAAATTCTGTCGGACTGTCTCTGAGGAGGAACAGACAACCCAAGATTGTGGACTTCTCTTTCAGGGGTGCCACAGGGACTCCCTCCAGACAGTTCTTCAGCTGACAGACTCGTTTTAGTAAGAGTCTCATGGTGCAGTGGTTAAACTGCAGTACTGCAGCCAAAACTTTCCTCACAACCCAGGTTCTATCCCAGGTAGCTGGCCCGAGGTTCACTCAGCCTTCCATCCTTTCAAGGTCAATATATTGAGTACCCAGCTCGCTGGCGGGGGGTGGGGTGGGGAATGTGTAGCCTGCACAAATAAATTGTAAACCACTCAGAGAGTGCTTTAAGTGTTAAAGGGCAGTATATAACCAGAACACTTATTTTCTTCCTTTTATCCAAATGAACTGGGAAATGGTCAAGTTCTGCTCAGGAAGCAGGTTTCAATTGGTGAGTCCTAATTTGAGTTGAGTCTTAATTTGAGGGAAAGATGGGAAACAAGTAAAAATTAAGAAATAAATCATAAAATAATAATAAAAACAACCGACAGACTTGGTGCTCCCCAGAATGCATGGATTTTGGGACAGGGAAAATGAAAACGACACACAGATTTCTAATTCATAGATAGCTGCATTTAAATGTATAATCTGTTAAGGATTTTTCATTTCTGAATGTGGGTTTTTTTTTTGGTTTTTTTTTTTTTTTTTTTTGGCGTTAATGGATTATGGAGAGGGACATGCACTGCCTGACTGCCTTGTACCTGTTAAAGATAAGGAAACAAATAAAAAAGAGGATTCAATTTTACTCCACCGGGTACAGAGAACCTATGGCCAGGCATGGGATCATCCTGTACCGGTTCACTCCAGTCCTAGTCATGATAGCCAGTGGAGAAGAATCATGTGAAGTACCCTCCAACCAGAGCTTGGAAATGGTGTTTTGTTTTGCTTTAATAGAATCATAGAATAACAGAGTTGGAAGGGGGCTATAAGGCCATTGAATCCAACCCCGCTGCTCAATGCATGAATCCAAATCCAAGAAGATCTGACTGACAATTGTCCAACTTCCTCTTGAATGCCTCCATCATTGGAGTGCTCACCACCTCCACTGCTCCCATTGTCGTACTGCTCTAACAGTTAAGACGTTTTTCCTGATCTCCAAATGAACTTTGGCCATCTCAAGAGAAGAGAAGACTCCCTGGAAAAGACCCTGATGTTGGGAAAGTGTGAAGGCAAGAGGAGAAGGGGACATCAGAGGACGAGATGGTTGGACAGTGTCATCAAAGCTACCAACATGAATTTGACGCAACTCCAGGAGACAGTGGAAGACAGGAGGGCCTGGCATGCTCTGGTCCATGGGGTCACAAAGAGTCGGACACGACTTAACGACTAAACAACAACAACAACAACAAGTTGAGCCCATTCTTACGTGTCTGGCACTTTGGGATGATCAAGAACAGATCCTGCCCCTCCTCTTCATGGCAACCTTTCAGGTGTTTGAAAAGTGCTGTCATATCAATCATATTATACAAACAACTCAGTCTTCTTTTCTCGAGGCTAAACATGCCCAGTTTCTTCAGCCTTTCATCACAGGGCTTAGTTTCCAATCCCCTGATCATTCTTGTTGCCTTCCTCTGAACTTGCTCCAGTTTGTCAGCATCCTTCTTAAAGTGTGGAATCCAGAACTGGACACAGTTCCCAAGATGAGGCCTAACCAGTGCCAAATGGAGAGAAATATTTGTGGCTTTTTGGTATTGCAACTCCCTGAATCCTCAAGACAACTGCAAGATTCTGGGTTTCCTAGTCCACCATCCAAAATAACGTTTTGAAGCTCAGTCCTATAACATGGAGAAGACTCATATTTTCCACCCCAAGAATATTAGATGGACCTTTGGCCTGCCCAGGCATGGTTATTCTTATTCATTGTCTGTCAGTCCGACCGTCCATCCATCCATCCGTCCGTCCGTCCGTCCGTCCGTCCGTCCGTCCCTTCCTTCCTTCCTTCCTTCCTTCCTTCCTTCCTTCCTTCCTTCCTTCCTTCCTTCCTTCCTTCCTTCCTTCCTTCCTTCCTTCCTTCCTTCCTTTATCCATCCCACCCAACTTGGGGTAGAGCCACTACTCTGGGTGGCAAACAAATCATAATAACACAATACAGTTAGTTAGGCATCCTTCAGTCTCGAGAGACTATGGTAACGTGCTCTGTATGGAGGACTTGGAACAGCGTCTAGTGTGGCTGAGAAGGCCAATTCGAGAGTGACACTCCCTGCCACACTGAAGACAAATACAATCTGACCCCTGTCCAGCTCCTTGGTTTTGCTGGTTTCGGGACTTGCCTCGGCAAGGGTCTCTTCAAATTGGGAGAGGCCATGCTGCACCGTCCTGCCTCCAGGCTGAACACTCAGATATCAAGGTTTCCCATCTGTTGAAGTCCATTCCTAAGGCCTTCAGATCCCGCTTGCAGATCTCCTTATATCGCAGCTGTGGTCTCCCTCTGGGGCGCTTTCCCTGCACTGATTCTCCATACAGGAGATCTTTTGGAATCCGACCATCAGCCATTCTCACGACATGCCCAAGCCAACGTAGATGTCGCTGTTTCAGTAATGTATATATGCGAAAAATTCCAGCTGGAACACAATACAAACAACCCCAATAACACCCGCATAATCAGTAAAGGTGAAACATAATTACAAAAGATAAAATATCTAGAAAAAAATTAAAGCAGTAAAATATTAAAAATATTAAATACAATAACATTAGGCAGCAAAAACAGGGCAGGTTCATAAACAGAGCGGGGGGGGGGAGAGCCCCATCGATTGGCAAGATTACTCTGAGGTAAGGCACAGAAGGCTTGTGAGAAAAGCTAGGTTTTAACTTGTCTCCTAAAACCAAGAAGGGATGGAGCTAATTGTATTTCAGGTGGGAGCGAGTTCCAAAGTGATGGAGAGACCACAGAGAAGGCCCTGTTTTGAGTGGCTGATTTTCATGGCCCCTCGCAACATCTCAGTGTAGGAGGCATAGGTGGGACAGGTAGATGTTTTGAGGGAGGGGCGCTCAGACAGGTAGCAAGGTCCTCCACCATGGAATGCCAGAGATATAATATCTGCACTAAATAATGATCTTGTTCTCATCAAAAAAAAAGGAGGGAGGGAGGGATCCCCTGCAATATATATATATTATTGCAATATATATATTATTGTAATATATATATGCAGTATATATATATAAAAGTTTGTGTTATGCCTTCTTCTCAAGCAAAAGTCGTAACTGGCAGGGAGGGCCCTGCTGGTTCCAGGAGATGCTATCTTCCGCTCAAGAGCAAGCTGTTGACAGCCGTGTGGTGAACCGCTTCACAAAAGCATCCTGCCAAGCATAATCACATCCCTTGAGGTGAGAGAAGTAATTCATGCTCCAGGAAGGTTTTCCTTGTCCTTTATTCGCTCCCCTTCATCAGGGGTTGGGGGTGGGGTGGCTTATTTAAAAGCGTCTGAAATGAGCCAAGGCCGTTAGGAGAGACCAATGCCGGCCGTTTTCTCATTTGGTGAAAATGACAGCGAGGGAAAACCAAAGGGGACTCTGGCGAGAAGATCAAAGAAAGCATCCGTATGTCCCCTTTCTGTCAAGGGTGAGGGGGAATTTATTTCAGCCCAACGGCTGGAGTCCACGTCCGAGAGGCTCTCGAGGGCCACATGCCTTTGGTGGGTGAGGCCAGCGGGAAAACAATGGGACTTGAAGCGCCATTAGGTTTTAGCTTAAAGTCCTTGATGCTGGCAACTATGCTTTAAAAGAGCTGTGCAGTGGATTCCAACAAACATTTAAACACTAACCGAATCAGGAAGATTTGGGCCCAATTATCTGTCCATTTCATCACAACTCTTGAGAAGGCCCTCTCTTTTGTCCTCACCCAACAAGCAGGGGACGACGGTACAACGGAGCAAAGAGTTTTCCCAGAAGATCTTAAAATCCGAGAAGATTAATATGTGATGATACAACCCAAGCCATAGAGAGCATTATAGGTAATAACCAGAATTTGGCCTAGAAGCCAGACTGGCATGCGTTACCATGGCCAGACTGGATATCTCAGAGAGTCTGGTCTTGCTCTCTGCCAGATATGGGGAAATAAAAGCCGAGATTTATCACACATAACTATGATTAATCCACCTTGATGAATAAGCTACCATATATTGATCTCCCAGAAGCAGACTTTTCATCACAACACTTGATGATTATTCAGATAACCATGTTTTCTAAATGGTAGACAACTAGAAAAAGGGTCAGGAAATAGTCAGAACAGCATGCTCTCTGTTTGGGTGAGATGAAAAAAGGAGCCAGGTTTTGGGACTTCCCCTTGCTTGCTGCCTCTTTGTCAATGGTAGTGAGCACAAGATGAGATCCTGTAGACCATCTTGACTGCTGGTGTTGTCAACCTGCAGGCTGGCCTTTGCCATGTAAAGCTTGGCATCCTTTTTCCTGTGGGCACGGTATTACAAGGCAATGTTGGGCCATTTCCTAGCATTTTGAATTGTGGATACATAATATATCCCACACTGGTCAACTGGAGTTTCTTGAAGGATTGAATATAGTTTTGTCAAAGGCTTTCTTTCCTGAGAGGAGGAATAAGTTCAGAACCAGGGTGTGCAGAGTTCAGAAAAGAAGCTGTTTTGGACATCAGCTCCCAGAATTCCCCAGCCAACGTAGCCACTGTAGTCAACCCCCCCAAAAAAAGTCCTCAAGCTGAGTATGGTCATCTTACTGCCCTGAACACTTCAGTCTCATCTGTAGCTAAGCATGCTTGTTCAGTATGTGGATCGGTAGCTACCAGGGACCACCAACATGCTCAAGAAGAACTAAGGGAGAATCTTGACTCAGAGTTTCTACAGCGGCTGCCACTTGGAGTCAACAATAATGATCTACATAGGCCAAAGTCCTAACTTAGTGTAAGTCAACTTCCTGTGTTCCTAATATGAGTTGCTCATGAGTATTAACCAAAGCACAATGGTTTAGAAAACTCCTGGGCTCAAAACACGATGTTGAAGTAAATGTCTTGTGCACCAGACTTCATCTGATCGACCTTGGAGTTCTAGTCAATACATAATTGGGAGCTCTCAAGTCAATCCTAGCTTATAGTAACCCTTTCCAGAGTTTTCTAGGTAGACAGTACTCAGAAGGGGTTTGCCGTTCCCTTCTTCTGGGGTCATTCTGCAGCTTGCCCAGGACCACACAGGGGTGCCCGGTGAGGAACTGAATTCCCAGCCTCTGGCTCTGCACTCAGATACCTAACTCACTGAGCTATCCAGTCAGCACCCCAGTAAATGCACCACACCCAAAATACTGAATCCTTTCTCAGTCCTCTTTTGCTGTGACTCCACAGTCAGTGTGTTTGTTTGTTTTTCCTAGTTGCCTGTCTCATAGCTGTGGACGAACGTCCATTCTGAGTAGGTGTCTCTGGCAGTTTGGTTATGGAGGAAGCAGTCAGAGGGTTATGGGGGAAAACACAAATAAGCATCCTAGCTTTCCAGCTTTGACCTAGATAGTCTCCATCCTTAGGGCTGCGTTTCTAACCTCCCTAACTTCTGAAAGGTGCCCCTTCAAGCCAGGATATTATTTTACAAGGTGTTATTCACAAGGTGGACTAGCACTTAGTAAACACGTAAGAATTCATCTGCATGGCGACAAGGATATTTGCCCTTCAACTTAATTTTGCCAGATTAAAGGAGGAAAGAAAGGCAGGTCTATAAAGTTGCTCGACATTGACCCCACAACACCTTTAAAGCCATGAAGTCACCCTACTGGAATATGATGTCAGAGGTGTTTTTAAAAAGAAGGGTTTTTAAAAAAAAGAAAAGGAAGGAAAACAAATAAAAAGCAGTTCCAAGCCAGCCTGCAGAGGAACAACTTTTATGTTTTACACTGAACAGAAAAAGCTCTGTTCCTCTCTTCTGCTATGACCCTCATCTCTCTCTCTTTTTTTTTACAAGGACTTCTGCCAAAAGCCACTAAAGGTGGCAGGGGACTTGCTGTTGACTCGTGTCCCTGAGGGAATAGAGCCACTTTGGATTACGAGCAATTGTACGCTTTTTTGCAGAGAAATTTTGAAATAAATAAAACAAATATAGAGCTTTGTGTTTTTGTTTTTAAAAAGAAAAAAGCAATAAAAATATTGAAGGAGATGTTAAATAGTTAGTTTTCCTTGAGTGGGAAGAATCAATTTCAAGAACAAGCAAGAGGAACTCATTTTTAAAATGTATATGGGTACCAGAACTGTAATTAGCAATTTCGGCGCTGGGTCAAGCGGGACCATCTGTTATTCAGTCCACTTGGAGGCATGGGCACCAGGATCTCCCCCCCCCCAAAAAAAGAACAGTAGTAGGAGGTATCATGACCCCCTGAAAAAGAAATAAAGTTTATGTATAATTTGGATGATATTGTCCTTGCAAGGGCACCAATCCTGCACAGTCTCCAGACCTCAGCTCTCTCAGTGCTAAGATGATGGGATGAGGCAAGTCAATTGAACTGATGGATAGCTCAGTGGCTTAGGTCTCTGACTGCAGAGCCAGAGGTTGGGAGTTCGATTCCCCACTGTGTTTCCTGGACAGGGGCTGGACTTAATGATCCATAGGGTTCCTTCCACCTTTGCAGTTCTAAGATGATGATGATGATGATGAAATGCTCAGTCCTGTCTCAGAGGACTTAAATACATAAAGTCCCAGAAGTCTTTCATTAAGGTCTTCATGTTATATAGTTTGAATACCATGTCATAGACGTACTATTTGTCATTGCAAAAGAACATACTCCATGCTCATATTTCTTTTTTCAATTTTTCCAGAAAAACAAACAAACAAACAAAAATGGCTTTGAAAAAAAAACCGGGGACAAACCCTGTTCCCCCCCCCCCCCCAATTTTTCCAGTTTTTCCCCAGGCCTTCCCATCTCTATTCCTGTGCCATCAATCTCCATATCCTTGACCGAAGGAGGTTACACTCATTAGATCTTGGATGGTTGTCCTCTTCCATTGAGTGTGCAGCTTTGGGAGGGATGCACATGGAGCTGAAAAGGAAGAAGAGGGCACCCACCAAGATTGACCAAATTAACGTTGAACATTAAAGTTGCATATGCAAGACATTCTGGATGTAAAAAAGGGGAGAGGGTAAGATCCTTAACGTCTCCTGACTGGATGTCTTGGCCACCTATGGGACATCCTTCCAATGAGCGGCTGTTCTTTTTCTCTCAACACAATACGAGGACATAGATGATTCAGGAGAAGGAGGATATTAAGCTACGCTTCTCCCCAACTGTCCAACGAGGGTCCTCCATTCTTCAAACCAGGAATGGGACAATAAAATTGGAAATCGTCGTCACTCAGTAGTGATAACTTAGTATATTGACGCACTGTCTTCGCATCTGTGCATCAGAAATGGTTCCTATGATTTTGTCATAGTCTAGCATGAACCTGAAGAGCACAGTGGGGCCTTGTTGAGACCCGGCCGTTACCGGAAGCAGGGAAGAGAGTTGAACAATATACTTGAATGTCTATTTATTTCTTCCCTGCAGAGTGGGTCAAAAAGCAACGTGTTGGACACATGGGCTCACAGGGCCCCAATGTGCCTCCCAGCACCCTAGTGCCCCCATCATGCCCTTTTTAAACTCCATGTCACCCTCTATGGAACACCGGGTATGATTTCACCATGGTTTAGCCCCTCCGCCAGCTGTCATAGGCCTGGAAGGGTTTTTCCCCCAAATCTGCTGAGGCCTGGGGAAGGAGGGATGTGCAGCTCTCTCTAGAAACTGTGCATTCCCTTTTTTATTTTCTCCAAAAACTTGAATTCGCTTCTATGGAGGATATAATGAAGTGCTGCCTTTGGGGGCCATGTTGACTGTAGACTTTCAGATGGATGGGCTCCCCTCTGAACAACAGGACACTGCAACTTGGTGGCACTCTGGAGAAGGCCGAGAGACATCTAGCAGTCGTCCTTCTACCCAGGTAGCCTCCAAAGTTCAGACCTTCTCCTCATTCATACAGTATTCTTGCTGTAATACAGTTGTTGTTGTTCGTGGTGGTGGTGGTGAGATGCAGTGATTCCTGGTTATAACCAGAGTTTGGGAAACCTGCTTTTTGGGTCTCCACTTTCTGGAATGCCCATGCTAGCTGGAGGATTTTTGTTGGAGTTGCCACCCAAAAAGAAACTTAAGCAAGCTTTCATTGTAACAGCAGCTGGATTATGTGTGAGAGGAAGACTTGTCTCCATACTAGAGAGAGTCATATAGAGAGGTTCGTCACACACACAGCAAACTAATCTGGCATTATTAAGCATAAAACAGATCCCAGGAATGTGTATGTTCATCCCAACCACTTCGCTCGTGTGTGTGTGTGTGTGTGTGTGTGTGTGTGTGTGTGTGTGTGTGTGTGTGTGTGTGTGTGTGTGTGTGTGAAGGAGACATCAGAGTTCACGCAGGACTAGCAAGATTTTCCCATCCTCCTCCCCATTTGGTGTTTTTTCACTGGAGTTTGTTGAATGGACTCAGACACTCACAGGAAGTCGTGTCTTTCTTTGAATGAACTCTGTTCACACATCCCTAGGAAGCTGATTTATACTGAACTTCTTTGGCCTTCTAGCTCAACAGTGTCTACTCTGACTTCCCGTAGACCCCCAGTGCCTCAAACAGAGAGAGGCCTCTCTCAGCTGATAATTTCATTCAGGGCCAGTTCTACTGTTAGGCAAAGGGACGTTGCTCTCTTGGGAACCAGCAGAGAGCAGAGCTATGGGGGCCACACCAAAGGACCTGTGGCTTTTCCGCTACCTGAGTGCTCTCAGGTTTTGGACTGAGGATGATGTCCGATTGACAGTGTTGAAGGAAGGTTCAATGGACATTCTGGTTGGCTTTCATGCTTTGGAACAACAGGGATGCTTTTCTTTAAAGGTGTGTGTCCCAGAATTTGAATTCTGGAACTTCTGCATGAAAAGAGGATGCTACTTCGTTACTAAGCTATGGTCTCAGGCAGGTATGGACCCATTCTGAAAGCAGCAAAGCTATGGGCCCATTGAGAGAAAAGCCAGAAAGAGGCAGCTCAAACTGCACCACTTTTCTTATTGCTTGTTCTCACATCTCTGGGAGTTAAATTTCTAGTGCAGGTGCTCATCATAATCATCCCCATGGACACATCACCTAAGAAAGCTCACAACTCTTGACAGCTGTCCTATCTTCTTCCTCTCCTCCCCTCTCTTAAAACTGTATGTAGTCTCAGGATGTAAATTCTTGTCTTGCCTATTATGCAAAGATAAGGAATTACCAAATTATTATTTTAACCCTGAAACTGGGCAAGGTATTTTCCAGCATTCACAACAAGAGAAATGGACAAAAGGTTTGGGGGTTGGTTTTCATGAACCAAGCAAAATAACACATATAGAGATAAATTAGCAAACTATGCTAGTAATGAAAACAAGGCACATTGCCTGAAATGAGGGTAGTTGCTGCTTTGATGCATGGGCATCTAAAAATTTGAAGCACTGGAGAGGGTGTTTGTATCTTTGAAACCAATCAACCAGTCATTCTGGGCTTGATCTTTAGCTACTCTTTGGTTTGTCAAGAGAAAGTTTGAAAGTTTTGCACAAGAAACAAAACTAACTCTTACTCATCAAAAGCAAAGTGGAAAAAGCAAGGTGTGCTGCTTATATAATTCCCCATAAATCTTAAAGCAGTCTCTGGGCAGTTTACAATTTTTAATTATGCTGGCTACACATTGCCCCTCCCTCCAGCCATCTGAGTACTCAATTTACCAACCTCAAAAGGATGAAAAGCTGAGTCAACCATGAGCCAGCTACCTGCATCCATTGGAATCAAACTCAGGTCGTGAGCAGAGTTTTGACTGCAATACTGCAGTTGTCGTGAGAATGGCTGATGGTCGGATTCCAAAAGATCTCCTGTATGGAGAATTAGTGCAGGGAAAGCACCCCAGAGGGAGACCACAGCTGCGATACAAGGATATCTGCAAGCGGGATCTGAAGGCCTTAGGAATGGACCTCAACAGATGGAAAACCCTGACATCTGAGCGTTCAGCCTGGAGGCAGACGGTACAGCATGGCCTCTCCCAATTTGAAGAGACCCTTGTCCAGCAGACCGAGGCCAAGAGGCAGTCCCGAAACCAGCAAAACCAGGGAGCTGGACAGGGGACAGATTGTATTTGTCTTCAGTGTGGAAGGGATTGTCACTCTCGAATTGGCCTTCTCAGCCACACTAGATGCTGTTCCAAGTCCTCCATGCAGAGCACGTTACCATAGTCTCTCGAGACTGAAGGATGCCTAACTGCAGTTTAACTGTTGGTGCCATGAGGCTGCTACTAATATATAGCTTTTATTCTTGCCCAGAGGTGAGGGATGTCACAGCACTTGAAAAAAAATGTTGTGATGTTTTATGCAGTCAAAGCAGCTGAAATTGATGAGAACCACAAATTTATCAAGCCTTCTTCATAGCTCTCGCACAAAGAAAAAGAGAGAGAACAGATCACAGGATTTCCTTCATGTTGTAAAAAAAAAAAAAAAATCCTGTGATTCCTCTACCTCACCACATCCCAGCTTGTTCCACTCCCAGTTATTGTAAGGACTGCAGCTAAGGTGGGTGGCTGAGAGAGATGGGCACAAATCGCCAGTTTGCTGGATCATGCCAGTTTTTTTTTTTTCAGCCGAACCGCTGTTCGGTGCTTCCCGGCCCTGCCGCCTCCAGCGGTTGCCCCCACAGAGGCCGTGGTCGATCCCCCTGCCCCGCCTTCTCTAAGGACTGCCTCTGAGTGGGCGACCGCTGGAGGACCGGGGGGGGGGCTGGGAACCACCGAACACCCGTTCGGCTGAAAAACGAACTGGCATGAACGTGTCTATCTCTAGTGGCAGATGATGTTCAAATGGTCCTGGGACTTTCATCAGTGAAACCTGAACAAAGGGACCTCCCCTAAATAGGGAGAAACTCAGTGCAAAATCAAGGGGAGTTGGGATCCCGTTGCTGGAATGGAGACACCTAACCCAAAATGATGATGAAAGGCACCCTCTCTGTTCTGGCCCTAAGCCCCCTGTGACTTCAGTGCCTTGGCGCCACCATGTTGCCAGATTGTGAGTGGCTTTCTTTTCCTCTCAGGTCCCGTCTGTACCACTCTAATTTTTTACTGCTGGGTGTGCGGTGGTCTGGATGAGAAGCAACAAGGCAACTCCCTTTCAGAAGCCTGTATCCCCACAATCAGAAACAGCTGCTCTTATTTTAATGCTGTCTCCAGACTCGTAGGACTGTGACGTCGTGCAGCAACTAAACTTGAGCTTTCGGTTTTACTAGCTGCGTGCTTTAAACTTTAGGGATTGAGTTACCAATATGTGTGCACCACAAGAGTGGAAACAGCAACCGGAGGTATCCTGGTGTCTTTGTTCCTTTGTAAGAACTGAAAGGGTCTTAAACACACACTCCTTCCCCTGCCCCCCGAAATGCACTCGCTCACACACACACTTACATTTTATTTTACCTTCTTATTCAGTTTATTTTAAAACCCACACATCCATGCCGACGGGGGCGCGGAATGGAGTGGAAGGCACAGTCAAGGTATGGGCCTCTGGTAGGTTTTATGGCATGTCTCAATTTTCTCCATCCAACCCAAAAGAAAGGAATTGAAGACCGAAACAGGAAAGGGGGCCAGGTAGGTGGAACTGGGTGGGAGAAACAGAGAGAGGGAGAGAGAGTTTGTATTCTAATTTCAAACTGCAGGAGTCCCAGGTGTATTGTCTAGGGTTTCCTGTAATTTACCCACAGAATAAGCAGTCTGGAAGAAAAATGTTTGCAGCACTGTATGCACGTATTAATTACACAGCAGGATAAAATGATTTCTTTGTGATGGGAAAGGTAAGTGACCTAGAAGGGGGGGGGGGAATGGCTTTTCCTGTTCTGCTGACACAGACAGACTCCTGTTTGGAGGGAGGGAAGTTGGCACAGAAGTCTGTCAAGTTCATTCTGGAATGTTTTCTGGCTTCTCGCAGCAGGCAAAACAATACACGGCGGAATAACATCCACATGCCAAAGAGGGGTCTGATCTAACGCATGGTGTCGTGTGAACTCCCTCCTACAGTTGTGCCTCCTTCTATAAACAAGTGTTTAGTTTGTTGCTTTAGCGGTTTCCTTCTGGTGTGGCGAGATCTGCCACCTGATGGGGTCTTGCTGATGGGTTTTGGTCCAAGAAAAGAGGAATCAAATCAAGCCAGGTAGGGAAACACCTTCTGGGGTGCAATGTCTGAGAAATTTCATGAGAAGCAGGAAGAGTGTGACTAAATGGGCAACCACCTTAACCAATGATGCAGGGAATGCTCCAAGATTCACATTATTTTCCATTAACTATGTGACCTACGAGTCAGTGCAAGTCATTGTGGTATTCCTCCCACCCGACCCCATGAGCTGTACTTTTCCCCTCTGCCACTGGGGCTTCTACTTTTATTCCAGTCAAATGCAGATAATCTGCTTTGGTTCAGGCAGCATGATTGCTTCAGTCGATGCAGTTTCATGTCTGAATGGGTGACCAGAGGTTAGTTCTCTCAGCTTACTAGTTCAAGGTAGAGAGAGAGGAAGCAAAATGATTCCCACAGGAGAGTCAGCTCCCCTCAATTGAGCTCTCTCGTCTCCAAGTTATGTGCATTTTTAACACTTGGTGCTAACATTATAGCAGTTAGAAGGGGGGAAAGTGCTATAGTGCACTTGATGCGCTGTAGCAGCTAGAAGGAAAAAAAAATAAAGAGAGATAAAAAGAAAGAGGAGGAAATCAGCCAGAGAGGACGAAATTGGCATTCAGACTTTGTTTGCAGCTTATTAAGGTGACTTTGCTGTAGCTGTGCCTCCTGCTAATTTAGACAGCTGCAATACAGTTACTTTAATAAGGTGCTAGCAAGATTGGCAATTTCCTCCACTCTCTGTTAACACTTATGTGATCCACTACTGTGAATTCACCTGGGGAAACCTGACTTCTCAGGTGCAAATTCACAGAACACTGCACCTTTCCTGCTACAAAGTGGCACCCTAAGAAAATTATGAAGGAATTGAATAAGAAAATTAATTAGTAATGTTTCTTGGCTGAAGAAACATTTTAGCATTCAGAATTCTCGTGCTGCTGTTACTTTGAATGAGGAGCTTGAAAAATCACAGAAAGAATAATAAATATAGTGAAGCGTCCCATAGTATCACTTCACTACTGCCCATGAATGGACAGCTTCACCACGACATTCTCCTCATCCCGCTTAAAAGTACCTTTCCAAGCTGTTCCAGATCTTAGAGAATTTCTTATTCTGAATTACAGCTTTAGGAATCCTTCCAGCCAGTTTGGCCACTTTCCCCGGAAGCTATCGCTCAAAATGGCAACTCTACCAAGCTCTCCTTTCATGCTTCCTCAGTCACCTGTAGTTATTGTCTTAAAACATTGCCCGGTACGTCTTCTTTGGGCCATTTTTGAGCTCACACGAGAGAGCATTTTTTAAAAAAATATTGCAAATGAAAAGAAGAAGAGAAAGGAACCCTTACCTGCCACCCTTGGGCTTCTCCTGATTCTTTCAAGAGAAAATAGGAGCTTAATTTCATGGAGGTGTTTTGTTGACACCCAAATGAAAGGCATGCATTTCTGCTTCCCTTATTGTGCTTCCAAGTAATGAAAAGTATTTAAGAAGGTACAATTATAGCTTTGGCAGGCACCTGGGGTTCCTGGAACAGCTTTTTCACACTGAATAAACACACACGGTCGATCTGTTTATATTACAGCACACTGAAGAACTATCTGCGACAAAAAAAAAAGCTACAACCTCTGTGTTCTGTTCTCTCTCTTTCCCCATGTGTGTGTGTGCATGTGTGCAGATGTGCATGTGAGAGGGCAAAACACACACACACACCCTAGGTAAAACGAAGTGCAAAATTCCCAGTCTTGATGGAGGGTGTGACTACAGTGGAACGCCGAACCGGAAGGACTCGGCTTTGCTTCGATTCGATTCAAAGCCTATATTGCTTTTAAAATCGTCGTAATTGCTTGCACGGGGGGGCGGGGGGGCGGGCTGGAGAACATTCCAGGAGTTCCAGATGTTCACACTGGATGCCTTGCAATTGATGTTCCGGTCCATAGACAACCCCCACCCCACCCCCAATTCTTGCCTTCCTCTCTTTAATCCCGCCTCTGGCTTTCCTTTTATGGTTTGTTGTAAAAGCAGCTTGGTTTTCAAATACACACATTCCAGGGCATCATCTTTCATTTTGTCTTGGTTGCTTCTTTTTTTGTTTCCTTTCTTGTCTTTTAAAATTATAGAATAATTGAGTTGAAAAGGGCCTATAAGGCCCTTGAGTCCAAACCCCCTGCTCAAGGCAGGAATCCAAATCAAAGCAGATCTGCCAGAGGGTGGTCCAATTTTCTCTTGAATGCCTCCAGTGTTGGAACACTCACCACCTTCCAAAGTCATTAGTTCCATGGTTGTACTGCTCTAACAGTTAAGAAGTTTTTCCTGATATTTAGATGAAATCTGGCTTCCTGTAACTCGAGTCCGTTGTTACGTGTTCTGCACTTGGGGATGATCGAAAATAGATTCTGCCCCTCCTCTGTATGACAGCCTTTCAAGTCTTTGAAAAATGCTGTTATATCTCCCTTCAGTCTTCT
Organism: Intellagama lesueurii; assembly: GCA_037013535.1. Taxonomy (NCBI): domain Eukaryota; kingdom Metazoa; phylum Chordata; class Lepidosauria; order Squamata; family Agamidae; genus Intellagama; species Intellagama lesueurii. Next base: position 343,778,656 of record JBAJHW010000001.1, on the reverse strand, counting down.
TTTCTTAAGGCTTATTTCAGTCTTTCCTCCTAGGGCTTGGTTTCCAGTCCCCTGATCATCCTTGTTGCCCTCCTCTGAACTTATATGTACCGAGAGGTGATCCAGTTAATATCTCCCTGCCACATTCTCTCCTTTTGCTGATTGTCCTCTGATTATTTTTATTTTTATTTTATTTCCTTTCAATTTCACAGCCCTCTCTTTCCTTCTTCCTGCCAATCCACTCCCATGCTTAATGAATCCTGCTCCACTCCCTTTCACACACACACTTCCTCAAACAGAAACACACATGTGCACATGATGTCCACAGATACACACAGATGCTCAGGCAAGCAAGAGGTCAGTTATGTGCCTGCCTGCAGTCCCTCCCCACACCACGAAGGCGGCAAAGGCACCGAGTGCTATGGTAGCTTTCTGCCACTTTTAAGTTCTATGGAGCTATTCACTTAGATATCTACTGACACACCTTGCAAACACAATTGACCAAAATGAGTCTTTTCTTATTCACAGTTAAATTACAGACAACGTGAACCATTATAACAACACAATGCTGCAATTTGTGCACCTAAGTCTGCTGCGGCAGCAGCACCAACACAGAAGTTACTTCTAGAATTGCAAAGTTGAATTCAAAGTCAGATAAAAACCTAAAACCTCTCGGTATCCATAACAAATAAGAATCAGCTCCACATGCAGAATTGTCAAAGCCCTTGAAAAAAAATTCAATTCAGTTGCATATGCATGAGTTTACTATGAGAATTTACTCTAAAATATATGAATTATGTCTAAACCAAGTTGGCAAGAGCCTCAGCGGTCTAAGTGGCAATATCAGCTCTAGCCTCTTCAGTTCTCTTGCTCTTTCTGATTCAAATATCTTACTCAGAACCCTACTCTTTCTTAGTCCCACCCCTTTAGGCTGAACCAATATTTCATAGAGGTTACAGCTTCTTTTCTCTTCCCTATTTTGGCCCTTTTCTTTGAATGGAAACTTTATTCTTTGCACCTTTCAAGACATGGAGGTATTTTGCGGTCTCAACAAGAGAAACGAAACAAGAAGAAACTTTTCCTCTTTTTTTGCACCAGATAACATTTCGATGCAAATAGCGCTGGATGGCACATAAGCTGTGCAAAAATGTTTTTGGTTGCTACCTTGTTACATGGACTTTTGAAGATCAGAAGTGTCAGGGGCCCCTCAGGCAACCAATTTTGTATGTTGTGAAAGGGCAGCAAACTCCCATTTAATTTGATGTAATTATTACCATATTTTTGGTGCCAGGAAGAAATGTAGTATTGCTTCCTGAGCAAATGCAAGGTTTTCTGCCTTCTGTGTCAACATATGTTGACTGGCTTTAAGATGCTGCGTATTCTGATTCTGGTGGGTGGTTTTTGTTATTTCGACTTCCATAGTGCTAAAGCACTCTCTGGGCAGTTTATACTTTAATTAAACTGGCTACACATTCAACACCCCACCCCACCCATGAGCTTTTACCAACCTCGGGAGGCTGGAAGGCTGAATCAGCCTTGAGCCAGCTACTTGAGCCCAGCAGGACTGAACTGAGATAATGAGTAGAGTCTTGACTGCAGCACTGCAGTTTAACCATCGAACCATGGGATTTGGTAGAGGCAGAGTTTGGAAATAACACTTTAATTTAACATGTTAATGTTGAATTAGTTTTGCATTAAACTTGAGGAGAAAGCCACCGATACATCTACAGAATAACATTCTAATATTCAGATCACAATTGTAACATTGCTTTGGCCGAAATCCTGTTGTGCAGTTACTTTTAAATGCTGTGTTGAGTCTGGCAGATCTCCTGTTCTCACCTTCCACCCTTGCTGCAGATGTGGAGGCTGTTGAGGTGGGTGTTGCATCTCCCAGCCCTCCAGCCGAAGCCGTGGCAGATGCTGGACCCCTCCCTGCAGGGGTGATAAGGAGGAAAGCAACAACGTGACCAGCTTTGCAGGGGGTTGCCTGGAAATCCAAGAAGGTCAAGGAAAAAATGGGGTGGGGGGAAGGCGAAAAAGCAGAAATTATAAATGGAGATCATGGAAGGTGTCAGTGGGGTAGTAGTAGGAGAGGAAGAAGTGGAGGAGAAAGGGGAGGCCGGGATGTGAGGAAATAACAGGCAGGATGAGAACAGAGGGAGGGATAAGTCAAGAGAGAGGGGTGAAGAAGTGGAAGATGGAGGGTGGAGGAGACAGCAGGATGAAAGGAAGAGATGCAAGTGTGGAGGGCAAAGGAATAGGAAAAGTGTGTTACTTATAAACCACCCCATAGCATTTAAAACACTCTCTGAGTGGTTTACAATTGAATTATGCAGTCTACACATTGCTCCCCCACCGCCCGAAAGCAGGGTACACACTTTATCAACTTTGGAAGGATAGAAGGCTGGGTCAACCTTGAGCAAGCTACCTGAGCCTGTCGGGATCAGATTCAGGTTGTGAGCAGAGTCTTGATTGCAGTATTGCAGTTTAACCACTGCATGGCAAGACAGGACACAAGGGGAAGCAGACCTGGGGGCTCTTGGGAGCATCAACCACTTCCAATTAGTGGGACCCCCAGGTGGCCTGTCTACCCATTGATAGGAGGACTCACGGGCGTGGGAAAGTGATGGTTCCTTTGTCCGAGGGGCTGGTATCCTAAGGCAGCGCTGGGCCAGATTGGTGCCCAGGAGTAGATCCCTCATCATACTGGAGGAATACCCTGCCATTGCTTGATTGGTGGCCTTTAGTAGGCAGTTACTGAGGCTGGGGTCCCACTCTGCCTGCCTTGCCTTTCCTGCCATCTTATGGATACATACCACTTCCGCCACAGTCGCTGGCATCTAAACCCAACACAGGTAGGGAAGACACCAATCCTAAAAAGGTTTTAAGGTCAAAATGCTGTCGAGAGTGGTGCTGGAGCCATAAGTTCCAGGACAAGTCTGTGACGTGATGAACCAATAACAGAAGCTCCAATTTCAGTGCAAATATGCTAAGTTCTGAAGCCATGTTCTTTGTGTGTCGCTTGACTGTGTCATGACTGTTGGAGGTTCTAATGTTTCCTTGACCATGGATGAGGGCAGAGCAGACACCGGTGTGAATTGCCCTGGTCAAGCCACAGAACTCAATATACAGTGGCATCTACAGAGGTTTCTTATGTTCTAGCAATCGACTTCCAAAAATTATGCCACTTGCGCAACTGTGCAACAGGATCTCAGCCGTTCTTTTCTTCAGGTTTGACACAGTCCTGCTGTTCGATAAAGAAGTAACCATTTTGACATTAACACGTTCAGTTTAACACATTATTTCCAAGTTCTGAGCGGAACGACTAATTAATTACTCTCCTCGTTCTGGCTGCAAAACGTATTGGGCCAGCCCTCTGGCACGCCGAGAGAGAAGAACATTTTGGTGTGGCTGGATCCTTGGGAAGGAATACCGACCCGATGAGCAAATAACAAGAACAGTCAGACGCTCCCATTTCCCCCTGTCACCGCAACCGCACCATTGTCGTCCTTTTGCCCTTACATTTCTAAAGCAAAGCATTTCTCTCTCCAGGTTCTCAGTCTCTGATGCACGGAGGTTCAGGGCCTGGGAGGAAGATGCGGAGGATGCTGCGTTCACAGATACGGCCCTGGCACGCCACCTCAACGAAGCCAAGGCTGGCTCCCAAGCCTCCTCCGCCCTTGCCCTCCTTGTTACAGCCACTTTCCATACGGTGCCGCTTCCACTTGTCAGCGGCACCCAGTTACCGTGGAGGGGAACCGCTGCAGAAGCCGACACATTGATTTCTCCGGTTTTCATGCCAAAGCCATTTGTGGATGGCGAGGGCCTGGTTGCTTTGACTTCTCCTTCCCCGTCCCCAGGCATGCTCCAGACTGCTGTGTCAAATTCAACACCTTCTGCAACGCTCACCCGCCTCCTTCTTCATAACAAAGCATTCATCACCACCTCCTCCTCTCTTGAGCATTGTCAGCAGTGGTGGCAGGAGGTTGCTCGGAGGCAGCTGCGTTTGTTTTGACAGTGCCAACTCTTTTTTTTAAAGAAAGCAAGAAAAGGAAAAGAAAGCAAGAAAGAAGACTCAATGAGGCTGGAGGGGTGTTTTTTTTTTTTTTTTTTAAATCATTTGCTTTCCAGGATCTAAACTAGTCTGGGCAGCCTTTTGCAGGCCAATTTCAACACTGCACCCAAAATATAGATTTCTCAATGATGTGTCTTCCCTGTCTTCTGTTCAGCATATACTGAGAAGAATAATCACTTGGATGTTTGGTGTTTTGTTTTTTTCCCCAAAAGTTTGCTCCATCTTCACGTTTCCCTCTGAAACATTATCTGGATGTTCTTCCTGACCCTTTGAGTGGCGACATCAGCCAGTCTGGTAGCCTATTGGAAGACTAACTCACACAACACCTACGTAAATGTGGCTCACCTGGGAAAAAAGGCCTAGACTGGCAGGCTTTGAGGCCTAAGTAGGCCTAGTTCGGCTTAGCTTTCTGTTCAGAAGCAAAGCTGCCAACTATCTCAGGAGTAGGAACAGGATGTTTGGGTGGAGACAGGCCTAGCTATCCCTAGAAAAGACCCTGATGTTGGGGAAAGTGTGAAGGCAAGAGGAGAAGGGGACGACAGAGGACGAGATGGTTGGACAGTATCATCGAAGCAACCAACATGAATTTGACCAAACTCCCGGAGGCAGTGGAAGACAGGAGGGCCTGGCGTGCTCTGGTCCATGGGGTCATGAAGAGTCGGACACGACTTAACAACTAAACAACAACAAGGCCTAGCTAGTCCTTAAAACTTTTCAGGTGAGGCCTTTCTCCTGGGTGAGTCACATTTAGGTATCTGTCTGTAAGTAGAACTCCCTGAATGGAGAATGATGGGATTTGTAATCCAGAAAATCCAAAAAGCTCCTCGGTAGTCTTCTGCAACCTGGACTCGATTTGTGTTGGTTTTGCTGCCTTTGTTATCTGGTGTTTTTTTTTAAGTCTGTGTTTGCAATACTCATTGAAAAAGATAGAACCCAAGAGGATTCTGTACACGCCTTGCTTGTCAGGAGTCAAGTTCAAAGGCACGAGGTCTCCTCACCCCTCTCCTTTCTCCCATGCCTGTCCTTTCTGCTTCTGTAAACTGCAGTCTTTTTTGGCCGAGAGAGTGATGGTGCGAAATTGCAGCCCTTTGGCTCTCCTCTGCTCTTCGGGTACAATTAAGCAATTCCCGACCACATATGCACATAATAAATAACCCAAACATATTCTTAGCCGTAATGAGTACCTCTCCATAAAGTTAATGCACTGTGAAACAACAGGGAAGGTAAAAGAGGTGGGGTGGGGAGGCTATGCAGACCGCAGCAGCTGCTGCTTTGATCTTGGGCCTTCTGTAAAAAGCCAGGCCAAATCAGCAGAAGCTTGTCCAGGAGGACAAAAAGCTGGTGGTTTCTCAAGTGCCTGGCGGACTGCCCTGTTTGGCTTGGTGGCCTATGTTCCGTTGGCAGGGTCAGGGGTGTGCTCCAACTTGCTATTGTGCTAGGCTTCTCTTCAGCATTTTTAAGTCAACAAAAATGGGGGAAATGGCCTTCTGGCTGGTAAATAAGGCCCACCGTCTTAGGGTTGCCAGACGTCCGGCAAAAGGAGGACATGTCCTCCTTTTTGGCCTAATGTCCTCCGTCCGGCAAGCGCATGCCAGAGAAAGAGGGAGAGGGAGAAGAGGCGGCAGCCGCCGCCACCGCCACAGCAAAAGGAGGCGGGAAAGAAAGGGGAACCTTCTCACCGAGTTCGCCTCGGCGCAAGTGAAGGAGCAACAACAGCCGGCGCCAGGATAGGTTGTGTCATTAATAAAGATTATAAGGTAATAATTGTACAATTGGCTGTTTAAATAATGTTTTTTGCAGGCTTGCTTTCAAGGATGCCCAGGAAGAAAGGGAAAGAACAGGGTGACAGTATCAGGTCAGATGATCACCTGAACATCTCCACAAGAGTAGAGATGGGCACAAACCAGTTCATCCCACTTTATCCCAGTTTGTAAAGGGGCCCCCACCTCCTCTGGCTCAACCCGCCAGTCACCAGGGCCAGCGTGGTAGCTTCCTGTACCTCCTCAACTGATCTGCCAGTCCTGGCAACAGCTCAGGCTTCCCGGCCCCGCCCCCTAGGCTGATCAACCACTCAGGCAAAAGGGCGGGGCAGAGAAGGCTGTGCTCTTGCTCGTGACCGGGAGATCAGCCGAGGAGGTGGAAGCAAGCAAGCTGGGCCTGATGAGTGGCTGATTGGCTGAGAAGGTGGTGGAGGGGAGCAGCACCATCTGGGATGAACCAGTTTGTGCCAATCTCTACACAAGAGCCCGACAGAACTTCATAGACCTCTAGGGAAAAATCAAAAGCCCGTGTTTGTCAAAGCTGGCATATATACCAAAAAAGGATTAATTCCAGAATGAAATGAGGCAATCATTTCCAATCATATCAAAATTCATCTGGGTATCAAGGTATAAGTATTTTCATTGTTGCAGTAATTTCGGGCAACATCGGCCTGTTTAATTGTACAAGCTTTATTTATCTACATTGCTTCCATATGCGCAAAAATAGTTAAAAGTTGTTAAAACATCCAAAATCTTACAGCTATGGAAAACTCTAGGCACAAATGCTTAAAAGTATATGAAAATGAAACTTAAGTTGTAGGTAATTCCTTGAGTCAGAATTCAATTGAAAATACAGCATTTATGTGTGTGTTTATTTTTTTTTATTTTTTTTAAAAACTGACAATCTTTAAGGATAACAAGATAAAACAATATAATTTATTTACAAAATCTACAGCCTAAAACTCATACAATCATAGACAATCATTCAATCTTAATACATGTCAATAACCTTACTTCTGTCAATATTTTAGTCTTTTCCCATAGTCTATTACATAAAGTTCATGTCCAACTTAAAAGACACTGGACCGGTCTTCTGACTGTTTCATTCAGTGCCTGAAACGAACACGAGATGCCAAGTTTTAGTAGAGTTATCTATTTTTATTTCTTCTCTAAGGAGTCGAACCTGTGTGGTCAATTTTTCCATTAACATTATTGTCCATATCCTATGTAGACATATTTGGAAGGAAAGTCCTTCAGCGTACTTCCAAGTGCGAGCAATTTCAGTTCTCACTGCTCCTGTGAGGATCTCCACCAACTCTTTATTGGATAAATTCTCATTCTTTCCAGTAAACAATAAAAACAAGAATAATGTTTCTTTGGGAATTATTTTTTTGATGTGTTATTTTTTTCCTAACCATTTTATGACCTTATGTCAAAATGTTTTCACTTTCAGATAGGAAAACCGCCTATTTTCTAATGACCCTTTCGGTCCACAATTTCTCCAACAAGTATCTAAAGGTAAAGGTTCCCCTTGACATTTAGTCCAGTCGTGTCCGACTCTAGGGTGCGGTGCTCATCCCCATCTCTAAGCCGTAGAGCCAGCGTTTGTCTGTAGACAGTTTCCGTGGTCACGTGGCCAGCGTGACTAGACACGGAACACCATTACCTTCCCACCGTGGTGGTACCTATTTATCTACTCGCATTTGCATGCTTTCGAACTGCTAGGTTGGCAGGAGCTGGGACAAGCGACAGGAGCTCACTCCGTCGCGTGGATTCGATCTTACGACTGCTGGTCTTCTGACCTTGCAGCACAGAGGCTTCTGCGGTTTAACCCACAGCGCCACCACGTCCCTAGCAAGTATCTAGTATCTCCTTATTGATTTTACAAAGTTTTCTGTGCATAAATACTACCTCTGCACTGTTTCTAATACCATTTCCCTAGATTTAGCCGATACTGATTTATTCAGTTGGGTATACCATATATTTTCCCATGTTTTTTCCAATATATTAATATTTAGATTTGTCTCCCAGACTGCTTTTGTTTCCATATAACTACCATATTCTTCCTTAACAATGCTTTTATAAATTGTTGAAATTAATCCTCTTTTTTAAAATTAAAATATTTTTCTATACAATTGTTTTCTAAGGCTGAAAATGCTGTAAAAGGAGCTGAGGTGTGATACAATGGATTTGAAAAAAAAAATCAGGGCTTTTTGAACAAAGAGGGCCATAATGGAGATATATGGGGAACAAAGATTTTCATATACAGTAGGATCCCCTTATATGTGGGATCAGGATCCACTTATTCACTTATTCATGGTCTGAAAACATTAAAAAGATTAAAAGAAAAGTCCTAGAAATATGTTTCTAAAGATGAAGTTACCAGAACTGGCTACTAGAGGGAGCTAGAGACCATGCTATGTATAGCATTTACTGTTAAAATAGCGTTGACTATAACCTGCATTTTTCAGCATTCACAGGGGGCTTGTAACTGATCCCCTTCAGATACAGGGTCCTACTGTATTTACGCCATATTCAAATTGCTTCACAATAAAAGAGTTCTGTATTTGAATCCTGTTCCCCAGAATTTTCATCTGTATAAATAAAAATTACTCACCTGAATTTTCCACCCTTCCTCCATTGAACCCAATCAAGGATCTTATTCATTTATACAAATTTAATAGTTTGAGCAATTTGAAAAGCTTCATAATATTTTATTAAATGTGGTATGACCAATTCCCCTTTGTGGCTGGTCCTTCTTTTACAGTGTTTCTAAATCTTTTTTTTTTCATTTCCTGCTACAATTTCCCCCAATTTATTTATTTATATTGGTTTTTTTGCCAAAATTTTATTGTTTTCATTTCTGGTTGTAATATGGTATATTTTGAAAAAAAAAATAAGCTTCTGCCTAATAATGATGGATTTAGTATATTTTAAGAGTTAAAAAATGAACAATAAGAATGTTTCTATTACATTTTAAAAATGCAAGCCCTTATTGCCTAAAAAGGCACATTGAAAAAGCAAAGAATACATCTCTAAATCATATCATTTATAAACTAAAAAAGCATCAAAATTTTGCAGAATCTTTATCCTTTAAGCATATTATAATTGGCACAGATTTTTTTTTTTCTAAATGCTTACCCAGCCACACCACTTTGAATCTATGGAGGAAAATTCATGGTCTTTATCTATATTCTTATCTCTCCTTTGTCATACAGTTGTATGGTGTAGTGGAGAGGGCAACTGATTAGATCTCAGGAGACCTAGGTTCAAACCCCACTCAGCCATGGAAACTCACCAGAGGTGGTGGTAGCTGTAATGTTAAAACCACTCCTGGAACGTCTGAGGTCACCAAACTCTATTAGATCAGCAAAAGTTGGAAGTAACTTCACTGCCCACTCACTGCCCAGACCAAAACAAAGTGGCACACCTTTGGCACCCACCCGTTCTGGAAAACACATGGACACCCAGAGAGAGACAAAAGGGTTCTGCAAAGAAAGAGCCAACAACAGGCATTAAAAAAAGAAAGGAAATAGAAAATGGGGGAATGAGAAGGAAATATATTCCCTAGTACTACTTTGACCTATGCAATCAAAGCCTGTACAAGAGGGTGGTGAGTCATTCACACACATGCACGGTCCTAAGTATAATGATGATTCGGCATCTAAAGGGGATATATAGGGATGGGGATGAGGGGGAAGTCTCCTCTTGTGTCCTTATCTATCAATGGAATGTCCCCAAAAGGTGGGATAATGCTATTTTAGCCGCCTTCTCCATCCTTCAGGAAGGAAGGTCAGGATGGAAATGGATCCTCATTCAGATGAAGTCATCACCCTGGAGAAATTATTAGCAAAGGATATTGCATCTAAATTTGGGGGATGGGGTGAATTCTCACTGCAGGTGAAAGACGTTGGGTGACTTGGAGGTGGCAAATTGATCCCACAATCCAGTCTTTGGGGCAGCTTTCAGCAGTTAGAAAAAGACAAATTCTGAATTGCAAGTTGAACTGAATGAACCTTTGTGTCTCTTACAGCCACGCAACCTCCCACCTGTAACACCAATGTTATTAGGAATACGGCGTACTTCTGAACATAAAAAGAAAATATGCTCTCCTTTAACGTCATCATCATTTTTAGAAAAAGCAATTGATGTCTCCTGAAGCTGTGGCAATGAAGTCCAATTATACCATACTTCATTCAAGTGTCAAAGATTGAAATAATAATCTCCAGCAAGGAAGAACACACTGTAAGAAATGAAGTTCCCATCTTCTTTTGTTCGGGGAGGGCAGGGTGTGGTGTGTGCTTTGCATTTTTCATAAATTCACTCTGGGAGCGTGCCCTGCTCCATGTTTCTTCAAGGACTTTCTTGTTGGCCTTTTGTTTCCTCTTCTTAACAATTCACTTACCTCAGTACTTTCCCTGATGTTGACAACTGCTCGCTGAGACGCCATATGTTCTCTTCAGCGAGACCTTCCATCACGGGTGACTTAGCGACACGGCTGAATATCTGAAGGAGCATTGCTGCAAATGGACATGAAAGATACCAGATCAAACACTCCGCCATCACATTGGGCTACATCCAACGTCACGGTGGATCCATCATGTCTGGAGATGTCTTTCTGCCCTTCTCTGCTCAGAATGGCCTCTTCTTCACCCCTCCGAATTGCCTCCCGAGTCAGTTTTGGGGATGTATGTGGTAAAAGGAAGAGGAAAATCACCACTTGCTAGTCCATCCCATAGCCAAGATGGTGCAGACGTGACCCATCATAAGGTGTGCCGGGCAAGTGGCAAGCTCATATGAGGTTGCTGTCAAAGGCCTCAGGGAAGAGTCTCATCTTAATCAACCTCCTGAAGGTCAGCAAGGAAGGGTAGAGGAGGGGGCCACGTGCTGCTTGACCGGGAGCCAATTTTATTGTAACGGGAGCAGCGTACAAAATACTGAGTGGCACCAGCTACACCCCTTTCCACCAAACCTCTATCACTCATCCACCAAACAGTTTGGTCTCTTCCCTAGTTTCCATCATGGGGGGTGTGGGGTTCTCAGTTCATATGGGGTGCTGGGACTTCAAGACAGCCCCAGGCCAACTCATCTCTTCAGGGAGGCTTGTAGTACCAGCTGCTCAGAAATGGGGAAGGGCCCTCAGTCCCTCTTGGCACTCTTGATGGAACTTGTATCTCCACTGCCTCCTCTGCATTGGGCTGGGGGCTGGGTAACCTGCCAGTTTCTAAGGTTTCCAGAGGGACAGGGTTGGTGATGGAGGTGGACTGAAGATGGGGGCATTTTCCCCCCCCAGGCCTCTCCCCTTAGACACCCACATTTCCACCCAAGAGTTCCTCCAACTCTGATCTAGTGGATCCTTCATACAAGTCAGACAACGAGCATATGATGTCTAAGAAAGGCCCCTCATTCGAGTGCTCAAATCCTGTGGCGTGGCTCTGCCTGCATGACAGGAACGATGCCATCGGCAACAGCACACGACCCCTGCTTAAGGGCTTCATTGTGCAGTTTTGGGATAGAGCCGAAGTGAAAGTATACTGTGCACCCCAAATCACAACAAGAAGCTTTTAATTGACAGCAATCTGCCAGTATGTCGTTCCCATTATGCAGGCCAACAAAATTTCAGCCAGTACCTGTACAGTCACAACCTTACTTTGGTGGGGTGGGGGTGGGGGGGTTAAATAGTGTATTGTAATTTTGGAAATCTGGACAGCAGCATGATGCATGGAGGCGTTTTTTTCCAATGTAATTAAAGCTTTCCACTGATTCTTCCCAGTGGCAATTGTTATTTCAAATGCAAATTAATAAATCATGCCCTTCTAGTTATGAATTAAAACTGGGCTCAAGGATTCCTGCTTAGACTAGCAAACTTAAAATGCAGGGAGAAAAAGCTTAAAAGAAAGAGAGAGGGGAAAAAAGAAAGACATGAAAATGGACCATTGTATCTTGTCAAGGAATCTTCTGGCATGAAAAGCATGCATATCATCAGAATGGAATAATACAATTTGGCTATCAGTTTTTTAAAAAATGTTTCCACTGAGACAATATTCAGATTGCCTTCATTTACAAGTGCTTGCCAGAATGAATAAAATAAAGTAAAATAGAACAGAACAGAACAGAACAAAAATCAGGTTGAAGAGTTTGCACTGGCTTCCTCCAAGCCAAATAAATCCTTCAGGGCTTCAGGTCTCCTGAGGTTGTAGAGTAAAGCACTTTAGCTTTCACTGAGAATTAGTGTAAGGGGCAGTAATGCATCTAGGAGAAAGTGAGCCTTTTGAAGGCACTCAGAGGTCAAGATTGTGGCTGAATGGGGTATAACCTTTGGAATGTTCCTTTGCATTTGCTAGCCCAGAGGTTTTGATGGCGAGGCTGGCTGGCTGGGCATAATTCCATCCAGAAACAAGTTATCTTCCAAAATGCCTTCAACATCCCCTTAAGCAGCCAGGCAGCCACAAATGTGGTAGGCTGCAATAACCCTGCATTCACTTTTACAATATCCAGCCAAAAGAAGAGAATTCCACATGCCTGTTAAAGAAGTAACAGCTGGAGGGTGGGTGGGTGAGTAAAGGCGAAATTTGCAATCACGCAGCGTGTTGCAGGCAGGAGAACCTTTGGCCTGGAAGCCATTTCATTTGGGTCCCTGTGACGACACTTTGATCTCCTGCTTTCATCCGGCTTCCTGTTTAATAGCAATACCTTTCCGCCTCTTTGCTTCTCGGGAGTGGAATTGCTGCCTAACGAGAAATGTCAAAGCATGTTTGGAAGCTGGTGTTCCAGCCAAATATCCAAGGAATTTTGCATCTGTTTATGTTTTCAAGTGGGCCCTAGACTTGGGGGAGGGGGTACAATTCAGCACTGGAGCCCAGAATTGGAAGGCAGAAGGTACCACTTTCAACACTTCTAGGTCAGTTTGAGGAGGCCTCCTTGGTAAAAGACCGGAGACGACCTAGCATGAAAGAACACACCATGTTCATGTGTCCCTCTTTCATTAATATTAATCGTTCATGTTTCAGAGGCTCTCGTTTGGGAATTAACTAGATGTGGCCATAATCCAAACTACGAACTGGAAAAACCCCCCCCCCCACAAACTGGGCTGGTTCGTGGTTCCGTTTGTGGTTCGGTTCCCGCATGCTGTTTTGCCGAAACGAACGAAACCCCCAACTTTTTTCCATCCAGCACTTCATTTTGGCAAACCAGATGGCTCAGCCCCTTTCCCGCTGGCCCTGTTGCTTCCCGACCTGGTCCTACCACCTCCTCCTTCTCTGCCACCATCTTCAGAGACAGAAGCCCACCTTCATTTCCGGGAGCTGGGCCTGCTGTCTTTGTGCATGCACACACCTCTCAGCGTGGCAGCAGTGGCACCACCAGAGAAGGTACGTCACGCTCCTGAGCAAGAACTGAGAACCGAACCAGTTCATAGTTCGGTTTTCTGGTTGGTTTGGGGTGAATCATGGTTCGTAGTCAGTCACGAACCACAAACCATCACGAACCACCATTTTTCTGGTTTGTACCCATCTCTAGAATCAAGAAAAACAAAACAAAACGAAGCACGAAAGTGTGAAAAGCCTCTTCCGTGTTTTTCCCATTAAAACACGAAAGTCGCATCTTTGCTGAACATTCTGGAAGAACAGGAATTAGTGTGTGGCAATTGGGGACCTAATTCAATGTATTGAACTGCAGAGGGTCCAACCACCTGCAGCTGGAAGGGTATGAGGTATCTGGAGGAGGATCGACTCACCTGCCCCAAGCTTATAGGCAACCTCCAGCCATTTGTCCCAGGGTAGAAGGAGACACAATACAGAGGGGCTGAACACAGAGACCGTGTGGCTACTTCATGTTCTGGGCCATGTGTTTCTTCACATTCCTCTGTCTTCCTCACATGCCAGTTTTATGTGATCCGGACCTGTCCAACAGAGCAGCAAAGTCCGGGGTGCTAAACTTGCTAGTTCTGCTCCTGCATCCTGATTGGGGCCGATTTGTTTCTTCAGGGCTCTAAAACTGGATCCCATTGACATCTAGAGTAGCCCAGTAGCTATGGAAGATCTGAGTTCAAATTCCATGTCCCACCATAGAACTCATTGGGTAAATCTAAGCCAAATTTGCCAAGTTCATGGGACTCTAGTGAGGGCAATGTGGGAAGGAAATGAGCCCTGTGTGCCATCTGGAGCTCATTAGAGGAAAGGCAAACATAAATGTAATAAATAAATAAATATGGATGCCACAGACTGGAGGGAGAGGGAGAGAGTAGGTCCAGTATCTGCCAATATTTGCACACAGCCTCCTTGAAGGAATTGGATTCCCTACCCTTGACTGGTGTGCCTTCTTCCATACAACACTGGACTTTGTCCCATTGTAGAAGCTTGATTATGGACTAGGACTCAAGAGGCTTGGGTTCAAATCTCAACTCAGCTGTGGAAACGTGTTGGGGGTGTGGAACCGGTAAAGCCACTGCTTAAACATCTCCGCATGCTTCCTTAGGGTTGCTCTAAATTCCAACTTGATGGCAGATAACAACAAAACAGAGTCAGTGCCAGTTCATACGTGGACGGGGAGCTACCAGGATACTCTCAAGTAGGACCAGAACAGAATCTTTCCTGAAAGGTTGGACAGCTGCTCCTGCTTGTCAGAGGAGAAGATGCTAGGTTAGATGCATCCACGAGTCTGCTTCGTTATCAGGCAACTTCCTATATCTGAATGTAAACCTGTGTTTTAGTCTTTAAAAAGACACGCACAGACGGTGACAAGAGGAAATGATACGATGTGTTTAGTGGGAAGCGAGGGCCGTTTCTGCAGCTGATAAAAGGTGTCATAACAGGCTAGTAGCAATATGTCCCTGACAGAAGGATAAGGGGAGCAGATGTCCAGGCCGAAGCTCAGAGCCGACAACGGTGTGATTGCCTCACGTAAGCAGGAATGAGTCCTTCCCTTTTGTCTGGACTTGCCCTGCAGCTACAGCGAAATCTCCCTCAGCTCCAGACAGCTCCCTGGGACTTGCGCGCGCACACACACACACACACCAAAAAAAACCCTGACCACAAGATATTTGATCACTGAACAAAAACATTTTTTTTAAAAAAACGTATCCGTCCCCCCTCAGCTCTTCCCATCCCTTATTTACACACTGTAGGTATGTGCTGGATTTAAACAGATGCTGTGTAAGTAGCTGAAGTCTTGTTATCACTTAGATAAAGCCTATAAGACTGGAAAGCAGTGGGCCCCCCCCCCCTTTACTCAGAGAGCTTGATCATTACGATGTGGGAGGCATAGCCTTAAATCCATGTGCCCACCCACAGACCTAACAAGTGGGAAGTATTCTTTCCACAGTCACTGGTGTTTTCTGGAAGCTCCAACAATTATTTGTTTTGTGGCATCAAGTCACCTCTAACTTAATGGCAACCCCATGAACGAGCAATCTTCAAAATGTTTGGCCCTCAACCGCCCTGCTCAGCTCTCGCAAACTGAAGCCTGTGGCTTCGTTTAGGGAGTCAATCCATCTAGTGTTTTTGGTCTTCCTCTTTTCCTGCTGCCTTCCGCTTGGATTACTGTGAAAACCCTTTGATGAGACACAGCTCACAAAGCTCAGAATCCCTCAGCTGGTAAACACTTGGTCCACTGCAGGGCCATAATTAGATCAGGGCACCTAGAGTCTTACCCAGTGTCAAATTTAGAGAGTGCACCTCTTTCAACACCCAAGATTGGCTTGGTAGCCTAGTCTAACGTCATAGGAAAAGACAATGGTAGGCAAGGCCATTGGAGAAGAGCAGAATAAGGTGGCCAGTGTGTCAGACCCTAGAGAGACAGCAGAGGACAGATCAACCGAAGGAGGCCACTTCCAGAGCCTGGTCTCACCAGATTGTGAGTAAACCATTGGGGAGCAGGTCTAGATAGACCAAGCCTGTGGGCTGGATGGTACAAAAACCAGCTTATTAATATGCATTCAATTCTTCAAAAAACTTCTAATTCATGAATATGGGATATTGTGCTTCTGCACCCATGATTCAAAATTCCAGGACATATTGCTGCACAATATCATGCCCATGTTGCCAACAGGAAAAACAGATGCCAAGCTTTACATAGCAAAGGGCAGCCTGAGTGTTGACAACACCCATGGCAGCCGTCAAGATGGTCTATGGGATACCCCTCTTGTGCTCACTACCATTCACACTTGTCCAAAAACAGCCCTGACCATTGCTTTGTGTTTGGATTAGACGTGGTCAACTGATGAAAAGAGGAATCAACTTCTGGGATTTTCCCTTGTGTGGTGTCTCTTTGTGAATGGTAGTAAGCAGAAGAGGGTATCCTGTAGACCATTTTGACTGCTGCCATTGGTGTTGGACTCATGAGACCTGAATTCAGATCCCTGCTTGGTCATGGAACCTCCCTGTTGTTGTTTAGTCGTTGAGTCGTGTCTGACTCTTCGTGACCCCATGGACCAGAGAACACCAGGCCCTCCTGTCTTCCACTGCCTCCCGGAGTTTGGTCAAATTCATGTTGGTAGCTTCGATGACACTGTCCAACCATCTCGTCCTCTGTCGTCCCCTTCTCCTCTTGCCCTCACACTTTCCCAACATCAGGGTCTTTTCCAGGGAGTCTTCTCTTCTCATGAGATGGCCAAGGTATTGAAGCCTCAGCTTCAGGATCTGTCCTTCCAGTGAGCACTCAGGGTTGATTTCCTTCAAAATGGATAGGTTTGTTCTCCTTGCAGTCCAGGGGACTCTCTAGAGTCTCCTCCAGCACCACAATTCGAAAGCGTCAATTCTTCGGCGGTCAGCCTTCTTTATGGTCTAGCTCTCACTTCCATACATCGCTACTGGAAAAGACATAGCTTTGACTATGCAGACCTTTGTCGGCAAGGTGATGTCTCTGCTTTTTAAGATGCTGTCTAGGTTTGTCATCGCTTTCCTCCCCAGAAGCAGGCGTCTTTTAATTTCGTGGCTGCTGTCACCAACTGCAGTGTCACCATCTGCAGGGAACCTCCCTAGGGTGGGGCAATGGGAAAACCGCTCCTTCAATATCTCACATACCTTGAAAACTCCGCTAGGGTTTCTATTGGTGTGACTTGACCACACATAACAAATAATGATAACCAGTATTTGATATTTATAGTTCTGATACTGCTGCTGATCTCCTATGGAGGAGGGTAGTTCTGACAAGATATTCTGTGCTATAATCACTTCTTATGTTATTTTCACATCATGAATTACGGAGTTGAACTAGAGGCCCATTTTCCACTGCTTGCCCCAGATGACAAAATAATAGTAACTGATGGCCTTGGTCCACTGACCTCCTCTCTGTCGTCTTTTAACCAAGAGATAATTATCTTTTTCATCAGAGAGGCTTTTTGACATTTAAACTGGATTAGCATGATGTTGGTTCTTGATTCTTCTTCAATATATTTTTTAGTCTTATTACTATTTGCGTTGTATTGTCATGAGACCTATGATTGCCATTGTGTGGCAGAATATCAGGATGTAGAACGAATGAAGGAACGGATGAACGAATGAACGAACGAACGAATGAATGAATGAATGAATGAATGAATGAACTGCTGGATAGCTCAGTGGTTTAGGTATCTGGTTGGGAGTTCAATTCCCCCCAATGTCTCTTTGACAAGAGCTGGACTCCATGGGGTTCCTTGCAGTTCTAAGATGATGGTGATGATGAATGGTTCTATCAAAACAAAGGAAATGAGTATGTAAACGAACTGCTTGATCATTTCCCTTATTCTCTGCTAGTGTGTCACAAACAACAGGCAAACTTGAAAGCCTCCTTATCACCTCATTCACATGCCAGAACAAGGAGGGACCTGCAGTCTGGTAGATGCCGTCATCAATCCTCTTGTGAAAATGGTCTCAGAGATACACCTCATCCTTCTTTCTCCCTGCCCTTGATATCTGCCATCATCAACCCTGAAAGCACTGGGCAAGTTGTGGGTCCCAGGTAAAACATGAAGGTAGCCTTATATATTGAACTACTCTTTCTCAATGTAAGTACCAAGTCTGCAGGTTGGGTATAATAAAGATGGTTCCTCTTATAAGGGAGGATGATTAAAAAAAACACCTACCTAGACCAAAGGGGAAGACATATGGCTCTTTGGTCTCATTGAAGCCCCCAGGTCACCCACATTGCTGATGCTAGCGCTGTTATAAAAATAACTGCATTTATTCTGTGATCAGACCTCCTTGGAAGCTATGCATGTGAGGGTGGGATGTACCTTGTTTCTCCCCGGGACAGATTTCCCAGTGAGCTGCTGGAAGCAGGATCCTGCTGAGGAACAGGATATGTGGTCTCCACATGCCAACGTTTCCAGCTGAAATGCAGTTAAATGCATATTTAGCCTTCAGAAAAGAAGTCTGAAAGGAGACATGATAGCACTTTTCAAATACTTGAAAGGTAGTCATATGGAAGAGGGGCAGGATTTGTTCTCAGTCATCCCAGAGTTCAAGATACATAACAATGGGCTCAAGCCACAGGAAGCCAGATTTCGGCTGAATATCAGGGAAAAAAACTCTCAACTGTTAGAGCAGTACGACGATGGAACCAATGAACTTGGGAGGTGGTGAGCGCTCCAACGCTGGAGGCATTCAAGAGAAAATTGGACAACCACCTGGCAGATCTGCTTTGATCTGCATTCCTCTACTGAGCAGGGGACTGAACTCAATGTCCTTATAGGCACCTCCCAAATCCATTATTCTATGATTCTGTGATGACTACAGTGGTATGGCAGAAGCAGATGTGAAGGGACCCAAGTGGACTTCATGAGAAAAATTCAGCCCTCTTTCCCCCAGTAGAATGCATTCAGTGTGGTGTAGTGAATAAAGTGACAGACTATGACTCTGGAGAACAGAGTTCGAATCCTTGCTTAGCCATGAAACTCATTGAGCAAGTGGAACTGGCAAAGCCACTCCTTAAATATGTCACTTACCTCAAAAGCCCTGTTAGGGTCACTATAAGTCAGTTCCGACTTGACAGCACATAACAGCAACAGCAATGGGTTCAGAAAATATACCAGAAGGCTCTGAGAGAAGGGGGTTTATCTTTCTGCTCTAGGGCTAAATAGTTTATATAGTGACTTTTTTAGTTACTTCTTGGAAATGAGTAAAGAATTCCTTTTGGGACAATTGTTATTCAAGTGATAGCAAAAGAAAACCTTACATTTTGGTCTGTGGAATTAATGACGGTAACTAACACAGTAAAAAGATACGAAAAATATCCCAAGTTTTAAGGAAGATTTCTGCAAGATGTAGGTGTTTTTTTTTAAGGTGGCGTAGTGGAGATAAGGAGGGACGTGGTGGCACTGCGGGTTAAACCGCAGAAGCCTCTGTGCTGCAGGGTCAGAAGACCAGCAGTTGTAAGATCGAATCCACGCGTCGGAGTGAGCTCGCGTCGCTTGTCCCAGCTCCTGCCAACCTAGCAGTTCGAAAGCATGCAAATGCAAGTAGATAAATAGGTACCACCTCGGTGGGAAGGTAACGGCGTTCCGTGTCTAGTCGCGCTGGCCACGTGACCACGGAAACTGTCTTCGGACAAAACGCTGGCTCTATGGCTTGGAAACGGGGATGAGCACCGTGCCCTAGAGTCGGACACGACTGGACTAAATGTCAAGGGGAACCTTTACCTTTTAGTGGAGATAAGATGGAGAAAAATAGGTAGAACTGAATAAACCTAGAGTGAAAAAAGATGAAACATCCGGAGGGTGAAGCAAGAAATGACGGCATCTTTCAGGTAGATGATTGAAAGAGTTTTACTAATGAGCACATGTCTGGAAGATTTCGAGTTGGTCAGCAAATGTCTGATACAATTTGAGGAGAGTCAGCAGATAAAACTGACCACAAAGAGGGCTAGCTGAGATTGATCCACAGCATATTAAGCAAGCGAATGTTACAAGGCCCTGTTGTCTTGGCCCAGACGGCACTCTTCTGACACTCGCTGTTTCTATTACAGAGGGCAGAAAAACAACAAACACAAACTTAATGACATTCCGTTCATGCACAGGAGCTTTTCATAAAATCGTAGAATTGCACAGCTGGAAGAGGTTCCCCAAAGGCCATCCAATTCCATCCTTTGTTGAAGCAAGGAATCCACAGCTAAGACATCCCAGACAGGCGACCATCTAAGCTCGGTTTAAAAACTTCCACGGAAGAAAAGGCCACACCGCTCCAAGGCAGCCCATTCCACTGTCGAACAGCTCATAATGTGAACAAGTTCTTCCTAATGTTTAGGCGAAATCTCTTTTCTTGGATTTGAATCTATTACTTGGGGTTCTCCTCTCTAGAGCAGTGGTTCCCAACCTGGGGTCCCCAGATGTTCTTGGACTGCAACTCCCAGAAAACCTGGCCAGCACAATTAGTGATGAAAGCTTGTGGGAGCTTTAGTTGAAGAATATCTGGGGACCGAAAGGTTGGGAACCACGGCTTTAGAGCTACAGAAAAATGAGTTTGGGCCCACTTCCACAGCTTTGGGATTTTCCTCGGTGATGGCTTCCATCTGTAAACTCTGAAAGCTTCTCCCAGGTTGATGACTCATCCAGAAAAACTGCTGAACCATGGAGGACAAGAAACGGTAACCGGACATCAATGGCATTCCATCCTGTGTTTACTTGGCAATACATTCCACGTACCCATAATGGGGGAAAGGTTAGATCACCAGATCCTGGATGGGTCTGGGTTGGCAATCAGATCAGGGATTGTTGAACTGAAATTTAATCAGCAAAACAAATGAACGTGTGTGTGTGTGGATGTTTGTTAGGCAAGGGGTTTGACAGGACAGGGAATCCTGCCTGTCAATGTGCCATCTGTCAGCGAATGGAGCAGGGCCTTCTCTGTGGTGGCCCCCATAATTTGGAACATGCTTTCAACATAAATGTGTCTGACCATTCCCATCTTGTTTCAAAAGCTGGCTAAAACTTCGTTCTTATGAAGAGACCAGATGGAGGTTGCTTGGATTCGTACTCATGCTGGCATTTTAAAAGATATTTTAAGAACATTTATAAGTGCATTTGTGAGCATTATTGATATTTAGAAATGACTTTCAAGTGTTGTTGTGATTTCACGCTGCTATTTTTAAAGGAAGCTCTCTTGGCCTGGTTTAAAGGAAATTTGTGAGTCGTATTGATTTTTAGAAATTATTTTCAATTTTGTTGTGATTTTATATGAGGATCTTAAGGATGCTTTTAGGGGCTGTATTTGTGAGTTTTATTGATTTATTAAAGACATGATTTTCAATTTTATTGTTGTACCCCGGACTGATGGCTGATTTAACAGCAGTGAAACTGTATAGAAATGGTAAAGAAATAAACAGAAACAGCAAATTTCCAGACTACATCCTCTTTAACCTAATGGTTAATTGAGTACTGTCATCATAGTCCATTGTTTAAAACTCGTCCAGGCAGACAGACATTTTAGTAGCCCCAAGACATGCTTTGGGGAAGCATTCATACAGAAGTATACCAGCTAGGTAGGCATTTTGCAACACTGTCACTTAATAGTTGTAATCAATGTCCCCAAGCTGTAGCTATTTACTACGACCAGGGTTGTTTTTAACGCTGCGGGTTAAACCACAGAAGCCTCTATGCTGCAAGGTCAGAAGACCAGCCGTCGTAAGATCGAATCCACGCAACGGAGTGAGCTCCCGTCGCTTGTCCCAGCTCCTGCCAACCTAGCAGTTCAAAAGCATGTAAATGCGAGTAGATAAATAGGTACCACCACGGTGGGAAGGTCACGGCGTTCCGTGTCTAGTCGCGCTGGCCACGTGACCACAGAAACTGTCTACGGACAAACCCTGGCTCTACGGTTTGGAGACGGGGATGAGCACCGTGCCCTAGAGCCGGACACAACTGGACTAAATGTCAAGGGGAACCTTTACCTTTACCTAGGGTTGTTTTTAAAGGCAAAAAACCTCTGTCACTAGCCCAAACACCATATCTAAAAGGCTACTATTATGCTTTCCACATGGGGCTTTCCTTGACATTGACCCGGAGACTGCAGTAGGTCCAAAATGTGTCAGCCAGCCTTGTGGCCGGTGTGAGGAGATTGGCTCATATTTCCTGGCTCACCGGTCCTGGCTCCCGGTTGCATCCCGGATCAAATTCAAGGTGCTGATGCTCACCAATAAAGCCCTTCATGGTTTGAGGCCATGTTCTTTGACAGAGTGATTCTCCCCAAGGTCATCTGCCCATTCCACCTTTTCCTCACAGGCCATGCTCTTTTGAGTAGCCACCCTGAAAGAGGCCAGAAAATCCTTGACAAGAAGCCTTCGTGGCAGGGGCACCAACTCTTGGGAACCATCATCCAACAGAGTTACGCCTGGCCCCCTTCCTCTTCGACTTCAGGGGGCTGCTGAAGACTCAGCTCTTCCGGGGGGCTTTGGGTGGCAGCCTATTCTGATCTTACTCATCTTTTGCTGCTGCCCAGTTTTAGTACACCATCTGGGTTTACATTCCTGTTTTTTATTACTGGTTGTTTGCTTGATTATGTTCATTGTTGCTTTTTTTGGTGTTATACGTACACTGCGCAGAATGGTATTGTGCACTACTAGGGCGGTACTGTATATAAATCTCAGAAATAGAATAGAATAGAATAGAATAGAACAGAATAGAATAGGGTCACCTACTTGTTTGCTTTTTCTTGCTGGTAGATCTACACTTTTAACTGCTTTGGAGTTTCCTCTCAATGTCCAAAGCGATTCACCTCTCTCTATCTGCGGTGTGGCGTTGACGGTGGAGTGCACCCTTCAGCACCCAACTGCTGATAGAACCTACATTGCCCGTCGGCCCCCAAGTATCAGCCATGGCTTTTTTCAATTTGGCATCCCATCAAGAACAAAAGAGGCAAGAGGGCCACTTTGCCGGGAAAGTATTAATTACTCTTTCTCTTTCGGCTGCGTTGGAAACTTAGATGATGAATCTCTCTGCTGTGCCATGCTCTACAAGCCGAGCGGAAGGCCGGGGTGAAGGACAGTGGCTGCCTGGTGTCTTAATCAGATGCAGATCTTCCTAAGAGCACCAGACCATCAAATTCCTCTTCCCCCCCCCTCTTTTCCTCCCCCTCTACCTCACCCACCACTCCATCCCTCCCTGGTTTTCTGGCAGCCGTGTACCTTCAGCCCAGCTCTGAATAGGCAGAGATGGATTCGGGGTTTTATTGAAAGATCATACAGGATGACTGCAAAATCCCATTACTTGTTGATTAAGTATTGATTGCCTCAGTATTAACAAGCTAGCTAATATGAAGTGACCTCTGAGGCCACTGGTTCGGAGAAGGGAGAACAGGGGGAGAGAAAGAGAGGGGGAAAGAAGGGGAAAAAAAAAAGACAATTTACTAAAACAGGCAGGCAGATGAATCTGAGGGCCAGCTCTCCTCTTGGCTTTTAGCTTCGGTTAAAATGTCACACTCAATAGTTGCAGATCAATGGCCCCTTTATTTCTTTGCAGCCGTCTTATTACCATCACGAGGCTGCCTCTTTTGATGCTTTTTAATGACCCTCTGAACCGCGTGCTCTGCTTACCCACTGCCTTTGACTTAAAAGAGAGACCTGTCCCTGACTCTCCCCCATGCTCCCCCCCCAGCTCCCACCCTTGCCTCTGGTTTCCCTCCCTTCTCGACGCTTTCTCCCAACGCTGGTTGTGGAGTGGCTTAGAAAGCGACATTGTGCACCCACAGAACTGGAGCAACAAGGGTTCGTTGGGTCACCCGGGTGGCGGGCCTGTGTTCTTTCCATCTTGCCTGCCTTTCTTTTCGCCCACATTTCAAAAAAGTCTCGCTCCTTTTCAGAACTTCAAAACCAGCAAGATATTAAGAGACCACCTACTGTTCGCTTCTGTCGACAGCTCTTATTTGTGTGTGTGTCCGTGTCCCTGTACGCGCATGTGTGTGTGTGTGTTTCCAAAGCGTATTAACGCTGAGAATCTTCGGATACACGAATGTTCCCAGAAACAAGGACCTAGAGACTCAAAAGTGGAACGTCGCCTCTAGTCACCATTTGGTAAATATTGAATTGGTACTTTACGAAACAGGAAAATGATGACTTTCAGACGTGCCTTCTTGGGAATCAAAAGCAAATGGTGTGTGTAAACTGTTTCTCTCTCTTTTTGGAAACACAAACACATGTACAGGTCAATGTGAATTTGAAATACACATTCTGGCTGTACGCCTGGAAATTCACCGACAGCTCGGTTTCGACACAGGTTAGAAAACAAAACCTATCCTCCACATCATCCCGTCTTGCATTTCAGCACCTAAGATTGGGTTTGATCAACAAAGCCTGGGTTAACATACATGCTCCGATTTCCTTTTCAAACTGAGAAACCACCCCTTGAATTCTAGTCTGCCTTCGTGTTCCTGTGAATGATAATGAAAACCAATGACATGGGATTGTTAAGATGTGTAGGACAAAAATGTTATCGTTTGCTGGAGGACAAGAAAGTCTTTATGGATCAGCCTCAAATGGAAAATTTCACGCTATCAGTTATCAGGGATAAAAGAAAAAAAAATCCAAGAAATACACACAGTTTCCTAAGTTCAACTTGCTCATGGAAAAAAATTAACTCACATTCTCTTCTTTGAATTTTTTATTCTTCTCTGTATCGCTTTTTTTTTTAAAAAAAAAACCCATACAGTATCTCTTATGGGTGCAAACGATTTTAGGAAATTTTGGAGAGAAAAGAAGTTACAAGGCATGGAAGTGAGGCTAACAGAGAGGAAGAATAAGGCTTTGAAAAACAGCCACTCAACAAAGACTGATTCATGAAAAATGATGCATAGGCTTTTTGATCACTTAATTCTGCAGTTCATTTAGTGGGGGGGGGGGGATTTAGATTGCTGAGGCTAACATTTATAGAACAGTTTATTTGTCTGTGGAAGCTCTTTGGGTTTTATTGACTTTCCAAAATGAGGAATGGGGTGTGTGTATTTTTTTTTTTAAGGCTTGCTTCCTCTTCAGAGTGTTGCACTTAAGATGTTTAAGAAGGTTGCAGGAATCTTGGCGGGTTTTTGGGTCCGAGTCCCAAGCCCGAGTCCCTATTAAAAACAAGCTTTTCCCCCCCAGAAAAAAGGGAGGGGTGGGTGGGTTTCGAGTCATGAGTTGAGTCCATATCATTGGGGGGGGGGGGGGGGAAGCCAAGTTGAGTCCGAGTTAAGTTGCCCGTGTGACTTAATTCTGACTTGAATCCCCTGAATACTTGAGTTTGCAATCTAGTAAACTATATTTGAGCTTTTGATTTCAGTAAGGAAATTAGGCATGGCCTCCCACTGAAATCAATAGCGTTGAATTGTAGTTGATTTTGCCTTGATCATGCCATTTCTCCCTCACCCCCTTTTCAAAAGAGAATGCTGAGATTTTGGCTGTATAGAATTATTGAAATTTAAGCAGGCTGTTCAATAGCATATGATTAACGTATGAATAATTTCAGATTTCTCCAGCAGATCGAGATGAGCCAAAGAAAAAGGCATACATCCAGAGATCAATATGGATAATCCTGGGCCTTATACCAAAGCTGAATCCTACTTTGCAACTTTCTTATAGCTTCGTTTTCATTAAAAACAGAAAAAACAAGTGTCGGCAGTTGATGATATTGAGAGATTTCAGAACAGCCAATAATGTACTTCAAAGAGGCAGTCGTAATAATCTTGGCACTACTTTATAACCTCTGCTTATTCTTACTGAAAATAAAATACTCTGCAGTTGATATGTGCTCCAATGTGGTTCAGCTGGCACATTAAAACAATTTTTCCTCATTTCCATGTTTGAATTCCACTGTCATGCGGATCTCCCACACAGCTGGGCTTTCTTTCCCCCATCATTTTATTATTTGTTCAGTCGGTAACAAACACAGGAGAAATTTGTCAGCTCCCAGCTTGGCTCTCAGCGCTAGATAATTATCTCATGTGAATTTCTTTTATTTGATCTCTCTGGATTTCAAACATCGTTTGATAGGCTGAAGTCCTGCAGAAAAATCTGGACAAAGCCACAACAAAGTATGGCATGGATGTTTTGAGGTCCTCCCTAAGAAACCTCTTTGGATTGCAGTTTTTACATAACGGTAGAAACTGTTTGGAGCAGAAAACAGCTAGGGTGGTGTGAAGAACCAGATCAAGGTTTGACACCTTCAACTCGGTCTATGGTGTGTTTGTGTGTGATACAGTCCTTACATTGACCAATGGATGTATCTGGGAAAAAGTGTACACATGTAAAAATGTTCGTAAAAATGCACATGTTTCAAATGTGTGCAATACAATCGAGACATGCTTTTAATTCAGTGGTTGCCCACCAGTGGTGCATGTGTAACACTTTTAAGTTCTAAGGTGCTATTTGCTGCCTTAGGGTATGTATTGATGAACCTTGCAAACACAATTTCACAAAATGAGCCTTTTCTTATTCACTGTTGTATAACAGTGAGCAATTATAACAACACAAAATGTTTCAGTTTGTGCACCCAGGTCCTCAGCAACAGCACCATTGCAGAAGCTGCTTGTAGAATTACAAAGTTCAAGTATCTCTTTGAATTCAAATTCAGATAAA
This sequence comes from Intellagama lesueurii, assembly GCA_037013535.1. NCBI lineage: Eukaryota > Metazoa > Chordata > Lepidosauria > Squamata > Agamidae > Intellagama > Intellagama lesueurii. The sequence continues at coordinate 343,752,328 of JBAJHW010000001.1, read as the reverse complement.
AATTCAAGACATCTTCCTCAACTGGTTGGGTGTCCAATATATAGAAGAATCAGCTCCACATGTGGAATCTTCAGAACTCTGAAATTAAATATCAATATAATTGTGTGTAATTTGTGAATTCATTATGTAGATTCACCCCTCCAACACAAACATATAGGAATTATACCTAGACCAAGTTGGCAAGGGCTTTTGCAGTTTAAGTAGTAACAAAAGCTCTGGCCTCTTCAGTTCTCTTGCTCTTTCTGATTCAAATATCTTACTCACAGCCCTGCTCTTTCTTAGTCTCACTCCTTTGGGCTGAACCAGTATTTCATATGGGTTACACATGCAATGCTGGTGGTGCCCAGGTATTGTTTAGGTGGGACCCAGGGTTAAAAATTCTCTCTTCCTCAATCCTCAATCCCACTGTCCTCCCACAGGTGTGATGTGTGGCATGCCCACTGTGGATTGCTCACCAGTGAGTTTTTGGCTCACAAGCAAAAACTTTGGACATTCCTAAGTATCCACCACCTTGCTGAAGCTGTATTCGTCCTTGTTCTCCATGTTTACTGGCTTGGTGAAAACGAGAAATACAGTAATAATACAATCTATAAATCTATAAATATCTCTTTCCCCATAAAAAAGGGGGCATTTTGGGTCTATCATAGCAGTGTTCTGTTTCTTTCATAGAGTGATTGGTGGATCCCAAGACATGAAAGTTTGGGAACTGGTGCTTGAGTCCAGGGAAGCACTGCATTCAAATGTCAGGTGCAATCTGAAACATGAACACAAACATGAATATACTGGTGGCAGGTGGATTAAGCAAAGATAGAAATGGATCTCAAAAAACATAAACAAAGCCTGCTGCTCATATACCGCCCCATCGTATTTAAAGCACTCTCTGGGCAGTTTAAAAATTAATTATGCAAGCTACACATTGCTCCCCCACCCACAGCAAGCTGGATAGTCAATTTACTAACCTTGGAAGGCTGGAAGGCTGAGTGAAGCCCAAGCCGGCTACTGGAGATTGAACCTGGGCCGGGAGCAGAGTTTTAGCTGCAGTACTGCAGTTTAACCACTGTGCCATGAGGCTCAGCTCTCATACTTTAGGAATCCAATAAGAACAATAACAGAACCAGGCACAGACCATACATGGAGGTAAGACTGGGAGGCTACCTGCAGCGGCCCATTTTATAAACGTGGACGTTCCTAGGGGTGAATGAACAGGTTAAAAACACGTTCCGTTGGCTGCCAAGACCAAGCACCGCTGGCTGAATTTCTGCCTGACGCACACATTTTAAAGCCACCAAGCCTCTTCCATGAAAACAAAAGCCAGAGAGTTGCGTCTGCATTGCTATCGCCCATTGTCTTGGCTCAAAATGCATTGAGGGGGCGGGGTTGCTTTTCATTGTTGCCTTCAATGGATTTTGAGGGCTTTTGACTTTTATGCTTATGAATGGCAACCTGCCCTCTGTCAGACGGGCTAAGGGACCTTCTGGGTCATCTCTCTAGACAGGCTTGAGCTCCCATTCCCATCGCATGTTCAAAATTAAGCGTTGCAGCCACAGAAACATTCAGGTCTGATACAACCAACATACAGTTTCCCACCCACCCTCACTGTTTCCAAACTTGCGGAGCAGCTGGGTGGCTGATGATGAATTACAATAAAAGATGATTGTCTTTTCTTACTTATCTGGCCTACTATTTTCCATGTGTTTATTCCCTTCCTCTCATTTTAACCCACTTTTTTTTATTTCCATTCTTTCTCCCCTTTTGTCTTCTTTATGTAAGTTTTCCTTTTCTTTTCTTTCTGCTTTTCTCTCCCTCTTGGGGGAAAAAAATGCTTCCCTTGCTTCATTAGCCTTTATTCTTTTGGTTTCCGTTCCCCACCCTCACCATGTCCTTTTGTCTTGTTCCAATGGTCATCCAGCTTTGTTTTGCTCCATATAAAAAACAAAACAAAAACGTTGCCCGTGTACAGATCCGGACAACATGGCAAAGGTACAAATGACCTGGATAAGGTCCTTGGTCCACCTAGAAGAACATCTCATTTTGTGACAGCTGTCAATCTAGGATAGCTGCTAGAGATGGGCAGTTCGGTGGTTTGATCCAGTTTGGCAGTTCGGCCACACAGCTGTTCCAAAGGGTGTTCTGGCTTCCCTTGCCCCTCTTCCTCTGTTGGGCGCCTACTCAGAAGCAGTTGCGTGGCTTCTCAGCACTGCCACCTCTGGCAGGTGCCCACTTATAGGCAGCATTCATAGGAGGTGGATTTGGGAAGCCCTTTTGCATCATGTGGACGTGGTGGCGCTAAGGGTTAAACCGCAGAAGCCTCTGTGCTGCAAGGTCAGAAGACCAGCCGTCGTAAGATCGAATCCACGCGTCGGAGTGAGCCCCCCGTCGCTTGTCCCAGCTCCCGCCAACCTAGCGGTTCGAAAGCATGCAAAAATGCAAAATGCGAGTAGATAAATAGGTACCACCACGGTGGGAAGGTAACGGCGTTCCGTGTCTAGTCGCGCTGGCCACGTGACCACGGATACTGTCTACGGACAAAACGCTGGCTCTATGGTTGGAAACGGAGATGAGCACTGCCCCCTAGAGTCGGACACGACTGGACAATTGCCCGCCCAAGCCCGGAATGAAGACGCGAGATGACAGTATTGGTATTAAAATACGGGCCACACTTTATTTTCAAGATTTCAAATTAATCATCAATTGGCTCAATGAAAGGGGCCTGCAGTAGTGCAGAAATGGTAACAGGTAGGGGTAACCAATACCCCTTGCTTGTCAATTGGGCGAGTCCCTGGCCCCGGATTCCTGCTGTCTCACAGACAGCAGGAACCCGGCCTGCCGCTAATAAACACCCCCAGACCCCAAACCATCTTATTTGATGACTGTTGGTCCGGAAGTGGCCCAGCGCATCCTTCCCGAACCGGCCCTGTAATCGCACGATCCGCAGAGCCGGGAGGTCGGATGCGCTGTTGGCTTACCTGAATTACACATGGGACACACCGAAACACCTGTTTTTTCCGCACTACCCGCCAGTGTGACCAAGAAAGACCCAAACTGCCAACAACCCCGCTCTAGTGTGGGATAGGCGAAAAATCCCCCCATCCAACAGCCAATCAGGATGAAGGTCAAAAATTCCTATCCGGGCCCCATAATGGCGACCAAAGAATCACACTAGAATTAGGGCGGGCGGGTGGGGTGCCCGAAAAGGAAGCGGGGCGAACTGCGGGGAAGCGCTTTCTTAAATACCTGTGCTCCCCCGCCCACTCTGAAGAAAAAAAATTTAAACGCCCACCTCTCGCGCCATCCGGTCTGGCGGGCAAAAGCCAGCGCGCCACATTCAGGCCATTTTTTAACAGCCGTCAGGCGGCTGGAACCATTGTCAAGGGGAGCCTTTACCTTTACCTTTACTTTTGCATCATTAGTACAGTTTGGACCCCCCCCCCACACACACACACTCACACACATGCATACACACACACACACACACTCACACACAGAGAGACATGTAGATCCACATTGGTAAATTACAGTTGCCAGGAATATATAGGATATGAGAAATCCCAGGATCAGAAGCGTATGAATTTTGATAAGGCTCATGAAAATTCCCAGCAGGGAAGCCCAACTCCAGACCCGTCCAAGCTCAAAAAGGCAAGGATTGTTTGCGAACAAAGCAAACCACATTTATTTCATCTGCAGTGCTTGTCTTTAGAAATGACAAGGCGGTATTTTCCCCGTTTCTTTATCTCGGGCAATTGGCCAACCCTTGGAAGGCTTTTGCCAGAAGAAGACAAGGAAATTTATCATATATATTAATTTTATGTTTTCTGTATCTGTACAATTCATAAATTTGAAGTTGCAGTACTGTGGGTTTTGGGCAATCGGAAGGTTTTAAAAAGTAGCTTTAATTCATTTGAATATAATCGTACCTTTGTTTGTTGTGAGAGTAGCAGAAAACGATTTTCAGCATTTCCAGTCTCTTCTTTCCCAACCATCATCACATTTTCACAATTTCCAGTGGCTTATAAGCAAATAGATTCAGACGGGGATTGTATGCCGGATCTCCCTCACAGTTCCCACTTTAGCAAGACAGCTTAAAGAACTCCTACTCTTTCTTCACAGGGACTGGGCATTTATGCAGCCCCTAGCACAATTTGCAGTTTGGAACATGATTATTTTTTAATGGAACTTGTTGCTTTCCTTATTTAGCCAGCAGGTTGTGGTTGTTATCGCCATTGTTTTGGATTCCACAAATAAAAGGTTGTGTTTCATGGTTCTTAGCACGAGGGCAAAAAAATAAAAATAAAAAAAGCGTCCTTCCCTCCCTCCATATTGCATCTTGAAAATATTTACAAAACCAAGACACCAACAAAACAATATACAGTAGAACTGCAGTATCCACAGGTACTGCGGTTTCACTTATCTGCTGTCTGCAAATATTAAATCAAATGTCCCAGAAATATGGGTTCCAAGATGTATTACCAGTACTGACCACTAGATGGAACGAGAGACTATGCTATATACACGGTTCTCTACATCCATAATTTCTGGCATCTGTAGTGGAGGGGCTTGGAACCAATACCCCACGGATACCGTAGTTTTACTGTATATGTGAAAACATTCCCCTTGCTCCTTTGGATTGATCTGAGAATGGAATAAAACCTGAACAGTTGCTGACAAAATGGTTCTAAAAATTTCTTCAGGCCAAGAGCTGCATGCAGTATTCTGTGACAGCAGTGTTTGAAAAAAACATTACTTCTTATGTCATAAAGCTATGTTGTCACTACTTGTGGTTGAAAGTTTGGCACTACTCATTGTATTACTCATTGACTGAATGTAACTACTTAGAAGTTACTTTAAATTTCCTTCTAAGTCACTTCTAATTATTTAACCAAATTACTTCTAACTAGTTGCTTCCAAGCCCCGGAAGATTAGACCACAGATCTATGAAACCTGCTCACCCTTATAATAAAGTAATCAGAAGGAGTATATCTGAAGTAGTCCCAGGCTATGTTACTTCTGTGGGAGAGAGGCATTTTGAGCAGGGAGCGGAATATGTTTTTTATTTCACCCCTTCTTTGTGGAATTCAAGCAAATAAATCAATGAGGCCCCTTCTGTGTGCAATGTTGTATCTAACCTCAGGTTTGCATGCAGCTCTTGAACACATTTCTGAAAACCATTGCAAGAAATCATTTCAGAAATACGGCAAGGAAGATCCTTTGTATTACCCCCCCCCCATCAGCCTATTGGTTCATCATCATCATCATCATCGTCATCATGGCAACCCTTTTTCAGGGTTTTCCAGGTAGGGAATAGACAGAAGTGGTTGACCATTCCTTTCTTCTGGGGGTGTCCCGGGACCATTGTGCAGCTGGCCCAAGGCTACGCAGGCTGGCTCTACTCGCAGGAGGCCCAGTGGGGAATCGAACTCCCAATCTCTGGCTGCACAGAGAATGGTAGCCCATGCACTTTCACTCTTTTGGTCAGTAAAGAAAGCTGACAGGGGAAAAACGATTTGTTTGAAATACAGTGCTGGAAGAGAGCTTTACGGATACTCTGGATTGTCAGTCAGACAAACTAGTGGGTCCTAGATCAAATCAAGCCTTAACTAGCTTTGGAGGCAAAAATGATGACACTAAGGCTGTCCTGATTTGGGCACATTATGAAGTGGCAAGATTTACTGGAAAATAAAATGATGTCAGGAAAGGCTGAAACCTGCAGGAAAAGTGGGACATGAAATACAAGATAGACTGACTCCCTAAAGGAAGCCACAGGCTTGAGTTTAGTGCTGAGCAGTGCTGTTGAGGACAGGAGACTTTGGAGATGACCACTCATTGGGTCCCCAGGAGTTGTGGGCAACCTGACAGCACATAACAAGAACGACTCTGGCTAGCCACCTTTACCCACATGCTCATTTCCCCAATCAGTTGGCCTAGAAGCCATTTCAGTTTCTTTCCTAATCCATACCTGCCTTTCCCTTTGTGACATCACAAAGGCCCACCTGCTGATATCAGATTTTGGTCTGAACATCTCAGGGAAAAGGGTGCCGGTTAGCCTGGCAACTCAACCTGACCAGTGTTGGTCGAGTTGAAGGCTTCAGAAACATGGAGAGAAGGCTACAGCATCTTTGATCGGGGTCAACATGAAGTACAGAATCCCTTCTGTAATTAATTTGGATCTGGGAGAAGCTCAATTAATAACTTTCCGGAATTGCCCAAATTTCCTTGAGTGGAACTATTTATCTCTAAAGCATGATAACCTTACAGACTCTGTCAATTCTGAGACAGTTTTCTTGTCAGCTGGTTTCAGGGAAATTTCCCATTCTCATCCTCTATTTCCCATGTACAGACATACAAGCCGATAACAATGCTAAAGACATTATCTACTGGACATCGTACAGTACATAGGGATTAGCTTCAACCATATGGCCAGAAAAACGGAATTCAGCCCAGAATTGGGCTGATTTCTGTTTATAGAATGACCAGAGTTTTTTTGTTAGTTAAAAAGCTGACAGACTGTATTATAGCTAACATTCCTGTATTGATTATACCATTTCTAAAACTGCCCTTGGTGTGACAGGAGTGGCATAATTAAGTCCCTCCCCCTCTTGTTAAATATTTGTAAATCATTCATATTTTTATGGGTTACATAACCCGGCTGTTACCCTTCAAATAATCTTCTTGTAACTTGTTTAAACAAGAAATATCTCCTGTAGCTGGGGTGTTGTTCCTGCAAGAATAAACTGTGGTTCAGAAATGCTTTGTTTGTGAGAAAGCATGTGAAGCAGAAAGCATCCATGTTAAGGGTTAGGGTCTACCTCAGACTAGCTCAGACTACAGGAAACATCCAGGGATGCTTAATTGGAAGTGGTTGTGTCACTAGACTCCACTCTTATTTTTCTGTCTCTCTCTCTACCCTATAGTGAGGTTTCCCAGTGTGGTGTAGTGGATAGAGTGACAGACTAGGACTCTGGAGAACAGGGTTCGAATCCCCACTTGGCCATGGAAACTCACTGGTGGAATGGGACTGGTAAAACCACTCCTTAAATATCTCACTTACCTTGAAAACCCTATTAGAGTTGTTACAAGTCAGATTCATGTTGATGGTACAGAGCATATACACACCCCATAGTGACAGCCTAGCATGCTATGTGTGTGTATTTTGGGCTTTTAGTGATCGCTGTGCATGGTCGGCAGTGAGTGTGCATGCTTTGGTAAACCATGTTACTGCTTAGGGACACTACAGGGACATCTTCCACATCTCTGATGCACATTTAACTTGAGCATGAGGGGCTGGGGGGAAGGAAGGGAGGGAGGGAGGGAGGGAAAGAGGGAAGGAGGAAGGGAGCTTTGCCTACAAGTTGGCAATTTGGCAAAATGCCCCCTATTCCAGGTCATAGCCTTTAGATTAGGCATCCTTCAGTCTCGAGAGACTATGGTAACATGCTCTGAAGAGAGGACTTGGAACAGCATCTAGTGTGGCTGAGAAGGCCAATTCGAGAGTGACAATCCCTTCCACACTGAAGACAAATACAATCTGTCCCCTGTCCAGCTCCCTGATTTTGCTGGTTTCGGGACTGCCTCTTCGCCTCGGCCTGCTGGACAAGAGACTCTTCAAATTGGGAGAGGCCGTGATGCACAGCCTGCCTCCAGGCTGAATGCTTAGATGTCAACGTTTCCCATCTGTTGAGGTCCATTCCTAAGGCCTTCAGATCCCGCTTGCAGATTTCCTTGTATCACAGCTCTGGTCTCCCTCTGGAGTGCTTTCCCTGCCTTTATTTTCCACATATTCAGGGAGGGGCCTTCCCCATGGCCCCTGATTTGGAAAGATATGCAGATCTAAAATATCTGCAGAAATCTGAGAATGAGTCCATTCAGGCAACTCCCAAAACAGCTCAGGGTGATTTGTCCCAATTTGTAGGACAAATATTTAGATACAAATCACACTGGATGGCGTTCATATACTCCCATTATTCAATCTGCCACTGGTACCATCCTTGACCTAGAAGGAGAACTGACTGTCGCAAAAAGTGACTGCAAGGGAATGTACAGTCCACTGACCTCAACTAGGGACCCACTCAAGCATCACAGTGTTTGGAGTGTTCAGGAGAGCTCCTTGGGCTTAACTGGGGGAGAAGCTGACAACTGTCTCCATTGCTGCCATCTTAAACCACTCCCACCTCTTCCTTATAAGGCATTGTTATTTTCTCTTCCCCCTTCCCTGCTTTTCATTTTGTCACATCTTTAAAAATCAAACTCCTCAAATCCCAGATTTTGCCAGACTGATTTGTGAGGCTGCTGATTGGCAAGAGTGATCGGTCAAGGGCTCTTTGCACTGATGTGAGGCAGAGCCAGAATGGGCACAAATGGTTCCGAATCCAGTTAGTGTTTCAGCAGTTGCTTGAGTCTGGTGGGCAGCTCTACTTTCTACATTTCACCCCTAAAGCAGAGATGGCAGAAGCTCTAGCTTCTCAATAGGGTAAGAACAAGAAACCCCAAGTGTTCTCAGCAAGCATGTGATGCCACAAGTGCAAACATACAAAACACACCTCCTGGATGCATGAGCCATAGAATCATATAATTATAGAATATTTGAGTTGGAGGGGGGCTATAAGGCCATCTGGTCCAACTCCCTGCTCAATGCAGGAATCCAAATCAAAGCAGATCTGACAGAGGGTGGTCCAATTTTCTCTTGAATGCCTCCAGCGTTGGAGCACTCACCACTTCTCAAGGTAATTGGTTCCATTGTTGTACCGCTCTAACAGTTAAGAATTTTTTCCCTGATATTCAACCAAAACCTGACTTCCTGTAACCTGAGCCCAATTCCTTCTTGCTCTCATGATTACTTAGCCAAGTATCCCTCATCTTCCTGTATGTCACTATGAGGGTGAATATACAAACATTTGTGTATATCTGTTATCGCATTTAAAGCGGCAGTGTGAAAATACCTCCATTTAAATTTTGTTGCTTTTCTCTGGATCCAGTCTGAATTTTCATCCCATTCTGGTTTTGCATCAGGTTGTGAGGCAGGGGCTGGAATCCATTCCTCTCCCACCTGTGGAAGTTAAACCATGGAACCTATTAATGAGGTACTGGTCACATGCTGATCACTTGACCAGGCATGTAGCAAAGCAAATCACAAACATGCAATTGGCAATTTGTTAATTAGCCATGAAGGCTTCCTCCATTTTAATTCCAACCCCAGTGAAAAGCAGCTGGATTCTGTCCATTGTGTTTCTGCCATCCGCTTCTGACATTTTTTTTTCGTTTACCTGATTTATGCCCCCCCCCCCAAGACTAAACTACATTTCTGAGGGAATCGCTCACATCATTGTGCACATTTTCCCCCATTTGCATTTTAACATTCATGAAATGTTTAGTGTGAACTGTGTCTAGAACATGTCTATAAACTTCATGAACATGTGAATTCTCGAGAAGAAATGTATTTTCTGGTCAAAACAAGCCTTGGTAAACTTGGGGTGAAAACATTGTTTAGGGCAAGATTGCTAAAGCCCCCCAAAATGTGTCTCACCCCTGATTAGGAGCCATGGCTTGCTCAACAGACCAGGTCTTTCTGCCTCTGGTACTTCAACCTCTAGCTTCCTCCCCATCCTTTGGGTCCAAATGCTGCTCTAAACCACTGAGCTATCCAGCAGTTCTTAATAATCTTAAAACTCCGGAGCTGTAAGGGATCCTATGGATCATCGGGTCAAGGAGGCACAGTGGGGAATCGAACTCCCAACCTCTGGCTCCGCAGCCAGGTACTTAAACCACTGAGCTATCCAGGGTCCAGATGGAGAGGACTAGGCAGGTCCCAGATACTTCAAAACTAGAAATGTCCACAGGGGACTTTTGCAATGAACAATGCAATGAGCATATCTCTCAAAGATGCTCCCATGCTCTCAGGAGGAAACATCAGTGTTTTACATACAGATTGTCTTTGGCGTCATTCCTAGCATGTTCAGGTAGACCAAGTCCTTCTTGGGTGGTACAGACCTTTAGACATGAGGAAGATTGGTGGCACATTTGTTAATTGTGAATAGTGAACGCTGCACTGAATCGGTCAGCATTTAAAGCACACACACACACACGCACACACACACGTCCCTGGGTGTGCACACACATCCTGAAACAAAATCTCATCCTTGTGTTTTGGATTCCCACAAAAAACAAAGAACGTGTGTGCAATCTCCATAATTAAAAAGATAACCACCAAGCCAGAGCTTCAGATTCTCTGCGGATGGGCCTGGAATAATAAGGAAATCATCTTGTGATGTTGAGTAGATAAAATTGCAGATATTGGTTGGAAGCCTGTAAGTGCTAATTTGCTAACTCTGCCATTTATTTTATAGGTGATATCAAAGCCCATTTAATAAGTGCAATAAACATAAACTTTGGCGCTTATTCACTAGATTAATACCCAATAGTATTTTCTTTTAAAATGCCATTTAGAGTGGGATAAATGGCCAAAGAGATATTTCTCGGATTCACTGGTATCTCCACTGAGTCAGCCCGAAACCCTGAAAGCAATTACAGAGCCAAAATCAATATATTTTCCATTCATCTCATATGCACTACAGGCATTTTTTTCTGGAAAAGAAGGAAAGCAAAGCCATTTCAACAGTGTCTTTTAAAAAGTGTTGTTAAGAAATGTTTGTCTATGCGTCCAACACAATTAAACTCCCTTGAACGGAATTAAGCCTTGGAAGACCATGAAGGAAACCTGCAGGAGTTTTGTTGACATTGAACGTTCATCGGAGAAGGTGCACACTTTCCTCTTCCTGAAAACAACGTGCCAAAGTTCTTTGAAATTCTTGTAGAACTTCAGAGACCAAAAAATCACTTGAGCAGGAACGTCCACATTTCTGTTTGCGGGGGGGGGGGGGGAGGAAAGGAAAATAGGAAAACTGATAGAGTTATCGATCCCAAACTTTAAGGAAAGACAAAAAAGGAAGTTGAGGACTCTCAAAGGCAAGTCCTATGAAGAATGGTTGGAAGAGCTTCCTCAAGGCCAAGTTGGGTCATGTGGATTTGTTTCAAATTTCTAGCAAGACACAAAGCAAGTTCTTCAACTGAGAGAGGGGAGAGGGAAGGAAGAACAGGTTTGATTCTTGAGGGAATTCTTAGCCTGTATTCTATCACTGTTTCTACTCCTCGCACCCTCAGGAGGAGAAAGTAGTGGTACCTCAATTCTGCTGCCTCTCCATCCACTCCGTCCATTTCTCTCAGTCCCACCACCTTTGCAGATGCGTTTGGTGGGGACACGGGAGAGGGCCTTCTCTGTGGCTGCTCCCAGACTCTGGAACTCCCTCCCACAGGAGGCCAGACTGACCCCGTCTTTGCTGTCCTTCCGAAAGCAGGCAAAGACCTTTCTCTTCAAGCGAGCTTTCCCTCACTGACTGGCTGCCTGGGTGGGTTTTTTTAATGGATGGTTGTGCCTTACTGCTTCGAATGTGTTTTTGATGTTGCTTTTGTTTACATGTGGTATACTGATTCTTTTAAAATATTTGTATATGTACTTTTAGCTTTTAAATATCGTCTTCTAATGGTGTAAGCCACCTTGGGTCCTTTTAAAGAAGGATGGTGGGGTTAAAATATTTTAAAGAAATAAATAATAAATAAAGGAGGCTGGTCCTTTGGACTTACTTGAGTGATGAGGAACCGTGGCAATGGGAGAAGAACTTTGGCTGGTCCTAAGCAGAGTGCCGCTGTTGTTCCCAAAAGAGCATTATGAATGCGGAAGGTTCTGGAAAAGCCACACTGATTGTGCAACAGACTGGTGTCAGAGCAGCAGGATTCTGGCCTTTAAATTTAATAAGAAAAGAGTCAGAGTGCACTTCAGATAGAAGACCTTGCCTGATAGCACATACATGGCAGGAATTCAATGGTCAAATCCATTCAGTGTCTCATTTTATATTTGCCATCCCAAGCAAACTGAAATGCTCCATACTCTGAAGCTCAAAACAAGCAAAAGAGGCCAGTGCTCCTCTAAGAAAATACAGCCAAAAATAAACATTGTCAAAACTTTTAATGATAACCATCAGATGATTTTTACGCCCAGGCACAGGGCAAAATTTGGGGCATTTCTGTGCCAATGAGTCAATAATGAATAGGTGCTTTAAACATCTGCACCTCTCTGGCTGCCAGTGGGTGTGAAAAAGAAAGAAAAAAAAATACTCACGTCTGACTCGGTAATTACCAGTCAAAAATGTAGAACAAGTGGCCGTCAGCCAAATTAATACCTGACAAAGGACTTTTGGCAAAGTTGCTGGGCTGAAGGAAGGAAGGAGCTAGTTGCAAAAATGTAAAACTCAGAAATAATAGTTGCTTTCAAGTATGACCTGACCTCTGATCCAAGAACACAGAAAGGCAGAGCAACGCAACTGGTGGCGGTCATCTCAATTTCGAAGTAGACAGCAGGATGCAATATTCAGGTCCTAGAGCGTTAGAATGGCTTTACAATTCAGGAAGCAGCATAACATCATATAGTTTTCCACCTGGAAGGAATCACGGGCATGAATCCTATTCAAAGTCTCAACTAGATGAGATGATTGAATCAGTTGCTGAATAATACATAATTGTGAGCCGTCAAGTCAGTTCTGGCTTATAGTCCTCTTATCAGGAGAAAGGTGGCCCATAAATAAAACAAATCATCATCATAACCCTTTCCAAGGTTTTTTAAGTAGATTGATCTCAGAAGTGGTTTAGCATTCCCTTCTTCTGGGACCGTGCAGCTTGCCCAAGGCCACACAGGCTGGCTCTTCTGAGAGGCAGTCCATAGTAGGTGTATAAATCATCATTTTCTTAATCTTCACAGGCAAGGATGAGGAGCCACAGAACTATTCTCCACACCTTGGAAAAGGGTGGCATACCTTGTAGTGCTCTCAGCAAGAGAAGAGAGGGGGAGAACAAGAATGATTATTGTGCATGTGAAGCAAAATTGCATACAATGATGATTTTATGGAAGTTGACATAAATTTGCACAAAATGATTATTGTTGTTTTGTTGCATGGATTCTTAAGGACTAGGTGCATGGAAGGGGGTGATTGTGACACTGCACAGATTTGCGTGGAGCAGGTCACAGAAACATTAAAAATAGGACCTCTCTCCCATCCTAGGGCACAGTCTCTTACTGTCCCCCTTTTCATATGGTTTTTCCCCCTTCAAAGTTTAGATGTAATTCATCTTGGATACTTAAATCAGGGTCAGGCATTTCCCTGTGCATCGTGTGGTCAATGGGAAATAGAGTACACTGGACTGCTCCACAAGAAGTCCAAATTGTGATTTGTTTCCCCATGTGACCTCATCCATAGTGTTCCAGATCTGTAGGATTCATGCACTCATCCATGTGTTCCCATTTAACTTCAACTTTATAGCTAAAAACTTTATAGCTGTCGTGAGAATGGCTGATGGTCGGATTCCAAAAGATCTCCTGTATGGAGAATTAGTGGAGGGAAATCGCCCCAGAGGGAGACCACAGCTGCGATACAAGGAGATCTGCAAGCGGGATCTGAAGGCCTTAGGAATGGACCTCAACAGATGGGAAACCCTGACATCAGAGCGTTCAGCCTGGAGGCAGGCGGTGCATCACGGCCTCTCCCAATTTGAAGAGACCCTTGTCCAGCAGACCGAGGCAAAGAGGCAGTCACGGAAGCAGCAAAATCAGGGAGCTGGACAGGGGACAGATTGTATTTGTCTTCAGTGTGGAAGGGATTGTCACTCTCGAATTGGCCTTCTCAGCCACAGTAGACGCTGTTCCAAGTCCTCCATACAGAGCACGTTACCATAGTCTTTCGAGACTGAAGGATGCCTAATACTATAGCTAAAATATTGTGTGAATGACATTGAAAAAAATGAATTACTGGTACTGTTAATTTCCCGCTTTCCCAATCTGGTTTGGGGCTGTGATGGGGGAAAGCATTAACCCTTTGTCTATTGGTGTGTTTTTGATCTGAACACACATACTCTGCATCTACTATTTTCATTGAGGCAAATGGGATTTAAATTCATTCATTCATTCATTCATTCATTCATTTAACTTGTATATTGCCCAGTAGTGCAATATGCACTCTCTGGGTGGTTAATGTCTTAAACGGAGTTGGGCATGAACTGTGTGTAGGCGCTTTGGCACCATTTAGCAGACTGGGACCACAGGCATTGCATGGGCATCCCAGATTCCCCGCCCCACTTCCTCCCGTGGGCGCCCAGTCAGAAGCAGCACTCTGAGCTTCCCTTCCTTGCCCCCTCCTCTGAGTGGGCATCTGTGGGAGGAGGTGGGGCAGGGAATCTGGGATGCCCACACAACATCTGCGGGCCCAATCCACCAAACAGCGCCTCTCTACTCTTAAATATCATTCCGTTCCTCACTGGTAAATACAGAACTCTTGGTATTGGTTTGCTCATCCCTCCCCTGTTCTTTTCTGCCCGAAACGGCTAACATTGATGGGGCACAGGGCCTGTTCTAGAAAATCTTCCTCAGAAGATATGCCATTTTGCCAATAAATAGTAATAATTTGACACAAATTGGTGTTTCTTCAGTGGCGGTGGGGTGGAGGAGAGAGACCACAAAGCATTGGAAAAATCCTGTAAGAGTTCTTGTGAGATTTCTCAAGAGGGGAAAACCCTCACCCAGAGAAATTGTATTGCAAAGAGAAAAGAGATTCTATTTTTTTTTCATGGAATGCGCAAGGTGGTGAGATTCACACCCCTCCTCCAGGAGGCCTAGATAAGTGTGCTGCCCCCTAGTGATTTCTTTCTATGCAGAGTTGTGGGTTTTCCTAACAAGACATTTGTTTTGCAGGTATCAATATTTATAGCTGTTCAAGCCTCTACAGAGCCATTTTAAATATAACCATCTACCACATCCATTCCTTTTGCCTTGAATTGCCTGTGTGGCCATTCACCCAGCTATCGGCAAGCATATCACCTTCATTTTATTAGACTGAATATTACAACTGCCTGGTATACTGAGTGGTCGTCCACTTCTCCTGACCCTTACATAGCAACATAGCTTTGCAATAAATCAGCAAAATAAAGAAAGCAGGTTCTTTTTAAAAATGTGCAGAGCTGTGGAAGCCATATTTACAATACAGTTAACAGCAATTTTTCTCCGGTGCTGCTGTTAAATTTTCCGAGCTTGGAAGTATTTACTGATGAGTTTGGCTGTTAGGCTTATGATGATTTGATGATGTGTTATGCACTGTGATAGATTGTTTTACTCTAGCATGAGCTTTTTTGAGAGGGGGAACCCTGAGAAGCAAACTGTAAGCAATCAAACAAACAAAAATTTCTGGTGGAGAAGGAATACAAAGGAAGTTTGCCAAATAATCCCAATCTAGGCCATCAGTGGAGATAGGGCATCAAGGAGAGACATGGTTCAGGACCTCTCAAGAGGCCACACTTTGGAAGGATCTCATTGACTAAGTTTCCTGGTATGCGTGCTTCTTCTTCAGCACTACAAGTAGTTTCCTCATTCTCTCAAAATGGAAAATAAGATTACCTGATTTGAATGTCTTGGAAAAAGTGGCATTTTAACATCGGAACAATCTCTGGATGTTGTGATTGGGCAAATTCTGCTAAGCTTGATGCCTATTTCATGGCAGTGACAGATAGTCAGCACAGAGCTTGGAAAAAGTTACATTTTGGGGCTACACTTGTGCTGGTGGGGAGTCCTAGAACTTGTAATTAAAAAAGTAAACTTTCCAGAGTTCAAGATCAACAAAAAATGGATTCTCCAGGACTTTGTGGTGGGAAAATGACTGCAAAATCTTGAGTAGTACGAATGTCACATTTTGAAAATTCAAGGATGCCCTTGTATAATTGTTCTGCCACTAAAGTTTATTGGGAATGTCCCACCAGGGGGTCTGGAGGCTATTTCCTCTCTCTGAAATAGTCTCAACTTTCTTTTCTCTCCCCACCCCAGGTTGGGATCACATGGAAAGAGAGCTCATATTTTGGACCTCTTGTGGACAGTCCAGTGTGACTTATTTTCTTGCAACCATATGGTGGAAAGGAAATACTGCTCCAGCCCAATCAATGCCCAAACCAGACCTTTTTTTAATCAAGTAGTAGGGCTGCTTCTTTTGGTGGCTGGGCTGGGCTTGAGCGATCCTCTGACAGACAGAATCATAGAATCATGAAGTCGTTGTTGTTGTTTAGTCGTTAAGTCGTGTCCGACTCTTCATGACCCCATGGACCAGAGCACGCCAGGCCCTCCTGTCTTCCACTGCCTCCCGGAGTTTGGTCAAATTCATGTTGGTCGCTTCGATGACACTGTCCAACCATCTCGTCCTCTGTCGTCCCCTTCTCTTGCCTTCACAATCATGAAGTTGGAAGGGGCCTATAAGGCCATCAAGTCCAACCCCCTGCTCGATGCAGGAATACAAATCAAAGGAGATCTGCTCAGTGTTTGTCTAGGTTTCTCTTGAATGTCTCTAGTGTTGGAGCACCCACCACCCCTCGAGGTGATTAAAGGGGCACTTTAAGGGAGACTGCTCCCGGCAAAGCAACCCTTTCTGATGTGATCAGACACACACCTTTCCCACCACCGGACTGCATTCTCAGTCTTCCAGTCTTCAATATGGGAATAAGAATTTTGGGAATAAGAATTTTGACCTCCTATCGTAAAGATGTTGCAAAGAGGAGATTTACCTGCATTGTTTTGAACACTCAATGAACGAATAAATCAGTGACGAGCACACACCTGTTGTATAGTCCTAAATACAGGGATGTTGGCAAGTCCTTGGGTCCAAGTCCGAGACCAAGTCTTTTGTACCAAGTTCCAAGCCCCAAATCCAAGTCCTTATTAAAAGTGAGCTTTCCCACTCCCTCCCTGAAAAAAAAGGAAGGAGTAGGTGAGTCTTAAGTCCAACTTGACAGTGAGTCCTGTGACTCAAGTTCCCATCCCTGCCTAAATAAAAAGGGGCTTAAAGAGTCTATGCCATGTAAAGAAAGCAATCTGAGCTGCAGAATCCCATTGTTATGTAGAAATCTATCTCCACTTTTTGCCTTTTTTATCATCTCTACTCACAAAGGTTTGTGTGTTGTGTGCTACCAAGTACATTCGGATTTATGGCAACCGTTATCAGAGTTTTTGAGGTAGAGAATACTCAGAAGTGGTTGGCCATTCTCTTCTTCTGGAGGCATCCTGGGACTGTGCAGCTTGCCCAAAGCCACCCAGGCTGGCTGTACTCACAGGAGGGAATTGAACTCTCAACCTCTGGCTCTGCAGCCAGATACCTGAGCCACTGAGCTATCCAGCCACTTTATAACTATCATGTGCTGTCAAGTCAGTTCTGACTTATGGCAACCCTTTTCAGGGTTTTCCAAGTAGAGAATACTCAGAAGCGATTTACCCTTCCCTTCTTCTGGAGGCATCCTGGGACTGTGCAGCTTGCCCAAGGCCACACAGTCTGACTCTGCTTGCAGGAGGCATGGTGGGGAATTGAATGCCTGACCTCTGGCTCTGTAGCCAGACACCTAATTCACCGAGCTATCCAGCCAGCTTGGTCATGAAGTCCTTTTTTTTTTTTTTTTTAAAGGAGGATATGAAAGAGTGGCTACTGTGGCTTACATCCAGTGGGATACAAATTTGATCTTTTAGGTGCATTTGAGATTCCTAAGATGGACATCTATAGAACGAGAAATTCATGGGAAATTAATAGTTTTTTCTTCCTTATATATGGCCACCCAGCTATAAAAATCATATTGTTTTCTTCCCTGTTCAAAGATTCCCTTAGCTGCAGAAACGTCTGGAGTGTAGAACTAAATCAGATTTGCTGATTAATATGTAAATGGAATTGGATTGACTCTTTTTTCCTGCTTCCTGATGAGATGTGATCTACAGTTCTGTTTGATAGAGAGTCCTTAGCTTTAGTTTTTCGAGTGAGACAGTCCAGAGGAGCCTTAAATCATATCCTTTCTGTATAGAATCCAGTTTCCAAGAATTCTGTCACACTCCAGTGTAACCGATGGACTGGGTCTAAGCACTGTGGTGGCCTCTTCTTTGGGAACACAGGGAAAAGGGTAGCTGGGGCTGACTCAGTGCCTATAATAGAAGCTGCTATAAGTGCCAAAAGCAAGCTGGGACCCATGGAATCATTGTCTGAGGACTCAGGACCCCAAAGGGCAGCCGGACTCACAAGTGCCTATTGACACATTGGATCAGTCAGCACGCGGGGGACGCCACTGTGGGGGGATCCACCAGAGAGCATATAGCAAGGGCCTGCTTCAACTTGGATTCTCCTCTAGTGGCATGGGCAGAATTTCCCTGTTGGAGACATTCTGTAGAAAGTAAGACCATTGCACATTCTGTAGGACCGAGGCTTGGTGATCCAGGGTGCAGCTCGCTCCCATTTTCTGTGGTAAAATGAAGGACAACTCTGGAGCCAAAACTGACACTACGTTCTCTCCGCCAGCAAGGGTCATGCCTGGGAGGGGTGCAACTAGCACCCAAGACTTCTGAGACATATACAGGCTCTTCCCCTGTGTCCCACTGGATTATGGAACCTTCTAGATTCAGACTTTGGCACTCCCTCCCACCGGAGACTAGGCAGGCCTCATCTTTACGGTCCTTCTGCAAGCAGGCAAAGACCTTTCTCTTCAGGAAAGCTTTCTCTGAGTGACTGGTTACTTGAATGTGTTTTTTAAATGGATCGTCGTACCTTACTGCTTTGAACGTGCTTTGGTATGGCTTATGTTTTTTAGTATAGTATTCGTTTGATCCTTTTTTGTATTCGTACATTCACTGTTGTTAGCTTTAAATATTGTCCTTTAATGATGTAAGCGGCCTTGGGGCCTTTTAAAGGAGAAAGCCAGGATACAAATATTTTAAAGAAATACATAAATCAATTGGCACAAATCCAACCGAAACGGCTTTCATGTCATTTGTAGTTCGCCCCTTGGTTTGCCCTGAGAAAGAAACGCTTCAACATTTATTTTTTCCCAGAATTTTGCTGTTTGTGTCATTTCGGTAGAAACTTAGATTTGGATCCACTCCTTCAGGCCTTGCCACTCATTTTGGACCACCCTTCCAAAGGCATCAAACAGCAGCGTTTCTACCCCTTTCCAAAGCTTCTTACAACTTCTGCGCACCTTCCAACAACAACAACAATAATAAAAACCCAAATTTAAAATCTTTTCTTGCTGCTTTTAGAAAGGAAGACAAAGACCAAAGCAGAGTTAAGGGGGAAAGAGTGCAAAGGGAGGGATATGGCGTCAAAGCCATAACTTCAGGTGTATTTAATCCTCCTACTACTGATTTCAAAGTCATCAGTAGCCATAGGCTATCGGTTGGAGAGAGCGATGGTTCAGTGACATTCCTTTTGTAAATATGCAGCTGCTCAGCCTCCCCCTTAAAAGCCACAATGAAGTCAACTGCGTTTTCAGATAAATTCTGTTTGAATACTGCTGCCTGCCTGTCACGGCAGTCATATGTCACTGATGGCAGCCCTGAAAGTCTAACCCCTTCTCTAATGTCACTGCATACAACTCTTCCTTTTTTCCCCTTTTCTTTTCTTTTTTAATGCACTGTAATCATTCAGGAAGGCTAGTAAAACATGGAGAAAGGGTAGAACAGTCAAATGCCCTTAGATGTGCATGTGGAGCCTTTGCTGCTCTAAAGATCTTCCACGCAGTTCATAAAACGGAATGTGCTGCCCATGG
Organism: Intellagama lesueurii; assembly: GCA_037013535.1. Lineage (NCBI taxonomy): Eukaryota > Metazoa > Chordata > Lepidosauria > Squamata > Agamidae > Intellagama > Intellagama lesueurii. The sequence continues at coordinate 343,732,681 of JBAJHW010000001.1, read as the reverse complement.
AGCCTTGGAGTCTGAGGCTCCGACGTCTGTGGGGTGGTGAATCCACTCCACGTTTTATCATAGAATCACAGAGTAGTGATGTTGGAAGGGGCCTATGAGGCCATCAAGTCCAACCCCCTCCTCAATAGAGGAATACAGATCAAAGGATATCTGCCAGATGGTTGTCTTAAGTTTCTCTTGAATGTCTCCAGTGCTGGATCACTCACCACCTCTCAACGTCATTGGTTCCACTGTCTTACTACTCTGACAGTTAAGAAGTTTTTTCCTGATATTCAGTAGAAATCTGGCTTCCTTTAACTTGAGCCTATTGTTGTGTGGCCTGCACTCTGGGATGATCGAGAACAGATCTTGCCCTTCCTCTATATGACAGCCTTTCAAGTATTTGAAAAGTGCTATCCTGTCTCCCTTCAGTCTTTTTTCAAGGCTAAACATGCCCAGTTCTTTCAACCTTTCCTCATAGTGGTTGGTTTCCAGTCCCCTGATCATCCTTGTTGGCCTCCTCTGAACTTGTTCCAGTTTGTTAGCATCCTTCTTGAAGTGTAGTGTCCAGAACTGGGCACAGTACTCAGGATGAGACCTAATCAGTGCTAAAGAGAGGGGAACTAGCACCTCGTGGGATTTGGAGACTATACTTCTTCTGTTAAGGCTGCCTAAAATAGCATTTGCCTTTTTCGTAGCCACATCACACTGTTGGCTCATATTCAGCTTGTGATCTATGGCGATTTTAGTTCAAACTTTGCAGGTGCTCTTCAAGGGGCTGAACCCGAACCTAAAATCAAGCTCTGTGCTTTGGATCACTCTTTTTAAAATTTGGAATAAAACCACTGGTGAATTCGCTGCCCCTCTGACATCAGAGGGGCTAACCACAGTTGTGTGGGGTCAACCTGGAAACCTGAACAGAGGGCTGCAGAGACCAATGTCACTCCTAGGGGTCATCCCGTCATATGGGGTTGGATATGGGTTGACAAACTAAGGATCCACTCAGAAAAGACAGAGGTCCTATTGTTTGGTACAAACAAATTATGTTTGTCGACTAACCGACTTTCAGTTCTCTGACATTTAAAGGTTAAAACCTAAGAGTAGAGGCTGGGTCCCTCTGATGTCCTCTAGAATTTGATTCTTTATGTAACAGATGAAAAATAATGTGGGGGAAATTGAGACAGGCAATATGGATTTCCACCGTCCCACTAGGTTTAAGGGATTTTTGGGGATCTCCTTCATCCTAGAAGCCTTCTGGAGGCATGAAATGGGGTAGGGGAGGATTTCAAGTTGGAAAATCACCATGTCCAATTCAGGTCTTGGTCCCCAGCTCCTGAAGGCTTCCTAGGATAAAGGGGATTCCTATCAAGAACATGATGGCCCAAACTCACAGCTTGTCCCAACCACAGTAGACCCATTGAGTCTGTGGAATTGGCATGAGTGTTTACATGGGTGGAAACTCATCGGAGGGAGATCCAACCTGGAAACCAGAAGGAATTTCCTGACAGTGACAACCGTTAAGCTGTGGAACAGCTTGCCTCCTGATGTTGTGGGTGCCCCATCGCTGGAGGTTTTCAAGAAAAGATTGGACAGCCATCCATCCAGGATGGTATGAGGTCTCCTGCCTTGGGCAGGGGGCTGGACTAGAAGACCTCCAAGGTCCCTTCCAACCCTACGACGATTCTATGATTCTACCCTTCAGCAGTTCATCCAGTGACTCTATTGTAGCTAGGGCTAGCATTTGGATTAGGCCCTTGTCTTCTTTGTGGCAACACCATGGCTGTGGAAGCAAGGAAGGTTGGACTGACCTCCTTCATTAATAGCTTTAATACAGGCCTTTTAGATATTTTTATTTCATGACACTTTTGCTATATTTTAATTTTTACCCATATGCTGGTTACCTTTTTAAGCCGTGCTCATACTGAATCGAAGGCTAGCGACCCATTTACTATGAAGTATCTGTGGGCGGTAATGTCTGAACAGTCCTATAATTGATTGATTGCACATCTAATGGTCATATTTAAATAAAAATATGCCAAGGAGGTAGGGAGCAGCGGCTCCCCCCCCCGTTGCAAGAGATGGTGTTCTCTCCCCCAAGAAAGCATTAACTGGATTAACTCCTGCACCAAACTAGTGAGGAGGACTCTATTTCACTGCATGAATATGTTACGAAAATGTAGAACCATGTTCTGTGGCAATGTGCCATCTATGGCAGGAGTTCCAAACTAAAATTCCCAGAAGCCTTCATCACTAGCTGTGTTGGCCAGGATTTCTGTGAGTTGTAGTCCAAGAACATCTGGGAACCCAAGGTTGGGAACCACTGATCTATGGAAATGTCTATGAGGGAATGATGGATGACTGTGGCTGGGAAGCCAGTTAAAACTTTCCTGCTCAGAAACAGATTTGGATGGTTAACTTGAGTTGCTGCTGCAATTTGTATTTTATTTATTTTTATCTTTTTATTTGTCTGTCTGACTGCACCTTCTTCCACCTAGTTCTGACCGTTCCAGCCAGGCTGGGCGGTAGAGGGGCCTAACTCCAAGAGAGGCCCGAAGGGAAAAAACTAAAAACCAGGCCTTCTCGGCAGTGGCCCCTCGTCTCTGGAACACCTTACCAACAGAAATCCACCTGGTCCCCTCGCTGAGGGCCTTCAAGAGCAAACTAAAGACCTGGCTCTACAAGCAGGCCTTCCCAACAGCCGTTACTTAGCTTTACCTCTTCTTTTTCCTTTTTTCCCCATCTTGGACTATTGCAGTAAAATTGGGCCTCATTTTCTAATGCATTTATGTTTTCATTTATTATATTTGTATCTTGGGGTTTTGTATTTTGTGTAAACCGCCCAGAGTAGACATGTTCTAGATGGGCGGTATATAAGTCTAATAAATAGTAGTAGTAGTAGTAGTAGTAGTAGTAGTAGTAGTAGTAGTAGTAGTAGTAATAATAATAATAATAATAATAATAATAATAATAATAATAATAATAATAATAATAATAATAATAATATACTGTACCAATATTACACATACAATGTTTGTATTATACAGAACATTTATATGTGTACATGTAACCCCTCTGAAATATTGGCTCGGCCCAAATGGGTGGGACTAAGAAAGAGCAGGGCTGTGAGTAAGAGATTTTGAATCAGAAAGAGCAGGGGAGCTGAAGAGGCCAGAGCTGCTGTTGTCACTTGGACTGCTGAGGCCCTTGCCAACTTGGTCTAGGTATAGTTCCTATGTGTTTGTGTTGTAGGAGTGAATCCACATAGTGAATATGTGTATATACAATTGAACTGATATTTTATTGTAGGGTTTTGAAGACACTGCATGTGGAGCCGATCCTTCTATGTTATGGATACCCAAACCAGTTGAGGAAGAAGTCTTGGATTTTATCTGAATTTGGATTCAACGGGACACTTGAACTTTGTAATTCTATAAGCAACTTCTGTGTTAGTGGTGTTGCCAAGGTCTTGGGTGTGTATACACACACGCACAAATCAAATGTACATACAGAGAAAGGAGATGGCAGGGGATATGGATATGTTATGGATACCCAAGCCAGTTGAGGAAGAAGTCTTGGATTTTATCTGAATTTGGATTCAATGGGACACTTGAACTTTGTAATTCTTTAAGCAACTTCTGTGTTAGTGGTGTTGCCAAGTATATACACACACACACAAATCAAATGTACATACAGAGAAAGGAGATGGCAGGGGGGAGAGAGAATAATTATGTTTTTTTTTTTTTAGTAGGCCAATGTTTTTCTAAACAAATACGTAAATTTGGCTGGCAAGCAGGATGGAAATCTTAGAATAAAACTAGAAAAAATAGTGCCAAATGATAATACATATTTTCTTAATCCTGCCTGTTCAGTGGTCTTTTGTTCAATTTATTTCCTAGGTTGCTTGCTTGTTCTTCGCTGTAAAAACTGAGTACAACCCTCTCTCAGCCGCTATTCCTTTCCTATCATCTGTACATTGCCATTTATTTACATTTCTTCCAGAGACTTCCTCCCTCCGTCAAAAAAATAAATAAATAAATAAAAAGGGCCTGTTTTGTTAAGTCATGACCATGGATGTTTCCTTCAACTTATCACATCGAGAACTGCTACAGACAGAAATGCTCTCAGGCTATTTGCTAAGAAAACTAACATAAGCTCCTTATCAGAAAATATTACGTTTCCCCGAAAGGTGAAACGTTCTGTCAGTTTGTTCAGACCATGTGAAATTCCTTCTTTGCTGTGACAGGTCATCATCACATTGGAGTTGATAGCATACAATGGCCGCTTCGTATGAAATCTGGAGCCCTCAGCTATAGATGACAAGCAGAAGCAGCTGGCCTTCTCCTTCTGTCATTTCTCCAGTGTGGGCTGTGGTTCCCAGGCCAATCAGCCCCCTTCCTTCTTTCATGGATGCGCCAACAGTCATCGCAAATGTAGACATAAGTCCTGAGTGTTAGCATCTGAGGTTTTCTAACGACAGGATGGGCTAACAGATTAGCTGTAGGTTCTGGACTCTCAAAAAAAGAGAGTTTCTTCATAGAAAAGATATGGAATTTGTCTCTTAGAGATGCAAGGAGTATCAGGATTTGTGGAAATTTGGTTGAAGCCATTAGAAGTGACATTCACATGCTGATGGCCATCATGGGGATAACACATCTATCCATGCTTTGTAGACAAAGGGGAACAGATGACTATTTCCTAGAAGCAGGGGTTAGGGACCTAAGAAAGAAGTGCTGAAGGAGTATTTACCTATAAGAAGTCAAGAAAGGACAAGACACCCAACCCCACGTGGCTATCTATTGGTCTACGGCTCCCCAGTGAAATACACTTTTGTTCAACTTGTTTGACCTTGATGGGCCAGCGGTTACAGTTACAGAAAAAAAAGGAATAGGAAAAAAGGTGAAATAGTATTCAGGGAGCTTTATGGAAGACGTGGAGTAGAATGGCCATGTTGTAGACGTAATTAGGGACACTAAAGGAATTTGATCATTTTGAGAGCCATATAAACCCACCTAATTTACCACTCCCCATCAAATGTTCTTACCATAATTATCCACTGAGTTCTGTTCCTGTCCAAATGTTGTGGGGAAAAAACTTCAAGCCATGCTGACCGAGATATTCTAGGAGTTCTCAGAAAAGTAACTTTTCCTGTCCCTGTCTAAACTACTTCCCTCATCTGTTTCTCTGTAATGGAACACGCTGCTCTCTATCTCTTTTTGTGACACTCTTCCCATCCGGGATGTCAGCTCTGTTTTAAGGACAGTCCAGAAAAGCAATGCTTGCTAGGAAAAAAGGAAAGGAGGGCCTTAGCAAGTCGCTTGTGTTTCAAGCAGCAGCAGCCGTTCCCAAAATAGGGACAATATTTCTATTTGGGAAGAGGAAATCCCCTTTGGCAACATAAAAGCACTTCCTCAGATGGAAGGCCTCCACATTTTCTCAAAAGTCCATTTCCTTTTCCTTGAGCGTGGGAAATACTTCCTGCCCAAGCCTGATGACAAATCTTCTGCCAATACTTTCCCTTGTGTTTTCTTTTCTTTTCCTTTCTTTTTCTTTTCAAGAGCCCTTACTATGTTAAATACCCCCAACTGTGTTAAAGATATTCAGGAAGTGGAAGCAGGAGGATGAGAAACAAACAAATCAAAGTCTTAAAGTGAAGATCTAATTTTTGTCATACTTTTCAGCCAGACACCTGAAATCTGTTTATGTGCCGGACTGGCCATCTTGCATTGCACCCACAAGGTCAGCATGCTCTCAGTTAGAGATGGGTATGAAGCAGCGGTTCATGCTGGTTTGTTTACCCACCAAACAGGTGTTGTCACTTCCGAGCCCTTTCTCCTCTGGTGGGCGCCCACTCAGAGGCAGCACCCGGAGGAGGCAAGGCAGGGAAGCTGGGTCCCTGCCTCTGAGTGAGTGCCTGTGGGAGGAGCTCGGGCTTGTAAAGAAGAAGTGATTACCAAAAGATCCATGGGAGCTGCAAGGGATTAGAGCAGTAGTTCCCAACTTTGGGTAACCCAAGTGTTCTTAGACTGCAACTCCCAGAACCCCCCAGGCAGCCCATTTGGTGGCAAAGGCTTCAAGGAATTGCAGTCCAAGAACACCTGGGTTACCCAGTATTGGGAAACACTGGATTAGAGGGCTGGCAGTATCTCTGCCCATTAGTTTCTGTATAGAGTGACTCTCAAAAAACTACATGTCCCCTAATCTCCAGCAGCTCGCATGGAGCTTAGCTCTTCCCAGCTACTTCCTCTTCTATAAAACGAGCAACTTGTTGGCTTCTATAGATTGCTGAATTCTGACTCCCACCAACTCTGGACAACAGAGCCTAGCTGGCTGTCTCTGCGCATGCACTGGTCTATCAACTGATAGACAGGTGCGTGTGCAGACAGGTCCTGGCCCCTAGAAGGGAAGCTGGGTTGCTTGTCTCTGAAGATAGCGGTGGCAGAGGAGGCGGCAGGACCAGGTAGAGAGATGACAGGGGCAGCAGCAAGTGGGACAGGGGGTGGTCGGCAAAGAAAAATGAAGCTCCAAGTGGAAAAAAATTCAGTACTTTGTTTTGTTCTGGAAAAATGGCTTGCACAACCCGAACCATGAACCGAACCATGCACCAGCCCAGTTCATGGTTTTGTTGTTGTTGTTGTTTTTCATAGTTTGGTTCATGCCCATCTCTAATGGGCAATGATATTAATTGGTTGCAATCCTATTTGGCTATATGATGACACTGGTGAGGGCAAGAATAAGAGGGGGCAGTGGAAGTCAAAAAGTAGACAAGTTCACAATGAGTGCCAAATACCACTGGGGAAGAAAGGGTGCACACCTATTAGAGAGTGCACATACAGTGGTACTGGAGCAACACTGATGTGGATGCAGCCTTTTGAGACATGGGATGATTATCTGAGCACTCCTTCTCCTTTATAAAGGAATAATGTCCACACTTCTAAGAAAATAAAATTATTTCAGAAAGATTGAAAGAACTGGGCCTGTTTAGCCTTGAGAAAAGAAGACAGAGGGTAGATATGATAACACTTTTCAAATACTTGAAAGGCTGTCATCCAGAGGAAGGGCAGGATCTGTTCTCGATCAACCCAGAGTGCAGGACACGCAACAACGGGCTCAAGTTACAGGAAGCTAGATTTCAGGAAAGAAATATAATCATTAAAATCGTCTGTTAGATGACTAACATATAAAATCATTAGAATAAATATTAGACTGTTTTGTAAGTCATTTGAAAAAGATGGGGCTTCTCACCTTTCCTAAGAGCAGTGTGAGTGGAAAGTGATTGTGCTTCTGAGGGAGGGTACAATCCCACACTCTGGGAGCCACACAGGAGAAAGCCCTCTCCTGCATACCCATCAAGCAAACCCTGGCAGATGCTGGTATTCACAAGAGGGCCTTTTCTGAAGAGCTTAACATCTGCACAGGTTCATAATAAGAAAGACAAGTTCATAAAAAGAGAGGATTTCAAATAAGGATTTCAAATATCTTGAACTGGGCCAAACATGGCTAAACGTGTTTGTTCCTATTTCTCCCCTTCACTGTGAAAGGAGAGCTGGTGTAGGCCAACACTATTTACCTATGAGCCAGAAACAGGCCAGGATTAAACCCACTTCTTCTCTCCAATCTCCAAATAAAGGAAAAGGACTAATCTTGTCTGGTGAAAACTTATACATGGCACTTGGCAGGAACTCTGGGTTTAGTCACACCTTCTGATGGCCGATATTGGGTTGGAGGCAGGGAAATCCAGAACCCGCTCCATTTTAATTCTCTAGTCTTGCTCCACATGGCTATGCACATGTCTCTCTCTCACATTAACATGGCATCATTGGTTGTGTGGTTCTAATTGTTGTTCTCACACCTGTGTTGTTCTCTCACAGTCCTGAAGGGTAAAAATATGTGGCAGTGCCCATGGCTTGGTACCAATGAGTTAAAGCATCTTCTTGACAACAGAGACAGATTGATGAAGTACCTCCGAAATGCAAATGCTGCAGGAACACAAGATACTCTTTCATGTAACCATGATTGACAAGTTGATCGATCAAAGGCATGATGGCTTTTACTCTGTAGAATTCCTTTTTTGTTAGGATTTGGAAGTAGCTGAAACACAATATTTAATGTAATGTCCATTGTACCAAATGTAGCTGGTGAGTCAGTGCACATGTGTGATTCAGAACATACGATTCAGAACTTGTACAAAGGTGAATGTTGACACTTCTAGGTAATTGCTGTGAAAGTCTACTATACTCATGATTCCATTCATAAATTTGTTTAATAAATGAATAAGTAAAAATAAGAAGACAAGAATCTACTTGGGTTGTCCCGTCAAGTTACAGCTTAAAGAGATGTGACCAGGAAAACATCAGATGAGTGGAAGTTTCAAAGGGAGTTGTATAAGAGATGGAAGTAAGTGAAAAAATGTCAGGGAAGAGTACAAACTGAAAGGCAATATTGGAAGGAAGAAGGGAAGGAGGATTTGAAGCTCAGAATGAATTTGGGAGGGAAGAGGGTAAAATGAGTGGGGTTCAGCTATGTTCAGAGCAAGAGGAAGAACAAGGAAGCAGTAGGTCTGTTGCTGGAGAAAATGGAGAAGTGCTAATGGATGACATTGAGAAGACAGAACTGCTCAACCCCTACTTTGCCTCCATCTTCTCCCAGAAAAAAAATAGGGCTGGACTTGGTGAAGATTCATAAAGAATGCAATGAGGGTGTGATTGGGTTCTTTGTCTGTTAGAGGCGGGTCTTTCATTTCGGCGGGAATTATACACGGAGACGAAGATAACGGTACAACCAACTTGTCTTTATTCCTTTTACTTTCTTGAACGTCAACACAAAACGGATCTAAACCACTTAACTCGGATAATAACTTATAACTTTTAACATTCGCTGTGTCTCTTCTTTTCATCAATTCCCCCCCTTTTTCATCCCGCATTGATCTGGTTCGGTTCTGCTCCATGCTGGAAAGCTCAGTGTTGCACATATCGTCCCACAACAAGGGTGCTTCACATAATTCCCTTCCAGATATGGCAGGTAATTCGTAGTACCAATGTATGTTATTTTCTTTCCCGTGTCCTGCGGACGAGGTACTGCCACCATTCTCCATCCTGTTTTCCCTTCTATCTTTCCCTTCTCTCCTAGACTAGGAGGATCAGGTAACAATCCTCCCCCAGTTCTAAGATTGGGAAATTCTCTCACCAATTCCACTGTTGTGCATCTTACTGGTTCTTCTTTCCCCGTCTGCGTACTCTTCTCTTTCCTGTCATTTCTCTCCCCTCCCCCTCCTACTCCTTCCTCCTTTATATCCTCCCAACTCAATAAGTCTAACTCCTCCCACTTTCTGGTTTGTCTATCCTCTGCTAAGAATATCTCTATGGCTCTGGTCCTGCCTGTTCCCTCATCCTCTATCTTGATCAGCTCCCCTACAGCACATCCAGTCAACATCTCCTGTCTGCACTCCTTGGAGGACGGCTCACTAGGTTGCTCTCCTTCACAGAGGGAATTGCAGCTAAAGAGGCCGTATGGGAAGACCTACCTACTTCCTTGGAATCAATTCAAGACTTCAGGATGAGATAAATGGTGTCCAAGGGTACTAGAGAAATTTGCAGGCATAATCTTGGAGACTCGGTCTATATTCTTGAGAATTTTTGGAAAATGGACTGGAAGAAGAGAATTTTCCTCCCCATCTTCAAAAAGCAGAAGAATCCGGGGAAGCATCAGATTAACACTGACAGTAGGAAAGTTTTCAGAATAGAAACAGAACAGTTAATCTGTGAGCATTTAGAAAAGAATGCCATGTGATTACTAAGAGCTAGCAGAGGTTTCTCAAAATCAAGGCATGCCAGATTAACATTCTCTCTCTCTCAATCCTTGATAGAGTTCCAACTTTGGTGGGTTTGAGGAATGCTGTGGTTGCAGCATATCTAGCTTTCAGTAAGGCTTTTGACAACATTCCCCACCATTTTCTAGTGGTGAGGCTGGTAAAATGTGAGCTACCAACATGAATTTGACCAAACTCCGGGAGGCAGTGGAAAACAGGAGGGCCTGGCGTGCTCTGGTCCATGGGGTCACGAAGAGTCGGACATGACTTAATGACTAAACAACAACATAACAATGTTACCGTTAAGTGGTTTTGCAGGGCTGTAAATAAAGTGTTTCTGTTTTATTTGCAAGTGTACAAACTGGGTTCACTGTCTTTCTGGAGAGAAGTGATGAGTGGGGCTTTGCAGGATTTTGTCCTGAGTCAGATGGTGTGTGTCCAACATTTGTATAAATGGCTTGAACAAAGGAGTAGATTGAATGCTGGTCAAATTCATATAGGATAGCAACCCAAGGTAAAGGTTCCCCTTGACATTTAGTCCAGTCGTGTCCGACTCTAGGGCGCGGTGCTCATCCCCGTCTCCAAGCCGTAGAGCCAGCATTTGTCCGTAGACAGTTTCCGTGGTCACATGGCCAGCGCGACTAGACACGGAACGCCGTTACCTTCCCACCGAGGTGGTACCTATTTATCTACTCACATTTTTACATGCTTTCTAACTGCTAGGTTGGCAGCAACCCAAGAGGAGTGGCTAATAGGTCAGAAGGCAGATTCTGGCCTGGGCTAAAATAAAGAATTAATTTCAGCAGTGATTAGTTCTATACTGAGGCAGATAAAAACATCAAATATCTATATCATGTGTGACATTTGGCTTGAAGGCAGCATGTGTGAAAAGAATCTAACAAACACACCAAGCAACACAGATTAGAAAGCAAAACAAACAAAACCTAAAAAACTAGGGGAAGAGTAAGTTTTGGGGTGTAGGACAATAGGAGAAGCACCACTGCCTAATGAAAGTACTAGTGAAATAATACTAATGAAATTGAACAGGGATAAGTACAAAGTTCATCACTTTAGGGGGGAAAAACCCAAATGTGCAGTTACAAGATGAGGGATACTTGGCTCATTAATACCCCAAGTGAGAAGGGTCTTGGAATTGCTGTTGGTCAAAAGTCGGATATGATCAGCTGGTCTTGTAGGCCCCTTCCAACTCAATTGTTCTCTGGTTCTGTGATTCTAGGACCAATACACACAGACTTAATCACATCAGCTAGAAATGTAAAGACGAAGGATGGAGGGTATTGACTGCAAAAGAATTGGGAGAGGAAGAACATTGCTCCTTTCCTAAAGGAAAGTTTTGATACTGATAGGAAGAAGAAAGGGGGGGGGGGGGAAGCTACTATAAATATAAAACTACCACCCACAGCGTTCTTCTTATTAATACTCATAGAGTATTAATTAATACTCATAGAGTATTAATTAAATTACCGATACTCATAGAGTATTAATAAGAAGAACTCTTAAGAGTATTAATAAGATTCTTGTTTGGAGCAAAATAAAAGCTAGAGAGGCAGGGTGGGAGTGGATTAGGGTGGGAATGGATAAGCCTTTAAACACCCTTGGAGGCATGGGCACCAGGCTCTCCCCTACTCCCAAAAGTAGGAGGAGAATAAATATAAGCCTTTTGTGCAGTCACACTTGCCCTGATGCAAGCACAATTCATTTGTGCTGACTGATCGTAGATAGGTCAGCACAACCAGATTGGCCACCACAGCCTCTGTGCCGGCTGAGAACAGCTGGCAGACAAAAGATCAACACCACAACCACTGCACTGGTACAAAGTTTGGCCATGGTCAGGGGAGCCCTACATGATTTCTCATATACTTAGGCTGGGAAGGGGTTCAACTTTGTCACAGCCTGGGTGTTGGCACAGCCAACCCTCAGCCATCTTGGCTAATTAGGGTTGTGCCCTTGTTTCATTTCTAGTAGCAATACTTTATGTTTTCTCTCAAATTCCCACATATTTATTTATTTATTTATTTGTTTGTTTGTTTATTCATTCATTTGTCTGTTTGTTTGTTTTACATTTTTATCCTGCCCAACTAGAGGCGAAGCCATATTCTGGGCAGCTAAAAAATCAAGATCAAAAGAATATAATACAGTGGTGCCTCGACTTACGAACGTCCCTACTTACGACCATTTCAAGTTACGACCAGCTCCGGCCGCAAAATGTTGCTTCTACTTGCGACCGGAGCTTCCACTTACGAACAGAAAAAGGCAGGGGAAAAAGGTGGGAAATTCAAATTGCTAACTGTAGGTGGCGAAAGAGGCTGCTTCTTTGTAGCTCTTTCACCCCAGCAGTTAGAGAGTGTGGGTCGTCGTCGTCGGAGGCTTGGGACTGCCTCTTTCTGCTTCTGAGAGCGTGTGTGTGTGTTTGCAGGGAGGCTTCCGGCTGCCTTGTAAGGTAAGGTGCTGTTTTCTGCTTTTTAAAAACTGTTCTGGGTGTTTTTGCAGCGTGGTTTTGAGCTGGGGGGGGGTTATGTTTCTGTGCTGTGATGGGCCTTGGAGGGTTTGCTCGTTTTTTGGTTCTCCCCCCATTTCCGATGGGTCTTGGGGGGTTTGTTTGTTTTTTGGGTTCCCCCCCATTTCCGATGGGTCTTGGGGAGTTTGGTTGCTTTTTTGGGGGGGGTTCCCCATTTCAATGGGTCTTGGGGGTTTGTTTTTTGGCTTCCCCCCCATTTCCGATGGGTCTTGGGGGTTTTGGTTACTTTTGGGTTTTTTTCCCCCCATTTCCGATGGGTCCTGCACGCTTCCCTTGCTTTTTCCTTTGTTTTCTTTGCATTTCTGACCCGCCCCCTTTGTTCTCTGTGCATTTCCAATGGGTCTTGCACGCTTGATTGCTTTTCTTTTTTTCCCCCCCTTCGGCCGGAAGGGATTAATCGCGTTTCCAATTAGTCTTGCAGTGATTTTTTTTTTTTTTGGTGATTTTTTTCTTCGGCCGGAACAGATTAATTGCATTTCAATGCATTCCTATGGGAAATGGTGCTTCGACTTACGGCCATTTCGAGTTACGTCCATCTTCTGGAACGGATTATGGTCATAAGTGGAGGCACCACTGTATAATAACAAGAAGGGCAACAATAGCATTTCTTTTACGCCTCTTATCTCGTGTGCCTGTTTATTCACACAGTGTGCTGAAATGTTTCCCGTTGATGAAAGTAAATGCGTGTGTATTTTTTCAACCAATCACCCATGTTTCATTCCTTCATATTTTTTTAAAAGGACGACATTGTTTCCTGTGCTCTTTAGTTTACTGACAAGCCATGTAAGTTTCGCAAATGAGAATGTTGTCGAGATGAAGTGAGTTTCTTCTCACCGTGAGTCTCGAGGAAAGCTAAATAAATAAATAAATAAATAAATAAATAAATAACAACACTCCTGTCAAGACTGCCAAAGCCACCAAAAGTACTCCCTGCCCCTAGGCCCCTTCCCTCCCAGTTCAACTCCGGATGTCCTACAAGGTCCTATATCCAACAGACAGCCACAATTCACTGGAAAGGCCGTATAGACTTCTAAGGGATGCTTGTTCCCATCTGTCACTCACCTGAAACTGTTGTGGAGAGACAGTGCGTGTACCAGCTCCAAAAATCTAGAACGAAGCACACGAAGAATGGATTTGAGAATGATCGTGATTCTTACAAGCATGCACCTCGGTTTGGGCTGGAGAGAGGAAAACATGCAGAAGCAGGAAAAGAAAGGCAGGAAGAGAGAGAGAAAAAGGCTTTCAAGACAGTTAAATTCATGAGGGCCAGAGAGCTTCAAATTGAAATTATCTCTCTCTGCACTGATAAATAAACTAGCTCTGGTGCCTAAATCATGACACTAACTATATGTTTCGATTTTTTTAAAGTAGTGATTAGGTGAATACTCTGGGGAATCTGTTAGCCTTCCCAGAGATAACAGACTCAACTTAATATCAACTTAAAAATAGACTTGAATTCTAACCAATCTCATGTAATGAATTGAAATTCTATAGCTTTCAGGGGGGGGGGGGAAGGAGGGGAGAGGGAAGAGAAAAGGAGAGAGCAGCGGAGGGGGGAAACCCTGCGATGCGGCTCCATTCTCTAACTTGCTGTCAGGAAATATAATTTGTGTTCTCGGTGATTCACCTAGCTCCCATGCAGCATGCAAATTTATTTCCCTAATAATCAGACCTGGAGATTGCCCGAGTGGATTAATAGCATCATTCCTTATGACCGCCAGAATATTATGCACCTATGACATGGAAAAATTGTGTTAGTTCTACAGAGAAAACGTACGGATATTTGTCCTCGTAGACAATATAATAGACCGGTGCATCATCAGATTACAATGTCATTTCAAAAACCTTGAATACAAATAATGTACAGTGGGGGAAAATATTGCTACAACCTCTCTTGATTCAGTAGCCTTGGAATCACATGTATCCTTCTTTTACTGGTTTTTTTTTTTTGTGGGAGGGGAAGGAAGGACTGCCCCTCTTGTTTTCATTGCTTTGCTACACCGCCTGGAAAACCGCAGAAGTATTTTACATGATCTCCCTGTTGTTCCTGCGCTATTTCTCTGAGATGCTTTCCACACAAAATGCTCACTTTACGAATCATGCACAGACACACCGAGGAGCGCACTGTGCATTGGTGTTTGAGGGCAAAGATCTGAATGCCCCTTATTTGTGTAAAGACGTGTATGCGTACGTCTATGGGTGAGCATACACACCTCTGTATGTGTGCATGTCTCTCTATACGTGTCTGGACACACGCATGCGCATATGCATAAGTGCAGACCTACATACATGCATATATGTACAGTTGGTTTCATTTCATTGGGAAAGGAGTTGATCCAGAATTTTCTGAAAGGGAAGCATCTCCTTCCACCCAAAGAACACTGCCTGAGAGACAAGACAGGAAAAATGCATTGTTATGCTCTTGGGAGCTCGGAGATTAGCTGCTATAGCTGCCCCTAAGGTGGAGCAGCAGGGCGAACCAATGAGATGATGCTAATGGGGAATCTTAATAGCATTCTCTAAGAAGAATTTAGATAATTAAACATGTACCGTCTCTTTAAAACCAAACAGTGCACATTTTCTCCGGCTGGGTGTTTACAAGAATTCCAATTTCAGGTCACAGTCGATTCAAAAGCTTGCTTAAGAAGGAGATGGGAATAACTTATCTTATTCATGTATTCAAAGCACCCTTATAAAATGTGCAAAACAGGAACAGTTAAGGCCTAAAGCGTGTGTCTTTTTTTGACAGGCTTGCTTTATTGCACGGGGTCGTTGTGCACTCACCTAATATATGGAACATTTTTGAGCTAATACACCTTGTAGGGGAAACCAGCCCTTAATGTGATGGATTTTATAGTATCTCATTAGGGTATGTTTATATAACCCGGTACTAAACACATTTCCAGATTCATGTCCCTTATTAAAACAGTGAGCTTCACTTTTATTATTATTATTATTATTATTACTATTATTTGCATTTTGTTTTTGGACCAAGTCACTGGGCGGTTAAGGAAAGCTGCTCGAGAAGTTATTTTCAGAGATCACAAGTAAGAGACTGATATCCATTATCTTTCTTTACCGCGCCAATTATAAGAAACAGTAATTGCTTACTCCACCTGCTTTCCTATTGGAGGAAGAGAAAGCTGGACTGATTAACATTCAAGGCACCGTCTCCTTACTCTCCCTGTTCTCCATTGCTTTTAGAAATATAAACATTTACACAAATCCTTTGCATGCAGTATTTGTATTTGCCTTGATCAAGAATCATGCTTCTTCTTTTTTTTTTAAAGAGATGAATCAGAAACCTGTTTCTCTCTCTCTCTCTTTCTCTCTTGTCATTACACATTGGCATCAGGCTGGAAGAGTAATGTTTAAGGTGAAATAGCTAGCAAATGCAGAGAACCTCAGCATTCAAAGAGGAATATAAAAAAAATCCACAGTGAATAGCTCCACTGAATAGCACCACTGTAGGTTTTTGTTGATCCTTCTCAGGGCCATCTAACATTAGAAATATACTTTGTATTTCTCTTCCCAAAGTCTGAAGCAAATGCAGAGGGAAGAGATACTGTGAAGCTCAAAGTGTGTGTGTGTGTGTTTGAGAAAGAGAGAGAGAGTTTGCAATGAAGTTAGGATTTCAGATGGCAAATCCAAAATGCATTCCATATAAAACTACTCATAAGCAAATTCAACAAAAGCCAATGATTGACTCAGACGAATGCATAAAAAAGCGAATGACCATTGAGACAGGGAAACACTCCATAGTCTGCCCTCAAATTTCTAGCTGACAAAGGCACAGATTTATTCTGCAACAAAAGCTGCTAACATGATGGAACATATATAGCACATTTTTGTGTTACTTCTGTTGCTTTATTTCATTCTATAGAAGTAGATGAGGAAATTCATTTCTGTATTTGACCTAACAATTATTATTATTATTATTTTAATTCTGAACTGATTTCCCTGGAAGGACGAAAATCCATTCTCCCACTGACATACACACATTTTTTTTTAAAAAAAAATTGCCCTTGGCATTCAATTCATTATTAAACATTAAAGTTGTGTCAATTACTTACTCCGATACTTGATGATTATCCTAGCTATTCTGCCAGTTTCTTGAAATCAGGTCCTGAAATGACTCCAACTTGATGTTGGGAATATAATTATTCGTGCAAATTCCATTTTGTTTCTTGTTAACCACTGAAATTGCTTAATTATTTTAATCCACACAATGTCTAAATAAGCCCCTGCCTTGATTTACCAATTATTTTTTAATCGACCGTCAGGCTTGGACTTTTTAAAACTTTCCTGGAAGCCGACAAAGAATGAGAGAGGTGGAATGGATGATGTAGGAGGTCAGAGTGAAGAGTCACTTTAACAGGTGAGCATACCAATTTTTTCTGGGGCAGATGGTTTAAATCTAATACACTGCCCAGCTTTTCCAAGGTACTGTATGGTGCAATTATTTTATCCTTTTTACATATGCTATATATATACATATGCTATATATAGATATACATATGCTATATATACAAGTTTCCCCCCATTTCCATGGCTCATCAGATAATTTATTAACATGCGTTTGGAGCATCAATGTGTGATCCACACAGTCGGCCACTGGTGGCCAATTTCACTAAGGTTAAACAACCGAACTTTAAATTAGAAATCAGCTAATGTATCTTCATCAGGGGCCTGCTGAGTTTTCGCCGCTGTTTATGAGATGATGCTAAATGCGGATATGGAGCGGGCACACGGGGACCAATTCCTTTTGGCTTGAAAATGCAGAGGGAGGAGAGAGAGAGAAGTCTTGAGCTTATTTCAGGTCCAGAGCTAATTAATTGGATAACATCTGCTTTCAGAAATCATGACGGTGGTGGGCAATCAACGTCTCTGTAAAGGTGCTGGGGAACCTTACCCAAGAACGGATGCTTTATTACTGGCAGTTTGTCAGTGAGTGTGTCTGAACTTGGTGCATTTCACTCTTGCGCGACATGATCTTTGAGGTTTCACTCTGTTTCCCTCTACCCTGTAGATCATATAGATATTTCTCCACTGCCTTTTGTTTGAGAGATACCGTGTTTCATAAGGGTACTCGATCAATGAATTACATGTCATTTATTATAGTATGGGTGGCTGTTTTTGTGAATTTTTTTCCCCCACACTCTTTTTAACTTAGAGTCTTTTCCCTCCTCTGAGCAAGTAACCCAAAGCAGGTAACAATGGATGAAAAAGCAACTGTAACATGCCTTGTTAAAATGCAATTAAAATTCAATTAAATAGCTATGGAGATAACACAGTCTGAAACTTCAAAGCCCAGCGGCCTTCACCTCTCCTCCCTAAAGCCAAACCAAATCAGAAAGGTTTGTGCTGTTTCTCTGAAAACTGTTCCAGAGTTTAGAACTGTCAGACCTATTCTCATAAATGGCCTACAGGATGGCAACAACTTCTCTGTGGTAATGTCCCAAACTACCATTTGTTTCTAGGGAAATCACACTAGTATTTGAAGCAGAGCCTGCTACACTTTTTCCTTGTCTATCAAACCACAGGGGACAGCCTTACCATTAGGTCAGTGTTTCCCAATCTTGGGTCCCCGGATGTTCTTAAATTACACCTCCCAGAAATGTTGGCCAGCTCAGCTGTTAGTGAAGGCTTCTGGGAGTTTTAGTCCAAGAACATCTGGGGACCCAAGGTTGGGACTGAGACGGCTGCCTCTCGGTGACAAATCCAGAAGGACGAAGACCTGGCAGAGCTGAGACTTCCTTTTGCCTCAAAGCTAGGCTACTGGTCTACAAGGTGCAAGATGGTTTTGGGTGTCTGCACGGAAAGAGGACAGGGTTTCTTTACCTTTGGAATTGTGTGGAAGGCAGAATTGCAGCAGACGCCGCTTGTCATGAAGGCCTGTGTTTGTTGAAACCCACTCTTCCAATTGCTATGGAAGGAACTGGAGATGGGTTCTCTTTTTTCTTGAGGCCGTCTGAAGAAGACCGTCCCGTTGCCAATGTTCAAATCAGGATCAATAGCTAGTCCTGTTTTCTCTACATGAAAGGAGGAGAAGCACCATCTCGCCCTCTGCCTCATTCAGCCAAACATCCTGACAAACTGTGCTCCTCAAGGCAAACATTAGCTGAAATGGGTCCATAAAAACTGCCCCCTCCTCATTCCCCCTTGCATTCCGTTGCATCAGAATGCCCTGTTGATTCTCACTCCATTTACTGTCTCCCCCCCCCCCCTTAAAAAGGCTTTTAGGACAGTTCAGAGAAGTTCAGATTCAGTACCTCCACATGGGGCAGGGGGTGTTTGGGAATCTCTTTGGGGCAGGGTGGACCACTTTGGTGGTACGGTTATTATCTATAAAGCCCTAAACGTTTCAGGACTTGTTGAATCAGCTCTCCTAGAAAACAGCTACAGGTCCAATCCATGCCTCACAGTTGCTATTGTTAAATACAGTAACACCTAAGGAGGTCAAAAAAGTTACAACCTGAAACCGGTTCTTTTTGGTTGTGGCCCCATACTTACGGAATAAACGCCCAGTAGAAATTTGCCAGGTGCCCTCCCTCCCAGTTTTTAAGAAACTATTAAAAACAGAATTGTTTAAAGCTGCCTTTATTAATGAATAACTGTGGTTTAAATCTGTTTACTTGAGTTAGGTTTCGTGAGTCATGTGATCCCTTTATTATTTATTGTTGTTTATTGCTGTTGATGCATATAATTAGTGTTGTAGATTATTCATGTTGGTTTTCAACTCCCTAGAGAATGTGTATGTCACTATTGGGAAGTGTGTAACTTGAACGAACGAACAGTCTGGGGGCCAGTTTTGTCCCTCTAAGTTTTCTAAAGTCTAAAAACAAATCAGAAATACAAAATAAGAGAACAACAACAGCAGAACCCAAAGCAGATGAGGATGGAGGTCCAGATTTTGAAAAGTGTGTTCTTTGAACAGCATGGAAGATGGGGAGTGGAATCTGTTTAAAGGTGAAACACACATCCTGAGGGCTTTTAGGAGTAGCAGTTCATCCCATTGCCTGATGTGCCACTGATGTTGTCCTAACAAATTCATCTCCTTTCATCTATGGGTGTAACCACACAGACATTTGTCCTGGGGTCATGCAAACTTCTCTGTACTGCACACTGGCATTTAAATGCTGTGGCCATTCACACAGATATGTTTATTATCTCAAAAAGCTGTCTTCCAAGAATCTACACATCCTACAGCTCCCTCTTCTTCCCTACTATCCTCTGTCATTACTACTTTTGCTACCATTTAAGCCCCTTCTTTTTTAAAAAAAGTTTAGCACTGAAACAGCACTGAGTTGACAAGACGCAGCAAGCATTTGAGTTAGTGCTTTACCAGTTTAGCGCTAAAGCACTACTTGTTAGTAGTGTGTAGGATAGTTGCTACACTACACCAGAACACAGACAGAGTTCTAACTCTTGTCCTCTGAAGATGCAAGCCATAGAGAATGGTGAAACGTTAGGAAGAAAAACCTTCAGAACATGGCCAAACAGCCCGAAAAACCTACAACAACCATCATGTGAGATTTCTTGGAAGTTTTATATTAATGGAGAAGGATTACTACAATTTCTGTGCAGAATGGCATCTTAACTGTACAGGATTCACCAGGATAGGGCAGAATAAATGCCAGGCTCTGCAGGATTCTTACAATTTCTGTGCAGAATGATATGTCTCGTGTGCAGGATTCACTGGAAAGGCCTTAAGCTCTGTAGAATTTGGCAACTTCCTACCCAGAGCAACAAGCAAAAAATGGGGGAAAGGATGGGGCTAGGCTCATCTACTAATACCCATAACCCCCTTTCACGTCCACTACTGCCCAGGCAGCTTCACTCAATATTATACTGGGCATTCTGTTTTTCTCCTGCCAAAATGTAGGTCTTTATACTTTCCCTCCCTGTTGAACTCATTGTGTTCATTCCTGCCCAGTTTGCCACTCTGCTAAGGTCATGTTGAACCCTGATTCTGAGACATGGATTGTTCCCATGTCTTTGTGAACAGTAAAGGAATGTCTGTTTCACTGCTGAAAGAGAACAGTGAGTTGGAATAATCAAGAACCTCAGAAGAACGGCACACCCATTGGGTTGCCCGATTTCATCTAGCTGCTAATTTGGTGCTTTTGATCAAGGCCCAACTCAATCCGGTGCAATCCTGGCTCCTTCTGATCCTATCCAGGTCTTGGATCCAGACCAATATTCAGATTTTGTATTCTCTGGAATTCCCACATGTGGATCGTCATCAACATCACGTATCGTCAAGTCAATTCTGATTACAATGACCCTTTTCAGGGTTTTCCAGATAAAGAATACTCAGAGGTGGTTTACCATTCCTTTCCTCTGGGGGGGGGTGTGTGTGCCCTGGGACTGTGCAGCTTGCCCAAGGCCACCTAGGCTGGCTCTACTCACAGGAGCCACAGTGGGGAATCGAACTCACAACCTCTGGCTCCACAGCCAGAGACCTAACCCACTGATCTATCCAGCCAGCTGCTTATGTGAATGGGCACACTCAAATGGTTAGCCCCTTGTGGGAATTTCTAACAGTGCCATGGAACATGGCAAGATGGTAGAGCACAAAAGAGGGATTCATCTTGACAAATTGCAGACGCACCATTCATCAGGTGTGGAGGCAAGCCACCTTCAAATTTTGTGGGTTTTCTTCATTCCTTCTCTTTTTCTCCTAAGTGGCCTACTGTACTCCCCTTCATTGTCCATTTTTTTGTTGCACATGAGCCATGCCACGTCTGAAGAAAGGAGGTTCAGCTCAGATAGCCCAGATCCGGCCTGGGATTCGGCTGAATCCAGTGCACATCTTGCTTTTTAGGACCAATCATCCTTTCGAACAAACAGGTTGGTGGCACTACTCCATCAGCAGCTTCTTAGGAGTCCCCAATAAATATAATGAGAAAACAGAGTGGGGGGGGAAGGGAGAGGAGGCAGGAGGGTCCATTGTTTTCTTTCATCATTGTTCTTCCTCAAATTGCATCCTGCAGATTTAATGTTTTGAAGAAAATGCACACAATGAATTGTGTGAAAACAAACAAACAAAAAGTTGGTCTCCTGACAATGAAAACCACATTAATGAACATTCACCCTTACCTTAGAGGTAATAGGTTCAAAGATCACCTTCATAGTATGTTTCCACCGTAATTTAGTTGCCATTGTGCCTGTCCTTTTTTATTCGTGCACTGGTAGGTTCTGAAAAATGCAGTGTTGGGAATTAAATACTTATTTGACTAACAATGCCCGTCTGAATTAATGGTATTAAAAACATGGAGCTTTCTAAAAGCCATCATTCAGTTATACTTCTGGAAATGGTAGAGAGACAAGAATCAAGGTCTTTGAAAGAATGGCAATATCCCTGGGCTTGAGGTGGGGAATATTTATTTTCATTTTTATCCATCCTTATGACTTCATGAATTGGTGAAATTAAATTGTGATTGCCTCCCATTTTGAGAAATTATTATATGATTA
Organism: Intellagama lesueurii; assembly: GCA_037013535.1. Lineage (NCBI taxonomy): Eukaryota > Metazoa > Chordata > Lepidosauria > Squamata > Agamidae > Intellagama > Intellagama lesueurii. Next base: position 343,710,881 of record JBAJHW010000001.1, on the reverse strand, counting down.
TACAATGGCTAACCATGTTAAATCCACAAAATATCCACAAAATCATGCGAAAGGCTGGACTGGATGAATCCCAAACCGGAATTAAGATTGCCGGAAGAAATATTAACAACCTCAGATATGCAGATGATACCACTCTGATGGCAGAAAGTGAGGAGGAATTAAAGAACCTCTTAATGAGGGTGAAAGAGGAGAGCGCAAAAAATGGTCTAAAGCTCAACATCAAAAAAACTAAGATCATGGCCACTGGTCCCATCCCTCCTGGCAAATAGAAGGGGAGGATATGGAGGCAGTGACAGATTTTACTTTCTTGGGCTCCATGATTACTGCAGATGGTGACAGCAGCCGCAAAATTAAAAGACGCCTGCTTCTTGGGAGGAAAGCGATGACAAACCTAGACAGCATCTTAAAAAGCAGAGACCTCACCTTGCCGGCAAAGGTCCGCATAGTCAAAGCTATGGTTTTTCCAGTAGTGATGTATGGAAGTGAGAGCTGGACCATAAAGAAGGCTGACCGCTGAAGAATTGATGCTTTTGAATTGTGGTGCTGGAGGAGACTCTTGAGAGTCCCCTGGACTGCAAAGAGAACAAACCTATCCATTTCGAAGGAAATCAACCCTGAGTGCTCACTGGAAGGACAGATCCTGAAGCTGAGGCTCCAGTTCTTTGGCCATCTCATGAGAAGAGAAGACTCCCTGGAAAAGACCCTGATGTTGGGAAAGTGTGAAGGCAAGAGGAGAAGGGGACGACAGAGGACGAGATGGTTGGACAGTGTCATCGAAGCTACCAACATGAATTTGACCCAACTCCGGGAGGCAGTGGAAGACAGGAGGGCCTGGCATGCTCTGGTCCATGGGGTCACGAAGAGTCGGACACGACTTAACGACTAAACAACAACAAACCATGTTAAAATGGACACAATACCTAATCTTCCTTCCTTCCTTCCTTCCTTCCTTCCTTCCTTCCTTCCTTCCTTCCTTCCTTCCTTCCTTCCTTCCTTCCTTCCTCCCTCCCTCCCTCCCTCCCTTCCTTCATCCCTCCTCCCTCCCTTGTGTGTTCAGCACCACAAGAACTGGTTCAGAAAAAAATTAGGACAAGGCTGAATGGTCTTCAAAACAATGAGGAAGAAGAATTATCATTGCAAGTTCACTTTATTTTTTGTTTTATATCCACAATAATTGGTGTTATCCACTAGCTAATGTGGACTAACAGGCAAATTAGTCAGGTTGTCAAAGCATAACCCTATCTACTGTGGTTAGTCATCACAGCTCCACAGACTTCCACGTTCTAGAATTTCAGAGGCAAAATAATAGATCCTGGGAGTATCTGTCCAGCTTGGGGTGAGGAAACTCCTGGCCCTACAGGAGTTGCTGAACTACTCTTGTCATTCTCAAACTTTGGGTATGCTGACTACAGGTGATGAGAGTTAAAGTCTAAAATTTCAGGAGAACCACAAATATTGTCTATCAGGTCCAGCTTCTGGCCTGAACATGGTTACTAGTTGCAACTAGAGTAGACCTATGGAATCTATGACATACCTCTTGACTTCTTATTTACCAATTAATTTGGTAAACTGAGACTAACTAATTGGATTTGGCCTGTACTCTTATATTCAATAATAATAATTATATGCTGTTGAGAAATTCTGACTTCTGGTGACCCTTTCCAGGGTTTTCTAGTTAGAAATACTCAGAAGTGGCTTACAATTCCCTCCTTGTGGGGGAGCCCTGGGACTGTGCAGCTTGCCCAAAGCCACATAGGCCAGCTCTTCTTCCAGGAGGCCCGGTGGGGATTCGAACACCTCACTTCTGGCTCTGCAACCAGATAACTAAACTGCCACGCTATCCAGCAGTTCATTTTTCATTGTGTCCCATCAAGTCCATTCTGACTTGTGGTGGCCCATTTCAGGGTTTTCCAGGTAAAGATTACTCAGATGTGGGTCACTATTCCCTTCTTCCCGGGGTGTCCTGGGACTGTGCAGCTTGCCCAAGGCCACACGGGCTGGCTTTTCTGGGATGCACAGCAGGGAATCAAACTTTCAGATGCCTAAAGCACTCAGCTGTTCAGCCAGTTTCACATAAATATAGGTGGTGGTTGACTGCCTATATTTATGCGATAGGGCTTGGTACTGAATACTTTGCGGCCTCATTGGTAAAGGCAAGACCTCCCACAGTTATGATGCCCCACTTCCCATTGATGGGATGCAGGATTTGACAGCTGATGAGCAGGATCATGCTTTGGGCTGCACCATGATACTGTGGCCAGTGATAAGACAGCTCCTGTACATCTCCGAACAATCAGAATTAAAGGAAGGGGGCAGAAAGATTTGGTCCTGGCTCTGCTTACCCTTGACTCTAGCCCCTCCAACTGCTTTGTTCACCTGTGGCCAAGATGCCACTGTCACTTTTCTGTAACTGTCACTTTTTACACCAATGTAAGAAGTTGGATAGCTCAGTGATTTAGGTATCTGGCTGCAGAGGTAGAGGTTGGGAGTTTGATTCCCCCCTGTGCCTCCTGTGAGTGGAACCAGCCTGGGTGGCCTTGGGTAAGCTGCACAGTTCCAGGGCACCCCCAGAAGAAGGGAAGGGGAAACCACGTCTGAGTAGTCTCTTCCTGGAAAACCTTAAAAGAGTCACCAGAAGTCAGACCTGACTTGATGGCACATGATGATGATTAAGGAACACGATTTATTTGTGTTTAGTGAGCACCAGCTCAATATAAGGAACAAAAAAAGCAAGCCTAAAAATGCAAGAAACATTAGCAAAAGTCGATCTGTTTTGGAGGTGAGCAAAGTGTGGGCTTCCAGGTGTTTTTGGACAGCAGTTCCCAACTGACCTAGCCAGTTTAGCCAAAGGTGAGGAATGATGGGAGTTGAAGTTCAGCAGTAACCAGAGGGCCAGATGTTGGCTACCCTGATTTCCTTAAACTAGTAGCTTCTTTAGGAAATTCAGGGAAAAGCAAATGTATATCATATACCTCAAAGTGTAGCAGAGCCGGACAAGAAATTAAGTGGGTTAGATTATTGGAGGGGGGAAAAAAAAAAACATGCTTTGATCAAATTAGAACTAAGCTGATGAAAGAAAATGCCTTGGGTTCTCTTCTTGAAGTTCTGTGTTCTACAAAAACGCTCTCAAATGATCAATTTTGCACATGTCACTCAGCAGGTTTAGACGAAGCTTGTCTCCTACGACAGTGAGATGTGGTTTCTGCAGTTGATTAGCTCAGCCAGCTTGCCTGCCCTGTGGGACAAATGATTTGGCCAGTGCCGGAGAAAAGAAGACCATGACGGAAATCAAGAGAATGGTTCCAAAATGAAGATATGTGTTTCAACTTCTTGGCAGTCTTGCAAACATATGAGAACACTTGAGAAGCTCAGAAATAATGTATATTTCAGGAACAGTGAACCCAACGTCTGAAATGTTTGCATGAAGCTTGGGTTCCCTTGGCAAAAGGGGACCCTTATAATCAGAGGTGAATTAGAGGCACGCTTGATCTCTCTCAAAGTTACCTTCTTTCTGCCACATTACTATAAGGGGGAATGGGAAACGGATGGGCTATTGTGGAGTTTCCTTAGCATGTTGTGATTTCCCCAAGTGAGAGAGGTAATGGAAACTCAGACATTGTCTTTGGGTTTTGTATGGGCTGCATCTTCTTTTACTTAAAGGCATGACTGGTTCAGATCCTTACGTGTAAAAATACATCACAAGAGACTAAGGTCAAGATCATTCATACCATAGTATTCTCAATATCTGTCCGTGGACATGAAAGCTACAGTAAAGAAAGCTGATAGGGTAAAAAATGACACATCGGAAATGTGGCATCGGAGAAGAGCTTGATGAATATCAAGGGCCACTAGAAAGACAAGTAAGTGGGTTCTAGATCAAATCACACCTAAACTATCATAATAAGCTAAACCAACTAAATGGAGAGTTTTGTACTTTGGGCGTATCACGAAAAGATGAGACTCACTGGAAAAGACAACAATGGTTAGAAAAATGGAAGGCTGCAGGAAAAGAGGAAGACAAAACATGAGATGGGTTCACTCAGTAAAGAAAGCCCTTACCTTGGCAAGACCTAATGGGGTTGTTTTGGAGGTCATTAGGGTCACCAGAAGCAACTTGAAGGCTCAAAGCAACAACAACATACCTGGTCTGAAATTAGCTCTGTTGTTGAGGATTAAAGAGTGAGAAGAGGTGGGTATGAGAAACAAAATAATTATGTTTACCTGTGAATCGTGGGGAAGATGGGGAAGGAGATACAGACCAATGAGAACTCAGTCTCCCAGGACATCTAAATAAGCTTAGGTCACAACACCCTACTGAGTACGCTTAGGATCCTCTCATGCTGAGGAAACGAAGATGGATATTTTTGTGCAAGGACAGGACAGGACAGGAAAGGATAGGACGGGAGAGGACAGGAAAGGAAAGGAATGTGTTCCAGAACTTTGCTGGAACACACTTAGCAGTAGAAAGCCAAGAACCTGAGGAAAATCCAGTTTGACAAGATTCAAACACTGCTTGTCTCAAGCCTTCCAAGAATGCTTTGGCATAAATGACTGGCATTGTGGTGCATTAGAATAGCTGGTTCCCAATCTGCACTGCATGTTATTTATCTACTGGAAAATATCCACTCTCATTTCTTCCAGTTGCAGAGAAAGTTTCCCTTCTTAAACATAATGATTTTTTTTAAAAAAAAACTTGCCTGGTTTCATAGTTCTTGCAAATGTTTCTTCAATCAGGTGGGGGGGGGAGCATGAGGTGCTATTCTGTAGGACTCCAGGAGCTGCCCTCTTCTCCAAATGGCACCACATATCTGATCTTCCATGGCCCAGCATATATATGTTCATCTCAACTGGCTGCTGTTCTCTCAGCAGTGGGAAAGAGAGACTGGTTCTCTTTCTGCTACTCCCCTGACATGCAAGGAACTGAGTTTTTCCACAAAGTTGGGAAAGGTAAACCTTCTGTCCCATTGTCCACTTACATCTTATAAGCATGCTCACTAATGTGTCAGGATATAATTCTCCTCAGCCCAAGGGTCTCTTCCTGTGAATCGCAGAGGAGGCGTTGTGGTCTTATTCACAGCACTAAAAAAGAGAGATGTTATTCATACGATGCCCCATGGATTTTTATCTCCCCCTCCTTATAGTGAAATTACACTCCGGTTATCTTGTCATTTCCGATGACAAGCGGTATTGCTGTTACTGGGGGACACCAATCAACTTCAAAAAGAGATGGTTTGGTGGCGAGAAATGGGCAGCTATTCAGGCGCCTCAGTGTCCAACATGCAAAAAGAACCCCCCCCCACAGCAACTTGAGGTAATTGCACACAATCTAGAATCAGGAAACCTAGGTGAAGGTTACCGGCTTCATTCGAAGACGTTCCCATCATTATGGAAAATGGCGTTTGGGAAGGTATGACAACTTGCAGGGGAAAAGCGGTCAGTGTGGAATACTTAAGGTGCACTTTTTTGAGGGGGGGGGGGTTACACACTGCAAACCTCTTTCCATCCAAATATTTCTTTAATTCAGGTAAAGGAAGGAAGGAAGGAAGGAAGGAGGCTGAGGTGACTGTTCACACAATCACACTGGCAACATGATGCGATGCGAGGGCTTGTTTACATGATTCATTTTCACTCCCATCCCATTTACATAATCCACAACTCAACATGGACTTAAAACAGCATCCTGATCATTAAGAGATTTGGACTGATTTGCTCAGCAAAGAGGAAGGAGCATCCATAAAGTCCGTCATGCATCGAGGAGAGAGGAGGAGAGCAAAAAGGTGATACAGGTCAGATTGAGGGAGAGGGTCTTGGTAGACACAACAGTTCAAACTGCATCTACACTATATACTGAAAGCAGTCTGACATCATTTGGCTTGCCATGGCCTCAAGCTACAGAATCATGGGATTTGTAGTTCGGTAAGGTGCTCAAGAGCTGGCTCGATAGCTCAGTGAGTTGGAGGTCAGGTGTTTTCTTCCTCAGGAAAAGAGCTAGCCTGTGCAAGCTATGGAGTCCCAGAAGGAAAAAAAACTAGAAGAAAGGAGTGGAAAATTACTTCTGAGTAGTCTGTACAGGTATTTAGGAAAATCTGGAAAGAGTCACAATAAATCAGATTCCACTTGACCGCAAACAGTCATCACTATTATTTCAAGGTATTTAAAATTTTCATCTGTTGTTCACAGGAGTGCCTTAGAGCATCTTAGGGGAAAATCGCGCTAGCTGGCTGAAAAGTTCTAAGAGCGACAACAGCAACAACATTTCCAAGCTCTGGAGTAGCACCACGTCCTTTTCTCCCCCACAAGTTTTTGCAACTTTGATAGCAGCAAGTTGCAGTGGGCCACCATTTTGTGTCCTCCATAGTGCCCAATGTGTTGTGTCATTCTGGAGCATTGTGGGACGGAAGTAGCAGTTGCCGCACAGAAAAGAGTGCAAAAATATTCAGATAACGGCTGAAACCCTATTGGTGTAGTTGTGCAATTGTTGTTGTTTAGTCGTTAAGTCGTGTCCGACTCTTCATGACCCCATGGACCAGAGCACGCCAGGCCCTCCTGTCTTCCACTGGCTCCCGGAGTTGGGTCACATTCATGTTGGTAGCTTCGATGACACTGTCCAACCATCTCGTCCTCTGTCGTCCCCTTCTCCTCTTGCCTTCACATTTTCCCAACACCAGGTTCTTTTCCAGGGAGTCTTCTCTTCTCATGAGATGGCCAAAGTATTGGAGCCTCAGCTTCAGGATCTGTCCTTCCAGTGAGCACTCAGGGTTGATTTCCTTCGAAATGGATAGGTTTGTTCTCTTTGCAGTCCAGGGGACTCTCAAGAGTCTCAACCAGCACCACAATTCAAAAGCATCAATTCTTCGGCGGTCAGCCTTCTTTATGGTCCAGCTCTCACTTCCATACATCGCTCCTGGAAAAACCATAGCTTTGACTATGCGGACCTTTGTCGGCAAGGTGATGTCTCTGCTTTTTAAGATGCTGTCTAGGTTTGTCATCACTTTCCTCCCAAGAAGCAGGCGTTTTTTAATTTTGTGGCTGCTGTCACCATCTTTAGTGATCATGGAGCCCAAGAAAGTAAAATCTGTCACTGCCTCCATATCTTCCCCTTCTATTTGCCAGGAGGTGATGGGGCCAGTGGCCATGATCTTAGTTTGCTTAGTTGTGCAATAGATGTCACTTTTAGCTGCAAATTGCTGTAAGTTAAGAATTTTCTCACATGCAACAAAGAATGACCACAGAAATCCCTTAACTTGTGGCAATTGGCTGCTGAAAGTAATGCCTTTTGTGTAACCGTGCAAGAGGATTTTGGCCAATAAATGTTTCCCTTTTATTCAGTGAGGGGAGAGAAAAATATATTTTTTCTTTAAAAAAAACTGGCGATGAAACGCCTCAGCTCTAGATAGGTAATACTGAGAATATGAAACCCCTCAGAGGGGTGTATGCCTGAAGCCTCTCATCTCTCCCTCAGGTTCACTCACCCACCTGGGCAGCATACAAAAGATAACAGAGGGTATACTTTCCAAATTGCTTCATAGTTCCTTCCTGAAAAACATCTCTGTGTATAATTTCATGGTGCAAATGTGGATAAAGCCGAATTCTTGAATTTCAATATATATAATATTTTGTGGAGAAGTCCTGGGGGCCAGTTATCATTTCCCTGACTGATATGAACCAAAAATTAAATATGTCAGGGGCAAAAATGTGAGGGGTGAAAGAGCGGGGGAGGGAGTGTCTGCCTTTTACACTCTTTTAGTGGATGGTTTCACTTATTTATTTTGCAAATGGAGCAGACACATCGAGAGCGACCGTATTTCAATTATCTCTAATTTCACACATTTTATGCAAGTGCATAGCATTTCAATTGCAGATGAGTCAGGGGCTTAATTTTTAAAAAGGGAACAGCAAGGTTTCAGATTGCTTTAGATTTCAATACCGAATTTATCTGGAGTCTTGATAAACTCTTAAAAGTCAAGTTTGACTCAGCAGGTTGAATCTACACCAGACTTATTCATATTTAGAATGCTGTTGTTATATGCCATCAAGTCACCCCCTGGCTTATGGAGAAACTATGAATGAGCAATCTCCAAAATGTCCTGTCCTCAGCCGCCCTGCTCAGGTCTTGCAAACTCAAGCCCGTGGGTTCCTTCAGAGAGTCAGCCCATCTCATATTTTATCTTCCTCTTTTCCTGCTGCCTTCCACCATTCCCAGCATCATTTTTTCTGGAAAATCCTGCCTTCTCCTGATGTTCCCAAAGTAGAACAGCCTCAGTTTCAACATTTTTACCTCAGGAGACCACTTGGCCTTCATTTGCTCTAGGAACCACTTGCTTGTATTTCTGGGAGTCCAGAGTATCCACAAACCACATATTTTGAACAAATCTATTTTTTTTTCATGTCAGCTTTCTTCATTATCCAACTTTCATACTCACACATGGTGATTGGAAGTATAAGAGTGTGGATTATCTCAGTCTTGGTCTCCAGGGACACAACTTCACATCTGATGATCTTTCCTAATTCCTCCATTGCTGCTTTTCCAGGTCTCAGTCTTTTTCTGATTTTTTGGTTGCCGTCTCCCTTTGGATTGATGACCGAACAAAATATTTAACAATTTCAATTTCTCCATTGTCAACATTAGAGTCCTGTAGTTCTTCTGTAGTTATGATTTTGGTCTTAACGTCCAACTGTAGTCCTGCTTTGGCATTTTCTTCTTTTCACCCTCACCAAAAGTCACTTCAAGTCATTGCTGCTTTCTGCTAGTTAAATGGTGCCATCGGCCCATCTTGAATTATTGATGTTTCTTCCGTGAATTTTCACTCCTCCTTCCTCTGAATCTAGCCCGGCTTTTTGTGTCGTTTGAATAGACCCACTGAAAACCATGACTCTCAACTTTCATTGGTTTAGATTTATCTAAATGGAACACCATTAGGTTCGGATTGAAGCTTTCAACCTTGTTGGGTGATACAGTTCCAAGTGAAAATGTAGGCACAGTAAAACATTTTGCTGGATTGGTGGTGGGAGGCTTCATGTTGGTGGAAATTGACAAAATTAGCATCATTTTCTAGGAATGCTTACATCAACGTTGGCACATTCCAATGAAAGTGGACTGAATCCATGCTTTCCCAGCTAGTCCGTGGAATTGAACATAATTATCTACTGGCTTTCACGTCTGTTGAATGCTCCAGTACAATTTTGTGTCTCAAGAAACATATACAATTCATACAATCATGCAGCTGGCAGCATGAAACATGTTTATGGCCGTTTTAAAAGGTGAGCTTTAAGTACTTTTTTTAAAAAATTGCATGGCAATGCAAACATGGGATGAAGCAGATCTATTGACAGTCACATTTAAAAAGTTACATGGGCTGGGAAAAGGCTTTATACAGCCTTTGCTGTACTATTCTGGAGCATAGGCAGTCTATTTGAGCCACGCTGGAAATATTTAGCTACAGTGCTTTTCAAGGCGCATAGTTTCTCTCATCCTGAACCCAGTCCCCAGTGGCCTGGGGGAAGAACTGTGTTGCTCTGCTGCAGTTAAATCATAAAGGGCCTTGTGATTAGAGATCACAGAATCATAGAATAATTCAGTTGGAAGGGGCCTATAAGGCCATCGAGTCCAACCTCCTGTCCAAGTCAGGAATCCAAGTCCAAGCAGATTGGACAGACGGTTGTCCAATTTTCCCTTGAATGCTTCCAGCATTGGAATTCTCACCACCTCCCAAGGTCATTGGTTCCATTGTTGTACTGCTCTAACAGTTAGGAAGTTTTTTTCCTGATATTCAGCCTAAATCTGGCTTCCTGTAGTTTGAGCCCATTATTACATGTCCTGCACTCTGGGAAGATCGAGAACATAGCCTGCCCTTCCTCTATATGACAGCCTTTCAAGTATTTGAAAAGTGCTACCATATCTCCCTTCAGTCTTCTTTTCTCAAAGCTAAACATGCCCAGTTCTTTCTGTCGTTCCTCACAGGGCTTAGTTTCCAGCCCCCTGATCAGCCTTGTTGCCCTCCTCTGAACTTCTTCCAGTTTGTCTGAATCCTTCTTAAAGTGCAGTGTCCAGAACTGGACACAGTACTCTAGATGAGGCCAAACCAATGCCAAATAGAGGGAGACTGGGACCTCATGAGATTTGGAGACTATACTTTTGTTAATGTATCCTAAAATCGCATTCACCTGTTTTGCAGTCCCATCACACAGATGTGTACTAGCACCAAAATGTGGATTTGGAATTACAGCCCTCCAAATTCAGAATTTTAAAAATTCAGAATGTTTGGATACCCAGAACTCTGTTACAGTCAATATGAATACTACACAGGCATTATTTCCTCCTTTAAAAAAATCACAAACAGGCAAAACCTTTTGAAAGGAATTCCCTGTGTCCTCTGACACCTTCCCCGTGATTGTGCCAAACAAAAAGGGCGCATGCTAACAGCAAACTATGCCTAGGTATTAGGAAATTACTGCAATGGGCATATGGCTTGAACCCTCCACAGTAGGAATGCCTGCGGGAAGTGCCAGTAGCATTGAGGAAGCAGCGGGCAAGTTGCCCTGGGGAGCAGGCAAACACTCTGGGCAGCACTAGCAGTCAGACTGGAGCGGCAGATCGCCTGCGGTGGGTGGGAACTGTTCCAACAGCATGGGGCTCAGCACAGTTGAGTGAAGGAGTCTTGGAAGAATGAAAGAGATAGAAGGAGAGGCCAGTGGACCAAACATGGCATAACTAGTCCTGTGAGCAGAGGGTGCCATTCTCTCTTACTTCAAGGGAACTTCTGAGAAGCCCAGGATGGCAGGTGAACCTTAAGGAAAGTACGTTTTTCCATAGACCCAGGTTCCAGGCATGAGCGGTGTGGACTGACAGTGTCCCCTGCCCAAGAGAACCCTCTCTTACTGGGTGCACTAGTGGGTGGGCAAGACAGCAGTCCCACTGCCACCTTGGCTGGATCTCCCCAAACAGGTTCCTCCTCAGCCCAGTAAGACAAGGATTCAATCTCTTTTGGATTGCAGGGCTCATGCATGTGTGCCTCTATCTCTGCCTCTGTGATGTCCTTCCGCTGGGGTGGTGTCTCTGGAGGACAAGCCCCTGCCATGCTTCTCAAGACAGTGTTCCGGGGAGGGGGGGGACAACCCTTTTGGTGTCTGTGCCTGCTTCTAGATTTCATTGGTGCAGACAGACATCATTTACAACTTTTGCTCTTACCTCAGCCCCCTTCCCTTCAGAAACCCACGGCAACCTCAATGAGGACACACTGTGCCCCCATTAACCTTGGTGCCAGAGTTCACGATTTCATGGAGTTGTAGTCCAAGAACATCTGGGGAACCCAAGGTTGGGAACCACGACTCTAGCAAGCTGAAACCTAGCCTTTTGCTTTCTATCCTACAGGAGTATATGGGATTCCAAATATTAGGAATTATTATTGCAGATATCCAGAACAGTCATATTTGAATATGGATATATTTAGAACAGTAGTACCTCGGTTTACGAAATCAGTGCGTTCTCCAGGATGTTACGTAAAGTGAAAATTACGTTAACCGAAATGCGGATTGCCATAGGAAGGGGGCGGCGGTGCTATAAACCTCCAGGCACAATGCGTCCTGGGGAAACTTCCTTCGCAAACCGAAAACCCCCGAAAAAAACCTGTAAACCAAGGCATTATTTTCTATGGATTTCCATTCGTAAAGCGAAAATTACGTTAACTGAGGCGTTCATAAACCGAGGTACTACTGTATCTGAATAATATATTTTTAAGTGAATTCCAAATATCTCCAAATCTAAATGCCTATCCCTGCCCATATTGTTCAGATCTGGCCCTTTCACTTCAAGAAGCTACTAAAAACCCAGCTATTTCAGCAGGCCTTTCAAACTGATCCATCAATGGAACCCATTGAAACAATTAACTATTAATTTGATTGATTTCTGCTATTTTAAATGTTTTGTGTATTTTATAATGTTTTGCACTTTTATTTTATGGTTATTTTGATGCTTTGGTTGTGTAGTTGATTGTGTCTTATAATGCTTGTGTTGTCTTCTTTTGTTGGAAACCACCCAGAGTGGCCTTTGGCCAGAAGGGCGGTATAAAAATAAAATAAAATAAAAATAAATAAAATAAAATAAATGTGCCAACCATATGTATATAGGTGGAAAACTGGGAAACTGCCCCAGGGGTTAAAACTGTTAGTTTCTACAGTGACCTTTCTTGTGAAGATAAACTCTCAAGACAACATTTTATCTCAAGTGCAAAGCAGAATAAGGAGAGACCCGTCTTGTTTGAATAAGGCCTATGTCTTGTGCCAGCGAAGAAGTGGCTTTAGCAAGATACACATCTCATTTGAACTCCCGAATTAATGGCACCCATTATGCACATACTTCAGGTTAAACATATGCTTAAAAGTAGCAGGCCAAATGTTATAGACGATAAGTGATGTGTAGGATTTCACCGATTCCCTTGCAGACCCTAGGGTAATGTTGCTGGGTTGTAGGACTGTAAGTGTACTTTGGCTTAATGCCATAATCCTCTTCCCAACTGTAATCAAGCTTAAGTACGTGTGGCTGCATTCGCTCTCATTCATCCCTGGCTACTCTCATTAAGTTGTCTCTCCCTTCCCACCTTTTATTGATTTTAGGACTGTCTTACCAGGTTGAGAGAACCTGGTAAACTGCCAAGTACATTCATGGTTTAGCACAGTGGTAGTAATGGTAGGAGGATAGGAGAAGGTGGAAAATTATGGTTGGGATTTTTTTATTTTATTTCGGGACTACATATACCATAATTCTCCATTCTGGGAATTCTACCTCCTTTACAGTCACCTTATCAAACACCTAAATGTGGCTCAGCTGGGAGGCTTTGAGGCTCACGTTGGTCTAGGTTTGCCCAAGCTTCCTGCTCAGTGTGTGTGTGTGTTTTCATATATACATATCTCCCTATATATGCATACATATTTCTCTACCTATCTCTGTTTATGGTCAAGCTAAATGATACAATTAGAATGCCATTAGAAGCAGGAATTCCTTGAATGCTGAAAAAAAAAAAACCAGTTGTTTGACCTACCATTAGCTTTTCTTACTTATTTGCAAATTAGCCTGCTTGCTTTGTTTTGTGATTGGTTATGAGGGGGTAAACACAGAGTCCAGATACACAACTTATTGGTGAGGCTGGATGCACTAAGGGAACCATGTTGCTGGAAAACTCATGGGTTTCAGCCTGAATCTTCTAGGCTGCATCTTTGTCGTCCTACAAAGAATGGTTGAAAGTAGAGATGGGGACAAACCGCTAGTTTGGCGGTTCGTGCCAGTTCATCTTTTCGATGAACATGTGTTTGATGGTTCCCAGTGCCCACTCAGAGACAGTGCCCTGGCTTCCCTGCCCCACCTCCTTCAGGTGCTGCCTATGAGTGGATGCCCACCAGAAGAGGCGGGGCTGAGAACTGCTGAACACCTGTTCGTCCAAAGGACAAATTGGCACAAACTGCCGAACTGGTGGTTCGTGCTCATCTCTAGTTGGAAGAGTTGGGTTGGGTTGGTCTGAGAAAAAGGAAGTTAAGAGCAGACATTACAACAGTCTGCAAATATCTAGAGCTAAGATGTGCACATGTGTGAAGGCCTCATCCAAAGAAATCCTCCCTTTCCTAGATCCCATCATTTTTATGAGATCCCTGTTTGCTTAATTTTTTCCTCACATGCTTGTATTGTTCAGATATTTTAAATGAACACATTGCCTTGACTACAGTGGGTTTGACCCATTTTTTGCATCCATCCAAAATTTTGTGTTTGTCTACAAGTGCTTTTCGCTTGAGCACAATTTGGTAGGTGTCTCCGAGTTGTCCATCAGAGGGAATTCCAGACCACAATGCCCATCCTTCAGGCTGGGACATAAAAACTGAGACATGCCCCTCATAGTTTGGATTGTAATCCGATTCCTCATACTGAGGATGGAGCAGAATCAATCTCCATTCTTTCAAACTGTAAAGCTAGAACCAATAGGTTGAAATGGAAGGGAAATGGATTTTGGTCAAACGTGGAGTGGATATACCTTTCCTAGCAGTAAATTCTGTATGATAAGCAGTTTACACGCCAGAATTCTTGAACAACAAGCCCTTTGAGAGATCACCATACCAGCTCCTCATGCCCTCTCATTTTCCTTTCAGAATTACAGGACAGTCAAAAAGATAAAGAAGGCTAAGAAGAGCTAAGCTTCAGCTCAAAGATGTCCTTTTAAAGAAGTCCACACCTCATGGAGGAAGTCTAGTTTGAAATCATCTCCAGAGACTGCCCAACTGCAATGGAGTTTGCTCAGAATAGGCTGTGTGCTGGAAGTTTCTTCCTTCTTGCATCTTGTTGACTTCCTGTACAGTTTGCTCTATTCACTTAACCTTCACACAGCTCGATCTTGTACCTCTAGCATTAGTCCTTATTTATTATTTTCTTTATTTAAAATATTTTAACTCTTGCCTTTCTCCTTTAAATGGGACCCAAGGCAGCTTATATCATTAACAGGAAGTATTTAAAGCTAACAACTGTGAGTATACAAATACTTTTAAAAAAACCATACTAAAAAACAGTAAACAAAAGCAACACCAAAACACATTCAGTGCAGTAAGGTACAACCATCCATTAAAAAAAAACCCACTCAGGGAGTCGGTCGCTCAGGGAAAGCTTGCCTGAAGAGAAAGGTCTTTGCCTGCCTGCGGAAGGACAGCAAAGATGGGGTCAGCCTGGCTTCCAGTGGGAGGGAGTTCCGGAGTCTGGGAGCAGCCACAGAGAAGGCCCTCTCCAGTGTCCCCACCAAACATACCTGGGAAGATCGTGGGACCAAGAGAAAAACCTCTCATGATGATCTCAAGCAAGCAACACTCAAGCAAGCTCATAAAGGGCTCATTGCCGCCTGCCACCTTCTACTAATTTTTTCCATACGTTCTTATTTTAACCTTCAAGATCTACAAGTGGCTGAAATGTCAATAAACAACCCATTAAACATGCAGGTTTCAATTTATGAAAATGTGCAGAGTAAACTGTGGCATTCAGGATGAATTAGTGCTGGGGCCTCACTTGACTTAGCCTTTTGTACTTTGAGGGCCACTTAAGACACATTTAGAAAACTTAGTAGCGTACAAATGGACCTCCAAATGTTGCCAGGTCATATGTATCCTGAGATCTCTGAGGCAATATCTCACCAATGATGTCTCTGAATTCCTAGTGTTTCAAAGCTTTTCTGTGCTGTGTTATACATGTTTCGGGACCTCCAGCATCATTGAGTGTCAATAATGTGTGTGTATCAAGGCCTTTAGAAAAATGCCAGGCTATTTGAGAGACTTGGGTATATAAGAGATTGGGGAGACCATCTTGGCCTTTGCTGAGGAGTAGAGCAGGGTCTGGGTAACATAATGTGGCCCAAGGAGAGTCATTTCCTTGCAGTAAACGGGGCATCCTTCCCTGTTTAAGCACCCACTATTGGAATGGTATCCTTCTTGAAATTTATTGAGTCCTGCATTGTTCCCACTATTATTTGGAAACTTATCAGTCGGCTTTCCTGTGACTGTTGCTATTACCAGTGACCCTTGCTTTTCAGTGAATTGTTATGAAAGGTTTTTCTGTTTTCATTGCTATTGTTTTTAGCCTTTCATTCTGTTCCATTTATGGTAAAGTGCTTTGCAATATTTAAATGAAAACTGACATTTATACGTTAGATACGGATACATAAGTAAGCAGATAAATAAATAATAAAAAATAAGGTGAAATGGCAGTGAAACACAAAGTATATGGAATTATGCTATGGCAAGGAAGTGGTAAAAGAACACCTAGCTGCTTTGAATGAGTTCGAGTCTCCTGGACTGGATGGTTTACATCCCAGGGTACTAAAAGAACTGGCCAATGTGATCTCAGAACCACTGAATGAAATCTTTGAGAGGTCCTGGAGCAAAGGGCAAACTGCTAGAGGATTGGAAAAGAGCTGATGTGGTTCCAGTCTTCAAAAAAGGGAAAAAAGTGGATCCAGGAAACTACAGACCAATCAGCTTGACGTCAATACCTGGGAAAATCCTGAAAAAAACTATCAAGCAGCAGATTTGTGAGCACCTAGAAAATAACCAGGTAATTACTAGAAGCCAGCATGGGTTTGTTAAGAACAGGTCATGCCAAACAAATCTTATTGCCATCTTTGATAAAGTGACTAAATTAGTGGACCAAGGAAATGCAGTGGATATAGTAGACTTAGACTTCAGTAAGGTATTTGATAAGGTAGACCACAAGCTACTTCTGCGTAAGATAGAACAAAGTGGGATAGACAGTGCAACTACCAGATGGATTTGCAGCTGGGTGACCAACCACACTCAACGTGTGGTCCTCAATGGAACCACATCTATGTGGAGGGAAGTGTGCAGTGGGGTCCCTCAAGGTTCTTGTCTTGGGCCCAGTGCTCTTCAACATTTTCATCAATGACCTGGATGAGGGGATTGAAGGAGCACTCATCAAATTTGCTGATGACGCAAAGCTGGGAGGAACTGCTAATACTTTGGAAGATAGACTCAACATTCAGAAGGATCTAGACAGACTTGAGCATTGGGCCCTATCCAATAAGATACAGTTCAGTGGCAGGAAAAGTAGGGTCCTGCACTTAGGCAGGAGAAACCAGATGCACAGGTACACGATAGGTGGTACCTGGCTCAACAGTAGTACCTTTGAGAGGGATTTAGGTGTCCTGGTGGACCACCGCCAAAGGATGAGTCAGCAGCCTGCTGCAGCTGCCAAGAAAGCCAACACAGTCCTAGGCTGCATCAACAGAGAGGGATAGCATCAAGATCACGGGAAGTGATCGTACCACTCTATACCACGCTGGTTAGGCCGCACTTGGAGTGCTGTGTCCAGTTCTGGTCATCACAGTACAAAAAACATGCTGAGGCTCTGGAAGGGGTGCAGAGAAGAGCAACAAAGATGATAAGGGGACTGGAGGCTAAATCCTATGAAGAACGACTAAAAGAACTAAGTATGTTTAGCTTAATGAAGAGAAGACTGAGGAGAGACATGATAGCAGTCTTCCAATATCTGAAGGGTTGCCACAGGAAAGAGGGCATTGATTTATTCTCCATTGTGCCTGAGGATAGGACAAGAACCAATGGGTGGAAACTTGTCAGAGGGAGATTCAACCTGGAAATAAGGAGGAATTTCCTGACAGTGAGAACCATTAGGCAGTGGAACAGCTGGCCTCCCAATGTTGTGGGTGACCCATCGCTGGAGGTTTTCAGGATGGTATGAGGTCTCCTGCCTTGGGCAGGGGGGTTGGACTAGAAGACCACCAAGGTCCCTTCCAACCCTACAACAATTCTATGATGATTATCCTGTGGAGTGTCCAGATGTCACATCTGACAATACAAGGTCATCAGATATTTTCTTCATCTGCTATTTCCATTCTAAACTGGAAACCTGGAGGTCAAGGGGTTTCAAGTTGACTCTGATCAACAAGTAATCTTATGGCACTTCCAGATGGACAAGTTTTATTTATTATAGACTTAGCACAATGTAGCCTATTTCTTCAGAGACAAGCGGACGACGATCCTTAAAAGCGATACGTCTTCAAGGTGCTATGGGGCTCCTTTGTAGTTTTTACTGAAACAGGTGAATGTGGAATTATAAAATCTAGAAATCTGTCCTTCCCAGCCGAAACACAAGAACCCACCTTGAATTCTTGGAGGTGGCTGAGAGTATCCTTACCTATACACACACAAACACAGAGAGAGAAAGATTGAGAGAGAGAGAGAGAGAGAGAGAGAATCTATAATTACTGCCTAACTTATTCCAAGCATTCTAGAGCTACATGGCAGTGGAAAACTTAGCATATGGAATCAAGTTATGGACAATCCTCAGTTCTGTTCCAATGGTCACATCTGACAATATGATCTTGTTGTACAAGACAAGTCAAGTAGATTTTAAATCCTAAACGTCTTTTATCTCCTTATTTTGAAAAGCAAAATAAGGCTCTGTAAGAGGTTGAATAGTGAAGCAAAACACAATTGGGACATAACGGTACTCCATTACAATAACAATTACAGAAATATAAACATATTTGCATTGATTTTTTCTGTTCTTATAGCCCCAAACTAATATGATGGCCAGGAGTCTAACTGCAATATCTTCATTTAATATCCATGCTTTATTACTTTATAGTGCTAGCTTATATGACTAGACAGTTTAATTCTCTTAATGGAATGTATTCCACTATGTGGAGACATCTTGCTTTGACTGTCAAGTTTTAAAATACAAAGCAAATGATTTGATGGCACTTTTTGTTCATGGTCTGTCTTTCCTCCCAGGGTCCCTCTGGATTTTCAGTACACCAAGAAAAATGGTCACTAGGCCATGAAACATTTAAGTGCCACACCTGTTTGTGGAGATGGCAAGGGCCCCACTTGGCCAGGAAGGTGGGCTCCCCACCTCGGCAAGGCAAGTGTTAACCGTCCCCATGAGCAGTTCCCCAGTAGAGTAACATGGCAATGACAAGGAGGCAGAAGACACCATCAAGGGCTCAAGTGTAGCCTTGGTGGAGCTCCTGCTTCAAGAGGAGTGAGCAACTGATGGGCAGATGCAATAGATTGGGAGGCATAAAGCAAAGCAAAGTGTGCTGCTTATATACCACCCATAGCGCTTAAAGCACTCTCTGGGCAGTTTACAAGTTAATCATGCAGGCCACACATTGACACACACACACACACACACACACACACACACACACACACACACACACACACACACACACACACACACACCCCGGCAAGCTGGGTACTCATTTTACCAACCTCGGAAGGATAGAAGTCAAACTTGAGCCGGCTACCTGGGATTGAACCCTGGGTCGTGAGCACAGTTTTGGCTGCAGTACCGCAGTTTAACCACTGCGCCATGAGGCTCCAGCATGCGCTCCAGCATGTGAAGCACAAAGCAAAAAAAGAGCAGTGTGCTCCTTAAATACCTCCCCATAGCACTTAAAGCACTTTCTGGGTTGTTTACAATTTGATTATGCACGCTACACAAATATGTCCCCAGCAAATTAGAAACTCAATTTACTGACCTTGGAAGGATGGAAGGCTGAGTGAACCTGGAGCTGGCTACCTGAGACTGAATTCAGGTCATGAGCAGAGTTAGGGCTGTAGTACTGCAGTTTACCCCTTCATGGATTGCTGCCTTGTCGTGGCGAAGGGGCTTGAGTAATTCAGAGGAGCTATGGGCTAGGCCATGCAGGGACACCCAAGACGGAAAGGTCATAGTGGAGAGTTCTGACTAAACACGATCCACCTGGAGGTCCCTACCATTTCTGTCCTTTATCATGTCCATCTTTGCACAAAATGTTCCTTTAATATCTCCAATTTTCTTGAACAGATCTCTGGTATGGTAGGGACCTAACGGAAGCAGAAGACATCAAGAAGAGGTGGCAAGAATACACAGAGGAATTATACCAGAAAGATCTGGATGTCCCGGACAACCCAGATAGTGTGGTTGCTGACCTTGAGCCGGACATCCTGGAGAGTGAAGTCAAGTGGGCCTTAGAAAGCATGGCTAACAACAAGGCGTTCCAGTTGAACTATTTAAAATCTTAAAAAATGACGCTGTAAAGTGCTACACGGAATATGCCAGCAAGTTTGGAAAAGTCAGCAGTGGCCAGATGATTGGAAAAGATCAGTCTACATCCCAATCCCAAAGAAGGGCAGTGCCAAAGAATGCTCCAACTACCGTACAATTGCACTCATTTCACACGCTAGCAAGGTTATGCTCAAAATCCTACAAGATAGGCTTCAGCAGTATGTGGACCGAGAACTCCCAGAAGTACAAGCTGGATTTCGAAGGGGCAGAGGAACTAGAGACCAAATTGCTAACATGCGCTGGATTATGGAGAAAGCCAGAGAGTTCCAGAAAAACATCTACTTCTGCTTCATTGACTATGCAAAAGCCTTTGACTGTGTGGACCACAGCAAACTATGGCAAGTTCTTAAAGAAATGGGAGTGCCTGACCACGTTATCTATCTCCTGAGAAATCTATATGTGGGACAGGAAGCAACAGTTAGAACTGGATATGGAACAACTGATTGGTTCAAAATTGGGAAAGGAATACGACAAGGCTGTATATTGTCTCCCTACTTATTTAACTTATATGCAGAATACATCATGCGAAAGGCTGGACTGAAGGAATCCCAAGCCGGAATTAAGATTGCCGGAAGAAGTATCAACAATCTCAGATATGCAGATGATACCACTCTGATGGCAGAAAGTGAGGGGGAATTAAAGAACCTCTTAATGAGAGTGAAAGAGGAGAACGCAAAAAAATGGTCTGAAGCTCAACATAAAAAAAACTAAGATCATGGCCACTGGTCCCATCACCTCCTGGCAAATAGAAGGGGAAGATATGGAGGCAGTGACAGATTTTACTTTCTTCGGCTCCATGATCACTGCAGATGGTGACAGCAGCCACGAAATTAAAAGACGCCTGCTTCTTGGGAGGAAAGCGATGACAAACCTAGACAGCATCTTAAAAAGCAGAGACATCACCTTGCCGACAAAGATCCGCATAGTCAAAGCTATGGTTTTTCCAGTAGTGATGTATGGAAGTGAGAGCTGGACCATAAAGAAGGCTGACTGTCGAAGAATTGATGCTTTTGAATTGTGGTGCTGGAGGAGACTCTTGAGAGTCCCCTGGACTGCAAAGAGAACAAACCTATCCATTCTGAAGGAAATCAACCCTGAGTGCTCACTGGAAGGACAGATCCTGAAGCTGAGGCTCCAATACTTTGGCCATCTCATGAGAAGAGAAGACTCCCTGGAAAAGACCCTGATGTTGGGAAAGTGTGAAGGCAAGAGGAGAAGGGGGCGACAGAGGACGAGATGGTTGGACAGTGTCATCGAAGCTACCAATATGAATTTGACCCAACTCTGGGAGGCAATGGAAGACAGGAGGGCCTGGCGTGCTCTGGTCCATGGGGTCACGAAGAGTCGGACACGAATTAATGACTAAACAACAACAACTGCAGTTTAACCACTGTGCCATGAGGTGCAAGAGGTGAAGTCCAGGCCCATGCTCTCGACAGAAGACTGGGAAGTGATCCACCAGTGTGACCCAGACACATGTAATTGGGTGGACCTGCTGGTCCAGGAGACTGCCTATACACAATGAGACAAGGTAGATTGTCAAGAGGCTCACCACTGCTATAAGCATCAAGACCACCAGCCGAGCCACCTTGCATCCCCCCCCCCCCAATCCAGCCAGGGAAAGGGGCCTGGTACTACCACACTCTGCCCTCTATCTTGTACTCCTGAAGGAGTCAGCCAGGTTTGGCTAGAGTTTGGCTGAGCTTTGGCCAAAAACTACCAGACCTCTGGGCTAGGAGAAGCTGCCAGTGGACCCTACAATTTGGCTGGATTGGGAGCCTACACCGGTTGTCTGCAGGGATAGGTAAACATGTGTATTCAGCAGCTGTGCTGCTTGTTTGGCTTGCTTACAGGGAGTCCACAACTTAGTGGAGGAGAAGACTCCTTCTACCCAGGACTTGTAAGAAAGAAACAACAATAACAGCAACAACAACAACCACTCCTGTGCATCATGGGATGATGAATCCAGCTACATATTAAGTAGGCAGTGTACCTAGGTCTGAGACTTATTGCCAATATATGCTTGTATAAATAGAATTGTGTAAATCTGGGCAGCACATTGGTGCTCATTAATGAAATGCTGGTTGTGTTTCTGGTCATGTGCCTGACAGTATGATTGGACAGGTGCCAAGGAATGCAACCGGCACCTTCTTAATGAGTGGCAATTTGCTTCCAAAACTGTTTATTTGAACAGTTATTGTATTTTATGGAGTGGAGGGGGCTTCATTATATCCACCAGAACTCAGGAGTAACAAGTTACAAGCAAAACTTACCTCTAACAAGTTAATTTTTTAAATAGGGAGTAATGTAACATTAATTACAAAGCTACTTTCCAAGTATAACAAATAGGTTACTTAGGTATAATAAGTAAAAATATTTACTTTCAGAAGTTCCCTTTACTGACATTTTTAGTGGCACTTTGACAAATATTTTGCAGGTATTATTGTATTGTCTTATCATTTCTAAATATTTCCAAGGTGCAGTATCAGAATGGGGTATCACTAGAGGGTATCAGAGAGTAGTTCTTAGTATTTTTCCATCCTGATGACAATAATGATTCAACAGGGAAATAGGGTATAACATAATAAATTACTTGTGCCATTGAAATAATAGTAATAATAACAGCAACCTGACAAAAAGCTATAAAGAATACAACAGATTTCTTTTAAAAATGTAAAATGTTCAGAGCTCATCTAGTGAAGAACCACTATTCTGGGCAGTTCACAACTAAAAAACACACATTACCCCTCCCCTTTCTGAAAGTTAAAAGGAAGGGGGCTTAGTTTACTTCCACAGCCAGATTGTTCCAAATTGTTGCAGCCACCACCAAGAAGACCCTGTCACAGTTCTCCAGGCCTCGCTTGAGGTGGCCACCTGCAACCAAAAAGCCTGGAAGAGCAGGTGGCCCAGGTACATGATCTTAAGGAGTGACCAGAATCAAGGTCCCAAACTGTTCAGGGACTTATAAGTCAATATGTACCTTGAATGTGGCACAGAAGCACACAGGAAGCCAATGCAGGTGGGCCAGGATCAGGAAAGATGTGATTGTATTTCAGAGCCCCCCAAATCAACCTGCTTGCTGCATTCTAAACCTGCTATTGCTTCTGTACACCTTCAAGGGCAGCCCCACACAGAAAACGTTGCAGTAATTGATCTCCAAGATTACCAATGCATGAACTAGTGTGTTTTTCTGTCCAGACAGGGCCACAACTGTGTGGTCCATCGGAGCTGGAAAAAGGCAGACCTGGACATGGGAGAAATCTGCTTCTCCATGAAGAACTAGCCAGGTCCAGAACCACACCCAAGCTCTGCACGTGGTTCTTCTGGAGGAGTTGGCTTATTTGAACTTAGTTGACTCACCAGCTCCCCATTGATTCAGTGGGCCTACTGTAGTATGATTCACTATGCTAAGCAACAGGATTTTGGCCATTATATTTTTATGACTAGAGACAAAAAGAGCTTGTTGCAGGATTTCCTGTGTCATGTGCCAAAATACCTTCAACTGATTATGGACCATCTGCCCTTTGCCTTGAGTGAGAAAAGCCAACATTTGCTATACTATCTTGGGTGGCCAAACCTCCTCGGCTGGTCCTGTGGTGAATTATTCCCAAACATGAACTGAAATGAAGTTCAAGCCCATCCCTTTCCTTTGCCAGCTTTGATTTTGAGAAAGCAACAGAGTAATCTCAGCAGAAGACACAAGATGATAAGGTTTACCTGGTTTCTCTAAGAAATGGAACCTTGGGCTTAAACAGAACATATCTTATATTTCTATGGTGCCTCCTTGACTACAGCATAAAGCTTTCATCCTTGAAATGCACATAGATGTAAGCGCTGTGCCTCTCTTTCTGGGGAGAGGTTCAATTTTTTAAAAAAAGACCCTACACAGACACACACCACTGCCATCACACTGAATCTTGGTGTGATTCCTAACCCATATGGTCAATAATTGCTGTTTAATAGTCCTCCGATTACAACGCTGAATAGCAGCAGTCAGAATTACCAGTAGAGTATTAATACTCAGGAATGAGTTAATAGCGCATAAAGACCTTCTAGTGGAACAGTGGGGGAGTTGAATATTCTTTTCTTAAGTCAGCTGTAAGTAATTACGACATGGTGTGCCTCCGACTATTACCATAACAGAGCAATTGAACATGAGGAATGGATAATAATGTGGACCTAGAGGTATTTTTAGAAGGCTGGCCATCAGGCAGGTGGATCTGTTACCTAGAAGGAAAGCTGGGGAGATGGATGGAATGCAGCGATTGTTGCAAATTCAGCCTAATGAGTTATTTAAAAAAGAGTTTACAGAGCAATATTTGTGAAATGCAAATAGAGAGAAGGAAAACACGTAAAGAAAAGAAAAGCAGAGAGGCAATATAAAGATAGGAAGCAAACCCAACCATTCAGCATTTTTGTACCGGAGAAGAAAAAAACAAAAATCTGAATCCTGCAACCTGCATACATTATGCAAATTGAGCATATTTGTATAAAAACATAGTTTGCATAATTCATTTTGACTTTTTTTGCATAATTTGGTCTCCTCCTGACAGCCATGAGGAATGACTAGAACAAGCCATGTGGGAAGGAAGGAAGGAAGGAAGGAAGGAAGGAAGGAAGGAAGGAAGGAAGGAAGGAAGGAAGGAAGGAAGGAAGGAAGGAAGGAAGGAAGGAAGGAAGGAAGGAAAGAGGTCTTCCACCATGAATTAGATGATTTGACAGGGATGGGGACTCAAGTTGTGAGACTCACTGTCAAGTTGGACTTAAGTCTCACTGGTGACTTGACTCAGACTCAACTTTTTTTTTCAATGACTCGGACTCAACTCGCGACTTGGAACCCACATACCCCTCCCTTTTTTTCTGGGGAAAAAAAGCTTGTTTTTAATAGGGACTTGGACTTGGGACTTGGTACCAAAGACTTGGACTTGGGACTCAGACCCAAAGATATCCCTTCAATTTGACAATCTTCTAATCAATTAGATGGGCTGCTAAACTTTGGCGAAACTCGCCAGCAGATTATTATTTTTTTAAAGTATTTTCCATACAAGGACTAACCAAAAGTGCAGACAGCAGTCTTGAAAGTCTTAAAACAGTCTCAGGAGAAGCATTCTCACTAATATCCCACGTGAAAGGGAACAGCTCCTCTTAGTGTTGTGTTCGAAACACGTGTTCCGACTCTCTTAAAGCTCTTGGCCCTTCCTTACTGCCCCCGGTTTTGTCACTCTGCCACATTCGGAAGGCAACAGGTCTGAAGAAGGAGACCTCGGCTATTCGTTGGGGCCTGCCCCATGAGTTGGCATGCTGGGAAATCCCCTGGCAACCATTTTCCTTGCTTTAAACGCATCGTAGTGGGTTCTAGAAATCTCGCCCCACCTCTGCTCCTTCCTTTCTTGCTTCTCTCTTACACAATTTTACTTTACAACTTTGATGGGCCCTGAGGCCATTCCACACACACACACTGTATCTGCCGTGGGCCATACCTCACCCAACTGAATTCCAGAGGAGGGGGGAAAGTGTCTAAAGAAACCATTTCATTCATTTTAAGTGCTTCTTGGCCCCTTGCTGGAATTCACGGTGTAATCTGCTGCCGGAATCCATCAGCAGTGTTTTTAGTGGGCCTTGGGGTACGCAAAAATCACCTTGGGGGGGCACAAGTTACTTTTTGTGGCCTATATGATCCCCACCCTTGATGCAGTCTGATGCCAGTACAGAAATACATGAATGATAATGTTTACTGCGCTGAACCCTTAAGGAGAAGGAGGAGATGTGGATGTAATACATGATCTAGAAGTGTAAGCTACAATGGCATATTTTAAAAGATGTTTACTAAAACATTCTCTTGAATTTGGAAAGCCTACAGTGGTTTAAAACACATATGATGGTCTAGTAAAATCATCATCTTTCTCTTTCCCCTTCTTCCCTTGCCCACAATCCACATTCTGCCAGGAAAAAAAAAAAAAACAGGACATACATTTATTTTCAAGCATAAGTCTTTGGAACCACTTGGGAAGAATATTCTTGATTGAGAACCAAAACATTCTGTGATGCTTAACAAACCTGCAAATTGAAAAATTCAACATCTGCCCTGTGCAGCAATGTAACAGGAGAAGGACCTATTGTGTCGGCGGGGAGGGTGGGGGGGGGGGGGGAGAAGAGGAATCAAATCAATCCTTAAATTATATTTTTGTGCATTTGCAAAATTACTACTCTCCGAATCAAAAGCCTCAAGCTGTTTTCATCTGAGAGCATATGTTGAATCGCTAAGACAATGGGCTGTACATGGAGAGGGAGAGGGAGACAGAGAAAGAACGGCGTGGGGGAGGCCCTCTGTATAATGGAATGGACAGTCCTATGTAGAAGAGCCTTGTTAAAGGCCCTATAATAATATTTCAGTAAATTGTAATCAAGAAACCAGTAGGGACGAGGGTGAGCTGGTTTCAGAAGGGGCATGCTATTGTAAATTAAAGTGGTGCAAATATCCTTCCAGTTTCAGTTGGGAAATAGAAAGTAGTAAATCTTGCCATGCAGAATTGTGGTTGTTACATGCCATCAAGTTGCCTCTGCCTCGTGGCGACCCCATGAATGAGTGATCTCCAAGATGTCCTGTTCTCAGCTGCCCTGCTCAGCTCTTGTAAACTCAAGCCTGTTGTTTCATTAGGGAGTCAGTCCATCTCGTATTTGGTCTTCCTCTTTTCCTGCTGCCTTCCACCTTTCCCAGCATTATTGTCCATTCCAGACAATCCTATCTTCTCATGATGTTCCCAAAGAAAGATAGCTTCAGCTTCAACATTTTTGCCTCCAGAGAGAATTCAGGCTGGATTCGATCTAGGACTCACTTGGGGCAGCTTTTCAGGCAGTCCAGGATATCCACAAAACTCTCCTCCAATATCGGATTTCAAATGAATTATTTTCTCCCTGTCTTTACTATCCATATTTCATACACATACAATATGATACTGTGGATGATATTGGTCTTGATGACACATCCTTGCACTTGATCTTTTCTACTTCCTTCATTACTGCCCTTCTGAGTCTCAGTCATCTTCTGATTTCTTGGCTGCAGTCTCCGTTTGGATTGATGATTGACCCGAGATGTACAAAATCTCTAACTATTTCCATTTCGTCCTTAGGAACTAAGACACACCCACCCAGAAAATACTCTGAAAACACTCACCCTAATTTGGGTGGGCCATGGGTCCAAATACAGTTGCCAGTCTCAATACAGTTGCTAGTCTCATCTAGAGTAGACCAAATGGCTAGAATCTTACTGGTGTTTGCTAGGCATGGGATCTTCAGAATTCATGGACTACAACTCCCAAAAGTCTGCAGGAATTCTGCCAGCCAAACGTTGGGGGGTGGGGTTAGCATGAATATCCAAGTCTTTTAAGGTATCTGTAATCACTTTCATCTGAGAAGGAATGATTTCTCTTGCACATGATGAAGACAGAGGAAGTGTCTTCATCATAGGAAAGCTAAGGTCTCTGGTAACTCTGAGGCATTACGGGTTTGGCAGGATTATACGACACCTCTTGTATGAAGTATAATAGACAAGGAGACCACGAGACTCATAATGCCTTGCAGTTCCCATTGAATTTAGCCTCTCCTAGCCGCTTCCTCCATCTTCATATCTGAGATAACCTATTATTTCTTGGCTGAAAGTGATGAGAAACATACGAAAGGATTGGATCTTTTTGGCTAAAGTCTCCAGAAGACTGGCTGGGGAAAATTTCCACGAATTTATTGGGAGCTATAGTTCATGGCCTGGCGTGCTCTGGTCCATGGGGTCACGAAGAGTCGGACATGACTTAATGACTAAACAACAACAACAAATAGTTCATGAATTCTGAAAAATTCTGTGCCTAGTGTTTGTCTCACTGGAAGCACCTAATTGCCGCTAATTGAGGAAGTGCCAGAGTCCACATTGATCATACGCTTGGTCATGCCTCTGGTTGCTCAACCAAGGTATGTTTAGATACTTTGTCAATTAGCTTTGATTAATCACGGCAAGTTACACCAACTGTATGTGAACACAAATAGGATTCTGGCCATACCCAACTGGTAAATCAACACATATATAAATGTCACTGATTCAATGGGTGTTTGGAACAATGAATGGAGGAAGCCCTACCCAAATGAGGAAAATGAAAAGAGAACATAAATTATTTACATAGGATACAAAAGCTTGGCCTGTTCTTGGCCTTTTCTACAACCAGGGAGGCTCTCATCATACAATTGTGGGGTGAGGTTCCCTACTTCCTCAGAATATGATCCCTCAGTCTTCCTTCACCAAGCCAGTGTCCTCCTGGATGATGACACAAACCTTGTCCCTGAGCGTCCACTCGTGCAAACATATGGGGAGATTCTGGGTTCTGTACTGGAGAATCTGGCAAATAAATGACTTCTCTTTGGTGTAAGTTCATCACACTGTCAGTTCACATCACAAATCATGTCTGCTCAGCAAAGGAGTCATCCTTGTCAAGAGCTAATTTGGTACATTTCAATTAAACACCCTCAACCTCACAGCCATCGATGGAGGAGGAAGAAATCTCTTTCAGAAAAAGAAACACAAAATGCTTGTTTACAGATGATATGAGGTGAAAAGCTAAATCCTTCAGAAAATGAAAGCTGGTACAGCTCAGAGTACTTGGAACAATATACAGTGGTGCCTCGACTTACGAACGTCCCGACATATGACCATTTCGAGTTATGACCAGCTCCAGCTGCAAAATTTTGCTTCGACTTGTGGCCGGAGCTTCCAGTTACGAACAGAAAAAGGCAGGGGAAGAAGGCGGGAAATTCAAATTGCTAACCGTTGGTAGGCGAAGAGGCTGCTTCTTTGTAGCTCTTTCGCCCCAACGGTTAGAGTGAGTGCGATCGGAGGAGGCGTCCGACTGCCTGGTAAAGTAAGGTGCTGCTTTCTGCTTTTTAAAAACTGTTCTGGGTGGGTTTTGCAGCGTGGTTTTGGGCTGGGTGGTGGGATTATGTTTCTATGCTGTGATAGGTCTTGCAGGGTTTGTTTGCTTTTTGGGGTTTTTTCCCCATTTCCGATGGGTCTTGCGGGGTTTGTTTGCTTTTTGCTTTGCTTTTTTTGTATTTCCGAAGGGTCTTGCATGGTTTGTTTGCTTTCTGCTTTGCTTTTTTTTGCATTTCCGAAGAGTCTTGCACAGTTTGTTTGCTTTCTGCTTTGCTTTTTTTTGCATTTCCGAAGGGTTTTGCACGGTTTGTTTGCTTTCTGCTTTGCTTTTTTTGCATTTCTGATGGGTCTTGCACGGTTTGTTTGCTTTCTGCTTTGCTTTTTTTGCATTTCCGAAAGGTCTTGCATGGTTTGTTTGCTTTTCTTTCTTTCTTTTTTCCCCTTCGGCCGGAACGGATTAATCGCGTTTCCGATGGGTCTTGCAGTGTTGGGGGGGTTTTTGGTGATTTTTTTCCTTCGGCCGGAATGGATTAATTGCATTTCAATGCATTCCTATGGGAAATGGTGCTTCGACTTACGACCATTTCGAGTTACGACCGGAGTTCCGGAACCAATTAAGTTCGTAAGTCGAGGCACCACTGTAGATGTGTATCAATTGAAAATCTGATGTAGAATTTGTTTCATTAGCCCCACACACCCCTCAAACCAGGATTCTCATGTGCCAAATAAACAGCTGTTTGTATGATCTGGAAAGCATATAAAATTTCCATAAATAAATGGCATCTATAGATCTGGAAAACAAAGAACGAAATCTGTAGGGAGCTGGTTGAATTTAAAAGTTCTTTCACTAAGTGTAAAAAAGACTTTGGAACTCATGGCTACAGGATATGTGAATGGCCAAGCAGAATGGGCTTGGCAGCAAGGAGCTGTTTCCCTTTGTTGCCTCCGATACAATGAAATCAAGTTAAACGTTGATTTGCCTTGTGACTTCGAAAAGCCAATCAGAAATAACCATTTGAAAAAGCACTAAGCATGGTGTTTTAAATTAATTTATTTACTTTTTAATTTTTCAAATGCTGCTGATGATGAATGATTTATGATGATGATGATGATGATTTACTATCATGCAGGAGAGGAAGCCTTCTTGTAGATAGCGGTTTTCTCAACAGTCATTTTGATTTCATTTACAAGATTTATTTATTTACAAGATTTTTTAGCCGCGCCATTACCAATGGTCTCTGAGCGGCGTACAACAATATTAAAACTTTAAAAACATTAAAACCATTAAAAATAGGCAATATTATAATAATACCCTATATTAAAAACAGTCATTAAAACATTGATATTAATAAATCCTGCTGCTCATATGGCCAGCTAAAGGATACTATTTAATTAAAATGCTGTCTAAACAGAAAGGTCTTTGCCTGGCGCTGAAAAGCCAAAAGTGTTGGAGCCAGGTGGATCTCTATAGGGAGGGCGTTCCAAAGTTGGTGGGCAACAGCCGAGAAGGCCCTATTTCAGCATTTGTTGAGACTCTTTTTTTCATTGAGGACAGGGCCAGTTGTGAGTATTTGATACGACCTTACTCCTGGTTACTCCACTCCACTGGATAATCTAACTTTTCCCTTCAGAGGACTACAATCAAATGGGCGATCTTGGTGTGACTCACAGCTACTGCACGTGACAGCACAAATCCAATGAACGGCCTTAGAGATGGCCTTCCATATCAGGGACAGTTAAGTAAAGAAGTTAAGTGAAACAATTAAGGGAACTGCCAAGGCACATTGCCCATGTGACCAGGCATGTGACCAAGAGGCACCACCAGCCCCTCATCAATTAGCAATGACAAGGTAATCAACCTTTCTATGAGCCTAGGATTCTGGCCAGCACATGGTCTATTATATTCTTTTCTCCTCTTTTATCACTTTTATTTTCACAAAAATCCTGTTTGGTGGATCTGACAGCATCATTTAAAAAAATATGGAGAGGATTTCATTACAGTTAATTTTTGAGAAGAATTTAGCACAGTTTACAAATTCCTTAACATTTAGGATAGGAGGAACATGAGATTTTTTTAAAAAATCAAATTTCAAAGAGACTGAAATAACAGCATCACCCATCCTTTCAGTGTTTCCTTCTTAAATTCTTAAAAGTCTGATACTGAATTTCTGTGTTCACCTGTCTTTGAGGTAGAAAATTAGAGGTTCCATCTGTTTTTCTGGGAACGTCTTCACTGCTAGCCTGTAAAAGCAAGTACCACATGGTTCTTTCCATACTTAGAATAGTTGTATGTATCAAATTTGGCCAGGACAAATGGAGAACATCTTTTTAGTCTCTTTTGGGAGAATTTTCTAAAATTTGCAGAAGTCTTCACATTTGGGGCAGAAAGGTTTGGAAGTTCAAAAATATATATGAGCATGCAGGTTTTCCCCATCCAGATTAGCAATTAACTGGGTACAAGAAAGTGGGAGAAGGAAAACATTCAGCATCAACGTGGTATGCTCCATCTACAACCACACTAGATCATCTCAATGTGAAAAATGAGCTTCATGTGCTCATAAAGGTTTTTCTAGAGGTCAACATGTATGTATGTAGATTGGAGTGTGGTGGGGGTTAGGCTTCTTTTACTGCAGGGAACGGCCATCTCAGCATCTCAAAGACTATTTTTCAGACTTTCTGGAAGCCTAAGGGCAATATCCCCAGTGGGCGGAGCTAAAAGGGCGGGGCATGATAAAAGGGATAAAGTACTATATTTTGAAAAAATATTTTAAAGATCTAAGTTTTTCTTAACTAAAATGATTTTAACTTTTAAAAAGTTGTTTATTAAAGAAAAAACTTCCTTCTGCCCTCTAGTGGTGGAATTTTTAAATTAAAAATAATGAGGTATAGAGCTTGGGGTACCGAAGACTCCAGAAATGCAGCAAAAGTGCCCCTCATATCTCCCTGAAGTTGCAAGAGGCTTTTTAAGAGCCTTTTTCAAACTTATTTTTAAAATTGGGATACATCTATCTATGAGACCCAGCGATGTTGGAGTAGAGTGAAAATCATAGAATCATAGAAAAGTGAAGTTGGAAGGGGCCTACAAGGCCATCATGTCCAACCCCCAGCTCAATGCAGGAATACAATCAAAGCATATCTGCCAGGTGATTATCCAAGTTTTTCTTGAATGCCTCCAGTGTTGGAGCACTCACCAACTCCCAAGGTAACTGGTTCCACTGTCGTACTGCTCGAACAGGAAGTTTTTCCTGATATTCAACCGAAATCTGGTTTCCGTTAACTTGAGCCCATTGTTGCATGTCCTGCACTCTGGGATGATCAAGAACAGATCTTGCCCCTCCTCTGTATGACAGCCTTTCAAATATTTGAAAAGTGCTATCATATCACCCCTCAGCCTTCTTTTCTCAAGGCTAAACATGCCCAATTCTTTCAGCCTTTCCTCATAAGGCTTGGTTTCCAGCCCCCTGATCATCCTTGTCGCGCTCCCCTGAACTTGTTCCAGTTTGTTAGCATCCTTCTTGAACTGTGGTGTCCAGAACTGGACACAATACTCAAGGTGAGGCCTAACCAGTGCTGAATAGAGGGGGACTAGCACCTCGCGGGATTTGGAAACTATACTTCTATTAATGCAGCCTAAAATAGCATTTGCCTTTTTTCTAGCCACATCACATTATTGGCTCATATTTAGCTTGTGATCTACGACAATTCCAAGATCCTTCTCGCTCGTAGTTTGGCTGAGCCAGGTATCCCCTATCTTGTAAC
The DNA here is from genome assembly GCA_037013535.1 of Intellagama lesueurii. Taxonomy (NCBI): domain Eukaryota; kingdom Metazoa; phylum Chordata; class Lepidosauria; order Squamata; family Agamidae; genus Intellagama; species Intellagama lesueurii. The sequence continues at coordinate 343,678,596 of JBAJHW010000001.1, read as the reverse complement.
TGCGCAATTGGTTTCTTTTTCCGAGGTGCAGGACTTTGCACTTATCCCTGTTGAATTTCATTCTGTTGCTTTCGGCCCAGTGCTCCATCCTATCAAGGTCATTTTGAATTTTGTTTCTGTCTTCTAGGGTATCAGCTATTCCGTCCAATTTGGTATCATCTGCAAATTTGACAAGCATTCCCTGTACTCCCTCATCCAAGTCATTAATAAAAATATTGAAGAACACTGGGCCCAGGACTGAGCCTTGGGGTACCTCACTAGTTACCTCCTCGCAGTTAGAGAAGGACCCATTAATCATGACCCTCTGAGTACGATTCTGTAGCCAATTGTGTATCCACCTGACACTTGATCTATCCAGCCCACACCTGGTTAGCTTGCTAATCAGGATAACATGGGGCACTTTGTCAAAAGCTTTGCTGAAGTCAAGATATACTATGTCTACAGCATTCACTCTGTCTCTCAGGGAGGTTACCTGATCAAAAAAATGAGATCAAATTAGTTTGGCAGATTTATTCTTGACAAATCCATGTTAGCTTCTAGTTATTACTGCATTATTTTCTAGGTGATACAGACAAAATCTGCTCCTTTGAAGTCTCCTACAGGCGTGATCATCCAGGACCAAGCACAGCAGATGGAACACTGGGTGCAGCACTACTCTGAGCTATATTCCAGAGAGAATGTAGTAACCAAAGAGGCACTAAATAACATCGAGTGCCTGCCTGTCTTGGAAGAGTTGGACAGTGAACCAACTTTAGCAGAAATAAAAGCGGCCTTGGATCCCCTCGCCTCCGGCAAGGCACCTGGGAAGGATAACATCCCTGCTGAAGTGCTGTAAAGAGATCATCACCATTGAGCTGTATGAAATCTTTTGTCTTTGCTGGAGGGAAGGTGGAGTACCATAGGACATGAAGGATGCAAACATCATCACATTGTACAGTACAAGAACAAAGGCGACAGGGGCGACTGCAATAACTACTGTGGTATCTCTCTTCTCAGCGTTGTAGGGAAGCTGCTTGCCCGTATTGTGCTGAAGAGGCTCCAGGTGCTTGCAGACAGAGTCTATCGAGAATTACAGTGTGGATTTCAAGCTAATAGATCCACCACTGACATGGTATTTTCCCTCAGACAGTTGCAGGAGAAATGTAGGGAATGAAGAGCACTGTCGTTTTTGATGGTTCAACATCAGATCCCTTTGATATCCGAAGCAGAGTGAAACAGGGCTGTGTCCTCGCGCTGACTCTGGAAACTTTTTTGCTGTCATGCTGAAGCACGCCTTTGGAACTGCAACAGAAGGTGTCTATCTCCGGACTAGATCAGATGGAAAGCTCTTTAATCTCTCTAGATTGAGAGTGAAGACCAAAGTCCAGCTGAAATGCATGCAGGACTTCCTCTTCGCTGATGATGCAGCTGTTGTCACCCATTCTGCTGAAGACCTCCAACAACTTATGAATCGTTTTAGCAAGGCCTGCCAAGACTTTGGATTAACAATCAGCCTGAAGAAAACACAAGTCATGGGCCAGGGCATGGACTCACCTCCCTCTATTACCATCTCTACACAAGAATTGGAGATTGTTCATGATTTCGTGTACCTTGGCTCAATGATCTCTGACACTCTCTCCCTAGATGTCGAGCTGGATAAACACATTGGCAAAGCAGCTACCATGTGCTCTAGACTCACAAAGAGAGTATGGCTCAATAAGAAGCTGATGGCATATACCAAGATCCAGGTCTATAGAGCCTGTGTCCTGAGTACACTCCTGTACTGCAGTGAGTCCTGGACCCTTTGTGCACGGCAGGAGAGGAAGTTGAACACGTTCCATATGCGTTGTCTCCGACGCATTTTTGGCATCACCTGGCAGGACAAAGTTCCAAATAGTGTAGTCCTGGAACGAGCTGGAGTTGTTAGCATGTATACATTACTGATACAGCGACGTCTACGTTGGCTTGGGCATGTTGTGAGAATGGCTGACGGGAGGATTCCAAAAGATCTCCTGTATGGAGAATTAATGCAGGGAAAGCACCCCAGAGGGAGACCCCAGCTGCGATACAAGGAGATCTGCAAGCAGGATCTGAAGGCCTTAGGAATGAACCTCAACAGATGGGAAACCTTGACATCTGAGCGTTCAGCCTGGAGGCAGGCGGTGCAGCATGGCCTCTCCTGATTTGAAGAGGCATTTGTTCAGCAGGCCGAGGCAAAGAGGCAGTCCCGAGACCAGCAAAATCAGGGAGCTGGAAAGGGTACAGATTGTATTTGTCTTCAGTGTGGAAGGGATTGTCACTCTTGTATTGGCCTTCTCAGCCACACTAGACGCTGTTCCAAGACCTCTATTCAGAGCACGTTACCATAGTCTCTCAAGACTGAAGGATGCCTGCACATTTTCTAGGTGCTTGCACAATGACCGCTTTATGATCTGTTCCAGAATTTTGCCTGGGATTGATGTCAGGCTGACTGGCCTGTAGTTCCCAGGTTCCTCTTTTTTGCCCTTTTTGAAGATAGGGACAATACTAGCCCTCCTCCAATCCTCTGGCACCTCACCCGTTTCCCATGATTTCAAGAAAATAATGGATAGCAGTTCTGAAAGTTCTTCAGCCAGTTCCTTCAGTACTCTGAAGGCCCCAGAGTCTGCATGCAACCTTCAGGCTGCAGGCTGCTCACCTCTGCTATGCCAGATAATATTTGAAAAGAGCTGTAATATTTTGGCACATACTGAGTTCTGTATCTCTGCAGGGATTTGAAGTTGGGCTCGTTCTCTGAAGTCTGACACTTTCTACTAACTGACTTGTACTTCAAATGTCTGGCGGTATCCTTAGTACTTTGAAACTCAGGTCTCTCTACAATCCAATTCCAATTAGGTATGCAAGTTCAGTAAAGTGTCTCATGACTATGATATTTAGATCATCATCCCGGGATAATTTGTCAAACAAGACCCTATAATTAGGAGGTGATTAGAAATGCAGCTTCCTTAAGTGGTGAAAGACATCTGATGGTCAAAGCATTTGCTTTCACTCAGCTCTGTATTTTGCATTCCAACAAAATCTGTTTTGCGATTGGTCGGTGGAAGACCAACACGAGCTTCCTTTGCAGATCTTGATTGTTCAGTCTCATATCTTAGAAACCACACTGGGGGGAAAATGCAGCCTACTAGTTGTGTAGTTATTCATTCTGCTTCCTCATGGACTGAGTTCTCTTCACTCCCATTATCTGTGATCCCCTGCCAATCTGATCAGCTGGTAAGTTTCATATAACTGTCTCATCAGTTCAGCAGAAGAGCACCTGTTTGAAAATCCTTATCCAACAGTGGTGAATTCTTTTTCCATAAGCATTGTCTGTGCACCCTTTACAGCCAGATCTTTCTTTTACAAAGGTGGATTTTTTCCCCAGAGGTCAGACATGAGAAGAACGGGACAACGGTGGACATAATATAGCTGTAGGTAAGTCTCCTTTGGTTGTACACCATGGCATTTGGTACAGTGTGAAGAAAAAGAACATTAAGTGTCCTATATTAGAGACATGAACCAGAAAACTAGTGGTTTGTGATGGTTCGTGGTTCGTGGCTACCCACGAACTATCACTAACCCACTGAAAAATGAACTGGTACACTGTTTGTTTTTCAAGTTTGTGCCGGGGGGGGGGGGGAAACTGCCCACCTGCCTTTCCCCTTGACCCCATTGGCTCCCTACCTGATCTTGAAGCCACCTGGCTTCCCAGAAAAATTGTGTCCCCAAACCGAACTACGAACCAGTCCAGTTTGTGGGGTTTTGTGGTTTGCGGTTCATTTTTTGCCCATCTCTATCCTATATTTATATACATGCTCACAAAATTGGCATGTCTGTGTGTGTGTGTGTGTGTGTTCGTGTATATGTCTAGAACTCTATACTGTGAAAATTAAAAGTCTGAAATGACACTCCCTAGAGAACTGGCCAAAAGCAGGAACCATCAGAAACCCACCTCTGAAGTGAATGTATTTGTAACACAAGCTTCGAGCGTTGCGTTACACCAACCAAAGCTGATTTGTCCAAATGGTTTATTCATGAAGGAGACAATGCGATTTGAGATTTAATCAGGTTCAAATTAGTTTTTGTGATTAGCTGGTTTGGGTTGTTAAGGTAGCATAATAACGGCACTGTCATTCCAACCGACCACTCACATGGGTTCCGCACACTTCTGCGTTGGCTTAGCAAGTGGGTCATCCAGGAACCTTCACCGCGTAAAAGCCCCCGTCGTTGCCAGATGTGGGATAAACATGTCTGACTTTGTTAGAAATTCAGCCAAGTGTAAAATAGGGATGGAGTTGATTGGTAAGTGTCAGAGAGCAGGGGTGGGCAGGATAAAAATATTTCTACAAAAGGAAACATTGGGAAAGGCCAAAGGAGTGTGTGACAGAATGGGGTGGGGGAGAATATAAGAGAATATAAAAATGCAAATTTCTCTCCTAAACTTTATCTTTGGATGGCGTGAAAAACCTAAGTGAGAACTTCAACAAAGCTATAGGGGAAGAAAAAGAAGAAGGGGGGGGGAAGATGACAGGTTTGAGTTTCAGAAAATTTAAGACAGCCGCAAGGATTAGGCACTTTAGGTTGTCTCTGCATACATTTCTTATGGGAGTTAATTCCATTTGACATGCAAGACCAAAGTGAGATTACAGGCCCACAGCCCCATGGCGAGGTATATGTTGGAGCTAAAAGCCGGGATTTGAATAATTGTGCAGGCTTACTCCAAGAATCAGGAGAGAACAGAATGAATGGATTATTAGAAGGAACTTTGTACATTTTAAACTGCTGGACTTAATAAAAAAAAATACACTTGGTGTATGACTGATGTTATGGACTTGTGCACACACCCGCGTTCGATTCACTTTTGCAGCCGGATCTAACAAATGTAGGGGGGGATAGAGGGAAGGGAGAGAAATAGAAGCTGTTAGAGAAGAATGTATAATGCAAGATGGGCCTAATGTGGTTTACGGGAGGAAAGCAAATTTCACTGAAGGAGAGATTTAGTTTAGCATATTCACGGCTTCTCCCCACCCCCGTTTCTTTACAAAATGAGAAATTTGAGGGACCGCCTTGTGCCAAAGAAACTTTCTGAAACACTGGGGAACAGTACAGTCTGAGGAGGGGAGAAAGTACACAATTTTTCACTTCAGAATTTCAGTTCTGCAGTTGCCATTTGTTACGAGAAAAAATGACTAAGCTGCTCTTTTTTTAAAAAAAATATAAATTTGACCTCATCCCTTTGTGTCTGCAGAGGCACTTGTCTGTAAAAGGAGGTAATAGCTGACTGCTCCTAAGACTCAGATATGCTTAATTAACTGTCCATGGAGAATTATTGAAATACTTATATAATTCTTATTTAGTGCTCATTAAAGTGATACAAATGCTGGAGAATGAGAGGTTTGTCGGGACTTTGAGATGGAGGAAGTTAGTACAGTAATGGCAAGGAATTATGAAAGCCGGCCCATTAGTAGTAACACACTAGACCTTCCTTCCTTTCTTTTTAAAGAGTCACTGGCTCAGATCAGAAATCATTTGATTTTTTTTTTTTTAATCTTCATCACAGCCCACTCACTGTCGGCCATCTCTGCTATCACCTGCTGTCTTTAACCAGACAATATAACGGAAGGAGGCAACTCATTTTTGTTTTTTTAAGGCAAAATAATGTTTTCGTTGGGCAGATTGACTGACTAACATCCTTGGTGGAAGACCCTCAGCTGGAGTCATTCAAAGCTCATGTGGCTCCTAGCCTTGATTCATCACGATGAGGTGTTGAACCTGGCATTCCACAAGGCTGGCATTTGTGGTGGAATGGCTGTGAGAAGGACTACTCAGGGTCTTCCAGGGATGTTGGCAAGTCTTTGGGTCTCAATCCCAAGTCTGAGTCAAAGTCTTTGGTACCACGGACAAAGGCTGAGTCTTTGGTACTGAGTCCCAAATCCCAAGCCAGCTCCAAGTCACTATTAAAATCAAGTCGCTATTAAAAAGGGAAGGGGTGCCAAGTCGTGAGTTGAGTCTGAGTCATTGAAAAAAACACTGAGCTGAGTCGGAATTGTGTCACTGGTGCAATTTAAATCCGACTTGACAGCTAATCCGGCGATTTGAGTCCCCATCCCTGGGGTTTTCTACTTCTTCCTGTAAAACTGAAGACACTTGACTACAACGTCGTAGGGGCAATGAATCCGCCTCCATCTTAGATGGAGCAGGTTGGAGTGTGTCAAAGAAGCTGAGAGAAGTGGTGTCACGAAGTTAGACTCTGTGACTAATCTGGACTGGGAGAGCCACCCAAGGCGTGTTGAGTGTCAGTTTTAACGGTGACAGTGAAAAAAATGGAAATTTGTTAAAGATTTTCTGTACCTTGGTTCAGTCACAGCCAAGACTGCAGCCAAGAAATCAGAAAAGATGAAGGGCATCTGCCCTATAGTATTCCCAATGACTAAGTATGAGTGTGAAACCTGAACAGTAAAGAAAACTGACCAGGAAAAAAAAAAGAGAGATTCATCTGAAATGTGCTGCTGGATGAGGGCCTTGCAAATACCACAGGTCACCAGAAAGGAAGATAGAGCCTTGTGTTTGCAAGATCTAAACAGGGTTGTTGAGAATAGCACTTCTTGGAGGTAACTAACTCATAGAGTTGCCTTAAATTTAAAGTGACTTACAGCACATCACAACAACAATAGTGAATCTACTCCGGATTTTAGTCTGAACATTATACAAGATACTCAAGAGCCTCAACCTACATTGGAAACAAATTTTGCCATTAGGATATCAGATACATTTCCTCCAGTATTCCACGCCTGAAAATAGAGACATGACTTCAGGAATTCAGTCCTCAAGCTGAGTGCAACATGTAATCAAGCCCTCCCCAATAAGGAAGGGAGGGGAAGAGAAAGATATGACCTTACTGGTTTAAATGCCGAAAAGGGGATTTTTACCTTTTGTAAGAATGTATTACAAAAAAACAAGTGTTCTGGGGTATTGAATGAAGGGTGCATGCAGGCTCCACTCCCTACATCCTTGCCTACGTCTTTATTTCCCAGTTTGAAGAGAACATCTACAGATGTTTGCTTGTCCATTAGTAGAATACTCCATGGGATCTGGGACCAGGATAAAATGGGCTTGCCAGCTGCATTGAGAAGTTTGATCCTGTTCAAGTGGACACAGGTGGATGCCCCATTCAGATCTTGTTGGTGAGCAGAGATGTACATGAACCTTGGTTTGAAGCTTCATGGTTTGTAAGTGCGGCACCACAGGTGCTGCGTCTTCCCTTCCCCTGCCCCCCTGGCCAATGCCCCACTCACCAGCCAGAGCGAGCTTCTCTTCTCCTTCTCTTCAGCTGTTCAGCCAGTCCCCGGCAGGAGCGCAGGCTTGCCTGTCCCACCTCCTTGTCTGAGTCAGCGATCAGCCAAGCAGGCGGGGCAGGGAAGGCCATGCTCCTGCTGGGGACATGCTGAATAGCTGAAGAGAAGAAGGAGAGGAGTGTGTGCTGTCCGATGAGTGGAGGATCCCGCTGGGGAGGTGGAGGAAGGAATCCATGGCACCTGTGGTGCCACACTTATGAACTGGCAAAAACTTCCAAACGGAGGTTCATGACCATCTCTACTGGTACGGGATGCAAAGTGGGGAAGTGGGACAATGTGAGTTGTGGCTTTTCCATGTGCCTGGATCCCACCACGCTTCTGGCCTTCACTGGTTGGCTGAATGCCTGCACAGGACTATACTTAAGGCACTGCCCCACAATATATTTAACACTACAAATATCCTTCAGTGTACTGCAGTGTGTGAGGCAGACTCAAAGCTTTAGGGCTCCAGTCATTGGCTATGACAATCAGGGCATCTTGGGGGTTGTCACCCACAACCCCAACTTCCCCATACATTGCCTGGGCAATGTATGTACCCTATCGTACCTTTGCAATCAACAGGTAAGATCTACCAAAGCATGTAAGGCCTCCTTAGACAAGATATGGGTTCTGCGTCTAGAGTGGTGTGGCTCTTACGGTTTTTTTCACTTACCTGGTGTGAACAGCTGGTGAGTCCAAAGGCCTCTCTCTTCTGGCTCCACTGCTGGGTACAGGCTAGATGGAACATGCTCCACAGACAGCAGCAGGGGTGAGTTTGAGTGACAGGGTACACCTGTCAAACCATAGCACAAATGTTCGAGGTAAGATCAGGAAGGACAGAAGCCTCCTGTGGAAGAGAAAGACACATCTTGATCTTCAGTATGAAATACAGGCAACAAAAGTGAGGTCTCGCGATACTCCTGCCTTTTCGGGTTTGAAGCATGAAAATGGTTGGGGACCTCGGTACACGGTAGAATGCCTCCTTCCCATTCTACCTGCACACCCCAGACTGGGCAGCTGAGGATGCCAACCCTAAGAGAGGCCCAGAAGGAGAAAACAAGAAAACAGGCCTTCTTGTTGGTTGCTCCCTTTCTATGGAATTTATTTATTTAAAATATGTGTATCCTGGCATTCTCCTTAAAAAGAACCCAAGAGGGCTTAATGTCATCAAAAAGACAATATGTAGAAGAATGTGTAGCAATGTATCAATATATATCTGAAGATTCTCACTCATCCAGATGTGGTTATCTGGAAGTTGAGTCATGGCAACTGGACTTCTTTCTTGTTAAGTTGAAACGTTTCGCTACTCATCCGAGACTGAAGAAGCTACTTGGATGAGTAGCGAAACGTTTCAACCTAACCAGAAAGAAGTCCAGTTGTCATGACTGAACTTCCAAATGTAGAAGAATGAACTGCCACCAGAAATCTGCCTGGCTCCATCTGTAGAAATTTTTAAGATGTTACTGAAAACTTTTCTGTTTCAGTAGACCTTCTGAACTACACCATCTCAATAGCCCGCTGAGATTATGTGTTTAACATCTATCAGCCGCTGCCTGGTTTTGACCTAATTTTAACTGGAAATGTATGCTTCGTTGTTGTGTTTGTTGATATAGATTTATTGGTTGTGCTTTTATATTGTATTCTGCTGTATACCTCCCTGAGTGGCCATTGGTCAGATAGGCAGTAAAGAAATGTAAACAATAATAAAAATAAAATGAAGGTCTGAAACATTACCAAAAGATCAACAGACATGTGGTTTTCCAGCTTACGCAGTGGCATCATGTTTTGGCAAACCCTTTGAATCCTTTTTGAGGAGAAAACTGGGGTAGAAATAAAGTCAATAAATCAAAATAAATTTAAAAGATTCTGGAGGTATGCACTGAGTCCCAACTTGGGCTGTGTCCAAATAAAGGCACACCTATGAGGTCTCACCCTGTTGGAGATACTCCGAAGATCCTGAGATACACAAATGGCCTCGTTTAAGCCAGTCCTTATAGGAGTCCATATTACTATTTGTGTGTTTCTGGATCTTTGGGAAAGACCTCATATTTGTGAATGGGGAAACACAAATAGCTATGACTGAGGTGGGGTGGAGTGACATGGTTCCATCATAATTATTTCTGGCAGAATCATTTTCCTTCCTTCAGCACAGAGAATACATGCAAATAAAAGATGACAACACAGGAAACAGCTATTATGAACGTTGGCAGAACCAAGAATCAAGGAGAAATCAAGGGAAGACAGGGTCAAGGCAGTGGTGTCGTGTGGGTTGCCAGCACCTGGAGCAAGGCAAGTATTATGCCCCTCCTAACCTGTGGACCTGCTGCTGCTTCTGCCACAGCTTTCCACAATGCTCTCCCTTTGTTCCCCATAGGAGTGTCCGCAAGGCACCCTCCTTCTCCTCCATCATCATCCCTCCTTCTCCCACCTTCCCCCAACTCCTCCTCACCTACCTTCCAGGATCAAGTAGACCAGCGTTCCCCAACATTTTTCGGTCCACGGACTGGCTGGGGAAGGCGGGGCACCCCCCACGCCCGTGCGCATGTGCAAATGGTGGTGCGGCGCTCACATGGGCGTGCTGGAGCGCACACGCAGGTGCAAACGGGTGGTGCGGGGTGAGTACGTGCAGGGGGGGTGGGAGGTCTGTCTCGGCGGCCCGGTCTGGCCCAGGCCACAGACCGGTACCGGGCCGCGGACCAGGGGTTGGGGACCTCTGAAGTAGACCATGTCCAGAGCCATCTTCCCACATCACCTCCTTCTTGGCGCTCGCTCTCTCCCTCCCTCCCTCTCTCCCTCTCTTGGTGTCTCTCCAGCACCACAGCCTCTCAGCCGGAAGGGCTCATCATTGTCTTCCTCCTCCTCCTCTGCGTCTGACTCGCTCTCCACTCCAGCCTGCCGCCAACCAGCTGCCATGCTGCCTCTGGCTGCAGCTTCATCCCAGGCACCCCTTCACACCCATGCCTGTGTATACGGCCGCTTTCGAAGCCGATGCCAGTTGGAAAAACTTGCTGAGTAGAGTAGGGGAGGGTAGAGGACAAGAATGGATCTGGTGGCAACAGCAGTGGCATAGCATCTCTAAGAATTTTGTGCCCAGGGCAACCACACACACTATGCCACTGGGTCAAGGACAGAGGCTAACTAAAGGAAAGAAGAATGGCCAACCCCAGGCAATATACTACATGAATGGAAGTCTCTGACTTCACATGACAGTTTAAAAAATGCAGGTGATGATGACCTCATTCATGATGACCTCATTCAGGGACCCTGAATTCAGTGAATGGAAACTGCAGAAGAGGTCTGCATTGAAGGGTGAAATTGCCAGTCTTCTCTTTCAGCCCGAGGGATGCGATTTTTGGATTTCCTGAACTACAAATCCCACAGTTCCTATTCTGGAAGTTCTACCTGACTTACACACACAGCTGACAAATATTGAAGTGTGGCTCCCTGGGAGAAAAGGCCTAAACAGGAAGGCTTTGAGGCTTAGCTCGGCCTAGCTCCATCTAAGCTTCCTGTTCCTGCCCCAGTGTTAGCTGGGAGCTTTCTTTCTGAACAGGAAGTTAGGAGGAGCTAAGCCTACCTAAGCCTCAAAGCTTTCCAGCTTAGGCCTTTTCTCCCAGGTGAGCCACATTTCAGTGTCTGTAAGGTGTGTGTAATTCAGGTAGAACTCCTGGAATGGGGAAATTACAGGGTCTGTAGTAAGGAAATCCAAAAATCTTAGCCCTATTCTGCAACAGTTTAGCATCTTCCTTACTGATTTCCTTTTCCCCAAATTTCATTATGTACTTTTATTGTAACATATTGCACCCTATGAATTTCAGATTTAACATGAAGGATCAAGGGAGTGGTGTTATGTCTTGCTCAGCCATGTGGTTGCCAAAGAAATGCACAAACAGCTTAGATCCACTTAGCATTTTGGCAGTCAGCAGACCATAGTGTGCATTCTTGTCTGCTTTAACATGAGTTTGCTTCAACTCACCTTTGGCAGCTCAGTTTCCTTTCATTGTGTAGTTGCTGAATTGGGAAATAACATGGCTTTTTGGCTCAGGTATGTAGCATTGAAAGGTTTACGTTGCCTGAAGGGATAACATTGAAGGATGAGGAAATACACTTTGGCTTTAACATGTGGTCCGATCCCTAGAGACTCATGGAAAAGAACTTGAACCATGAAGAAGAAGAAATGACAAAGCTAGCTCCTTACTCAAGGCAGGTTAATGAAATATCAAAGAAAGATAAAAGGTAGAAGCAGATTGGCCCCTCCCTCCCAAAAACAGAGATTAGAACATACAGTAGTTACCATAAGTAGGGGCAATGGAATCCCATTTGGGCTCCAGATTTTGAGGGCAAATAATTGTGAATGGACCTCCTATGTTGACGTCCTCACTACCACAGTCAGCAGCTGCTCTTGGTCCTCCTCATTGCTACCACCTGCTTGTCCACCAGAGGGGCAGTCAGCAAATTTGCCATGGCACCTTCTGCCCTTCCTTCAACCCACCACAGTTGTCTGGGCCAGGCAGCAAGGGTGGGTGAATGAATGGGTTGTTGGGGTGAAGGGGAAGAAGTGCAGAGGTTATCTGCTGGAGTGTGGCAGGTACCGCACCATGTTGCATCTCTGGTGCTAGCCAAGTGATAATCTAAAACAGGGAATGTGGGTTGTTCTTGATTATGCCAGTGTCTATTCAGATGGGTATGAAAAGCTTTGTGTTGCCATCTCCGTGCGGGCTACAACATTTGTATTACAGAGAACGCAGGATGGAGCCATGATAATTTTGGTGTGTGTGTGTGTGTGTGTGTGTGTGTGTGTGTGTGTGTGTGTGTGTGTGTGTGTGTGTGTGTGTGGTGTGTCTGTAGAAAATGGGTCAGTATTCCTCAAACCGGAAAAATTGGCCAATTTAATTCTTTAATAAGGTCCAATCAGATGCAAATAAGATGGGGGGTATTTTTATTTTTATAGGGGAAACCATTAAAGATGGCAGAAGAAAGAATGTCATTTCCCCAAAGCAAAGGAAGGAGGAAACAATTGCTCCATCAAAATATGGTCTTTTTAAATTGAAGGGGTAAAAATATACTAAGCAAGATGGCATAATATGCTATGCATAAATGCTGGCATGGATGGTACCCTTCCCTGTATAGTAGGGTGTGGATAATTGAACAGAAGATGAAGGGAATATAGAGAAAAGGCCAAGCAGGCGGTGGAGAAGAATAAAAATGCAGCATGGTGAACTGTATCAGAAAAAGTGTTGCTGCTTGGAAGAACTGATTAATAAGTGCAGCGACCGGTACAGAGTGGATTTGCAGAGATTAGAACATTGCAAGGTTTATCCAAAAGATTGTACAAAGTTCGACGTGGGTTTGAATTTAAATAGGGCAAACTCCATTCCGCCACCATTAAAAGTTCCCGCTGACCTTTTAGGTACATGTCGGGAGAGCAGCCTCTCTTTTCCGTGAGAAAGGTCATTTTAATTTTTGAAAATATTTATCTTCCATAATGATCATGTGTGTCTGTGTGTGTGTGTGTGTGTGAGAGAGAGAGAGAGAGAGAGAGAGAGAGAGAAAGAGAAAAGAGAGAGAGAGAGAGATGGACGCACAGACAGACGATTCCTGTGGAAAAACAAATAATAATCAGTTGAGATCTGGACAGTTGGCATGGGATATCAAGACCTCCTGTACTGCAACATCTAGAATTCTCCAAGAATTCCCTCAGGGAGAACTCAGAGAGCTGCACCCAAGAAATCTAAGCCAAGAGAAGAGTTTTTTATTAGTCACACATGGGCCTTGGTAAGACTCTGGAGTGCCTCTATGCTCCAGGGACACTGCAAAGAATTATGAGACTGGTAGTCTCTCTAGCCTTCTGGCTCTGTAAAGAGCCCCTCTCAGAAAATTGCCGCTCCCATAACCCCTTGCAACTCTCCTGGAGTTTCGCCACTCACAGCGATTTCCTTCTTCTTCAGAGCCAAATGGTCAATCTGGAGTCTTACCAAGACCCATGAGTGTACATGTTTCTGCATATAAAGTTATCCAGATCACAGCTTTTTAAAAACACACACAGACACACACTTTTTAAAGACGACTACTTCCAGATTTACTCAGCCACCAGCCAGGAAATCCTTGCTGGGTGATTCCCAGACTTATAGAAAAGAGAGAGAGGAACTGTTCCAGATTTTCATCCCTACCTCCGTTGAGCCAGATTTTTCACTTACTTAATCAAAAACTTGGGACTATGTGCTATTAGCCTGTCCACTTGATTCCACTGAGTCCCAGGTGGTTATGCCTGTATTAGACCACACCAGCTGAAAGACAAAGGAAGGGCTATAATTTAGGGCCTGCCATATTCTCTTGAGCCTTTTATGTGGAATTTCACTTTAATGTGATCCAAATGACAGTAAGAAATGCATTTAGAGAACGTTAAAGCCTTCCCATTAAAAATTCTGTATGCATTTTATATTCTAATTCATGTACAGTCAGAAGCGCCTGATAAAATCACAGCGCTGATTTGACAGCTGCACTCATCATATTAATGAGGATACTTTGTGCCTTTATAAAATTGGGATAGCATCCATTATGTGATTGTACATGATGCGATTGTTATCAGCTCCTTGTGTTACTCTGTCCCACCCCTTCCTTCAGTCAGCTTTGTGTATATGAAGAATTGATGGAGAACATGAGCTAGAGGCAGAAGAACCGAGTTCAAAAGAGAACTCCTTATTTCTTCCAAGCAGCCTTGGGGAGCATTTTAAAAAAAGTCTTTGCTCGTGATGAATTTGAAAATTTATCCAGGATGGAGATGGACCAAAAAACCCCAAACAAACCAGGAATTCTCCAGGGGACATTGAAATTTCCATGATAAGCAAACTGGAAATGGTCCACTCTGAGTTTCACCACCCCATCCAGAAAGAAGCATATTGGAGGTGATATCCTGACAATTTTGGGAATTAATTAATTGATTAACAATATTTTGGGAGCATAAATTTTGGGAATTAATTAATTAATTAGCAATTATACAAAGCGAAAGCACAACTCAACTCTATAAACAAAATAGTGCAGCAAAGTCAAAATCAGACAATTTAAGATACATTCTAAAAATGCCTATACATTTAAACATTTAAATTGGCAGTAGGCACCAGCCGTCGATTGTTAGCTTTGGTGTCAACAGGCTCCATAATCATAATCAGCAGCCTGTTTTTCCTGCTCCTCTGGAGGAAGCAGGAAAACAAAATCAAAGTTATGAAACTCACCATTGCCCCTGAAGTTCTTGGTGGTGACTAAGAATGGAATTTTTCGAATTAAAAGACTCCCAGTCCCATAATTCGGCCTGGGACGTTCCTACAGAATTATGGAGCCAAGAGTGCTTGGATTCCAGAAAACCCACCCTTAGTGGTAACCACAGGTGGTGACTGCCATTTTTCATTCTCCACTGGGGAGGAACACATGGCAGCCCTACGAAACGGGATTCTGGGAGGAAATAGCAGCCCCGAGTTGCCAATTTTTCATGGAGAGCTGTTGGCTCCATTGTAGTTCCTGTAGATGAGTGCTCAGTCTGAGAAGAAAGTGTCAGTCAAGGAAAGCCCCACCCACAGAACCCATTAAATCCCACCCACTGCCCATGAACCCTGCCTCCTTATGTTCCTATCTCAGGAAACATCTTAATATGTACAAGAATCCTAAATAATTCCAGATTATTTGCTAGAACCCTATTGGTGTTGGTATGACACTTGTATAATCTGGTACAGCTGACTGCAACTAACTGCCGGTATGCCCAGGGCACGTGTTGGTGATGCGCCTGGTCGTGGACCTGAATATGCAACCGAAATATGTCCCAGCAGGTCATCAATTAGCCACAATAAGCTGTGACAGGTTATGCAAATAGGATTCCAGCCGTCAATATCTTCATCACAAACAACAACATCACTACCACCATGATGATGATGATGATGATGATTGCAGATTTTAATTATTATTTTTTTAAAAAAAACATTTTGTTGTTGTTTAGTCGTTAAGTCGTGTCCGACTCTTCGTGACCCCATGGACCAGAGCACGCCAGGCCCTCCTGTCTTCCACTGCCTCCTGGAGTTGGATCAAATTCATGTTGGTAGCTTCGATGACACTGTCCAACCATCTCATCCTCTGTCGTCCCCTTCTCCTCTTGCCTTCACACTTTCCCAACATCAGGGTCTTTTCCAGGGAGTCTTCTCTTCTCATGAGATGGCCAAAGTATTGGAGCCTCAGCTTCAGGATCTGTCCTTCCAGTGAGCACTCAGGGTTGATTTCCTTCAGAATGGATAGGTTTGTTCTCTTTGCAGTCCAGGCGACTCTCAAGAGTCTCCTCCAGCACCACAATTCAAAAGCATCAATTCTTCGGCGGTCAGCCTTCTTTATGGTCCAGCTCTCACTTCCATACATCGCTACTGGAAAAACCATAGCTTTGACTATGCGGACCTTTGTCGGCAAGGTGATGTCTCTGCTTTTTAAGATGCTGTCTAGGTTTGCCATCGCTTTCCTCCCAAGAAGCAGGCGTCTTTTAATTTCGTGGCTGCTGTCACCATCTGCAGTGATCATGGAGCCCAAGAAAGTAAAATCTGTCACTGCCTCCATATCTTCCCCTTCTATTTGCCAGGAGATGATGGGACCAGTGGCCATGATCTTAGTTTTTTTGATGTTGAGCTTCAGACCATTTTTTGCACTCTCCTCTTTCACCCTCATTAAGAGGTTCTTTAATTCCTCCTCACTTTCTGCCAAAAAAACCATACAGTGCTCTATTCCTTTGTTAGAAATGTGGCTTGTAATTTTGTATTGTGAATAATAAGACGAAGACCAAGATCATCCACGCTCTTGGACTTCTGATCACCATGTATGGGTATGAAAGCTGGAGAATGAAGAAATCTGATTGGGGTGGGGGGAAATGATTCCGTTGAAATGTGGTGCTGTAGGAGAGCTTTGTAGATACCCTCGACGGCCAGAAAGAGAAACAAGTGGGTCCGAGATCAAATCAACCCTAAGATATCTCTGGAGGCAAAAATGTTGAAGCTGAGGCTGTCTTACTTTGAGCACATCATGAGAAGGCAAGATTCTCTGGAAAAGACCATAAGTCTGGGAAAGTTGAAACGCAGCAGGAAAAGAGGAAGGCCAAATGCAAGATGGCTTGACTCTCCAAAGTAAGCCACAGGCTTGAGATTACAAGAGCTGACTGTGTAAGGAGAGGAGATTTTGAAGTTTGCTCATTTATAGGGTCGCCATATGTCAGAAGCAACTTGACAGCACATAACAACAACGAATACCCATTAAACAGGATGTTTCTAGGGTGAGTGCTTGTTTTTCTATGTTTAAAATAATAATACCGTGTTTCCCCGAAAATAAGACAGGGTCTTATATTAATTTTTGCTCCAAAAAAACGCATTAGGGCTTATTTTCAGGGGATGTTTTATTTGTTTAATGTACAACAATCTACATTTATTCAAATACAGTCATGTCCTCTTCTTCTGGTTGCTGCACAAGGGTGGAGGGCGGGGTTTCACTTCACTGGGGCTTATTTTGGGGGTAGGGCTTATATTACGAGCATCCTGAAAAATCATAGTAGGGCTTATTTTCAGGTTAGGTCTTATTTTCGGGGAAACAGAAACTTAGAACTGCAGATCTGGAAGGGACCCTCTGGATCATCGAGTCCAGCCGCTGACAAGGAGGCACAGGGGGGAATCGAACTCCCATCCTCTGGGTCTGCAGACAGGGAACGAAACGTTTATTATTTTAATTCTGTTTCTTCATTTCTGTTACTTTGTCATAGCCGCCCAGAGTAGTGGCTTGCCACTAGATGGGCACGGGGTACAAATTCAATCAATCAATAAAACTAAATAAATATTATTGGCTAAGTTGGGTGAGGTCTGCAGACAGCTCACCATCATCATTCCTTTACAGCGCCAAAGAAGCGTGGTTGGGTTTCGCCTTTCCATAATTCCCTGAGCATATATTTAAAAAAAACTGATCTTTTTTTTTTTTGCATGTTAAAAGGAGCCAGTGCTTTTGCTTCACTGGAAGCTTCTGATTAGGGGGCTGTTGGTCTTATTTCTGATCTTCGCCTCCCTCCTCCTCCCCCCTTCCCGGACTGACATCTGTGGGTCTCTTTTGATAATGAAAGCCCTAAGAGAGCAAGGCGATAAGGCTGGATCTCAGACGTTGGGTAAGTTTTCAATCAAAGATGGTTTGCTAATAATAAAGTACGGAGGGGAAAGAAAACGGCACGGTGGCTCCTTTCTGCCATGAATATGGCGGTGACCCTTCCGTGGCCCTGCTAGGCCTGTCTGAGCCACAGTAGAGGTCAGTGGTAATTAAAGCAACAGTGTTGCGGGAAAAGTGTGAATTACTTTTACAAGAAGGCTTGGATGTTGCTACCGACTGACAAAGCACAGTGGGGGGAACTCAGCTGGATATTAAAGAGTGACGGTAGCCGCGGCATTGTGAGGTTGCTTGCAAGCACAATGCCGAATGGTGACTTTTTACAAGTTGATCGCTCAAGAAGCATTTGAGTTAGCAGGCAGAGCCGAAGGAAGAGGGAGCGGAGGGAAAGAATGTTGGCCAAGGCTGAATTGCCATTTCGAATTTTCTTGGGTGGGGGAATGCCACTTTTTTCAAGCTTCCATGTCACCCTTTTTGATGCATTTGAGGTTTCAAATATATATATACATATCCTACGGTCTTTTCCTTTCTTAAGGCCTCACAATGAAAGCCAAGTTACTGTTGCAGGACAGTTGATCATGTTTTTTTTTTCTTTTTGTATTGTTTGTTTTTCCGGAGGGGACCCTGTTTCCCCGAAAATAAGACCTAACCTGAAAATAAGCCCTAGTAGGATTTTTCAGGATGCTCGTCATATAAGCCCTACCCCAAAAATAAGCCCCAGTGAAGTGAAACCCCGCCCTCCACCCTTGTGCAGCCACCAGAAGAAGAGGACAGGACTGTATTTGAATAAATGTAGATGGTTGTACATGAAAAAAAAATAAAACATCCCCTGAAAATAAGCCCTACTGCGTTTTTTGGAGCAAAAATTAATATAAGACCCTGTCTTATTTTTGGGGAAACACGGTACTTAAATTGGAGTTTATGTATTTCAGGACTGCACACTCAGCCAAGTGCCCTAATTCAGAACTGGAAGGGACCCTATGGAACATCAAGTCCAACCCCTGTCAGGGAAGGGGAATCGAACTCCCAGCTGCTGGCTCTGCAGCCAGAGACCTCAACCACTGAGCTATCCAGCAGTTTTCTTCCTTTATTTGTTTTTCTCTTTCATTTATCTCCATTGTTTCCTTTAATGAACTAAAAGCGTACATGGCTCTTTCCTTGCCCAATTTATGTTCAGAATAAGCCTGCTTATAAAGTTAGACTGAAAATTGAGAATATATGATTGGTCACTTACTTAGCTTCATGACGGAGTGAACCCTTGCACCTGGTTCTGCTAATCAGAATGTGGAAACTTCTGTTTTTGGATTACAATGTCCAGCATAGACATACCTTTCCATTCTCTTCTCCTAACCTAATCTAACTGCTACACCAGACTGGCTTTTTCCACGCCAACCACATGGGGCAACTCAGGGATGGGGACTTGAATCACATGACTCACTGTTGAGTCGGATGTAACTCACACCAGCAACTCCACTCGGACTCAACTTAGGTTTTTTTTTTTTTCTCTATTTCAATGACCCAGACTTGATTCCCGACTCAGATCCATTTTTCCGAGTCGCATTTTCAAGTTCCTGTAAATCTGGAAGAAGCTTTGTGGTGCTTGTCGGAAGATGCAGCAGAGGCAAGCAAACAGCAGCAATTGGAGGAGGAGGTAGTGATGGGGAGGTAGGGTTTTTGAGAGGGTGAGAGTGGAGGTGTGAGGGAAGGCAAAGCAGGCTCAGTGTTTTTTTTAGAATTGACCATGACTCTGAGCACGGGGGTGGTCTGGGCAAGAGGAGGGGGCCAGGAGTAGGAATATATATAGCTTTATTAATAGGGACTCAGACTTGAGGCTTGGGATTCAGGACTTGGTATCAAAGACTCGGACTTGGGACTTGATACCAAAGACTTGGACTTGGGACTTGGACTCAAAGACTTGCCAGCATCCCTGTGGCAACTCACCAGGAGCTTGGTGGACATCTGATATTTGCTGTATTTTCATCTGAGGACAGAAGATCACAATACATGAGTGGACACTTGCATTTCACCTTATATTAGAGATGCACAGGTTTCTGCTTTTGGACTACAACTCCCAGAATTCCCCAGGCAGCGGCTGTAGTCCAGAAAAGCCTGCCTACTTCTGCTTCACAGATCCAAGGGCTGTAGAGGAGATTCTACTCAAATTCACCTGAAGACAAGTAGAACACTGTGTGGTCTAAAGCCTTCATAGAGCCAGGTTCCCAATCTCACAGGGCAAGATGGGGGACTGTGATCATCCAGATGTGTTGGGCATTCTGCTCCCATAAATCCTTTCCAGCATAGTCAATGGCGAGGAATCATGGGAGCTGTAGGCAAACAAACATCTGGACGGCCACAGTTGTCCATCTCTGATGTTGAGGTGGTTGAAGAAGCTTTGGCTGTCCAGATGCTATAGGTTTCAACTCACAGAAGCCCCAGCTGGTAAGTCCAGTGGCAAAGAAGTACGGGAGGTGTCGTCTAAAAAATCTGGAATGACAAGGTTTTCTACCTCTGGTATAGAAGCTTCCACTCATGTCAAAGTGAGTGTAGCCAGAAGTCTTCTCTAGATCTTCCCCACTCAACAAAGGAGGGCCAAGGATTGAGCAGGAACACTAAGTCTAAATGACTCCACAGAAATATAGCTGTTTATTAAACAGTGAGTCCCCTGGACTGCAAGGAGAACAAACCTATCCATTCTAAAGGAAATCAACCCTGAGTGCTCACTGGAAGGACAGATCCTGAAGCTGAGGCTCCAATACTTTGGCCATCTCATGAGAAGAGAAGACTCCCTGGAAAAGACCCTGATGTTGGGAAAATGTGAAGGCAAGAGGAGAAGGGGACGACAGAGGACGAGATGGTTGGACAGTGTCATCGAAGCAACCAACATGAATTTGACCCAACTCCGGGAGGCAGTGGAAGACAGGAGGGCCTGGCGTGCTCTGGTCCATGGGGTCACGAAGAGTCGGACACGACTAAACAAATTAAACAGTGGAATATATCACTCCAGCAGCCACACTGGGATATTCTTTGCAAACCACTGGGCCTGTCATCTTGGCCAGTGAGTGTTGTGATCAACGCACAAATTTCTTCGTCTTTTTGTTTTCAAGAGACATAGACGATAACATTTATTAGTGACTACTCTACAATCACAGGACTCACTGTCCCTCTTCACAAGCTACATACCTCCTCCTTGGTTCCAGGGAATATAAATTAGGAGGGGGAAAAGATTTTTAAAAAACCCACACTGTCTTCACATTTTCGATAATGCCCTGCTTGAGAGTCATCCTGAGTAATGCAAACATCCTTGCTTTAAGCAGAAACTGAACCTAAAATCACCGGCAACTTCTGGACATTGAATTATTCCGACATTTAAATCTCACTCAATCGCACAAAATATGAGTGATATGGCTCACTATCTTACATCTTAACAAGTCGCGGTGGTGTCAAAATTGCTCATATTCCCATTTCTATCCTTGTTTAAAGGACAATTGTGCATACACTGCCAATTGCATTTTAACCATCATTGATGTTCCTGTATAAGTTTCACATCAATTTCCTCTCAGTCAGTCAGGTACCATTTTCTGCAGGAGCCGACGGATTCCTAATGCAGGACACAAACTTTGAACATGGAGCCAGCCTGAGTTCATTGAGAAATGTGTGTGTGTGTGTGTGCGTGCGTGCGTGCGTGCATGCATGCACATGTGTGTGTAATCCTGAGAAGTCATGCCAGAACATTAAAATGACTACACTTATTATACACAATTTGAAATGGGCACACAACAAACCACGAACCAAAAAGCCGGACCAACTGGACTGGTTTGTGGTTCTTTTCGCAACCCAGTCGAGGGATCCCGTTTTGCTGAAGCAAAATGAAATACCAATTTTTTTCCCCCTTTGACATTTTGTTTGCTTTAGCAAAAGGGGGTGCCCGCCCCTCCCCATGGCCCCAGTCACCTCTAAGGTTGCAAAAACTCCAACATGGGATTGATTTAACAGGTCTGAATGACCATGAATCTCTATAGTCCTTGTCCAACATTCTCACCTCAATATCTCACCGGGTTTGTTTGGTCCATCTAGCACTGTCCTGTCTTCTGTGATTGGCTCACACAGGATCCAGGTGTGATGTCAAACAAAAGGACCATAACCTGTGAGCTGCTCCATTTCTCCTCTGAGAAACTATACAATTTCTGCAAACCAAAAAAAGTCTGGATGATGGGCTTCCAGAGTAGGAGCAAGTGATTCTAGAGGGATGTGTATTGGACATTGCTTTGTGACCTTCATGTTGATGGACAGTTTTCTCTATAATATAGTTTCTTTATGTGTTGGGAGGATGGATAGACAGTCATAAACCTCATTCAAACCTGCAAAAAAGGACTGTAGCAAGAATGCCACTACATGATTCCACTGATAATCCAGGTTGACTCAAAGCCAAATGAGGAATCTGTTTTCATGGGGCCTGGTGATATACCTGCTCCCTTGAAACAGAAGTTAAATGCATTTATTGCTTTAGAATTCTAAATGCACATTTCAATTTTTAAATGTTCTGTTGGTACCTTTGATTTTAGTACTTCAGCACTCATTTTAGTACTCCATTTTAGTACTTAAGTATTTAAGTCCTTGAAACTTTTAATGCATGATCTTCAGAGACGAAAATGCATAGATGTAGTTTTTGCACAGTATTCATCCATCCATCCATTCATCCATCTATTCATCCATTCATGTCCTTTACACCCCACCCTTTTAAACTGGCCTCACCAACACATGCTGCTCATGCTACGTTTCTGACAGTGTTGGCTCATCCTTACTTTATTCTACTTCCAGCAGTGGCCCCATCTGTTCCCACACCTTATATACAAATAGGTGTTTCCTTTTTAATGTCTGAGCAGTTGGAATGTTCACAAACATTCCGTAATGTCTCAGCAGTTGAACCAATAGCCTATTTCAAACAAGCAAAACTAAGCACCTCAAGCTCATGAAGGCATCAGCAAGGATGTTGGTGGGGATATATATTTCCTTCAGATTATGTATTTGAATTGGATCCTTTGTCCATGGCTCTAAGATCAACGTTGCTCCTAACTCAAAGATCCAAAGCTGATTTTGTCTTCAGAACAGATGTATCAATTCTGCAAAATACTAAGTTCATGGGTTCCCATTGTGCTTTCTAGAGCACAAACAACAGTTGCATATGCACCAGCCTTCTGTACAAATGTTGGGCTCACCAGCATCTTGGGAACATGGTGAGAATATAAGTACTGTGTCCATGAAGGTGCTATCAATGCTTTGTTTATTAAGTGTTGCCATTAGATATGCCTGTTCTCTTCTGTAAAGTGTGTGTAGGTAGGCATGTAGTGTGAATTTGCATGACAAGTGTTGTATCTATTTTGGGCAGAGGAAGTGCTGAACTTAACAAAGAATCCAGACATCGGTTCCAGCAGAGCACATCTACAAAAGCTTTCATTTCCACCCCTTTATTATTTACAAATATATGAATGGGATAGCTCGGTGATTTAGGTATCTGGTTGCGGAGTCAGAAGTTGGGAGTTTGATTCCCCAGTGTGCCTCCTGCGAGTAAAGCCAGCCTGTGTGGCCTTGGGCAAGCTGCACGGTCCCAGGATGCCCCCAGAAGAAGGGAATGGGAAACCACTTCTGAGTATTCTTTACCTGGAAAACCCTGAAAAGGGTAGCCAGAAGTCAGAATTGACTTGATAGCACATGATTATTATTATTATTATGAATTGGAACTTTGCATTAGAACTATGCTTCCAGCCTATGTATGCAGATGGTTGTTGCCTTGACCATCTCTGTTGCTGCTCCCGGACTCTGGCACTCCTTCCCAAGGCTGGCTCCATCTTTGCTGTCCTTCTGCAAGCAGGCAAAAGACCTTTCTCTTATGACGAGCTTTTCCTTAGTGACTGGCAGTCTGAGAGAGGTTTTGTGCTCTGTTGCTTTTAAATGTGTTTTTAGTACTGATTTGATTTACCCTTTTTATCATAGAAAAGTGAAGTTGGAAGGGGCCTACAAGGCCATCAAGTCCAACCCCCCGCTCAGCACAGGAATACAGCCAACCCTCGACTTACGAACATTTCAACTTACGAACGGCTCCGTTGGAAAAAATTGGCATCGACTTGCGAACGGAGCCTCGACCTATGAACGAGGCTCCATTTGCAAGTCAATGCCAACGGAGCGATTGGCGCCTTCGGAGGTCTCAAAGGGCTTTCCCCCCGACATCGGAGGAAGCCGTTTGAGAGCTCCGAAGGCAAAAAGGCAGAGAGAAAGGGCGGGAAATTCCCCGCCGCCATTGGAGACCTCCCTGGGGTCCCCCGCCGCCGCGATTGGAGGCAGCGCTCACCCAGCGCCGGGAGGCTAGAGCTGGCCGGGCGCTTGGCCGCTCGCCCTGCCCGCGGCGGAGGCAGCGGAGCGCCGGCAGGCTTCGGATTGGTAAGTCCTTTTTAAAAAACTTTTCTGTGTGGGTTTTGGAGGGTGGGTTTGGACTGGGGGGGTTATGTTTCTGTGGTTTTTTTGTGGGTTTTTTTTTTTTTTCAGTCCCAGCGTGGGACTTGCTCTTTTTATTTTTATTTTGGTATTTTTTTGAAGTGCTGGAACGGATTAATTCCTTTCCCATGCATTTCAATGGGAAATGGTACTTCGACTTACGAACTTTTCGATGTACGAACGTCCTTCCGGAACGGATTAAGTTCGTAAGTCGAGGGTTGACTGTACAATCAAAGCATATCTGCCAGGTGATTATCCGAGTTTTTCTTGAATGCCTCCAGTGTTGGAGCACTCACCAACTCCCGAGGTAACTGGTTCCACTGTCGTACTGCTCTAACAGTTAGGAAGTTTTCCCTGTTATTCAACCAAAATCTGGCTTCCTTTAACATGAGCCCATTGTTGCATGTCCTGCATTCTGGGATGATCGAGAACAGATCTTGCCCCTCCTCTGTATGACAGCCTTTCAAATATTTGAACAGTGTTATCATATCTCTTCTCAGTCTTCTTTTCTCAAGGCTAAACATGCCCAATTCTTTCAGTCTTTCCTCATAAGGCTTGGTTTCCAGCCCCCCGATCATCCTTGTCACCCTCCTCTGAACTTTCTCCAATTTGTTAGCGTCCTTCTTGAAGTGTTGTGTCCTTGTTTAATTCTTTTTAAAATATTTGTACACTTACCATTTTTAGCTTTTGTATAAAGGTAAAGGTTCCCCTTGACAATTTGTCCAGTCGTGTCCGACTCTAGGGGGCGGTGCTCATCCCCGTTTCCAAGCCGTAGAGCCAACGTTTGTCCATAGACAGTTTCCGTGGTCACGTGGCCAGCGTGACTAGACACGGAACGCTGTTACCTTCCCACCGTGGTGGTACCTATTTATCTACTCACATTTGCATGCTTTCGATGTGAGCTGCCTTGGGTCCTTTAGTGGAGAAAGGTGGTGTAAAGAGAGAGAGAGAGAGAGAGAGAGAGAGAGAGAGAGAGTCTTCCCCACCCTATTCAAGTGTGCATTGCATGAATAACAATCAGTAGATCCAGAGATGCCCACCTCACCCGCAGTCACACAAGGTCTCAGTTAGTGCTGGGTGGGAGCTTCCTTTCTGTACTCCCATGGAGGCAGGACTGAATGGTACCACCATCCATTCAGTTGCCTTGACTGCTGCCATTCCAAATCTATCTTTTACTCTCCTGGCATTTGACTTTGCCTTGAAAACACTCTGTCTCGGTTCCTCCCCATGTGACTAATTTCATCTGTTGTGACCCAGTGCCGTTTCTTGGACACTATTGTTCATGGGCTCCTTAACAGCCTTGTTTGCTACCCCTATTCGTGGCTTGACCTTGGCTTGGCAGTTTGGGCACAGTTTCTGTTTACTCCTTCACTACCTTTCTAAGTGGTCGAGGGTTTTATCAGCCAGTCTTGGGCTGTCTCACACTGTGCCTGGCACTTACTGCTTGGAAACAGGATATTGTGTGGGATAGAAACACTTCAGAAGCATGGCAGGCCACACCTGAGAACAGGTGCTCCCTCAAGTGTTGAAATACACCTGTTTGCTTAGCACTTCTGTCACCTCTATCTCATGCCAATCAGCAGGTTTTGTTTTTTGATTGGTCATTGAGAGGTGAAGAAGGACTTAATTTACAAGTATGGTTGTTTAGCCACACAGCTCTGGGGAAATCTTGTCACTAGAAGGCAAACATGCTTAGATACACCGTCCCCCTAAAGTCTCCCTTGACTAACAGTTGCTTGTACACTATTTAATATTATTTAACCAGTCTTGTCGCCAACCTGTGGCCTCTTGATGCTGCAGATATCAGCACCCATCATTGCCCATTGGCCAACTTAGCTGTGGCTGATGACAGATGTGGTCAAAAATGCCGGTTTAAAGGGTCAGCTTAAGGATTTTACATATTTGCTCTGCTGTTGTTGTTTTTTTTACAAAATAAAGATAAAACATATACATTCCTAAATGAAAAGGAGAAAGAAAAATATGAATAGAAAATACTGATAAAGTCACATACACCAAATCCAGCAGAAATGATTAAATATTTCCAAGTTAAAGACCAGACGTTAAGGGGAGAAGATTGTAGGCCAGAGCAGATTCATAGAATGAAAATGAGATGGAATGATGGGGAACATTGTCTTACCCCTATTTGGCCAACAGTTGCAGATATATCAAAGCACCTGGCCTAAAAAAAAGAAGAGATTCAAGGAATTTCACTGGAACCAGCCATGTAAGAACTGTCCTTTGAGGGCTGCTGAATCTACTGCTAAACTCTAAATCCGAAGATCCTCTTTAGAGCAGAAAGCAATGAGGAACTGACCCACGAGACGATTCAATTAACGGCGAGACTGACAAGCTTTGTGGCATATTTCATATACCTTTATCTGAATGCAAACTTAACTGATAGGGATGTGTGTGACATGTCAACCTTAAAATCCCGGCAATTGTCTAATGGTGTCAATTAAAGCACAATTAAATCATAGTTATCTCCTAGACAGGCGGAAATGGAATCACAATAATTTATAGACAACGCAGTCTCCATCACATTTCCTTCACGGGGAGCGGTCCATTCCAGAAGCAGCTTAGCACAATTATTGTGTTCTCTTATTGTTTTGTCCATGATGATGCTACCCACTAAAAGGTAGGGATATGGAAATGGGCAAACGACATGACCTGAGTGGTAGGAACATCTTTTCATAGGAGTCTAGACTAAACAGTCTAGGCGTTTTTAGTTAAACAGAAAACAAGCAAACAAAAAGCTCAGCGGGAAAAGATGAAGATTCAAGTAAGCCCTATGGGGGAAGACTGAAATAATTGGGCATGTTTAGCCTTGAGAAAAGACAGAGGGGTGATTTGTTGTTTACTCGTTAAGTCGTGTCCGACTCTTCGTGACCCCATGGACCAGAGCACACCAGGCCCTCCTGTCCTCCACCGCCTCCCGGAGTTTGGTCAAATTCATGCTGGTAGCCTCAGTGACACCGTCCAACCATCTCGTCCTCTGTCGTCCCCTTCTCCTCTTGCCTTCACCCTTTCCCAACATCAGGGTCTTTTCCAGGGAGTCTTCTCTTCTCATGAGATGGCCAAAGTCTTGGAGCCTCAGCTTCAGGATCTGTCCTTCCAGTGAGCACTCAGGGTTGATTTCCTTCAAAATGGATAGGTTTGTTCTCCTTGCAGTCCAGGGGACTCTCAAGAGCCTCCTCCAGCACCACAATTCAAAAGCATCAATTCTTCGGCGGCCAGCCTTCTTTATGGTCCAGCTCTCACTTCCATACATCGCTACTGGAAAAACCATAGCTTTGACTATGCGGACCTTTGTCGCCAAGGTGATGTCTCTGCTTTTTAAGATGCTGTCTAGGTTTGTCATCGCTTTCCTCCCAAGAAGCAGGCGTCTTTTAATTTCGTGACTGCTGTCACCATCTGCAGTGATCATGGAGCCCAAGAAAGTAAAATCTGTCACTGCCTCCATATCTTCCCCTTCTATTTGCCAGGAGGTGATGGGACCAGTGGCCATGATCTTAGTTTTTTTGATGTTGAGCTTCAGACCATTTTTTGCACTCTCCTCTTTCACCCTCATTAAGAGGTTCTTTAATTCCTCCTCACTTTCCGCCATCAGAGTGGTATCATCTGCATATCTGAGGTTGTTGATATTTCTTCCGGCAATCTTAATTCCGGTTTGGGATTCATCCAGTCCTGACTTTTGCATGATGTATTCTGCATATAAGTTAAATAAGCAGGGAGACAATATACAGCCTTGTCGTACTCCTTTCCCAATTTTGAACCAATCAGTTGTTCCATATCCAGTTCTAACTGTTGCTTCCTGTCCCACAGGAAGCAACAGTTAGAACTGTTAGAACAGTTAGAACTGAGGGGTGATAGGATAACACTTTTCAAATACTTGAAAGGCTGTCATTCAGAGGAGGGGCAGGATCTGTTCTCAATCATCCCAGAATGCAGGACACACAACAATGGGCTCAAGTTACAGGAAGCCAGATTTCGGCTGAATATCAGGAAAAACCTCCTAACTGTTAGAGCAGTAAGACAGTGGAACCAATGACCTCAAGAGGTGGTGAGTGCTCCAACACTGGAGGCATTTAAGAGAAACATAGACAACCATCTGGCAGATATCCTTTGATCTGTATTCTTGCATCGAGCAGGGGGTTGGACTTGATGGCCTTGTAGGCCCCTTCCAACTTCACTGTTCTATAATTCTATGATTCATCAAAAAATGATTGGTCAGAGGGTAACAATGTAGATGGTCTCTCGTCTCTTTCATGGACAACATTCTTCCTCTGGCTGACAAGGATTACAGCCATTTTCTCGTGGCCTCAATAATTTACTTGTACAGGTGAGGACCATGTTTTGCAAATTGTCTATTTTTGCATAGCATTACCTTGCTTTTATACAAAATCATGCAATGCATCCCTTTGTGTCCATTGTGCAGATGGTGCTAAGAGCTCCAAACCAGGATTGCTACTGTTTCTTTTAGAAGGTGAAGCCCTGGATGGGTATGTTGTGTCTTTCTTAATAACCAGCCACTCCTTCTCTTCTTGTCTTGTGAATGCATGTTTTTTGCTTCCAAAAGGGGGAAAAATAGAAACATTTTAGTCCAAATTACAAAAATTTTGAGGGCATCCAGAACTTTTAGATTCCTTGTTATTTATGACAATAATTAGAAATTTAGCTGGTATTCTTTCCATCCCTGTTAGACAGGCTGGTCAAATACTTTTCTTATTTTTACAGATTAAAACTTGGAGTCAGCTGATGCAATTGATAGGCATCACATTTATTATTGAGTTTATCTTTTTTTAAAGGTGTTGTTAAACTTTTTCTAGGGCTCTCAAGGGGATGTTCAATAGAATACATTAACAATTGTTTAAAAACAATTAAAGGTTAAATTTGAAAACCTGTTTTGAAAAGCAGAGGCTACAGAGAGTTCCACAATGAAGGTGCTGCTTCCATAAATGCCCTGTTTCCTGTATTTTACCAGTCCAACCTCTAGGGGTGATTGAATAAATGGTGGAGAACCCTTGTGGAATGCAGAATCGTACTGTAGATTTTACTGGCTGAAAGCTGCACTGGCAGCAGTTGACCTTGGATAGCTTATAAGAAAGATTACAAAGTCAAATCCGGGTGACCCCGGAGTGTGTTGAAAACTGAAGCTTGTATGGCAAATGTGGCCTCGCTGGAGAAGGGACATCATGGACAAGGGACATCGAGACTGGGCTGCTACAATCAACTGTATGTAGGGCAGCCTCTGAAGACAGTACAAGGGCTTCAACTGATGCAAGAGATGTCTACCTAAGAACTTGGATTTAGATCCATGCCTTGAGCAGGGGGTTGAACTTGATGGTCTTATAGGCTCCTCCCAGCTCAATCATTCTACGATTCTATGATTCTATGAATCAGTCAGGATATTTGAAATCTCTGTCATACTAGTTACACTGGTCTTTGGTGCATCTTTGGGCCAATGTGAAATTTTGTGTTTATACCTTATATGTCGGGGACCAGATTATCTGAAAAATTTCATCCACCTGTACCAATCTGTGTGGAGTTCATCCACAGATGCCTTTCTTATATACCCTCCTAAAGAGCAACCAAGCAGGCAAATGCAAGCCATAGGACCTTGATCGTTCTCAGCTCCTGTGCAAGGTATTAAGGAACAAACACCATCTTGCTTTTTTCCTTTTGATGGCAAAATCCCTGGAGCCAGCTCTGGAATGATTAAATCACCTCTAAACTTGTTGTTTCTTTAACTGTAAGAGGGATAGCTGCTAATAAAGACATAAAACTGTCACTTGACTGTCCAAAGGGGCAGAGTGTGTGAGGAATGAGTGTAGCTTAAAAATAAAATTCCTCTAATGACACAGTGGATAAATTTTAGGCAGGGACCTACATACTGACTTCAAGTCTCTCTCAATAGACCACCCCTTGTTGGTTAGTTCACCTCAACTGGCACATTGTCTTAATCATTCATTCAGAGACACTGGTAATGAGAAAGAATAAATGTCCCAGTTTACTCACAATTCTTCTTATATAAAAACAAACATCGTATTGTGTAGAAGATGTTGACTTGTTACATCACTGAGTTGAACTGGCTAACTAGCTTCATGCTGACTAACTTGGTGTCAGAACGCTTCACTCTAACTGTCTTCAGACTCCATAACTCATCACAGAATAGACCTCACTGGAAAACAGGCAGGAAAAAAAAATCTGAGGTAGAGTGGGACCTATTGGCTGCTACTGAATTGACTGACATTCACCCCAGTCCAGAAAGGTCCCTTCCAGCCAAAATCTCTTAGAAGGCATCAAGACTAAACCATTTCTGAACTTGTTTCATTAGCTGTAAAAGGGATAACTGCTAATAAAGGCTGACAATGACCACTTGGTTGTCCAAAGGCCGCTCCAATGAGCTTAGTAATACAAGTATATCTCACTGAAAAATCTCCTTAGGCTAAGAATAATTCATAAATATAAAATCTGTGACTTCTTGTTTCCTAGAAATCGGGACCTAACGCTAGTATGCCTGAGATTTTTAGATTTGTGATTAATAGAATATGTGTCTTCCCAAACCAGAGTCGATTGCCCAATTGGGCAAAGTTTAATTAGTATGTAAATAACACATTCGTTTACAAGTGACATTCTCCCACCTCTTCCCATGCTTAGCTGTCAGGTCCTAAGATACTGTGAATATCCTGACACTAAACATGGGTCTTTAAAAAGGCTCCTTTGGCAAAATAGCTTAACTAAAACTGAAAAGGTGGCAAAGGTGATAATTGCCTCTTTTTTCCCCTCCCTCTCTTTTTTTAGCCACTTCACCCACAGTCTTCTCCTCGTGTAAATACGGA
Organism: Intellagama lesueurii; assembly: GCA_037013535.1. Classification (NCBI taxonomy): domain Eukaryota; kingdom Metazoa; phylum Chordata; class Lepidosauria; order Squamata; family Agamidae; genus Intellagama; species Intellagama lesueurii. Next base: position 343,647,773 of record JBAJHW010000001.1, on the reverse strand, counting down.
AAATGTGCCTCGAGATGACAGTATTATTATGAGCAAAAACTATTTGGAATAAGAAGGAGGGAGTGAGCAGCTCTTAAAGTGTAAAAGGTAACAAGGTATTGTGAGGGCCAAGCGTATGTCCCAACCAAGTTGCCAACCAGTCCAGGACTCCAAAGATGTCATCACGACAACCTTGTAGAACCATGAGATATGGTTATATCACATTGGAGTTCCATGATTGGGGAGGTGGGGCTGAATGAGTAAATATCCTCCACTGAACCATTGGTCTGGGATCAAAATGACCACTGCTGCTTAGATCAGAGGTGGGACCCACATGGCCAGCAGATGACAAGTGACACGAGCATTTTGGGGGAAGGGGCTCCCAGAGCCAGAAAGAGGAACAAGTGGCTACTAGAGCAAATCAAGCCTGAACTCTCTCTGGAGGTTAAAATGTTGAAGCTGAGGCTGTCCTACTTTTGGCACATCATGAGAAGGCAGGATTCTCTGGGAAAGACCACAATACAGGGTAAGGTGGAAGGCAGCAGGAAAAGAGGAAGACCAAATACGAGAAGGATTGACTCCCTAAAAGAAGCCATAGGCTTGAGTTCGCAGGAGCTGAGCAAGGCAGTTGAGGACAGGGCATTTTGGAGATAGGGTCACCATAAGTCAGAAGCAACTTGATGGCACATAACAACAACCCTGAACCTCCATTTTAAAAAATAATCACTCATATAAAAAAGAAACCCCCCCCCCCCAAAAAATAAGATGTGACTCCACCTATTTTTTAGTGCATTTTTAAAACTAGATTTCTTTAAAAGTGGTCTTATGACTACTTCCAATTTCATTTTGAAAGGCTGAAACACCCCACCCCCAGCATATTCTGGGTTCTGTAAAACAGCATCTAGAGATTTCCCCATCTTGCTGTCTTGAAATAAGAAGGCATCATGTATTTCAAGAGGATCGGAGCTCCAAAAGTTGACTACTCTTGAGGCATAGCAACAGGGACTTTCACCTTATTTGATGAGGGATCAAATAATTCCTTGATTGATAGGAATTATTTATCACTTTTCCATTCACCAGAGCTTCCAAAATGATGTATCATAAAAGAGATGAAACATTCCTTAAATTTGTTAAGCCATTTTAAAAGGCATTCTTTTAAAAAAAAAAACACTTTTAACAACCAAAGCATGTTCAGAATAGTTTTGGCGGTCTTCCAGAAATTCAACTGGAATAGAATTTCTGAACAGAATAGGATTTCCTTAACTTCCCTCGGGAGGGAATTCTGCGACAGAGGGGCTGCTACACGGAAAGTCCTGTTTTGGGTACACTTGGCATGGTGGGACATGCAAGAAGGAGAGCTGACAGAGACTCCTCTGAAAATCTCAAGTTCTAGGCAAGTTTGTGTGGGGATAAAAGGTATCTCAGATACCTTTTCCTGAAACCATCCAGAGCTTTCTGTGAAGCAAACACTGGAATTTTCGTAAATTGATACCACGGAAAAAATGAAATGAAATTGTCTCCCATCTCATAACCCATACAATCATAGAATAATTGAGTGGGAAGGGGCCTATAAGGCCGTCAAGTCAACTCCCTGCTCAAGGCAGGAATCCAAATCAAAGCAGATCTGACAGATATTTGTCCAGTTTTCTCTTGAATGCCTCCAGGGTTGGAGCCCTCACCACCTCCTGAGAAAGTTAGTTCCGTTATTGTTCTGCTCTAGCATTTTTCCTGATATTCAGACTAAATACAGCTTCTTGTAGTTTGAGCCCATTATTACGTGTCCTGAACTCTGGGATGATCAAGAACAGATCCTGCCCCACCTCTGTATAGCTACCTCAGACACGTTACATGGTCAGTGTTGTCAGAAGCATGGATCTTGCAACGTGCCCAAAAAACCCAAAACAAAACAAAAAGGCATGATCCCAAGGTCACGTTTCATGAGACCTTTTCCACAAGGTCAGTAGAACCTGTGCATCCATTTATGTGGTGTTGCTTTATGGTGAAAAGTAGCTTCAAGGGTGGGAAGCAAGTCTCTGTAGTTGAGAACTGCTTGGATAGCTCAGGGAGTTAGGCATCTGGCTGCGGAACCAGGGGTTGGAAGTTCGATTCCCTGCTGCATCTCCTTGATAAAGGTTGGACTCGATGATCCATAGGATTCCTTCGAGCTCGGCAGTTCTAAGATTACCAGATCTCAAGCTATAAAAACTTTCTTTGCAGTCGACCAGGTATCTGAATTCTGAAACCATATTTTTGCCACGTTCCATTCTTGAAGGTATCTTATACTCTAGCTTAAGTGGTAAGTAAAATAAAGAGAATGTGATGACATTCTTCAAGAAACAGCTTTAGGTCCTTGAAAATGATTATTTCAGTTTGCCTGCAACTGTAAAAATGAGTTTCAGGTAATAGCTTTTTCTTTTATATCGCAAATGATGAACGAGCGCTTAAGCAGCCACTCATCCACCAACAAAGACATAAAGAACATAAAAACTCTCCATGCTAACAGAGATTGGGAGGGCTAAACTCTCTTGATTTTTCAACCTGACGATTACACCAGAAGGATGGCCATTTATCGTTCCTTTGGTTTCAAACTATATATAGATTTTCGCAATGAAAATCAACCTCTTCAGTGGTTGGCTGTGTTGTCACCCTTGTTTGGGACCCCTGCAATGAATGGATTCTGATGGGTTTTGTTCTTCAGAGTCCTTTGTTGACTGAAACGATGAAGTTGTCTTTGAGAGTCACCCAACATTTGCTATAATCTGACTCAGGATTATAGGAACTTGAAGACATGGAAACGTTATCATGAGGTGCATTCACCACGTCTCTTCAATGTGCTACATACATAGTTTGAATGTGCCACCCAGAGTTTGATTCTGGCTAGCGATGGACATGGACCACCTGTTTGGCCATTCATGCTGGTTCCTCCTTTGGACAAGCTGGTGTTCGGCGCTTCTCAGCCCTGCCTCCTCCAGTGGGTGCCCACTCAGAGGCAGTGTCCAGCTTCCCTTCCCCACCTCCTCCAGGTGCTGCCTCTGAGTGGGCATCTACCACAGGAAGTGGGGCTGAGAAGTGCTGAACACCTGTGTTGTGTGAAAAAAGAACCAGCACAAACTGCCGAACCAGCGGTTCATGCCCATCTCTAATTCCAGCATGCTATCTCACCATGACAAGGGCTATGACCCTCTCCCCAAAATGTAGAGCGGAAGGAAAATCATGCAAGCATTCTCGTTTGAGCAAGCTCCTCATTGTGTGTCTGTCCTCTCACTGGTCCTCTTGCTGTCTACAAGAACAGTTGCCCAATCCTGTAACAGGAGTATGTCAGAGAGGCGGGCGCTTGTGTAACAGTTTTAAGTTCTCATGGGGCTCTTTGCTTACTATTCATGCATCTTGCAAACACAATTTCACAAAGCAAATCTCCTCTTATTTGCGTTGATGTTACAGACAACACAAGCAATTAAAACAACAACAAAATGCTACAATTTTGCCCCCAAGACTTTGGCAACAGCACCAATACAGAAGCCGCTTGTAGAATCTTCAAAGTTCAAGTTGCCTTTTTGATTTTAAAGTCAGGCAAAAATCTTCCTCAACTGGGTTGGATATCCCAGAATCTTCAAAGCTCTAACCCAAATTGGCAAGGGCTTCTGCGGTCCAAGAGGCGACAGCAGCTCTGCCCTTTTCAGTTCTCCTGCTCTTTCTGATTCAAAAATTGTTTTCATAGCCCTGTTCTTCTTAGTCCTGCCCCTTTAGGCTAAACCAATATTTCATAGAGGTTACACTTGCACAGTTTCCTTCGGTTCCACGTTTAGGGGAAAGGATCTTAGCCAAGATATTCCACACACAAGACCTTAATGGTGAAATGGTTTTGTGATTTTCATTTAATAATGATCATCAAATGATATATTTTGCTTTCCCCCGAATTTCCTAAAGAAGCTACTCGTTTAAGGAGATCAGGGCAGCCAACATCTGGCCCTCTGGTTACTGCTGAATTTCCACTCCCATCATTCCTCACCTTTAGCTAAACTGGCTAGGTCAGTTGGGAACTGCAGTCCGAAAACACCTGGAAGCCCACACTTTGGTCATCCCCAAAACATCCCCAAACATTTTTAGTCTTGCTTTTTTGTTCCTTATATTGAGCTAGTGCTCACTAAACACAAATAAATGGTGCTCCTTAATCATCATCATGTGCCATCAAGTCAGTTCTGACTTCTGGTGACTCTTTTTAAGGTTTTCCAGGTAGCGACTACTCAGAAGTGGGTTACCATTCCCTTCTGGAGGTGCCCTGGGACTTGCACAGCTTGCCCAAGGCTACACAGGCTGGTGGCAAGATCTTAAAGCTTTGGCTGGCTCATATGGTTAGTATAGTAATAATTATTGGTGCGATGGGCAGTCATGATTTTCCACTTTTTCTAAATGAAACTCCCTTAAACATAGAACTGTCTGGAGAATATTATTGGATTTGCAAAAAATATTATATGGTTGGAACAAAGAAACAAGCTATAGAGATATTTCCGGTCCCCTTTTTTTTACAGAGGAGTGCTTTCAAGGTATTTATTTATTTATTTATTTAAAATATTTTTATCCCACCTTTCTCCTTAAGTAGGACCCAAGACAGCTTACATCATTAAAAGACAATATTAAAAGCTAAAAACAGAAAGTATACAAATACTAAAAAGGATCAAATGGATACCCCACTAAAAGGCAGTAAACAAAACCAACACCAAAAACACATTCAAAGCTGTAAGACACAACCATCCATTTAAAAAACCCATGCAGGCAACCAGTCACTCAGGGAAAGCTTGCCTGAAGAGAAAGGCCTTTGCCTGCTTGCGAAAGGACAGCAAAGATGGGGCCAGGCTGGCCTCCTGTGGGAGGGAGTTCCAAAGTCTGGGAGCAGCCACAGAAAAGGCCCTCTCCCATGTCCCCAACAAACACACCTGTAAAGGTGGTGAGACTGAGAGAAAGGCCTCTCCTGATGATCTGAACACTTGGGCAGGCTCATAAAGGGAGATGTGGTCCTTGAGATAGCTTGGGCCCGAGCCATTTAGGGCTTTATAGGTTAGAACCAGCACCTTGAATTGTGCCTGGAAATGGATTGGCAGACAGTGGACTGGTTGTAATGGGGGGGGGGGGTACGTGATTCCAGCCCCAGTTGGAATCTGGCTGCTGCATTTTGAACCCACTGAAGTTTATGAACACTTTCCAGAGGTATGAGACATATTTATGAAATATAGGAAATGACTATTGCTTTCATGTGGTCACTAGAGATAGGCACGAATCACCTGTTCAGTGGTTCATGCCAGTTCTGCAGATGGCCGAACGGGTATTTCATAGTTCGGTGCCCCGCCTCTTCCTTGGAAGCTGCACCTGGGGCAGGTGGGGCAGGGAAGTCATACTACTGCTTCCAAGTGGACACCTGCCAAAGGGGGTAGGGTGCCGAACCACGAAACACCTGTTGGCTGTCCGCTGAACCATCACAAACCACCGAACCAGTGGTTTGTGCCCATCTCTAATGGTCACTTGTTGCATAAAGATGTAGTTCTCAAAGCCCTGATAATGAAACCATCACATTCGTCTTAAACAGCAAAGCTGAGATTCTCCACTCTTTGGGTGATCCAGAAAAATCTTTCAGTTAGTTGGGATTTCATATGGCTTTTGTCTGATCTGCGTAACCGTTAACCATCCCAAGATGAAATGAAACCTTATAGCACAATATTCTAAAGATGTTTAGGCATGTTTTTACCCTCAATAATCAGATAATTACACATAACCAGCCATCATCCATTCAAACAAATTATGTTGTGTAGAAGCATGAAAGGGGAGTACTTGGCACTCTTCAGAGCCCTCCTTTCTTCCCTTTTGTTAAAAAATATATATTATTATTCAAAAAGAGGTGCTGTGTGCAGAACCCATTTAATGCCTAAAAGGGCAGCCTCGCATTTCAGCTGGGTTTCTCTGTGAGTCTGGCTTAATGAGGCGGTTGCTTTAGATAAATGTTTGTACCTTTTATCACAAAAGAGCTCAAGTTTCACAAAACTTGGCAAGCGCATGAATTTGGCAAACGCAAGTATCTGAAGGCCCAGTTTGCCATTCTTTGTTTATTAGCAATCTTGTTTTCCTCACATGGCTGCAACCTGGGAGGGCTCTGGTAAACCATATGGCCTTCTCCCACCTGGGATGAACAGATATAGCCTCAGGAGCCACAAACTTGTATAAGTGAGAAATAATTGTAACTACACTTGGAAAGAGGACTTCTTACATCTAGTGTGGTCTTTGAATGTTGTCACTGACATTTTGGGACATATTATGCATTCAGATATTTCCATATTTCCCTGATGTCACTTGTTATGTATACAGGACATGTCTGTTAAAGGTGTAACACACTTTGGGTCTATGGCTGATAAACGAACCAGCACGAACCACCAAATTGCCAGTTCGAGCCCATTGTTTCAGTTCAGTAGGTAATATCCCTTGCTTATCCTGCAGATGTGGAAAAAAGTTTTTCTTTTATAAAAACTGAAAGAGACCAGGCAGGAAGGAAGGTTCATATCTATTTTTAAGTGGTGCTAACTTTCACATGGTTTTTCCAGTAGTGATGTATGGAAGCGAGAGCTGGACCATAAAGAAGGCTGACCGCCGAAGAATTGATGCTTTTGAATTGTGGTGCTGGAGGAGACTCTTGAGAGTCCCCTGGACTGCAAAGAGATCAAACCTATCTGTTCTGAAGGAAATCAACCCTGAGTGCTCACTGGAAGGACAGATCCTGAAGCTGAGGCTCCAGTACTTTGGCCATCTCATGAGAAGAGAAGACTCCCTGGAAAAGACCCTGATGATGGGAAAGTGTGAGGGCAAGAGGAGAAGGGGACGACAGAGTACGAGATGGATGGACAGTGTCATTGAAGCTACCAACATGAATTTGACCCAACTCCAGGAGGCAGTGGAAGACAGGAGGGCCTGGCGTGCTCTGGTCCATGGGGTCACGAAGAGTCGGACACGACTTAACGACTAAACAACAACAACTTTCACATTAAGAAGCCTTGTGAACTTAAATTGAGGACTTATGAGAACAGAAGAAAGGATGAGTTAAATATCAGAGGTAGTTAACAGTGGCTAAAATTCCTTGCATAGCTACAAAATTGGCATACGATTTGGAGGCAAATTGCTCCAACTTGAGGAATCTGCATAGCATTATCAGTTGTATGCTGTCACACAACTTAGTAAACAGCACATAATGGCTACACAACTACAATTTGCCTCCAAAAATTATGTCATTTGTGTTATGCAGGTATAACAAGGCAAGTAGATTTTGCCACTACATTTTTAAACTATGGCCTTAGATACCGTCTGTCTCTTATTTATTCTGCTGCCCTTTCATCTGTCCCCAGAAAGATCAGGACCACACCCACCAAAAAGACCACTGCTAACGACTATTAACGACCCATTACAATGGGTGAAGAAGGACTGCAGAAGTGAATAATTGAGTTGGAAGGGGCCTATAAGGCCATCGAGTCCAACCCCCGATCAATGCAGGCATTCAAATCAAATCAGATCTGACAGATAGTTGTCCAGTTTTCTCTTGAATGCCTCCAGTGTTGGAGCACTCACCACCTCCCAAAGTAATAGGCTCCATTGTTATACTGCTCTAACAGTTAAGAAGTTTTTCCCCCCTGATATTCAACCTAAATCTGGCTTCCTGTTGCTTGAGCTCATTATTTCGTGTCCTGCACTCTGGGAAAATTCAGAAGAGATCCTTGTTTCCCTCCTCTGAACTTGCTCCAGTTTGTCGGCATCCTTCTTAAAGTGTGGTATCCAGAACTGGATACAGTACTCAAGATGAAGCCTAACCATTGCTGAATAGAGGGGAACTAGTACCTTACGGGATTTGGAGACTATTCTTCTGCTAATACATTCTAAAATCATATTCTGCTGTATTTCCAATTTCCCAACATACCAACTCTCAAATGTTTCAGCCAAGTTACTGCTTCCGATGTGAAGTCCTGCTGGTGAAATATATGTGTACATAGGTTTCTATGTCACACCAGTGAGTATGAAAAATAATACAATTGCAGTCAATAATATGCCTTGTATATGGTTCTTCCTACATGGCAGTCACAGCAGAGTCTTTTGTGATGCTCTCTTGTACATTATGACTTCCATAAAAGAGCCTTGGTCCAACCTGGAAGCTACCATGCCTGCTGTCAAGATTATAAGAACAACTCGGTCCTGCTGAAGAGAGAAATAGAGGCAGTTTACAACCTCTGTCTGTCAAGAAATAGAACAAACTCCAGATGGCATTGGGCAGGTATATGTCATTGGTATAAAACTTTGCATCGGATTTATTGTAACAACACTGCTAGGTTTGTTGAGTTTTCCTGTCCTGAAAGGGGAAGAAGAAACAGAATTATGCAACTCTCCTTAGAACACCAAGGGGCTAGTTCTGACAATATCTCAGTGGCTGGGCAGCCCCAACACTTAATAATGATAACCTTAGAAGTGCAGAGCTGGAAGGGACCCTCTGGATCATCAAGTCCAGCCCCTGTCAAGGAGGCACAGTGGGGATTCGAACTCCCAACCTCTGGCTCCGCAGCCAAAGACCTAAACCACTGAGCTACCCAGCAGTTCTTGTTCTGGCTTTTCCCCCAATCAAGCCTGAATACAGATAAATGAATGAAGCTGTTTTGAGAAGTGTATTCTATGATTCACCATGGTGATGGAGGTGAGGAATCTTTGCTTGTCTCATTTTTGCATAATTTTTGAGCAATTCTAAAATTATTCTCCTCAGCCTGCAGTGGCGCTTTGGACAAGAGAAAAAGGAATCCTCTTTTGGCACAAATTTAAAAAAAAACTTGTGCAGATAGCAGTTTAACACAAAAGTGCTTCACTGCAAGAACTCAAATCACAGAAAAGTTGATGTTAGCTGCTTTATTGTATTATGGACTTTGGAAGCATGTAAGGGATTGTTTGCACACATTCTAAACAACAAGCCTGTCATTCAACGATTGCTCTCTGTGTGTGGCAGGGGCTGCACATACGTGTGTGTGAGTGTCTGTGTGCAGTTTTGTGTCTCAAGAAAGGATGCTAATTTTGTAAAGGGACATTTTTACACAAATTCAGGAGAAGCTGATAACAACAATCAGTACTCTTTGTTTTGGTCTTGCCTGGAGATAAGGAATCTCCTTGAAAACTCCATGTTGAATTATCTCAGTCAAATGAGATAGCCTAAAGAATTAAGCACCTGTTAAGTCAGGAATCACACAGGGAAAGCACACATAATAAGCACGTGAGTCTGTACATTACTGCACTTCTTCATCTTAATCCAAGTGTTGGTCCCAATTAGAGTAGACCCATTGTCTTCACTTACATGGTGACAGAAAGGCCATTCCATAAGCATTTTCCCTGTCTAGTGAAGGACACTTCACACAACTGGATGTGCACTGGTTGTGACATTGGGTATGCAACCAATCATCCAACTGCTCACATGACGGACAGCCTGGTCGGGAGAAAACAACCTCTGTGCTACTGCCTTGGCCCCCACAGATATTTTCAAAATGATTTGAGCCAGTGAATCAATGGGATTGACATTTTGCAATTCACTTGATTCAATTTGTAGGAATAAAGCAAGCCACCCAACTCTGACTAGCAGCAGTGGTCTTGAGTGCCAGGTAAGATTCTTCCTTAGCCTTGCCTAGAGATCTCTGGTGTTTTCTGGGAGTCTCTCATCGAAGTACTAAACAGGTCTGAATCTGCTTAGCATCAGAAAGTGGACCAGACCAATAAGTTAAGGGTGGTACCCTGGTGATGATTCTCTGTCATATTGGGACCAGCAGTTGGATTTAGACTTTGGTCTCAGTATCATCCTAAAATGATACATGTTTCCATTAAAGATGGGCACGAACCAGAAAATTGGTGGTTCGTGATGGTTCGTGGTTTGTGGCTATCCATGAACCCCTGGAAAAATGAACTGGTTCATGCCAGAGGGCCCCTATCTGCTCCTGCCCTCCACCTCCTTTGCTGCCCACCCATCCCTTCCTGTTGCCCCCAGCACCTCTCTACCTGATCCTGCTGCCGCCTCTTCCTCTGCCACTGCCATCCTCAGAGGCAGTGGTCCTGGCGCCTGGCAGGGAAGGTGGGCCCACTGCCTCTGAGGATGGTGGCAGTGGAGGTGGAGGTGGTGGTAGGAGGCTGAGGAGGAGGTGGCAGGAACAGGAGAACGTAGTTGGAGGCAACAGCGGCAGTGGGAAGGGACGGGCAAGCATCCCATTTTGCCAAAGCAGAATGAAGCACTGGGGGGGGGGGAGTTCAGTGCTTTGTTTTGCTTTGGCAAAACGGGATCCCCAAAGTGGGTCATGAACCGAACCGCAAACCAGCCCGGTTTGTCAGTTTTTCTGATTCGCAGTTTGGTTCGTGCCTGCCTCTAGTTTCCATGCATACTTTGATAGAGTTCAACCGCCAAGACTTACTTTGCAACATTTGGAGAAGCACAAACTCTGATGGCACCTCAAGTTCTCATCTCATGTAGTGAGATCTGCAGCTTTGTACCTTTCACCTTGCACTGTCCCACTTCTACCCTCCTGTCCGGTAGCTCCAGCTCCTTTTGCCCCACTTTGTTTCCCACGGGTATTTACAGCCACTGCCTGCCTTCCCATTTTTATCTCCAGCTTAAAGCAATGGGTCCTACGCAATCTATTTAACTGGACCCTCATGTATGTTCTAAAAGTACAGCTAATCTGCATTTTGTCTGGCATCGCTATAATTAAAACCAGTCATAAAGAGCATTATTATTGATATATTTTTATGACTTGCCGAAGATCAGCCTAACATATTAAGGAGCCTTAAGGAGTGCTGAGACATGTTAATGAATTTTGCTTTGTCGCAGTTGCTTTTGAATGAATCCTGCTGTCTACACCTGTGAAGGTGGTGGGTTCGAGACAAAGGTTTCTCCTGATGATCTTAACACCTGAACAGGCTCATAAAGGGAGCCACGGTCCTTGAGATAGCTGGGGCCCAAGCCATTTAGAGCTTTATATGTTAGAAGCAGCACTTTGATATGTGCCTGGAAATGGAATGGCAGCCAGTGGCGTTGCTGTAACAGAGGGGTTATGGGATCCCTGTGACCAACCCCAGGGTGAATCAGCATGTTTCCCTAGCTAAATGTCACACCAGATTTCGGAGATCCAAATTGCCTCCAAATTTAAAGAGCAAGTCATTTGTAAGGCATCTTATCTTGCCCTCTGCAATTGGGCAGAGCACAGCACTATATGTTTGCAGCTAGATGTGTGTGTGTGTGGGGGGGGGGGATTTCATTGCAATTCAATTTTACAAGAATTGAACCAGAATTGCAAATTCCTTCATTCCATCTCCTGCTGTTGTGCAAGCTGCAAATCACTTCCACTTTTCAGCAAATTGTGAATATTGTCACTTCCCCGACACGATTTGAGATAATAGTTCAACATGTCAAGGCAAAATAGATAGAAGGACCAGTCGTCGTTCTGTGTCCCCTTGCTAGTTTGGCAAGTCTTAAATGAAACAGAGCTGAGTGTGAAGATGGCCTAGCTCAGTGGGTAGGAGCTCCTGGCTGTGGACCCAATGGTCAGCAATCCAAATGCACACTGTCTCCTGGGAGGAGAGCCAGCCAAGCTCACCTAGTGTGTGGGAAGCTGATGGCTAGCTGCTGTGCTGCTTGGGCAAGCTGCATGGCCCCAAAGAATCACCAGAAGGAAGGCCAGGCTTATAAGTACTTTATTCAATTCTTCAAAAAACCTCTAGTTTATGAATGTGGGGTATTGTCCTTCTGTATCCACGATTCAAAAAGCCAGACAATGGCCCAATATGGCTGCACAATGTTGTGCCCGTATTGCCAGCAAAAAAAAAAGGATGCCAAGCTATACATAGCAAAGGGCAGTGTGAATGTTGATGACACCAGTGACAGCAGTCAAGATGGTCTACAGGATACTCTCTTGTGTTCACCACTGTTTACAAAGTAACACCACATAATGGAAAATCCCAGAAGCTGACTTCTTCTTTTTTTATCAGTTAACCACTTCTCCCTCAAACATAAAGCAATTGTCAGGGCTGTTTTTCAACAAATGTGAATGGTAGTGAGCAGAAGAGGGTCTATTTTTTGAGCTGGCTTATGGAATGCTGAGACCTCCTATCAGCACAATATATTGGTGTCCTCCTGGGCACCAATAATACCTAGAAAACACCAGGAGGGCTCCCATAAATCAAAACTGACACATTATTAGTGCCATCCAGAATGCTACTACTGTAGGTTTAGCCCAGTATAAAAGTAATGGCATAAACTGTGGTGGTGAACTGCCAGTAATTAACAGGGTGCTGTGTACATGTCTCATTGCATGCCAGTTGTGTGAGTCGAGAAGACATTTCCTGATGTTTCTGATAAGAGTTCTTGCATCGGTTAGAACCATGTTTGGGGCAAAATTTCCAATCTTTGCAGAATGTTTCCTGGGTTTCGCACAAAATTGCACAGTTTGCAAATTGCTGGAAATGTGCAAATTCCCTCCACTTAGGATGACTGTTAGGATGTATTTAAGATCTTGAATTGTTGGGACACAATTTCTGGATGATTCATGCAACCATAGAGAGTCCCAGTGGCTGAAACATGAACCTGAGACAGCTCCCCCAAAGTTGCCCACTCCAGCTTATCCAAAAAAGTAAAGTATGTCACTTACAAAAACCATCATCGTAAGAGTACAACCTGTCATTTCCCATCAATATCGGGATGTGCCTGCTTGCCTTGATAATGATTTCACAGAGAAGATGAGCCACAGTAATGCATATGGCCTACTGAGGCCAACCCTGCTAGAAAGCAGGGCAAGTCTGCTGCCTCGGGGATACCAAGGAATGGCAGTGAATGGCATTTGTTCAATTTGATGTTGTTGTAACTCCTGCTGCCAGGACTGTGTGTCTCTGTGTTTTTCTATGTTGGCTGGCTTTGGGTTCCATGTCCCCTTAGTTGGATGGAGAGAGTGCAATTGACTGAATTGCCTAAGGTAGTATATGTCTTGATAAATCCCTGGGACCACAAGAAATTTGCTACACCTCCCCAGAGATCCGTGCAATGTGCAAGGCATTGGGCGGTGGGAGTATCTTTGTAATTTTTTAAAACCCTCTGCAACCATTTTGGCTCTACAAAGCCGATATGGCTATATAATACCACTCCAAGAACACATTGTACTGCTTTGAACATAGACGCCCATATGCCGCCGGCCGATTGGTTTCCCTATTTGCATATACATATTTGTGTGTCCGTATATTAAACGCTGGCGCCCGGCCTGTTAAAGGCTACATCTGGCCACTGCCACATGCATACTAATGACATCATTACAGCCGAGTGGCTGGGAAGAGGGTGTTTACTTTGTTATGGTTCCCATCACCTTCTAGAGCAGAATTGTTAATAGGAGGTTTTAAATTCAAATAGCGCACAGGGCTAATTTTCTTGTATTTGCCCAAAAAATTAGGTTAGACAGTTCATCTCATTTCTCTCCGTCCACTTCCCTGGCTCTCTTCCATATGTGGGTGGCACTCCTGCTAGAGAGTACTTCTTTTTCATGACACCAAACGTGACCCCAGCTGACCTCCCTATAATGAGCGAATTGAAAACATCTCCCTTTGGAATGTGGTTGGGAGATACTGGCTAAGCCATGCGTTGTTGTCTTTTCCCCCTTTCTCCCTTCCCTCCCTCCCTTTGTTTCTAGCATTTGATGTATTAAAGGGGCAGAATCTTTTTCAGAGACCAAGATCAGAACAATTACTCAATCCATGAAGACTCACAGACTGGCAATGACTTAGTTCGAGAGTCACGTTTCTTAATTAAACATATCCTCAGCTACAGATTATATCTTGGGGATCAAGCATGGTAAAAGCAAATCCCTTGGCATTTGATTGGCAAATACTATCAAACACATATATCTTGGCATTGGTTTTTATTATTTTACATCACAGCTTTGCAGGAAGAGAATACCAACCCGCCATCTGGGTATGGGGAAACTTCCATCAGTAGAATGCCCACTGCGGCCCAAGAACATGCAGTCTATACCTGTCCAGAAATGTTCCACCATCAGCATGAATCTGCCTTCAGAACTACATGCCCTGAAATTCTGTTTTCTCCACTGGTCGTCTTAAAGGATCCGTGGGTACATGGAATAAAGGGACACTGGAGGTCCCATATGGGGAGATTTACCTGCACTAGAGCCTCGTGAAGAACCTCACGGTGCAGTGGTTAAACTGCGGTACTGCAGCCAAAACTGTGCTCACGGCCTGGGGTTCAATCCCAGGTAGCTGGCTCAAGGTTGACTCAGCCTTCTATCCTTCCGAGGTCAGTAAAATGAGTACCCAGCTCACTGGGGGGGCAATGTGCAGCCTGCATAATTAACTTGTAAACCGCCCAGAGAGTGCTTGAAGCACTATGGGGTGATATATAAGCAGCACGCTTTGCTTTTACGCTTTACTAGACAGTTACAACAGCTTGGTAGGATGTTAAGTTCCATGGTTCCGTCTAGAAGTAGGCATGAACTGTTGGTTCGATGGTTCGTGCTGATTCGTTTATCAGCTAAACAGATGTTCAGCACTTCAAAGCAGAGCCTCCTCTGGCGGGCACCCACTCAGGCAGCACCCAGAGGAGGAGGGGCAAGGAAGTGAGCATCTGCTGGAGGAGCCAGGGCTTTGAAGCACCAAACACCAACCAATAAACGAACCGGCACAAACCACTAAACTAGCGGTTCATTCCCATCTCTACTTCCATCCTATGGAATCCTGAGATTTGTCGATTTAGAATTCTTGTCATAGTTCAGAAGTGGACCCTTTATTACTCTAGCAGATAGTTCTGTGTCTCTCACTGCAGAGGGTCCCCTCCCATGTTCACCTCAGAGTGGGCAGTCATAGAAGAAAACATGAATAAGCAATTGATTGTGGTGGTGCCAGAACCCTCCATCATCTGTGGGGTCTCTGCTGATAACTAGTTATCTGACATGCCATAGCTACAGCTGGCTGGTAAGCAGGGATAAATTAGGCATCCTTCAGTCTCGAGAGACTATGGTAATGTGTTCTGAATAGAGGACTTGAAACAGCGTCTAGTGTGGCTGAGAAGGCCAATTCGAGAGTGACAATCCTTTCCACACTGAAGACAAATACAATCTGTCCTCTGTCCAGCTCCCTGATTTTGCTGGTTTCGGGACTGCCTCTTTGCCTCGGCCTGCTGGACAAGGGTCTCTTCAAATTGGGAGAGGCCATGCTGCACCGCCTGCCTCCAGGCTGAACGCTCAGATGTCAAGGTTTCCCATCTGTTGAGGTCCATTCCTAAGGCCTTCAGATCCCGTTAAGCAGGGATATCTGGGTTTCAAATGGAAAACCATCACATGGACCAGGAAAGCAGATTTCTGGGAAACATTTTGGTGAAAACATTTCCCATATCTTATCTATTACCTTTTGCAAGAATTCACATTGTCCTAATTTTTGGTCTGCGTACCAAATGCAGGGAACGCAAGCATGGCGTCCTGGTGGCTGCCTTGCATCTCTGGACCCCCTTTCTTGAAAGCTCTCTAAAGGTCTCAGACAGATGTTCTCTGCAATATCTTCAGAAAGCATTCAGTCTGACACTCTGGCTTTTGCTTGTTGTTATACAGTATGTGGTTAAGTTGCTTCCAGATTTTGGCAACCCTAGTAGAGCTTTTGAGCAAAATGTTCAAAGAGTGCTTGACCATTGCCACCACCCATTGGGTTTCCATGCCCAGGTAGGATTTTGAACCCATGTCTCCTCAATCCTAGTCCAATATTCTACCTGCTTCACCACACTAACTCTCAACGTATATCTATTTATATGGGTGAAACTGAATGCCACACAAGCTGAAATCTATTTTATCTATTAATTCATTTACTTACATTAGGGCACATTTTATGCCACTTTTCCTCCAGTGATGAGAGACTGAACAGCTACCTATACAGCAGGACTTTCATGTCCTCTCCTTCCTCCAGAAGCCCCTGATCCCCTCCCCAAATGTGTTCCAAATGGCTCCACCACCCTTTCAGGGCACATATTGACAGCACAGTCTAGAGGCCTAAACAGAATGAAATTTAACAGGGATAAACACAAATTTCTACACCTAAGGGAAAAAATAAACACAGAGTTACAAGATGGGGGACACTTGGCTCAGTAATACTGTGAGCGAGAAGAATCTTTGAATTGTTGTAGATCAAAAGCTAAATATGAGCCAAAAGTGTGACGTGGCTGCAAAAAAGGCAAATGTGATTTTAGACTGCTTTAACAGAAGTATAGTTTCCAAATCTCGTGAGGAACCAGTTCCCCTCTATTCAGCACTGGTTAGGCCTCATCTAGAGTACTGTGTCCAGTTCTGAACACCACACTTTAAGAAGGATGCCACCAAACTGGAGCAAGTCCGCAGGAGGGCAACAAGGATGATCAGAAATGAATTCCCTAAAAGGAATGACTCAAAGAACTAACTGGACACAAGAAAAGAAAACTGAGGGGAGACATAATAGCATTTTTCAAATAACCTGAAAGGATTATTTGATTATACAAAAGATCTGTTCTCAATCATCCGGAAGTTCAGGACACATAATAATGAGCTCAAGCTACAGGAAGCCATATTTCAGCTGAATATCAGGAAAAACTTCCTAACCGTTAGAGCAGTGTGACAATGGAACCAATTGCCTCAAGAGGTGGTGAGCACTTCAGTGCTGGAGGCATTCAAGAGGAAATTAGACCTTCTGTCAGATCTGCTTTGATTTGGATTCCTGCCTTAAACAGGGGTTTGAACTTGATGGCCCTATAGGCCCTTTCAAACACAATTATTCTATGATCCAATTAAGTTTTCAAAATCCCAGGGATTTCCTGGAGGGAAAGATTTAAATTTATATTTAATTTCCCAGTGAAAGTTTGAAATTTCTTCACTTTTTTCTGCCTTGTTTGATAGGCATAAAATATAATTTTAATTGTCATAATTCGTTATTGATTGGATGCTACATGTTCCAGCTTCTAATTAATCGAAAGTATTATTACCTCCACCTTTATTTGCTATTAGAGATGTGTGTAAGGCCTATAGTCCACTCTGGGTCCAAATAAAGAGCACACATATTTGGATTAATTTGCTGTGTGCATTCCGTTCTGAACATTGTTTGGGTCTGTGATGCTACTTGTGCATTGTTCTCTTCTCTGTGCAGACCTCATTCTTCTGAATGGCGAAATGCAAAGGCCACAAGACATAAACTGAATGGCTCAAGAAAGAGAGAAGAGCTTTTGGTCAGGCCAATAGCAGTTGCAGAGTGGAATGCTCTGTTTCATTTTCAGTTTTATTATTCTTCCTCCTGTCAGCCACCAAGAGAAAGCTCCCAACAGCTTGCTAATGCAGTCACTGGGGGAAGAGTGAGTCAGAGAAGTTAAAAGAGCAATGGCCTTGGTCTTCTTTGAGTTCTTCTTAAAAGGGCAATGAAGAGAGCCGGCTCTTCTACCCTTTCCAGTCTTTTTTTCTGTGTCCCCAACGTTTCCCTGGATCTGAAATTAATGGTGTTGAACCCACAAGCCCTTTTCAATTCAGTCAGTGACTTCACAGGAGTAAAGCAAGGAATTTTCATTTCTAGAGTCAAAAGTTGTCCTCGCCTTTCTCTTCTTGAGTTTTTCTTTATCATTCTCCACTACTAATCATGATGTGTGACTTCCAGATTTGACAGACAGGACCGTGGAGGGGCTGCCCCACCCTGTTAATGGCTCCGAGTTTTTTGTTTTGCCCTCTGCTGGCCTCAGAAATACACAGAGCCTCCCTGATTTGTTTTGTGTTTACACATTTGTCCAGTCACACACCTTATTGTGATAGCTTCCCAAGCTCCATGCATCAAAGCTCATTCTTTCTTTCATTCTTCCCTTACTAGTATTGTGTGAGGATTAAAAGCTGTTTATCTGTCCATATTTACATGGTCTGGATCACTGCAATTTCTTAAACAGTTATATATCTTCCCTCATGCGTTCCATTTTTGGCCATGTTCGTTTTTGCCTTGATTTCACATAACACATAAACAAAAAATGAGCTGAGATGTATCCAGAAGTAGATCTGGCAGGCAATCAGTGAGTACATTCTTCCATTTTTAGGAACTCTGCATCTTAATTCATGTTTCTTTCATTTAAAAATAAAAGCTGTGCATGTGCACACCCATGCACGCACAGGGAGAGAGACTGCAACCCAGAACAGAAACTGCAGGGAGACAGCTGAAAGCAGCCTGCTGTTCAGAGTCCAGCCCAACTAGCATCTGATCTTAATCATAATATATTCTACGTCTGGTTTGTCAGACTCTATCAGTCAAGAGTACCTTCAATGGACAGTAATTTGAGGTGTGGCTTATTAGATCACACGATCTTATGAATAATAAAAAGTTATGGAAAATTGCAGCTCGGCCCGCTATCCAATTTTCACCGGTGTCACCCACTTTCGAGCTGAAGCGGCATGTTTATGCATGACTTCTGTTTCATATGTATTGACTAGATCATTTTCCCTGTTGTCCTGAGAATTGATGACACACACTGTATTAAGAATGATGACCTCCACAAGGGGGATAACACTTTCTCTAGATTACACTATTGTCAAAACATATTGAAATTTCCTTTACACATGTTAAGGCCGTATTTTTCTGCCTGAAAAACCTTGTTCAAGTAGATTCCTGTCAGATTCTGCACATCTCAAGGACCAGGGTTTCTGCTCAGGCTCTCTCTCTCTCTCTCTCTCTCTCTCTCTCTCTCTCTCTCTCTCTCTCTCTCTCTGTGTGTGTGTGTTTTCGAGGGACATCTTCCTGGGCCCAACATGAACAATCACTCTCTTCAGACATGTTGTCTGTTTCTGATGGTTTCAGGAAGGGTGGTTTAGGAAACCAGGGTGGCTACAGCTCTCCCTGTAAGTCCTAACCTTTGTGAGTTCGACTAATTGTCTGAATAAACATCCATGCCAAGAATTGTACATGCACAAGCTCGGGGAAATATCTCCACCCCTTTTGGAGGCACCAGGTGGTGCTAGGGGCAGGTGGCTAGAGGCCTCTTGGGTTTCTTCTATGCCTTTTGTTTTGCCCCCTCCAAGGCCAGGCCGAGAAACTGGGCTGCCTGACACGAATGCTAGCATCACATCCTTTCTGCCATTGGCAGCAGCAGCAAACCAGAAAGCAATCAAATATCCTTGGGAACAGGGAGAAGAAAGAAGCCACACCACTCCTGCTCTTATGAGAAAGACCCCCAGCCCCAGGAAAGAGTTGGAGATGGTTGGTTAGTTAGTTAGTTAGTTAGTTAGTTAGTTAGTTAGTTATGCCACACCATCTAGTGGACTTGCCACTACTCTCGTCCGTTTCCAGCAGTAAAATCAACCTACAGTGGTGCCTCGCAAGACGAAAACAATTCGTTCCGCGAGTCCCTTCGTATCGCGAAAACGATCGTCTTGCGAAGCGCGGTTTCCCATAGGAATGCATTGAAATTGCCTTCAATGCATTCCTATGAAACACCTCGCAAGACGAATGCCATTTTTTTCATCTTGCAAGCATCACTGCAAGACAAAAAAAAATCGTCTTGCGAAGCACGGCCATAGGAAAAACCGTCTTGTGAAGCGCCTAGGACATAGCAAAACGCTTTCGTTTTGCGAGTTGTTCGTGGCACGAGGCGCTCGTCTTGCGAGGTACCACTGTA
Source organism: Intellagama lesueurii (assembly GCA_037013535.1). Classification (NCBI taxonomy): domain Eukaryota; kingdom Metazoa; phylum Chordata; class Lepidosauria; order Squamata; family Agamidae; genus Intellagama; species Intellagama lesueurii. Next base: position 343,628,104 of record JBAJHW010000001.1, on the reverse strand, counting down.
CAAGAAAAGCCAAAGCCGATCCAAACTGAAAATACAAAATAAGATATATCTCTATAGGAAAACAACAAATCTAAAAATCAAGATGGTGGCAAATGGACAAGACCAAGGATGCCGGGTAGAATCATCAAAATAAAACGAAATGACCCACAATTATAAAAGGAGGACATCCTGTTACAGTGCTCAGAGACATCAGGTTGACTGGTATGGGACCAGAATGCTGGACTAAGCCAGAGTCTGGCCTTAAGCAGCATGGCTTTTCATACAGTCTCTCTCTGGAAAGGAGCAGGGAGATGCCATGGCCAGCTTCTCTGTCCATAAATGTGGGAGAGGATTTCAACAGGGTATTTGTGCACAGATCTCACTTTCCAGTTGTAGGGTATTAAAAGCGTGAGCCGTAGCCTGCCTTTGTGATCCGGGGTTCTAGCACCCTAACACCCAGCCTTTTAAAAAAGATTGTGTCTTATTCAAATAGCCTCTTTATGCTCTCTAGGGAAGGACCCTTTCATCCTGTTTCTGACCTTTCAATTACAGTTCTGAAAAAAGACCTTGTTGTTGTTGTTTCAACTTATAGACTGCCCTATATAAGAGAGTACTGCTTGAGTACTCTCTGAACGGTTTACAACGTAATTATGCAAGCAACGCTTTGGCCCCCAGTGAGCTGGGTACTCATTTTATTGCCCTTAGAAGGATGGAAGGCTGAGTCAGCTTCGAGCAGGCTACCTGAACCCATCAAGATTGAACTCAGGTCTTGAGGAGAGTCTTGACTGCAATACTGCAGTTTTAACCACTGCACCACAGGGTTCATTTACAAGAGCCCTGATAGGGGAAATGATGGCAGGATCCCCCTTATGTCTGTGAGATGACAATGCTGCCCTTTCTCCCCAGGCATGAGAAGCCGGTCTAGGAATGTGATGAGTAATCAAAACAATCCCTCATTCTTGGTGATATTCTGAGTCTCATGTTGAGGTTCCTCAACAGGACTTTGTCCAATTTGAGTGAGATTTCCAGGCTTCTGGCAAAAGAAGACTGTGGCCTCATCTCTCCCTTCATGTGGTATCTATGTGTAGATATTGGCCTGTCTGGCTGTCTGCTGCTATGTTGTGCATGTGAGGGAATGCCTAGATATGTGTGTATATTTCTGTGTATATGTATGCATGTGATGCTGGATTTGTAACTGGAAAGGCACATACAACTGTCTCTTTTTGCAGCTGGAACGGTACAAACCCGCTGGCCTTGAGAACATACAACCACTCCTCCCTAGCCACAGGGTGACACAAAACAGGTGGGTTCAATGGGGAACAACATGGCTGCTGCATACCCAGTTCTCCTCTGTTCCTCCACCCTCTTCCTGCCCTTGCCAATCTCACCTGACCCAAGCTTAACCAATAGGGAAGTGAAGTCGATGTACACCAAAATAGGTAGCTATGGCCAGGGATGTTGGCAAGTCTTCCAGGTTGAGTCTGAAGTCCAAGTCTGAGTCTTTGGGCCCAAATCTGAGTCCAAGTCCTAGTCTTCGGGCCAAGTCCCAAGGCTCGAGTTCAAGTCTTGAGTCTTTTGCCTTGCACCCCACCACGGCCACCTCTTCGGAGATAGGTGAAGGCTTCTCTCCCCATTGCTACCTCCCCCCCTTTTTTAAAAAAAGACTTGGACTCCATTAAAATAATCAGGATTCGAAAACGTGATTTGGAAAATGGGTCTGAGTCATGAGTCAAGTCTGAGCCTCTTTTTAAAATACAACAACTCCAAGCCGAGTCACCAGTGCGACTTAAGTTGGTGTCGAGAGTCTCAAGTTGCATGTCTTCATCCCTGATTATGGCTCTGGAGATACAGTTTTGTTTTTATTGATTATATGTAAGCAAACACACAGTCAGTGGGAGGAGGGCAGGCATACACTAGCTAAAATGTGTAAAAAGAAATGTGTGTATTAGGAAATCCTTCTGTAAACAAACTTGTCCCATTTTCAACACGGAGGGGAAAAAAAACTGAAAAGTCTTGCAATATGTAATATTTATATATGTAATAAAAAGTGGAACATAATACCAGAGGGACTTGAAGAAATGGAAAAACAACTGAGATTAAGGGATTGTTACCTCTCTAATGGTTATACCCCATTTCTGTCTTTTTATTTGTAAATTTTATTTATTGATTGATTTTTTTTTATAAAATCTCTTACCCCACCTTTCTCCTTAAAAGGGCCCAATGCGTCTTTCCTCAAAGAGATTCCAAGATCTTTACCAGCAGGCTCATTCATTTTATTTATTTATTTATTTTAGAGTTTTATTTTTTATTTTTTTGGAAATTTTGCAGTTTATATGGATATTTACATAGATACTGAAAACAAGAGAACTCAAACACAAATGAAATAATGTCTATTGTTCATTTTCCATGGATGCATCTGTATATATCTGTATGGAATATCTGGATTGTAAATTATATTTGCTACGCCATCCTTGTCTGTGTAACACTTTTAGGTTCTAGGGGGCTATTTGCTTACTACTGATAAATCTTGCAAGCACAATTTCACAAAATAAATCTCTTCTTCTGTGCATTCATATAACAGACAACACGAACAATTATAATAACAACAAAATGCTACAATTTTGCACCTAAGTCCTTGGCAACAGCACCAGAACAGGAGTTGCTTGCAGAATTTGCAAAGTTCAAGCGTCCCTTTGATGTCAAAGTCAGACAAAAATCCAAAATATCTTCCTTAGATGACTCTAACACAAACCCTAAAATAATATATCAATACAATTGTATGCAATTCATGAATTCGCTAGGTGGATTCACCCCTCCAACACAAACATATAAAAATTGTACCTAAACCAAGTTGTCAAGGGTCTTAGTAGTCCAACTGGCAACAGCAGCTCTGGACTCTTCAGATCTCCCTCTCTTTCTGAGATTCAAACCTCTTATTCACAGCCCTTCTCTTAGTCCCACTCCTTTGGGCTGAAGGAATATTTAATAGCAGTTACACCTGCAGGAAATATCACTTCGGAGTGATATTCATAAAATAATAATACAAAATAGTTCAAAGACAAAGGAAGATAGCGAGAGGCACGGATCCCCGAAAACAAAAAGAGGAAATGGTGATGATGATGATGATGGTGATGAGAAGAAGAAGTCATCAAGTCAATTATGGTGACTTTTTTTTCAGGGTTTTTCCAGACAGTGAATAGTCAGAAGTGATTCACCATTCTTTCCTTCTTAGGGTGTCCTGAGACTGTGCAGCTTGCCCAAGGCCACACAGGCTGGCTCTGCTCAACGGAGATATCACTGTGGAATCGAACTCTCAACCTCTAGCTCTTTAGTCAGATACTTAAACCACTGAGCTATCCAGCCAACTGTAAAAACAGTAAACCCTACTATTAACCAGAGATGAGGCGATCCCTCTCAGGAAGCAACTGTAATATGTTGAGACACCATCAGAGAGCAGAAAATTCCCGGTGGTTTTGTTTGTTTTTCTATTTTGGCCACTGTGCAGGAGAGGGGCTGATGCTTGATTTTTTTTTCACCTCTGTATGGAGGGCTCCCTCTAAGCAGAGAACAATGAATACCCACAAGGAGATGATTGTCTTATCCTCTCTTCCCTGAGATCTCCTTCTGGATCCTGCGTAAAGCACCAGGCGATCAAGCTCTCTGGGAAAGAGATATGTGAAGCTTCTAATTGAAATTAATTACATGTTCTTTACATTTTGCATTCTCCCCTCTCTCCTTAAAAGCCAGACAGGTGGGAACGCTCCTGGCTCTTAAGTTACAGAGTTTAAGTTCAGAGCCCCGTAAATCCCCCCCCTTCCAATCTTTCATTCCCCCCTCGCCTTCCCCCAAAGTCAAGCTTTGTCCTCCAGAACATTCCTTCACGACCTTCCCTGGCTTCAAATCAGACGGGGGGCCCTCCCCCTCCTCAGGTCATCCTGGCTGGCTGCCCATCCACACATTTATGTCTGCCTTTTGAGTGTTTTCAGAAGCCCATTAAATTGTGCCTTGGCAGGCCAGACATATTCAACTCGCCCTAAGACCTGACGGGAGAAGGTTATCAAATTCCCTCGTTCTTGCCAGATGTAAGACTGAGAGAGAGAGAGAGAGAGAGAGAGAGACTCAAGTCCTCTGGTGCAGCTACAATGAGCCAGGAAAGAAACAAAGCACAGGATAAGTTGGCAGGACTTTCAGTCTTGGTTTTGGGTATGCCCACTGGGCAGTATTGTCCATCTAGCTTTTAGTGGGGCCCAGGGACTCCAGGGCTTGGCTTTCTCAATGGAACAGTCCAAATACATAGGGTGATTAGGTCATTTCTTAATAGGATTTTGGAACAAGGTGGGTCAGAATTTGTGTGCATGGAATTCCGGCTGTGGCTTTAACTCTCCATCCTGTGATAGTTTTCTTGGGAAGGATGATTTTGCCTTGACAGTACACCAAAGCAGAGGGCAGCCTGTGCTTCAATGGGATGGACGTGGAATTTTTCAGAGTCTTGTGGCAGCAGAAGCGGGGGGGGGGGGGGGGAAGGATGATAGTCTACAAACCTATGTGCATCTTTGGGAAATACACTGCCTTGAACACATTGAAGATCCCAACATACTTGCCGTCACTGTGGGCATAATGGGCCACATTGGATTGCGCAATAGTGCTTGAAGTGCTGGGGCTAAGCCGGCTGGACTGTTTGAGAACCCAGTGATGAGAACTGGGTTCTCAGAAGAGGTGCTGCCTCTCTCGGTGAAGGGAGCCAGGGGGAAAGAGACAAAAAAAAAAACAAAATGGTAGACTAAAGCTCTTAACTGGGACCAAAGACTCAGAACTGTATGTACCATTGTTGCTGTTTACCCTGTCCAAGTTGCAATAAACCCTGTTATGTTTTACCCTTCGTCTCCTGATTTTATGGAACAGAGAATGGAAGAGGGACACCCCACCAAATCCGATGGGGCTAGTAGGGCTCACAAGAACCGATCCCTCAGTAAAAGGGATATGCATTTCCTGCTATTAAAACCTTTTTCCTCAAGGTCACACAGTTCCTTCAAAGCTCCATGCCTGAGTAATCTTTCAAATGAAGCCTATGTTTGCCCCCCGATGACCAATGAAAAAACAAAAGCAAGCTCATTTTCCATGTGCAGAGTGAAGCAAGATTGTTCTATGACAAACAAACCTCTTTTATATCCTCAAGTAGCTCTGGTTCTAATAGTAGGCATCCTTCAGTCTCGAGAGACTGTGGTAACGTGCTCTGTATGGCGGACTTGGAACAGCGTCTAGTGTGGCTGAGAAGGCCAATTCGAGAGTGACAATCCCTTCCACACTGAAGACAAATACAATCTGTCCCCTGTCCAGCTCCCTGATTTTGCTGGTTTTGGGACTGCCTCTTCGCCTTGGCCTGCTGGACAAGGGTCTCTTCAAATTGGGAGAGGCCATGCTGCACCGCCTGCCTCCAGGCTGAACGCTCAGAGGTCAAGGTTTCCCATCTGTTGAGGTCCATTCCTAAGGCCTTCAGATCCCGCTTGCAGATATCCTTGTATCGCAGACTATATGATCTCATCTGAGCCTCAATCACCAGATGTCCTGCTCACCAGAGTGGATCTGAGCAACCTAGATAAAGTTTGGAAGGAGTCTCCTTTTCTCTGAGAAGTCCACAGGTGAAGGGAAGAAGAAGCCCACCCTGACTGCTTTTATTTATCAGCTGATGAGTGATGGTCCTGACCCATGGAGGGTACCAATGCCAGTCCAATGGTTTTTGGTTAACTTGGTTTGTTTCCAGGCTGTCCACGCTCAGATCAACATTGTTTTGGGGCTTCCTCATTTATCTTCTTTTGTGCATCACTTAATCTCGTCTTATCTATGCTCTGAGAAAGGCATGCAGGCGAGTTTCCTGCTGGCAAATGCAAATGTGAAAAAAAAAATGCTTTCATTTCTCTAGTGCCGTGGAAACCCTGACTGAACTTGCAACAAGCATATCAGGCGTAACTGCAGTCTTTAGAAGGCTGTTATTAATGCGCCCAACCTTGCAGTCAGACTGGAGGAGAGCACAATTCCTCCATGCTGATGGTTTGGATCTCCTGTCTGATTTGGCTGTTGTTTACATTTAAATAATGCCATGCTTGCACGTTGAAATGGCAGGCAGCCACAAACGAATGGAAGGGAGTGAAATAAGAAGAGTTTCCTTGGGGAAAAAACACATAAAATCCCTAAGATCCTAGAATTCTACTTCTCAGTGTTCTTACAATTTGCTTGAGTGGGGCTCATATTTTAAAAAAGAAGGAAAAAGAGAGAGAGAGAGAGAGAGAGAGACTGACTCATTTCTGCTGTCATTATGGAAATAAAAGGGCCGAGCCTTCAGTTCGTTGCTGACTCTGCTGAGGAAACACACGGCTTTCTAACCTCCAGTACAATGTACCCATAAGGTAGCAAGCATCAAAGCATATTAAAAGATATTAACTGCATATTTGCTTATGAACAAGATAAAAAGCAGTAGGGGCCCCCAGGTTCTCAAGCTGTGAGTGGAACAGCTTCGCAATTTGCCTGCAAAACCGCATTTTGATCTTAATGAATATAAAATGGCTACCATTAAAAGTAAAACAGATTATTCCCGGCCTTTCAGGGCCCATAGCTCTTTGACGGTCATGGAGGGCCACTATGATCTTTCATTAAAATCTCACAGCAGGCTTCTCTGGCTGGGAAATCAAGCCCGAGCTGTCGAGGCGATTGGCTACATTTAAAAGTAATTTCCCCGAAAATCTACACAGATTTTCAATTTGGTAATGAAAGCCGTAAGAGAGAATGCAGCAGGCAGCTTTCCGTCGCTACTAATCCTGGGCTCCCATTCATTAGGAATTCAACAGCCCCCGTAACTATCTGGCTGATGGCAGCCTGCTATTTGAGCTCAGTTGTAATCTCCATTTGTTAATGAGTAGCATGTGTTAATTGTTGTCGGCATTCCTGCCACACATCCTTTCTATAACAACATATTTTACCTGCTGAAAGGTGACAGCAGAGGTGGGCTGTCAGCATGCCGTCTTTCAAGGGAAGGGGGGGGAGGGATGGGGAGGCCAAAAGGTTAAAAAAAAAAACCTTTTGGAATGACAAGATGGAAAGAGAAAGGAAAATAAAGGCTGCATACTACTATGCAGCCAAGTTGTGACTGTGCAGATCTGATCTTACCCTTCAGATCGTCATGGTGGTGGAAAATATTTATCTGAATAAAACGTGAACGATCATTTCTGTTAACCTCAATTTTGTGGCTTTGGGAACATCACAAGATTTGCTTTACTGAGGTTGACCAAAAGTCTACCTAACCCAATATTGTCTACTGTACAGCTTTGGCTCGCCAAGGTTTCAGACAGGATTCTCTCCTAGACTGGGCTTGGAACATTGGTACTTCCTGGTGGTTTCCCATCCGTTGACTAACCACACTTGATCTTGCTTATCTGCCAAAGATGGGCATGTTTGGGAGAGAATGATGATAAATGTTAGGAACTTTCTGGATTTTTAGATCAGGTCTTTAGACTGGATATCTCCTCAGCCCTGTATGAGACTTTTTTAATACCAGGTGTGTATTTCACCCCTGAAGCTATGGCACCCTTTCATTATTGTGTAACACAGGCCAGAAGGCTCACTCATGGTTGCCATGGGTTGATCACAGACCTCAATTCAGAACAGTTGTCCCATCAGCCTGCCTGTTACTTCCCCAGGTTCTTCTCCGGCAGTGCATCCTTGCTTGATGTTAAGTGGTCAGTCCAGGGCCTTTTCTGTGGTGCTGCTGCCTAATTGTGTTGAGGAACATTCCTGTGACATATATTTGTGACCATCTCAATTTTTTGAAAGCCATTTTCATTTTTAACTCCCCATCCAGCAGGCCTTTATTCTTTCTACTATTCTAAGGTAGCCCAATTATTTCATGTGTGTGTGTGTTTTCATTCTATGACTGCATTTTCTGTAAACAGTGATGACAAAAAGGAGGTTCTGATGCTATATGAGCTCAGGGAACAGCTAAGATGAATTTCACAAGACCGCAACGCAAAACCAGACTAGCCGTTCCGAGGAAAAGGGGAGGTGTAATTCTACACTGTGGAAAAGCAGGCTGTTTGTGGCCACATACCCCTAAAGAAAAGAAAACTCTAAAGGGACCCCTGAAAAGCCAAAATGGGCTGGGCAAAGGAATGTTAGATCTTCATCTCGGTCAAACTTTTGCTGGGAGGTGAGAGTCATGCTGCCCTCAGGTGGCTCTGCAAAAGAAAGATTAACAAAATAATGTGTTCATTTCTTCCTGGTGAAGTGAGAAGAACCTGGCGAATGCTTGTGGGGAAAATATTACAAAGCCAACGAACAATGAAAGGAAGGAAACTTGAGCTCACTCGAGCGTGGAAGTGATGGCCCGAATCCTCTCGCCGAGTCGTGCTGGGTTAACACAACATGGTGTGACTTTTGGAGGTGAATTGAGTCAAGTTAAGAAATCAGCAGAGACATCATCAGTTCCTCAGCACACAACTGAGGAGTTATATGATGATGATTTGTTAAGGTGAGGCAATTTGCCACTTTACAAGGAAGCTGACTGGATAGCTCAATGGTTGAAGGATCTGGCTGTGGATCCCGAGGTCAATGATTTGATCCCTCCAGTGGCTCCAGGGAGAAGATCCAGCCTGTGTGGCCTTGGGCAAGTTGCCCGGTCCCAGGACTCCCCAGGGCAAAAGGGAGCTCTCCCCATGGGAGCTCTCATCCGTCAGCCACTTCAACTGGGACTCAGATCCCTAGGGATTCTGGACGGTTAATGCATCCTCCTCCCCCAGGGTAGAAAACACTGAGTCCAGGTCTTCTTCCAGGTCCTCACTTCTCTCCCTTGGATCCTGTAGAGCGATAGGTAGGTCTTCCCCTTTCTCTTCCTCCTCCCTTATGTTGGGCTCTCACTAGCTGGGCTTGGCCTCCTTCTCTTCATACGGGTATGGCTTATCTCTCCCTGATGTCTCTTCCCCTCCTGGAGCCTCTGTCTCCCTCTCGGCACCCTCCTGGCATTCAGCAACCAGAGGGTATGGCATGTGTGGAGCGAACGCAGATGGCCCACTAGGGTAGTCAGAGCTTCAGTCTCACTGTGCCCATTGATTTTGGCCATTTGTTTCTGATGAACTTACCAAGGCCAAAATCCTCTTGTGATATATGCATCAGTAAGTGACGTCGGGTATGTTGGAGCTGTAAATTGCAGCTAATAAACAAGGTGCCTATCACATTCCTGGTCACGTGCCCGTTGCACGGCTAGGCACGTGACCTGGAATATGATTAGCACCATAAATCCCCCAGAGCATTACAGCTCAAAATTCTCAAATCGTTTTTTTTTTGGGGGGGGGGGACAGAAAGAACTTCAGGTTTCAAACATCTGAAAGCAGGACAAAATGAAACTGGTCTAGTTCTCCATCCCTGTTTTCGAGAGCCTCGTCCTTCCTGCCATGATGGGAAACAAGGCCCTTCTCTTTGTATCGAGTACTTCCAGGAACATTCTTCTCTTCAACTTCGGAACACCTCCTTTCTGCCACTTTCTTGCAAACTTATAAACAGCAGCCATAAAAATGATATTTCTCTCTCATTCTCAATAATGTTTCAGAGAAAAAAAGAGAGAGAGAAAGTGGAGAGGCTAAAAGGTATGTGACAGTCACTGATTTCTCCCCTGGAGCCACAGAAACCTACCCGAGCAATTTCTTCATGCGACCGAAATGGATGGTCATCAGAAAAACAAATGTAAGTTTGGTATCACCAGTTTGGGCTGAGACAGCTTAGGGGCTTGAACTTAATAGACTTCCTCTAACGGATTAGGATCTTCCTGCATCTTCCTGTCAAAACAGATAGTCCCATCCAAAGCACAGGCAAGGGGTTTGCCCTTGATCCATGACCTTGGAATACAAAATAACAGGCACCAGAAGATGGTGAGAGACTGCACTGGAGGTTTCTTTGAAGCCTATTCATTTTAACGGTGATGGCCTTTTGCAAAGGGTAGGGTTTGGGGGGTGGGGAGGGAGGAAAGGGAGAGAGGAAAGAAAGGAAGGCAAGAAGACAATTAAGCATTAAAGGTTTGATTGATGCTTAGACAGAATGCCTAACAGTAAAAGCACATTTTCTCTATTCCAAAAGGACCAAGCAAAGACACCCCTAAGAAGGGATTAACTGCTATCAGATGATATTACTATGGGATTACTGATGTTTCACATTCACTACATTTGTGAAAGAAAGAAAGAAAGAAAGAAAGAAAGAAAGAAAGAAAGAAAGAAAGAAAGAAAGAAAGAAAGAAAGACAGTTTTCTTAGGTAGCTGCACCTGACTTGCACCAAACCCAAACATCACCACCCCAGAGCTATTTGGTTCTTTTGTTAGGATCATGGTGGATTTTTAACATTACTGTTATATAGAACCAGTTTGACTAATTTGAGTAGGAAGGTGGTAGAATCATAGGATCACAGAATAATGGAGTTGGAAGGGACATATAAGGTCAACCCCCTGCTCAATGCAGGAGTCCAAGTTAGAGTATATCTGACAGGTGGCTGTATTCAGCAAAAATCTGGCTTCTTATAACTTGAACCCATTATTATGTGTCTTAACACTCTCAATATCTATAATTCTCAACATAGAATAATAGAATAATGAAGTTGGGAGGGGCCTATAAGGCCATTGAGTCCAAGCGCCTGCTCAATGCAGGAATACAAATCAAAGCAGATCTGCCAGGTGGTTGTCTAAATTTCTCATGATTGCCTACAGTGTTGGAGCACTCACCATCTCTCGAGGTCATTGGTTCCATTGTCATACTGCTTTAACAGTTAGGAAGTTTTTTTTTCTGATATTCAACTAAAACATGGCCTGAACTCTTGCTTGAACCATTGGCCAGATGCACTGGAAGACTGGATGTGGGTGAGGAAATTGAGGTTTCATCTAGTCAAAACAGAGTTTCTGATACGAGATTGCCACTGGATTGGGTTACACCCCTTCTAATGAAACAGGATCATAGTGTAAGGACACTTCTCAGTTCTTGAAGATGCTCCAGTGGCTTCTTGGCCAAACATGCCTTTACCCAGGTTTTTTACACCTGTTTTATGGGCTTTATCTTTTAACAGGAATGACAATATGGAGGCAGGATATCTGAAATTCTGTTCCGTCCTATATGAATCAGCTCTACCAAAGTCAGGGGCCCTTTTCTTCTCTTACTATATAACAGCTGAAATCATATTGCACAGATTTGCCCATGTAATGGGGATGATTTCAGCAGCAATGGTAAATTGCCACTGATGAAAGGCGGCTCTGATTACCCATGTGGCATAGTGGAAAAAGTGGTGGCCTAGGACTCTGCAGAATAGGGTTCGAATCCCCATTTGGGTCTTGGAAACTCATGGGCAGAGTGGAACTGGTAAAATCAGTCCTTAAATTACTTACTTTGAAAGCCCTGTTAGCATCCCTATAAGTCAGTTCCAGCTTGACAGCACAGAACACACAAAGGCATGGGGAGTGCACAATTTATACACAATGCAAAAATGTTACCTGTATCTTGAACTCCTCAGAAGCAGCCTTGAATCATCCTTGTTGCACTCATGGAGCTGCACAACGGGATTTTAGCCAAAGTATTAAGACACCAGTTTATTTATTGATTTGATTTAAAGCATACCTTGCTATGAAGATAGCTAACAACAGCACAAAACCATAGCATAATTAAAACCTGATGTAGCCAGTGTCTTATAATGAGGAAAGAGTTAGACAGAGTCTCAGAAAAGCCAGGCTCTAATTGCCACTAAGGTACAAAATTCGTTGTTAGACCTTGATCTCCTCACTTTTCTCAGTCTGACCTACCTCACAGGGTGGTTGCGGAGAGCATAGGGGCTATTTACACCACCTTCAGCTCATAGGAGGGAAGGTGGAGTCTAAATATAACTAAAAAACCAATGGAACACATAATTAAAAAACGCATTTTTAAGTGCATGGATAAAAAAAGAAAGAAGTAAATAACAATGACCATCAATGAACAGCTAGTTCAGAATGGAACATTTTAACAGTGAAAAGTCTGCTTGTCTAAAATATATATTTGCCTCTTGAAAGGAGTAGAATGAAGATGCGGTTAGCCAATGATATCTCTAGCCAAGAGTTCGAGGCCCTGGGAACAGCCGCCAAAGAGAGCTTTTCTCATGCCACTTTCCATAGGAGTGTGTGAGTACCATCTAATCTGATTCCTGACTGAATATTTGCTGGACAGATAGGGATGCTGCATATTCAGTGGGCTTGAAGGTGGCAATGAACAGATATATAACCTTTCAGCTGCAGAGCTGGGAGGGACCCTGTAGATCATCAAGTCCAGCCCCTGCCAGGGAGGCACAGTGGGGAATCGAACTCCCAACCTCTGGCTCCGCAGCCAGAGACCTAAGCCACTAAGCTATGTTCTCAGGTTCATGCAGGTGTTTGTATGTTTCTGTTTTGAGGGAGGGGGTGTGAATGGGGAAAACCAAGGGCTATGATTTGGGATGGGGGGGGGGAATGCTATGTAGAACTGCCAGTTTCTTTTTTGTTTTAATTTTGCTTAGGAAAAGTAATTTTTTAAGAAGTATACAAACAGAAAACTGATGCATTTCATATATTTTTTTTTATTATACATACAAAACATACAGAACAACAAAATAAGACCTGACAAAAATAACACAAATAACAAAAGACAGCAAAGCTAAACATCCATACTACATATATAGATCAGAGATTTCGCCATTGTCTGGTCATCTAATATCATCAAAGGGTTCTTGTGAGCACTGGTTCGCCACGACTATTTCTTCCCCTAAGTTCCTGTCTGTTTCTGGACCAAATTATATATCAGCTTCCAGCTTTCCTTTACAAAGTATCTCAGTTGATCCCGTACTGCCTCTGAAAGCATATCTAGTTCTGCAATATCCAGTAGCTTCTTTAATAGCTCCTCCATCATTGGTATTTCTCCATTCTTCCATTTTTGGGCCCAGAGTAACCTGGCCGCTGTGTATATATACAATAGACTATATTTTATTTTTTTATCAATGATCTCTGGCATTATATTCAATAACAACATTTCAGGTTTAAAACTTAATTTTTGCTGAACAATTTCTTGTGACATTTCCCAAACCTGTAACCATTTTTTTTTTTTGCTTTTTCGCATTACCACCGGCATTACCAGTGGTGCCTCGACTTAACAACCATAATCCGTTCCAGAAGATGGCGTAACTCGAAATGGCCGTAAGTCGAAGCACCATTTCCCATAGGAATGCATGGGAACGCGATCCGTTCCAGACAAAAAAATAATCACCAACAGAACAAAACACTGCAAGCCCCATCGGAACGTGATGGGGTGAAAAATAATCCAAAAAAACCCCCACACCCCCACACAGCCAGCCTCATCGGAACGCGATGGGGCTGGGGAAAAAATTAAAAAAAAACCACCCACACACACACACAGCCAGCCCCATCGGAACGCGATGGGGCTGGGGAAAAAAATCAAAAAAACACCCCCCACACACAGCCTGCCCCATCGGAACGCGATGGGGCTGAAAAAAACACACACACCAAAAAACAAAACAAAAAAAATCACAGCACAGAAATATACCCCCCCAAAACCCAAACCCACCCTGCAAAACCCTGCAAAACCCTGTAAATGTACTCACCCAGAAGCAAAAAGCAGCACCAGGCAGTCCGAAGCCTCTCTGCAAACGCGCGCACACTAACCGTTGGGGCGAAAGAGCTACAAAGAAGCTCTTCGCCGACCAACAGTTAGTCCTGTAATTTGAATTCCCTGCCTTTTTCCCCTGCCTCTTTTGTTTGCAACTCGAAGCTCCAGCCGCAGGTCGAAGCAAAATTTTGCGGCCGGAGCTGGTCGCAACTCGAAATGGTTGTATGTCGGGACGTTCATAAGTCGAGGCACCACTGTACATGATAATAAGTCCCTGGATTTTATTTTATTTTTTACATTTCAAACAAACATTGCTGATCCTTTCTGACATTTTTGCCAATCTTACCGGAGTGAAATGCCATCTGTAAAACATTTTAAGGATGTTTTCTCTAAGATTAACTGGTTTAATCAGCTCATAATTATCTTTCCACATTTTTGTCCAGTCATCAATAACAATATTATAACCAAAGTTTTGTGCCGATTTGACCATCACCTCCTTCACCCTCTAATCTTCTAGGTCATACTCTAATAGATATGTATACTTTTTTAAAATTATTTTCTTATTTGTGTAGATCCATAGTTCATCTACCAGAACTTTCCCCTCAAAACAGCCCATATTTTTGTCCTTTTTATATCTTGATTCTAATTTCATCATTGACCACCAATCTGTTGATAGACCCAATTTCTCTAAGTCTTGTTTATTTTTCAGAGTTTGATCTTTAGTTAACAAGTCTTTATACGTGAGTAAAACTCCCTCCTGGCTTAACACTTTCAATGTGAAGGCCTCTATTGGGGCTACCCATATTGGAATTTTCTTATAAGTTTGCACTTGGAATTTTTGCCATATTAAACATAATGCTTTCCTCACTATATATTCTGAGAAATGTGTCTGTTCTTTGAATTTTCCATACCATACAGAGCACTGCCAATTTCTTGAGTGTGGTGGACCTTCAGCGTGTAGGCACAACTCCTACCAGTTTCCTTCTGTCAATTGGCTCCTGACCTCCCATGAATTCTCCCTGCATCAGCTAGTGGCAGGCATTATAACATTTTAAAGGTAGAAAATGTTTGGAGGGGAGGAGTGGAAGAGAAATAGTGTCACCACTCACACCAGGAGGCCGGGCCGCTGCTTCTGAGCATGCGCCTGCCACCCAGCTGGTAGGTGGGCGCATGCGCAGAGGCAGTGGACCTGGCTTCCCAGCCAGGAGCCTACCACTGCCTATGAAGATGGCAGCCTGTGGCAATGGCAGAGGAGGCAGAGGTGGCAGGATGAGGCATCAGGAATAGGTAGCCCCCCCCCTAGCATGAACCCAAAAAAGAATCATGAACTGGTTTGTTTTTCAGGGGGTTCATGATGCTTTGTGGTTCATGGGTAGCTATGAACCATGAACCATCACAAACCGCAGGTTTTCTGATTCATGCTCATTTCTAGTTTGGTGTCATTAGCATATTGGTGGGACCTCCTGGATCCCAAATTCAAGATGACCTCTTCCAGGGATTTCAGCATAGAGAAGAGGAGAAAACTCTGAGGGGCAACACATGGTAAGGGCCATGGCACCGAAGACAGTCCAATACCTTCTGAAGTCATCTGTCAAAGAAGGAGTCTCCAATCATCATCACCACCACCACCACTATCATCAACAATTAAATCTATTTCTTGAATGGTCACCCTGTCCCAGCACCGTGGCAAATAATATCAACCAACTGCATCTTGAGTGGAAATGCAGAAGGCCGAAACAGAATGAAAGAAACTGTTTGAATTGTCCGAGTACAATTACAATACAATAGTAATCTCCACAAGGTGAGAGAAAGGGATAATCATCCCCAACAATTATCAGATTATGTTGTAGATGCTGATATGACAATATGCAATACAGACTTATTTTATACGTACATTTATTTTTTAAAAATTAGCCTGCCTAAGTATTCTCTGCTGGAAAAAAAATTAATCGACTCTATTTATTATCTTTAAGCTAAAATAATTTTTTTATATATCTAAAAGGCAATTAGGCAGTATAATATAGTAATAAGTGGAATACACCATAAGGAGCCAGACTAAAATACATGCCTCATGCAACAGAGATCCGCTGTTTCAGGAGATTAACAATTATGACCGCCAGTCTTCTTCTGTTTCTGTAATACACCACACAATCTTTTTTAAATTACTTTATTAACCTTTCCTCCTACCACAGAAGTGCCCGATTATAGATAATATTTCAAAATCATCTGAGGTGTAAGTGTGTTTGATTTGCTTGGTAATTATTTGTCTACTTTATTACAGTGGCCAAGCACACCACCTCCTCTATCGAATTCATTTCAAGTCCAGTTAAGAACTGGGTCAGATCGTTTTGTGCTAGCAGTCCCTTTGGTCGTCACCGAAGGTACCTGAAATTTCGCACTGGAGTTGACAGGGCAGCTGATAATATGGGAAGCTGTTTTATCCTGAATTAGACCGTTGTCCAATCTAGGTCAGGAGTAGAAATGGGCATGAACTGGTTCATCCCAGTTCTTCCTAGTTTGTAAGGGTGGCAGCACAGGTGCTGCTGCTCCCGTTCCCCCACCTCCTCGGCTGATTCAGCCACTCACCAGGGCCAACTTGCTTCCTTTTTCCACCTCCTCAGCTGATCTCCCAGTCATGAGCAAGAACACATGAGTTCTCTGCCCCGCCATTTTGTATGAGTGGGAGATGAGCCAAGAGGACAGGGCAGGGAAGCCTGAGCTGTTGCTGGAACTGGAACATCTGTTGAGGAGGTACAGGAAGCTGGCACGCTGGCCCTGGTGACTGGCTGGTTGAGCCAGAGGAGGCAGGGGAGGGGAGCAGCAGCACCTGTGCGCCCACCTTCACGAACTGGGACAAACCAATTCATGCCAATCTCTAGTCAGGAATCAGCAAATGCAGTGGAACCTCTACTTATGAACGTCCCTAGCTACGAACGATCCAACTTACGAACAGCTCCGTTCGCTAAATTTCGCCTCTAATTGCGAACGGAGCTCCAACTTACGAACCGAAAAAAACCTTTCCTGCCCTTTTTTTAACCTTAGGTCATCTTAGGTTTTTTTTAAAAAATTCTCCCCCTAGTGGTAGAGTACGGATTAACCGGCTTTGCATTAGTTCCTATGGGAACTAATGCCTCTACTTGCGAACGGCGCCTCTAGATAAGAACGAAAAACAGCCGGAACAGATTAAATGGTTTTCAATGCATTCCTATGGGAAATTTTGCCTCTGCTTACGAACGTTTCAACTTAAGAACAGCATTCCAATACGGATTAAGTTTGTAAGTAGAGGTTCCACTGTATCAGCCTCAGGTCCACAGGGAATTGCAGGACTGGGTGTCTCCTGGTTCCCCAGATGCTCTTGAACACACACAGCTCCCCCAGAATTCACTAGCAATAAAACATGAATTGCTGCTCCGGGAAGTCTCTGTTAGGGTTGTGCACTGTATTCAGCCAAATGGAAAAATGTCAAATGAATCTGGGATATCTGTGCATTTTCATGGTGACTGTGGAGTAAAGATTCCAGAGGTGCTCACAGGGCAAAATAGCACCCTCCATAGATCCCTCACGTGAAAGCTGTCATTTCATAAAGTAAAGTATGTCCAATTTAGAGATGGGCACAAACCAGCACAATGTTCGTGGTGGTTCATGGTTTGTTCGTATAAACCACAAACCATGACAAATTTTTAAAAGAATGAACCACTGCATGGTTCACTCAGTTCGGGCCCATCTCTAAATGAGGCAGTGAAACTACACTTCCCACAATACGTTAAGCCTCCCAGGAAGCACTGGAGCAGGAAGAAGTCCCCAGATAGCCTACTGTCCTACTCAGCTGGGCAGCAAGTAAGGTAGATGTTGGAGCCATGAAGAGGGCTTCTTGGGAAGGGGGGAAATGAAGCAAAATGTCAATGATGAAAATGATTGGCATTTTGTTTCACTCCATGAAAGTGCGGTTCACCGCACCACCCACAAAACGAACCACGAAGCAGCCCGGTTCGTGGGTTTTTGAGTTTGTGGTTCATTTTGTGTCCAAATAAAAAAAAGAGGAGGCATGATTAAAACTGGGGAAAAGGAACATTAAAAGTATCAGTTCATAAAGGAGATGGTGGATTGGCACCAATGGAGAAGAAAACTGGAGCTTCATGCCTCTAGTGAAACCCTGGGGAGGATCTGGGGAGGGTCTCTAAGCGAAGTCACTTACTGTTGATTCCCATGAATCTACTCAACATGAAATGAGTGATTTGTGTAGGTAATACATATATTTTCTCTCCCTCGTCCACATTCCATTTAATTTTGGCATTGCACCTCATTACACTTCGAGAACTGAGTGTGGATATTTATGCAGATGAATGCCTGTGTTCTTGTATGAGTTTTTAGTGGTTAGATCACAACCTCGCTTTAAGATATTATTTCTGCCTTTGTCCTGTATCCCCAAGCACAATGAAATCGTTGACCAGGATGACTGTTTGTATCTTCCTTTTCATGAGGACTAGGAACATTCTCAGCCTCCAAAACCAGATATGGGTCTGTAAGTTCACAGAAATTCTGAAGAGAATAGTTCTCTGTAAGGGGAAGGCAATACTAACCTTAGGCTAACAATGAGAAGTCAATATATTAATTAATTAATCTTATGTTTTTATTAATTTAATTTTGTATTCATGAACATCTCTCTGCCAGCTGCCTATTTTTCTTGTAATTTTATAGTCTTTTAAAAAGTTATTGTATTTTTTATCTGTATTTCCATTGGTGCTTTTACTATTATATTATGTTTTTGATGGCTCAACATCAGATCCCTTTGACATCCGAAGCGGAGTGAAACAGGGCTGTGTCCTCGCGCCGACCCTGTTTGGGATCTTTTTTGCTGTCATGCTGAAGCACGCATTTGGAACTGCAACAGAAGGTGTCTATCTCCGGACTAGATCAGATGGAAAGCTCTTTAATCTCTCTAGATTGAGAGCAAAGATCAAAGTCCAACTGAAATGCATGAGGGACTTCCTCTTCACCGATGATGCAGCTGTTGTTGCCCACTCTGCTGAAGACCTCCAACAACTCATGAATCGTTTTAGCAAGGCCTGCCAAGACTTTGGACTAACAATCAGCCTGAAGAAAACACAAGTCATGGGCCAGGGCGTGGACTCACCTCCCTCTATTACCATCTCCACGCAAGAATTGGAGGTTGTTCATGACTTTGTGTACCTTGGCTCAACGATCTCTGACACTCTCTCCCTAGATGTCGAGCTGGATAAACACATTGGCAAAGCAGCTACCACGTTCTCTAGACTCACAAAGAGAGTATGGCTCAATAAGAAGCTGACGGCATATACCAAGATCCAGGTCTATAGAGCCTGTGTCCTGAGCACACTCCTGTACTGCAGTGAGTCCTGAACCCTTTGTGCACGGCAGGAGAGGAAGCTGAACACGTTCCATATGCGCTGTCTCTGACGCATTTTTGGTATCACCTGGCAGGACAAAGTTCCAAATAGAGTAGTCCTAGATCGAGCTGGAATTTTTAGCATGTATACATTACTGAAACAGCGACGTCTACATTGGCTTGGGCATGTTGTGAGAATGGCTGATGGTCGGATTCCAAAAGATCTCCTGTATGGAGAATTAGTGCAGGGAAATCGCCCCAGAGGGAGACCACAGCTGCGATACAAGGACATCTGCAAGTGGGATCTGAAGGCCTTACGAATGGACCTCAACAGATGGAAAACCTTGACATCTGAGCGTTCAGCCTGGAGGCAGGCGGTGCATCACGGCCTCTCCCAATTTGAAGAGACCCTTGTCCAGCAGGCCGAGGCAAAGAGGCAGTCCCGAAAGTAGCAAAATCAGGGAGCTGGACAGGGGACAGATTGTATTTGTCTTCAATGTGGAAGGGATTGTCACTCTCGAATTGGCCTTCTCAGCCACACTGGACGCTGTTCCAAGTCCTCCATACAGAGCACGTTACCATAGTCTCTCGAGACTGAAGGATGCCTAATCTAATCTAATGTTATTTCATCTCGTCCAGTGTAGTGGCTCTGCCACTAGTTGGATGGGATAAAAATGTAAATAAATAAATAAGTGGAACACTGTATTGGAAAAAGAGGAGGTGATTTTTAAAAAATTCCTCCTGTCCTCTATTTTCCTTGAGAATCTGTTTCAAAGAATTGGAGGAATACCCCAGAACATTATGGGAAGTATTCTGGGAAACTGCAGAGGAAAGAACTGATGTAAAAAAATATATATATCACCATCTGGAGTTCCTACTAGGTTGACCTTGACCAAACTCCAGGAGGCAGTGGAAGACAGGAGGGCCTGGTGTGCTCTGGTCCATGTGGTCACAAAGAGTCGGACACGACTTAATGACTAAACAACAACAACACTAGGTTGAATGTCCTTTCAGGAGCAGAAGGAACACCTCTACTCAGGAAGAGGTAGGCCAATATTAAAGATAATAGAGAACCTTGTGTCCCCAGATGTTTTTGGACTATAACTTCCAGAAATCCTATCCAGCACAGCTAGTGGTGGAGGCTTCTGGGAATTTTAGTCCAAGAACATCCGGGCACCCAAGGTTGAGAACCACTGGACTGAAGTATACTGAAATCCATTGGGCTGTATCCAGATTTTTCTGATCCTTAAAAATAAATCCTGTGGTTTGAATCCCAGCTGGTAGCTTCCAGCTCATTGAATCTGTGGAATTTACAAAGATGTTGACTCACCACTCAGTGATAAATCCAATGGGTCTATTTTAGTGGGTTTGCTGTAATGGGTCTACTCTAGGAGATCCATTAGTCTACATCAGCAAGATTTAAGTTTGCCATCTCTAACTTCCTACTGATTTTAAGGAGCCTATTCTAACTAAATCCAGATTCAACTCACTGGCTGAAATCTAGTACTAAGTCACAACTGAAGCATGCCCACTGAATCAGTGTAGATTTGATAAATCTGTTGCGGAGTTTTGAAGTTTGGTTAGATTCCTCTAGATGCACAGCAGAAATGCAGGGATTCACACAGCAGAATTAGCTTCGAGTCCCCCAATTTAGTCCACCCCTTTTCTCTCATCAATTGGCACTTACAGTCTCAGTAATTCACTCTGAGACATTAGTAACAGAAGGAATGAAAGTGTTTCATTTGCTTACAGTGAACAGATAAAACAGAGAAGTGAGAACAAACATGGCAGCTTGCAGCAACAGGCCTCAACAGACTCACTGATTCCAACAGACAAAACTGAAGGAAAGCGACACAGAACAGGGAGGCGTGGCTCTCCCAGGGAAACCTATTAAAGGCAACATGCGAGGTTGGAATAACTCCAAAAGTGCCATCTTCTCTATAAGCTCCATTGATTCAACAGGCCTACACTAGTTGCAACTTATTACTCAATTTCAGCCATTGTGTTGTTTTGAGGACAGTGAATCTGAGCATGCTTGATCCAGTGCTGGACAACTCACACACCTCAGAGCTTTGGGATAAGGAGGAAGAGGGGCAAGAAGCATTTCCTTCAGATCTCTGTACAATTCAAATGCCTGGAAACAACATCAAGACCAAAGACAGCCTCAAGATGCACTTCAGGGTTGTAGAAGAGCAACTGAAGCATCTTTCTCTGCTCCCTTGTTAGAGGAAAAGTTAAGTTTTTTTGTTTCTTAACTTTGCAGGGGAGCAGGGAAGGAAAGGATATTTGCATATCTTTAAAGATAAGAATGCCTTGAGATGAAACATAGACCGAGCTGATTCCTGAGGGCCATCAGAAGAAGAAGAAGGAAAACAAAGCCTAAAGACTTTGCTGCCCACAAGCCAACAAAATCCCGAATATCGCTCTAACCAACAGGCTCTGATTGTAATGCGGGTCAGCTCCGTCACCTGTAGACGTATGGCAGAGAGGAGCAGCACCAGGCGCATAGACCCAGGCTGCTTATTGATATGTGCTCAGTATGTAGGGGTGTGTGTGTATGTAGGTATGTATGTACGTATATAGGGATTTTTTTTAAAGCAGCCCACAAAGTGAAATTCAATGTCAGCACAAAGTTGACAGCGAATGATTATAACAGCTTCGGTGCTTGGAAAAAGAGCGTAAATAACCGGGATCCCCTGCGGGCACTCTAGCCTGCATGGATAACAACGATGATGGACAGCCAAGATGGTAAAAACGCAGCAATGTGGGAGGGGGGAACGGGTGGAGAGTCGCCCAGAAGATGCAAAAAAATCCACATTCTTCTACTTAACTGTCACCTTTCTCACTAAATCAGCTACTTTCATAGCTAGGGACTCTCTCTCTCTCTCTCTCTCTCTCTCTCTCTCTCTCTCTCTCTCTCTCTCTCTCTCTCTCTCTCTCTGTGTGTGTGTGTGTGTGTGTGTGTGTGTAAAAATCAGTGGGAAACTGTTAAACAGAACACAAACAGCCAGAAGAGTCCCCACTCAAAGCTGCAACCAAGAACGGACTTTCACAGATTTCTCTGTTAGTAATTCTGATGCTGAATTATCTCTAGATGTTGGTACTGGGGACCATGACAAATATTATATACACATTTATTTATTTTTATATCTTTTGCATTCCTGTTACAGCTCCAGAAATTTCCAGCTATGTGCCCTAGAACTGGTAGATACGAAATGATTTCCTCATTGAGGGCTGCCAGTTCAGGAAGGTGAGACAGGAGAAGGATCAAAACAAAGGAAAAATGTAGGGCCAGACTACAGGCGCATCTGGTTTGAGCATCATCTACATCCAACTTGGGTGACCTTTTAATGTGGAGGACCACGATCTCTCAGAGTTAACCTGTTGGGAGTCAACAGATTATCCCTCTGATTTATACTGACCCTATGAATGAGTGATCTCCCAAATGTCCTGTCCTCAACTGCCCTGCTCAGCTCTTGCAGACTGGAGTCTGTGGCTTCCTTTAGGGAGACAATCCATCTCGTATTTGTTCTTCCTCTTTCCCAGTGTTATTGTCTTTCCCAAAGGACCCTGTCTTCTGAAAGTAGGACAGCCTCAGCTTCAACATTTTTGTCTCTAGAGATAGTTCAGGTTTGATTTGCCCTAGGACCGACTTACTGGCTCTGTGTGTCCCCCACCCACCCAAAAGCTTGGGTCACTTATCATCCACTGACCATGAGGGGCGCACCTCTGATCTAGCTGCAGGTGAGCATTCTGATCCCAGACAATTTGGGTAATGGAGGATGTTCACTCATTCAGCCTCACCTCCCCAGTCCTGATCATCAGATGGAACTCCAGTGACCATAGTCATATAACCATAGCTTACAACATGACGGTTGTGATGAAATCTTCAGAATCCTGGAATGGCTGGCAACTCTTTGTCTTTCTGGAAGTCCCGGGTATCCAGAAAGCTCTACTCTAGCACCACATTTCAAACAAATCATTTTTCCCCTGCCAGCTTTCTTTACTGTCCAGCTTCACACCCACAAACAGTGATTGGAAATACAAAGAGTGTGGATGATCTTGGTCTTGGTCTCCAGTGATACATCCTCACTCTTGATGATCTTTTGTAGTTCCTTCACTTCTGCCCTTCCGAATCTCAGTCTTCTGTTTTCTTAGCTATTAGTCCATTTGGACTAATGATTGAATCAAAGAATAAAAAATATTTAACTCCTTCAATTTCTTCAATATCAAGATTGAAGTTGTGCAGTTCTTCTGGGGTCATAAGTTAGTTGTCTAGATATATTGGCCAGTATCCTGTTGAAATGTCTTTGCACAAGCTACATTTTCACGTATACGACTGGTACCTTTCGAAATGCTGCAGGCTACCTTCATGATTGTTTTGTCCAAATGGACATTCCAACAGGATATGAGTCTTTCCATTTATTGATGATAACATTTATATCTTGCTTTTCCTCCCAAGAGCACAAAAGTGGTAGAGAGTTCTAGCACTTAATTTTCACAAAATTACCTTGAGGGGTAGCACAGGGTATTCAGGAATCACCGATGCCCAGCATCATCCAGTCCAATTCATAGCGGAAGAGGTGGGGTGGGCTTGACCTTGGCTTGACCGAATCGTGGCTTGACCGAATCTCTTATCCATATGTCACAGTGGTTCATTTGCACATTAAGGCCTATCAGTGCTTCTGAGTAAATCATGATCTTCCAGTTTAATAGCTGTGAGATCTGGAAGGGATCCCAGATCATTGCTTTTGTGAGGATTAATTGGGAAAGATCGACGTCCATTCCTCTGAGTACAGTAGAGATGTGTAAAAATGATAATTGTCATTGATCATCATCGTTGCTGCATTAGCCCTGAAGAATAAGATGGAGGAATGGGGTCAAACATGAAATTAGGACGCATTTAAAATAGGAATAAAAATGCAGATATTTGCAGCTCATTGAAATGTCTTCATATGCCAAATGGCAATGTGAGATTTATTTATTGATTGATTGCAAGTAGTTTTTATCCTGCCTTTCTATCACAACTGACATAACATTTAAGACAGCTAAAAATATGAATGTTGGCTGGATAGCTCAGTGGTTTAGGGATCTGGCTACAGAGCCAGAGGGTGGGATTTCGATCCCCCACTGGGCCTCCTGCGAGTAGAGCCAGCCTGTGTGGCCTTGGGCAAGCTGCACAGTCCCAGGAGGGAATGGTCAACTCCTTCTGAGTTTTCTCTACCTGGAAAACCCTGAAAAGGTTTACCATAAGTCAGAACTGACTTGACGGCACATGATTATTTTAACAATATTAGCCCAATTTTTATCAGCTACTTTAGCTAGAACCTGCCCTAATTCCAAGTGCTCACTGGAAGGACAGATCCTGAAGCTGAGGCTCCAGTACTTTGGCCATCTCATGAGAAGAGAAGACTCCCTGGAAAAGACCCTGATGTTGGGAAAGTGTGAAGGCAAGAGGAGAAGGGGACGGCAGAGGACGAGATGGCTGGACAGTGTCATCGAAGCTACCAACATGAATTTGACCAAACTCCGGGAGGCAGTGGAAGACAGGAGGGCCTGGCGTGCTCTGGTCCATGGGGTCACGAAGAGTCGGACACAACTTAATGACTAAACAACAACAACAACCTCTCTGTGCCTGCACAGGCAAGTACAACACAGAATAACTGTCTGAATCTGGGCAGCACAGAACTCTACATTTAAAGGTTTTAAAGTGTGAGGAAGTGAAACTCTTGGTAATTCATCCCTAACTGATGGGAGTGCACAGTTAATCCTTTTTCCCAATGTTTTTTGGTCATACTATGAGCATTTCATAGACAAATAAAGATGTATAAACATACAAAATGGCAACCATCCTACTACCCACCCCATAGTAATACAAAAAGCAACTCACAAAAGACACAAGATGGTGGCCCTGGGCAAAACATGATAAACAGAGAAAAATGAATAAAATAAAAAATAACAATTACGAAGCAAGGATGTCCCGCGATGCATCTCTGAAGAAGAGGATTTTAATATGTGCTCAAAATGTCAGGAGGGTAAGGGCCTGGCGCACCTCCACAGGGTGGGCGTCCCACAATGAGGCAGCCACCACAAAGAAGGCCTGGCCCCTCTTCATGGACTTCCTAGTCTCTTTTTGGGTGGCCACCCACAGCATCAAGGCCTGGAAGGTGCGCGTGGTCATGGTGCAGGGAGAGGCGCTCTGGCAAGGTCCCGAACCGTTCACGTCTTGACATGTCAGCATGAGGATGCATACAGGCAGCCATTACAGGCAAGCCAGTACCATGGATATATGATCGTGTCTTGAAATCCCAGAGATGAAACCTGTGCAGCACATTTTGCACCGGCTGCAGCTTCTGTACTGCCTTCAAGGGCCGCCCTACATAGTGAGCATTGCAGCAGTCAATCTTTGAGACTACCAGAGCGTGCACAAGTGGTAGTAGGGACTTCTTGTCTAAGTACACACACACACACACACACACACATATTCACAGTTTAAAACAAACAAGTCTTACGCTCTCTGTGTGTCCCTCTCCTTCACTCTGGAACAGGCCTAGAAAATGAACATTAGCATGTTATGTAATTAACAGCAAAAGCGGGGAATTGTGTATGTGGCATAAAATCAATGCAAACTAGGACCCTGTGCAGGGTGTCACCTTTGCTTCTTTCTCCATAGGCTGGGCTCGTTGTTGTCCCTGTGAAGGAATGCTGAAATTGTAATTTTAACAAAATGCAAACGAGGAGAGCCTATGCATTTTCCTTTTGGAAAAAATTAGCATATCCCAGGACATTCACGTATTAAATTTTAACAAGGAGTTCAAACTGCCCTCATATTATCAGCAGTGAGTCCCGTCAGTTTGTGTGCGAGTGTGTATGCGCCCATGTTTTACGGCTTCCGCTGGGTAGATGTAATTGTATCAATATTTTAATGCTTGATACATATTGCTCTGATAAATTGTGTGCATAAATAAAACCTAACAAACAAACAACAAAAGAGTCCAATATTCAATTGCCAATGAAATAATCGCACATTCTAGATCTTTATTACATTATGCATTATTTAATTACAATGATCAGAATCCTCCTCTGAAGGTAAAACATGATTAGAAAAAGGGGAGGGAAGTAAAGCGGATCTATATATTTGATTTACACTTTCGATGTTAGCTTTGCATTAAGAATTTATAAGGCATCCATTCAAAATGGTGATATTACATGAGTTTATTCCTTTTGTAATTAGCACAGTCCCCTTTAAGTTCTCTGCCTACAGGAGATAATATTTCAGGGTTTTAATGAGCTTTTAAGTATAATTGATGTAACAATCGTCAAATTACACATTTCTACCTGTAGAATAATGAAAGAAACATTTAATGAGAAATGCAATCATTATTAGCAAATGAGCTTCTAATCTACCACTCGTGACATTGTAAAACACAGTGGCAAAATATATATACATAGTTCATATGTACACAATCTTACGATTGTCACTTTTTGTATTTCCTACTTCAGTTTTTACTTTTCTCAGTGTTTCACTGAATATTTTGAAAAAAGTTTTCAGGTTAAATATAGCTATTTATGTGATGTGGAAATATTTCACTTAAAATGTTTCTTTCACTTTTTCAGGTGTTGGAGTTTTTACAACCTTTCAGGCTACCTGTGGTTTGTGTGACTGGGAGGGACTTTTCTGGGCTGGGGTGACTGTCAACCTATCCAGCACTAACCAACGGTTCCTTCCTGCCTCAAAATACAAAGAGAGCCCCGCCCCTCTGCTGAGTGTTCCTTTTTCCTCTCTTTTGTCTGTTGAAATCAGTTGTTTGTTTGCTGTTGATCTGTTCACAACTGTAAGTAATAAAACATTTCTATTCTTTATCCTACAAATGTCTCAGAGTGAGTTTTTGAGACTTTAGGTGACAGTTAATGAGAACAGGGATGGACTATCTGGAAGCTATTCTCCTCTGTGAATCTCTGTATTTCTACTGCGTAGCAAAACAGAAATTTGACAAGAAATTCAAAACTCTGCAACATCAGGTGCCATTATTTTTGCTGCTGATATCTGCTTTCTAGATTGATCGTAGGTATGATGCCAGCTAGCTAAAGTTCAGGTAGTAAGCATGATGATATCAATGCTATATAGTCAGTGAGGGACAGGATATATATACCTCCCTTAAAAGTCCCTGTAATTTGCACTAAACATGTATGTGAAAAATTCATGTCCTTTCTCCTTGAGAAGCAAAGCACATATGAATTGCAAGCATGGATGGCCGCCCTGAGGTTAAGATTCTGTGAAATCAAACATGGATCATCTTTGTTTAGAACAAATTGTGCAATTTGCCCACACAAAATGGATGGTTTGTGCAAAATATCAGTCGCACCGCTGTGAGAAGAATATCAACAGTTCCTACAAATGCATCATCATCCTTGTTGGCAAAGTGGAGAAATGTAGTCAGGATTTACATCTCTGATCTGAACACTGGATGACGTTGCTCAGGGAAACCTAGTGCGTGTGAGAATTAGGATAACATT
The DNA here is from genome assembly GCA_037013535.1 of Intellagama lesueurii. Lineage (NCBI taxonomy): Eukaryota > Metazoa > Chordata > Lepidosauria > Squamata > Agamidae > Intellagama > Intellagama lesueurii. The sequence continues at coordinate 343,600,599 of JBAJHW010000001.1, read as the reverse complement.
TAGGCATGATGTGGTAAAATGTTTCAATTATAGGTGGCTTGTAAAAGTTAGCTGCATGATGGCAGGGATGTTGGCAAGCCTTTGGATCGGAGTCTCAAGTCCGAGTCTGAATCTTGGGTCCCAAGCCCGAAGCCCCAAGTCTGAGAATCCCTATGAAAAAAACAATTTCCCCCCCCCAGAAAAAAAAGGAGGGGTGAATGGATTCCAGGTTATGAGTCGAGTCTGAGTAATTGGGGAAAAAAAACATCTGAGTCAAGTCACTGGTGTGACTTCTGTCTGACTTGACAGAGAGTCCCACGGCTCGAGTCCCCATCCCTGCATGATGGTGTCTCTAAAGGTACGTTCTTCTCCTTTCAGGTATGTTCCGGGGAATTCTGTGGTTGCCTCTACCCTGCATATGTATACAAATGCTTCTGGGCCAGACCTGCCTCTTGGGCTCAGTAAGACTACTGATTACTCTACTTTCTTTGAAAGCACCTCTACTTTTCTGCCTGCCCTTCTATCTTCCATTCTTCTTCTAGCTCACCTTTCCGCTGGCTGCTCCTTGACACATTTATTGTGCTGAACCAAAAGTCAAGCTGGGAAGGAGAGTATATATGACACCACTGGCTGACGTAACAACACCCCATTATGGAAGTTTGAAAAGCCTTGTCTAGTTAATGACTAGAAGCATCTCCTATAATCATTAATAGCTCCCAACAAAAAGTTTACTAATGCTTCATCTTTAAAAACTGCAGAATGAGATTAACAGAGCCTGTTGTTGTTTATTTGTTAAGTCGTGTCCGACTCTTCGTGACCCCATGGACCAGAGCACGCCAGGCCCCCCTGTCTTCCACTGCCTCCCGGAGTTGGGTAAAATTCATCTTGGTCGCTTCGGTGACACTGTCCAACCACCTCGTCCTCTGTCGTCCCCTTCTCCTCTTGCCTTCACACTTTCCCAACATCAGGGTCTTTTCCAGGGAGTCTTCTCTTCTTATGAGATGGCCAAAGTATTGGAGCCTCAGCTTCAGGATCTGTCCTTCCAGTGAGCACTCAACAGAGCCTGTACTCAGCTATATTTCTTTTTTGCTTTGACTATTATGGATCACTCGTTATTAACATTTGCACAATAGAAAGACTACATTTGTTTGTCTCAGATTAAGCAGACTCACAGGGAACAAGTCCGTCTATGTTGTTCCCTAGCTTGTGTTTGCTAAATGGGACATACATATGGAAAAACAGAGTGAAATTTTAGAAATGGAAGCTGAGGCAGATGGAGGACAAGATGCTTGGTTTCATAGAATCACAGAATAATGGAGTTGGAAGGGGCCTATAAGGTCATCAAGTCAAACTCCCTGATCAGTACAGGAATACAAGTTAAAGTAGATCTGACAGATGGTCATCCGATTTTCTCTTGAATGCCTCCAGCATTGAGCACTCACCACCCCTAAGGGTAATTGGTTCCATTGTGATACTGCTCTAACAGTTAAGAAGTTTTTACTGATACGCAGCTTAAATCTGGCTTCCTCTAGCTTGAGCCCATTATTACATGTCCTGCATTCTGGGATGATCAAGAACAGTCCCTGCCTCTCCTCTGTATGACTATCTTTCAAGAATTTGAAAAGTGCTATCATAGATCTTCCATGACAGAAGACTTAAAAAAAAAACAGTCATGGAGACAAAACCGTTGAATCGTGCAGACCTGATGCAGTAGAGCTTCTTATATTTGTGAGGGTGCTGGTGTCTTCAATTCAGTGCTTGTTTTACAGGAGTAATATCCTTCCTGCATAATCTCCCAGTGACGTGGATAAAGGTGAATAATAAACACATGGAACGACCCTGATTCCAAACAGATCAAGAGTGCCTTCTCAATGTGTTTTCGTAGCTGAGAGACAGACAGTTAATTCTCTTCTGGTTAATTCCAGTCTGGGCATCCCTTTGATATATCTTGGATAATTTCCACTCTAATTATAATGAAAATAATTTTTCAATAGACTTTTGCAATAAAAATATTTCCTTATTTCTCATTACCTATACAGCACAGTCTCTGATGCCTCTCGTCGCCTGCTTACACTGGTGTGCGGTGCACTTTTCTCTCCCTTAGCATTTAATCTCTTCATAGTCTGCCAGTGTCAAGAGGTTCAGATTAAGCTTGTTAAAGATCTGCTTCACTCTTACTCACTGATGATTATTTATTTAGCAGTTTTATGTAACCCTGTCATTGATAAGCACTCTATTAATTTGCTGAGGGACAAATCAACTCTAGTTATTTTTTTTTCAACGGCGATTAGATTCGGTGGTAGCTGTTTGCAAGAAACTGCTTGCCAGTTAATTATAAATTATGGGTCCTCTTTACCTATATTAATTGATATCTCCTCGGCTTTGTAATACTAGACAAATAAATTGAAGGCAAGATTTATTAGGCAGTATATGCATTGTGTCTCCTGATTAGTGCTCTTTACTTCCAGAACATTTATACTTGTTTAGATGGATTTGATGGCGTTACACTTCATTCGAGAGCCTGTCTCTGGGCTGCATTTTAATCTAGGGGTGCTGGAAGCAAGAGAAAAGATAGAAATGCATGTAGCTCACAAATTAATTCAGCGGTTGCCCTGTGAATTTGCTTATTCCTATAAGGACCACTGGGATGACCATTTAGGATACTGGAAGTTACAGGTGGTGAATCCAAGGGCCAAGCCTAAAAACTTATTTGTTTCTTTGTTTGTTCATTTATTTAAAACGTTTCTACACTGCTTTCTTCTGAATGAGAGCCAAGGTGGCTTGCATCATTAAAAGGCAATATTGAAAGCTTATCCAGGGGTATAATATCTGGCTTATTATAGTCACTTCCTAAAACTAGCAAGAGTAGAAGTTGGTTGCAACCCTAAGGAGAGTGCATTCAACAGACTGGCAACAATGAAGGAAAAATCTCTCTTTCCTATGCCCATCAAATCAGTTGTCCACCAATATTCATATTTTTAGGAGCCCCACTTCTGAAGATCATAATATCTGGACAGACAGCTCCTTGGACCCCCTGCCTGTAAACCATTCAAGGCTTTGAAGTTTAAAACTAACAGCTTGAACTGGTGGTGGTCTTTCAATATCAGGTTCATATGATCTGGATCCTGTGCACTCTCTCTAGCTAATATTGCATCCGTTGAAGACTCCTGACCCTCTTCAAGGGTAGTCCCACAGAGAGAGCATTGCAGTAGTCAAGCTGCAATGTAAGTAAGGTATGAATGAATTTTGCCCAGTGAGGACAACTCAGTTGTAGTCAGTGCACTAAATGGAGATATGGCAGACACATTGAGACCAGTTTGCACTAGCAAACTCTGTGAGTAGAATTGGTGCCAGCCTTTCCAACTTCAGGGAATCCATTTCATGCTCATCAGTCTATTGTTGAGTTCCTGGACATCTACCACAGAGTCCTACAGTGCAAAGAATCCTGGAAACAGCTCGCATGTGCCAAAAGCACCCTAGGAAACTCCCCAACAGGGAAGTGTTTTTAAAAAACAAAACAAAACCTAAACACCCTTTGTTTCTCCAGAATGTTGTTGTTGTTGTTGTTTAGTCGTTTAGTCGTGTCCGACTCTTCGTGACCCCATGGACCAGAGCACGCCAGGCCCTCCTGTCTTCCACTGCCTCCCGGAGTTGGGTCAAATTCATGTTGGTAGCTTCGATGACACTGTCCAACCATCTCATCCTCTGTTGTCCCCTTCTCCTCTTGCCTTCATCCTTTCCCAACATCAGGGTCTTTTCCAGGGAGTCTTCTCTTCTCATCAGATGGCCAAAGTATTGGAGCCTCAGCTTCAGGATCTGTCCTTCCAGTGAGCACTCAGGGTTGATTTCCTTCAAAATGGATAGGTTTGTTCTCCTTGCAGTCCAGGGGACTCTCAAGAGCCTCCTCCAGCACCACAATTCAAAATTCTCCAGAATAGAGATGTGACAAATTTTTTGAAATAGAATTCTTCATTCGCCCTGATTTTCCAAATTTCACCACGCTAAGACTTTTTCATTGAGACTCTCTCTTGCACAAGCCAGATTTTCTGGGCTTCTTGCAAAAACTAGACCTTGGTCTTCTTTTTGTTTGTCTGCTTATTTTCTTCTTTTACACAGAAAGTGCCCAATTCAATGTGACTCAGTGGTCTACCTGGGGACTCTTGTGCAACCAAGCATCCTCTTATGAAGAGATGGTACTAATTCTGTGCAAATTGGTATTCTTTCCAGGAAGAAATAAGGACCACGAATAATCCTCTGAAATTTTAACAAACCAACCCCCCTGAAGCAAACAAATCTCAGTGTGAGAAGAGGGATTCTCCCTCCCTCCCTCTCTCCCTCTCCCTCTCTCTCTCTCTCTCTCTCTCTTGGTTTCTCACCAAGACCGAGAGGCTGCACAATTCACACCCTACTCTAGAAGTTACAAAATGTTCTGCAAATCTTCGCCCTGGAGAGCTGAGGGTCTTTGAGAAATAACAGACTGAGGCAGACAACTCCAAATGCTGAAAATAAGTGATTGTGGTATGTCTCTTTAAAAACTAAAATGAAATGAGGGAGTGGAAGGGCAAACTCCCTCTAGGATCACCTGGCGCCATCATTTTTTCAGTGGTTAATGACAGCTATTGGTTTTACATGAGTTTTGTCCTTTACTCGTTTTTTTTGGGGGGGGGGGAGTTTTCATACCACATTTTATTCTAATGGTTTACAACTTTAAGATCTTTTTTCTTCTTCAAGAAACAACAAGTACTCTTCTGGCACCTTAAAAACGAGTCAGATTTATTTGGCATAGGGGATGTTGACACTTCTTGGTGGTGACAGATAATGGTGTTTTTTAAGGGTCATTCAATGGTCACTGGTGAGTGCTGTCCACATTCAAGCAGAGATCAGGAGATATACACATAAGATCTCTAAGATGTTAATTCTGTACGTCCAGTTACACAGAAGAGTATGGCCCACAATTGTGGCAGGTTTAGCAGTAATAAAGGGTGACAGACTATGAGAGCAAAATGTATGTGTAGTCCATACAACTGTCATGACATTTGTAATGGTTCTGCAATAAAAATTGTAACACAGCAATACAGAAAATTAACAGATGTAATCTGATAAAAAGCCCCTATCCCTGTTCAAACCAAAGGAGGTACAGCTGAACTTCTTGACTTCTTGACTTTAGTTTTTTTCCCTTTGGAATCTGTCTATGATGTTTCTTTGTTTAGGGATGGGAATCCTGAGGTCAGAGGTAGAGCATCCAGGGATTCTAAAATACTTCCTCAGCTTTGGCAATCCTGCTTCAAAATATTGTTGTGAAGGGGATCTCTTCTAGTTATATGTATGTTGGTAGCCGCCCAGAGTGGTAGAATATACCAGATGGGCGGGATATAAATCAAATAAATAAATAAATAAATAAATAGTAAAACCCCTTCTGGCCAAAATAATTGTTATCATTTTAAGTTTGACACCCCACATATTCTTCTTAGGTAGACAGTCACTGAGTACTGAGATGCTTACTTCACAGTAACTGTACATAGGAATTTCACCTAGTGAAACTTTCTCAAAGGTCATTTTTGTGAAATTTCTTTCCTTTTTCACTTCTTTTGCAACTCTCCAGAAAATGCCATTGTGCTCATTCTCTTCTGGTTCTCCTCTCCTCCTCCTCTTTCTTCTTTTTGCTGAACACAAATTTTCCATAAAATTTCCTAAGACAACATTTTTATCCGTGTCTTGATGGGAATATCCACGCGTACAATTCGTGTTGTGGAAGCCGTTGCGGCTTTCTGTTGCAGGACGGATTGCACAACCCCATCACACACAAAGTAGTGCAGCCACTTGTGCAATTTCAGCATGCAAGGGGAGCCCCTCCCCTGCTCCCCTCCCCAAAATACTGGCATATATCTGTAACATTATGGAGGATTCAACGGCAGTGAATCCTCTTTCTGTGCCTGCTCCTTTCAACAGCTGCAAACCACCATAAGAAAAATACCCCATAAAGATGGAAGAAGCTCTGTTGCTAGAAGCTTGGTGGTGATGCCTCTTCTTCCTAGAGTAATTCAGGTAAATGGTTTGTTTGCTCTCAAATATAATGGAGAATTTTCAGCAAACAAGCTTATACAGATGCACATAGGACTCTAAAGGACATCACTAAGAAAATAGTAACATTGCTGAGATATGACTTTTATGCTGATTTCATACATGGCTTCCATTAAAGGATCCTGAGGCAGTTGCCATTTGATGAAGGTGTCAATAATTGTCTAGGACGGACACTATAGCACTCCCGAAACTATTTTTCCAAGGATTCCAGAGAGAAAAGAGATGCTGAGTCCTGAAGCAAGTGATCTCTTTTCTTCCATCTTTCAACTTGAGCTGTTTCAGAGGCCCCCAATGCACAGCCCACAGTCAAATTGCTTTTTAAATGTGTTTTTTTTTTTTGCTACCTCCACCTTTCCTATCCTGCCATTAGGGAGGGAAAATAATTTCGCTGGGTTCAAGATTCCCATCGAAATGATCTGTTTCACACCTCCAGAGCCTCACTGGGACGTAAACGTGAACCTTGTCTCAGAAATATGTGTTTTTGCAAGCCGGGTGGAAATAAAATACCTTTCATGTGCCTTCCTTTAAAAATTTGAATGGCTAAACAGGTATGTAGTTGAAAAACATGTACAAGCATTCATTAGTAGATGGGGAAAATGGATGCAGAAATGTGCACATTAAGAAAAAGATGTAAATACATGGGCAAATTACAGAAAATACCTCCCTAACATGCATTTAGATTTCCATGGAGGAATTAAAAACAATGTCTGGGCTTGATGGGTGAAGCTTTTGGTCTTTCTGAGGAGCAGGAACCAAATTGATAAGAAAAGAGCACTCATTTTTCTTTTCCATCAGGCTGCTCTTCGTGAAGTGGGTTGCACAACTGGTCATGTGACTGGTTTTGCAACCAGTACACAGTTGACCATGTGAAAGAGAGCTTGCTGGAGGGGAGGACAGTTTGTACTATTTCCCTTATAATAATGGATAATGAAATGCAGCAGCCAGATTGATGACTGGGGCTGGTTACAGAAAAATGACAGTATTCGGAACAGCATATATACCATGTTGATGTTTAACAGATACTTAGTTTTTTGCTTAAAACTTGTATCTGTTGTGTAATACCAGTCAATGTTTTTGTAAGTTTGATTGACTGTGCCTGATGTTTTTGAATAACAACAACAACAACAACAACAACAATAATAATAATAATAATAATATGTATTTTTATTGCGCTGTACACCAGTGTGCATTCCAATAAAATCAATAATTTACAAAAATGTAACACAACATTTAACAATAACCTTAATATTATGTATGTATGTACTCTCTCTCCCCCCCCCCCCTCTCTGTATATGTGTGTGTGTGTGTACCTGTACATCCACATATAACTCCTCGGAATAGGCAATGATCAAGAAAAATTAATCTTGTATTTGAACTTTGCCTTTTCCTGCTGCTTTCCACCTTTCTCAGCATTATTGTCTTTTCCAGAGAATCCTGCCTTCTCATGATGTGCCCAAAGTGTTGTTGTTGTTCTTTAGTCGTTAAGTCGTGTCTGACTCTTCGTGACCCCATGGACCAGAGCAAGCCAGGTCCTCCTGTCTTCCATTGCCTCCTGGTAAGGTAAGGTAAAGGTAAAGGTTCCCCTTGACATTTAGTCCAGTCGTGTCTGACTCTAGGGGGCGGTGCTCATCCCAGTTTCCAAGCCATAGAGCCAGCGTTTTGTTCAAAGACAGTTTCCGTGGTCACGTGGCCAGCGCGACTAGACACAGAACACCGTGACCTTCCCACCGTGGTGGTCCCTATTTATCTACTTGCATGTGCATGCTTTCGAACGGCTAGGTTGGTAGGAGCTGGGACAAGCGACGGGAGCTCACTCCGTTGCGTAGATTCGATCTTACGACTGCTGGTCTTCCGACCCTGCAGCACAGAGGCTTCTGCGGTTTAACCCACAGCGCCACCACGTCCCTTACTGCCACTGAGTCTAGACTTGATGAGTGAAGTTTTGGGTCTTCCAGAGGAGCAGGAACTATTGTCTGCACCCTCAGCCACACCTTTTCCTTCTTAAAGGAAACGTTTTGCACAGACATCTGCAGAGGCATTTTGTACAAATTTCAGAAATTTTGAGCAGGAGAAGAGGAACTCTTTGTCTTGCTCTCACGCTGGAGGTGAGGAATCTCAAAGGGCATGGAAATTTCTCATCTGCATGTCTTGTATCAAGATAGCCTAAATGAATGAGAATGAGAAATGTAGTCAGTATTTGTTATATCTCTTTTGATGCTTTCGAATTGTGGTGCTGGAGGAGGCTCTTGAGAGTCCCCTGGACTGCAAAGAGAACAAACCTATCCATTCTGAAGGAAATCAACCCTGAGTGCTCACTGGAAGGACAGATCCTGAAGCTGAGGCTCCAATACTTTGGCCATCTCATGAGAAGAGAAGACTCCCTGGAAAAGACCCTGATGTTGGGAAAGTGTGAAGGCAAGAGGAGAAGGGGACGACAGAGGATGAGGTGGTTGGACAGTGTCATCGAAGCGACCAACATGAATTTGACCCAACTCTGGGAGGCAGTGGAAGACAAGAGGGCCTGGCGTGCTCTGGTCCATGGGGTCACGAAGAGTCAGACACGACTTAACGACTAAAGAACAAAATATCTCTTTTGCATTGTACAGAACACAGCACAGAGACAATTCACCCACCCAGTGCACTCCTGTTGATGGCTAAGTTGTGCTAGACAATTGAAAGAGATTTTGAAAAAGTACCCAGTAATCTGTTAACTCCGAGCACTCCTGAAATCCAGGACTGAAAGTCCATGAACTCCAGACTTTTGAAATAATTTGGGTCATTTCCAATTGGAATTCAGCACCAGGTGTCAGTAGTGAAGTGCCTGGAGGCAATCAAAATACCTGCTGGTGTCACCTTGTCCTCCTAATGATCCTTATATTTTTAAACACAAACATAATAAAAAATAAATGCTTATCCAAGCAGGACAGCTACATATGCTTTCCTCCCTTGCTGAAAGAGAGAGAGAGAGAGAGAGAGAGAGATGTCAATGGTGCTTAAAGCAAAACTATCAACATATGGGAGTATTTGCAAATATATCCACACAGTCTGCAATCAAAACCTTATTAAACCTTGCAAGGTGATTGAATTTCATTAAAATCTCTGACCATTCCTTGTTTCGCCTGTGCAAGGGTCCAGAAAAGGATGAAACACCGAGCCCTGTTCAAATCTTAGTCTCCATACACAAGGGCTGAAGAGGGGGTATAGGGATCGGGGGCCATGCAAACAAGCCCTGACTCCCAGTGACTCAACCAGAGCTGAAAAATAATACATGGAAAGTAATGGCATTTCCTAACAACATGCTACTTTGGGGAATAATGAAGAAGTAACAGTACGACATTTGAAGTAAAGTTAACAACCGGGCATGTTTGGAGTAGCTGGTGCAACATGAATGAACAGACTTGTGGTGCTGGAAAGAACGGATGGACTAGGACACAGGAGATCTGAATTCAAATCCTCACATGTGCATGGAAAGTCACTGGGGGAGTGGAACTGGTAAAACCATTCCTTAAATATCTCACATACCTTGAAAACCCTATTAGGGTCACTGTAAGCTAGTTGATGGCATGTAACACACAGACAGCCTAGCTGACCCTTGGTGTTTCTGCCGTTCTAAGTGTCTATAATTCTATGATTCCTGGTCTGGTCACCAAGATGGATTCTTTTGAAGGTCCCGTGCAGTGTGCAGTGTTTTTAGAGCAGGGGATGCTAAATAGTGTTCATATACAAGAGCACGTGTGCAATTTAAAAATGCACTTGAAACATTGCATCTTCTTTAATTGAATAAGGTCCCAGTACAGTGCCATTAGTATATCAGACAAAACTCATTCATGTTTGTAGCGCTCACTCAAAACTCTTTCCTGACTCATTTTCCTGACTCACTTTCTCTAATTGGCCATCGGATCACATGAGGTCACCGAAATCCTTTTCTCGGTCCCATTGCCATTGCAGGCACGTTAGATGAGGATATGAGAGAGGGCCTTCTCTGTGGCTGCTCCCAAGTTGTGGGATGCTTTTCCTTGAGACATGACATTGCCCCCTCTCTTTTAACCTTCTGCAGGCACAGACTTTTAGTAGCCATGACTGAGTCCCTGGATGCTGGTCTTTTGCTTTCTGAAGTCTGCTCTTAAAATTTTAAATGCTTTTGATTCCTTAATGGATTTTTAATTATAAATAATAATATTCACATGCCATCAAGTCAACTCTGACTTATGGTGGCCCTTTTCAGGGTTTTCCAGGTAGAGAATACTCAGAAGTGTTTTACCCTTCCCTTCTTCTGGGGACGTCTTGGGACTGTGCAGCTTGCCCAAGGTCACCCAGGCTGGCTCTTCTCCCAGGAGCCAAAGTAGGGAATTCAACTCCCAACCTCTGGCTCCTCAGTCAGATACCTAAACCACTGAGCTATCCAGTCAGCTAATTAAATATTATTGGAGTTTAATTGCTTTTTAATCTGTAATTTATTTTTAGTATTACTTTTTTTCACATTGTGAGCTGCCTTGGGTTCCTTCATTGGGAGAAAAGCAGCCTACAAATGATACAACACAACACAACACAACACATACATACATACATACATACATACATACATACATACATACATACATACATACATACATACATACATACATACATACATACATACATACATACATCCTGACCGAGGGTAGAGCTGTAACCATGATGAAGACAGGGGTGCGCATATATGTCCCACCCAAAACGCTCTGATGCCAATCAGAACTTTTTACATTCAGCTCCAAGGGTTTAAGCAAAACTGAAAGCACATTCAGCACATGCTTCAAACCTTGGTGCTCAATGCTTGATAGACATTGGAGTGAGAAAGGCAGGACATCCAAGTGTGGAAGACTAATGCTGGCAGGACTTACATGAACCGCCACGTCCCTACCAAGGTTACAGCGCTATTGTGCTGCTTGAATAGGGATGCAACCACATGGGAATTCCAAGAACTTCGATTTATTATTTTATTTATTTAAAACATTTATATAGTATGCTGCCTTTCTCCTAAAGGATCCTAGGTGCCTTACGGTATTAAAAGAAGCAAAGTTAAAAGCTAAAATAATAAAGTATGACAATATTTCAAAAAGCATTAAACAGGTATCATATTAAACCTCATAAATAAAAACAATAGTAAAAGCCCAAGTAAAACAACAGAATAAAATAATCCCTTTAAAAATCTCCTTTCTAGGCTGAAAGTCTGTCTCTGAAGAATGCCATGATTCTGCGTACCCATGGGGATCTTTTAAAAATGCTCATATAGAGAATGTGACAAAGTGAAATAAAGACTTTTCCAAATGAGTCTTTTTTTCACCTATTCCCACTAGGATTGGCCATGCTGGCTGGGGCATTCTGGGTATTGTAGTCTCAAAAGGTAACATTTGCAAGCAAGCTCTGCACTCGTTCGATGTTGGGGGGAAAGAGGGAGTCCTGAGAATCAATGTTAGAAGCAAAAAAGCAAAGTTAGAAGTTATTAAATTAAGCACTGCTGAAAACAAGCTGCCGAGATTACCCGCGTGATTCAAGCGGAGGGAAGGTGGTGGTGGTGGTTTTCCTGAGGTACAGAGAAGAAAAACTGCATAATTTCCCAAGGTACTTGTTATTCTTGCATATACATATATATCTTTAAATATGTCAACAGGATGTATCTCTGTTGTCCACCGGGAAGCAGGTCTGTGAACACAGATGCTGATGCGAACAGAGAGATTACTCCGGCTAAGTCCTTCCCGAGAGTTATTAAGCTGCTGACAATATGTGAATCAGATGAATTTACCACTGCTTCGGTAATTGTCTTTCATATATGAACAACCCTCCCTCCTTCCAACTTTTATGATTCATCATATTTATTTTTTCTTTCCTCAAGCAACATCTTTTATTAGTCGCACACTCACTGCCGAAATTTAATTTCTGCGAAAGAACAACAAAGCCGTTGATTATTATTATTGAGAATCTGGTACAACACACAGTGAAATAAAATCTATAAGGCATTAAAATGACAGATTAGGCGCGGGCTGTGCTCATTTACAAGTGTTAGAACATCATGTTAATGCCTCACCAGCACAACATAAAATGAAAATCAAGTCTTTCATGCTGCTTTACTAATTCCACAAAGCTCCAAGGAGTGCAAACTGTGGGCCTCGTTAAAACGGCAAGGTCCTGTTCTGATTTCCCCGGCAGAAGATTTGTCGCGAACACACGAGACGGTCTCGCATATGTGACCAATCTCCTCCAAGATGAACAGTTGCCATTGTCACAATGCTTTGGCTCCAGGCAGATGTTTGGAGCAAATACAGGATTTAAATCATAGGAAGGGAACTGGGAGGTCATCTAGTCCAACCCCCTATTCTATGCAGAAAATGCAGTGCAGGTAACAGCCAGTGATTGACGGCTACGCTACATTCCTGATAGCGGTTGATCTGTGTTGGCTTTTAGTCTGAACCTTAAAGGAGCCATCTAAGGGGATGAACATATTTGGGGAGAGAGGGTGCAGCCCTTTGGAGGGCTGCCATAAAGTTCAGACTGAAACCCAGACAAGATCTACTCCCAAATCTGTGACACTGGCAATGTGCAAGGTTTACTACCATAATGAAAGTGATGACAACCCAGGTGAAACAACTGAGGGGCTGATGCTAAAGCCCCATAGCACCGGTTGGCTGAGGTAGCTCACTGTGTTTTATGGTTGAGCTGTTTCCCTTCGTCAGACGTTTAAGGGAGCGTGTGGTGATACTTGAATTCTATAGAATGATGTTGCTGTCAACTCACAAGGGCTGGTATCAAGTGTATGCATAGCTGAGTTGAAACAGGTGGGCCCATAACTGAGTAGGAGCCCAAATCCACTGGCAGGAGCCCTCTTGATGTCTTTCTCATCTTCACCATTGAAAGCTTCTTCTTCAACTCCCTTTCAATGGGACTTGGCAGTAGTAATGAAGGAAGGAGTCTGATTGCTCACTAGTTTTCTCCTTGAGATGCAAATCCTGCCTCATTTTATCATAGAATAATGGAGCTGGAAGGAGCCTATCAGGCCATTGAGTCTAACGCCCTGCTCAAGGCAGGAATCCAAATCAAAGCAGATCTGACAGAGGGTTGTCCAATTTTGCCTTGAATGCCTCCAGAGCTGGAACGCTCACCACCTCCCAAGGTCTTTGGTTTCATTGTCGTACTGCTCTAACAGTTAAGAGGTTTTTCCTGATCTCCAGCCTAAATCTGGCTTCCTATAGCTCTGGGATGATTCAGAACAGATCCTGTCCCTCCTCTGTATTTGAAAAGTGCTATCATAGCTCCCCTCAGTCTTCTTTTATCAAGGCTAAACATGCCCAGCTCTTTCTGTCTTTCCTCATAGGGCTTGGTTTCCAGTCCCCTGATCATCCTTGTCACCCTCCTCTGAACTGGTTCCAATTTGTCAGCATCCTTCTTAAAGTGTCGTGTCCAGAACTGGACACAGTACACTCTCTCTCTCTCTCTCTCTCTGTGTGTGTGTGTGTGTGTCTGTCTGTCTGTGTGTGTGTGTGTGTGTGTGTGAGAGAGAGAGAGAGAGAGAGAGTCTCGGAATGATTTAGCACAATTTTGGGATTGATGTTTGCCTATATCCAGCAAGAAATAAAATATAAAAAAGTGACAACTCTTGCACAGTTGCATAAAAATACTACCCCTGGATGGGTTGTTTGTGTCTTTGTGATCATTCAGCTATCTCTTTGTGGTTTTTTTGTATTGTGAGCTTAGCTTTGAAAAGGTGGTTATTTTGCTTAGAGGCATTTCCCCCCAGATTGTCTTGAGTGAAACTGGAAAAATTGAAACATTTCATCCCATCCCTTCTCCCCACCTACCAAGCAAGGAAGAGATAACAATGATGGGAACAAGAAGGGGAACCGCAGCTGGCAGTGTCAGTGATGCTGACAAGGTGGGCTTACTGAAGGAGGGGATCCATGGAAGGTCGCTTGCCTGAGAGATACAGGGCAGGCACAAAACATTTTGCTGCCTAAGGTAGAAGGCCATGTGGTATTTCCATCCCATAATAATCTTAGAATCTTATATCTGCAGAACTGGAAGGGACCTTACAGATTATTGAGTCCAGCCCCTGTCAAGGAGGCACAGTGGGGATTCGAACTCCCAACCTCTGGCTCCGCAACCAGAGATCTAAACCATTGAGCGATCCAGCATCCCATATATAGAGGCTTAGTGGATTTCTTATTCTAGCCCTTGTGATGGCCTCCTGAGGGAAGCAGGCTAGCTTAGGAGGCCCAGCTCAGCCATCTAATCGACATCTTAATTCACTTCTCACATTGCTTTCACATCTGTCACTCAAGGCAGCCTCCTCACTATGCCTAATGGTAGGGTGGGCCCCTTAGAGCTGGCAGTACAAATCACTCTAACCACAGCCTAGCAAAGCTTCCCGAACATGGCCAAAACAGGAGCATAAAGATCCCATTGTTCATTAACGTGAGGTAAGAATCTCAAAATAAAGATAAATTCTAATAAACAGAGGGCGCTGGAGTAGATGCAGTCAGATTGACATTTCCTTCGGAACTGTCCCAGGCAGATTGGCTTCTCTTAGGTAATCTAAGCTTCAGGTACACAGTAGGGTACATTTTGCTGAGATCTGCCTTCTTGCGGCTTAAAACTAGGCTTCTTAGCACCAAGTTCACCTCCAAAGGAGACTCCAGCAAAGTAGAACAATATTCCTGAAATTACAGGACAAACAAGCAAACCCCAATTCAGTTCTGATGAGCTCACTGCATGTTGACTGGTGGCATTGTTCTGTACTGTTTTCAGAACTGGGATGATTAGTAGTGTGTGTTCTCACAATACGTCACATCCTGTGATACTTTAGATCCCCTTTTCCACCATGTTGCTTTATGGGACCAAGGCCATATTATTCATAAGGGTGACTAGGCTGAAGTCTAGGGGCCGCACAGAGACTAGGGGCCCATCAGTTGTGTGTGTGTGTGTGTGTGTGTGTGTGTGTGTTTGCTGAGGCACCCTGGGACTCCAACTTAAACGTTGGCACTTTGCCCCCCATGTGCTTTCCTGAAATGTTCTACTCATGCAATAAAATATGTAAAAAAATTTGTAAACAGAATTCTTCAGGAGACCCTCAAAATGGATATAGGGCTATGTACTGCGGTCTAGTACCTACCGTTGCCAGGGTCAGGCTGTCAGCTGTAATGGGGCAAAAGATTTAAGTGCTGGAGGGCCCCCCGAAATAACTAAAGCCTACGGGCCCGGCCACAGGTTAACATAGCTCTGGATATGAGACCATTGTGCAGCCGTAACGGCTGTCCTATTCCCATTAAAATCTCTGCAGTTTGCGTGATAATAGTCCGAGTGTCCCTGCTCCTTTGAGGAGCAAAGCAGACGCCCACACCCGTGCATGGCTTCCTGACAGACAACAAAGAGGCCGAGAACCCATCAGACTCATCAAGAAAGCAGCCGCCAGCCCACAATCTGTGCGAAGAAGGGGAGGCTTTATGCACAGCTTTGGTCATCTCCAGTCATTAACAAATAGTGGCTGCATTCCTGTTGGCAATCATGTTAAAGGAGTAACTTCTAGCAGGGAATTGCCGGAGGTTAAGGAATCTCCACAAGCATTTCCTGCTACATGCTGAGTTGCACAACTCAATGTGAAACTGGCATCTATGGAGATTTCTTCACTTACTGCTAAATTTACTGCTAGAGTTACACCTTTTGCATGACTGTGCAACAGGATTTCAGCCAGTGCGCATTCACTATAGGTCAAGAGGAACCTTCTTTTTTGTCATACCTATGAAGAGCCTCTGCTATCCATAAAGATTTGGTACATACGTCAGAATGCTGAGTTTTCTAAAGCATGCTGCTTAAAGGGAAGTGTGCTGCTTATACACTACCCCATAGTTCTTGAAGCTCTCTCTAGGTGGTCCACATTTTAATTATGCAAGCTACCCATTGCCCCACACCAAGCCTGTGAGCCTATGGGTACTCAGTTTACCAACCTCAAAAGGATGGAAGGCAGAAGATCGAACTCAGATTGTGAGCAGAGTCTTCACTGCAGTACTGCACTTTGACCATTGCGCCATGAGACAATATAGAGACTCTGATGAATTTAAAAACAGTATGTAACAATTCAGCAGCATGCAGTATAATGACAAGTGCAAGGGTGCTTCTGAGCGTGTCTGAAGGGAATGTCTTGAAGCTATATGAAAGGACCTCAACAATCTGGGTTACCATGTCAGCAGCATTCCTTGCCTTGAGACTGAAAGCCATAGAGTTAGCAAAGGGACCCTGAAATATTAGTCTCGGGGGTCAAAATCTGGCTAACCTATAAGAAGCTGGAAAGTGATATTTATTAGTAATTAATTCCCATTCCAATTTGAAATCCCTCAGTATTAATTAATTCATTGAATGCATGCCATCATGACAGTTTCAACTTATGACAACCCTTCCTAGGGTTTCCTAAGTATCAAGTGCCTAGACATGGTTTCTCATTCCCCTCTTCTGGAGGCTTTCTGGCATTGTGTAGCTTGCCCAGGGTCACACAGGCTGGTTTTTCTCCCAGAAGGCAAAGTGGGGAATCAAACTCCCAATCCCAGATGCTCCAGATCAGGAAGTGATCCAGTAAGCCCAGTATTGGTCACTGTTACAATTACAGCATATATAACCAAAAGCAAAACCAACCAATGGACAGAGACAACGTTGCAGCCCTTTTTTTAAAAAGGGATTTTTCCCCCCAAGGTGACCTTCCATGTCCTGTTGTTACGTGCCATCAATTCGTCTCCAACTTATAGTGACACTATGAATAAGCAATATCCAAAATGTCCTGTCCAACACTGCTCAGTTCGTGCAAACTCAAGCCTATGGTTCCTTTATGGTGTCAGTCCATCTCACGTATTGTCTTCCTCTTTCCCTGCTGCCCTCAACCTTTCCCACATGATTGTCTTCTCCAGACAATCCTGACTTTTCATGATGCATTCAAAGTAGGACAACCTCCGTTTCAACATTTTTGCCTCCGGAGACACAGTTCAGGCTTGATTTGATCCAGGAGCCACTTCTTTGTCTTTCTGGCATTCCAGGGTATCTGGAAAGCTCTCCTCCAGCACCACCATGTCAAATGAATCAATTTTTTTTCTGTCAGTT
Organism: Intellagama lesueurii; assembly: GCA_037013535.1. Lineage (NCBI taxonomy): Eukaryota > Metazoa > Chordata > Lepidosauria > Squamata > Agamidae > Intellagama > Intellagama lesueurii. The sequence goes on along the minus strand of JBAJHW010000001.1, from coordinate 343,583,424 downwards.
TTCTTTACTGTCCAGCTTTCCCACCTAAACACGGTGAAATACAAAAGTATGGATTATCTTTGTCTTGGTTTCCAGTGACTTTAGGTTATAGGTTTTGCATATAGTTTATATAGTTTATATTGTTTTCTCTTCTTCTTAAGGATTGTCATTAAAAAATATTTTAAAAACCCAAGGGGGGGGTTCTGTGAGAGTGAACCCTAAACTCTATGAGAACCAGGTTGACAACACCTCTTTTTCTGAGAATCCAGATCCAAAACCTGAAGTTTAGGATCCCTACAAGTCAATTTGGGTTGGGTTTGGTTTTTTTTTCCCCCAACATGAAGAACACCTGTGATAAAACTTGATTCGTTGTTGCCCAGAATATGCCCTTGAATTTAAAAATTAAAGTGATTAAGGTTTCACCTTGGGCTTTATTGTCTCTTGAAAAAAGAACAAGAGAGAAACGTACAGAAGAAGAAACCAGAACTAGCATAGCCCACGGCTCAGCATTTGTTAGCTGAAGCTCGATTCTTGAAATTCAGCCCTAGGAGACAAACGCTCACTTCCACAGTCCGATCTGTGACAAGTGGAACTTTTCTCATTTTCTCTCCCTCTTTGACATGATGGCGTCTTTAGCCACCAGACACAAACCATTCAGTCACTGGTCTGCGAGTTTTAGAATGAATACGTGCAACAGTAAAAAGATGATATTGTCATGACTGTACTCAACTCCAGGCTAGGTTCTTGATGGGTTCAGCTAAATAATAATAATAATAATAATAACCCCAGAACTGCAGAGCTGGAAGGGACCCTATGGATCATCGAGTCCAGACCCTGTCAAGGAAGCACAATGGGGAACTGAACTCCCAACCCCGGTTCTGCAGCCAGAGACCTAAACCACTGAGCTATCCAGCAATTCTGTTAGAACTGTATGAAACACATTGGTGAGACCTGCCGATCTTCTTTCTAGTTTCTGAGAAGGAACAGAGCAACTAAGCAGTTAAAAGCATGAGCTACGGGCTGGGAAGTCTCTGGTTTAAAATAAAATAAAATAGTCAGTAATGAATTCAGTGTCTGGTCTTCAACCAATGTTTCTCAGGTCCTAACTATATGTTACCGATAATCCATCACTATAACAGGCCATTCCTTGAGCGCTCATTATGAATCCAACTCTTCCTACTAGAATTTTTGATTCTTCTTGCCTCTTGAAGCCCTACGCCCACCTGGTGGGGACTTGCCCTAGAGAGTTAAGACATCTTTTGGAGCTCGTATCTGGTGGCAAAGAGGGGAGAAAGTCCTTTGATTTAGCTCTAATGGCAATGAAGGAGTTGGAACTGTGAAATATTTTCCATACCTTCATTCAGTCACCAATCCAAATGACTACAGCCAAGAAAACAAAAGAAATCTAAGACTCAGAGGGACAGCTATGAAGGCAATGAAGGCACTAGAAAAGATCCTTCAGGGTAAGGATGTGCCACTGGAGACCAACAGCAAGATCGCCCACACGATCGTATTTCCAGTTACCATGTATGGGTGTGAAAGCTGGACAGTAAAGAAAGCTGACAGGGAAGAAGCCATTTCATTCAAAATGTGGAATTGGAGGAGAAACATAGGGATACCATGGACTGCCAGTGGGTGCAAATCCAATCGAGTCTGATCCCCAAGTAGAAGTGAAAACGACGACATTGACGTATTTTTGTGTACTTTCAACAGCTGTTCACATTGGTAATGAGAAGGAGGACTCACAGAGGACTGGAACTAAGAGCCCTCATAACCTGAATATGGGAGAAAGAGAAGTAGAAAAAGAAGAGGAGGACATGAGATGGACTACCTCAGTAAAGGAAACCTTAAGTCTGGAAGACCTGACCGGGGCTATTAATACAGAGAAAGTGAGGAATGGGGTAGGGGTAGGGTTAAAAGTATATTAAATGGTTGCTAAACCTTTGAAAATAATTCACTTACTTGCTATCCTGAAGACAGCACACTAAATGACCACAAACTCTGCACACACCGTTACAGACACACAGACACACACACATTACTCTCAGTAGTGAGATTGGGCGGAGTTGATTGGCCAGTTCTAAAATGGTTGTTTAAAGTGTGGAAAGCGTTTGGGGTGTCTCAGAGGTCACAGGGGCATCCGCTGTGGTCCACGTAAGTGTTGGAGTTTTTGCAACCTTGCATACTGCCTTAACTAGGTTTGGCTGGGAGGGAATTTTCTGGGCTGGGGTGACTGTCAGTCTATCCAGATGTGACCAATGGTTCCTTCCCTGTATCTGAATTCAAAGAGAGCTCCACCTCTCTGCTCAGTCCTCCACCACCACCCCTGTTGGCTGCTGGCAGTTAATAGTCTGTTGGAAGTAGTCAGTGTGTTGAAGTCTGTTGCTGAAAGCAGTCATGTTGTCAGTTTGTTGTTTGATCTGTTCAATTATAAGTAATGAAACCTTTCATTCTTTCTCTTATTAATGTCTCAGAATGAGTTATTGAGACTGCAAGTGCCTGTTGATGAGAAAAGGGGTGGACTGTGTCATGATGATGGGATATGTAGTCAGAGACGTGTCATGATGATGGGATATGTAGTTGGAGAAATGTAAAATGGAGTCAGACAGGTTCTGTGTGAAGATGACTTAAGAGACTTTGGAATGTGTTTTTCTAAGCGCCATGAGAGTGTTTTTCTGAAGACCATTACAGCCTGGATCGAGATAGCGTTTTGAAGGCTGAAAGGAGAAGCCCGTGGAAGACTCAACATTCCAAGCTTGTTAGAGAAGAGATAAACAACACCTGGACTCTCATGGAAATGAGGGAAGGAGAGAGGTGGTACAACTCCTAAAGGTTAATTGGTTAACAGCCAGAAAGGCCATGAAGAAAGGAGGAGTTAGAAAGCTAGAAAATGGACGATGGGTTATGTGAATGTGTTCAATGGATTCTATTCTGTTGGATGATGGATTTGACTCCATGAAGGAAAGAGGATGTAAGTAAGGAGAAAGAAGGAGGTGGGGCTAGCCCACTATAGCCCACCTTAGTTTCAGCTTTTTAGTGTTTATTATTTTAAATGGGAAATGGTTGTCTTATTTAACTGTAAATGATCTTTAAATATGTTTCTTGATGCTAATGCTTATGCAGTATAAACTGATTTCTAATGAAACTCTATTTTTCTAATAAAAATGAATTATAAAAAATTCTACCAACGGACTGGTCTCTTGAACAGCAGGGTCTGGCTAAATCCAGGAAGGGAGAGGGCCACAAACTAGCCATCATTCAAGAGTCCTACCTACAGAGCTTTGGTGAGTTCTAAGGAATCACAAAGCCCATGTGCCTGTACTTGCAAAGTACTGAGTAAGTGCAAAGTGTTCTTTTCAGGTCAGACTTGTTCAACGGGCTTATGCTACGCACTGCTGAGGTCTTGGGACTTGCCCCGGCGCAAAGGTGGTAGATAAGTGCCTGTCGAACTCTCTGGTCGAATGCCTAGCGGCCCTTTAGGGGGTCCGGTGCATCACAGACTGCTCTGGAGAATTGGAAGCTATTCTGTTCTGTGAATCCCTGCACTTCTGCTGCACAGCTAGAGAAATCTAACCAAAAACTCTGCAACAACATGGCCTGGAGCCTGAATTTTGCCCACCCATGCTTTAAACGGCACCAATGCCTTCATGTGTGAAAGCTCTCTGCACTAGTAGCAAATAACTGACAGAAGTCTCCCTTTACCAAAGCAGGACCATCATGGAAGTCAGGCTTATGTTTTTAAAATCCGTGCTGAGATGTCAGGAGAATGTAACGGCTGGCACCGAGTTAGCACAGCCACTCTGAGCACCTCCAGCAGAAGAATGTGGATGAAAAATAAAAACAAAGAGGAAGAGACACCTATTAAAAATGCCCATCTTCTTCTCAGCCTGCTCCCTGACACCCCCTCCCTCTGCCCACGTTTTGGGTATTTGGGACGACACGGCAGTAACGTAAGCACTTCAGCCCGGCTGGATGCCATTATGTGATTTCTGAGCAACACTCCAAAAATGTGTAGTGATTACCTTTTAGAAGTCACGCTAGCAAAGCACTATATTTAAAATAGGCACATAAGAGACACCTGCTGTTCAGGTGAGAATATTAGAAATGCTCTCTAGATGCGCACATGTATGCATGCACACAATTAACCAGCTTCAGAGAATGCTGAATCACATCCCTCGACAGCAACCACCCTTCAGTAATGCGAGAGAGAGAGAGAGAGAGAGAGAGAGAGAGAGAGAGGAGGAAGTCAGTGTAATCTCTTAGAACCAGGTGCTTTTATCAGAATATAAACAGTTCGGCCGAAAATTTTCCATACTGGAAAACTTCAAGATGTCTACTTGTTGCAGAGAGTGTGATGCACAGATGGAGGGACAAAAAGGACAGGAAGGAGGTCTCCGGGATCATCTTTTTGTAAATCTTCCAGCCTGAAACTTGAAGGTGGAATTCTGGAAAAAAAAAAAAAGAATAAGAAGACAGGAGCCCTTCTTGCAACCAACAGGAAGCAGTTGCTTCTCTTTCTAGGCTCTGGGTGGCAGCTTCTGTTGCATTTTCAGAAATGATAGCCATTTTGGGTCAAATATGTTACTTTTTACATGACCTTAACCTGTGTCTTTATTTATAATATTTTAATTTGCACTTTAACTTTGATGTTGTATTATTTTGTTATTTTATGGTTTTTTTACTGTTGTAAACTGCAAGAGGAGAAGGGGACGACAGAGGACGAGATGGTTGGACAGTGTCATCGAAGCTACCAACATGAATGTGACCAAACTCCGGGAGGCGGTGGAAGACAGGAGGGCCTGGCGTGCTCTGGTCCATGGGGTCACGAAGAGTCGGACACGACTTAACGACTAAACAACAACAAAACTGCCCAGACTGCCCTGGCTGCCACATGGGTGATAAAAAAACAAACAAACAAACAAATAAAAAACAAACTTCAACTTTCTGCCTCCAGGCCCCATCTGAAATTCACCTCCCTACAGCTTCAGCCAAAACAACCTTTGGTTTTCTCCTCACATGCTCCTAACTATTTGAATAGTCTATGCCTGGTCCTTCTTCTTTATCATCTAGAATCTTCATGGTCATTCCGTAACGACCCACACGGATGCTGCCAGAAACTCAGAAGGATACACAAACAAGGGAAATCCACCTTTTCACCTATTTCTTAATATAAAAAAATATATAGGTCTTTGGCATGTCAGCTGAAAAAGCCTGAAATGGTACTTACTGCACCACACACATACAGTCGCCATATAACTTAGGTGGGCAGATTTTGACCTGGTTCTAGGCATGTCCCACCCCTGGTAGCTGCTCAGAGCATCAGCTGGTCAGGATGCCCAGTTTGTTAGATGAGTCTCTAGCCTTTCTAAGAACCAGAGAAAGAAGGCAGAACATGAAAATGCTGGTTTTGCTAGTAGTTTTTGCAAAGTGCGTTGAGCCAGTAAGTAAAATTGCACCATCCTTTCCCTCTCTGTGTGGCACTTTTAGCCATGTTGGGTTTTTTAAAGCTACTTAGGGTCACGTATGAGGAGAAAGGTAGCATGCAAAGCTCAAGTACAAGGATTCAATTTGCTCTGGGAAAAGAGGAAGCTCCTTGGGCATCTTGACAATTGTAATCGGCAGACGATGCTATTTTTTTCCCCTCTTTTCTTTTTTTAAAAAAACAACAACAAGGATTTCCTTTAGTGGCGATGCAGATTATTTGAAACTTCGGCAGTTGCTAATAACTTCATAGATCAAAGTACAGTTTAATTGATGGAACAGATGGAAGATACAGACTCGGCTGCATTAAAGACTTACACTTAATGCCGGGGAATCACTGTGCCTGTGTTTTAAAACATGCTTTCCCCAGACTTCTAAATAGAAAAGCCCAATTGTTTAGCATCCAGTGACTCTCGTATCGCCCTAATTGTTTTCTATGCAATTTGGAATAATTGATATGTGCCATTCTTTTGTTAGACTCACTTGGGCTGACAAATAGATGGGTGGAGGAACGGCTAATAAAAACGATCTGAAATATATAACAGAGACAGATGCTTCTGTATGCTAAGCTTTTGACCCTACCCATGTATGCAGATGTCCTGCAATATGTGTGTGTGTTTGTGTGTAAAAGATTTCTAACCTGCCTTTTGAAGCACAGCCCTCTTAAATTTATCCACCATGAATGTGTTTGTTTGTTTATTTAAAAGTTTTTTACCCCACCTTCTCCTTAAAAGGACCCAAGGCAGCTTACCTAATTAAAAAGACAATCTTTAAAAGCTAAAAATGGTAAGTATACAAATATTTAAAAAGAATTCAACTAGTATTATATTCAAAACAGTAATTCAAATCAATAGTAAAAACACATTTAAAAGCAACGTTAACACAACGATCGGTTCAAAACCTGCACTCAGACAGCCAGTCACTAAGGAAAAGCCTGCCTGAAGATAAAGGTCTTCACTTGCTTTCAGAAGAACAACAAAGATGGAGCCAGCCTTGCTCCCTGTGGGAAGGAGTTCCAGAGTCTGGGAGCAGCCACAGAGAAGGCCCTCTCCAGTGTCCCCACCAAGTGTGCCTGTCAGGGTAGTGGGCTCTCCGGATGATCAGAAGTGGTTTACCATGTCTTCTTACAGTGTTCTGGGACAGTACAGCTAGCTGGTAGACGGTGTGAATAGGTCGAATGCTAGGTGAACAAGGCTTCTAGAGGAGTGATTCCCAACCTTGGATCCCAGACGCTCTTGGACTAAAACTCCCATAAGCCTTCACCACTATTTGTGCTGTCCAGAATTTCTGGAATTGTAGCCCAAGAACATCTGGAGACTCAAGGTTGAGAACCACTGTTCTAGAGGACATTGGACATGAGGTAGAAGGTCTGAGGCACCTTTCATTTAGGCCATTATCCAGGGAGCTTTCTATGCACACCTGAAGACAGAGTCCATTTCACAAGTTGCAATGAGGAGAGTTTCTCTTTTAAGTTGTCTCCAGTCTCTACTTCTCTTAGACTTCTCTCTTTTTTTTCATGTGGAGAAAGTCCCAAGAGCTGCTGGATAGCTTAGTGGTTTAGGGGCATCTGGCTGTGGAGCCAGAGGTTGGGAGTTCAATTCCCCACTGGGCCTCCTGGACAGGGGCTGGACTTGATGATCCAGAGGGTCCCTTCCAGCTCTGCAGTTCTGGGGTTGTTATTATTATTAAACTTCTGAATGCCTTTATAGGACTCCATTTTCCTGGGCCTCCTGACTCTTTAGTTGTCATCTTGCAGTTGAATATGGTAAATCTCCTCCATACAGAACGACATTACCCAAGATTCTGTTGGAAATGGCAATGACCACGAAGCCAGTCTTTAGTCTGAAGCTGTCCTATGTCATTTCTGAATCCCAGCTGAACCAAACGTCTGCGTTTTCCAAGGAGGGAGGGGAAAAACAGAGACAGAAATAGAACTCAGAACAACAAGAGCAGACGCCACATTATCTCAATGTCTTTGTAGAAAAGGTCAGAATAACTGAGTCGCTTTTTTTGCTTCCTTCCTCTCTCCCATTTTCCTTCCCTCCTTCCTTCCTTGTTCTGAGAAATTTGCCCCACCAACGGCAGAGCTGCTGAAGGAACCACCAGAGAATGATGTGAGAGATCTCTAATACAAATTTTATTTTTATGTGATACTATTCAAATGCGGCTGTACAACATGAACTGCCTGAACTAAATGAAATCCGCAGGTCAATCCCTTCTTCTCAATGCTCCTTAGATAACACTGTCTTGTTCTCTGAATCTGTTCAATATATTAAAGTTGATTCACTCGGACAGTGTGTAAGATATAATACATTAATCTGGGCCATTTCAATTTCTGAGCCCGGGACTATAAAACCGGTGTGCTGCATATCTAATTTTTTTTTTTTTTTGAATACCTGATTTATGCATCAGTCTCATACCGAGTGTCGATGGCACGTCGGACGCGGCGGCTGCATTAACAACGGGCTGCATCAGCACTCAAATCTTATCTTGTTAAATCAGACAAATGTAGCTCAATGAAAAGGAAGGAATAAAGGCCTAAGAGGGTTGAAAGGAGTGAATTTTAATCCTGTTTGGGAGGCGGGCGGCATGGCCAAGGACCGGCCTGCTCACCAGCTGAAGAAGCGTTGAGATGTCAGGTGTAAATATACACATGGATGCAAGCAGATGCACACAGACCCGTGTCCGCATGCAACACACATGCAAGGTGCCTATTCTCTCCACGTGCACCCCAACCACTTTGCGGGAAAGCTTTTTTTAAAATGCCTTTTGGAGAGAGGGACCCCTGTCTTTGGCTGTGCCTTTGTATCTCGAGCACAGTCAGAAATTCTTCACGTGTCATTTTGTAATTTGTACAAACACACAAACAAAAATTGCAGTCCATCGTAGTATAATGAATTTCTTTATCCTTGCTCATCCTCCATTGGAAAAAAAATGAATATACATTTGTCTGAAAGAGAGAGAGAGAGAGAGAGAGAAAGAGAGAGATGAATATACATTCATATGAGAGAGATATGTTATTTTCATACCTTTTTTTGTGTGTAATACCAGAGACGAGTAGATTTCCCTGCAGTTCGGCCCTGTTATTGTTCTGGAATTCTGCTTCAGATTGCCTTTCCATTTCTTTCACCGGGAATGGCTGGAATAGAGAATTTCGGAATTCTAAGGAGACAGGCAGGCAGCCTAACTTCCATCCTTCTAAAGCAAAATATCAGTTTCCATTTGTACTCCTGGAAGGGTCAGGGGTTAACTCTGAGGGAAATAAAAATAAAAACCCTTTTGCAAAATGTTTTTCATTTTAATTTCATAGGGAAAATTTTTTTTAAAAAAAAAAACATCGCCTAAAGGAACAATTCCTTCTCCTGTCTGAAAATAATCGCCCCAAACCATTTCTTTAGCAATTCAAAAAGGATGCATCAATTCTATAAGCTATTAGGATGTGTAATAATGGGAGGGAAATATTCTAAACATCTTTTACAAAATTTTGGATGTATACCTTCAGGTTCCCCAGTGAAATGGGACCCCATCTGGGGGTGGAGGGTTAGTGTTAGGGTTAAGACTGAGGTGGGTTATATAAAGGGTATTATCTATCTATCTATCTATCTATCTATCTATCTATCTATCTATCTATCTATCTATCTATCTATCTATCTATCTATCTATCTATCTATCTAATATTCATCTATATCATATTATATACAATTGTGCATGCAGAGCTTGGAGAAGATGTGAGTGTCCATTTATATAAACCGCCCAGACTGGCCCTGGTAGCCAGATGGAAGGAAGGAAGGAAGGAATGAATGAATGAATGAATGAATGAATGAATGAATAAATAAATAAACATCTCTTTATTAGGATAATTGCCATTAGGTTGCTTCTTTTGCTAGCTGCTGCCATCCCGTATAAATTTAGCCAGAGTCATAACTAGAGCACAGCGACCAGGATGTTGACCCTCTCAGGAGGATAACTTTTCTGCTGGAAGGGTGCAAATCCACCCATTGGTATTTGCTGCTGAAAAGGTGTGAGCCTGACTGCCCTAAGTTTGTATACCCTGTCCAGCCACTCCTTCCTCAGTTAAGGGAAGATACAACATAGCTGGACTCCCTGTGAAACCAACATGGCTGATCTGCACTCAGCTTCTGATGAACTTTTCCATTGCTCAGTCGTCTCCTCACATCTGCCAATCTCACTGGTGACTCGAGTTGAACCAACAGGGCAGCAAAGGTGCAGAAACATTTAGCTGCAGACGTCCTGATTCAGCAGGGGATTGGATACGATAACCTTTCACCTCCCTTTCCAGGTCTACAATTCCATGATTTTAGGGGGGAAATTATCTCCATCATTATCGCAGCTCCATAACCAACGGAAACTCATAGGAACCCAAGACGAGTCCCACTTGTTGTTGTTTAGTTGTTAAGTCGTGTCCAACTCTTCGTGACCCCATGGACCAGAGCACGCCAGGCCCTCCTGTCTTCCACTGCCTCCCGGAGTCCCACTAGGTGAGACCAAAGGTCTATGAAAGGACATAAAGAGAGTCATGTTGGATTGGCCCAAAGGCCTACCTAGTCCAACATTCTGTTCACATCATAGCAAATAAGTTGCCAATTAGAAGCACATAAGTAGAGATGGGCATAACTTGAACCACAAAAACCAACAAACAGGGCTGGTTCATGTTTTGTTTCACGACCCTGTTTGGGGATCTTGTTTTGCCAAAGCAACGTGAAACGCCGAATTTTTTTCCCTTCAGTGTTTCATTGGCTTCGGCAAAAGGGGATGCCTGCCTGCCCCCTTCCCATTGCCCCCATTGCCTCGGATTGCCTGCTCCTGCCACCACCACCACGGTGGGTGTCATCCTCAGAGGCAACAGGCCTGGCTTCCCTGCCAGGATCCTGTTGCTGCCTCTGAGCATGCACTCAGAACAGCGGCAAAGATGGTAGGAACACATTGGGGGGCCCCAGGCACAAACCAGGAAAACAAACCATGAACCAGTTCATTTTTCCGGGGGTTCATGGTGGTTTGTGGCTAACCACAAACCACCATGAACCCCCAGAAAAATGAACTGGCTCATCATGAACCACTGGTTTTCCAGTTCAAACCATCTCTCCACATGGGCGAACACACCACTTCCATCTCCAGCAAATGACACATTGTGATAATGTTGCCTCTGATGCTGGAGGTTAGGATGTGATGAATGCTCAGTTTTTCTGATCCTCAGTGAAAAGGAGTCATGAAACTCTCTGCTGTTGAGAAATAATTTGTTATTAACACAAGTGCAAAAAGATTTATTAATAGCCGTAGCATTGGCTGTGGGTATTTTGCAAGGAGAAAAAAACTTGCTAAAAGCTCCTTTATTTTCCAATATACATGTGTGTACATGTGTGCATAGCATACTATGATCTGTGCAAAATACAAGATTTTTCGGTGTGTGGTCTTTTTGTTTTTGTTTTTCACAATAAAAATGTCTGCACGTTTTTTAGAGAAAAAATTCACAAGATGTGAAAAATGTACAAAAGCTCACATATTTTTTTTCTACAAAACAGAGAACTTTAGAACATTTTCGTTTTTACCTGCAATAATAACATACATAAATATTTCCATCACTCTGTGGAGATAACATATATATATATAGAGAGAGATCCATGAGGACTAGTAATCATGAGTTCAGCTAGTAGTCGTTCAGTGGGACAAACAGTCATTCGCTAGCCAATAACCTGGCATGGTAATCAGCCATCCTCTTTCCAACAACGATGGCTTAGATGTCTCTGGAAAAGCAATTAATTAAATGGTCAAATCCATTAATTTTGCTTTCTCCCACATTCAGATTTTGGTAAATTCTACTGATAAACAGAATAAAACAAAAATTGTCACCCTTCCTGGGGAGATGGGCAGAGCTGTCTGTATTGCTCTTCCCCCACATTAGATTTTTTTTTTCCAAAATGTGGTGAATTTGAATGAAAAACAAAACCTGGAAAATCTCACTCATCCTTAGAACATAGCAAGCAGCACTTGAGGCCAATAGCATTCTCTCTCTGTGGTTTCTCAGCCATCTCCAATTCTGGAGGCACAACACCACTGGGAGCCCTCTAAGAGTTCCACCCTCCATGAAGTTACTCAATCCCCCTCTAAAGCCATCCACATCACAGTCTCCTGTGGCAGGCAGTTCCAGAGTCTAACTACAAATGTGAAGTGTGCAAAAGCCCCCTGGCTTACTCTGAAAAGAGTAAAGAGCATGTACATTATACCCTGTGCCTATTAGGATACCTTCTAACCTGCTCTGGTCCCTGGTCCCTTGCCATTTTGTGCCTGTTTCCAAATCTCTGTGAATGAAGAAAATAGAACAAATTTCCCTCACCTGGATGGCAGGGGCACAATCAGAAATGATTTGCGGAGGGACAGCATGGTGTTTTAACTGTGTAACCTAGCCACTCAAAGCCCAGACAACAATCCCTGTTCCACTGCCACACATACACTTGATACTGATAGTGAAATTATATCTGGGCACAGTTTAGTAAATTGAGTGAGAGTGTGAAGAAAAAGAAGACTATTTCAGAGCATAAAAAAGGGATGTTCAGGGAGAAATCATGGGCTTTGGTTGGAGGTTCAGCGGTCACTCCCCTTCTTCTTTGACACCATCGGCTCAGTCTACTTCTCCTATACTGTTTTTAATTCGCCGTTTCCCCAGTTGAAATTGCTGGACATCTTTTTGAATCCTACAAATGCCAAATGAGAAACCAAGGACCTGTTGTGGGTGTTGCTCCACCCCAGGGGTGAACAATAGCTTCTCGCTTTTCCCTGTAGATGACCTGGAATTGCACACATACTACTGCTTCAGTCTAGATTTGCACATTTATTGGAAGACAATGCATATGCTTACTACATACTGTGTGAAAAGCTTCTTTTTCTGTGTTTCTTTCTAGATAGAGGAGTTGCAAAATTTAATTCTCTTTTTCCCCCCTGCAGCTTTTCCCTTGCTATCCTCCACAGTATTCTGTGGCTTCTTCAGCCTTTTAATAGAGCCTAGCATGTAGATATAGGTGGTATATATAAATATAGAGAGATTCTGAGTACAGGCACAGATTCAGCTAGAAACAGAGATACAAATTCGGATATAGACACAGACTCATATAAACATACACACAGGTTCCTGCCAAAGGAACGTGAAACAGGAAAATCCATATCGTCTATATCAATAGAGATCCTTTTGCAAGATGCTTACATGTTCTAAACAGCAAGCCAGAACAAAATGAGAAAAGATTCAAGGCAGAAAGGGCTACATTGCACCAAAAGCTGTTGCATGTATTAGGATACTGTAGAGCTAGACGAGGCACAGAAAAGAACACCTCAAATTATCAGGAGACTGATATTTCCTCCCCTGTGAGAAAAGGTTGCAATTTTGGGGCCTTTATAATTTTGGAGGTGGGGAGGAAAGCAAGAAAAGGCCATAGCAGAGATGTATACAATTATGCATGTCATAGGAGGAATGCCAGAAAGAGTGTTTTTTGTTGTTTACAAATATCTAAATGCTAAATATCATGAGGGCCGTCATTAACCAAGGACAGGATTCAATGAATAAAATTTCGTTTCCATGCAGTTGAAGACAGTGCATGAAATCCAAAGTGTGGCAGCTTGTGACTCCTGTTTCACAGTTGCGATGAATCCAGTACTGATTTTACCCTGCACTCTGAATAGGAGCTATCCAGAGTGCTGAATCCTGTCCTCAAAACTGAGCACCTTGTTTAGCTCCTATAAAAAGCATAGTAAAATTTGGAATGGATTCCCTCCACCCCTGACACTGGATTCACCAGCTATCCCTGAATCCAGTGGTGCCACTGTGTCCACTGTTTGGTTTTTCATGCAGTAGAAGACTCCACAGATGGATAGACAACGCTATTAAGTATTGGGGTCCCTTTTCACAATCATAATGTTTTCTTCTTTTTGAAGGGGCAAGAGAAACAGCACTTTCTGGCTCCTGAGATCACTGATGTTCATTCTGAAACAAAGGCATCATCTCCAGAACTCAACCTATCCTTTCATTATGAGCCCTAAGACCCACCTGACAAGTCCAGGCCAAATGGTGTACAGGAAGAGCAGAGAGTTAAAACAACAACAACAACAATTCCTCCACCTCAGAATTCTCCTCAGGAAAAGCATAGGCATTTTCCAACACATGACTACACTGTACAGATGAATTCTTAGGATATAAGTTTTGATCTTTGATGTAAACTCCTTATCCCTCTCCCCTCCCCACTTCCCCCCTAATAAATTGCCTGTAGTTCAAACTTTGCAAATCTCATGTCACTGCAACGGCCTCATGTTTATTCGCTAACAAAAAGGTATTTGGGGAAGAGGGAAACCCAACAGAAAGCAGCTTCAGAGTAACAACGCAAGTAGCTATTAAAACCAAACACTGCCAAGTAGAACAATTATGTAAGCTGCCGAGTTGTAGCTTGGAATGACTTAATTGGCTCAAAAATGGTCTTCGGTGCTCAACGCTGCTCGAGAAGCATGTTATTTAAGCTTAAGTCTGTATAGCTTTTGCTGGTTGTCATCCTTTCCGTGGCAGTTAATTACGGAACGAAAATAATGTTGCCGTTCGGCCTTCTCCAGCCCTGCAACCTTTCTCACGCATGTTAGATCTGCAAGGTCAGTGCCCTCTGTTTATAAAGTGATTATTGGTTGCTGCAGGAATAATTATGATGCCACAAAGGAAGGATTGGGGTTGATTGGTATTAATGAGAGGGAAGCGATTAGAGAAGGAGATCTGTGGGGGCCAATACAGCCCGTGCTCATGCAACAGTGCAGGAGTGAACATGTGAAATCAAATTTCAGACATTTGGTTTTGCTTGGATTCCTGAGCTTTCCCAGAAGTAAGGATGTAAGCCGTTGTGTCTCTCTGTCATTCTCACGCACAAAAACAGGAAACCGCAAATATTTTCTCCTCTCCTTTGCATAGCTGTTTGTCTCATTGAGATTTTTTGCATTTGCAAGAATAACTTGAAGGCAAATACCACAACTTGTGAAAAACTACAATAGCAGAAGCTTTGTTTCATGGTCTTCTAAGAATTAGAAGCACTGGATGGTTTGTTTGTGTCTTCTCTGTACAACAACTCTGTATTTGCTGTGTGTCTGTTTTGTTTTTCAAATAGAAAATGTACTACCTTTGAATAGAAACATGGTGCTCAAATTACAGAGGTCTTAGTTGAAATGTATTCTTCAAATCCCGACTTCAAGAGCCATTCAACCTGCAATTAAATTGTTGGTGGATGCTGTCTGGGGATTTTGAATTCTGTATTATCAGTATGCAGGCGACAGATTTCTCTCTCTCTTTTTCATTAAAATGTACTGGTATCCTGAACTGATGTTTAGCATTGGTGATGGACTGGATCAGGGTGTACAAAGTGAAACTTAATCCAGACAAGACAGTACTGCTCTGGATCAGTAGAAAGGCAGGTTTGGCAGTTCAACCAGAGCCTGGATGTTCTATTTTGAAAGGAACTCTTTCTGTTACTCATTGTTTAAGGGCAGCCAGGTGTTTTTCACTGTACTGCTTCATCAATACAAGTATTTTGTTTGGCTGTCCATTTTTAACACCATTACAGCAATTCAGAAAATATATCGAGCTTCTCTCTGGTTCCCTCTACTGGCAAATTATAATAGTGTGCCTTAGAAACAGAGCAAAAAGCAACAAAATACTTCCTTTTGCACTTGCACTTAGAAATGATAAAAGAACTGCATATTTTTTAAAAAAAATCCTTCAAGATGAGCCATAAGGAAGGCTTCTATCCTATGTCAAAAAGTAGCATTGTAACTACTTGTTACTTTTCAGTTATACCTTTGTCACCTCCCAAAAATGGCATTTTACTGGTAGCTACATTGCTGAGAATTAGTTATTTCCAAGCTCCAAGTTCTTGCTGTTTAGGTGAAGCTGCAAATGCAACCACATTGCAAAATCAGGTTTGTTATTTTGGAATACTTCTGAACTCTCCCGTTGAGAGGAACACCCAGGTTTCTATGGTGGCCATTTTTGTTTTTACATGACTGTGCAAAGCAAAGCAAAAAAACCAGGTGTGCAGCTTATGCACCACCCCATAGTACTTAAAGCATTCCCTGGGCAGTTCACAATTTAAATATGCAGGCTACACATTGTGCCCCCATGCCAGAAAGTTGGATATTCAACTGAGTCAACTGTGAGCTGGCTCCCGGAAACTATTTGGATCGAACTCAGGTTATGAACAGAGTCTTGACTGCAGTACTGCAGTTCAACCACTGTGCCACAAGGCTTGTTTTATTGTTGATTGTGTGGCAACTTCAGTTAGACTTAGTTAAACTTAGAGGTGTCAGGATTATGTACATACATCCTTATGTACATCCCATCCTGATTCCTGTAACATGTTTTGTGGGACTCTGCCTTCAAAGATTGCCAGAAATTTAAAATACAATCTGCTGCAAGAAGGTCAGTGATGAGAACTGGCTAAAGAGATCCGATGGCTACTGGGTTTCAGCTACTCCAGCTGCCTGTCCACTTCCAGACACAGTTCTAAAATGTTGATTGTCATCTACAAAGCTCTATATGCTTGGTCATCATCTGTGGCCTGGTGCTAATCCACCACCCAGGAGGGCCTCCTTTTTAACTGCCCAACATTTAGCAACTGAAATGTGGGGAAATCAAAACTGACAGATACATCCATCCCTAGGTGTAACCAGGAGATGTTTGTTTTGACCGTGTTTTAGTCAAAACACATATCTCCTGGTTGTTGCAAGAGATGGATGTATTCTGTTTTACACCGTCCTTGTTTTATGAGTTGTCCAGACAACTTGCAGCTATATACATACATTAATAAATGAATAACAATAACTCAGCGCTTCTCTTGTGCTGGCTTCACAAACCGCTTTCACCTTTACGTTCCTTCACATCAGGATCTACCTTCACTCATCGGAGCCAACATGCTTGAAGCTGTGACAGTTTACAGTAAGCATTTGCTAATAAGATTGTCAGTTTTTGTTTTTGTCTTTTTGGTTTGTTCCCGGCACAGTGTCTGTGCCTTTAACAGTAAACCCAAATGCAATCCTTGAAGCTTTACATGCCATGGAAATGTCATGATGGAGAGGGATTCAACAGAGATGGGATTCTAAAGCTTCCTGTTGCCAGGTAGGAGCTTCCTATCACAATAGGAAGCTACATGGAGCTAGGCCTAGCTAGGCCTCAAAGCCTTGCAGTTTAGGCCTTTCTCCCAGGTGAGCCACATTTAGCTGCCTGTAAGGTGTTTGTCTGTCAGGTAGAATTCACAGAATGGAGAATTATGGGATTTTTAGTCCAAGGAATCTGAAAATCCCATTCCTAGGATGCAGATGCTCCTTGATAAGTACTAAGGTGGTTCCGTCATTGGTGGGCTGTGAGCCCTCATTGGATGAGAAGAGAGCAGATCATAGATGTTGAACATGGGTCAAGCATGGAAGAAAGTGGCTTGCTCATGGTGGAGGCTGATGAAAGACAGGCCTGTGCAGTCCAGACAAATGCCGAGCTGTTGCATGACTATAAGTAGGGATGGATTATCTCAGCGGTTCATATTGCTACTTGCTCTCCATTCAACCTCCATTGGCAGCAGAGGTTGGACTTTGGCCCTCAGAATTCCACAGCCAGGATGCTCAGCTGTCTGGGAAACTGTGACAGATCAAGGGCTGTATTTATTTATTATTAGTCTACATGTGGATAGTTCAGTGGTTTAGGTATCTGGTTGCAGAGCCAAAGGTTGGGAGTCTGATTCTCCACTGTGTCTCCTGGGAGAAGAGCCAGCCTGGGTGGCCTTGGGCCAGCTGTACAGTCCCAGGGTGCCCCTCCATAAGAAGGGAAGGGTAAACCACTCCTGAGTATTTTCTACCTGGAAAACCCTGAAAAGGGTCATCATAAGTCAGAATTGACTTGATGGCATATGATGATGATGATGATGATATTACAAGATACAGTACATATTATTATAATACCCTTCAATCATGTTCTGCTAAGGACTACCCTGAATATGAATTTAAGGCTCTCTCACTCACCCCAAAATGGCATATTTCAGGGCAGCAAACCCATCATAATAAGGTATCACAGGTTGGTCTTTAAAGCCATGATCATTAGAAAGCAAGCCTTAGCAATGATCAGCAAAAAGGTGATTTTTTTGTTGTTTTTCTTTTGTATCTGTTATTGCTCTCTAGGAGATTTTGTACATTTTCAAGACAGGTTTTCATGCACGTCTGAAAACTCTGCATGATCAGAAAATGTAAATAAAGATGGTTTAGTTGCTTTGGAGGGGCTCTTTGCATCTTGTTGATTACGATTCTTCTTGTTCCTGCTCTATTTGTGTGTGCGCGCAGGCATGTGCAGATGCGTCCATGGGCAAGGGCGGTCGTTCTCAACCTTGTGTCCTCCAGAGATTCCAAACTTCCACTCCCAGAAGGCTTGATCCCTGACCATGAAGGCTGCACCTTCTGGAAGCTGACTGTCCCAAACATGTGGAACTCTGAAGGTAAGATCCATGGGCTTGGAAGAGTTTAGCCAGGCTTTTGTAAAATTGTGTACAGTGATGCCTCACAAGACGAATGCCTCACGCAACGAAAAACTCGCAAGACGAAAGCGTTGTGTGATTTTTTTTTGGTGACTCGCAAGACAAATTTTTCTATGGCCGTGCTTTGCAAGACGAATTTTTTTGCATTTTTTTAAACTTAAATTTCAATGCATTCCTATGGGAAACCACGCTTCGCAAGATGAAATTTTCGCAATACGAAACAACTCGCGGAATGAATTATTTTCGTCTTGAGAGGCATCACTGTAATTGCATAAAATCTTGTCATTTTGCACCTGTTGTCCCACTCTTGAACTGGAGGTGAGAACTCTCATGAGGATAAGGAATTCAATCCATAAGCTGTCAGGGGTGTGGTGTGGTGTCATCCACATCACAAGGTTGCCAAACATCTTGTAAGGCTATAATTTCTTAATTTTGATGCTAAGTCAATGGAGGTTGCATGTAACATATTCAGTTTCTGATAAATGGTTTGTCCCCATTTTCAGGAACTTCTAATTTGAAAAGCAAGGAGTATTTTTTTTTTAATTTAAAAAATGTGAAAATAGGAATGTCTTAAGGAAATGGCCTCTGAATGGGTGCCCACTGGCGGAGGCGGACTGCCGGTTAGGAGGTTAAGATATTGGCCTCTGAGATCAAATGAGAGATTGAGAGAGAGAGAGAGAGAGAGAGAGAGAGAGAGATTTTAGTAGGGCAATATTAACCAAATGTCTATCCCAGCCAAAAGTATAAAAATCACCTCTGAAGATCCACAAAAGTCATCAGATAAAAATAGAAAGCTAAATCAAATACATGTAGAAATTAAACCATGTTCTCTGTGTGTGTGTGTGTGAGAGAGAGAGGGGAAACAAGCAGATTCCTGAATGAAACAGAACCAAAATTGAGCCCATAATAGCCCACATGACACATGACAAGGCCTTGTAACATGTGTTCAGCTCAGGTGGAGAGTCCAGGCACATAGACACCTAGCTCCTCATGACTGGAGGCTCTGTGTTAATGACACAGTCAGACACTTTCCTAATTGGTGTAAAATCAAGTCAACTTCCTGTCCTCCCTCCAAACACACACACACACACACACACCCTGTTATTTTGTACAAATCCGTGGCCACAGACTTGGATGCTTTTTGGGTTGCTTTTTGGCTGCAGGGAATTAAAAACAAAATCATGTTTGTGTGTGTCACATGTGTAAGCATGTGAGAGAAAAACCTCAGTGTGAGCTTCTTGTCACACCCTCCCCACTTGATTTTAGCCAAAAAGGGTTGTCTCTAATCTGCACCATCCTTCACAACTCAGTCCATGGATTGTGAGGGCCTTCAGAGGAAAGGCAAATCAAACAGCCGTACCTTGGGGGGAGGGGGGGGTAAGAAAAGAGCTATAAACGAGCAGATATCAAGATAATTGTGCTAATTGTCATAAACAAACCAACAAATATTGCGGGAAGGCAGTTTTTTAAAAATAGCAAAATTATTAGTTTTTTGCAGCTTCCTGCTTGATTCTGGGGATGCATTTAGGGCGAATAAATTGAGTTCCAGGCCTCACTAGATGCTTGAATGTCTGTCCAAGTAGCTCCATCACACATGTGTCCCGCAGGGTCAGCCTACATTAATCGAGGCTTCCATTCCATATATGATGAACGGAGAAGTCAGTGGAGAGTACATCAAAAGGCAGCATGATTCAAAGCTGCCTTTCATTAACTACCTGAGATGCTCAAATTTGTTTTAATTTGTTTGATTTTATCGGACGTTAGGTTATAGCTACTGGCAGGGTTTTATCTATTTCGTATATTTACTGTTGGGCACTTGTATTTATATGCATTTTGAATGGGTTAGAAACTGGCCAGAGAATGTGTGCACTATGGGTTGGTATACGAACTGAAATAATTAATAAATAAATTGTGTGTTTGTGTGTATGTGTGTGTGTGTGTTCCCTATCTAGTATCTATCTAGCTCAATATATGCAGCAAAATATGCACATATAGTCTCTCTCTCTGTATAAATACATGTGTGTATACGGGTAAATACAGGATGTGAATAAGTACACGCACAAACATACACAACACACACTCATGTATACACACACACACTTATATGCCTCATAGATAAAAAGAATACAAACGCACACACTTAAACACAATCGGAATAAATATTTAGGGACAGACAGACAGACAGACAGACAGATAGACAGACAGACAGACAGACAGATAGATAGATAGATAGATGATAGATAGATAGATAGATAGATAGATAGATAGATAGATAGATAGATAGATAGATAGATAGATAATATGTGTGCAGATCCTTTTTGTTGCTAGAGAAGAAGTAGTATACAATGCACATTTCTCTCGCCCCCCCCCAAAAAAAAATGTATCCAAGGTCACACAACATTGACCCCATTGGCTGGGCTAATTTGATTGTCCCTGAACAATCGCATGGTACTCTTCAGCTAGAGAAGTGCATGTTAATTATGCGATTTGCCCTTGATAAGACCTTGGTGGGTCATGCAGCAGTTGTGATCTGTCACTGACTTCTAATCATGTATTATCATCTGGGTGAGTCAGAGTGGTCGCCGAAGCTTTCTGTCTTTACAGCGATGTGGCATTCTAATTACCTTATGCCAAGTGGAAAGGCAGAGACTGAATTAAGTGATCATCATGATTGCCTTCAAAAAAAAAATTTCTCTTTATCCTTTTGTGTTGCTTTGCTACAATTTACATTTTAAGATGATGCAGGGGGCTCCCTCTTTTTTTGAGGGGTGGGTATAATGATGATGGGAAAGAGACGGGGAGAGAGACCTGCTCCAGAAGAAATATATAGGAAAACACAGTCTATGCTTAAGTCCTACTCTTTCTTTTACGTCAAGGCGTAACAATGTCAGCCGTTAGATTATGAGATAATCAGCAACATTTATTAAAATCTTCAAACCTGTCCTTTTTCAGAAGCACAAGGCAGATCTAAAATACCATATTTTAAAAAGACTTTGCTTATTAGAGGCTGAGATGCTTTAGAAAGGTGGAGAGGGGTGAGTTAAACAAATCACAGTTTCTCAAACACTGAGAAAATGTAAACGGGATCTCCCTAAATTTAAGAGATCATGATTTTTTTTAAAAATCGGTGTTTATGGTTAACATGGCATGCAGAAGACTTTTTATATGGCCTTATCCCCACAATAACAATTTCTAATTTTTTTAGATGAAACCAGGTGCTTTTTCGCTGTCCCTAGACATAGAGTGGAAAGTGTTCAGATAAAATCATACCCATTTCAGAATTAAAGTATTTCAAATTAAAATACATTTCAATAGGTTTTGCTTTTATTTTCAGGAAAAAATTGATAGAAATTATTTCTTCTCTTCTCTCTCTCTCTCTTCTTCATCTGAAGAGGAAATGAAATAGAAGCATTTTGTGACACCTTTATTCACAATCCAGGTACTCTTTGGCTCATTCTGGCCCAAATCTAGCTTGTATCTGCTAAAAAACTCCATGACTTACGAGGCACCCATAATGTCTCAAAAGACATGACACAGAATGTTGCTAATATTCATGAACTAAGCATGAATGGAGCCTGTATAAATGTTTTTAAATCCAGTCAAAAATCCTTTTAATCTTTTTTTTTAAAAAAATGTTGAGATTATTTTGTGGCAAAATCTTGAGATCTCCATGCTGCGTCAACCAGCAATGAGTCTGCGATGCGCGGAGTAGATGTATTCGGCTTACGCTGTTTTAGTAAACAGTTATTATTATTTTTTCATTAGGGTAACATTTCTCAGTGGTTGCATAGCAACTCTCCAAAACTACAAAGCTCCCTACCTGTTCAGGCAAACCAGTGGTTGCAACATCTGTATTTGCTTATTGTTTGTTCTGGTGCTTTTGTTGTTGTTGTTGTTTCTGGAAGCAGAGGCAAGAAAACACTAGCAGGTTAAATCAACACATTAACGGTGTCTCAAATTTTGGAGGTTTTGTTGGCCCGGATGCCATACAACTCTGAAGCTTCCCTTCAAAGTTGCATTTTTTTAAAAAAAATCCAGACACGCAGGTGGATGCCAGTGAAACACACACACACACACACAGAGAGAGAGCTAACCTCTATGCAATCCATATGGATTTTCAAAGTTGTAGCCAATGTCAATATTACAGCATTTTTATAAAAACTTTTTAAAAAGTCAATAAAACCATAAAAGATGTGTATCGGGGGGGGGGGGACACACAGGGCATATATAATCACATGATATAGAAGGAGCATTATGTACTGAAACCATGGCTTGTCAGGGAAGAGCCGTAGGGAGGGGGGAGGAAGAAAGCCGAAAGGAGAACAAGACAGACAGCCTAGGAATAAGATGCCTTCCCCGGGTGGCAAAACAAAAGAGCCGCCGGGGTAGCAGGGGAGGGAGAAAGCTGGCGAGAGAAAGTTGACATAGCCAAGAATAATAGCTAAATCTATCAAGTTTGATCAGGTCTGCTATAATGAAGTGGGGCTTCATAGTCTGAGCAGGGACAATGAAGGCAGGAGTAAGGCAGTGTGGATCTGTGGCATTCACTCTGTGCCTGGAATATGCAGCAGCCAGCAGGGTGTCGGCAGATAATTACACAGTATTTGTGTGGATCCATAGAAGCTTCCCGTGCAGGTTGAATGCCTGAGCTATATTAAAAGGCAGCCCCAGTGAAATGTTTTTAATGAATATTTTTGTCAGGGAAAGAAAAGGCATTTGAATGATTTTTTTTTTGTGTGCGGAAGGGAGTGTGTGTCTGAGCGTGGCTGCGGGCGCACGGAGCCAGGGGTTGGCAGGAACCTCGCTGTCCGAAGGCTTGCACTTTTTATTTACATCCTTCCCTTTCTTTCAGATTTTGTCAGGCGTTATAGTTATTATTATTATTATTATTATTATTATTATTATTATTATTATTATTATTATTATTATTATTATTATTATTATTATTATTATTATTATTATTATTATTATTATTATTATTATTATTATTATTATTATTTTAAAAGCAATAACACGGCCATAAAAAAAACAGCAACAATGTGAACAGGAATGTGTGTGTGTGTGTGTGTGTGTGTGTGTGTGTGACAGTAAATTGCAACCTGACATCAAACTATACATTGCAATAATCTTTCTTTCTTTCTTTCTTTCTTTCTTTCTTTCTTTCTTTCTTTCTTTCTTTCTTTCTTTCTTTCTGATCATGTCTGCAATGTTTAGACATGTTTAATCAGAAAAGCTCAAAGGAGAAGTAACACAGATGTTGAGACTCACTATTCAGTAGCCCTTGGCAGTACGAGATTTATAAAAACATAAGAGTCCCTTATTCCAGTGCTCTGTAATTCTCACCTAGCAGATGTGAATAATCCACTGAATTGAAAAACCTAGGCATGATATTCATAAGTGGCTCCCTTCCCCATTTATCTTGCAGCACTGGAACAGCAGTGATCAAAAGCCCGATTTTGCAGGGAAGTAAAACAGATTATTATTTTTTTCTCTGTCTGATTAAAAATGTTATTATTCATGCATACAACTCCGCTGATTTCGCTTGGTTGTTTGTGCAATTCAGAGCAGTTCTTGCATGCAAGCAAATTATGTTTGCAAACCAACATGGCAAGGGTGACATGCATGTATGCAGGAATGTTTTATTTGTTATTTTTGCACGTTCTTTTTACACACAAAGACACACTTTCCTTGCACACACGCGTGTGCACATGCACATGCGGGCGCACACACATACACACAAGCCCCTCTTTAAAATGGATTCTTAGTCAAGCTGGAAATCAGAATGAAATTGCTCACTGAACATTTGCATCTAATTTCATTCTGATATCAAGGTGGATATTGCGTTACAAACATGCACATATGCAAGCGAAAGAAAAGGGGGCTTCAAGAATGAAAGTTAATCCTCTTGCATCAGGATGAGACATTCACTCTCCCAGAATAATGTTTTTTTCTGCAAAATCCATACCCAGATTCAGCGAATTTTCATGTGCCATAATTTCTTGATAGGCAGAAATCCACCGGGCCAGAGGGTTGGGACAGGAATCATAACCAATACATTCAGTCTTACAATTACAGTACTTTATTCTAGTAGCCAACATAACATAGTAATGTAGGCCCTAAATTGTAGGGGAACAACTTTTTTTCCAATCCTTTGCTTCAGCAAACCATGGTGTAAAGAAATGACATAATCTGATGGTCAGTGGATTGGGACCATGGGAGGAGTCACCGACATTCTAATTGAGGTCAGGAACTTCACAAAATGCACATCAATCCTAGGCTTGCCCTTACTGCTCACTTGGGGTTGTCATCAGGATTAGAAAATACCCCATTATCCTCCAAAATTTGAGCTGAGGGATTTGTGGGGAGGGTGACGGTCTGAGGTATTGTTTCCACAGTGTTTTTACATCAACTATAGATAGGTGTCTAGCAATATATCCCTTCCGTTGATTTCCTGGTTGGTCTTTATGTTTCATGGATAGTTATAGCTATGCGTTGGCTTTTTTAAACCAAATTTGTAACTCACAGTGATGTTAATATATACCCTGTTTCCCCGAAAGTAAGACCTAACCTGAAAATAAGCCCTAGTATGATTT
This sequence comes from Intellagama lesueurii, assembly GCA_037013535.1. Classification (NCBI taxonomy): domain Eukaryota; kingdom Metazoa; phylum Chordata; class Lepidosauria; order Squamata; family Agamidae; genus Intellagama; species Intellagama lesueurii. The sequence continues at coordinate 343,558,823 of JBAJHW010000001.1, read as the reverse complement.
TTCAGGATGCTCGTAATATAAGCCCTACCCGAAACATAAGCCCCCGTTAAGTGAAACCCCGCCCTCACCATTGTGCAGCATTGTGCAGCAACCAGAAGAAGATGATATGACTGTAAAATAAAACATCCCCTGAAAATAAGCCCTAATACATTTTTTGGAGCAAAAATTAATATAAGACCCTGTCTTATTTTCGGGGAAACACGGTATGAGCAAAACAATGGGAAGACCTGAACTGGTATTAGAGTGACTTCATATGGTGAAGTTGTGGTAAGCCCACATAGTGCACCATCAAGCTCCACCTCCACTTTCATATTTCACAAGACTTGAGTTTTCACTAAACTCTATGGTCTTTTTGTTGGCTTTCCAGGTGTGAATACAGTAAAGTTTGTACCTATTAAATGTGCAATGAATGAAACAAATTCTCTGTTCTTTTTGATTCAGGCTGTCTTGACACAATAACACATTGATGAGGAATTTTCAAGCCCCATAAAATTGCCCACATTCAGTGCAGAGCGGGAGCAAGAAAATGGGACATATTTTTCCCCCAAGGTTTCAGCGTTTACAGAAAACATCACTACACAGAGAAAAAGCAAAGCAAAGAGCACACAGAGCAAGAACAGAACACACAGAACAAAAACAGAAGGATTCGTTGCTTGTTTGCAAGATGCAAACAACCTATAAGAAGCTTCAGATGTTTGACCATCCATAAAACAAAAGAGCAGCTATTGCAATTTTGCACAGAACGTCTCACCCTCTTGCAGTTTATGGACAGAGGGAAAATCCAGTTGCTTGCCCTTTCCTGCAAAAGAAAGATGAGGAAGGATCCCCATGCTTGGTTCCTATCACACTATGCAGATAGTAACATTTTGCCACTGCAAGAAAACTACTCTGTTCCATAGAACTTGGTTCCTCAAATTAAATAATTTCTAATTGGGAATATCTAGTCTTTTCAGATCAGTGACATTGCCCTAGTTCCTTATGTGTCTCCCCATCCGAAAGTATATCAAAACTCTGTTCCTGAGACTCATCAATGGTTATACTTATCAACCAGGCCCCTGGAGACCTTTGCTTCTATTATCTCCACCCCATTAACAAAGGGTTGTTGCTCAATCTTCTGGACACCATGTATGACTTTCTGGTAGAAACAAGCAGAACACATTGTAGTCTTGCTTTTTTTGATGGAAGCAAGAAGACGGTGTTACATCAGATAAAAAAGATAGAGCAGGAACAACTGGTTACTGCAAACTAACCATGTGTTCTTCAGCTTGAGACTAACAGATGGGATACTTGTGTGCTGAAGAAGGGGGGCAGCTCTATTTTATGGGGATATGGGCCCTCCCACTCAGTCCACAAGCTACTGGGGGACTAATGAGAAATATTTCTGGGCAGAACTGTGAAAATTAGTCAAACAGATTTCCAAGAAGAGACATCTACAATATAGGCTGAGCAGAAGGGACCCCAAAAAAACGACAAAACATAGTTTATGGTTACAATCAATTCCCATCAAAAATAGTTTGTCATATCATTCCGAGAATTGTCACCAACATTTCAGTCAAAGTAAAATTTTGGATTGAATTTTAGATTTATTTATTTATTTTGTTCAGGTGGAAACTTTCTGCATTATTTTGAGGAAAGATGAATATTTTGTTCAGACTACACTTGGGGCTATACTGTATCCATTTCTTTCGGTGCAGTAAACTCTGAAAACAAATGTGAAAATCTCTCAAAAAAAACTTGTAAAGATTTTCAGGATAGTTGAAAAACATTGTAAAACTAGTAGCTTAATGAATGAATTAGGGGCATGATCTTGCCCTCAGTTTTTGCTTAATCACAGACTACAAGGTACAGATAACAAAACAGTTATTCACCATAATGTCAACTATCATATCCAGTCATATCTTAAATACCATTTTATAACAACTTTCCAATGGAGTCAAACACTGTCAATTATCAGCTCTATTATAGTGTCAATTATCAGTTACAGATAACAAATACTTTGATACTAAGAGGATATTCAGTGATTATTATATCAGAGAGCAATTCTGGAACATCAACACCTATGATGCAGGGCACAACTGTCATGGAAAAACAACCCTTTAGCAGTATTTGAAACATTGTCAATTTGTTGACAGACATTTGTTCCCAAAGAACAGAAAACTGGAATTAAGACTGGAATTTGGCCTTCATGTTACAAGCTATCATATCGACTTTATAAACCACCCATAATCCTATTTGTCATGCCTATTAGCATAATGCCATCAGTGCTAACTTACCAATTGTTCTAAGTCAAACAGAAAGCATGGTAAAGATCGGCACGAACTGCCGGTTTGGTGATTCGTGTTGGTTCGGCCGTCAGCCCAACGGGTGTTCTGCGATTCTGAGCCCCATCTCTTCTGGCGCGCGCCCACTCAGAGGTATCACCTGGAGGAGGCAGGGCCCTGCCTCCAAATGGGCGCCCACTGCAGGAGGCGGGGCTCAGAATTGTGGAACACCTGTTGGGCAACTGGCCAAACTGGCACAAACCACCAAATTGGTGGTTTGTGCCCATCTCTAGAACATGGACATTTCCTATCTCACCCTAGTTGTGTGACTTGGTGTGCTTTAGGAAATGCCTATGCTGGATTCTTAACCTGTAGCAGTTCCAGCTGAAAGTTACACTGACAGCATTATAATACTATTATGGAAGACAGAAAAAATAAGGTTTCGGCCACTGCCTTATGTTTAGGAATGCATACATTTTTTACTCCAAGGAATCAGGCCATGGTCTTGATTGTGAACATCAGATAAGGGTGATTTAAACTACCCATCTCAGGCATTCTATGCAAGCATTGTCTGAAATTGTCACCAGTGGAGGCAAGATTAAATATATATCTGTTTTGGAGAAAACGATGAGAAGGTCTTAAACTTCTCACACTGAGGGTGGCACTACGCTGGAAAAAATGCAAGAAATACGAGAGGTTCGGGGAAGGCTGATTTGCATGATATAGCAGGAAATGTGAATCATCCCAGAGTCCCCCCTATCAGTGTTTTTTCCCCTCTGTTGCTTGGGTTTCTAATTTTTAAACAATCTGTGTTTTCCCCCTCTGCTGCTGGGGTTTCTACTTTTTAAACAATGGATCTATTTACATCTGTTGAGACATGTGATTACTTAAACCAATGCAGAAATCCCACCATGGCCACATTTGCTAGTGTTTCTTAGAATTAACATACTCGGAAGTGGTTTAGTAATCCCTTCTGGGAATGCCCTGGGACTATGCAGCTTCCAGCGGCCACATAGGCTGACTCTTCTGCCCAGAGTCACAATGGAGAATTGAACTCTCAACCTCTGGTTCTGCAACCAGGTATTCCAACTCATGGATCTATCCAGCCAGCTGTTAACTTTGTTTAACGTTATTTATTTATTTATTTATTTATTTATTTATTTATTTATTTATTTATTTATTTATTTAATAGAATCATAGAATCACAGAGTTGGAAGAGACCACAGGGGCCATCGAGTCCAACCCCCTGCCATGCAGGAACACCATCAAAGCACTCCCGACAGATGGCCATCCCACCCAACTAGTAGCTAGGCTGCTACTCAGGGCAGCTAACAGAAGGACACACAGTCATAAACAATAATGATAAAAATAATAAAATAAAAGTGGAGATTAATGGCAGGCTTGGTGAAGCAGAAGGAATAATTAAAATGACTTGATTAGGGGCAAACTATTGAAAGGCTTAGGAAAACAACCCGGTCTTCAGTTGCCTCCTAAAACCCAGGAGGGATGGGGCCAATTTCAGCTCTGGTAGGAGGGATTCCCAAAGGGAAGGGGCCACCACAGAGAAGGCCCGGTGGCTACTTGGTGCCTCCCAATATGAGAGGTGCAAGTGGGATGGGTAGATGTTTTGAGGGAGAGGCGCTCAGCAGGTAACAAGGCTGTATCCTACCCTGATAGCTGTTGATAGAGGAAGGATTAGAAATAGTGTAATAAACAAACAAACAAACAATCATAGAATCATTGTAGGGTTGGAAGGGACCTTGGAGGTCTTCTAGTCCAACCCCCTGCCCAAGGCAGGAGACCTCATACCATCCCGGACAGATGGCTGTCCAATCTTTTCTTGAAAACCTCCAGCGATGGGGCACCCACAACATCGGAAGGCCAGCTGTTCCACGGCTTAATGGTTCTCATCATCCAGGAAATTCCTTCTTATTTCCAGGTTGGATCTCCCTGTGACGAGTTTCCACCCATTGGTTCTTGTCCTACCTTCAGGTGCATATAAATAAATAAATAAATAAATAAATAAATAAATAAATAAATAAATAAATAAATCGACAGACAGACAGACAAACAAACACAAACAAACAAATAAATTGCCCTTCATGACTCCATCATCATACTCTTCACATCACAATTGGCTAGTCTTCAGAGAAGTGCCTAGTTTCTTTGTGTGGGCCATCTCCCCACAAGCAAAATCCCAGCATTCTTGCTTACAAGGAGAGCTTCCATAGGAACAAGAACTTCTCCTGTTCAAACGTATCAGTTTATTCACTGAAAAAATAAAATCAATGGTGGAGCAGTCAGAGCTAGTCGTTGGGCATCTCATGTAATGAGAGGACAACTGTAATGTCTGCATAAGGGTTTTGATATTTGCAGTTCATATGATTGTCTTTTTAAAATTCTTGCCAATACCCTTGCGTCTTGCCTGGAATTTGATGACAATGAGCATATTGTGCAAAAAAAGAAAAGAAAAGTAGAATTTTAAAGAAAACTTTATTAAAGAGACAGCAGAACAGTACAGCTGCAAGTACATGCACTAAAAGAATAGTGTGGGCAAGGAAACCCCACACCCTTCCTAAACAACGGCAGTACACACAACCATTGTATGTGTTTTTGAACAGCGCATCTGTTCATCTCTGGATGGGCATCTTGTTGGATGTTTGCATTTCACTAATCAGCAAAATAATAACAGAGTATGTCATTAATGAGCAACATTTATAACAAAGCCAGGCATCAAAAGATGAGAGAGCCTCATGCCAAAGCGTTACTTCTGTTAGCAACTGGCGATGCCTTCTCAGTTCTCAAATCCTTCATCATGTGATAGGCCTCCCTCTAGTATTTCCTGTGACCAATTTGCAGCATTTTTAAAATCTAAAGTGGAGGCCATCCCCCGGGACCTTGATCCCTTTCTACAGACAGTAGATCGAGCTGAGATGTCCAGTGCATTGTCTTGCCCTGCGAGGTTAACTTGCTTTCAACCTGTGACGTCCAATGAGGTGGACAGGGTGCTTGAGCGCTGTCGTGCCATCACCTCCTCCTTAGACCCTTGCCCGGTTTGGCTCATCAAAGCAGCCAAGCCGGTAACAACAGAATGGGCCACTGCAATAATTAATGGGTCTCTCCAGGAGGGCATGGTTCCCCCTGCCCTCAAGGAGACACTCATTAGGCCCATTCGAAAGAAACCTAATTTGGCAGCTGACAAAATTGGGAATTATAGGTCCGTCACCAATGTTTCTTTCTTTAGTAAAGTGGTCGAGAGGGTGGTGGCTGATCAGCTCCAGGCACTCCTGGAGGAAACTGATGGCCTTGATCCGTTCCAGTCGGGCTTCAGGCCGCGGCATGGTACAGAAACAGCATTGGTCGCCCTGCAGGATGACCTCCTGATGGAGGCCGACAGGGGCAATATATCCTTGTTGGTCCTCCTCGATATCTCAGCGGCCTTTGATACTGTCGACCACGGTATCCTCCTGGTGAGACTCTCTGAGTTGGTAATCAGTGGCTTCGCTTTGGCGTGGCTCCGTTCCTTCTTGGAGGATCGTCCCCAGAGAGTGCAGCTTGGTGAGATGACTTCCACCCCATGGATCCTCAATTGTGGGGTTCCGCAGGGGTCGATCATCTCGCCAATGATATTTAATATCTATATGAGGCCGCTGGGTGAGGTCATCCAGAGTTGTGGGGCCCGGTGTCATCAGTATGCTGATGACACCCAGCTCTATCTCTCCTTTTTTCCAACTGCAGTGGATGCTGTTCCGACCCTTGAACGCTGCTTGGGGACCGTTCTGGGGTGGATAAGGGCAAATGGACTGAGGTTGAATCCGGACAAGACGGAAATCTTGCGCGTGGGTGGCCCTGGCATCAGTGGGTTGGGAAACTCCCTCTCCTTTGGGGGAGTGACTCTTCCCACGAAAAATGAGGTTCGCAGCTTGGGCATCTGCCTGGACCCGGATCTCACCATGGAAAGCCAGGTGGCATCTGTGGTCTGGGCAGCCCATTTCCATCTCCTGAGGATTGCCCAGCTGCGTCCCTATCTAGACGTGGGGGCACTCACAATGCTGATTCATGCCCTTGTAATCTCAAGAATAGACTACTGCAGTGCTCACTACGTGGGGCTACCCTTGAGGCTGATGTGGAGACTTCAACTCGTCCAGATTAATAACTGGTGTGAAGAAATTCCAGCACATCTCCCCCACTCTGGCTGCCCTTCATTGGCTACCGGTTTGTTTCCGCATCGACTTCAAGGTTATGATGATAACATTCAAAGCCCTAAATGGTTTAGGACCTTGGTACCTATCAGAATGCCTGCTCCCAGCCAGATCTGTCCATAATACCTGTTCTTCACAGGCAGAGCGGTTGATGGCCTTTACCCTGAAGGAGGCCCGGAGGGAAAGAACAAGAAACTGGGCCTTCTCGGTGGTTGCCCCCCGCCTATGGAACAACCTGCCGACTGAGATTCGTCTGGCACCCTCGCTGGATGGGTTCAAATGAGTATTGAAGACTTGGCTCTTCCACCAGGCTTTCCCGGAGCATTAAGATCTCGTACTCCTTTTTACTATCCTTTTTGTCATCCTCTCCATCACCCTCTTTACCACCTTCATTGCCATCTGTTTTAATTTACTCTATTTGGCTATGTATTAATTTATTTTTATTTTTTATCATGTTTTAATATTGTTGCTCATACTGTTGTTAGCTGCCCAGAGTGGCCTGGTTGCCAGATGGTGCGGGGCACAAATTCAATAAATAAATCATATGCAAACTATTCTCCAGTTTTCTCCACTACATACGAAAAAACCTTGTTCTGTATCTTGATGAGCCCACTATTTCGCTCATCCTAAATGGTTTAGGACCTAGGTACCTATCAGAATGCCTGCTTCCGGCCAGATCTGTCCATGATACCCGTTCCTCACAGGCAGGGCAGTTGAGGGCCTTGACCCCGAAGGAGGCCTGGAGGGAAAGAACAAGAAACTGGGCCTTCTCGGTGGTTGCCCCCCGCCTATGGAACAACCTGCCGACTGAGATTCATCTGGCACCCTCGCTGGATGGATTCAAAAGAGCATTGAAGACCTGGCTCTTCCACCAGGCTTTCCCAGAGCACTAGGATCTTGCCCTCCCTTTTTACCATTCTTTTGTCATCCTCTCCATCACCCTCTTTACCACCTTCATTGCCATCTGTTTTAATTTCCTGATTTGTTATGTATTAACTTATTTTTATTGTGTTTTTAATTTTTTTCTCCTTATATTGTTGTTAGCCGCCCAGAGTGGCCTGGTTGCCAGATGGTGCAGAATATAAATTCAAATAATAAATAATAAAATTTCTCCTCTTGTTTTCTCCTCTTGTTTTCTCCTCTTCATGGCCACTTTTGGAGTGAGGTATGACCATGCTACTTATGCCTATGTTATGATCTCACACAATAGTTCACAACCTTGGGTCCCCAAATGTTCCTGAACTACAACTCCCAGAGATTCTGGCCAGCACAGCTAGAGGTGAAGGCTTCTGGGAGTTGCAGTCTGAGAACATCTGGCGACCCAAGGCTGGGAATCACTGATCTAACATCACTCCAGGAGGATACGAAGGTAAGAAACTCTTCAACAATTGAGGATTAAATCTTCAACAGCAATTTGCCAAAAAGATTCCAAAAAGAAAAAGAAGATATCTTTTTCTTCTTGTTGTTGTTCTTTGAACCTATGGATCATCGAGTCCAGCTTATGTCAAGGAGGCACAGTGGGGAACAGCACTCCCAACCTCTGGCAGATTCCTAAACCGCTGAGCTATCCAGCAGTTCTTCCACCATCTCCACCACTAACATACCAAGTATCCAGAATTGCATAACCCTTCCTTTATCTTCCTCCCTCCCTTCCTGTACAGCCCTTGCTCCTATAGGTTAAAGTTTGGGTTCTGCACTAACATAAATTGCTTTTAAAAGTCCAAACAGCTCAAAGGAAAGATGCAAAGCTACCCACACCCTTTTGGCTTAAGTGACCTTCATATCAAGCTTTTGATGAGCAGAAGGTCCCACCAGCATGGTAATATGGGGGGGTGCACTGCATATCCAGATGCTGCCACTGCAAAACCAGTGCTTTCTGTGAAGAAAACTGCCCTCCGCTTGCCAAAGACAGTCTTGGCTCAAGTGGTGCAATCCCATATTATGACACTGAAGAGACGTTCCACTCAACAGAAATGAAATGGGATATTGGCCTTAATGGTTTGGTGAAGTAGGTTTCAAATCATTGTTTTGGGATTTCTCTAGTGGTTTTTAGAAGCTGCCGACATATGGCAAGCCTAAGAGAAGTTTCATAGTATCTGAGATACTTGAGGATGGATTTAATTTTGACACTCCCCATTGAGTTTTCACGGTTGAGAAGGAAGATGAATCCAAATCTCGTGATTCGTAGTGCAACACATTATCCACTACACATCATGAGCACTCTGGGGATAACTCTTAGGCTCTGTAAAGATGCAGTTCTTTGGTGAGAACAGGAGGGATGTTGGACCCAGTTTCTTATTCTGATTTATCTTCTCATGTAATTTGCAGTCTTGACTAGTCTAGGTTATAATCTTAGTTTAAAAAGGAAGATTATATACTGTAGTTTAAAGAGGCTGTCAAGTAACTTACCACCACCACCGTCATCATCCCACTTTTCTCCAAAAAAGGACCCAGGTCAGTTTACTTAATTAAAAAGAATCAATATTGAAAATTAAATAGTCATGGAAAGTGCAACCAAGAACAGTCCTCCAAGATCAACCCTTTACATTGTCCTGAGATCCCGTTTCAGATGCTCTGAGGGTCCCTTATGGGATCATCGGCAATGAGACAATGTAGAATTCCCTATAAGCAAAAAGTTTGGAAAACAATGTTTTAGAGAACTGCGACAAAAGAGAGAGAGGGAAGATAAAAAATATTGGATAAACCCATTTTGTTTATGTACTCTCTTTTAGTATCTTATCTATCTTATTTCTTTATTTCTTTCGGTTTCTTTCTGTAGTGTCCTCTTTTTTAAAAAAGAAGAGAGAGAGAGAGAGATACATTAGAAAAACTAATTAAAGGCATTTTCAGACAGATGTAGTAGCTCTAGAGTTACTAGCATTGCCGTATTCTGCCGATGACTTGTCTTCATCTACAATAGCTCCAATTTAACAGGAAATCTTTCTGCTACCAAGATGAAGAGGTAAACAGCTGTCATACAGGGAGTCCAAATAAACATGATAACCTACATTCCAATCCCTCGGGCATAAAAAAAATGTTCCACATTATCTCAGGCTGTTACAGAGCATAAGACCAGAGGTGTCAAGTGCTTGTTTTAGCTTCACATGTACAGGATATACCAAAGTCCAACCTACACACTCAAAGGCAGCATATTCTTCTATCCGGGAGTGATCTTGTGAAACAATATGGGAGGGCTCTCACAACCATGGCACAAAACTGGTGAATTTCCCAGTTCTGTAAATTTCCCTGTTCTGTATATCTGACAACTGAAAGAAGGTGGAAAGTTTGTTTGTTTATTTATTTTTAAAAAATAAATATTTATTTTTAAAAAGCAAATCTCTAAGAATAAATAAAAATAACTAATGTAAAAAGTATGTGTATGTGTGTATGTGTGTGTGTATTTATATATGTGCACGCACGCGCGCACACACACACAAGGTATGATAGATGGCGACAAAACAGAGACAGTTATTCCAAAATCCACCCCTATGCATAGGACAGAATGTTCTTAAATAATGGAATGTTATAGAATACTGTTCCTAAATCATAGACGTCCGTAACTTTATATTCTGGACTTCTCCCACCAAGCTTAAAATCATCATGGAGTCCTCTTATATTTTCTCACAGGATGCTTTACACAGCCAAAGTACTACAAACACACCAGATATTATAGCTCCAGAGTTTTAAAAAGTTACTTTTTGAATTATGACTCTTAGAATCTTCCAGCTACCATGGACATGGATCACACTGATTAGAAGAATTCTGGGAGTCAGTTTGAAAGAAAAAACACATAGTGTCATAGAAACTTTGTATGATCAAAGCTGGCTATGGGTGGCTGGATAGCTCAGTGTGTGAGGCATCTGGCTGTCAAGTCGGTGGATGGGAGTTCACCATGCTTCCCAGGAGACAAGCCAGCTTGTGTAGCCTTGGGCAAGCTGCACAGTCCTGGAGCATCCCGCAAAGCGAGGAAAGGTAAACCACATCTGAGTATGGTATATCTAGAAAGCCCTAAGAAAGGGTCCCCATTAGAGATTTACAGCAGGCATCCTTCAGTCTCAAGAGACTATGGTAACATGCTCCAAATAGAGGTCTTGGAACAGCATCTAGTGTGGCTGAGAAGGCCAATTCGAGAGTGACAATCCCTTCCACACTGAAGACAAATACAATCTGTCCCCTGTTCAGCTCCCTGATTTTGCTGGTTTCGGGACTGCCTCTTTGCCTCGGCCTGCTGAACAAGTGCCTCTTCAAATTGGGAGAGGCCATGCTGCACCGCCTGCCTCCAGGCTGAACGATCAGATGTCAAGGTTTCCCATCTGTTGAGGTTCATTCCTAAGGCCTTCAGATCCCGCTTGCAGATCTCCTTGTATCGCAGCTGTGGTCTCCCTCTAGGGCGCTTTCCTTGCACTAATTCTCCATACAGGAGATATTTTGGAATCTGACCGTCAGCTATTCTCACGACATGCCCGAGCCAAGGTAGACATCGCTGTTTCAATAATGTATACATGCTAAAAATTCCAGCTCGTTCCAGGACTACACTATTTGGAACTTTGTCCTGCCAGGTGATGACAAAAATACGTCAGAGACAACGTATATGGAACGTGTTCAGCTTCCTCTCCTGCCGTGCATGAAAGGTCCAGGACTCACTGCAGTACAGGAGTGTACTCAGGACACAAGCTCTATAGACCTGGACCTTGGTATATCCCGTCAGCTTTTTGTTAAGCCATACTCTCTTTGTGAGTCTAGAGAACATGGTAGCTGCTTTGCCAATGCATTTATCCAGCTCGACATGTGGAGAGAGGGTGTCAGAGATCGTTGAGCCAAGGTACACGAAATCATGAACAACCTCCAATTGTTGTGTGGAGATGGTAATAGAGGGAGGTGAGTCCACGCCCTGGCCCATGACTTGTGTTTTCTTCAGGCTGATTGTTAATCCAAAAATTTGCAGGCCTTGCTAAAACGATTCATAAGTTGTTGTAGGTCTTCAGCAGAATGGGCAACAACAGCTGCATCATCGATGAAGAGGAAGTCCCGCATGCATTTCAGCTGGACTTTGGTTTTTGCTCTCAATCTAGAGAGATTAAAGAGCTTTCCATCTGATCTAGTCCGGAGATAGACACCTTCTGTTGCAGTTCCAAAGGCGTGCTTCAGCATGACAGCAAAAAAGATCCCAAACAGGGTTGGCGCGAGGACACAGCTCTGTTTCACTCCGCTTCGGATGTCAAAGGGATCTGATGTTGAGCCATCAAAAACTACAGTGCCCTTCATTTCCTCATGAAAGGACCTGGTGATGTTAAGGAGCCCTGCAGTTTTTTTGATGTTGAGCGTCAGACCATTTTTGGCGCTCTCCTCTTTCACTCTCATTAAGAGGTTCTTTAATTCCTCCTCACTTTCTGCCATCAGAGTGGTATCATCTGCATATCTGAGGTTGTTGATATATCTTCCGGCAATCTTAATTCCGGTTTGGGATTCATCCAGTCCAGCGACATTAATCCAGAGATTAGCATGAACCAAAAACATGATGGTTTGTGACGGCTTGTGGTTCGTGACTAACTTCCAGCTGATTGCCCTGATCAGCTGGGAGGTGGGCACATGCTGAGAGGCAGCGACTGGCTTCCCTGCAAGGAATCCAGTCACTGCCTCAGACCAGGGCACCAGGGCACCTGGGGAGGCAGCAGCAGCAGTGGCATGGTGGCAGGAGCAGGTAGACCAGGCGACAGGGCAGTGGGAAGCGGGAGTGCAGGCCAACATAGTTTGCCAAAGTAAATTGAAATACCAAGGAGAAAAAAAGTTTGGTGTTCCATTTTACTTCACCAAAACAAGGTCCCCGAACCGGGTCACAAACTGAACCACGAACCAGCCCGGTTCATCAGTGTTTCTAGTTCACGGTTCGGCTCTTGCCCATCTCTAGTCCCCAAAGGTTGGAAGTGACTGGATAGCACATAATTATTTTATTATTAAACTGACTACGTTGTCTAGGGGGTGCCGTGGTTCTGGGAATTCTATTTGAAGAAAGTAACTTTTCCAAGCTTTGGGGCACTCTGATATAAGTCCGTTCCTGTATTCTGTCAGTCTGCAGAGAGGGTTCTTCTTGCCTTGATCTTGCCTTATTTGTCCCCCCCCCTCTCTCTCTCTCTCTCTCTCTCTCTCTCTCTCTCACACACACACACACACACACACACACACACACACACACACACACTCCACCCCAGTGGGGATCCTGAAGGCTGCTTAACAGCCGGGCTTCTTCTCCCCCCCCCCCCGACCTTGCTTTTAACACATCAACAACAGGGGCAAATGGCTGATTAACGTGAACAGAGGCGTTCACATCGGGGGGGGGGAATCAATTTAAATGAGTCGATTCCACATCCGCGTTAAAATAAACGGACCTCTGGAGGAGGAGTAAAAAACTCCCTGCTATTCTGAAAAACACCATTCCCTATCAAATCAATCCGCTCTTACACATGCCTCGTCTGTTTACAGATTTTTACAGCGGTTCAAAAGAGGCTAAATCCAAATTAAATTGTTGTGGTTTTTTAAAAAAAGCAATGTAACTTTCTCAGTCCTGTGCTGGAGGTGAAAGATCCCCCAAGAGGGCTGGAGAATCCTTGAGATGTAGCCCCCACCCCCCAATGCTGAGGAGCCCAATCTTGCGTAGAATCATGGGGTTGGAAGGGGCCTATAAGGTCATCAAGTCCAACCCCCCGGCTCAAGGCAGGGATCCAAATCAAAGCAGATCTGACAGAGGGTTGTCCAATTTTCTCTGGAATGCCTCCAGTGTTGGAGCCCTCACCACCTCTCAAGGTGATTGGTTGCACTGTTGTACTGCTCTAACAGTTAGGAAGTTTTTCCTGATATTCAACCGAAATCCGGCTTCCTTTAACTTGAGCCCATTGTTGCATGTCCTGCACTCTGGGATGTTCGAGAACAGATCCTGCCCCTCCTCTGTATGACAGCCTTTCAAATATTTGAAAAGTGCTATCATATCACCCCTCAGTCTTCTTTTCTCAAGGCTAAACATGCCCAATTCTTTCAGCCTTTCCTCATAGGGCTTGGTTTCCAGTCCCCTGATCATCCTTGTTGCCCTCCTCTGAACTTGCTCCAATTTGTTGTCAACCTTCTTAAAGTGGGGTATCTGGAACTAGACTTTCACCAATGACAAGATTTTTTCCTGTCACCGATCAGCATCTGGCCCCAAACAACCTCAGGCAGATTTTGCTGAAAAAGACAAAAAGGAATGCATCAGCAGGGAAAGGTTTATATTTTTTTTAATTATTATTTTTAGGTCCGTTTTTCATGTGATATTGCTAGCTCTTTCTCACCCTGCTCGGCTGCATTGTTATATCAAATGACTGAGGCACACTTTGGTTGATATGAGCACCTAAAGTGTTATGATAAGACTCCGAAAGCAATGCTTTTACACTGTATAATCTATCAAAGGTGTCAAATTTACAAAATGCAGATTTTCCTGTCACATTTGGGCATTCTAAGCACTGTGTCTTTCCGCTGAGGTGCTGACTGGTGTTTTAATGAGGCCCTTTGGTGGCTGTAAAAAAAGAATATGAGGCATAGAGAGGACTTTGGGGTTACCCTTGGTATTGTCTATTTGTCTTACAAATTTCACACTAACTACCAATTACATGGTCATAAAACTTTAGGCTACTGCACGTTCAATTCCATATAGCATTTTTTTCCCCTGAAAAAGCAAACTCTGTGTTAACCTCCCCCATTTTATAGACGTAACAACGACCATTGATGCAAATAACAATGAAGCCCATAATGAGACTTTTTAGAAGTCGTCTTGTTATCAGAATAATGGGCAAGAAGTTCACTTAAAAGCTCAGGTCTATTACAGGGTGTTTTCTTTTCTGTTCGGCGTGGTCCCATGATCTGTAAAGATGCTGATGTCTGTTCTTTTGAGATCAAAGTGGGCATTAATCTCCCAACCTTCTTCTTGTTGTGCTTAATGGGATATCTCACCTGGGCAAAATCAACCTGATACACCCCAAGTAAACATAATTGAATCAAGAAGGAAGTCAAGAAATATCAGGGGTCCAATGTTAACATGGACAAAACGCCACTTGCCTTTTGAAATTGATGCACAAGAAGTAGGGGGAAAGAACTAATTGATGCCCGACATGGAAAAAAAATCATTAACACAAACAAGTTGGTAAGGCTGATGGAAACTGTTTATTCATTGTGATTTAGGCCGGTGTCTATTTTGCTCATTTGTGGAGGGGAGAGAGAGAGAGAGAGAGACCCATTGATAAGGGTGTCTGATAAGGGTGTCGAAGCATGTGATTCCAAAGCCCAAGATCTAAAGCAGTGCATGGGATGATATTTGAAAAGCAGAGCATGAATATCACTGGGTAGCTTCACATTCTCCTTTGGCCCTCATCAATCATGAATCTAATGAGCTACCTAAATTTATGTCACAGTCTGAAATAGGTATGGAATGTTAGCAAGGACAGCTGCTGGAAAAAAGTATGTATCCACTGTCTTTGTGCTCCCGCTGAACATGCTTGTCACATCTTACTTTCTCAAAGGAAGTGTGCATATGAATTAGATGGAGCACCACGGTGATGGAGAAGATAGTACTGATCTGGGTTCCTGAAAGCCGGGCAAGTGCCACATATATGGTACAGCTGAACAAAGAAGTGACAGGAATTACCACAGTCTACATCTGATTAGTAATCCCAACTAAGGGCCTGTATTTTGGAGTTTTTGGACTACAAACCCCATAATTCTCCATTTTGTGAGTCCCACCTGCCAGACTCAGAACTTAGAGGCCTCTAAAATGTGCTCACCTGGAGATGAGGCCCAGCTGTCAGGCTTCATACCTGGCACTGGACTCATTTCCTGTCCAATGAGGAGGTTTCTCAGTAACCATCACAAAATATTCCTTTTCAAACAGGAAGTAAGGCCTATCCAAGGCATGAAGTCTAACAGATGGGCCTTTTCCCCAGGCGAGCACAATTTAGATGCTTGTAAGATCTGGGTCTGGCAGGTGGGACTCCTAGGAGACTGAAAATATCTGAAACTATAATGGGGAGGTTCCCAGTGTGATTAACAAATACATGAGTACAGGCTACCAATAAAACAGTAATCTATAACAAGAAATGTGTGTGTATGCAAATCGGCATATGTGCATGTGTCTCTCCAACACGATACCTGGAATATGAAACCTAGACATCTCCAAGGTTGTAAAATGTAGCACTGTGGATTCAACCTTCTAGGTATGCATCTCAAAGTCATTCTGCTTTTCTAAAATGCATTGTTGTTGTTTAGTCGTTAAGTCGTGTCCGACTCTTTGTGACCCCATGGACCAGAGCACGCCAGGCCCTCCTGTCTTCCACTGCCTCCCGGAGTTGGGTCAAATTCATGTCGGCACCCTCAATGACACTGTCAAACCATCTCGTCCTCTGTCGTCCCCTTCTCCTCTTGCCTTCACACTTTCCCAACATCAGGGTCTTTTCCGGGGAGTCTTCTCTTCTCATGAGATGGCCAAAGTATTGGAGCCTCAGCTTCAGGATCTGTCCTTCCAGTGAGCACTCAGGGTTGATTTCCTTCAGAATGGATAGGTTTGTTCTCCTTGCAGTCCAGGGGACTCTCAAGAGTCTCCTCCAGCACCACAATTCAAAAGCATCAATTCTTCGGCGGTCAGCCTTCTTTATGGTCCAGCTCTCACTTCCATACATCACTACTGGAAAAACCATAGCTTTGACTATGCGGACCTTTGTCGGCAAGGTGATGTCTCTGCTTTTTAAGATGCTGTCTAGGTTTGTCATCGCTTTCCTCCCCAGAAGCAGGCGTCTTTTAATTTCGTGGCTGCTGTCACCAATCTGCAGTGATCATGGAGCCCAAGAAAGTAAAATCTATCACAAAGTAAAATGCATTACCTAATTTTAATTAATTAATATTGGCTTTAAGCCACTTGGTGCCAGACCTTCTCTAGGAGAGAATAACATGAGTCTCTAGGCAGGTTCAGGTACTGCTGTCCTCTCCAGGGCCCCCAAACTGTTCAGAAAACACAAACAGAGACTCGGAAGGGTAAGGGAGAGGAAGGGATATGAGAGGCATGAAAAGCTGAAGAAGCACAGGAGCGCGACGAAGAATGAAAAACAGTGAAAGGGAAATGGTGGAGATGGAAAAGAAGAAAAGAAAGAGCAGAGGTAAAATATCCCAAAGATGGAGAAAACTAACTCGGTTCTAATTTATGTGAAGCTGCTGAAGGATAAAGAAGTACTGAGGTCGAGGGGAAGAAAGACCAGTGAGAATTAAAAGAGAAGTAACAAGGGGAAAAGAAACAGAAGTAAAGGAAACAAGCAGTTTCTAACTGTAGTGAAGCCAGTGCCTTGGCTAATGACTTTACAGAGCATACCAAATATAACTGTAACTACGTCCTTAAGAAATAATTTCTCGTACTCTAGATTTTGCACATTTTTCAGGACAATGAAGCCTCAATGGAGACAAGCTTTGGATAAATGTGTATTTTTTAAAAGATTCATCAGTCACCATGATGGTATATTTATTCCTTTTTTAAAAAGCTCACAATTGTTTTTAACAAACTCTGGTGGACATAATCTTGCATTTTCCTTCTTCCCTGTTTGTATCTCCACCCTGTGCAGTAGGTTAAGCTGAAGCGGAAGCAGGCTGTGCTAACTTTAGGTCTCTAGATGTCACCAGACTACAAATCCCATCATCCCTGCCAGTATTATCAGTGGAACAGAGGTCGTTTCTAGTATCATACGAACAACCAAAGGCTGGCAAAAGGTAGCTCTTGGGGCTGCCCTAAAGTAATTCAGAGAGCTTCAGGATGGAGGGGAGACTGGAATCCATACCTCCATTTTTCTAGTCAAATAATTAACTATAGCACCAACTTTAGGATTTTTTTCCCCCTAGAACACATACTTTGGAAAAATCTCTGGAGCAAAATAACTATTTATTTATTTATTTATTTATTTATTTATTTATTTATATCTAGCCCATCTGTCTCCTGAAGAAGGACGCAAAGCATCATTCAAAGACAATATATCATCATTCAAAGACAATATTTAAAGCTAAAAACAATGTATACCAGTACTGAAAAGGATCAAACAAATACCATGGTAGAAGATGGTAAACAGAAGCAACATCAAACCACATTCCGAAGTGGTGTGATGCAAGAATCTGTTCATTCTTGTCATCCCACAGGTCACACAGAATCCATGAAACAGGATAAGAGAAAAACATAAGAAGAGCCCTGCTGGATCAGGCCAAGGGCCCATCTAGTCCAGCTTCCTGTATCTCATAGTGGCCCCACCTGATGCCTCTAGGAGCATACAAGACAACTAGATACCTGTCTCCTGATACCCCTCCCCTGCATCTGTCATTTGGAGGTCCCTTCCTTCTAAGCCTGGAGATTGTACATCCCCATCATGGCTTGTCACCTGCGATGGACTTTTCCTCCAGAAATCTGTCCAATCCCCTTTTAAAGGCATCCAGGCCAGATGCCATCACCACATCCTGTGGCAAGGAGTTCCACAGACTTGAGGTAAACAATTTGAGATGTGTCATGTAAGTTCTATAAGAGTTTGGCATGGCTTTCCACATGTCCTAACATTTCTCTTTCGCTTTTTGGTGGGAAGGGAAGGTTCTTTATTTTGAAATGGAGTTTGAAATAACGGGTGTTTAAGAAAGGATCACCCCCGTTTTTGTTTTCATTTCACCCTAGAACCCACAGCGGCTTTAAGGATCACAAAACAAGCCATTTGAAGGCAAAGTCTGATGTGGGGATGCTGTTTTTGGAATACATCCTTTGCTTTGGAGCTTATATCCATTCTCCAAAACGAAGACTCAAGATGGTTCATAGTCATATTGAATGAAAGGTGCAGTTAGGAGATGAAAGACAATAAAATATTAAAGCAGAACAAAATGAAAGGCATAATTAGAAACAATGAAAAAAGCAATTTAAATGTGTATTGTACAGGAAATTATAGCAGCCAGTTTTTAATCCTCCATGCATTACTTTTCCCTTACACCTGAGTGTACCCTCTTCACTTGAGCAAATTTGGGAGTGGGGGGGGGAGTGACGGGCAACACACACAAACACTCACACACACACTGTTCATTTATTTTATCTCGCATTTTGTAGAATTCCACTTTTCCCCATTTCTCTATCAGGTTGCAAAACCCCTTCATGCGCCCGCCTCTGCATGGCAGTGTGTGTGTGTATTTTAAGATCCACGTTCCTAATGTACACATTAAACATATTCCCCCATTGATTAAAGCATTTTTATGTGCATATTCCAAATATAAGCATTTGTAGTTGTGTGCTGAAGACATTTTACATATTTATTTAAAATATTTTTACTCTGCTTTTCTCTTTAAAAGGACCCAAGGTGCCACAAATTTCAACAAATTTCAAAACTCAACAAAGCCTGGCTCCCAGCACTGAAAAACACAGCCTGCAGAAGGTCAACAAACTCTACCCAGCCACAAGGACCGGTGAGCACTGCACACAAAAGACCAGCTAACTACACCCATCAATCACAGTGACAGATCATCTCTTGCCCTTATCACAACAATACACCCACAACAACAACAAAAAACCACGCTGATCACCATAATCCCCCAATCTCCTGAATAGGACAAAAAGCTGATCCCACAGCTATAAATACTCAACTATCCCACAAACTGCACCAGAGCACAGACAGAGTCTTGACTCCTGTCCTCTGAAGATGCCGGCCACAGAGACTGGCGAAACGTTAGGAAGAAAAACATCAAGAACATGGCGAAACGTTAGCCCGAAAAACCTACAACAACCATGCCACAAATTTTTGAGTTAAATTTGTGTATAACTCAAAAACAGAAGAGCAGTACATTTTGTCCTCATGCAGCCCAGTATATCAATTTACTTTGTGCTCAGTAAATATGCTAAAGTTATGGGTTTTCTGGGCTGTTTGGCCGTGTTCTTAAGGTTTTTCTTCCTAACATTTCGCCAGTCTCTGTGGCCGGCATCTTCAGAGGACAGGAGTCAGAACCCTGCAGAACAGAGCACAGACAGAGTTCTGACTCCTGTCCTCTGAAGATGCCGGCCACAGAGACTGGCGAAATGTTAGGAAGAAAAACCTTAAGAACACGGCCAAACAGCCCAGAAAACCCACAACAACCATGCTAAAGTTAGTTTTTGTTTGCATCCTCTCTCTCTCTCTCTCTCTCTCTCTCTGTGTAGATGTTTTGATACAAAATAGTGGATTTAAATGCACAAAGCATTATTTCCCAGCTAACCACAAATAGGATATATTCCTCAAAAATTACTCATTAATGTGAATTTCTTTCACATTCCATTCCATGGTATACTTGCATTTATATATAACATCTGAGAAGGCCTTTGCATTTTGCCTTGGGGCAGGAATATTCATTAGAAATTGGGAAAGTTTATTTTTACACACACACCCATTCACACAATTTCGAGTGTTTGGTTTTATTTGCACTCTGCTGACACACCATGTCTGGGCATTGAATGCATATGGGCATCTTTATTGCAAGCGGCTAAAAGCAAAACAATATAAATCTCCAGGCAGGTATCTCTTGAGGCAGGAATCTCAAAAGTTGTAATGCAAACAAAATCTAATTTTAGCATCTCAGCCGAGGACGGAGTAAATTTACTGATCACTGATGCATTGCGCAAAGGGAGGCCACAATCAGCAGGGGCTTTCAGCGAGATTATCCTATTAAAGCAGGAAAGACTTCGCATGGCTGTTAAGGAAGTCATCGAAAGCAGGTGATGGAAGTGGGGGGGTTGGACGAAGACAGTAGAGCCGACTCTACACGCTAAGTTGTTGTTTTCTGCTCAACTAAGCAGCAGAGAAGTGATATGTCCGCCATGAAGTGCAATGACAATTAAATTGTAACTGACCTACATGTTACCATCATTATGCCTTCTCTGTCTCTTTTTTTACGGCTTTCCCTCTTATTTAATCACACAGTATGGGGTTTTTATTAGGCTGGGATGTTAAAATCTTCATCCATTTAGCCATAAATGTTTGACTGGAGATCTATCAGGCTTCGGCGGCATTATACAAACAAAACCATTTTGCTGAATCATTGTTGACTTGTTTGTGGTGCAATTTAATTAGCACAATAACTTACATGACTAGCCACTTAATGTCCCGGTGCCTGGAAAGGGATCCGCTAGCTTGGAGTAAGCAACCGTCTCCATTTTCCATTCACGTCACTTCCCTTTGTAGCATATTTCAAACAAGGACATGCAGAGTTTTTCTTCTAATGTTACATTAGGGTTCCTCAACAAACTGTTCCTATTTTAAGGTGCATAGGTTTTTAATTTTTTTTCCTCCTTTCACAGAAAAATTTGGAGTATGTGTGTGCACGCTTGTTTGCAAATGTGGAGTGTAAGGGCTCCATAGTTGGGGTTATGAACCAAAAACAACCACAAACTGGGCTGGTTAAGCGGTTCGGTTCGTGGTCCGGTTCAGGATCCTGTTTTGCCAAAATGAAATGAAGTGATGGATTTGTTTCTGCTTGGCGCTTTGTTTTGCTTGGGCAAGTGGGATGCCTCAGTCACCTCCCAGTCTGGTCCTGCCTCTTCTTCTTCATCCTCTGTCACCGCCATCTTTAGAGACAGCCTACCCAACCTTCTTTCCAGGAACCGGGCCAGCTTCTCTCTGCACAGGCGCACACCTGTCAGCTGATGGGCATGCGCCTGTGCAGAGACAACAGGCCGGGCTCCTAGAAGGTAAGCCAGGCTGGCCATCTGTAAAGATGGTGGTGGTGGAGGATGAAAAGGAGGAGGTGCCAAGACCAGATAGGGAAGGGGGAAGGGGGCAGTGGGAAGGGAAAGGGCAGGTGGCAGAGGTGAGGAAGGGGTTAAAT
Organism: Intellagama lesueurii; assembly: GCA_037013535.1. Lineage (NCBI taxonomy): Eukaryota > Metazoa > Chordata > Lepidosauria > Squamata > Agamidae > Intellagama > Intellagama lesueurii. The sequence goes on along the minus strand of JBAJHW010000001.1, from coordinate 343,537,489 downwards.
TCCCCTCCCCCAGGCACAAACCAGAAAAAAAGAACCACAAACCCTTTCATTTTTCCAGTGTTGGGTTTCAGACATCCATGTTATACGCCCACAAAGTGGGTCCCTCCCCAAAAAACCCACCATTTAGCAGCTAGCTTGGGGAAACCCAATCTTTACCAAACTTGGAGGGATTGTAGACGAAAGTCAGAGGAAGTGTCCCTGCAATTTCAGTGTCTCTAGGTGCCGGGGGGGGGGGGGGCATTTTATATGAATTGATGAATAAAAAAAATCACTTAAAAATCATTGATTCGTATTTTGGGGGCATTGATTCGTATGAATATGAATTGATGAATTAGCAATTTTTTGAGTAAATTTGGTGATTCATTTTTTTAATTCGTGCCCATCCCTACTCCAGACCCCATCTTTCTCCATTCTGGGAATTCTACCTATCAGGCCTGTTGGAATTTTGCAACCTTGCATATTGTCTCTGTGTTTGAGTGACTGGGAGCGACTTTTCTGGGCTGGGTGACTGTCAGTCTAATCCATCATTCCTTCCCACCTCTGAATTCAAAGAGAGACCAACCTCTCTGCTGAGTTTTCTTTTCCCTCTCTTTAGTCTGTTGGATGCAGTTGGTTGCTTGTTTGTTGTTGTTCTTTTCACAACTGTAAGTAATGAAACATTTTTATTCTTTCATCTACAAATGTGAGTTATTGAGGCCTTAAGTGCCAGTTAATGAGAAATAGGTGGACCATCTGGAGTACTTGTAGCTGTTCTCCTCTGTGAGTCTCTGTACAGCACAAAGGAATTTTAGTAGAATTTCGAACTCTGGAACAAGACCCACAAAAATTCTGCTCACCTAGAGAATGGCTTAGCTGGAAGGCTTCACGACCCAGGATAGGCTGAGCTCCAGCTGCCGGTTAGAAGCTGCCTTGGTACAAGCACTTGTAGACATCTGGAAAGCTTCCTTTTCTCAAAGGCAACTAAGGTAGAGCTCAGCGTAGACTGAAACCTTCCATCTCAGCCTTTTGCCTAATGACTACAATAAAAGTGTTGATCTGGCAGGTGGAACAACCAAAATGAAGAGTGATTGGATTTGGAGTTAATGAATATCAACCCTAGTTTTCATACCAATGAGGATGTTTATGGGGCAAATGGCCCAGATTCTTATGCCCAATTGCATAATTTGTGCAAAAAATTATAATCTGCCTATGAAACAAAAACTATTTTCTGTTTTGTTTCAGGGATGTTTCAGAACCTGAAGCATGGGATAGGTTGTTTCCATCTTTCAGTCCATTGTTTCCTGCTCACTTTGTGAGAGGGTGTGTCCACCACTCCGAAGAAAATGGCACTAGTTTTGTGCACATGTATGTTGCGCAAATCACAAGAACCTGTCAGGAGTGGGGAGAGATGCTTTTTGTACACTCGTAAAAAAGGAATCAAATAGGGCTTTAAAATTCCTACCCGTGACAGTAGCTCAAATGCATGAAGATGAGAAATCAAGTAAGTAGATTTCTGTCTGCTAGTGTCTGTTCTCAATGCAGATAGCTGAGGAGGGACATCAGGATGGGCTGGGATTTTCGATGCAGAGTTTGCTAATGCAACTGATTTGCAGGGCATGCTTGTGACTCTGGAGTGATGGGACAGTGAATGTCCTTGAGATTCACCTTAAAGGAGGGAGCTGTCCTAGGTGCTGAGAATATTCTGAGACTAGCATTCTGCAGCTTGGGGGACTCCTGTAAAGTTTGGACTAAAAGCCAGGGAAAATTCACCTTACCCCCTTCAAAAAAAAAAAAGTAGCCACTCGCTTCTGCTGCCTGTATCCCACTGACAGTTTTACTGAAGGCAGCTGAGGTTCCATCATCCTTCCTTTATCTTCCTTTTAGGAATATAGGCATATATGTGTCCAGCCCTAATACATCCCCCTATGTGTGGTGTGCAATTAGAAGGCTTTTCCAGAGGTGCCACCCTAAATCCTAGCATGAAAGTAGAACCCATTCTTTCTTGAGTTGACACCCCTCCACCTTGGAGATTACAACCTTTCCCTCTCCCCTTTTGAACAGCCATTTATTTATATAGGTTTCCTTCACTGAAATGCAAACATCTGCTCCCCAAATAAAAGAGTAAACAGATTTTCAATAGCTCACAAATCTTTAGATCTGCAGGTGAAAAGACAAAAGGCTGAGCACTAGTGTAAGAGTCACTGTAGGATAGCCAGAATAGGGGAGGAAAGTAGAATAATTCAAGCTTTTAATGCTGACTTCAGTATACACTTCTTCGTTGCCCTTGAACACAGGTGACTCTTCCATTTGATAAACTGTAAAGTGAAGATGATAATGCCTTTTCATCCTAAGGATAAATTAATTAATGATCACCAGTCATTCAGACACCATGGCAATAGGCAAGAGGAAAAGGAATAAATAAACTAGAAATAAAAGCAGGACTGAGGTCAAAACCATAGGGTGGGGTATGTGTGGTGAAAAAAAGTAATGAAATGTTTTATTAGCAAAAGAGACCAGCACACATTACACAAAAGCAATGCATCCAGAGATCCATTAGTGGTACGCAACTGCTGAATGCCACCTAATAGGACCCACGCTGGCTTTGACCTCCATGGCCCAACGTTCAATAGATCCATGCAAATGCATGTGTACTTTGCTAAACGGAGGATTCCGTCATCCAGAGGAGCATGAAAGGGAAGTCCACAATTCTGAAACATAGGCAGCACTAATATTCATATCATAGAATAATGGAGTTGGAAAAGGCCCATAAGGCCATTGAATCGATAAAGGAACACAAATCAACCAGATCTGAGGGTTTGTTGTCCAATTTTCTCTTGAATGCCCTCAGTGATGGAACATTCACCACCTCCCAAGGTCACTAGTTCCATTGTTGTACTGCTCTAACAATTGAGACACTTTTCCCGATATGCAGCCTAAATCTGGCTTGTTGTTGTTGTTGTTTAGTCGTTGAGTTGTGTCCGACTCTTCGTGACCCCATGGACCAGAGCACGCCAGGCCCTCCTGTCTTCCACTGCCTCCCAGAGTTTGGTCAAATTCATGTTGGTCGCTTCGACGACACTGTCCAAACATCTCGTCCTCTATCGTCCCCTTCTCCTCTTGCCCTCACACTTTCCCAACATCAGGGTCTTTTCCAGGGAGTCTTCTCTTCTCATGAGATGGCCAAAGTCTTGGAGCCTCAGCTTTACTATCTGTCCTTCCAGTGAGCACTCAGGGTTGATTTCTTTAAAAATGGATAGGTTTGTTCTATTTGCAGTCCAGGGGACTCTCAAGAGCCTCCTCCTGCACCACAATTCAAAAGCATCAATTCTTCGGCGGTCAGCCTTCTTTATGGTCCAGCTCTCACTTCCATACATCGCTACTGGAAAAACCATAACTTTGACTATGCGGACCTTTGTCGGCAAGGTGATGTCTCTGCTTTTTAAGATGCTGTCTAGGTTTGTCATCGCTTTCCTCCCAAGAAGCAGGCATCTTTTAATTTGGTGGCTGCTGTCACCATCTGCAGTGATCATGGAGCCCAAAAAGGTAAAATCTGTCACTGCCTCCATATCTTCCCCTTCTATTTGCCAGGAGGTGATGGGACCAGTGGCCATGATCTTAGTTTTTTTGATGTTGAGCTTCAGACCATTTTTTGTGCTCTCCTCTTTCACCCTCATTAAGAGGTTCTTTAATTCCTCCCCACTTTCTGCCATCAGACTGGTATCATCTGCGTATCTGAGGTTGTTGATATTTCTTCTGGCAATCTTAACTCCGGTTTGGGATTCATCCAGTCCAGCCTTTCACATGATGTATTCTGCACATACGTTAAATAAGCAGGGAGACAATATACAGCCTTGTCGTACTCCTTTCCCATTTTTAAACCAATCAGTTGTTCCATATCCAGTTCTAACTGTTGCTTCCTGTCCCACATATAGATTTATCAGGAGATAGATAAGGTGGTCAGGCACTCCCATTTCTTTAAGGACTTGCCATAGTTTTTTGTGGTCCACACAGTCAAAGGCTTTTGCGTAGTCAATGAAGCAGAAGTAGATGTTTTTCTGGAACTCTCTGGCTTTCTCCATAATCCAGCGCATGTTAGCAATTTGGTCTCTAGTTCCTCTGCCCCTTCGAAATCCAGCTTATACTTCTGGGAGTTCTCGGTCCACATACTGCTGAAGCCTACCTTGTAGGATTTTTGAGCATAACCTTGCTAGCGTGGTGCAATTGTATGGTAGTTGGAACAATCTTTGGCACTGCCCTTCCTTGGGACTGGGATGTAGACTGATCTTTTCGAATCCTCTGGCCACTGCTGAGTTTTCCAAACTTGCTGGCATATTGAGTGTAGCACCTTAACAGCGTCATCTTTTAAGATTTTAAATAGTTCAACTGGAATGCCATCACCTCCACTGGCCTTGTTCTTAGCCATGCTTTCTAAGGCCCACTTGACTTCGCTCTCCAGGATATCTGGCTCAAGGTCAGCAACCACACTATCTGGGTTGTCTGGGACATCCAGATCTTTCTGGTATAATTCCTCTGTGTATTCTTGTCACCTCTTCTTGATGTCTTCTGCTTCTATGAGGTCCCTACCATTTTTCTCCTTTATCATGTCCATCTTTGCACAAAATGTTCCTTTAATAGCTCCAATTTTCTTGAACAGATCTCTGGTTTTTCCCTTTCTATTATTTTCCTCTATATCTTTGCACTGTTCATTTAAGAAGGCCCTCTTGTCTCTCCTTGCTATTCTTTGGAAGTCTGCATTCCATTTTCTGTAACTTTCCCTATCTCCCTTGCATTTTGTTTCTCTTCTCTGCTATTTGTAAGGCCTTGTTGGACAGCCACTTTGCTTTCTTGCATTTCCTTTTCTTTGGGATGGTTTTTGTTTCTGCCTCCTGTACAATGTTACGAGCCTCCATCAATAGTTCTTCAGGCACTCTGTCCACCAAATCTAGTTCCTTAAATCTGTTCTTTACTTCCACTGTGTATTCATAAGGGATTTGGTTTAGATTATACCTGACTAGTCCAGTGGTTTTTCCTACTTTCTTCAGTTTAAGCTTCAATTTTGCTATAAGACGTTGATGATCAGAGCCACAATCAGCTCCAGGTCTTGTTTTTGCTGACTGTATAGAGCTTCTCCATCTTTGGCTGCAGAGAATATAATCAATCTGATTTCGGTATTGCCCATCTGGTGATGTCCATGTGTCGAGTCGCCTCTTGTGTTGTTGGAAAAGAGTGTTTGTGGTGACCAGCTTGTTCTCTTGACAAAACTCTATTAGCCTTTGCCCTGCTTCATTTTGAACTCCAAGGCCAAACTTCCCTCTTGTTCCTTTTATCTCTTGACTCCCTACTTTAGCTTTCCAGTCCCCTAGAATGACAAGAACATCTTTCTTTGGAGTCAGTTCTAGAAGGTGTTGTAAGTCTTCATAGAATTGGTCAATTTCAGCCTCTTCAACATCGGTGGTTGGTGCATAAACTTGGATTACTGTGATGTTGAAAGGTCTGCCTTGGATTCGTATTGAAATCATTCTATCATTTTTGAGATTGTATCCCAGTACAGTTTTTCCCACTGTTTTGTTGACTATGAGGGCTACTCCATTTCTTCTATGGGATTCTTGCCCACAATAGTAGATATGGTAATCGTCTGAATTGAATTCGCCCATTCCTGTCCATTATAGTTCACTGACGCCCAGGATTTCAATGTTTATTCTTGCCATCTCCTGTTTGACCACATCCAGCTTACCAAGGTTCATAGATCTTCCATTCCATGTTCCTATGCAGTATTTTTCTTTGCAGCATCGGACTTTCCTTTCACTTCCACGCACGTCCGCAGCTGAGCGTCCTTTCGGCTTTGGCCCAACCACTTCATTAGCTCTAGAGCTACTTGTAATTGTCCTCTGCTCTTCCTCAGTAGCATGTTGGACGCCTTCCGACCTGAGGGGCTCATCTTCCAGTGTCATATCTTTTAGCCTTTTTTTTTCTGTCCATGGAGTTTTCTTGACAAAGATCCTGGAGTGGCTTGCCAGTTCCTGCTCCAGGTGGATCGCGTTTAGTCAGAACTCTCCACTATGACCTGTCCGTCTTGGGTGTCCCTGCACGGCATAGCCCATAGCTTCTCTGAATTACTCAATTTGCCTCAATAGTGCCTGTTAATTGATGTAAGATGCTTCCTTATTAGAGATGGGGGGTATTCGTATTCATATACGAATATCCATGTGCAGCTGGACTTAATGAGAGTCTGGCCCCTGGGGTCAGACCATGCACTCGTGCATCTGCTGGCAGCGGCAGCTCCACTCATTCTTCTGATCGCTCCTGGAGCGCCGCTCTCTTCCCACTCAGTAGCCGTGTAGGGAGACCCGTCCTCCCCCCCCCCCGACTGGAGTGGCCAGGTGAGCAGGAAGAGAGTGGCGCTTCAGGCGCAATTGGAAGGATGAGCAGGGCCGCCACTGCCACCAGACCCTCTTTAAGTCCAGCTGCGTGGGGATATTTGTATTTGTATACGAAAAGAAATACCCCCATCTCTACTCCTTATTCATTGTTCATAATTTTTAAAGATCGCTTTTTAATGATGTTAACCACCATTATTTACTCATTGTTTTCAACTTGAAATATTGTCTTCCATTGTTGTAAGCTGCCTTGGGTCCTTTTCAAGGAGAAAGGCAGGGTATAAATGAATGAATGAATGAATGAATGAATGAATGAATGAATGAATGAATGAATGAATGAATGAATAAAATGCACCCTATTATGGCACTGTGATGAAAACAAGGGATATCTCAAGAGGTGGTGGAGAGGTAGAGACATCTGTAAATAACAAGTGTGAATCTCACGGCCTCTTGCACTCAAAGAAAAATCCGTCTGTCTCTTGCTGCAGGATTTCTTAGCAAGAAGTCTTAATTTTTTTTAAATGTTGTTTCCTAGGAAATTTTGCAGGAAATCTTGCAAGATTTCTAGGATTTACAGGTGCTGTTTCTGGAGCTAATGCCCACCTGCTCAGGGTTACTACAATTCCTGCACAGGATTGACCGAAAGGGGCATTGAGCAGTGCAGGATTTGGCTGTTCTCTAAACAGGGCAACAAGTGAAATATGGGGCTGAGAAAAGTAAAAGGAACTATAAAACAGGGGTCTTGTTTTCTCAGGAAGATGGAAATCTCTTTAATAAAGTAGGAAGTCTTGTTGAATAGTGTCAGCAAGGAGAAACTTGGAATTTTGCTGAGAACAAGAAAATGTGTAAATGCTCACGACATCTCTAATATAAACACAGACCTTGTGTTGTCCCCTTCTGGCCAGCACAAACTTTGGGTTTAATCAAAAGTTTGCAAAGGCTCCTATACACTTCATTGACTTTTTGTTGACTTCCAGGTGGGGACAGGGTTTAGGTGAGCACTTCCATCTGCCACCATAAATTTACCCCTCCATGGATTTCAGGCATAATGTCTGAATAGTGTTATTCTTTCCCCATTGTCTGAAGACTCAAAGTACAGCACAAGGCAGCAGCGTGAAGCACAGACCTAGCCACCCATTGACCCATGTGGTACTTTTCCTTGTTTCATTGGCCAGAATACTAATTACTGTTTGCATAAGGTTTGGGTAATTTGCCACAACTAATTGTGGCTAACTGATGAAATACTTCCAGCTCTCTGGGAGGTATAATCAACGAACAATCACATATTCTTTTCCTTTCAACTACTTTAAAAACATTTTACTAACTATTCCCTTTAGAAGGGCAAGACTAGTACCATTCAAGGATTCAATTGCTTTTCTTTGAACTTAGGTTCAATTAACTAAGCAAAGTGTGCTGCTTATATACCACCCCATAGTGCTCAAAGCACTTTCTGAGTGGTTTTCAATTTAATTATGCAGGCATTGTCACACCACCACAAACTGGATACTCAGTTTACCAAACTCAAAAGGATGGAAGGCTGAGTGAACCTTGAGATAGCTATCTGGGATTGAACCTGGGTCGTGAGCAGAGTTTCCAAGGAGTACCACAGGAAGGACAAAACTGACACTCAAAGACTTGGGAGGGGAGAACTGTCCAGCCCTGCTGACCCTGGGCCCTCAGTGAGCCAAAAGTCCAAGTCTGTGACAAAGCCATGGGGATCAAGTCAGGACTGGATCTGGGACCCCCACTCCAGTTGAAGAAGGATTGGAGAAGAATGAAGCCATGAGTCCCGCTTGAAGGTCCAAAGTGAGGTGCTGGGATATGGGGAAGGAGTCCTTGAGGGAAAGATCCTCCACATGAGTAGGTATATCCTCAGAAGAAGGCTTCCAAGGGCCCAAATACTGCAAGGTTTTTCTCCTTACTGCCAAACATCTACAGTTAAGTGGGAGCCCTTTTTGGGACTGCATGCCACTGGAGACAACATGTTTATTAGTTCCTGCACCTGTTTCCTGCTTTCCTGGACTTCTGCTTCAGATTCCTGAATGGCACATGACTCCTTGACTGCTTAGACCAATGATTCCCAACCTTGGGTGCCCAGATGTTCTATGACTAAAACTCCCAGAAGCTTTCACCACAAGCTGTGCTAGCCAGGATTTCTAGGAGTTCCAGTCCAAGAACATCTGGGGACCCCAAGTTGGGAATCACTGGTTTAAACTAAGCATTATCTTCATAGATTGTGCTAGAGGTTTACCTTCTTTGACCTTTGGACTGATATTGGATTGACTTTTGGCTTTGGATCTCCCCACTGTAGTTATTTGTTTTAGCCTCACTTCTGAATCTGACTCTGCCACCTTGCTTTGGAGCTTCTTTGCCAGGATGAAACAGGACAACAGGTCCACAAATTTGGTTTTTATGTGACAAAAGCAGAGAAAAGATTTTGTGGCAGAACTTCTCAGATGGGAAGGAGATGCATTCCCAACCACCCTGTCTACAATCAGAAAGAGAGAGAAAATCAGCCAAGATTTCCACTGCCTTCAAATAAAAATTCTCTTTAGGCATGTACAGATTCTTTTTTTAAGGACAAAGAATCTTCTCAATGACTTCTTCAGGAAAGATGCATTTTTGTGTAGGAATTGTAATAATGCTGAGCAGGAAAATGTTTTGCCAGGAAAAAAAATGACCATGTATCATCCAAGAAATTCGTTGAGATTTCCCAGAAGAAAATCATCCTTCCAATCACACCTGGAGTGCCGCAGAAAGAAATCTGTGAGTAAAAAAGGATTTCTTTTCTTCAAGGTTTCCTCAGGGTTTCACACCCCAAATTCCTGTTCCTACATACATCAGGTTGCCTCCTGTGAGTAGAGCCAGCCTGTGTGGCTTTGGGCAAGTCCCAGGGTGTCCCTGGAAGAAGGGAATGATAACTACTTCTGTGCATTCTCTACCTAGAAAACCCTAGAAAGGGCGGCCATAAATCATTAATTGACTTGACGGCACATGATTATTATTATTTTACCCACACTTTCCCCACTTTTGCTAAACCTTTGCCAGTTGGTATCTACACATACAGATTTGCATATGTAGATATCATGCAAATATGTGTCCTACTCTGTATTATTTTTGGCAACCAACTGCTTCATTGAACTGATCTTCAGCACCTCTTCTGCTTGTTCCATACATGTCAGCACAGCAAACCTGATAAGACTTCAATCCCTTCGTCGGCAGAGAAAATGGGAGGGGGGATGGTGTTACAATCAGTAAAAACTTTAAACAATAATCATTCCTACAGAACAAGTGGCAAGGGGGGCAGTACATGTCTGATTGTGGCTAGAGTGATAACATAGCTTGACGAGACCATGGTTTTCACTTACCAGAAGCTATCTGAGGCGACAGGCAAGGCCTTTGGCGCTCAGAATAACTACAAGACTCTAAAGTCGAATCCATGAATCACCCAACTTTCCAGCATGAGTAGAAGTTGCTTAAAATACATATATATTTTCCTAAAGATATTCAATGTGTTGCTTGGAAGAGTAATAAGCCAGCGGGGTCATATACATGAGAGTGACATTTATAGACCTCTTCCAAACATCTTAAGTAGTTCACAAACTCAGCTCACTAGAATAAAAATCAGCTTTGCCTTGTGTTACTAAGTAGTTAAGATGAGTGACTGGGCTTGTGATTTTTTAAAAGTTCTTTCCAAGGAAGGAAGGAAGGAAGGAAGGAAGGAAGGAAGGAAGGAAGGAAGGAAGGAAGGAAGGAAGGAAGGAAGGAAGGAAGGAATTTAACACACTTAATAGTTTCACTGATAATATTAATTAAAAATACACACTTTTTAAAATAATAATGTACCTGTACAGTTACAGAGTGCAGGTATACTTGAGTGGTTTGGACGAGAAATGGGCATGAACCGAACGTCGAACCAGAAAAACCAACGAACCAGGCTGGTTCGCGGTTTGGTTTGCGACCGGTTTGGGGATCCCATTTTGCTGAAGCAAAATGAAGTGACAAACGTTTTCCCCCTCAGCACTCCATTTTGCTTTGGCGGAATTGGATGCCCGCTGGCCCCTTCCCACTGCTACATCACTTACCTGCTCCTGCCACTGCCTCCTCCTCCTCCTCTACCCCTGCCATCGTCAGAGGTAGCAGGCCGGCCCAGCTTCCCGGCCAGGAGCCAGCCACTAATTCTGAGGATGCACCCACCGCCCAGCTGATAGGCGGGCACACGTGCCAGAGGCAGCAATCGAATGGATCTGAACTTCTTCAAATGTTGAAGGGTTGTTCTCAGGACCCGCAAATGTATCACAATTAGAGATGGACAAATTCTGGTCTGTGTTATTTTTTCCTGTGTTGAGTCCTAAATCCATTCAACCCTGCTTCTGTATTGATGCATGGTGAGAAAATGCATTCGATCAATATTTGAATCCATATTTTTAGCTCACTTTTCTCTATAAAGACATGATTAAAATATGTATTTTTTTCTCTTAGGACTGTTCACTGTCTTTTCGGACAAAGGTGTAAATGAAGGCCAGATCAGGGCTATTTGCTCAAATCTGGGGTGACTGCAGAGTGATGCAAAGATATCAGAAGCATGGACAGGATGGACAGCATCCCTTCAGGTCCCTAAGATTAAATTTATCATTTGCAAGTCACAACTAGAAGTGGGGAAAGAGAAAGAAAAACTAAGAGAGATCCTGAGTTGGCAGCAACGGGGAGGAAGAGTATGTTCTCTTCACTAGAAATGAACCTTCCATGTCTTTCCTGTTGCAAAACCATTGACAGGATCAGCAAAGTCTGTGGCCACAACACCAATAAGTTCCAATGCAAAGGGCAGAATGTCTGGGGGGAAAGAGAAAGGATGAGAAGTGTGGAAGAGCAGATTGCCCATTCATAGGGTGGCCATAGGTCAGAGGGGACTCAATGAAACATAACAACAAAAAACAACAATACACACACCAAATCCAGGATTTATCCAGATAATCCTGTGAGCCTGTATTTCTCTCCTGAATTGCTGGTTTCTGGTCCAGGACCTCTGTTAGCCTATTCTTTTTTTGGGATCCTTGCTCAATCATTTCCTTGCATCAGTGGTTCCCAACCTTGGGTCCCCAGATGTTCTTGGACTGAAACTCCCAGAAGCCTTCACCATGAGCTGTGCTGTCCAGGATTTCTGGGAGTTGTAGTCCAAGAACCTCTGGGGACCCAAGGTTGGGAACCACTGCCTTACATGGCTCCATTTGGAGTTCTAACACCCCCTAGCTTCAAGACAGTCTAACAAGATTAAGAAAAGGCAGTTTCAGTAATCTCTAATCTATCTTCAGAAGTACTTTCCCCACACATTGTTAACTTCCCTATCTATTCCCTGTTGTGTGTATGCGTGGCTAGGGCCAGATTTTCACTCCTCCCTCTCTCTTTGATTTTCTTTGTCCCCCTATTTCTTCTCCAAGCTGCCATCTCAGCCTTGTAAATTTTGCTTGCTTAGGGTTTATATTTCCCCATAATCCATTTATGCTGCTTTATTTTAATTTTTCTATTCCCCAGTGTAATCACTGTGTGTGTCTTAATTTTCATGTGCCCACTAAAACTCCGATGTTGAATTTGCTCTGTGCAAATGTGATGCACAGACCAATCTATGCCAGGAAGTACTATTTCCATGGTTCAAAGATCCCTTACAGATGTGTCTCCGAACATGTGTGAGTTCATACATGTTGTCCCAGGAGAGATGTAAAATTTCTGAAAATTTCCATTTTTTTTCCAGAAAAAAATGGGGGGAAAATAGGAAAAACATCTTTTTCCCAAAAAATTCCTATTGTTTCCAGAAAGAAAGAAAGAAAGAAAGAAAGAAAGAAAGAAAAATCTCTTCCCCCCCCCTTTTTTTTTTTTCCCTGGAAAAAAATGGAAATTTCTGGAAAATAACAGGGGGGAAATGTGTGTATTTTTGAAAATAAAATGGAAATTTTTGGAAATTTTACATTTCTAGCTCCCAGAGCATACCTGACAACATACTTTTTTCTCTCTCAGAAAATGGGACCCACGGTTTATTTATTTAAAATATTTTTACACCACTTTTCTCTTTAAAAAAAAGGACTCAAGCAAGCTTACATCATTAAAGAAACAGTATTAAAAGCTAAACATGTTAAACTATTCTTATATAAAGAATAAATTAATAACTTTATATGAAAATTGTTAGGTAAAGGGGCATTACAAAAAACAGGTTTAGAAGCAACAAAATATAAATTGTCTTTTTATTGTCTTTTTTTTCTCCTAGATGGTCAGTCTGTTAGGAAAAGCCTGGCTGAAGTTGGCTTATAGTATAGCTTTAAAAAAAACCAACAACTACAATTCAAAACAGTACAACTTAAACCACAATGAAATCAGTTATATTAACACAAAACACAGTTCAAAACTGCCTAAAAACCTCTCCGTTAAAAAAAAATACAGTTAATAATAGAAAAAGCACCGCTCATCCTCAAAAAGTCCCTTAATTGGCAGTCTGGAGTCCATAAACTGGGAGTTTCATGGTTTGGAAGTGGTGACTGAAAAGACCTTCTCTTGCGTTCTCACTTACAAACTAATCTCTTTCTCTTCTGCTTTTTGAAACACCTTTCCTAATACAACTTGCCCACAATTTCTATTTTTCCTTCCTTCCTTCCTTCCTTCCTTCCTTCCTTCCTTCCTTCCTTCCTTCCTTCCTTCCTAGAGAGTTAAATAACATTATAATCCTATTGTGGATTGTTGATCAGCACAATTCCTGCATTTTACATTCCACATGCCTCTCTAATCAAATACAGGCTTAAGAAGGAACCACAGATTATTTTTCTTGAGCAAATATATATATTTCGCCTGCTCCCAACTCTTCCTTCAGACTTGGAGCTGAATTCAGTTCAAGCAAGCTGGGTCCTCGTATTATGGCCGACTTCTGCTGGAGATACATAGATCACCACATGTTCACAGACTTTTCCATAGGCAGTTTCATTCCCACATTTATACAGTAACCCATTGTTATGGTAGCAGGACCTCCACAGGAATGTGCTGTGGCTGGGCTGTACATTTTGAAGTCGTCCCCTTGTTGGGCTTTAAACAGTATTATTTTAACAAGGTTTGGGGTAATAATCATGCTTATTGTCTAATCAAATGCCAACAATCCCCTGACTATTGTTCTATTTTAATGGTAAAGCTTTGCCTGTAACCCCTAGAAATCTCCTTTAATTATTTAATCAGTTTGGCTGAAACTCACAAAGCATTAAATTGTTAGTTGCTACTTAACATTCCTTATAAATTGCATTTATTAATTTCTGGAAGGAGACTTGCCCATTGCTATAGTAATTTAAATTAGTACCACATGCTTACCGACTGGCACTGAATGATGATTAAGTCTTTGGGGGTAAACTCAGTTCTTGGGATGATCTTTCAGTGCTAGGAAAGACAGAGCAGGGGAAACAAAGAAGGAAGGAGGGTCTAACCAAACTTTTGCCCAAGAAGTCCCCATTCCTCACCAAACTAGTGAGCCATGGGCAGAAATGTCGCTTTAAGCATTACATAATATTGTCTCTTAAACGCCATTTTGAGCTTTCTGGTCACCCTGAGTATACTAAGGTTTACTTACATGTCAAAGGAAGACGTCGTTGAAGTTTAATAGCTCCTACTTAGGATCACATTTTTTACAACTTTATTCTCATGATTTCAGAACAGAGTCCCTGAGAAGAAATTATAGAGTTTGTTTATGGTTTTGAAAGCGGTGCACTTGTTTCTGCTTAGTAGGTAAATTAATCAGCTCAAACCTATCGCGACCACACATGGGGATTTATTTATTTTTTTACTATATATCCCAGATGTTCCCAGCCAGACTATGCTAGCTAGAGTATTCTGGGACTTAAAGGTAAGAGGAATTTAGGGTTTACAACAGTGTAACTGAACAATGTTTGAAAAGCAGTGTAACAAGTAGTTGCAAAAAAAATAAATCCCTTTAATAATAATAATAATAATAATAATGTGCTGTCTAGTCAAATCTGACTTATGGTGACACTTTTTCAGAATTTTACAGGTAGAGAATATTCTGAAGTGTTTTACCATCCTCTTCTTCTGGGGATGCCCTGGGACTGTGCAGCTTGCCCAAGGCCACTGGCTCTACTCACAAGAGGCACAGTGAGTAATTGAACTCCCAACCTCTGGCTCCACAGTCAGGGACCTAACCCACTGACCTATCCAGCCAGCTGGCTTTTGCTGTAGTAACCATAATAATCAATGTCTTCTGGTCTCTTTTAAATTTTAGTTTAAAATCTTATTTTAAGACATTGTTAGAGGGCAATGCTTGGACAGGCATCTTCTGAGTTTTATTTCATTCTCTTGTCAGGCCGAAGCAATAAGAGAAGGGTTATTTTGTCTCATCTTTTGCATTTTTCAAAGTATTTTTAAGGTGCAATATCACCTTTGGCCAATATTGGTCTGAGATTCTTTCAAAACATAGGATGATACCAGTACTTGCTACCAATCTTTTTGTTCCATTTCCTTGGCACGTTGAAGGCAGCAGGAGATCTGTTCTCCGTGGCTCCTGGTTGAAACCTGTCCTGGAATGCTTCAAAATGAAATGGCTGTACACAGTTGGGGAGGAGGGGAAGCCAAGATAGTTGCTAGTCAGATTTGTTGTTCTGTATCACTGAATTGCTATTGACATATGGTGACGAGAAATGGGCACAAACTGGAAAACTGTTTGTTTGTAATGGTTCGTGGTTCATGGCTAACCACAAACCATGAACCACCATGAAACCTAGAAAACAATCTGGTTTGCAGTTTGTTTTTTTCAGTTCATGCCTGGGAGGGACCTATCTCCTCCTGCCCCCTTTTTCTCTGCCACCTGCCAGGCCGCTTCACACTGCCCCCCTGTCACCTCACTACCTGGTCCTGCTGTTGCTGCTGCCCCACCACCACCTCTAAGGATGGCAGCAGTGGCAGCAAGACCAGGTAGGGAGGCGATGGGGGCAGTGGGAAACGGGGTGGATGGGTATCACCTTTTGCCAAACAAAACAAAGCCCCGAGGGGGAAAAAACGGTTTGGTGGTTCATTTTGCTTCAGCAGAATGGGATCTCCAAACTGGTTCATGAATCGAACCATGAACCAAACCCAATTTGTCAGTTTTTCTGGTTCGTGGTTCATCTCTAATGGTGACCCTAACCGGGTAGTCAAGATCAATGAAATATTCAGACATTGGCTTTGCCATCACCATTCCAATACGTTTTCACAACTAAGCAGGGATTTGATCCCAGGGCTACCATGTCCTAATCTGACATCCTCTGTTGCATTACACTGCCAAAATATCAAAAAGCAGGTGCAGGTATTGCTGCTAAAATGGCAACAAGGAGGAGAAGAGAAGCCTGGTAGTAGCACTGTAAATGGAAAGCTGACGGCCATGTTTGTGAATGCTCCTCTCCTACCCCAGGTTGGTAGGGGAAGAAAGAAGAACCCCCATCACTTATTATGGAACTGGAGTACCACATGAAAACACTAGGATTTTGAGAAGCACAACAAAAGTGATGGATTTCAATCATCAGTCCAAATGGAAACTGCAGCCAAGAAATCAGAAGACTGAGACTAGGAAGGGCAGCAATGAAGATACTAGAAAAGATCATCAAGTGTAAGGATGTGTCACCACCAGAAACCAAGACCAAGATCATCCACACTCTTGTATCCCCAGTCACCAGGTTATGGGTGTGAAAGTTGGATAGTTAAGAAAGCTGACAGGAGAAAATTTGATTAGTTTGAAATGTGGTGCTGGAGGAGAGCGTTCCAGATACCCTGTCAGAAAGATGAACAAGTGGATCCTAGATCAAATCAAGCCCAAACTATCTCCAGAGGCAAAAATGTTGAGGCTACAGCTGTCCTATTTTGTGCACATCATGGGAAGGCAGGCTTCTCTGGATATGGACATAATGCTGGGAAAGGTTGAAGGCAGTAGGAAAAGAGGAAAACTAAATCCAAGATCGACTGACTCCCTAAAGGAAGCCACCGGCTCAAGTCTGCAATTGCTGAGCAGGGTTGTAGAAGATAGGACATTTTGGAGATAACTCATTCATAAGGTTGCCCTAGGTCGAGGGCACGTTGACAGCACCTAACAACAAGCATAACTTTCTAGGAAGTTCCAAGTATACCAGATGGCAAAAAAGAATGCTTAAAACCTGGCCAGAAATATTTGCTTGATACTTCATTCATGGCCAGTGATTCAACATTTTTGTTACTGATCTAGATCAGGAAATGCAGGGAATGCTAATCAAATTTCTGGATGACACAAAATTGGGTGGAATACTTGGAAAACAGAAACAAAAATCAAAATGATCTAGATAGGCTGGAGTGCTGGGCTGAGAACAACAGAATGAAATTTCAAGTGCAAAGTCCTGCACCTTGGAAAAAGAAACCAAATACACAGTTACAAGATGAGGGATACCTGGCTCAGCAATATTACGAGCGAGAAGGATCTCGGAGTCATTGTGGATCACAAGCTGAATATGAACCAACAATATGATGTGGATACAAAAAAGGCAAATGCTATTTTAGGCTGCGTTAACAGAAGCATAGTCTCCAAATCCTGGGAGTTACTAGTTCTCCTCTGTTCGGCACTGCTGAGGCCTCACTTTGAATACTGTGTCCAGTTCTGGACACTACACTTCAAGAAGGATGCTGACAAATCAAAACAAGTTCACAGGAGGGCAACAAGGATGATCAGGGGGCTGGAAGCCAAGCCTTATGAGGAAAGGCTGAAAGAATTGGGCATGTTTAGCCTTGAGAAAAGAAGGCTGAGGGGTGATATGATAGCACTGTTCAAATACTTGAAAGGCTGTCATACAGAGGAATGGCAGAATCTGTTCTCAATCAACCAAGAGTGCAGGACACGCAACAATGGGCTCAGGTTACTGGACGCCAGATTTCAGTTGAATATCAGGAAAAATGTCCTAACTGTTAGAGCAGTACAACAATGGAATCAATTACCCTGAGAGGTGGTGAGCACTCCAACACTGGAGGTATTCAAGAGAAACTTAGACAACCACCTGGCAGATATCCTTTGTTTTGTATCCCTGCACTGAGCAGGGAGTTGGACTCAATGGCCTTATAGGCCCCTTCATCTCCATTATTCTATGATTCTATGACTGCCCATATTTTGCCAGGTTAAAAACAGCCAGTCTAGTTTCTGTCTCCCTTGACTTTGGCTTTGTGTTGACTTCATTATACCGTCCATACTTTCAGTGATATCATGTGAGTCACATTAATATGGTTTCCATTTGCTTAATTTAGCTTAACTTTGGGGCTAATAGCATTGAGAACAGCAGGGTGCTGGGAATATTTTGCTGCTTTTCTATTCCTCCAACCAAAATCATGCAACTCCTGATCACCTTGAAGATTTTTAGCAGGTAGGGATTTTTTTTAAAAAAAGATACAGATGAAAATTCAATGCTTGTAATACAGGTCGCAGCCGGTATTACTTATGCATTTCAGGTTTTTTAACCCTGCCACAGTCAAGGGCTCAGCGCCTCCTGCAGGAACCCAAGAAGGGAGACGTCTATGTGTGAGAAAGAGAGAGAGGGGGAAAACACCCTTAAAATAAACTTATAAAATAATAGATTCATCTTCCTGCAGCTAAAGATAAATATTAAATAAGCATATCTGGCTGAAAATTAATTTCTTCTAAGGCAAATAGTGTAATTCGCAGACTAGTTTCAATTCTGATTTGGCAAAGAGCCCATTTGCCGTGGACTTCTGAAATACTAGAAAATGCTTTCAACACACACACACACACACACACATCCACACAGGCACACACACTCCCATTCTTTAAATAAACATCATTGTCTTTCTCTGACTACCGGTTCACTGCAATGAAATAAAATGTCTGCATTAAATGAAGGTAGAAGCGAATGTTCTCTAATATCATTCCGAACGAATTCATGGAATCTGAGGGTATGAAAGGAATCAGTTTGCATTGGGATTTTGCCCCCCGCCCCCATTTTCATAAAATTCCAAAGTTGGAATGGGCCCTCCATGGTTTGTCACTGTGGAACCAGAATGCAAGATGTGGTTGCCCTTTGAGTTTATCTAGCTCTCTTCTTACTTTCTTACGAATTGGGCAGATAGAGAAGTCACACAAATCTGGATAGTGTTGGACCAGAACTCAGGAGCTCCTCATTTGACTCCCCAAAGAGCCATGAAACCACTGGATGGCCATAAGCCAGTCCCTCTCTCCCTTTCTCTCGGTCCCACCACCTTCACAGGTGTACTTGGTGGGGACATGGGAGAGGGCCTCCTCTGTTGCTGCTCCCAGACTTTGGAACTCCCTCCCACTGGAGGCCAGACTGTCTTTCCGCAAGCAAGCAAACAACTTTCTCTCTGGGCAAGCTTTCCTTCAGTGACTGACTGCCTGTGCAGGGTTTTAAATGGATTTTTAAATGGATTACTGCTATGAATATGTTTTTGGTGTTGCTTTTGTTTACCATTTTTAGTGTGGTATTTGTTTGATCCTTTTTAGTATTTGTATACTTATTGCTTTTATTTCAGATATTGTCTTTTAATGATGTAAACCACTCCTTTTTAAGGAAAAAGGCCAGGTAAAAGTATTTTAAATAAATAATAAAGAAATTGCTCAAAGGGTCATTCCAAGAATACAGTAGGCAGGAAGAGATGCACATTTGTTTTCTTGAGCTTGCCAGAGAAAAGGCAGGGCATAGGTGCAACTCATACATGAATGGAAACTGGTATAGCTCACTGGTTTGGAGCCTGGGAGTTTGAATCCTCACTGTGTTTTGCAGGAAAATGACTAGCTGTGATCAGCTGGAGCACATCTGGCTGGTGAGGTTCTATGCCCTGTTTGGCCTTGGATGAGAAAGCATTAGAGGAGGAAGGAGGAAGTGGCAAATTAGAAGGAGGAAGTGGCAAATTAATTTTGAATACTTTACATCTAGAAACCTCTGATAGGGTCACCGTAAGTTGAAATCCACTTGACGGCACATAATTGTGGCATATTTTGGGTCTTCTAGATGTTCCAGACTTCAGTTCCAACAAACCTCACTTGTTGTGGGCAGTGCTAAAGAGTGATGGGCCTCGTGGTCAAAAATATCAAGAGTGTGATGACCTCAGCAGAGGGGTCCTCAGTGAGGACCAGCTCAATCAAATGGACACTCCAGATCCTGACAAGGGGGAGGAGTCACTTGGCCCTTCAGGCCCTCAGGGAACCTGAGCCTGTGGGTGGTGCAGGATGAAGAGCTAAGTCTGAGGAAGAGGTGCAAAGAAGGCTGAAGGCACAAGCTTGGCTTGAGGCCCCAAGATGGAGTGTTTGGGTGCAGGGGAGTGGATGGTCTCCTTCTGAGTAGATGGTCTCCTCAAAATTGGGCTTCTCCCAGGGAGGCCTAAGGCCAAATCCTGCTCCCACCTGAACATGGGCAGTGATGTGCTGGGTGGGGCTGCAACTGCCTAGAAGCAACGGTTCTTGGATCCCTTGCTGTGGATGATCAGGATCCCGGTTGACCCTTTGGTCTACAACTTTGGATTGCTCTGCTTTAGAGGTGGGCACGGACTGCCGTTTTGGTGGTTTGTGCTGTTTTGCACGGCAGCGGAACCGGTGTTCCACGGTTCACTGCTTCATCCCCTCCAGCAAGCACCCACTTGGAAGCAGGGCCCAGGCTTCCCTCCCCTCCCTCTTCCTTGTGATGCTTCTGAGTGGGTGCCTACAAGAGGGAGGCACTGAAATGAAGAACGGCTGTTCATCCATTGTCCGAACCGACATGAGCCGCCAAACCTGGGGGTTCGTGCCCATCTCTTCTCTATGAGACTCTCTGCTTCAGTGAGATCTACCCTACCTGATCTCCTTCCCTCTCCCTTTCTCTGTGTTGCCACCTTACTAACCAGAGCCACAATTGCCTTGCCTGATGTAGAATAGGACGCAGAAGGTCAATGTTCCTCCAAGTCCCTACTCTTGAGAGAAGTCAGTAGGGAATCCTGTATTATGAATCCTCAGGAGAAATGATGTTAACCTAGTTGAAAATGGGTTCGTTTTCCCTGACATTTCTCAATGTTTTACCCTAGAAAATACAGTGGTGCCTCGACTTACGACCATAATACATTCCAGAAGATGGACGTAACTCGAAATGGTCGTAAATCGAAGCACCATTTCCCATAGGAATGCATTGGAACGGGATTAATCCATTCCAGCAGGAAAAAAAAAATCACAAAAAAAACACCCACAGTCAGCCCCATCGCAATGCGAGGGGCTGAAAAACAAAGCAAAAAAGCACCCACCCACATACACAGTCAGCCCCATCGCAATGCGAGGGGCTGAAAAACAAAGCAAAACACACACACACACCCCACAGTCAGCCCCATCGGAAAACACAAAAACACCCCCACACACACAGCACAGAAACATAACCCCCCCCCAAACCCAAACCCACACTGCAAAACAAAGTAAATGTACTTACTCAGAACCAGAAAGCAGCACCAGGCAGTCCCAAGCCTCCTCCGACGCACACTCTCTAACCGTTGGGGCAAAAGAGCTACAAAGAAGCTCTTCCCCGACCAACGACGGTTAGCTCTCTAATTTGAATTCCCCGCCTTTTTTCCCTGCCTCTTTTGATCGCAACTGGAAGCTCCAGCCGCAAGTCAAAGCAAAATTTTGCGGCCGGAGCTGGTCGCAACTCAAAATGGTCGTATGTCGGGACAGTCGTAAGTCGAGGCACCCCTGTACACCTTCACATTTTGCTTTAAATTGGGGGTCACTACAGTTTGGCTCCATTTTCCTTTTCAGGTTTAGAACTGGATGAGGAAACATGCTGTGGTGTTAAATGAAAAGACACACATCCATAAAAAAAAGGGGGACACGCCAAATAGAAGTGGCATAGGCGTGAGTCTTCTGAGAGGTTTTCTGAACTGTAGATGTGGAAAAATGACATTCTTCTTCCTTGTTTTGCAGACTGCAATACTATTTTCGGAATGGAAACTCATGCACATTTTTAATATACATGTTCTCTAGCAGACATATTTCTGTGCATACCTTTCATGGTGTACATAAGGTTCAAGCCTCCTGTCCCTGCCCCAGTGCTAGCTAAGGAACTTTGTGAGCAGGAAGCTTATGGGGAGGTAGCCCAGCTAAGCTTCAAAGACTTCCATTTTTCTCTCAGGTTCATTATATTCAGGTGTGCGCAAGGCGTCTGCAAGGATCATCGTATTTGTAGTCCAGAAAATCAAAACATCAAATCCTTACCTATTATTCACCTCTCCATTTCAACCATGGACAGTTTTCATAATTTATAAAAACTCTGCATATTTTATTTGTCGCAAATGCAAAGCAAATCTCCCAAATATGGGATTTGCTGAGACTAGTTGTGCTTTATCCTGCACCCATTCTCAAGAGATGGGACATGGATATTCCTATTGAAAATGTTAACTCTGATTAAATTATTCTGCAGCCCTGGACTGAACTTGACCTTGATAACCTACACCTTAATTAGTGATCCTGGGTACTGAAACATATTGGACTGGATCAAAAGATTCCTTGCTTCTCCCATGAAAAGGCCTTCTTCCCTTGCTCAACAGCATCTTTGTCCAATGGAAAAAACTCTCCATGAGAAGTAGATTCTTTCTGCCACATGAAGGGAACCTGGTTCCCAGATGTTCTTGGACTAAAACTCCCAGAAGCCTTCACCACTAGCTGTGTTGGCCAGGATCTCTGGGAGTTGTAGTCCTCAAACACTGGGAACCACTGCTTCAGATCCATCCAAATTAATGCAATATTAGGTCACATGAAAATTCTGCCCATGATGCTCTGTCTAAGAGCAGAACGACATAATCACCAGTTTTTTGTGATGTACTTGAATGAGATGTATGGCCTTCCCCAGAGAAGTACTGAGAAGAGGTAGCTTGAACGTCACTACTATGGCCTATGAAAGATTCATCCACTGCTCCCAGGAACTACCAGTTCTCTTCTACCAAAGTGACCATTAATTCTTGAAAAGGAAGTGCACATCTCATTCTGGAGCTTCAGCTTTGACCGTTCCAATTTGGGTGACCCTGTTCAGGACCCTCTAAACTTGTGGTGGACTCTAACCTCCTGGCAACATCATTCTCAGCTTGACACATCACCACCACCACAATAAGGTGTGCATGGAAGAGTGGCTAGGGTGGTCTTCTCATTCCACAATCGACCCAGCGGGGGTCTCTTGTTGCTGGGAATATGAAATGGATGCAGTTCACTGTCCTCAGTGCAAAGTGTTCTTGAGGATGGATCAAGTCTCATTAGCATCAGTAGCAGTGGCTACATCTTGAATGAAATTATACCCATCTGTTCGAATTCATACCTATCAGCACCTCATACGCCTGCGAAAAGCACAAAGAGGTTGTATGTTGTATTTGCAAAGAGCTTCTTTTTTACCGTACAAGATGTTAAAAAGTTTGTTTTGGCCCAGAGCCTGACTGAACGTTCTTCATTTGCTTCCATGAACCCTGAGGGAATACGTCCCCTTAGCCACTGCTGGGCTGGAAATCATTCCAAGTTCAGACGGCTTTTTCTCCTTTTGTGATTAAACCAAATTACCTCAAGGCTGATAGGATGAGCCGTGTTCTTGTTTCCAATTTGACTTTTACAGCCCCGCTGAGACCATCTCTAATATAGCTGATTACTCCTTTCAACTTTGTGGAAACTGCTCAAGAGATAAGTAGACCAAAGATTTAGGATAATATAGGCTAGGATAATGTGTATATTTGACTGCTATACATTTCATGGAGGGTAGGAAGAATTGGTAAGATACGCATGGCAGAGGTCTTAAAATATTTGATGTGCTTCTTAAATTAGAGGTATAGTAACTGTTCTCATTGGAGTGTCACAGGAAAACAATAGTTTGTATAGAAACAAAAAGAGTATAAGCTGTTCTCTCTCTCTCTCTCTCTCTCTCTCTCTCTCAGCTATTTTGCTCACCCTGCACTATGGGGAAACACTGACCTGTTAGAGAGAGTATTTGATTCAGAATTACAATAGTAAGGAGGTAAATACTCCCTTGGCTTATTCTCACAGGCCAAGATGAGGAATTAAAACATTCTTCTCTTCACCATCCAGGATCACGATGACACTTGTAATACAATCCTTGCATGGACAATAAAGATTTTTTTTCCCCACAGAAAAGACATTTTGTGCAAAATTGACAACAAAACAGCACAATTTGTACAATTGAGAAAAATGCTGAAGACTTCAAATCACTTGAAGTGCTTCCGGTTTCTGTGTATTTTGCTTCTCAGACGGAAAGGGCACTAAATATATTTTACGCCAGTTGCAGATCATGGAGGAGCAAAGGAGATATCCTGCTGGATAGCTCAGTGGTTTAGGTCTCGGAGTTCGATTCCCCATTGTGCCTCCTTAGACTTGATGATCCATAGGATCCCTTCCAGCTCTGCAGTTCTAGGACTATTATTTGCCCTACTGTCATCTAGGGAGGGAGAGAACCTCACGGGTCTTCGTTGAGGTTTCTCATGCTGTTAAAACAGTCAGATTTAACTATTGCATCAGGAACCATACCCATATTACCTTTATAATACATATGATAATCAGACGACCCTTGAAAGCAGCTTAAGGGCCTCACTAGTTGATATGAAGAATTCTTATCTAGAAGGAGTGCTCCCACAAGTGGCAAATACGTGTGACATGTTGAAAAGGAAGAAATGGATATGTCATTAGGCTTAATGCTGGAATGTTAACATCGGCTTCCCTTGCATGTTTAATTCTAAAGTCAAGCACAACAAGAGAGAGGAGGAGAAAATGAGGTAGGAGCAAAGAAGGCAAAAGACAAATTTGTCTGAAAGCATGGTTGGTGCTGATGAAGATGGGAAGCCCTTAACATAACATGTTGAACCAAATATGTGGGAGTGTGTGTATAGAGAGGGCATCAAGCCTGTATACGTTTTGCGGAATCAGTGGCCCCCTATTCATGTCTTCAGTTTGCAATTGTGCAGGACATGAAGGGCAGTGATGATGGAAGCAGGTAAACCCTGTCGCCCTCTTTCTACCTCACTTGGAAGTCACACAGACTTTGCATGTCCATAAGGCATTCAGCCAAATTCCAATTTGCAGTGTCAGAAGCTCCGGTTTTCAAAAAAGGCTTCCAAGTGCAAGAACACTGAAAGGTGTGCTTGCTTGAACGTGTGTGCATCCATTGTCACCACCCGTTGAACCTAACATACTTTCAGGACAGATTCCTCCAAAAGGTTTGTGTGTGTTAATGGGCTGTCAAGTTGGAACCGACTTATAGTAGTAACCCTAATAGGGTTTTCAAGGGAAGTGAGATATTTAAGGAATTGTTTTACCCGTTCCACACCCCCAGTGAGTTTCTATGACTGAGCAGAGATTAGAACCCTGTTCTCCAGAGTCTTAATCTGTCACTCTGTCCACTACACCACACTGGGAATAAGGTTTAGGTGATGCTAAATGTGGGCAGAGAACTCAACTCAGAGTAGAAATCTGGGCAGCAGTTTTGAGTCTAGCTGAGGCAGGAGGAGGCAAAGGACATTGAGAAGCATGGACTTTTGTGGCTGTGGAGCATGACATAACCCCCCCCACACACTTTTGTGTCACACAGAGTTGCTTAAACGTAAGTTTTCATAAACAACATTTTTTATATATGTGTGTTAATATGAAATGGGAATTATTATTTCAGGAAGGTTAACACTACTGTAAAAAAATCAGGGCTTGAAAAATGCACTCGTCCACTTGTCTGTGACGAGTGAAAAATGCTGCTGGACGAGTCACAGCTCCCTCCCTGCCTGCCTCCTTCCCCTCTGACTATCTCTCTCTCTCTAATCCTGCAGTCCTCTCCTCCCCCCTCCCATTGCAAAAGGAAAACTGCCCTCTTCTCGTGAGAAGAGAGTTCGAGTGGCACATAGAGATACAGCTCTGCAGGAGAATGTAGAGTAGTCCCATCCTGGAGAATATGGAGATTCGCTGCTCCCAATTTCAACCGAACGAGGACACATCCTGGGGTGGGAGGGAACCGTGGCTCCTTAAGAGTCCGGGCACTTTTGCTTACAGTTTTATTTTTGCTGGAGACATTCAAAAGAACGACATTCAAAATACAAGATTCATGACCCCACAGGCATGCAGGTAATAAAGCAACCCAAGTCTGAGGGTATAAATCAGTGATTCCCAATCCCAATAAATTGCAAGGCTATAGTCCGGTCATGCTGACTGCTGAAATTTTTGACTGACTGGTGAGACATTCTAAAAAAATTTCAAGCCCTGGACATAAATCTTTGATAGGCTTACAAATTTGTTTATTTAAAATATTTTTCACCCCACCTTTCTCCTTAAACAGGACCCAAGACAGCTTACACCATTAAAAGACAATATTCAAAGCTAAAAACAGTAAATATAAAAATACTAAAAGGGATAAAACAAATACCAATCCAATAAATGGCAAACAAAAGCAATATTAAATATACATTCAAAGCAGTGAGGCACAACAGTCCATTTAAAAATTCCACTCACATTAGGAGCTGGCAATTAGTAGTGCAATATATATATATTGCTATCTATACTCTCTCATTTGTTGTTGTTATGTGCTGTCAAGTCACCTCTGACTTATGGCGACCTTGTGGATGAGCAATCTCCAAAATATCCTGTCCTCAACAGCCTTCCTCTGCTCTAGTAAACTGAAGCCTGTTGTTCCTTTAAGGAGTAATTCTATCTCATGTTCGGTCTTCCTCTTTTCCTCCTTCGTTCCACTTTTCCCAGCATTATTGTCTTTTCCAGAGAATCTTGCCTTCTCATGATGTGCCCAAAGTAGGACAGCCTCGGCTTTAATATTTTTGCCTCCAGAGATCATTCAGGCTTGATTTGATCTAAGACCCACTTGTTCGTCTTTCTGGCAGTCCAAGGGTATCCACCAAGCTCTACTCCAGCACCACATTTCAAACAAATCTTTTTTTCCCCTTTCCTGTCAGCTTTCACAATGGTCCAGCTTTCACATCCATACATGGTGATCAGAGAGTTTGGATGATCTTGGTCTCCAGTGTCACATCCTTAAAATGACACATCTGTTTCAAAGAAAGGCCAAATGAGGAGGTATGTGTGTGTATGGCCTATGCCTCTTTGTTTGAAGAACGGGGATGTGGTATCCAATCCACAACTGCCTCAGCTGGAACATTAAAACAACAGTTCTAATGCAGCCTTCATTCTTCCTGACTTGCATCTAAAAAACGTTCCTGGCGAAATCCATCTTGTCAAGAACTTTTCCATCTAAGAGTAACTTTCCTGGCAAAATCCATCTTCCTTTTAACTTTTGGACTTAAAGTTCTTCACACTGGTACATGCCTGATGAAGTGGATGGTCCTGATCCACGAAAGCTCACAGATTGTATGATGATTTTTTAAATAGTCTCTAAAGGTATTACAGGGACGTGGTGGCGCTGCGGGTTAAACCGCAGAAGCCTCTGTGCTGCAAGGTCAGAAGACCAGCAGTCGTAAGATCGAATCCACGTGACGGAGTGAGCTCCCGTCGCTTGTCCCAGCTCCTGCCAACCTAGCAGTTCGAAAGCATGTAAATGTGAATAGATAAATAGGTACCACCACAGTGGGAAGGTAACGGCATTCCATGTCTAGTTGCGCTGGCCACGTGACGACGGAAACTGTCTATGGACAAACGCTGGCTCTACGGCTTGGAGACGGGGATGAGCACTGCCCCCTAGAGTCGGACACGACTGGACTAAATGTCAAGGAGAACCTTTACCTTAACCTTTACCTAAAGGTATTGCTTGATGATCTTTTTAATTCCTTCATTGCTGCCCTTCAAGTCTCAGTCATTTTCTGATTTCTTGACTGCAGTCTCCATTTGGATTGATCATTGAACCAAGGATATGCAGATGATACCACTCTGATGGCAGAAAGTGAGGAGGAATTAAAGAACCTCTTAATGAGGGTGAAAGAGGAGAGCGCAAAAAATGGTCTGAAGCTCAACATCAAAAAAACTAAGATCATGGCCACTGGTCCCATCACCTCCTGGCAAATAGAAGGGGAAGATATGGAGGCAGTGACAGATTTACCTTCTTGGGCTCCATGATCACTCCAGACGGTGACAGCAGCCACGAAATTAAAAGACGCCTGCTTCTTGGGAGGAAAGCGATGACAAACCTAGACAGCATCTTAAAAAGCAGAGACATCACCTTGCCGACAAAAGTCTGCATAGTCAAAGCTATGGTTTTTCCAGTAGCGATGTATGGAAGTGAGAGCTGGACCATAAAGAAGGCTGACCGCCGAAGAATTGATGCTTTTGAATTGTGGTGCTGGAGGAGACTCTTGAGAGTCCCCTGGACTGCAAGGAGAACAAACCTATCCATTCTGAAGGAAATCAACCCTGAGTGCTCACTGGAAGGACAGATCCTGAAGCTGAGGCTCCAATACTTTGGCCATCTCATGAGAAGAGAAGACTCCCTGGAAAAAACCCTGATGTTGGGAAAGTGTGAAGGCAAGAGGAGAAGGGGACGACAGAGGACGAGATGGTTGGACAGTGTCATCGAAGCTACCAACATGAATTTGACCCAACTCCGGGAGGCAGTGGAAGACAGGAGGGCCTGGCGTGCTCTGGTCCATGGGTTCACGAAGAGTCGGACATGACTTAACGACTAAACAACAACAACATACAAAAATGTATATTTCAATGTCTTCATTGTCAGCGTTAAAGTTGTGTAGTTCTTCTATCATAATGATTTTTGTCATCGAGGAGGGTTAATTTTATTTTATTCTTTTTGCCATTGTTTTCTTTCCACAAGGTGTTCCAGAGAAAAAAATTCTCCAAGACAGATATTTTTCTTTGTGTTTTTCAAAATGTACACTTTTTGTGTGCACTAATCAAATGCATACATTTTTATTTTTTTTTAACTTGTAGACACACATCCACCAGCAAAGGCACAGCAGGGCATGCAGTTTTTATCACATGTGCTCCGAATGTTGGATGTAATGCCCCCTTTCTTCTCCAGAACGGATCACAAGCTCAGAGACGCACGGATTTCTTGATGCAAACAGCATTCCATTCTGCAGTCCCCATCCGGGAGGTGTGAATTGGATAGAAGACACTCACCGGAACAAATTTCTCATGCGTGTCTAGTCCCGATTCACCTATTAGTTCAGGAAATGCAAATTACATTTGTTCGTATTAAAATGCGAAACCTGAGAATTCCCGTCCCCCCCCCCCCCTTAGCTAGTATGCGTAATATAGTCCTGGCATAACAAGAGCTACACCGTCAGTCTGGGTTAATTTCTGATAGTTCATTTCACTAGCACAATCTGTGTAACTCGATTAAGAACCCAAGGCACAATGGAAAATATATGTGCAATATGATATCATAATAATGGCTTCCTGAGAACTATGGCCATCGCAGGGTAGAGCTTCACACCTACTCCTTCGTTTGCAGTGATCCTGTTTTCACTCTTTCAAATTTAATACTTTCTCTAATATATTACACGTTACCTCCCATGTATTTAAACTGTACTTAAAAGCATGCTAAGAATGGGTAATTCTTTAATGGTTGTTCACTTACAAGCGATTGTGGGTCATTACCCAATCATTTAAAGGGCATTAATGAGAAGCATTTAATGGTTTTAGTAGAATATCATTGTAAGGGACAGGGGAAAAGTTACTGGCTGTAAATTTTTATGACCATTTCTTATAAAATGTATTACATTGTGAAATTTATGTATGTAACAAGGAGTACAATAAAAGCTGGGCTCAAAATAATTTGAAATCAAAGTAATGCATGTAGATAAAGCTTTACTTTCTCTAGCGTTGCATGCAATCCAACGCACAGTCTCTGTCTTGGGTGATACTGACATTATTTGAAGCAGAGAAAGGAAGGGAGGGAGAAAGAATGAAAGAGAGAAAGAAAATTTCCTTTATGGAAATCAGAGCTGTGTGAAGAGCTGTATCTGTATGCTGCTAATTTAGTAATGCAGAGACCGGGCAGCGTTCTCTAGATCTTTCATTTTTAAATTAGCCACGTTTTCCAGTCCTCCTGTACAGGCGCCACATGCCTCACGTTGGAACAAAGGAATCAGACTCAGTCATTTCTGCCTCTCCAGGCACTTCTAGAAGATTCTGTACTTTTGCAGCACATTCAACTACGGCCAGTAGATATAGCATGTTTATCAGTGAGGCAACAGGGCTGGCCCACGAAATTGAGGTGCCTGAGGCAAAGGATAAGATTCCTTCCTTGTCGCAGTGGCACAAAACTGAGTTTAGACAGTTGCTTCTTAAAAGGAATTGTTACAGTCACTTCTTGCAATTAAAAGCCCAAGTAGCTCATCAAATTTCTCATGGCTTTGCTTTCTTTGTTTGGCAAATTCCGTCATTCCTTGTTAAAAAGTGTATTTTATAAGCTGTGAAAAGAGTCTAAAAATTTTAAAGGGGGGGGGTGACCCTTCAATGTGCCCCATCAAGAACAGGTTTTGCCCCACTGTGTCAAGAAAACGTGACAAGCAAATGGTACTTTGTATGCAAAATGAATGACGTTGGCATTCATTGACTGAAATCCTTTTGCTTGGTGTAGTAAGAATAGGCCCATTGAGTTCAATGGAACTTATGGAGGAGTTGACTGTGTTTGAGAGGGACCTTCTCTGGCCTGGGGTGACTGTCAATCTATCCAGCACTAACCAATCATTCCTTCCCATTTCTGAATTCAACAGAGAACCCCGTCTCTCTGTTATGCTTTCTTTTCCCTCTCTTTAGTCTGTTAGAAGCAGTGGTTGTTACTTTGCTGTTGATCAGTTCAGAACTGTAAGTAATGAAACGTTTTTATTCTTTCTCCTACAAATGTCTCTATTGAGACTTTGAGTGACAGTTAATGAAAAAGGGATGGACTCTGAGAAATTTGTAGCTATTCTCTTCTGCGGGCCTCTGTACTTCTACTGCATAGCAAAAAGGTATTTAGACTGGAAATTCAAACTCTGCAACAGAAAGTCCTTTCCAGAACAAATTAATAGCAACAGTCTACCTCCCTGTACCACACCACACTCATCCAACTAGCCGAGGTATGATGCAAATCAGGGGTGCATGCACATTGCCCTATACCGATAAATATGATTTGTTTTGTTTTTAAAAATTATATCCTTCTAAGGAACTCTCATGACTTAAACAAAAATGAGGAGCTAGAATAGTGTACTTTTACAACAATCAACAAACAGAGCAAAATACTGCTCTGAAAACGCTATCTCACAGATCTTCCTGTCCTGGCAGTCTTTGGTACTGTTGGATTATAACTCTGATTACCAAGTCAGGGCTCAATTACACCTCGCAAAAGAACTCCAGTTATACCGATATGGCTGTTTTTTAGATCATTTCATAAATTTCTGAGCAAACAACACACAGCCAAGATAGATTCATTTCCCCAGCCAGTGGTTTGTTTCTGGTTTATTTCCCCCTTGCCGGGTGGGTTGTTTTATTTTGTACCAATGATGAATCACTTTGTTCCTTATCATTTCAGCTGGTGTGAACATTGGTGTTGATTTATTTCTTTTGCAAAGGTGTTGGGTTTCTGGTCGCTGTGGCCACTTCATGACCACTGCGCTTGTTATCTTTTTATTATTATTATTTTTAAAAGGTATATAGACAAATCAGTATTAGGGTCCTCTGG
Organism: Intellagama lesueurii; assembly: GCA_037013535.1. Classification (NCBI taxonomy): domain Eukaryota; kingdom Metazoa; phylum Chordata; class Lepidosauria; order Squamata; family Agamidae; genus Intellagama; species Intellagama lesueurii. The sequence goes on along the minus strand of JBAJHW010000001.1, from coordinate 343,506,504 downwards.
CCGCCACCAGAAAGAAAACAACATGAATACATTGCTCAGAAGGAGACAGCCTCCCCCCCCCCCACTCCCTTGCGGGTGAAAGAAGGCATCAAATTTCCTGCTTGAAGGAGCGTTGCTTTTATTTAACCCTTCTCTTCATAATACTTTGCAAGTCTTTCAAAACCCAGGGAGGGAGGGAGGGAAAAGGGGAGAAGGAGAGAAACCCTGTGCCACTGTATTTCTATATTGATATACCAGCTTTGGTAATTAAAAAAAAGGACAAAGGGGGGGGGGCTGATTGCCCCAAGAAACAGTAGAGAAAATGAATTGATACACAATTAAAGAACAGTGTAGCCTGCTATAATGGTTCATATAGAAAGAAATTAATTGATACAGTTAAAAACAATGTGAATGCTCCCACTTTTACCACTTTGTAACAATAAATGTATCGGAACAGAGAGGTATGGAAGGGTTCTTTTGACAGGTGTGATTAGGCCCTCAGCACAAGGTAATGGGGGGGGGGTTTTCTCAGTGCAATACATCTCTGATGAGTTAGGATAGGGGTTGCTTGTAGACAACCTCCAAATCACTTCTCCACACAGCCACAAAAAGTCCAGTGCCACACAAATGCAACAGGTGGTTGTGGTCAGAGAACCTTAGCCACTGCCAAGAAGGGCCGACCTCTTGTGGACTATACCAGTTTGGTCCATTTGCAAATCATACAGAATGCATACTAAGAAAGGAAACCTTCCCTGCTTCCTTTCTTACTGCCGGCTGATCCTCTTGCAGAATCAGGAAGGGTGTTTCTAATTTAAAAGGCAGACGTAGCGCAGTGTATGAATCAAACCGAACCACATCTCTGGAAATGCTGAAACTTTTACTGTGTGCATTAAGAAACCGTTGTATTTCTTTGGTTTCTGACTCGACACCCATTGCCCATACAGCAGAGATTTAAGATAACCCAGTTAAAAGACAGAGTGTCTTTTAATTAAAATGAAAGGAACTATCCTTAAAATAAAAGACAGTAGCACATCTAGGATTATTCAGTTTCCATGTAGGGAATCTATCTATCTATCTATCTATCTATCTATCTATCTATCTATCTATCTATCTATCTATCTATCTATCTATCTATCTATCTATCTATCTATCTATCTATCTATCTATCTATCTATCTATCTATCTATCTATCTATCTATCTATCGATCTATCTAATGCTTTCCTCCATTCTCACTGCCTTCAATTTTCCTAGCTTTTGTCTTTTCCCATGAGTCTTGTCTTCTCCAGCTTTGGTTTAGCCAGTTTCATTTCTAGGGAGAGTTCAGGCCTGATCATAGAATCATAGACTAATTCTGTAGGAAAGGGCCTGTAGAGCCATTGAGTCCAACCCCCTGCTCAGTGCAGGAATCCAAATCAAAGCAGATCTGACAAACGGTTGTCCAATTTTCTCTTGAATGCCTCCAGCGTTGGAGCACTCACCACCTCTTAAGATAATTAGTTCCATTGTCGTACTGCTTGAACAGTATTCAACCAAAATCTGGCTTCCTATAGCTTAAGCCCATTATTACATGATATGATATGATCTAGAACCCACTTATTTGACTTTTACATAATCCATAGTATTCATAACACTTTTCTCCAACACCATGTTTCAGATGAGTTGGTTTTTCTTCTCCTGTCTCTTTCTTTATTGCTCTGATTTCACATATGTACACGGTAGCTGGAAATACAGATGATCTTGGTCTTTGTCTCCAGCAACACTTCCTTACACTGGATGACATCTACTTCTTTCATAGCTGATTTCTGAATCTCAGTCTTCTTCTGATTTCTTGGCTCCGGTCTCCATTTTGACTGATGACTGAACCAAAGTATAGAACACCTTTAAAAATTTTGATTTGTTCGTTGTCAGCAATAAAATTATTCAATTCTTCTGTAACTAAGATTTCAGTCTTTTTAATACAACTCTTAGCCGAGACGGCCCTTGTAACTCCAGAAAATAACTGCCCCCAAGGTTTTGTTTTTTGTGGGGGGGGGGGGGGTTGCTTTAGTTCACACCTATCCATTCCTACCCTTAACATTTTTTCATATGCTCAGGCATGTTTAACCTGAGTCCCCAACCACCTTCGGTATAAGCATAAAATATTCTATTTATCTGACAGGCCCCTTGGTTCCTTTTTTTGTTAGGTCTCAGTTTTTTTTAAGGTTGGCTTAGAGCTGGAGAGTGGTCAAATCTCTGGGAAGGACCTTCGCTCATTTTTGTCATTCCCAGCAAATCTTGCTTTCTCACGTTGTGCCCAAAGGTATTACAAGTTTTTAATCATCTTTAAAAGACTTGTATTAGGCATTACTCATTACCTTTTTCAGGGTAGAATGTTGATCATTACGCATTAGACATTGCTGTTTGTTCATTACTTCAGCAGCGACGTGTTGCTTCATTATGTCATTGCCATTGCTCTTCTTAAGCAAAAAAACAAAAAAACAAAACAGAAGCAAAGAACGGTCCCCAACTCATTCTGGAATGCACAGTATGTGAAGGATTAAGAAAACATCACAAGCAATAATGTCATCAATCATCATTCTTGTTTGCAAAAAGAATGCCATTAAATCCAAAAAGTAATAGGCTACAAGGAATATTACATGGAAGGCATTACTTCCCAACTCTGAGAGATGGGTACCTGAGCTATCTGTGAAATTGGCCTAAGTTGCTGTTTACAAAATCAGGCTTCAAAAGAACTGAATAGCAAACCGGGGCCATAAGTCATTACTAGGTGTGAAGTGCAACCAAACACAACTGTCCCTTTGTCTTGCATGAGTGTTTTACCATTCTAACTCTTATGTCTGATGAAGTGGACATGCACCACAACAGCTTACATTAAAAGATAGCTGTTAATCTTTAAGGTGCCACAAAGTCTTTGTTTGCTTTGGTTTGGTTTTGTGTTGCTTGTTGAAATGACCTACGTGTGTTACTCTCTCTCATGGTTAACCTGAAAAGGTATCCCTCTGTTCTGTGATAAATGAGAACCAGAGAAACAATGGATCTGCGAACGAGAATCTCACATAAAATCCTTCCAGAGTAATGTGGGACCGGAGTTACAGGTAGGGGAGTCATGGTCACTTGTGAAACAACAGAGAAAGCTTCTGAAAACCACTAGACAAACAGCATCCTTCTCCCGATTATATCTCCCTTGCCAGTACTTCTAGGAAACAATGCAAATGAAAAGAAAATAGAACACATTGTAACATGAACAATACCCTGTTTCCCCGAAAATAAGACCTAACCTGAAAATAAGCCCTAGTATGATTTTCAGGATGCTTGTAATATAAGCCCTACCCCAAAAATAAGCCCCAGTTAAGTGAAACCCCGCCCTCCACCCTTGTGCAGCAACCAGAAGATGACATGACTGTATTTGAATAAATGTAGATTGTTGTACATGAAAAAAATAAAACATCCCCTGAAAATAAGCCCTAATGCGTTTTTTTGGAGCAAAAATTAATATAAGACCCTGTCTTATTTTTGGGGAAACACGGTACCATAAATCTCTCTCTTTCTCTGCACTTACCTCCTAAAAGCATCAGAAGGGCCAAAGATCAACCATGAGGATTTCATCTTTACTCCGTTCCTTTGGCATATGGCATAGAGAAAAAGGCTGTTTGCCAAGGAAGAAGGGAGAATACTTCCAAAACTAGTTCATGTGTGTTCATTCTAAGTCTTCCTGGCATCTGTCAGTGCAAGCTGTGTAGACTTCAAGAAAAAGTTTTAGACCATGGCCAAAATCCTGCTCAATAGTGTAGTAAATCACAGCACAGTATCAATGTGGGATTTTGTGAATCAGCTCCTCCATATGTTCCATTGATTCAAATGGGCTTGTTCTTTTCTGTACTTACTTACTTACTTACTTACTTACTTACTTACTTACTTACTTACTTACTTACTTACTTACTTACTTACTTACTTACTTACTTACTTACTGCCACATTAGTACAATGCACTATTCTGGGAGGTTAGCAGCAGTCATGAATAAAACAAATATTGTTAAAATACAAATACACAACTACACAAGTAGAAAATTGAAAACAGTTAACAGATGAAACACGTTTGCGCCAGTGGCAGGTTCACAATGAAACAACAGGACAGCTGGACTAGAGGCATAAAGTCAGGTAGAGTCAGTGAGGAAGGCCTCCCTGAATAGTAGTATTTTCCGAAAGTTAACTGGGAGGGTGCCACAAAGTTGGTACCACCGCAAAGAAGGCCTGACCCCTTGTGGATGACCTACTGGCCTCCTTCAGAGTGGTCACCCAGAGAAGCATGGCTTGGGAGGATCTGGTGGGTGGGGTAGATAACATTGGGCTCTGGCAGGTCATGTGTGACTTCCTATACTAAGGTAAAAGGTTAGGTAAAGTTTCCCCTTGACATTTAGTCCAGTCGTGTCCGACTCTAGGGGGCGGTGCTCATCCCCATTTCCAAGTCATGGGAGCCAGCGTTTGTCCGAAGACAGTTTCCCGTGGTCACGTGGCCAGCGCGACTAGACATGGAACGCTGTTACCTTCCCACCGAGGGTGGTACCTATTTATCTACTTGCATTTTTACATGCTTTCGAACTGCTAGGTTGGCAGGAGGTGGGACAAGCGACAGGAGCTCACTCCGTCGCGTGGATTCGATCTTACGATGGCTGGTCTTCTGACCCTGCAGCACAGAGGCTTCTGCGGTTTAACCCGCAGTGCCACCACATCCCTCTCCTATACATTGCAATTAGAGTACGTCCATTTGAAACAATAGAGCTCATGGAGGACATGACTCACCATATCTCAATTGATTCAATGGCCCTACTCTACTGCAATTTACTACACAAAGCAACAGGATTTTGGCTAGTCATTAACATTTTTTTTTAAAGGCACCCAACCCTTTTGCATAAGAGTTCAGGATGAGTATCAACTTCTTGAGAAAATATATTCTCCTATGTGAAATAGCAGTCAATGCCCTCCTAGTCAGCAATTGTAGAACAAGAGGGCAGTCACCTATGTGTTCCTCTCTCTCCAGCAGGTTCCCCATTGTGTGGCTAGTCGTACAACTGACCTCACAACCAATGCAAGACCAGGCACACCACAGGGAGGCTGGTGGAATGGGGGAATGCTTAAATCAGTGGTTCCCAAACTGTGCACCGTGGTGCCCAGGGGCACCACCAAACTCAGCCAGGGATGCTGTAGAATGCTCTCATCCTTTGCCACTGCCTCCCTGTCCCTCTCCTTGGCCAGCAGGTCTCCCCTGCATGCCGGCCGGGATCATGCCTAACACCCTGCCTGTACCCAGGCACAGCCCCTGGGACGAGCTGCACCCCTGTACCCGAACACCCGCCTGTGCAGGAGAAGAAGAGGCTGAGGCAGAAGTGCCTTTTTGCACCAGGGAGACTCCAGGACAGAGTCAATGGAACTGCAACTCAAAAACGTTTGGGGACCACTGACTTATGCAGTTGCTCTTCCATTCGGGGGTCTCTAAGGAAGAAACTGGCCATAGTCTTAGGAAAAGCTTTGATCATCTGCCTGTACTTTTTTCTGTTCCATAAAACAGTTTCCCCTCTGCTGCTAACAAATTTGCATCAGCAGTTTTCTATTCACAGGATCCAGAGATGAGGAGAGATTCATGGAAGGATAGAAGCTGGGCAGGAGCAGACTGCATGTCTCGGAAGGAAGGAAGCAAGCAAGCTGATCGGAGGTTTGCTTTCTCTCTGAATATCCACCGCACTCCCAGAACTGATGGTTCTGTGTAGCACTCTCCATTCCAGGTAATAACATTGTTTCCCCCCTTTTTACAGTTCCTCCTAATCTGGAAACATACAAATATCTGTATGAACCCAAGAATAAATTGGTTCAGGCCACCTCCAAGCCAGCTCAGGGCACATTGGTCCTGATCTTTAAAGCAAATATTCAGAGAAAGATCAATTTGGATGACACATGTATATTCCTACTAAAAAGTAACTGAAACCCCAGTGCAAATCAATTTTTTGATTTTGTACTGATGGACATGGACTATGAACTGCTTTTTAGTATCCAAGTACTAGTTAGTTGAACATTTTTTAAAAGTAACTAGTTTCTTGTACCTAGTTACTTTCAAGGTCTGCTTATGGAGGGAGCTATCAAAAGCATTGAGTTTTGGGTATTTATCTGCTGGATTTGTTATTTTTAAACCTAAGGGGTCAAATCTAGCAGTTAGTTCCAACTAGAGTTGACTCTGAATAAACAGGACTTGCTAAGTCCCCCTGTGCCAGTGGGTCCTCACTAACACTTATATTAAATCCCCTTGACTGGATGGATTCACTCGAGCTGTGACTTACAACTGGATTTAACTGATGGTTGTATTCATTATATATTTGTCAGAGGCTTTTATTTATTTCATTAGTTGTAACTAAGAAGAAACTATTTTAGTTCCATTAGTTTAGGAAAAGATAAGTGAAGAGTTTCCTGTCTAAAAAGCTGCGATGATGACAGCAACAAACTACTGTTTAGGTCCATGGAACTAGAACGGTAAGATGCTCTTCTGTACAAAGTAACTTCCCAAGATCCATTTTAGCTGAATTCAGTTCCAATTAGAGATGGGCATAAACCATTTCGTCCTGGTTCATCCCAGTTTGTAAAGGCAGCAGCACAGGTTCCCCTCCCTTTTCTCCTTGGCCAATTCAGCCACTCAACAGGCCCAGCTTGCTTGCTTAATTTCCACCTCCTCGGCTGATCTCCCGGTCACGAGCAAGAGCACAGCCTTCTCTACCCCGCCATTTTGTCCAAGTGAGAGACCAGCCAAGAGGGCAGGGCAGGGAAGCCTGAGATGTTGCTGGGAGTGGAAGATCAGTGGAGGAGGTGCAGGAAGCTACCACGCTGGCCCTGGTGAGTGGCTGGTTGAGCCAGAGGAGGTGGGGAGGGGAGCAGCAACACCTGTGCTGCCACCTTTAACGAACTGGGATGAACTGGGACGAACCAGCTTGTGCCCATCTCTCGTTCCAACATGCAGCAAAAAACGTTGTACTTGTGGAATTGTGAAGTACAAAGTGTATGTCTTTTGCCTCAGCACCTGGGTAGTGGATGGTTTCTCGTAAGAAAAATAAAGTAGATCCCATAAGCCTGAAGTCTGGGCTCCATGGCGCTGTGGGGCAGGAGCAGGAGAGGAGGTGGCAGGACCTTTCCCCCCCCCTTTCCTCCCAGAAACAGCTGTGAGAGTGATGACAGAAGGCTTCTAAATTTTACCTTCCAAACAATGGCTTCCCCCCCCCCTCCGCCTTGTTTTGTCTTTGGAAACCAGCGCAGATTTGATTGCTTCCAGTGAGAATATCAGTGCCGATTTATAATCCAACTTGAAAGTGAGTAAATCCTTTCTCCCGGGCTGATTATTACAAATTATTAAAAGTGAGTACAAAACATTTTTAAACGGCTTTAAATATCTTGAAAAGAGTTCGAAACAATAACTGTCATTAGACGTAAATTGCAGATGCACAATGTGCCAGGAATGGAAATGCCTGCTCAAGATGTAACAAAACAAACATGAAAACACAGAGGAAAGGAATGCAAAACCAAGCTCGGGATGCCTGTACGTAAGGCCAGAAAGAAAAACCCATAGCCATTACTCATGACAACTTTTGGGTATTGCTGATGAAGGCTATTTTGTGTGTGTCTTGGTTTCCCCGTACGCGTACATCAAATTTCAGCTCTTGAGTTTATATTTTAGTACGACCAGGCTGGTGAGTGGCGGAACTTGTGAAGGCAAAGATTTCAAAAAACAACAAGAACGATTCCAGAAAAGTCTTCAATAAGGCCCGTTTCAGGTTTCCATAGGTCCCAATTTAGTCTGGAGTGAGCTTCTAATCGACTTGCATCCAAAAAGCAAAATACAGTAGGACTGCGGTATTCTCAGGGGATCAGTTACCAGCCTTCCCCCTGAGGATGCCAAAAACTGAGGAAATAGCGAACTCTATACAAAGTATGGTCTCTCTAGTAGCCAGTTCTGGAAATATGTATAAATACGTATTTCGGGGAGGGTGGGAATTATTCACTATTTTCAGGAAGTGAATGAGTAAATCCACAGATACTGATCCTCATGGATGAGGAAGGTCTTACTGTAAATTATTTTGATGTTGCACCGATGAACGTGAACATGGAAGGTCCTATCATGAGGGAGCAAACCTGCCAAATTCAGTACAGTTTGCTTCATGGGTCTGTGAACTATATTCTTTTAAAACAAGGTAGTGTGGACTGAAAGCCAGTTATCAACCCATGGTCATGCTGGAAGCTTTAATACTGAACACTGGAGTTCCCAGATCTCAGGAAACCAGATGGGTATCAGCAAATGGTTGTTCATCTGAAGGAGTCCAAGAGATCTGCAATCTCAGAATTAACGTTACTGAGGAAATGTTTGTCCGAAGCTGTCTTTAAAATCTGGGCAACTGACACAGCCTCATAACCAGCTCATGCCAGGGCTCCTCACCAGGAAGGTGTTTGCCTCTGTGTTCCCTTCCTAATCCTTGCTTCTCCTTCTTGTGAAATGTCACAAGGACTCAAACCTATGACATCACAAGACACGAAAGTCCCTAAAACAGGGGAACAAACTTCTATCATTCACCAAGAGAGGATGAACCAAGTCAGGATTTACTTCTCTGATCTATTCCAGAACTTGGAAATGTTGCTTTTTGGACAAGGAGCCTCATGGCACAGTAGTTAAACTGCAGTACTGCAGGCAAGACTCTGTTCACGACGTGAGTTCAGCCCCAACAGGCTCAGATAGCCAGTTCAAGGTTGACCCAGCCTTCCATTCTTCCAAACTCAGTAAACTGAGTTCCCAGCTCATTGTGGGGCAAAGTGTTCTTTGCCTAATTACACTGTAAACCCTAAGTTCGATGGTTACTATGTTAGCTGTGCTATACATGAGCTGGTTTGTTTCCTTTAGCGTGTTGGTCAGGATTGTTCTGATGACAACATTTGCATCATTCAGTAGATCTTTTACTGGTTTACTTTGTAATTGGTGCAAATTGGGGAGCCTTTGTCTTTCTGTGTTCCGGCTAATATGGGTTACTATTTTTCCCCTCAGTGATGTTTGCCGTTCTGTCAACTCATAATTTCTGGGTTGTTCCATCAACTGTTCCTCTATTGATATGTTTTCTTCCACTATTGTGTCCACCTCTACCTTCCATTTGTCCTCCATATTATGGTCATTGTCCTGTGTTGATTTTGCCACCTTTTCTAGTTCTTGCAATTCCAGTTCTGAAAACACTTTACTCCAGATGATAAACCTTCTCTGGTCCATTAATCGTTGTTCAGTAATGTCACTACTTGGGTGTTTCCTTTTCCAAATTTCCATCATTCTTTTTTTGAAAGCCACGGGCTGTTGGGTTTGCCTCGTAATAACATTTCATAATTTCCCGATTTTCAGCGAGAGTCCAAGTTTTGCGTTTCCGTTGTTCCAATAGCTTTGCAGCAGCCTGTTCTGGTCCCTCAACAGGGTCTCCTGAGCCCTGTAGCCCATTTGTCACCAGATGCCCAGGGGCTACACGGTCCTTGTTGACCTGGGCGACAACCGATCCGGTATGGATTTCTGTTTATTTCCTCTCATCATAATTGATGGTTGGTGGACACAGTTGGTCTGGCTTCTCAGCTGAGATCTGTCTGGCTTGGGAGACCCTTCTGGTAGCAACGCTACTGCCAGCATGGCTCTCAACCTCACTGAAGCACACAAGCCCCTCCGCCTCAACAAGGCCTGTGCCCATGGAGGGAATGATGATGATGATGATGATGATGTGGTGGTGGTGGTGGTGGTGGTGTTGATGGTTTTGTTCTTTAATCTTTTTTAAAAAAGAATTCAAAGTTTGGAACGGACAAAATGCAATGCCAGCTACCACAATGAATTGCAACATTAAGAAAGGTCTTGGTTTCAAAGGAGAATTGGGTTTTCGATTCTTCCATTCCATTCATTTGAAAGTGGGAACTTAGGTAAGAGCCCATCAAACTGCAAACCAAACGTATGTCTCTCCCCCCCACTCTCTCTCTAGCCTGTTCATATCTTGGTCTCAAGCAACCTCTAGCATGAACCAAAAAATGCCAATCAGTTCTATCAAAACTCACCAAACTCTCTTGTGACTTGACTACCTGGATGCTTGTTCCTATTCATGCATAGGGGAAATGTATGTTTATATAAAGGAAAGCACTGATTTACCAGAAATGATTGCTTCACAGTCTAATTACTTTTCAACTGGCTGTTCCAAATTAAGATGTCATTGATGGCTTTTGGTGATATATTTCATTTTAAGCAAATTTATTCTATAATAGAGCACATCATAATGGAAAGCAGAGTCCCCACTCTTTCCCTACTCTTTGTAGCCAGATATCTTGACAAGTAAATTAAATTTAGCAGTTAAAATGCTTCCATTAGTAATTTTATTAAGTTAATTAAGGAATTTCTCTTCCTGAATTTTAACTACCCTCATTTCAGAACAAGTTTCATTTCTAGTAAAAATATATATATATATACAATGCAACAAATTTTGTGACTGCAAGAGTTTCAGAACAAGGCTCTTCTGGGAGATGGTTCTTCAAATTGTCAAAACAGCAGCAACTCACTGGGGGCGTGGGGAAGAGACAAAGGGGACTGTTGTGAACCACTTATTTCGGCTACTGTTTGGGGTTTTGTTGCTTGTGAGTTCAGACTTACAATTCAACACCAAATCATAGAATCATAGAATTGTGAAGTTGGAAGGGGCCTATAAGGCTATCAGGTCCAGCCCCCAGCTCAATGCAGGAATACACATCAAAGGATATCTGCCAGATGATTGTCCAATTTTGTCTTGAATGCCTCCAGCGTTAGAGCACTCACCACCTCCTGAGATAATTGGTTCCATTGTTGTACTGCTCCAACAGTGAAGAAGTTTTTCCTGATATTCAGCCTTATTACATGTCCAGTACTTTGGAATGATTGAGAACAGATCCTGACCTGCTCATTTAGCCCTGTATCAATGATGCCATGTTAGTGCAAGGTTCATTTTCCATGTTTCCACAACAACAATGCCCAGTCCTGGATTTGTTGCCCAAAGGAGGCATGAGCAGCAGGCATAAGAGATTCAGAAAGAAGCTGCGGAAGAGCTTGCTTGAGCTGTTGTGTGTACACTCGTGTACCACGGAATGTGTACAATTGAGCACTCCAGAGAAGCTGTGCTCTAAAGGGATTTCCCTTCTTTTAATGTTACGTAGCTTAGGTCTCTGGCTGCGGAGCCAAAGGTTGAGAGTTCAATTCCTCTTTGTGCCTCCTTAAGAGAGGCTGGACTCGATTACTCATAGGGTCCCTTCCAGCGCTGCAGTTCAAAGTTTATTTATTTATTTATTATTTATTATTAGATTTTTATCCCGCCCTTCTAGACAGGAGTCTACTCAGGGCGGCTCACAATATATTGTGCACAAAACAGATTTAAAAACAACTATTAAATTCTACAATAATAATATAATCAAGATGGGAAGATAAACAACAAAAAACCAAGAAAAGTAAGAATCAAGTATTGGCAGGAGGGAAGGCCTGCCTAAAGAGCCAAGTCTTTAATTGGCTCTTGAAAACACCCAGCGAGGGTGCCAGGCAGATCTCTGATGGCAAGCTGTTCCAAAGTCGAGGGGCCACTGCCGAGAAGGCACGGTTTCTTGTTCTTTCTTTCCGGGCCTCTCTCGGCGTCAGGCCCCTCAGCCGTCTTTCCTGGCTATAGCGAGTGACTCGAGTAGATCTAGGTGGGAGAAGGCGTTCTGCCAAGTATCGAGGTCCTAAACCGTTTAGGGCTTTGTATGTCATCATTAACACTTTGAAGTCAATGCGGAAACGAATGGGCAGCCAATGCAAAGCAGCCAGAATGGGAGAGATATGCTGGAATTTTCTCGTTCCACTAAGTAATCTGGCTGCCGCATTCTGCACCATTTGAAGCTTCTGCATCAATCTCAAAGGTAGCCCCACGTAGAGCGCATTACAGTGGTCTAATCTCGAGATTAGTTTATTATTATTCAAAGGTTATTCAGATTTATGCCTTATTAGGGAGCCAGTTACTTTTGCTACTGCTAGAACTATATTTCAGAGGATGGCTTGGATGCTGGTTTACACTGGGAGTGAGAAGAACCCTTCCAAGCAGGGGATGCTCAACTATATAAGCAGTCCAGAACATAAGAAGATAAGAAGAGCCCTGCTGGATCAGGCCAAGGGCCCCTCTAGTCCAGCTCCCTGGATTTCACAGTGGCCCCACCAGAGGCCTCTGGGAGCACACGAGACAACGAGATCCCTGTCTCCTGATACTTCTCCCCTGCATCTGGCATTTGGAGGTCCCTTCCTTCTAAGCCTGGAGATTGTACATCCCCATCATGGCTTGTAACCTGCGGTGGACTTTTCCTCCAGGAATCTGTCCGATCCCCTTTTAAAGGCACCTAGGCCAGATGCCATCACCACATCCTGTGGCAAGGAGGTCCACAGACTAACAACACGCTGGGTCAAGAAATATTTCCTTTTGTCTCTTCTCACTCTCCCAACACTCAATTTGAGGGGATGTCACCTGGTTCTGGGATTGTGTGAGAGGGGAAAGAGCTTCCCTCTATCCACTTTATCCATCCCCGGCATCATTTTATACGTCTCAATCAGGTCCCCCCTCAGGCGCCTTTTCTCTAGACTAAAGAGCCCCCAACGCTGTAGCCTTTCCTCATAAGGGAGGTGCCCCAGCCCAGTAATCATTTTAGTCGCTCTCTTCTGCACCTTTTCCAGTTCCACTCTGTCTTTTTTGAGATGCAGTGACCAGAACTGTACACAATACTCCAGGTGCGGCCTTACCAGTGTTTTCTACAATGACATTATAATGTTGGCTGTTTTATTTTCAATCCCCTTTTTAATGATACCTAGCATGGAATTGGCCTTCTTCACGGCCACTGCACACTGGGTTGGCACTTTCATGGAGCTGTCCACCAGCACCCTGTCTTTATTCTGATCTCACTCTCAGCCTTCTGCTAGCTGCTTTTCCCTCCTCCCAGAGGAGGAAGGGGGGAAAAAAATCTCCTTGTGGAAAAGCGATGGGACAGCAGGAGAACTTGAACAAGAATATTTGAAAGACCTCTTCCTGGCTTTGTAAACTGTGCTCCAGGATTTTTATTTTATCTGAATACAGTCGCTCACCCCTTTTCCCCTTAACTGGCACTTACACTCTCAATAACTCACTCTGAGACATTAGTTGGAGAAAGAATAAATGGTTTCATTTACTTACAGTGAACAGACTGCTCCAATGGCTGGCTGACTTTGAGCAACAGGCCTCAGCAGACTCTGCTTCCAACGGACTACAAAGAGGAAGGGGAAGGCAAAGAGCAGAGAGGCGGGACTCTTTTTGAATACAGAGGCAAGGGAGGAATGATTGGTTAGTGCTGGCTAGATTGACAGTCCCACCGGCCCAGAAAGATCCCTCCCAGTCACACCTACTAAAGGCAGCATGCAAGGTTGCAACAACTCCAACAGAAAAAAGGAAGGAGGAAAAAGAAACAGTGTCTCTGCAGATTCCCATGGCTCTTCTGCTAGTAACTCTGGACCTCCCAAAATCTGGGGTCCTGGTACATTTATTCAGTCTTTTCTCCTATCCTTCAGCAAGTAGGCCATTCAAGAGCAAATAGTAACAAATAGCTAATAACTAGGTCAGCAGGCCTCTTTCCACCTGCAAACACTCCAAAATATTCATATTTTTTTTCAAAAGTTGGATGTGAATTTTTAACCATTTCCTGTTTCCTGTTTTGTTTTGATTTAAAATATTTGGTGGACTATGCAGTTCTCCAGGAGTCCCGAGAGCTCACAGACCTGTTAAAGCTGCTTACCCTTGCTTTAATAATAATCATGTGCCATCAAGTCAATTCTGATTTACGGTAATCCTTTTCAGGGTTCTTCAGGTAGAGAGTACTCAGAAGTGATTTCTCATTCCTTTCTCTTGGGGGGCATCCTGGAATTGTGCAACTTGCCCAAGGCCACACAGGCTGGCTTTTCCCCCAGACGACCCAGTAGGAAATTGAACTTTCAAACTTTGGCTCTGCAGCTGGACACCTACACTACTGAGCTATCCAGCAGTTCATAATAATAATAATCTTAGAACGGCAGAGCTGGAAGGGACCCTATGGATCATCAAGTCCAGCTCCTGTCAAGGAGGCCCAGTGGGGAATTGAACTCCCCACCTGTGGCTCTGCAACCAGATATATAACTCACAGAGCTATCCAGCCAGCTCTCCTGTTTTAAAGTCATGCAAAAATGATAAAGATGGAGAAAATGTTTTGGTTTCACTTTCTCCCGCTTGGAAATTTTCTGATTTCTCAAGCATGTTCCATGTGAAATACCAAGGAATTTTGAATTTCGGAATTTTTTTTAAATGAAAAAATGAATGAAAGCAAAACTCTTATTTTCTCCAAGTGGGGATGGATGATGTGTGTCTTGAGATCGACACATGACTTAAGCCACGGCCTTATGGCACCAGATGTCCCCTAGGTCCACATTCACTTTTTCAAAGGTTTCTACCTCTTTTTTTGTCAACAAAGGACTTCTCTTTACCCTTGGGTGGTCATTTAAAGACTAAATCAAAACAATTTGTGAGCATTTCAGAAAACGGGGGTGGGTGGGAATCAAATCTACCCTTCCATAATTTGATTTGTAGAAAATTGACGAACAAAGCTTCGCCGAGTGGTTTTAAATAAATCATAATTAATTACATGTGCAAATGCATCAACCAAATTTGGATGCACAATTAAATAACTAATCACAGTATGGAAAAGCTGAAAATTGAAATTGCATGCCGAAATAGACAAGCGTGCCCCCAGGCCCAAAACAGGTGTTTCTGTTTTGATCGCTGAAGCATGCAATAGTTGGGTGTTTGTGTGGTTTTTTTTTTGTTTTTTTGCGGTTAAAAAAGAAGTCTCTTGTTGAAGATATAAGAAACCCAGCCTGCCCTCTAACTAGATCTTTTAAAGTGTTTTGAATGGTTTTCCAGCACCACCGCCTTGGTACTATTGGATAATGTCTTAGAAAATGCGTAGGTAAAGGTTCCCCTTGACATTTAGTCCAGTCGTGTCCAACTCTAGGGCGCAGTGCTCATCCCCGTCTCCAAGCCGTAGAGCCAGCGTTTGTCCATAGACAGTTTCCGTGGTCACGTGGCCGGCGCGACTAGACATGGAACACCGTTACCTTCCCACCAAGGTGGTACCTATTTATCTACTTCTATTTGCATGCTTTCGAACTGCTAGGTTGGCAGGAGCTGGGACAAGCAACGGGAGCTCACTTCGTCGCATGGATTCCATCTTACGACTGCTGGTCTTCTGACCTTGCAGCACAGAGGCTTCTGCAGTTTAACCCGCAGCGCCACCACGTCCCACTTAGAAAATGCATAGAAAGCATTAAATTATCTTCTGGGATGCTTTACCACAAGCTGCACCAATGGTTCTCAACCAATGGTATTGAGATAGCATTCTGTTTTGACAAATAACAACAGCAGGGGTGTGGAGCCAGTGTGGTGTGATAGATAGAATGTTGGACCTGGATTCAGAAAACCTGGGTTGAAATCAGCACTTAAGCATAGAAACTCATTAGGGGTGGCAAAGATAAACCCCAATATGACTATCTTAAAACCTCATTAAGGTCACCATAAATTGGAAGTTACTTGGTTACACATAGTAATAAAAAACAGGAAAGGTGGGTACATAAATAGGGTCAGCTGTGACAGCTGAGAAGAAAATCTGTAATGTTCGGTGGTCTAGCAGATCACCAATTACCAAATTCAGGAGAACACAAAGTATTTTTTATTTGTCTTATTTATAGGCCGCCTTTCTCCTGATAAGGGGACTCAACGCAGCTTAAGTGTAGCATTACCAGGGGAGCAATTTTGCTAGTCCATTTTAGCAAACACAACCAAGAATCTCATGGAAGACACACCAACAAATCTTAAAGAATAGCCAGTTTATTATAACACAAGCTTTCATGAACCTCAATCTTCTTTCACAGCTTGTAAGATGGAATATTCAGGAGGGGAAGGTGCCCCAACCCTCAGTCATGAGTCATCTATTTTAGATTTATGTAACTGAGTTAAAGTTATAAACATAGCTTGGGCAGCAGACAGATTGTAACCAGGGCCAGGGCCAGGCTTTTTTCCGCCCTAGGCAAGACTAACTACTTGTGCCCCCACCCCAACCAATTTTCAAAAACAGACAAATTGTAGGAAAAACAAGAAAGTAGTACAAAAGTTGAAATTGTGAAAATTTTATTTTAAAAAACTGAGAGAACAAGCAATAGAACAGTCTTCAATTTTCTTTCTCAAATACAAAACAGTTTTAGCACACAAATCATTTTGAATAATCCTATGAACTGTAATGTCCCTTAAATGTTTCTATTTTTGCCACATCAAAATCTCATTTTGATTGCCTTTTCTTTTGCAAAGTTTGTCACTGATTCCTTCAGGTCAATGGCTGATGCTTCGGCATGTTCAATTGATATAGTTGCCAAACCAACTAGTCTACTTTGCAGCATTGTTGAGCGTAAATATGTTTTTATAAGCTTGAGCTTTGAGAAACTGTGTTCATTACTAGCCACTGACACTGGAAGTGTGAGAAGGATCCTTAGAGCAACAGAAACATTAGGCACACTATCCAGGAGTTTTTGTTGCACTATGAAGAGAAGTACTCCTTGTAGTGGCATAGATTTTGGAAGTCTTCGAGCTATTGCTATAAGTTCACAGCACAGATCTTTAGCATCAATATCTTTGTTTCAATTGTGCATCAATGATTTTTCCAAATTCTTGCAGGCCTTAAGTACATCTTCAGTACATATTTTGTTGATCTTGCATATGTCATACAGGAAGCCAAACAAGGAATTATATTGTTGTAGCTGTTGGAATCTCTCTTCAACAGATTGTATGGCCATGTCGAAGACAGCATAATAGAAACTTATTTTGAATTTCTGCTTTGGATCTTGTGGTGCCTCCTCTTGTGCTTCATACTCAAACTGCTTTTTTGTTCTCCTTTTCCTAACTTGTTCTGTCTCAAAGTTTGGTAGTATTTCTAGCTTCTTTGTCATCTCAGTAGCATCCATCAAAACTTGTTGAAAACCCAGATCATACCCACAGCCCACAAGGTAATTCTTAGTCACTTGCAATTGGCTTGTAGCTGAATTTAAATAATTTTCCTTATTTTGTAACAGCTTGCTTATAAGATTAATTTCAAAAAGAATGTTGTACCATGTAACAAGGGATACCACAATTTTGAACTTACAAATTGCATCAGCAAGGGCCTTAGCTTCAATTTGAGAAGTATTTCCAGATAAATTCTTTAGGCTTGTGTCATCAAAGATCTCTATTAAAGCATCATATATACTACCAAGATGATATCTCAGGGGTTTTAAAGCATCCATCCGACTCTCCCATCTCGTTTGACGCAGTTGCTTAACAGTTATGCCTGATACATGGCTAGTTAGAATTTGCCAACGCCGAGTCGATGCAGAGAAATAATTATAGATCTGTTGAATCAAACTGAAGAAACTTGTTGCTTCCAGACAACATTTAGCGGCATCATTGACTACCAAGTTTAAAGAGTGTGCATTGCAGGGCACAAAAAAGGCACATGGATTTATGTCTAGGACTCTCTTTTGTACGCCATTTTCTTTGCCTTTCATGTTACTCCCATTATCATAACCTTGACTACGCAGATCCTCAATTGGTAATCCCATTTGCTCAAGCTGTCCAAGAAGAGTTTCTGTCATAAAGGCACCTGTAGTGTCCTTTAGTGGAACAAATCCCAAGAAATGTTCTTTTGTCATAACCTCAGGTTTGGACATCTCAGTATCTGATGGCTTGATCACATTGAAAAAACGTACAATCATTGTCATTTGTTCAGTATGACTCACATCAGTTGTGCAATCCAGAATAACTGAATAGTATTTGGCTGACTTTATATCTGCTAAAATTTTCTGCTTTATAGCACCTGCTAGAAGTTGTATAAGTTCATTTTGGATATCTTTTCCTAAGTAGTGAACCATTGTTTCTTCATTTTTAACTCTGCGCAAATGTTCATTCATGATAGGATCAAAAAGGGCTAAATATTCTTCAAACTTCAAAAAAATGCCATTGTTAGCACTATACAACCTTTCAGTAGTACCACGGAATGCCAAGTTTTGCATGCCAAGAAGTCTGACCAAAGCAATCAAGCGTTCCAAGATTTGTTGCCAATATTGTTCTTCTTGCCTGATTTTCTGCTGGTTAATATCATCAACTGTTTTTCCTTTATATAGTGTATAGGAGTGTATAGGAGAAAATCTTGTTTTTGAGTCTTTTGGAAAGTCATGTGATATAGGTTCCAGGTTCAAGTTTATTGTATTAGCTAAAAGCCGTCACAATTGTTTAAAATACAGATATGGTCAAATAAAACCATGGTAAAATCACAGATAAATAAAATAATAAGAGACCCTTTATATCTGGGAATCTCCCACACAATTGATCGCAATGGCTTTCAGAAAATTAGCTCGAATATTTCTGGCCGCTTTTGCGAATAGCGCTGTTCTATATGTAACGTAAGGGTCACAGTCCAAGAGTAACCTGACCACCTTTATCTGAGGGCTTTCCTCCTGTAGAGCAGCCAAAATGTTACCCAGGAGC
The DNA here is from genome assembly GCA_037013535.1 of Intellagama lesueurii. Taxonomy (NCBI): domain Eukaryota; kingdom Metazoa; phylum Chordata; class Lepidosauria; order Squamata; family Agamidae; genus Intellagama; species Intellagama lesueurii. Next base: position 343,487,878 of record JBAJHW010000001.1, on the reverse strand, counting down.
TTTTCTCTGGGGTTTTGATATAGCTGACAATAGAGTAAATAGTGGAGAACATCCTCTATCTCACCTGCTCCGCAGATACATAGCCTTAAATGTTTAGGGACATTCATATACCTGCCGTCTAAGACAGCGGTTGGCATGGTTTGGAAGCGGAGTTCTGTGAATGCGGTTCTCAAGGAGGCAAAAGTAAGTGTATGTAGGTATTGCGCCATTGAGTGGTTTGTTTTCAGCAGATGGTACCATTGAGAGAAATTTGAAGAGTGAATTAAGGCCAGGTCCTGGTCGTTATCCAATTTATAGAACCAGTCTCTCAACATTCTTTTAACCCCAGAAAAAAACAAAAATATCAGTGGAGAGGGATTTAGATTTTAGTAGGGTTTGAACTAAAGTTGCCCAGCCGCCATATATATATAGATATAGCCTGCTGTGGTCCATATTGTCCTATTAACTGTCGCAAATTATCACTGCAATAGTTAGGCCAGTTAGCAAAATCAGTACAATCCAAGCTGGGCACAACATAATCTTCTTTTGCAGTCATTGCAGTACTCTCGCTTTCCTTGAAATCCTTTTTTTCTTCTGTATGTTTTACGGAAAGGCCTACAAGTTGTGACAGTTCATTCTTAGAGTTTATATCACTTGTAGAAGGAGCACCGTGTACAGCTTCCTCAGTGGTAGTTTCAACAAGGGTATTGTCATGTTCTTGTTCTTTGACTGCTTCCTGTGTGCAAAGGTATTTCTGGAAGAACCCCTCTTGCTTTGCTTGCTCCTTGGCTCTTTTTGCCTTTTGTTTGAGGAACTGAGCTCCAGATGGTTGTGTTTTTATCAGCCATAGCTCTCCCTAGGATGAAGACAATATTTTATACAGTGGTACCTCGGTTTGCGAATGCCTTGGTTTACATAGTTTTCGGTTTATGAACCGAAATCCATAGAAAATAATGCCTCGGTTTACGTTTTTTTCCCTTTTTTTATTCCGCAGTACGAAAGGGTTTTCCCAGGGCGCATTGTGCCTATAGCACCACCCCTTTCCTAGCGCAATTGGCGTTTTTGGTTTACGAAATTTCCGCATTACATAATGTCGCGTAAAATGGATTAATTTCGTAAACCGACGTACGCCTATATGTTTAAGATCAGTCCAGGGATAAGCCAGAATTGTAGTTAGCAATACCCACTTAGTCCAAGCCAAGCAAGACCAGGAGAAAGCTGGGTTTAGGGTGGAGCACTCGATTTCTGAGCAATGTACAGATTTCAGAGTAGCAGCCCACCTGGATGATATTCTATAAATGAGTACAAGCACATTTTCAGGCAATTCAGAACAGTGCCCATGGCCATGACTCCAAAGAAGACTGCTTAAAAACTCTAATTTAAAAAGACATTCAGAACCAATTATTATTAAAAATCACATAATTAAATTTATGGGAAATGACTACCAGGTCACCATTGTAGGAACTGTCCTCATAAGAAAATAAAAGAAGCCATGTTGGATCAGGCCAATGACCCATCTAGTCCAACACTCTCTGTCACACAGTGGCCACACAGTGGTGTAGAACATGACTATACCCTCTTATATAGATATATAGACACATCCTATACCAGTGATGGTGAACCTTTTTGAGCCCAAATGCCCAAACTGCAACACAAAATCAATTTATTTATTTCAAAGTGCCAATACTGCAATTAAAACCCAAATGCTGAGGTTTTAGTTTAGAAAAAACAACTGCTCCTGCACTGCAAGGGTTAAATGCTTGTTTTTTCCCCCTATGGGTGGTATTAACAAAGAAATACTTACTGGTCCTCCAATCCCCCATTGGGCTAGACCGGTAATGGTCGCCATTGCACCCCTCTGCTGGACCACTGCACCAGCAAAGGGGAGTACCAAAATCCAGGATCGGAGGACAGATAAGTATTTCTCTATGGCGACTTATGGCTCGTGTGCCCACAGAGCGGGCTCTGTGTGCCAGCTGTGGCACGCGTGCCATAGGTTCGCCATCACTGTCCTATACCTAGCAAAATGCAACAACTTCAGTAAGCAGGCAAACAAAGCTATTTCAATAAGGAAGGCCCTACTCTCCCCCAGTGTTCCATTTCCCAAATACAATGTAATGATAACATAAGTAACTGAAAAGTAAAAATTGAGTAAAAGAAGATAGAAACTCACTTTTCCCCAAATGTCATTGGGAACACCATCCAAGCAAGTACATTCAGCTCAATAGAGGCCTTGCAGTTGCAGTGTAAGAGTTGCCACATTGAAAGTGAAACCATAGTTCCTTCTAACTTCCACTAAGGGGTGTTGGTCTGGCACACAGAATTTGGGATTTTTTAAGAAGAGGCAGGAGCAAGAGATTAGTAGATCTTCCAGATCAGAGGTCACAAGGTAGAAGTTCTGCTCACAAGCTGACTTGGCTTAGAGCGAACATGGGTGGAGCCCCTCCCAAACTAGAAGTCTGTCTCCAGTTATAACTGGGGGAATGTAGCTTAAAAGAGACCAAAAGCTAAGTGAGAGAGGGAAGCTGCAGGATCTTCACCAAAATTTTCTCCCCCACTGCTGCCTGTCCATTAGCCCTGTTTGATGACTTATCACCCCAGGAAGTAGATCACAGTGGCTGGTGTCAATGGGACATTTGTAAGAAATAGGGGTTGCAGCAGGGGTCACCTCGGGGGGGGGGGGAGACTCAAGGGTACGCAGTATTGGCAACTCTGAAAGTGCTTATTTATTTTTACTTACCCAGTGGTTTTTTTGATGCCAGGGGTGATATATGCAAATGAGTTATGCTAATGAGAGTACCAGCATCTGTTTTTCTATTAAATGACCCCTGGGTTGCAGTAGATAGAAAAATTTTATAAGACTTTATAAATAATTATGTTCCATAGCACTGTTGTGGTATTTATCTTAAAATTTTAAAATATAAATTTTCAGTTGCATTTTTTTTCCAAGAAACTAGTCTGTATAAAACTGTGCCTCTCTCAGATCAGTTCTGCGCTCCTGTGAGTTCAGTTCTGCGTCCCTCAGGTCAGTTCTGCGACCCTCTGAGGTCCGTTTTGCACCCCTCTCAGGTCTGCGCTCTAGGCGGTTGCCTGGTTCGCCTAGTGGTAGCTCCGGCCCTGATTGTAACATGAAAACACTGAATTCATAGATGGATGCTGGTAGGACATTGGAAATAGCAATATTGATGAAATAAGTCTAGGAACTCTTGCATGAACTGCTGCATAGCTCAGTGGCTTAGGTCTCTTCCTGTAGAGACAAAGGCTGGGAGTTCAATTCCCCACTGTGCCTCCTTAAGAGGGGCCAGACTTAATGATCCATACGGCCCCTTATAGCTCTATAGTTCAAAGATGAAGAGGAGGAGGATTAATAATAATAATAATTAAAACTTTGCTCTGATTTAAGTTGCAGGTGACAGTATTGAACGTCTTAAAGAACTCTAATGCAGAAAGCAGAACAAGATTGCTGGCAGATGATGGGATACAAGGGCAGGTCAATGAGCTGTTGACACCCTGAATTATGTCTAGATTAGGCAGTAGCATTACCAAAGGTTATACATTATTTATGGATGCCCAGTGTGGTGTAGTAGGTAAAGACAAGGACTCAGAAGGTCTGGGTTCAAATCCCCACTCAGCCTTGGAAACTCACTGGGGGAATGGAACCAGTAACGCAACTCCTTAAATATCGCACTTACCTATTATTATTGAGGTTCTCCTGCTGTCCCATCCCTTGTCCAGAAGGAGATACAGTTCTTTCTTCTTCCTCTTAGATTGGGAAAAGCAGCTAGCAGAAGGCTGAGGGTGAAATCAGAATCAAGGCAGGGTGTTCTGGACTGCTTATATAGTTGAGCATCCCCTGCTTGGAAAGGTTCTTCTCACCCCCAGTGTGGACCAACATCCAAGCCACCCTATGAAATATAGTTCTAGCAGTAGCAGAAGTAATTGGCTCCATAATGTGGATTATATCCAAAGTAAATTTAGCAGAATGGAAATCCCTTTAGAGCACAGCTACCCTGGATTGTCCAGTTGCACACATTCCATGGTGGGCAACTGTACACACAACAGCTTGGGCAAGCTCTTTCATAGCTTCTTTCTGACCCTCTTGTGCAAACGTTTGTGCTGCCGCTCACCCACCCTTTGGGCAAAAAATCTAGGACTGGGTACTGTTATTGTGGAAATGTAGAAAACGAGCCTTGGACTAGCACAGTGGTTCTCTTGGGTCACCAAATGTTCTTGGGCTAAAACTCCCAGAAGCCTTCACCACGACCTGTGCTGGCCAGGATTTCTTGGATTTGTAGTCCAAGAACATCTGGGGACCCAAAGTTGGGAACCACTGCAACTAGCATGACATCATTGATACAGGGCTAAATGAGGAGGGGCAGGATCTGTTCTCCATCACCCCCGAGTGCTTGACACGTAACAATGGGCTCAAGCTACTGGAAGCCAGATTTAAGCTGAATATCAGGGAAAACTGCTTCTTAGAGCAGTACGACAATGGAACCAATTGCCTCTGGAGGTGGTGAGTGCTCCAATGCTGGACGCATTTGAGAGAAAACTGGACAACCATCCGTCAGATCTTCTTTGATTTGGATTCCTGAACTGAGCTGGGGGCTGGACTTGATGGCCTTTTAGGCCCCTTCCAACTCAATTATTCTATGATTCTATGATTTCAGGTGTTGGGAGGGGTACTGTCAGACATCCTCACATTTGGACCTCATGGAACGTATATACACCAGGAACGTCTGGACAGTGTGATTGAGTGGTTATGTCCCAAATCTTGACATAAGGCAACGTCAGCTGTTAGGACATACTTCTGGAAAGCTCTGGAAAGTCCTTTGGAGATTGAGGGCTTAGATGTCTGGGAGTTAGAGTTCCTTCTGGATTTCAGTCCAAACTTTACGGGAGCCATTCAAAGTGCTGAACCCTTTCTCCCAAACAAGTGTGGTGCTTTGAGTAGCTTATTTGAAGCTGAGAGTAGATGCCAGAGCAGTGAAACTGGTCTCTCCTGCTTCCACTGGAGAAGCTTTCACAGATCCTGGAGCAGCAATATCACCTGAGTTCATGAGCCCATCACTGTTTAGTTTTGAAGTCTTGGGCCATCCAGAAATGAGATTATGCCTGCTGTAAATGCTGTTCTTTGGTAGACGGGACAGCCTGCAGCTGGGACAATGAGAGGTCTCTTTGCAAGGCTTGCTTGTGACTGAATTATGGTTCTAATGAAGTTGTCAATAGTAATCCTGTTACCAGGAAATTGAAAACCCTGCTTAATGAACTAGACACTAACAAACAAAATAACAATTCTTTTTTAAAATGCTCTTTTGAGAGCAGGGTAATTGGTTCAGATTCCTGGTGGATAATGGAGTAGAAAGGAACTATGCTACCTTTTCAGGAGTGTTCAGAAAATGGTGTGGGTGGGTGTGCACGTGTGTGTTCCTTTATGTCCCCAGTGCTGTGTACTCAACAGAATATTCTTCTTCTTGTTGAGGACTTTCCATTACTTCCTGCATAGAAATTGGTGCCTACACGGGTGCATATTTTTCCCAAAATATACACATAAAGCATACATTTCCCCCTCTGTCCCCCATCTTTATTCACATTGGCTGAAATCTTATCCCTCAGCATTGTCCATAACAACTAGAGGTGGCCCAGAGCTGTCCAGTGATCTTGACCCTAGTTAGATCCTCATTGGTTTTCAGGTTGCAATTAGAGATGGTCAGAAACTATTACTGAACCACCCACCAGGAAAAAAAAACCACAAACTGGGCTGGTTCATGGTTCGGTTCGGGGATCCCATTCTGCTGAAACTATACGAACCCCCGAACTTCCCCTCAGCGCTTTGTTTTGCTTCGGCAAAATGGGATTCCTGCCCCTGTTTCTCCTCCTCCCCCTGTCGCCTCCCTTTTTGTTGTTGTTAAGTCATTAAGTCGTGTCCGACTCTTCGTGACCCCATGGACCAGAGCACGCCAGGCCCTCCTGTCTTCCACTGCCTCCCGGAGTTTGGTCAAAGTCATGTTGGTAGCTTCGATGACACTGTCCAGCCATCTCGTCCTCTGTCGTCCCCTTCTCCTCTTGCCTTCACACTTTCCCAACATCAGGGTCTTTTCCAGGGAGTCTTCTCTTCTCATGAGATGGCCAAAGTATTGGAGCCTCAGCTTCAGGATCTGTCCTTCCAGTGAGCACTCAGGGTTGATTTCCTTCAGAATGGATAGGTTTGTTCTCCTTGCAGTCCAGGGGACTCTCAAGAGTCTCCTCCAGCACCACAATTCAAAAGCATCAATTCTTCGGCGGTCAGTCTTCTTTATGGTCCAGCTCTCACTTCCATACATTGCTACTGGAAAAACCATAGCTTTGACGATGCGATGTCTCTGCTTTTTAAGATGCTGTCTAGGTTTGTCATCGCTTTCCTCCCAAGAAGCAGGCGTCTTTTAATTTCGTGGCTGCTGTCACCATCTGCAGTGAACATGGAGGCCAGGAAAGTAAAATCTGTCACTGCCTCCATATCTTCCCCTTCTATTTGCCAGGAGGTGATGGGACCAGTGGCCATGATCTTCGTTTTTTTGATGTTGAGCTTCAGACCATTTTTTGCGCTCTCCTCTTTCACCCTCATTATGAGGTTCTTTAATTCCTCCTCACTTTCTGCCATCAGAGTGGTATCATCTGCATATCTGAGGTTGTTGATATTTCTTTTGGCAATCTTAATTCCGGTTCGGGATTCATCCAGTCCAGCCTTTCGCATGATGTATTCTACATATAAGTTAAATAAGCAGGGAGACAATATACAGCCTTGTCGTACTCCTTTCCCAATTTTGAACCAATCAGTTGTTCCATATCCAGTTCTAACTGTTGCTTCCTGTCCCACATATAGATTTCTCAGGAGATAGATAAAATGAAGAGGTACTCCCATTTCTTTAAGAACTTGCCATAGTTTGCTGTGGTCCACACAGTCAAAGGCTTTTGCATAGTCAATGAAGCAGAAGTAGATGTTTTTCTGGAACTCTCTGGCTTTCTCCATAATCCAGCGCATGTTAGTAATTTGGTCTCTAGTTCCTCTGCCCCTTCAAAATCCAGCTTGTACTTCTCGGAGTTCTCGGTCCACATACTGCTGAAGCCTGCCTTGGAGGATTTTGAGCATAACCTTGCTAGTGTGTGAAATGAGTGCAATTGTATGGTAGTTGGAGCATTCTTTGGCACTGCCCTGCTTTGGGATTGGGATGTAGACTGATCTTTTCCAATCCTCTGGCCACTGCTGAGTTTTCCAAACTTGCTGGCATATTGAGTGTAGCACCTTAACAGCGTCATCTTTTAAGATTTTAAATAGTTCAACTGGAATGCCATCACCTTCACTGGCCTTGTTTTTAGCCATGCTTTCTAAGGCCCACTTGACTTCACTCTCTAGGATGTCTGGCTCAAGGTCAGCAACCACACTATCTGGGTTGTCTGGGACATCCAGATCTTTCTGGTATAATTCCTCTGTGTATTCTTGCCACCTCTTCTTGATGTCTTCTGCTTCTGTTAGGTCCCTACCATTTTTGTCCTTTATCATGTCCATCTTTGCACAAAAGGTTCTTTTAACATCTCCAATTTTCTTGAACAGATCTCTGGTTTTTCCCTTTCTGTTATTTTCCTCTATTTCTTTGCACTGTTCATTTAAGAAGGCCCTCTTGTCTCTCCTTGCTATTCTTTGGAAGTCTGCATTCCATTTTCTGTAACTTTCCCTATCTTCCTTGCATTTTCTTTCCCTCCTCTTCTCTGCTATTTGTAAGGCCTCGTTGGACAGCCACTTTTCTTTCTTGCATTTCCTTTTCTTTGGAATGGTTTTTGTTGCTGTCTCCTGTACAATGTTACAAGCCTCCATCCATAGTTCTTCAGGCACTCTGTCCACCAAATCTAGTTCCTTAAATCTGTTCTTCACTTCCACTGTTTATTCATAAGGGATTTGGTTTAGATTATATCTGACTAGCCCAGGGGTTTTTCCTACTTTCTTCAGTTTAAGCTTGAGTTTTGCTATAAGAAGCTGATGATCAGAGCCACAATCCGCTCCAGGTCTTGTTTTTGCTGACTGTATAGAGCGTCTCTATCTTTGGCTGTAGAGAACATAATCAATCTGATTTTGGTATTGCCCATCTGGTGATGTCCATGTGTAGAGTCGCCTCTTGTGTTGTTGGAAAAGAGTGTTTGTGATGACCAGCTTGTTCTCTTGACAAAACTCTATTAGCCTTTGCCCTGCTTCATTTTGAACTCCAAGGCCAAACTTACCTGTTGTTCCTTTTATCTCTTGACTCCCTACTTTAGCATTCCAGTCCCCTTTAATGAGAAGAACATCTTTCTTTGGTGTCAGTTCTAGAAGGCATTGTAAGTCTTCATAGAATTGGTCAATTTCAGCCTCTTCATCATTGGTGGTTGGTGCATAAACTTGGATTACTGTGATGTTGAAAGGTCTGCCTTGTATTAGTATTGAAATCATTCTCTCATTTTTGAGATTGTATCCCAGTACAGCTTTTCCCACTCTTTTGTTGACTATGAGGGCTACTCCATTCCTTCTACGGGATTCTTGCCCACTATAGTAGATATGATAATCGTCTGAATTGAATTCGCCCATTCCCATCCATTTTAGTTCACTGACGCCCAGGATGTCAATGTTTATTCTTGCCATCTCCTGTTTGACCACATCCAGCTTACCAAGGTTCATAGATCTTACATTCCAGGTTCCTATGCAGTATTTTTCTTTGCAGCATCAGACTTTGCTTTCACTTCTAGGCGCGTCCGCAGCTGAGCGTCCTTTCGGCTTTGGCCGAACCACTTCATTAGCTCTGGAGCTACTTGTACTTGTCCTCTGCTCTTCCTCAGTAGCATGTTGGACGCCTTCCGACCTGAGGGGCTCATCTTCCAGCGTCATATCTTTTAGCCTTTTGTTTCTGTCCATGGAGTTTTCTTGGCAAAGATACTGGAGTGGCTTGCCAGTTCCTGCTCCAGGTGGATCACGTTTAGTCAGGACTCTCCACTATGACCTGTCCGTCTTGGGTGTCCCTGCACAGCATAGCCCATAGCTTCTCTGAATTACTCAAGCCCCTTCGCCACGACAAGGCAGCAATCCGTGAAGGGGGAATATTCTTGTACTACCCCTTAATTAATTCTTCAAATGTAAATCCCAATGTTTCTACGACTCCTAGCAACAATATGGATGAGAGCATCCAGTTCACCTTTATGTTGGGCTGAACCGAAACTATTCACCTCACTTTTGTGAGTGATGAAAAGCAGCTTCCGTTTTGGGGCCATTCTCAACACTTGCAAACACATCTGATCTCTATACAATAAGGTGCGGTGTGTTAGAGGGAGACTTGTAATGACACTGATCTGCTCTGTAGGTCTTGGTCCAGAAATTTTTTTTTCCACTGTGTAGCTGGACTTTTATTAGACCAACATTTTCCACATACAGTGCCAAATAGGAAACAATCCTTCCTCAATGGATTTTGCTGGCTGACCACTTTGGATATGTTTTCTCAGCAAACAGCTGAGGCTATTTACAGGTACCGGCAAGACCTGGACCACAATAGGCCCTGCTAGCTTGCAAGGTTGACTGTACTTTTTTTTTAAAGACTTTATCTCATTCTCTAGGTATTTTTCCCCATGGGGTGGAGTGGGTCAGGGTGTTACTTGCAACTTCTGTATTGGAAGATAGGCTGCCCATATCCCCATCCCAAATGGTCTTCCCCAACTGATAGTTCATTGGTTGAGTTACCTAAACCTCAGAGGTTGGGAGTTTGATTCCCTGCTGTGCCTCCTTGAAAAGGTCTGGACAATGACCCCGAGAGTCCCTTCCAGCTCTGCAGTTCTAAGATGGTGATGATTAGAGACAAGCACGAACTGCCAATTCGGCGGTTTGTGCTGCTTTATTTGTTGGCCGAACAGGTGTCCGGCACGTCAAAACCCTGCCTCATCTGGTGGGCACCGACTCAGAGGCAGCACCTGGAGGAGGAGGGGCAAGGAAGCCAGGCCACTCCCTCCAAGTAGGTGCCTGCCAGAGGAAGCGAGGCTTTGACGCGCCGAACACCTGTTCGGCTGATAAACGAACCAGCACAAACCACCAAAACGGTGGCTCGTGCCCATCTCTAATGATGATTACAGGCATGCCCTGTATTTCCTCCTCACCTCTATCTTTGCAAGAGTAACCGAAAGGACTGGGTTCATGGATCATGACAGGTGCTGAGCATGGGGCTGATGGCTGGAGGGGATATCATCACCATTGGACCCAACCAAAGTTGGTAGGGTCTGGGCTCAATGATCCATAGGGTCCCTTCCAGTTTTGAAGTTCTAAGATTATTATTCTAAGATTATTATAAACTCTGAGAAGTGCCCTTGTATGTCAAGTGTTAATGTCAGGCCCAAATTTTATTCACTAAGGGAGATCACTTTGCATGTACACAGTGGTATTCTGACTTATGGCAATGCTTTCCAGGGTTTTCAAGGTAGAGAATACTCAGAAGTGGTTTCCCATCCCCTTCTTCTGGGGATGCCCTGGGAATGTGTCACTTGCCCAAGGCCACACAGTTTGGCTGTACTTGCAGGAGGCATAGTGAGGAATCGAACTCCCAACCTCTGGTTCCGTGGCCAGATACCTAAACCACTGAGCTATCCAGCCAGTCTAATTAATAATTATGCACCATCAATTCAGTTCTGACTCATGGCAATCTTTTCCCCAGTTTATCTAGGTATAAAGCACTGTGATTTACCATCTGCTTCTTCTGGGGGCATCCTGGAGCTGTGCAGCTTGCCCAAGGCTACACAAGCTGGCTTTTCTCCCAGGAGGCCTAATGGGGAACTAAGTGTCCAACCTCTGGCTCAGCAGCTAGATGCCTGAACTATCCAGCCAGCTAGCTTCCAAGAAAAAGAGAGGGGGCAGGGAGGGAGGGAGGGAAGGAGAGCGAAGGTTTCCCTTAGAAAATATTCTCAAAGGCAGTAAAAAAAGTTGACAACCCAAGAAGGAAACTCTCTAGATATTAGAGGCAGGTTCTTCAGATCCTAGCATGTGAGGTGGGCTCTGAAGTTGTTAAGTGGAAACCAAATGGCATGAGAAAATGAGAGTGGCCCAAGGGGAACTTTAAGAAGAATCCTTCCTACGAAGGGCAAAGCAATCAATTGAAACCCCATAAAGGAAGCAGCAGTGGTGATTGTCAAGCAAGAGTGGATGAGGCCGGCTTGCAGCTTGTACACCAGAGCCGAAGACGTAATGTAATGTAAAGTAACTCATCCGTCCCTAATTTAATAGGAAGCGACTTAAGATATATTTTTAACAGCCCTAGGAAAACATTGTGGGCTGAGAGATGTATGCATGTATGCATTTTTCTAAATATATATATATATTTAAGATTCAAGCACTGGACTCCTTGAGAGAGAAAGAGAAAGATGGGGGGGGGGGAGGAGAGGGGGGAGGGGGGGGGGAGAACAAGAACCCACAACCATATTGTAAAATTAGCATTTAGATAGTGAGCAAGGGAGTAAAATTGGCATAAAATCTTGAAAAACTAACTGGGCTTGCCAAATTATAAATCACTCCCTAGTGTCTAATGGTTCAGACACAATAACAAGATATTTTTTCTCTCTCCAAGAAAGGCACCAAAATTATTTTCCCATCTTCTATTCTCCTCATCCTTTCCTTTCTCTCTCATTCTCTCCCTCCCTCCCTCCCTCCCTTTGAGGTATTTCTCTATATCTTAAGACTTGAGCAGCTGGAGATAATATTCAGGGGATCTATGAATTTATTGCTATTTGTTATAGAGTTGGTATTCCCAAGTAACAAATGCTTGAGCCGCTGCTGAGCTTAAGCTTCAGCAGCGTGGCTCGCCTTTGCCTCCCTCCCTGGATAACGCGAGGTCCTAGGTCTCACGGGAGCAACTGAGCGAAAGGGGGGAACGTTCAGTTATTTAAGGGACATTCCCCCCTCTCTCCGCCCTCTTCTTTTTCTGGCACCAACCCGCCCGCCCAGTATTCTAGTGTGAGTTTATCTGGTCGCCTCTGGGGCCGGATAGGAATTTTTGACCCGTATCCTGATTGGCTTTTGGATGCGGGGATTTTTTGCCTATCCCACACTGGAATAGGGCACTGGCATATTATGAGGTGGAAATTCGGTCACACTGGCGGGTAGTGCGGATATAACAGGTTTTTCTGGTGAGTCCCATTGCAAACTCAGGTAAGATATAGCCCATCTGACCTCCCAGCGCTGCGGATTGTGCGATTACAGTGCTTGGGGGGAAAGATGCACTGGGCCACAACCGGACCAACAGTCAACAAGTAAAAGCTGGCTTGAGGTCCGGGGGTGGTCAAATTGCGGCCGGCCAGGTTCTCGCTGTCTTTAAGACTGCGAAAACGTGGGGCCGGGGACTCGCCCATTTGTTGCTTAGGGGGTACTTTGAGACCTCTGCGATTTAACCTGATTCTGCACTACGGCAGGGCCCCCTTTGCCAAAGGATGGCAACATTGATGATGATTAATAAAGTGTGGCCCATTTTTGAACCCATAATTCTTGTCTCGCGTCTTTATTCCAGGGTTGGGAGGGCAATGCTTTTTGCTAGTAACTAAGATGTTTCTGCTCTTGATTCCTTTAAAAAAAAAAATCCCTTTTAGGCCACGCAGCCAAGGAAGACTCTTAATAATTGATTATAATTGATTTTAACCTTGTCCTAACCTGGGCAAGCGTGGCTCGGCTGGTTGTCTTTGTCCAGATGGGATATGAGAAAAAAGCCCCCAATATGTTTCTTTAAAAGCTCCAGACATGAGCAGAAGATAAAATATTTAGTCAGCCAAAGTCTTGACCTCCGCATTCTAGCCAGTTTTGAACCTGAATTGATTTCCAACAAGACGTCTGGGAGATGATTACAACGAAATGCACTAAAAGCCGGGCTAGCCTCTCTCTTAACATCCCGGCAGCTTAACCTGTTAATAACAGCAATTGTTTTAGATACAATACCAATTTCTGTTAACAGACCTGGGGAAAACGGGAGCACACCACCAAGCACGAACAGCCTCATCAGAAACGCAGGGATATGAGAGCATATTGCGATGATGAGTCCTGTTAAAAAACAAAACAACACAGCTGCACCATTACTTCTTAGCAGGTATGATGCTTTTCTGGTGGAATGCAGCTACATTTTGAAACTCAGCAAGTAAGAAGCAATATTGGGTGGAATCCCAACATCTGAGTGATGCTACTACCAAAGGTTGAAACTCAACACTGTCCAGTTGCTTGGTCTCAGGGTGGTGGCCCTGGAATTCAGGTTCTGGGGTTCGTTCTCCAAATTTTAGCTTCGGGGCCTGAGAGAATAGGATGCTGCTGTCTAGGCAACCCTAGGTTTGGGGTTTCTTTCTCATAGCTCCAGGACAAGCCATTTACACATGCTTAGAAGCATTCTTGTTGTTTTCAGTAAGTGGCATGTTCTACAGTTGTGGCAGGCATTCACAAAGTCAACACTTTTGGGACTCCTTGCCTCGCGCGTGCCATGAGCATCCAGGATCCATGACTCTGACGTGCCATTTATTTTCCATTTCGAATACTGGGACTAGGCCTGGCTGAAAAATCAGATATTCCTGTGCTACTCCTTAAAACAGATTCTGTTTTGAAAGCATCAAAAATGTACTTCCTATCAGTTGTTCCAAATTTTCTTTTGGCCCACCTCTTCTTAGAAGAACAGGTTCCTTTTTCTTTCAGCTCTGTGCTTGATTCCCAGTTTGTTGTAGTCTTTAGCCTACAAACTTCTCCCAGGGGTGTCTAAGAGATATGGCTCCTTAGCAGCATGACTTTGTTGGCCTGTGAATCAGGGATGGGGAGTTGAGTCACGGGATTCGCTGTCAGGTCAGGCTTAAGTTGTGCCGGTGCCTTGATTCAGACTTGACTCGTGTCCCCCCCCCCCAAATGACTCAGACTCAACTTGCAACTTGAAGCTCACCCACCCCTCCCTTTTTTTTCTGCAGAAAATTTTTTTTATTTTTAAATAGAGATTTGAACTTGGGACTTGGTACCAAAGACTTGGACTTGGCACTTGGACCCAGAAGCTTACCAACATCCCTGCTATGAATTTATCATTGTGTCTCCTCTGTGTCTGTCTTTGAAGTGATTTGTGCCCCTGTTCGATTCATTTGTTGTCCTCGATTCGCACCGTGCCAATTGTAGAAGTAGCCCAGCGGGGGCTTCCTTGCCTCCCTGCACTGCTGACCACTCAGCAGCTGAGCGGGGAGACTCGCCATTCTGCCTCCTTGCAACGTGGTCAGCAGGTACTCTCCGACCGGGCTACTTCCGTGATTGGCACACCATGAATGACAACGGCCACAAGCGCGGTGCCACGAATGGTAAGTGGACAGCCCGGTTCTGGGGGGGGGGGGGGTTCTGCCCATTTCGTTCTTGGTTTACACCAAAATCTCTCTTTTATTTGCATTTTTTTAAAAAACATACTGTAGATTTTGTGTGCCTCTTTTAAATCTTACGTATTGCTGGCAAACATTCATGACCAAAGCCTTTCCATGAGGGTTTTTTTTTTTTGCGCGCAATTGAAATGTATGCATTTTTCTATGCAAACATATCTATGAAATCTGCATATTTGATGAGACGCCTCTACAGGTGTCTAGCAACCTGTGAGCTCTAGAAAGCTCATTGTATCCCGGCCACAATCAGTCTGGGAGAAGTTCCATGCACACACAAAAAAAGTTATTCAGAGTGGAAACTTCAAGGCTATATATGGGCAGAGCGTGGAAGTAAATAGTTACAAGTAACTGCTAACAAGTAACTAATTCTTTTCCTCAGTATGAAATCAGTAACTAAGTTAATTAACTTGTCATGAAGCCCTGGGAAGATAACTCTTGGAAAACAGTTTAAAAAACAAACAAACAAACAAAAAAACCTATGCACTTTTAAAATGATCAACTTTCATTGGATAGCATCTTTCTAGGATGGCAGCTCACTTCTGAGTATTTGTCCATGAATGTTTGTTTGTTTGTTTGTTTGTTTGTTTATATACCGCCCATCTAGAACGTGTCTACTCTGGGCGGTTTACATGTAATATAAAAATAAACTAAGATAAAATCCAGATTAATCCAAGATGGGAAAGGAAAAAAGAAAGAAGGGGGAAAAAAGAAGAGGAAGAAGGAGAAGGAGAGAAAAGAAAAAGAAGAAAAGGGGAGATAGGCTAGGTTTATGCCAACGAAAGCCTGTTCCTTTTTCAAGTGCTTCAAGAAGCTTTATTCCTTTTGTGGTGTAATTTAACTTTGATAGTTTTGAGAGTGTGGCCTCACTCTTAATGTCAGTAAAGGAATATGATGTTCAAAATGGCAGTTTATGTTATGCCTGGGGTTATTCACATTGTGCTCTACTACGCATGCTGAGGCATGTTGAGGCAACCATGAGGTGGACAGGCAGAGCATGTGTTTTGTATCACATGCCAGCATGTTGTGCCATTTTAAGTAACTAAAAGTAACTAATTACAATTGAGAAATCAGAAATAATTCATTTAAGAGTATGCCTGTAAAGAGTAGACTTCGGTCTAGATGGGTGGGGTATAAATTTAATAAATAAATAAATAAATACTCTTTGGGGCCTTAGAACGATGACTAACTAATTATTTCAAAATTGACATTTCCAGGCACTGTACCATCTTCATGTCAGTTTTGGTACTTTGGACTTACCAAAATGGCTGTTTTCACTTGACGTCTCGTTCTTAAGGCAATCATCATCATCATCATCATCATCATCATCATCATCATCATCATCACATGGCATTAAATCAGTTCTGACCTATAGTGACCCTTTCTAGGTAGAGGTCTGGAATACCAAGTAGAGAGTGCTCAGCAGTGGTTTCGCCTTCCCTTCCTCCAGAGGGTGCCCTGGGACTGTGTAGCTTGCCCAAGGCCACCCAGGCTGGCTTTACTCGCAGGAGGCACAGAGGGGAATTCGAACTCTCAACCTCTGCCTCAACAGCCAGATACCCAAACCCCTGAGCTATCCAGCCAGCCTTTCTCAGGACAAACAAGTGTGCAAATCATAAAACAGCTTTCTATTCCCTATGACAACAACATTGTGGTTATTAATATATATATTTTTGTGTACGTTACCCATAGACAACTACAGCTGTCAGTACCATACTCTCACCATGGAAACTTTTGTTTTACTGAACAATTGATCTTCTTATCAGATCTGCTCATTCCCTTGTTGTAGTAATGAACAATGGGACGTCTGAGAGAGAAATTCAAAGTGCATCATTTATCTTCGCCTATTTTCAATTAGGCCGAGTAAAGTGTAAGACGGTTCCAGGCTATACTATGGGAGCAGAGTAGGTAAATTTATTACACCACAAGAGTGCTAATCTTAGCAGATGGTGGGGGGAAAAATACTTCCAGCATGAAATATGCTAAAGCAGTAAATTCAAAACAAGGTGGATGTTATCAAGTAATACCTCCCAAGTGTGAGGTAAAAATCCTACACGACAGCTCAGCATTCTTGTATATTCTGGGTGAATGTTGTGGGATATAGTCTACTCTCTAGCAGGAGAAAAGCAAGCAGAAAGAGGATAAAAAGCACCCAATGGACAGTTTAAGCTATGTCTAACGAAGGGAAAGGACAAATTCAGCTTTGGAATTTTCTGTCTTCTTCCCCTAGGCAGCCATTTTCCCCCATATCCAGATAACGGAGGAGAAATGTTCGGTATACTATCTTTCACTTTTATTCAGCACTCAACAAAGCATTATTACTGATATGAGCATGTGAAACATTAAGAAGGATATTTATTAGGGAAGAAACATCAGATGGAAAAAAATACATGAAAATGAGGTACAAATGTAACACTGCTGCTTTATATATATATAATTTAAAGTATATAATATATATACTTTAAAAAGAAGAATTGAAATGCTATGTGTCCAAGTTGCTCTGTTTCCAAAATCATCCTGCATAGTTGTTGTTGTTGTTGTTTGTTGTTGTTGTTGTTGTGTGCTGTCAAGCCAGAACTGACTTATAGTGATCCTAACAGAGCTTTCAAGGTAAGTGAGATATTTAAGGAATGGTTTTGCCAGTTCCATTTCCATGGGCAAGTGGGGATTTGAACCCTCTTCTCCAGAGTCCTGGAGTCTACCACTCTATCCCCTATACCACACTGAGAATCTCCTGCATAGTTACACTGGTGTAACACTGTTGGCATATCTTTTGGAGGCGAATGGCCTCCAGTGAAGAAATCACCATATATACACTGAATCATGCAACTCACTACACAAAAGATAACATCTACAGTGATTTCCTAACTTGAGGCAAAAGGCATCAAACGTGTGGGTTGTATGGGATCCTTCAGGAGCAATTGCAAAATGCTGAGTTTGGGTTGGACAGACAATTTAGAAACATCACGTTGAAGTGAAGACCAATGAAGTCCTGCCAGCAAAAGTCTGCCTCCCAAATTCCATTGGGAAAGCTTCTTAGGCTGAACATGGCATCCCGCAGTGGAAAGCAAGTGCCTTAGGGAAAGGAAAAAACAATGTTTTTTACAGCAAAGAAAAAAGGGAATTACCAATAGACGGCTGGATCATTTAGAGCAGTGGTTTCCAACCTTAGATGTTCCTCGACTAGAACTCCCAAAAGCCTTCACCCCTAGCTGTACTGGTGAGGACTTCTGGGAGTTGTAGGCCAAGGACGCTTGATGATCCGAGGTTGGTAAGCATTGATCTATAGAGTCAGCATCTTTCAGTATCATCTAGGACTTAGCATCCAATTCCTGGAGATCGAGAGAAGGAATCCCCAATCTGAAATGTAGGGCCAAAAACCTAAGACCTGGCAACCCTAGAGTTCAACTGAACCAACTTAATTGATTCCTGACTCCGAACAGGGCACAGCTGACGAATAAAGCTGAGTCAGACCCAGGGAGCTTGCAGCCAGGGAGAGCAAAGAGGGAGAGCAAACAGGAATTTCCCAGGGCAGGCCAAGTTGGAGGCCTCTAACAAAGTTTTTTGGGTCTTTTGGATATAGTTATATATTTCTAGATGCTCCTAGCTACAGTCAAGGTAACAAAATAAAAGGGACGGGCATTCATAAACCATCAGTTGAAAGCAGATTTCGGTTGAATATCAGGAAAAACTTCCTAACTGTTAGAGCAGTAAGACAGTGAAACCAATGACCTCGAGAGGTGATGAGTGCTCCAACACTGGAGCCATTCAAGAGAAAATTGGGCCACCACCTGGCAGATCTGCCTTGATTTGTATTCCTGCATTGAGCAGGGGGTTGGACCCGATGGCCTCGTAGGCCCCTTCCAACTTAATGTTCTCCTCACCAGTGGAAGACCAAGAACTCTCTACAGTTTGCACAGAATGTCTCTGTGCAAAACCAGTGTCCTTTCGCTCTGTGAAGTAAAGCACAAATGTACTGCAAGCTACTGAAAAAAGGTAGGATCGATCAAGAAGATTCGGACAGTTCTTCCAGAATTTCTAATCTAGCTTTTAAAAAGCCATGCAACAAGGCAGCCACGGTTGTACTGTGCAAAAATCATTCTCACAAATGTGGAAAGTCTCATTGATGCCTACAGAAAATGTATCTCCTTCTGCAGAAGAGGAAGAAATATTTGTGGTATCTTATCCTCATCCCGAAGAACAAGACCAGGACATAGAAATCTTTGCTTTCTGAGTCTTCCTATTTAACAAACAGGCCAAGATGCAAAGAAAAACACAGATCTTTTGCCACAGGGAATGCCATTTTTGCCATTACCCATCACTCCTTGGGATCTTCGTGTGTAATTTGCGATGTGTGATGTGTCGATGGACTAATTTTGTAGCAACATTTCCCCTTGATGCTTGTCATAGACGACAACCTAAATAATGCTTACTGTTTTGTTTTTTAAATTTTTTATTGACAATGCATTCAGAATAGTGTAACAGAATGAAATTAATTATAATACAATCATAGTAAACTTCTTATTTATAGACTCTTGTACATTCGTATCCTGTATGTACAGTACTAACGTATATCTCTTTTTCTACCTTAGTCTCTGCTATGGCCCATTCTCCAATTATGATATCAAGCTTACAGAACTTAGACTGGCCAACAGTCTAGTCCATTTCCTATTTTGTCCTGTATAGTTTCTGATCCAGTATCAGAGATTTTACTCTCCTCGGCTCACTACCATTCACAACTGGTGAAAACCAGCCCTGCTTTGTGATTGGGTGAGAAGTGGTTAACTGATGGAAAAAAAGGGAGTCAGCTTCTGGGATTTTCTCTTGTGTCACTTTGTGAATGGTAGTGAGCATAAGAGGGCATCCGGTAGACCATCTTGACTGCTGCCATTGGTGTTGTCAACATTCAGGCTGCCCTTTGCTGTGTCAAGCTTGGCATCCTTTTTCCTGTTGGCAATGAGGGCATGATATTGTGCAGCAATATCGGACCATTTGTTGGCTTTGTGACATCATGAGTAAAGGAAGCACAATATCCCACGTTCATAAACCAGAGGGGTGTTTTTTTTTAAGAATTGAATTTTTGACCTCATTGCGTAGCCACACTTTGGTTATAGATGGCAGTTGTGTTTGTAACAATTCCCCACAGCTGCTGGAAGACACAAAGGAAACTGTTGGCAAGAGGGAGTGCTGAGTCACATAAAACTGACAGAAAAACAAATACAGGCAGTTATCACCCAAATGCATTATTTATCGCCACAACCCATTGATGCTTTGCTTTACCCAGGAACCCTCCTGCGGTATTGAAGGCCAAAGCAGCATCTCTCTTTAACAACAGTGTCGTATCTTTGGCAACTCAAGAAAGGACTTGGAGAAGAAGAAGAAGCGGGGGGAGGAAAAGGGAAAATCAATACCACTTCATGAGCAAGGTCTCGGTCTTCTTTTTTACGAGGATTCTGTCAATGCAAGTGGCCATTATGGTACTTGAAAGGCGTGATATAAAATTGCTTCAACAAGATATAAGACACAGGGTCTGAAGGAACCTGGGGAGAGTATTTTAGTCACCGTTAAATAGTTTCATCATGTAATTACTTCCATTGGCACATCTCCAGCGGGATACACTCGCACAGGGTACGCGCTTTCTCCTCTGGGTGTGGAAACGGGGAGGGAGGGCCTGTGGATTCGGTGCCGGCTGCACAAAACAAGGTCGAGCGGAACCACAAAACGGAGCCATTGGTGTTACTGGCGGTCAGAGCGACCGCTGACAGAGGTGCCATCCCTTTCGTCTCTCGTGTCTCCCTTCCTTGGGTTGTTTGGTGTCTTTTCAAAATTGGTTTGCTTAAGTGCAGTACAAGGCCCTGACTAACAGGAAGATGTATTAGCTCAGATGGTTTGTCTATTCTATGGGTTGGAATGGTAGACCCTGCAGGCCACAGGTAGCCTTTCATGCCCCCCCAGCCTCCACCATCAGACCTCCAAAGTGAGGGAGAAAATCAATTTTCTTGGTAAAGGAACAAATAATTTTTTGCCAGTCATTCTCCTTTTCTGTTTGCATTCACAGAAAACTGCTGGAGAGCTCAGTGGCTTAGGTATCTGGCTGCGGAGCCTGAGGTTGGGAGTTCGATTCCCCACTGTGCCTCCTTGACATGCCTTAGACTCGACGATCCATAGGGTCCTTTCCAGCTCTGCAGTTCTAAGATTTTAACCAATATATTAAAAGAAAAATATCCTTAAAGGATACCTTGTGCCCCTGGAAGCCTCTAGGGAGCATAAGCATCCATTTTCAAACCATTTTGTCCCCCCATGCCTTGAAGAGATTCCTAAAATATACTTCTTTTCTGAACTGAAAATATTTAGAAGGTCATTTTCCAGTTTTCCAGGTGTGGAAGTCCAGAGGATGTGAAAAATCGGACAGGTTAGGCCCCTCCATCCTCAGCCACTCCTTGCACCCTATCAGTCCCAAGACTGTCTATTCCAGAGGTTCCCAAACAGTGTGCCATGGCTCCCTAGGGTGCAAGATCCGAGCCAGGGAATCCATGGGAAAAGGGATGGAGTTGTGAAGGCTGTAGATGAGCTGTTCATAGCTCTATGTCAAACAGGAACAAAAAGTGGAAGTCATGCGCCTGCCTCTCCTTGCCCCATCTCTGTGGTCCCTGGTGGAGGCATGCGCCTCATAAGTTGTCAGCATCATGTCAGCATCTGGAAGGTAGTGGGCCTTTGGGTTTTTTTGGGGGGGCAGATATGGGATGGCTAGGGAGGGGTGTTAAGATCTTGACCCTGGTGGCAGTGAAGCCCAATGGTCCCTCCAAGCCAGGGGAGCTTCGGCCAGTGGTCAGTAAATCAAGGGAGCCATAAGTCCAAAATATTTGGGAACCACTGGTGTATTGTGAATGGCTATAAAATTTCAGATTTTCAAGGCAGAGGTTTTTGTCATCACCTGCCACCAGACCACTTGATGTATCTGAGTGGAAGGCGATCCCGTCAACATGCAAAGCGGAATCTTTGCCAGGATGCAAAGAAAGGACACATTTGTGAGAGTTTAAAAGGGTGTTGTTGGTGGGTTTTTTTAAAGGGATCATTTTATTCTGTGTTTTACTTGTGCCTTTAGTCTTGCTCTTATTGCATGTTGTAATATGATAGTTGTTTAATGCTTTTTAACTATTACAATAATGTATTGTTGATTTTTAACTTTGCTTCTTTTAAGGTGGCAAGCCACCTTGGATCCTTTAGGATAAATCCATCCATCCATCCATCCATCCATCCATCCATCCATCCATCCATCCATCCATCCATCCATCCATCCTTGAAGATCTTGGACCCTTGTAGCTCAAGATAGCAGATTCCTATCCCTGTGAAGAGCCCAGCTCCTCAGTTGGAGAATATGTGATGTTATGAAAATGAAGTATGTGTGTCTAAGAGTGAATGGGACTCTTCGAGTCTGAAGAAACCAGTCCCTCCTTGGTCAGCAGAGTGGAAAAATGCTGGACTATGCAACTTGTAGGGTCGTTGGAAGTAAAAACAACATGCTTGTCAGAAATGGCCTTGACAGAGAAAAGAGAGAAGTGTGAGGTAATGGGTGAAGCGCTTCTGGAAAAAGCAGATCTGGCGACACCTTGGCTGATATCCAATGGACGGAGGAAAGAGGAAGTATCCCAGTCAAGACAACGGGGAACACCCAGTGCCAGGATGGCTATAAAGAAGTGGTGGAGGCCAGTCCCATTGTTCCATCTCTTCCAGCTGGCCAGCAGATGGTTCCGACACTCCTCTCTTCGACTGATCATCCAAGAGCAGTGGGCTGGGTGAGTGCATGTGTGTGTGTGAGGGCTTAATGCTATTGTTTAGAGCTGAATGTTTGATTCTGCAATAAAGAGCAAACAAAAACCACTCTACTTGTGTTGTCCAATCCTCCCTCTCAGCCCAACAGGGAAAAGACCCCCTTTCCTCCCCTGCCCACAACATAAGACGTACACAATACCAACACAGAGGCACATAAGATATGAGATGGAACCACGAGCAAGTCTCCAAGAGCACAGATGCTTGCAAGCATGAGCAAGGCTGGTGGCCGCTCTACAAAGTACCTGCCTTCAAGAAAAACTCATTAGGACTAATGACCTCCTTGAGAGCAAAGCCATCATGGTGGACATCTGCTACTGAGGCCAGAATATACCTCTCAGAAATCAACATTATTTGCCTTTGTTGTAGGCGAGGGAGGTAACCAGAAACAATGTCTACTATTGGCTCCAGACCTTATCAGCACTTTCCTTAATTTCTTGGCTATTTCTCCTGCTGCGGACCTGCTTCGTGCTTGGATTTGCACTCCTTTTGACTCTGCCTTTGAATTGTCCTCATGCCAGGTACCTGACATACCTTGTCTGGATCCTTTGTGCTTGGATTAAGATTCCCTTGACCTTGTCTTTTATTGCCACCAGCTAAGATTTTGCACTGTCTGGACCTCACTCCCAGAGCTGCCCTATCTGAACTTGGTCATTGGCAGGGGATGTTTGGCCCAGATAGCTGCTGTCAATCCAGCAAACAATATGGAACCAATGACCTCACTTGGCAATGCCAGTTACTTCAGCTTTGAACTGAAAATGAACTGGATCCTACTAGTTCAAGGAAGATTCCCCCCCCCCCCATATATTCTCCAAAAGAGCTTCTAAGGAGATCCTGTTCTAAGTGTTCCTGCTCTCTGAAGTATAACAACTGGCGAGAATAGCCATTTATTTATTTATTTAACTTATATGCCGCCCACTCTACCCAAAGGTCTCTGGGCGGCTTCATGTGGTGTCCCAGGAAAAGGAGATGCATCACCAAGACCGTTCAGGTTTGCCTTGTATTTGCATGTTCTAAAGTTTATCTCTGTTTGCAGATCCAGAAATAAAATAGCTCTAATTTGTATCGAAATACAATCGATTTTCATACTAGTGGGGATGACCTGTATGGGCTAGCTCTCTGCTTGCTCACTGTGAATGCACAACTTAACCCTAGCCCAACAGAAAGAAGCATGTTGTTTCAAACCAAGGCCAGATGGGAAGGTGTGTGTGCAAGGGCTGTGCCTCTTTGTTGGAAGAACTGGAGTGTGATGTCCAGTCCTCGGCTGTAACTTTAAACCAACAGTCCTAATGCAACCTGCATCTTTCCTGACTTACATCTAAGAGAAACCTTCCTGGCAAAATCCATCTTACCAAGAATTTTTGGACTTTTAAGTTCAAAAGTCTTGAATCTAGCTATGAATCCTTCCCAGCCTTCATGGACAACCAGCATATGCCTGGGACACCAGGATTTTTTTAAAAGGCAGGGAGTGAATGGATCATGCTGCCAGCTAAGTTGTAAAAAAAGCCAAGTTGAAAATGTCCAGCCCTTATACAGGGCCAGGCAGTAGGGAGGGGATCCAGCAAGATGTAGGATCTCTCTAGATTTGGGCCCTCTAGACATGCCACAGAGGTTTAACCACATGTAGGGCCTTTCCTATCCCTATGAGGCTCTAATTCAACATATGCCCCATTGCAGCACTCCATGCCTCCCCCAACTGTTGGCAACCACCCCTCCCCAGTAAGCCGTGGGAGGCTACTTTAATGGAAATTTGTGAGCTTTTTTTTTTTAAGGCAAAGAAGTGTTCATTTCTCTGCATTGAATTTATGTTGGAAAGCTGTGCTTGCACAGTTCCTGCATGTGAGATGTACCAATTTCTGTTTCATAAGAGGCATTTTGGACTAGCAAATGTTGTTGTTGCTGCTGTTTTGACTTATATACAGCCCCATAGTGCTAAAGCACTCCCTCGGCAGTTTACAACATAATTGTGCAAACAGCACATTGCCCCTCATGAGTTGGGTATTCAATTTACTGATCTCAGAAGGACGGAGAACTGAGTCAACCTCAAGCTGAACCCGTTGGGATCGAACTCAGGTCATGAGCAGAGGTGTGATTGCAGTACTGCAGTTAAACCACTTCACCACAGGGCTCTGAAAGAGAATGGTTTCCACTCTTTTCCAGTGTTGGTTTGGCTGCAGCTGAAGTGCTGTGTCCAGCTCTAGGTGCCATTTTTCATAAAAATGGCAGGCAAAATTGGACGATGATTTAGAGTGTGTCACCAGCCATTCTCAACAGGGGCCCTGGAACATTTGACAAGGGCCACAGACTGGAAACAATTCTTCACACACTACCCTATAAGGCTTGTCATGCAACTTAGACAATCCTGATTTGGCCTATATTTCTTTCATGTTGTGTTTATGGCCGTGGGCAAAAAAAATGATTGAGAACGGCTTGTTTGTAGGAGCAAGGTTGAGAGTTCCCCTTTACCTGTGGTGTATTTAACTTGATATATAACACCTGGTTAGGACTACGATGCAGTTTTCTTTTACCACAGTTTGACCAAATTGGTATAAATAACATCAGATCCAATTAATCCCACTTGGAGCTGCTCCAGATTTGATGTCAGGATTTGGCCATATTGGTCAAACGGCCCCAATGAATTATATATACTTTTGGGGAGAAACACCCCCCCCCAAAAAAAAGAGTAAGAAATGAGGGACGATGGAGAGATGCCACCATGTCTTTTCTGGCTGTCCACCAGAATCCATCTTTATGCAGCCCAACATTCAGATCAGTTTTCATCATTTCCTGTAAGCAGCTGATTGGCTCTGTACCAATGCTTACTGAGCTGAAAACCGACATACTGCTGGGTTAACCATCTCTCTGATGCAGTTGAATTCCAATGTTTGAATTGCTGTGAATTAAGATCCTGTAGTATAATATTTCAAATAGCTAGCTATTAAAGTCAAAAGATCAAGCGGTATCACACGTTTTTGTCAGTTAATGTTATAAAGCACCAGGACACCCCCCCCCCAAAATAAAACCTTGATTTTTTTTTTCTTAAACCTAGAATTTTTGTAAAGGTATATAATTCTTTTCCTTGAAAAGAACAGTGAGCACATTTGGCAGGGCAAGAGAGCATAAAAATAAGGTCTCTGTCAAACGCATGCTAAATGATGGAAATAATAACTGGAATATGTGTAATTTGAATAACAGCCTCGGAAACAAGAGGCAGAGAGTTGAGTGGTTATGAAAATAAGCCAGGCTGCGAAGTAAAGATGTCTCAACATGAGAAAGAGAAGGGGGGAGGTGGAATGGAGGAAGAACGAGAGAGGAAAATAGAAGATTTTGGCAGTCATTCAGTTGAAAACACACTTACTGGGAAATTACCATAGATACATTTCACCTAAATTGCTTTCCTCTAAAACTAAAAGCCTTGAGTAAATTTTGTCTTTCGCCCTTTTTTTCTTTCTTTTCTTTTTTACACAACAACTCAGCACGGGAAAACCTACATTTGCGACACACCACAACTGCCATGAATGGCTATTTCCTGTTGCACATTTCCAACCGCCTTCCCGAATCATGCAGACCTAGGTTTCAAATACTCAACGGCTCCCACCCGGTCACTTACGGCAACATCATGGGCTAGAATCCTATCACCTTGTGCGGTGTGCACTGTGTCCTGTGGTGTGAATGGTGGGTGTCTCTCAGAGCTTTTTTGGGAAAAGATGTCCAGACGTTTCCTGGAGTAAGTGTAAGCCCCATTGAAAACAATGAGGGCAAGCCAGGGACTTCAGAACACCAGAGGCCATGTGTTAATGCTCCACCTGCTCTCAAAAGTGTAACAGAATCTCAACTTAGAGAATTGGAAAGACCACAAAGGTCACAGAGGGTCACCTCGTACAATGGAGGAAAGCCACAGTTGTGGCATCTCTGAAAAGTGTCACCACAACCTCTCTTTAAATATCTCCAAAGAAGGAGATTCCACCACCTTCCAAGTTGGTCCCTTCCACAGTTGAACAGCTCGCATCATCAGCAGGTTCCTTCCGATGCTTTATCAGCGTCTTATTCCTTATCGTTTTGAATCCCACGACTTGAATCCGACCTTCTCAAGCAGAAGAAAACAAAGATGCGCCATCTTCTAATGGGACAGCCTTTCAAATATTTGAAGGTGGCTATAATACCACCTCTGATGGCAGAAAGTGAGGAGGAATTAAAGAACCTCTTAATAAGGGTGAAAGAGGAGAGCGCAAAAAATGGTCTGAAGCTCAACATCAAAAAACTAAGATCATGGCCACTGGTCCCATCACCTCCTGGCAAATAGAAGGGGAAGATATGGAGGCAGTGACAGATTTTACCTTCTTGGGCTCCATGATCACTGCAGATGGGGACAGCAGCCACGAAATTAAAAGACGCCTGCTTCTTGGGAGGAAAGCGATGACAAACCTAGACAGCATCTTAAAAAGCAGAGACATCACCTTGCCGACAAAGGTCCACATAGTCAAAGCTATGGTTTTTCCAGTAGTGATGTATGGAAGTGAGATCTGGACCATAAAGAAGGCTGACCGCCGAAGAATTGATGCTTTTGAACTGTGGTGCTGGAGGAGACTCTTGAGAGTCCCCTGGACTGCAAGGAGAACAAACCTATCCATTCTGAAGGAAATCAACCCTGAGTGCTCACTGGAAGGACAGATCCTGAAGCTGAGGCTCCAATACTTTGGCCATCTCATGAGAAGAGAAGACTCCCTGGAAAAGACCCTGATGTTGGGAAAGTGTGAGGGCAAGAGGAGAAGGGGATGACAGAGGACAAGATGGTTGGACAGTGTCATCGAAGCTACCAACATGAATTTGACCAAACTCTGGGAGGCAGTGGAAGACAGGAGGGCCTGGCATGCTCTGGTTCATGGGGTCATGAAGAGTCGGACACGACTCAACGACTAAACAACAACAACAATAATACCACCTCCTCATCTTCTCTCCAGGCCAAATATGACCAGTTCCCTCAACTAATTTTTCTAGGGCTTTGTTTCCAAATTGGAGATGGGCATTTACAGTGCTTTGGCAGAGTTTGGAGGATCGGGCCCACAGGAGCAGCACAGTGGGCTTCCCTGCACCCACTCTAAGTGGGTGCCTGTGGGAATAGGCAGGGTGTGTAATCTGTGGCACCCGTGCACCATCTGTGGGCTCAGTCCTCTGGGACCCTACGTATCATTGAGTCCAGTCCCTGTCAGGGAGGCACTGTGGGGTATCAAACTCCCAGCTTTCAGCTCCACAGCTAGATACCTTTACCACTGTACTATCCAGCAGTTCACCTGTGTGGAAAGTGAAAGAGAGAGAGAGAGAGGGTTGCCATCTTGTCACTTGCCTCAGGCAGCAAATCTTCTTGGGCCAATCTGGCTGGTTTCCTTGCCCACAGTCCCATCTGAGATTATGAGCAGTGTGGACTTCACA
Organism: Intellagama lesueurii; assembly: GCA_037013535.1. NCBI lineage: Eukaryota > Metazoa > Chordata > Lepidosauria > Squamata > Agamidae > Intellagama > Intellagama lesueurii. Next base: position 343,460,233 of record JBAJHW010000001.1, on the reverse strand, counting down.
GCTTTACTGATACGGAGCCACTTTATGGCTTGATAATGGGAGCCATGACTTTTAGCTTGCAAGACCTGACCAGGGCTGTTAATTATAGTACATTTTGGGGGTCATTCATTCATGGAGTCCCCGTAAGTCAGAAGCTACTTAATGCCACATAAATGTAATGTGTCTTTACTACCAAAGCAGTTCCTGGACAGCTCCTTTTATTTAACAACCAGCCTAGAGAATTCAGAAGGTTTCAAACTTTTTTAAATGACATTTTGATCAGTCCTAATAAAGATAGTGCTGGTATCTAGATAGTAGAATGACAGAAGGAAGAATATCCTCATTTTATTCAGGAACAGTAGATGAACAGTACACTGACCTCCCTACTATGTCACATTTTTCCCCTTGACAATGGGAAACTTATACGCAGTGTGGTATAGTAGAGATATAATGACAATCTACAACTCAGGAGACCTGGGTTCAAATTTCTGGTTAGCCATGGAAACTCAGGGGCTGGGGCTGGCACTGGTAAAACTGTACCTTAAATATCTCACTCACCTTTAAACCCTGTTGGAAACATTATTACTTACTTACTTACTTACTTACTTACTTACTTACTTTGTTTGTTTGTTTGTTTGTTTGTTTGCACTCTTATACTGCCTTTCTCATGGCAAGCGGTCTCAAGGCAGCTCACAGATCATAAAAACAAAGGAAAAATAAAAACAAGATGCATGTATCATTAAAATATTATAAAACAGAAAAATTAAAAACCATAATAAAAAAACAGATTTAAAAGTGTAAAAGCATTTAAAACACATTAAAAATTATATAATAGTGCAAATGTATGGCATCCAGCTATGTTAAAGTTAAATATTAACAACCTGTCTGAACGGAAACTGTTTGAAGTGCTGGATAGCTGAGTGGTTTAGGCCTCTGGCTGCAGAGCTGGAGGTTGGGCGTTTGATTCCCCACGGTGCCTCCTTGACAGGGGCTGGACTTGATGATCCATAGGATCCCTTCCAGCTCTGAAGTTCCAAGATGATGAAAAATTGTCACCAAGAGGAGAGGACGGGGGGGGGGGGGGCAGCCTCGCTTCATGAGGATGGCATTCCATAATCTAGAGGCAGCCACCAGGAAGAACCTCTCTTTGATCTCTGTTAAACATACTTGTAAAGGTGATGGGACCAAGAAGAGGTTCCTCCCAAAAGATCTTAACACTTGAGGAGGGTTACATGGGGAATGACAGATTTTACTTTCTTGGGCTCCATGATCACTGCAGATGGTGACAGCAGCCACGAAATTAAAAGACGCCTGCTTCTTGGGAGGAAAGCGATGACAAACCTAGACAGCATCTTAAAAAGCAGAGACATCACCTTGCCGACAAAGGTCCGCATAGTCAAAGCTATGGTTTTTCCAGTAGCGATGTATGGAAGTGAGAGCTGGACCATAAAGAAGGCTGACCGCCGAAGAATTGATGCTTTTGAATTGTGGTGCTGGAGGAGACTCTTGAGAGTCCCCTGGATTGCAAGGAGAACAAACCTATCCATTTTGCAGGAAATCAACCCTGAGTGCTCACTGGAAGGACAGATCCTGAAGCTGAGGCTCCAAGACTTTGGCCATCTCATGAGAAGAGAAGACTCCCTGGAAAAGACCCTGATGTTGGGAAAGTGTGAAGGCAAGAGGAGAAGGGGACGACAGAGGACGAGATGGTTGGACAGTGTCATCAAAGCGACCAACATGACTTTGACCAAACTCCGGGAGGCAGTGGAAGACAGGAGGGCCTGGCGTGCTCTGGTCCATGGGGTCACGAAGAGTCGGACACGACTTAACGACTAAACAACAACAACATGGGGAGATGTGGCCCATTAAATAGCCTAGACACAAGCTGTTTAGGGCTTTATTGGTCATAACAAACACTTCAGATGGGGCTCAGAAACAGATTGGTAGCTAGTGACGCTCCTATAAAAGGGGAGCTGGGTCCTGCCTGTAGCCCAGCTCCAGTCAACAGTCTTGCTGGATCATTTGGCATCAAGGGAAGTTTCCAAACTGTCTTCAAGGGCAGCCCCATGTAGAGAGTGCTGCAGTAATCTAAACAGGTTGTAACTAAGGCTTGTATCACTGCAGCCACTATAAATCCAGTGCAACTGGGCATTGGTTGGCACATGCACAGAAGCAGCAGCCCAGTTTCCCAGCGCGAACCTGAAAAATGAACTGCAAACCAGCTTGTTTTTTGGGTGTGTGTGATCATTTGTGGTTTGTGGGTAGCTATGAACCATTACAAACCATTGGTTTTCGGTTTTGTGCCCATCTCTAGACAATATTCATCCTAAAACATTTCCTTCTACCTGTATTTTTACACTTCTTGTATTATTACACGTCTTGGCCAAGGAAAGATCCATAGGCTTTTGATGGACCACCAGAAAGCAAAGTCATATAATGATCACCACACCCTTCACTGTTCAGCTTTCCAAACTATCCAGCAGAAGTTTGAAATGCAAAAGTGGGTAATTTAAATATAACCTCCTTGGTTTTCAGTTTGATCAGTCCTTAGAAGAGCCTTTGCAGATTTCTAGATTTATAACTCTGTACTTTATCAAGAATACTAGTCAAGAATATCAGTGGAATAAGTGTTGAGTTTGGAAGAGGGGAAATCACAACATAATTACAGCAATCTCCTAAAACTGAATGCCAAAAAAATTTCATATTAATTGTAGGTTAAGAATGCAAATCAAATCTTCCTCAGCTTGAAGCCTTTTGCAAGCCTAGCTTATATTGAATTAAACAAGCATCATCTCCATTTGCTGAACAAGTGGCATATGGTATTTTTGCCAAGGGAAATGCAACTCTCTACCTCAACATAGTTATAGATTGTTTTCTTCTCTACGTCAGAGAGTATTTTCTGGAATCAACCAAGAATGTTGCTGCTGCTTCTGTTGTTGTTGTTGTGATGTGCCATCAAGTCACTTCAGACTTCTGGTGACCCTATGAACGAGCGATCTCCAAAATATCCTGTCCTCAACAGCTCAGCTTTTGCACACTAGAGTCTGTGGCTTGATTTCTCAGCTGGAGTCTCCATATGGATTAATGATTGAACCAAGGTATAGAACATCTCTCTCAATTTCTTCAGTGTCAACGTTAAAGTTATGTTGTTCTTCTATAGTCATGATTTTGGTCTTCTTAACATTCAACTGCAGTCTTGCAGAATGCCAAACTAGAAATATTGGGCAAGAAAGTGTGGCTTCAGGCAGGACTGGGGAAGCATCTTGGCCTGCCAGCTGTTTTGTGTTGCATGATAGCAATCTTATATGCACTAACACTGGGTGTCAGTGGAAATGGGCTTTACAGCCTAATGTGATTGTCCTTTGCCAATAACTGGATTAATAAAGTTATTTTCCCACCTCTGGCATTTAAGGCAAGCTGCCACCCACTCTTTTTGTTTGTTTGCTTGCTTTCACTGTCTGATTTTGTTGACAGCTCTTCTTCTTCCTCTGACCATTCTCCAAACAGCAAGCATGCAGAGTCTTCTACATGCTGGATATTTTTCCTTTTTTTAACCTTCTGACTGTAACAACAGATGGTAACTGTAAGTAAAGATGTCTTTTGTGTGTGCAAAAGAAACCAAAGAGGGTGGACTGATAAGACTGAGTTGATCGCTACACATTTCTGTCATTGTTTTTCTACCTCACATTCTGCGAAATGAATGGAACAACCAAAAATTCCCCAGTATTTTGAGTATGAACCTCCAAATGGTAGAAGGATGGCCAATGGGAAGATTCTGGGTCTTGATGGAATATGTAGAAGGCCTATATTCCATATATTTGTGAAGTGACATAACCTTCTCTAAATGAAAAGCTGATGGGAGTATAATACAGGAAGAGCAAGAGGGCAGGAGGAGGTTGGACTTGTATTATGTCTGCAATTTCATGTGAAAAATCTAGTGATACATCACTGAGTGGCCAACAGCTTTGTTTGTGGAATATGATGTAGCCACAGCCTTCCATGCTTGTTGCTTCACACACACACACACACACACACACACACACACACACACATGCATGCACGTACACACACACACCTTACATTTTATTATATACCTCCACAAATGCATCGTTTCATAGCCATAGCCGGAATATTCCCCCACCCCCAAGAAAACTTCTAAGCTAAATCAGGGCTGGGCAAAGTTATGCTCTCCGGGTAGACTACATCTCCCAGCATTCCTTGCCCTTGACAAGGGGCTGCTGGAAGTTACAGTCTAATAACATTGGGAGGGCCCCAATCTGTCCACTCCTGAGCTAAATCCAGTTGTTAGCCCCAGTGAGAGAAGACACTCGGAATCAATGGGACTGACATTAAAGTTGACTTAAATATTCCCATTCATTCCATGGATCTTTTTCCTTGTGGAACTACCTATCAGACTGAGCCCAGTGTTTCGACCATATTCTGCCATGAAGCTTTGCATTTCCTGAAGGCTCTGCCTTCCAGTTTAGTTTCAAGGAAACCTGGCCTACTGACAGGAAAATGAGAAGACATGGAATTCTCCCCACCTCTCTCCCCCTCTGTCTCCCTCTCTTCATAAGCCGTGTGCCCAGGACAGGGAAAGGAACTTTGATGCAGTGATAGCTACAAGGTGATTTTTTCCCCCAATTAAAAATGGATTATCCCATGTTACAGGGAGAATGGATAGATCACGGACTGCTCTGTGTGAGCCCAATGCCATGCTCATGTTCAGAGGCAGCTGTCAGGGAGGTAGCAAAATTAGCTGGTTCCAGCAAAACAACTAACAGTCTTGTGTTATTTTAGAAACAAACAGATTTATTGTGGCATATGTTTCAGTGGACGAGAATGCACTTCATCAGATGTTATTTTCAAATGGCAAGTATCTTGAGAAGAGTACAATAATGTTAATTCTCTTTCTGGTCTTAGAAGGTAATGATCTCAATCTGACAACAGTGTCCTCACAACACCTTTTCTCTTTGTCTTCTTCCTCCTCTTTTTCCTGATGCTATCTTCATCGTTATCATCACTGGTTTGTGAGAGCTGGCAGGATAGCTCAGTGGTTTAGGTATCTGGTTGCAGAGCCAAAGGTTGGGAGTTTGATTCCCCCTTTGTGTCTCCTGGGAGAAAAGCCAACCTATGTGTCCCCGGGCAAGCTGCACAGTCCCAGGATGCCCCCAGAAGAAAGAAGCGGTAGAACATTTCTGTGTATTCTCTACATGGAAAACCCTGAAATGGATTGCCATAGGTCAGAATTGACTTGACAGCACATGATGATGATGATGATGATGATGATGATGATTATGGCAACGACGATGATGATGGCGATAGCTGTTCTTCTTTGGAATGACTACTTTGAGATCCAGTTCAATTGCCAGCTGTGGCCCTTCCTGAACCAAGATACCCTGAGCACAGTGATCTATGCTCCAGTAGCTTCGCATTTGAGCTACTCCCATGTGCTGTACAGTGGGCTGTTTTAGAAGATGGCTCAGATACATTAGCTAGTGGAGGATGCCACTGTTTCATTATTAAGCACCAAGCAATTCAGAGTCATATCACAACTGTATGATCTGCACTGCACTTCGGAGCAGTCTCCAGCTTCTGATGCTGACTTCTACAGTACAGTCAACCCTCGACTTACGAACTTAATCTGTTCCGGAAGGACGTTCTTAAGTCGAAAAGTTCGTAAGTCGAATCAGCATTTCCCATAGGAATGCATTGAAAACCAATTAATCCGTTCCGGCTGTTTTTGGTTCTTAGGTCGAGGGGCGGTTTGTAAGTCGAAGCATTAGTTCCCATAGGAACTAATGCAAAGCCGGTTAATCCGTTCCTACCACTAGGGGCAGAATTTTTTTATTTTTTCCCTTTTAACCTAAGATGACTTAGGTTTTAAAAAAAGGAAAGAAAAGAGGGAGGGAAGGAGGGAACAGACACCTTTTCAACAGAACACCTTGAAAGTTCAAATTTCGCGCTTTCCCCGCCTCCCGCGCTTTTTTTTTCGGTTCGTAACTCGAAGCAAAGTTCGCAAGTCGAGGCTATATTTTTCTATCAGAGCGGTTCGTAAGTCGAAATGTTCGTAACTAGGGCCGTTCGTAAGTCGAGGGTTGACTGTATTAAATGATTAAGCACATGCTGAAGCACAATTTCTGGCATTGATCAACACTTATTTTGTGGGAGGCCCTACCTGTGGCCCTACGAAGTGGTGACCTGAATGAGTGATGGAACCTTCATCATGGAACTCCCTAACTTGGAGGTGGATACCTCACTTGGAGGCATTGTAAGTTGTTCATGTTGACCCCTTCCTATCATGCAGTGCTCTCAAGTTCTTATGACGTTGTTGTGGAGATATGTGATTCCTGTCTTTTGAAGAACAGCTTTGGTCTTTGTTCACAGGGGGCTATAACTGATAAATTTGGGGGTATTGTTAATTCTTGCTCAAGGTGAGTGGACAGTGGTCTTGGATACCAAAGTAAGGGTGGTGCTGAGATGGGCTTGGTGTCTCAATGTTTGTTGACTGTGAGCTAGGGCAAAACATAACAGAAAAGGACTTTCACCTTCCTTTTCAAAATTCTTAGTTCATCTGGATAACAACAGAAGATTTTTCTCAAAAAATGAACATTCATCGTATTGCGTTAATGGCTCCCTGGCCTCCCCCCAGTTTCTAGTTCAATATTACTTGTTCTAGACAAAATGTTAGTGTGGGGGCAGCCTTATCAAACATAACAATAAATTGTGGGCTCTACAAGAACCAACTTAGGACATGCTGCTTCAAGTCTTCACCAAGTAGCTTCGTACCAGTCACTCTTTCTCAGCTTAATTGGCCCAAAGGGTAGTTGTGAGAATAAAATAGGAATGAGGAGAGCCCTGCTGTCTTGTGCTCATTGGAGGAAATACATGATATAAATGTAACTAGAAATGATTAGATATAAGCACAGTCCGACAACACTGCCCGACAAGACTAGTGCAGGAGGCATTAAAGGGGATGCTTCCTGAGTATTTATCTGAAGATTATCCCCAGTTTTATTAGCGCTCATACTCTGAATTTTTACTTTTATTTGTAAACCATTGTTGTGAAGAATAATATATAGATTAATTAACAAAATGAATAACAATTATCAGACCACCTGTTTCCAAGATCTGTGCAACAGAAGAAAAGCGATCCAGAAGCCGGCACCCTTGCTGGTAATGAGGGTCCTTTATTTTTAAAATGTGAATTGTTCATAGTGCACCAGATACGGTACTTAGAGAGAGCTTAGAAAGATACTTTTCAAAGATGATTCACATTCCCATATTACAGTGGCTGAATAGTAACATGCAACTCATTATTCTGACGTTGAGTCGTAGAATCACAGGATAATGGAGTTGGAAGGGGCCTAGAAGACCATCGAGTTTAACCCCCTCCTCAATGCAAGAATCCAAATCAAAGCAGATCTGACAGATGGTCTTCTAATTTTCTCTTGAATGCCTCCAGCATTACACTGGTCACCACATTCTGAGGTAATTGATTCCATTGTCATACTGCTCTAACAGTTAGGCAGTTTTTCCTGATATTCAGCCAAAATCTGGCTTCCATCATTGAGCCCATCATTATGTGTCCTGCACTCTGAGATGATCGGGAACAGATCCTGCCCCTTCTCTGTATGACAATCTTTCAAGTATTTTAAAGGCATTTGAAAAATGCCTTTAAAATAAAAATGCCTTTAAAATCCCCTCAGTCTTCTCTTCTCAGTTATTTCAGTCTTTCCTGATAGAGCTTGGTTTCTAGTCCCCTGATCATCCTTGTTGCCCTCCTCTAAACTTATTCCAGTTAGTCAGCATCCTTTGTGAAGTACGGTGTCCAGAACTGGACATAGTACTCTGGATGAATCCTAAAAGTTCTGAATAGAGGGGAACTAGTAATTCACAGGATTTGGAAACTATTGACCACCCTACCGCAGAATAATGACGCAAGACCAGAAATATGGGTTAAACACGGGCCACACTTTATTGAAACCATCATTGTTGCCATCCTTTGGCAAAGGGGGATTGTGCCATAGTGCGGAATCAGGTTTAAGCACAGAGGTCTCAACAGACCCCTTAACCAATAAATGGGCGAGTCCCTGGCCCCAAGTTCTCGCGGTCATAAAGACAGCGAGAACCCAGCCGGCACCAATTTGACCACTCCCGGACCTCAAGCCACCTTTTCCTTGTTGACTGTTGGTCCAGGTGTGGCCCCAGTGCATCTTTCCCCCCAAGCACTGTAATCGCATGATCCGCAGCGCTGGGAGGTCAGATGGGCTATACCTTACCTGCAATTGCAATGGGACTCACCAAAAACCTGTTTTATCTGCACTACCTGCCACAGCATAGGGACTAGCATAGCTAAGTCCCATGCCCGCCATCGAGCCTATTGAGCTCAGCATGCAGGCCCCCCTTGATGTCTTCCAAAAATACATCCAAACCACCATCGGACAGATGTACACCATCATTCTGAAAAAAACTCAGGCCTATCCAAACGGATCCTCTGGTGGCCAATCACCGATCCAAGGCTGCTGCAGACCGCCCTGCAGACTTCCTGATTAACACTCCTGCGAGCAGTGTTAATGGGTAAAATTTCTCTGGCTTCCCTCCAAGCCAACCGAGGGATGATCGTTGACCAAATGATGCTCATCGCCGGGTACGTGGCTTTCAGCCAGGTAAGATCACGCAGCACATCCAGGATCCAGGCCTTTCCACAATGTTTGGCCAGATCGTTGCCGCCCGGATGTACCACCAAAACATCTGGAAATAATTGTCCAAAGGCAGCCACTCTGCACAGTTGGCTCCACTGCATTCCACGCAGTCCTCTCCACTCGATATGGGCTCTGGCTCCAAGGCCCAGACAGCTCCCCCATGAGGATGCAGCCGCATAGCGAGCTGCCCAAAACACATAGCTGTGGCCCACGATCATCACACGCCTTCTCCTTGCTGCCTCCAAGATACCTGCAATACATAAAAGAACCAGGCCCCTGCCTAGACATTAGGTAGTGTCCTGATATACCTATGATAGGTGGACGAAGACCACCGCCCAAGCCGTTTAATGTCTTCTACGTTATAGCCTAAGGCTGCTGCTGTGGATGCTGCTCCTATTCTAAATGAATGAGTGCTAAACCTCATTCCCTGCACGCCAACCTTATTTAATGCTAAATCGGTCAACTTCCAAAATTGGTATTTTGTCAGAGGTACTCCATCGCTGTGTATAAAGAAATATCCTTGGGTCTGTCCCCTAACCTGCAGGTATGCATCCGTGGCTGCCACCGGGCAAAGGTTGTCCATGTGGCAACGTTCCAACGTAATGTAGACTCCCCGACCCTGCTGGTCGGCCTTGGATCAGCAAATATGTATTCGAACCGTCCCATCCACAACCCTAACGTCTTGCCATTGCAGGGCTACCCTGGTCCTGTCTCCCTTTCCTGAAGCTACTACCTCACTGATCCTGAGGGCTCCGAAGAATGTTAGTAAGGATGCAGCTTTGAATAACGTGACTTCATAGTCATCCCTGCATAGTGCCTCCCACTGTTTACAAATGCCTTCTAACAAGGCAGGCAATATGGGAGCTCTAGTGTCCTTGACTCTACCTCTTTCTTTAGACCACCCTTTGATCATTTTCCTAATGCAGTAATCTGAGGAAAAGTCCTGATAACCGTGAATCCTGGCATAGTAGGCGAGAGCCGACAATCTACCTTGTATAGTTCCGTGCGCCAGTCCCTTCCTATTCAGATAGACAATAAATTGCTGAAGGTGTTCAACTGGAGCAGGCCATACCGGTTCCAAATTTACTAAGTTTCTAAACTCCTGAAACTCTCTACTCACAGCCGAGTACCCTTTTTGTGCCCTTGGTGCCAAAGCCAAACCTATTGCTCTGTCCGCGTCATCTCACCAATTTGCCAGACCTCTGGGGGCAGAACCTCTGGGAACTCGTTGGCTCCTGGATCTAGCTCCCTGAAATGCTCGATCTGTTGGAACAACAATGCATCAGCTAGGCTATTATCTATGCCAGGGACATGACAGGCTTGCACCAAAATGTTAAATTGTAAAGACCGTAATGTGAATGCTCTGACTAATGACATAACCAGCTCCGAATGGGACATGAGGTTATTTATAATATAAACAAAAGCCACGTTGTCACACCAGAACCGTACAACTGAGTTCACCCATTCACCTGCCCAGAGCCATAATGCGCCAACTATAGGAAAACATTCCAAGAATGTTAGATCTCTGGTGACACCAGCCTGATGCCACTCGTCTGGCCATTTTCTGGTGCACCATCTACCTCTGCAATAAATTCCAAACCCTGACGAACCTGCGGCATCCGAATGGACCTGAAAGTCTGCCTTAAGTCCTATCTCACTCCTCCAGAAAGATATTCCATTAAACTCAGCTAAAAACTGGTTCCAGACTCGCAAATCCTCTCTCATAACCCGTGCAATCCTAGTCCTGTGTAACAGGCAATGAAGGCCTTTCATTGCATCACAAAGCTGTCGTAAAAAGGCACGCCCAGGCGCCACTACCCTACAGGCAAAATTAAGATGGCCGATGATCTCCTGAAGCTCCTTCAGGGACACTTTCATCTGCCGTAACAGCGTGGCTATTTGAATCTTAAGGTCATCTAACTTACTGGCCGGCAACTTGGATGTCTGATGCACCATATCCAGTTCAATACCTAAAAACGTCAGGGATGTGGCTGGCCCCTCAGTCTTCTCCTCGGCCAGGGGTAGCCCTAACTCTTCAGTCATTGACTGAAAAGTATCTAGAATAAATCTACACCTTCCTGAATTCCTTTCACCACAAAAAAGATAACCATCTAAATAATGGGCTGTATAACTGCAGCCCACCCTCCGCCTGAGTTGCCACTCCACAAACAAACTAAAACGCTAAAATGCTGCACATGAAACCGAGCAGCCCATCGGCAGAGCTCTATCTATATAGAAAGAACCCTGAAAGGAAAATCCTAACAAGTCAAAATCGAGTGGATGCACCGGTAAAATCCAAAAAGCCGATTTTATATCACATTTCGCCAGCTCTGCCCCCACACCACACTTTCGCACCATGCGCACCGCCTCATCAAAGGAGGTGTAATGCACGGTACAAAGTTCCTGAGGGATGGCATCGTTGACCAAAGCCCCCTCAGGATAGGACAAGTGGTGTATCAATCTAAATTCCCCTTGGGCCTTCTTTAGAACTATCCCCAGAGGGGAGACCCTTAAGGTTTCTAAAGGAGCCATTGCGAATGGCCCCAACACTCTACCTTCCCTCACCTCTTTGTCAATCTTCTCCTGTACAACACCTTCCATTCCACGAACGGATCTCAGGTTTTGCGCAAAGAACGCTTTGCACTCGCCAGCTGCCAGTATCCTAAAACCATGTCTAAAGCCCTCCAAAAGGTAACTAGCATCTTCTCTGCATGGATACTCCGTGAGCCATGCTTCCAAAACCGACACTTTAATTGGGCTGGGACCCTTTTCCAGGGTTACCGCCCCCGCTATTTGGTTTTTTACCACTGGCTGGGCCTTTGTTCTGACGTTGAGCCCCTGCCCTGAAACATGAAGAACTGGGATGTTGACCTCCACACGTTGTGCACTCATGCCTAAAGCGGCATGGTTTCCTATTACAGACACCCTTGGCATTGTAGTTCCAGCAGAGCAGGCGGGGTTGAACCACCTGCCCCGCTCCTAGATGGGGATTCTGATTCAAAGTTGTTTTCCTAATAAGGTGCCCGCTATCAAACCTGTCTCCCAAGTTAGGCCTGGCAGGCGTCATAGACTGTAGCCAGAGACCCGGTAGGGGCTCATCCCATCAAAGGTTTGGGTGAACAGCGCTCCGCATACGGAATGATTCTTCATAGTTAAGCCATGCCTGGCCCACGAAGTCTACGTAGGCCTGATAAATTAAATCTAAATACTGAAAGAGAGACTGAGCCGCCAAGGTTGGGTCTTCACGACCACTCCCGCGTAGATTAAGAACCCAGGTAACCAGTTGGCCCATGTCCTGTCTGGCTTCTTCCTCCTGCGTCTCTCCTTATCTTTATCGTCCTCCTTGTCCAAATCCTTCTTTTCAACAATTCTATTTAGCAGTTCAAACAAGTCTACATATTCTCCTTTCCATATTTTTTCTTTTGTTGCCGGGGTAAGGTGGTCCCCAAGAGGCATTGCGTGATCACCAAATGGTAAGGCTTGTAAGGGCATGGTGTTGTAACCCGTGTCAGGAACAGAAGGATATGGCCAGACCCCCATGCCAGCCGTCAGGGTGAGAGGTACCGGAAAAGTAATTGGCGGATACGGTGCAGCCCATCCATCAAGCTGCGCACTCGTACCGGGCCATGGGGTACTTGGCGCCCTAAAACCCTGAGTGTCGTAAGGTGTATAGGCGGTGGGAATACATTGCCTACTGCCCTGCCAAGGCCAAGCCTGTATGAATGATGGAGTGTCCGGTGCTGCGCTTTACTCACCTGTCGAAGGTGATACCCCAGTTGGTTCCTCTCCTCCGGACAGATATTCTGGCGCAGCCACTTCCAATGCCTCCTGCCTATCGGGATCCGCCGAACCAACTGCCACCGACATCGGAGTCCTTCTACCTTTATTAGCGTTCCCCCCGCCAAGGTGTCGCTGTCGCACCATCAGCTTCGCGCCTGGATGTCCCCTCCTCCTGCTGTTCCGCTTCTAGGATGGCAAACCTAGACATTAGATCATCAGCAATAGCCCTAAGCTTGGCTCTGCAATGACTTTTGGCATCCCTAGCAGAGTGTTGTGGTTGCACCTCACTAGGTTGAGGGGCCTGTCTGGCCATTCTTTCAGCTTCAAGCGCAGAATTTTTTTCCTGTAGCTGTTGCCATACAGGCCAAGATTCTTCATCGGAAGAGGACTGAGGATGTGACACCTGAGGGACTGGCCTTTTCTTGGCCGGTTGTTTTCCCTTCCAGTTTCCTTGGCCCTTGTGCAAAGCCATTAGGACCTGTGTTCAAATCCTGCCAAACCTGTGTAGCACGCCACTCGCACCGGCCACACTCCAATAAGATCCCGCTTTTGGAGACCCGAGAGGTAACCCCTGGTGACCTATGCAACCAAGAGCACTTGTTGCTGCCAATATGTATTGAAACCACTGGTGCTAGTTAACACTGCTCACAATATTATTAATTAAAATTTATCAAGAGCAGGCGTTTGTGTGTTTTTTTAAAAAAGAAACACTGCCCCACCAAATAATTCCCAATCAATTAGCTATTAAATTAATTACAATTAATTCAGAATGTTGATGCCTTATCAATTTATAATTAATCACCTAGAACCAATTTATGTACTAAATTAATGGAATATGCTAAACAATAACTAATTAATTAAAAGGCTACTTGATCTACTGACAAATTAATATTCTATATAGACAATTAATCAATTATTATATTTATATCTTATTTTATTTTAATATTATTATTATTATATTTGTTTAAATATTTATTTAATTTATTTATTAATTTATTATATATACCTATTGCCTTTTCCCTTTTCCCTTTCTTTTTTTTTTTAAGGTGTAGTTTATTTATATATTACCCGCTATTTATTCTATCTCTCTCTCTCTCTCTCTCTCTCTCTCTCTCTCTCTCTCTCTCTCTCTCTCTCTCTTTATATTGCCTGGCTAAGAAAGCGCACCCCAGCCTAAGCCGGTCACGTGGTGCAATCCAAAATCCGAACCGCGCAAAAGCTCCGGCTTCCTCTCTGAGTGCGGGAAGAAGAAGGGGGGCAAAGCGGCGCACCCAACGGCCGAGGCCAAGCATCCGCACTGTACCACCGCCACTCTTGGGTAACCTGAAAAACGCATGCCAAGCTCCACTACCGGATCTCCAGGCGTGCCCTATTCGCACCTATAGGTACCCTCAAAATTAATTTATTTTCCATCACACGCTTTCTTCTTGCACTCTCTCTTTCACGCTCTCTCGCTCTCTTTCTCCTTTTTTAAATTTTTTTAACTGCTAGCAAAACAAACCCGATTAACAATTAAATCAACCCCATTATAACTAAAAAGGCGATCCGATCGCACGGGATCGCATCCGGCGCGACCCCTGTGGTCGCGCCCTCCCCCCTTTACTAAACAGACCCAAACAAAGAATTAATCAGCAATAATCAACAATCAATAAATTAAACGATTAGCAAATAAGATAATTCAAGCCTAAAAGACTAAGCAAACTGCGGGGGGGAGCCGATGCTACCCCCCTTTCGCCGAACTCCGAGGTGTTCAGGCCTCACCAGGCACTACACAGATGAAATTAACCAAGCCGAAAGACTCTGTCCGTGTCTGTTGCCAGCCCAGGAAGAGGGAGGAGAGAGGGGGGAATGGCCCTTAAATAGCCCATCGTTCCCCCCTCTCCTCCCAGGATTTTCTCATGAGACTTAGAGTCTCGCGATCCTCCGGGGAGGGAGGCAAAGACAAGCCGTGCCACCAAAGCGTGGCCCGGCAGCGACTTGGGCATACTTCTGTTAATGCAGCCTAAAATAGCATTTGCCTTTTTTGCAGCCATATCACACCATTCACTCATATTCAACTTGTGCTCTACAACTACCCTGTTTCCCCTAAAATAAGACCTAACCTGAAAATAAGCCCTAGTATGATTTTTCAGGATGCTCGTAATATAAGTCCTACCCCAAAAATAAGCCCCAGTTAAGTGAAACCCCACTCTCCACACTGTGCAGCAACCAGAAGAAGATGACATGACTGCATTTGAATAAACGTAGATAGTTGTACATGAAAAAAATAAAACATCCACTGAAAATAAGCCCTAATGCATTTTTTGGAGCAAAAATTAATATAAGACCCTGTCTTATTTTTGGGGAAACAGGGTACTCCAAGATCCTTCCTGTTTGTAGTATTACTGAGCAAGTATTCCCCATCTTGTAATTGTGCATTTGTTTGTTTTTCCCCAGGTCTATAACTTTGCATTTACCCCTCTTCAATTATTTTCTGTTGTTTTCAGCTCAGGGCTCAAGCCTATCAAGATCTTTTTAAATTTTCTTCCTGTCTTCCAAAGTATTAGCTATTCCACGCAATTTTGTGTCATCCACAAATCTGACAAGTATTCCCTGCATTCTTTCATCCAAGTCATTAGGATTGACTGTCTCCTGCTGTGACAATTAAACAACCTGTGCCATTTAAGGAATCACTTGCCTCTAACAACATGCTGTAATATACAGTTTGAATCCAAGGAAGAACAGAAAGCCTTAGCAATGGTCTGTAACTGTTGCATTTGAACCAGTATTAGCTTCTGGACACTTTTCAAGGACAATCCTAGGGTAGGGTGCATTATAGTATGGCATGAATCACTGTGGCCAGATCTGTCTTCCTTATGATGACTCTAGCTGACATACTAGCCAAGGTCAGGCAAAGAGAGTCCAGACCACAGCAGTATCTACCAAGTTCCCATTGATTAGGTGGAAGTGGGAGAACATAGTAATGATACCACTTCCTGTGTTGCATATTCTTTTGGAGAGAAGAAGCCACAGATCAAGAGAAAAGTCATATCTCTTGAACTGCCCACATGGCTACAGATGTGGCCCATGCTCACTGGAAAACTGGAATTCCATCCTGCTTTAACATTTTACAGCTAATTCTATCTTCCATTCCCAGTCTGGCTTACTTTTTTAAAATTTACTTATTTAAAGGAAGCTGTGAAGTTCTGGAAGCTGGTGGGTGTACAGTTTCCAGGATGCCAAAAGCAGCACCCAACCCAGTTTGTTAGAGTGGTGCAGGCCAGGCAGGCTTTTAGCATTTAGATGCATTTCCCTGTATATTTCTTTTTTACAGGATATGCCCCCCAACTTGCACAGCCACACATAGTGGGGGATTTTTTCAAGAGCAAGCTGGCACCCTTGTGAGTGATATCTAATGGTGGCAGGGAATGAGTTTCTGAATAGATTAGTAGGTGACGTCATGAAAAAGAGCCAATTTATCACCATAATTTAGTGCGAGATGCAACATACGGGCTTGATGGATGCATTTTATGGTTTTCAGCCAATCATAATAATGGATCTATTGACTAGCTTTTGAGGTGCCCTTTACTCACCCTTCACGACTATACAAGAAAAACAAGATGAGGAAATGTTCAAGATGGAAATAAGTCGGGAAGTTTCTGCCTGATGCATTTTTGAGACTTCAACATGGTCTCTTCTGGTGGGGTTTTGAAAGGGAAAGATCTACTCTTTACAAGAAGAGGAAAGAAAAGTAAATCACCTGTAATAGCAATGTTCCCAGCCCCTGGGGCAAAGAAGCTAGGAATATGTCAGGAAATGAGCTGATGTGGGGAAATGATTAAGAGCCGAAGATAGATGCTTACAAGCCCCTGGTTCAAATTTAACCTCAGTAGTAAACTGAACTACAATACAATACTATACATGGCTACTCAAAGGTAAGTTCCATACAGTTCAGAATGCCTTTCACTCTCAGAGAAATGAATATTGGGGAGGGGTGAGCCACTTACAGACCCGCAGAAGCATTGGTGCAACTCTCAAGACCATACTTGAGCCTCAACAGTGGGGAATTCCCACACACACTCATTTTTTATGGGGGAAGGTCTCAAGGAATAGTGGTTTTCATCTTAAGGGTTTTGGACAGACCCCCTCCCCCCCAAGACTCCCCTCAAAAAACCAAATAGACAACTAGAAACTAGAAGTGCTTGTGAGGGAACATCCTGGATTGTTGTTTTGTCATGGGCATTTCTGGTCCCACTGAAGCCTGCAGAAGGATCAGAAGGCACAAATTTGACCCCCCCCCCCCAAGTCATCTGAACCCTCTTCTTGCTTTAGAGGTTATAGCCACATTAGATTCAGAGGTGAGCTACTCATCTCCAGTTTGGGGATACTGACAATGATGGTGTACCATATAGGGTCTGTTGCACAAATCATTAATATTGGAATTAGTCAGATACAAATAACACGGTTCTGCTCATTAATAGCTTTATTCATTCCTATATTAATGAATCACAATCTCTTTCTTTATTACCTATATCCTCACCTGGACATGAATCTCACTGCTGTGGAATAAATAAAGGGGACATGTATTTGCACTCCTTTGCATATGAAGAACTAGATTTTGATCTACAACATCTCACCATGAAATGAATATAGGAGACACTTCAGTGGTGGTGACCTACAAAGTGTGTGCAATGTTTGTCTTCATGCCTAAGAACAAGACAGCATACACCTGCAGCAAGTGCAAACTGGTAGCCGTATTGGAAGGAAAACTAAAAGAACTGGAGCAGTGAGTGGCCATGCTTCAGGCTATAAGAGAAGATGAAGAGTACACAGACAGAACTGTTGAGCAGCAGCAACCAAGGAAGGCACTGGAGGTGGAAGGACAGCAAGTCAAAGCAGAGGTGGAGAATGCTGAGGAGAGAACAAACATAGTGCAGGAAGTACCAAGGGAAAAGAGTCACAGTTAGGAACAAAAGAAGGAGAAGATAGTCTTCACCAGTGGAATTACAAAACTGCTTTAAGGTACTTGAAGAGGAGTCTGGCAGACAGCAAACAGAGGAAGACATACAGGAGACCCTGTGGAAGGATATGAGAGAGGCTGAAGCTCAGCCAAGGAGAGTCATTGAACCCACACTCTACAAAAAGAAAAAGAGAAGAGTAGTTGTAGGAGGAGATGCCCTACTGTGTGGGATTGAAAATGAAATATGCTGGGAAGACCCATGGACCCACCAGGTATGCTGTCTCCCTGGAGGATGGATTAGGGATGTGACGGAAGGAGTGCATCACTCATAAAACCCACAGATACATATCCCTTCTCATCCACTTGGGATTAGATGACACGGCCAAGAGAAGCTACAAAGAAATCACATCAGACTTCAAAGCTCTGAGAAGGAAACTCAAGGACTTTGGGGGCCAGATAGTCTTCTTATCCATCCTACCAGTATTCAAAAGAGGAACAGGAAAGGAAAGGAAAATACTCCAGGTGAACTATTGGCTATGAAGGTGGTGCTGATGTGAGGGATCTGGATTTTGGGATGACAGGCTAGGCTTCCTGGAAGATGGACTCCTGGCAAGGGATGGGTTGCACCTCAGATGGACTGGGAAGAATGTGTTTGGCCACAGCATGAAGAACTTCATCAGGAGGGCTTTATACTGACTTGGAAGTGGGAGAGAGACACAGGTTCAGAGGTAAAGGTAGATAAAGGCTTATGGAGAATAAGAGGAAGAGATTGAGCGGTTCTAATGGGTCTCAGTAAGAATCTTCAGAAGAATCTAGGAAGGAAAGGAGGCCACAAATCATACAGTCTCCGGTGTCTACATACACAAATGCCAGGAGTATGGGAAACAAACAAGAAGAAATGGAAATCTTAGTTCAGGAGGGTAAATATGACTTGATAAGGATGATTGAAATGTGGTGGGATGACTCCCATTACTGGAACACAGCAACTGAAGGATAAAAATTGTTCAGAAAGAATAGAATGGGAGGTAGACAGTATACATCCAAAATAAATATTCCTGAACAGAAATACAGGGAGATGAGTTTGGTTTCCCACTGAGAGCATATGGATTAATATGAGGTGAAAAACAACAGACCAGGCATCTTGACATCAATCCCAGGGGAAAATCTGGAGCAGATTATGAAGTGGTCATTTTGCAAGCACCTTGAAAACAATGCAGTAATAACTAGAAGCCAATATGTATTTGTCAAGAATACATCCTGCCGGCCTAATCTAATCTCATGTTTTGATCCGGTAACATCCCTGGTAGATAGAGGGAATGCTGGTGGTGGGTGCTCCAATGCTGGAGGCATTCAAGAGAAATTTGGACAACCATCTGTTGCATCTGCTTTGATTTGGATTCCTGCATTGAGCAGGGAGTTGGACCCGATGGCTTTCTAGGCCCCTTCCAACTCCATTATTCCATCATTTTTCATACCTCCTTGCTGGCAATTCATAGAACAGTGAAGTTGGTAGGGGCCTAGAAGGCCATCAAGTCCAACCCCCTGCTCGATGCAAGCATACAGCTTACTTGTTTTGGTGATTCTTCAGGCAAGGTAAGCACAGGCTTCATTTGAAAGTATGGTTCCTCGCAGTGGAAAGTGGAAGGAAGGGGGACTAATATGGATCCATTAGTCCATATTGGTCCCCTTCCTCTGCAATCAGCCTAGCAAGAAAAAAACAAAACAAAAGAGATGCAATGCTCATTTCAAAAGGACTCAAAGTCCTTTGGCAAACGATCCAGTCGTTGGCTGGACAACTCAGTGGTTTCGGTATCCAGCTAAGGAGCCAGAGGTTGTGAGTTTGATTCCCCCTTTGTGCCTCCTGGGAGAAGAGCCAGCCTGTGTGGTCTTGGACTAGCTGCATTGTCCCAGGATGCCCCCAGAAGAAAGGAAGGGTAAACCCTTTATGAGTATTCTCTACCTAGAAAACCCTGAAAAGGGTCACCATAAGTCAGAATTGACTTGAGAGCACCTGATTATTATTAGTTTTTGCAAATTATAGCCCTATTGACCAGAAAGATAAAACAATTCAACTTTTGCATGCCCAAAGGTGGGGAATCTCATGGGCCTTCAAAATTCCTCCCCAACATGTCTAATGAACAGCTTAAATCAATGAGAGTAAAGAATTATATGAATATTTTTTAGATTTCTGTGACGTTCTGCAAAAAATTCTAATCTCTTTCCCCTAAAGTTCAATCAGCCCACATTTATTGTCTGCAGAGGTCTTGTATCTTATCAGAAAAGTGGAAAGTATTAGGGCACATTCAAAATTGATGTGAGACCATGTTTTGGTGCTAGGCAAATGAACATCTAAGAACCTTTTGACCATTCGTAAATGCTAAGTATGGAAACCTACATTGATCTATTTTTAAACAATTTAAAGCCAACAGTGAATAATCTTCTGAGAAACAGCCGTAGTCATAGAAAATCAAAGGAAATATCAAACGAAAACAGAGAACACAAAATGCTTGCTGAGTTCTTTCAAAAAGTGGTAAAAAGGACACAAACAGATAGAAACAGTCCACAATGTGAACATTTCCATTACTATTAGCGATGCAAATTCCTGCTTCCATTAACTTAGCTGAGCAATCCCTGAACATTGGCTCAGCTGCTGAGGTGTTACAGAATGTGTCTAAAGAGTCCAACTGCTCAACTGTTTCCTGTGTTGCTGCATTTTAAAAATGTGTCGGCACACAAGGCTAAGGGACAGATGGGTGCTGTTTACGTGAGAGATGCAGCGTTTCCTGTAGCCAACGATTTGACTCTGTATTGGATGTTACTCGCACTGTCTTGCTGTGAAGAATTATTTTTAGGAGAATCTGGTTTACCCAAAGGAAACTGCTGTGACAGAAAGGCAGAGGGGAAAGGATGGTCATCAGGAAGACTCTGTTATGAATCTTGGGCAGACCATGAGCTCTGTGAGATGTCTTAAGCAAGACATTCTCACCTTCAATCTTCAAACAGTGATGTGGTGAAAATGCTAATAACTACAGGATGGTGGTTGTGTACCATTACAGCTGCTGGCAAACAATAACAGTGGGGATCTATTGCCTCGGGGTGTAAATAAACTTCCTAATTTTGTTGTCTGCTCCAATTGGATTAAACATTTGAAGGAGGAATTTTCAAGAACAGTAACACTTCCCAATTCAGCTACCCCTTACTTTTTCTCCACCCCTACTTCCTACTGGCACGTCTGGAAATAACAGCTCAGTCTGAGAAGCTTCCCAGCATCTTACATTTACCCATAATGCTCCAAGGTTCCATGTGTCCCTTTCTGGGGCACTATGGTGAACGTCACATGGTGAGTCTCTTCCTAGCCTCAGCTGCTGCTGCATAGAAGGCAAGCCGATGGTTATGGGTTGACCTACCAACTAGGAGACCATTGTGAGGGCTCACCAACAGCCACTTGGCTCCACATGAGAGAGAGTGGTTCATACACTTTTATATGGTTTCATCAGCATCTTCAACACTTTCTATATATAAGTGTTCTGAGTGATGTGTAAAGAAGAGTAGATTATGTGGGCAGAGTGTGCTGACCACAGGCGAATGGTTCAGCCTGCATGCAAGTGAATGGAAAATTGGCTCAAGGAAGTGATCAGGCACCAAAAATACATCTATGGACTTTTGTAAGTACCGACTTGTTATAGTGCAAAACACAGTCCCAGGATGACCCCAGAAGAAGGGAACAGAAAACCACATCTGAATAGAGATGGGCACAAAACTGGTTCATCCCAGTTCGTCCCAGTTTGTCAAGGCAGCAGCATAGGTGCTACTGCTCCCCTCCACCACCTCCTGAGCCAATCAGCCCCTCACCAGGCCCAGCTTGCTTGCTTTTTCCAACTCCTCTGCTAATCTCCCAGTCATGAGCAAGAGCACAGCCTTCTCTGCCCTGCCCTTTTGTCCGAGTGGGAGATCAGCCAAGAGGGCAGGGCAGAGAAGGCTGAGCTGCTGCCGGGACTGTTCTTCTTATTTTTAGACATCCATTTGTGGAAAGCAAACTAATTGCTAATGTCAACAAACAGGAAGAGAAACAAGAAGTGGAATCAAACTTGTTCCATTTAAAGTCACCTTCCTGTCTTACTATTATCAGTAGCTTCCCACAGAACTACCAACAGCCAAGATACCTCTCCTTGTTGTAAGGCATTCAAAGAGCCGAACTGCTTAAAAGTTGTGCAAAACCAAAGACTTCTCTCCCCATTTCCCCCCCCCCTTGGCTTTTCGGTGTTTCCAGCTGCATTAAATGTTGAATTAAACCCAAGGAAACTTGGTTACTCTTTAAAACTGGAGCTAAAAGCTATACTAATACAGTACTATTAAAATAAAATCTGAATAGACAATATCCTGGAAATGGTGTGGGGTTACTTTTGGGCCTTTCTTCCTGCATGTAGAATGCTGTGCCTTTTGAGCCTTCTCTTGTCTTTCAAAATGAACCACGTAGCTATCAGAACTTGAAAAGGTAGTTTCAAAAAGTAATATAGTCTCATTCTCATGAAGGTTTCCCACGCAAAAAAGCAACTTGTTTTTCTTAACTGGTACATAACTCTTTTCTCTTCTTATTCCTTTGCGGTATGCCCAGCAAACTCTGAGGGGCTGAGGGCCAGATTCCAGCCCTTTGGCCTTTTTCCAGGCCATACCAGGCCCAAAAAGGCCAAAACAATGCCATTTTTTAAAAAAATCACACAGTAATTGGTTCAATGAGACTTCTGGTTTGTTCTTATGGGTGGGTGAGCCCAAGAAGGGAACAGTGGTGCTCTTAAAGGTTTTTGGGGCCATGATAGGTCATTCTTGCCCTAAAAGGCTTGTGTTTCTGTGTGCTGGATTTGAGGGGTTATAGGATGGTACTTCTCTTCTTTGAGTCCAGCAGGCAGCAGCAAAAATAATCCAAGAAAGGGAAGTACCAAAAGAAAACAAAGAATGGATAAAAAAAATCCCAGAAAGAAATCGGGGGGAGGGGAATCTAAAAAATAACCCTGAGGAGGCATGCTGCCACAGACTGGCTGCCTCACAGAAGCAAAAATAATCCAAAGAAATAAGGAAAATCACCCCCCAAAAAACAAACAAATAAAAAAGGCAAAAAAGAAAAGTATCCAAAATGGAGGCACAAGCAGGCAGGCAGCAGCCCAAAATGGAGGGTGCCAGGAGCTCAGCATACCGTAATCCCACTGATGAGCAAGGACTGAAGCAAAGAGCACTCCCTTCCAAGCCCTTCTACAGATTCAAAATTCCTTCTCTTTTCCCTCCCAGATGTTTTGATGGACTGCTGAAACACCCCATGTGAAGCTATTGGATGAACATTTTCTCAGGTGATTTGACAGACGAATGGATAAAGAAAAGTTAAATAAAAGAGGAAACAGAAAGACACACAAAAATTTCAGGAACCTCTTTCCTGTAAATACAAATCATTTGTTTTTTAGAGGGTCTCTTTCAGCAGTCACTGAAAGAGCACAAATTATGTGAACAAGAGTCTCCTTCACGTTCCAGGTCTTTTGTTTAAACACAAAGGCCCATCTCTTGTTACATCAACTTTAATTTCTCTAGCATACAAAAAAAGTGATGAAAGTGCATTAGACGGAATAATATCTTGTTTGGAGGCAAATCAATTATTTATTAAAATCCATCAAATGCAAAAACATTTCCCAGCTCAGTGATTAAAACAAAAAGAACAATAACCCTCCTCAACTTCTTCACACTGTACTGGGCTAACAAACTTTAACTAAAGAACGCAATCCTTCCATGTGCTCGTGTGAACCAAGTTTGCCCTTTTCAGGTGTAACAGTAAACCATGGCCTGTTATGAAAAAGTTGGAGGAGTTAAGGGAGCTGCTAGGAGATCAGCCTAAGATCATAATTTGTCATTACCCCTGAACCAAATCTAATACTCAGGATTAAACTCTTGGCATCTGGCCACAAGGGAAACTACAGGATTTTTGTAATGCAGATGTCAGATTTGTTGATTTCACTGGCTCTTTGTTTCTGAAATCTGTTCCAGTCTTACCTTCACCTTGAACACTGAAATCCAATTTTCAATTATTTATTTATTCATTTATTTCATTTATAGCCTACCATTCTCCCCTAGTGCGGACCCAGGCAAAGTACAAACATATTTAACATCCATGAATAATTAAAAACATACTACATAGTATTTGTAATGTTAATATACAAATATTTTAAACCATTACTTAAAAACTATACATCTGATTTTTATGACTACCCCCCAATCTCAGTTTCATGCCGATTCCCCAAAAGCTTCTCTTGCTGTTGGCAAAAGGAAAGGAGGGAAGGGGGCAATAGCACATCCTGAAGAAGGGGATTCCATCATCTGAGAGCAGCCGCAGAAAGAAGCCCGCTTTCAAGTCCTCACTAAACTATGCCTATGAATCTGGTGGGGACCAAGAGAAGGCTCTGTGCTCCAGCCCCCAAGAATCTTAATACTCCCAGAGGCTCCAATCTTTTAGATGGCCTGGAACTCAGTTGTAAAACAGACAGAGATGGGCAAATGAACAAGTTCAAGTCAACTTAAGATCCTTAAGAGTATCAGCCTTTTTATATTTATTGTTGCCTGTTTTGTCTGTTTTTTGTTTGTTTAAATCCTTGTTATTTAATTTAAGTTAGTTTAATTTGGAGCACTTTGTTATGCCTATGTTTTATTGCATTGTGAACCACCCAAAGGTACCATTGGTCAGATTGGCAGTATAAAAATTGAATGAATAAATAAATGAATGAATGAATGGATATGCATTTCGGCCCCTTTCCCCCAGTCCTATACATTCTTGGAGGCAATTTTCGCCTAACACGTACACTTTTACAAGTAATTCTTTTGATAGCATGCACGTTAAACATTACATTCATTCTCATGCATATGTGCAATTTTCCCATTATGTACAACTTCTAAAAGCAGAGTTGGACCAGTGACCTTGTGTGTAAAATTACACAGGCAAATTTTGAAGGAGAACCAGAGTTTGGTTGAGAATCAGTAAAGGCGACATTAGCAATGTTTGCAAAAAGAAAAAAGTGAAGTTAAAAATGTGCAATTTGCTGGTGGCCACCCCTAGAGAGACCCAGAAAACTGCCACCAGAACTGGGCCTTCTCAGTGGTGGCCACAACACTATCGAAATGCATTACATGTAGATATACGCCAGGCTCCCTCCTTCCTACCCTTCAGGAAACAGGTAAAAACCAGATTGTTTGAAGAGGCCTTTAAAAATATCTTACTCATTTGACATCCTCATGAGCCCTTGAATTGATTTTGTTTGATCCGCTGGTGAGCCACGCTTCAGCAGCGCGGGTCGCCATTGCCTCCTTCCCGGGATATTGCGAGACTCTGGGAGTCTCGCAAGAGCAACCCGAAATGGGAGGGGGGAAGGAATGAGCTATTTAAATGGTGTTCCCCTCTCCCTCCGTCCTCTTCCTTGCTGGCAGCAAAAGGAGGACGGAGCTCTGCTGCTCGTGTGCTTATTTCGAGCTGCGTAGTTCCTTCTCAAGGCCTGAATGATCTCGCTTGAAAAGGGGGGGGTTGTATTTGGCACCCCCCCCATGGTTTGCTTAGCGTTTCTTCAGCTATCAATTGAAGGATTCAGTTTAAGGATTTCTTTTATTTTAATCTCTTATTTATTGTTCACTGGTGGTACTTGGATTTACCGTCAGGTGGAGAGGCGCGACTGCTCAGGCCTGGCCAGGCTGGGGCCTGGGCGCCCTCTAAGCCTCTTTAGGGCTGGGGGGAATCTCTAATCAGGCCAATAATTAATTTTTCATAACAAAAAAATTAGATATTAATTGAAATAAATATATATTTTTTAAAAAATTTAATTTAATTAACTCTGGATTGTTATTGTTAGAAGCCGGCAAGCCTCGGGTTGCTAGTGAATGGTTCAGCGGGGGGGGGGGCTCCCATCCCATCCTGGCCAGCGGGATCTGGTGTAAAATACGTTATTGATTTAATATAAATATTTAAATTAATTTTTATCAATTCATTAATCAGCATTGTATATAATTTTCTGAATTTTTTAGTTAATTGATCACATCACATTAGGAGTAGGGCAGACCCTGAAAAGGGTTTTTTTAAAAAAGAGAGAGAGAGAGGTTTTTATCTGTATCATCTACATTAGACACTGTAGTTTGGGCCAGACTACTGCCTGGCACCTATTTGGGTAGTGAAAATAATTAGTGTCCTTTGAACTTGAGGAGTGTGCAGGTGGCTCGGCTCAAGCTGTTTCGGGTGGTTGGATGTGTAGCAGTTTGAGTTGTGTGGTAACGATGGCTTCATGAAAGAGCCAAGGGAATAAGAAGGGCAAGCAGCCTGCAAAGAAGCGTACAGCTCCTCAAGTTTCGCCTCCACAGTCATCCTCTGACAAGGAGTCTTGGCCTATTTGGCAATAGGTATAAGAAAAAAAATTGGCCTTAGAAGCCAAGAGAGCGGTGCAAAAGGTTTTGCAGCATAGCGGGGAGCAACCACGCCATTCTGCTAGGGAGGCCAAAAGCTATAGAAGTGCTAAGCTTAAGGCGGAGAATTTAATGTCTCATTTTGCTGCTCTAGAGGCAGATCAGCAGGTCACTGGGCTGTCCAGGAGGGAATCAGATGTGTCCGCGGTAACACCACAGCTTCAGAACGCGGATGATGAGAGAGAGATGCAGACCTTGGAGGCAGCTGGATCGCTAGCAGCAGCTAGGAGTTGGCAGGATGCAATGGAAGAGGTAGCAACAGGTTACCAGCAGGGCAGGGAGGAGCACGATGCGACACTGCCTATGTCATCAGGTGAGCTAGTGGTTGCACTGGACACCCTCCCGATATTGCCTGCCTGGCCATGGCCCGGCAGTGGCCAAGGTAGTTCACCATTCCACACAACATATGACACACAGGGTTTTAGAACCCCAAAACACTCCTTGGCCTAGTACAAGTACTCAGTTCAGAAACTGGGTCACTCCATATCCTCAGGTTATATTTCCGGCTCTGACGAGTTCGACAGCTGGTGTGGGGCATTGGCCCTACCCATCAGTATCCCATCAATACAACTCTGTCCCTTTAAAGGCTTTGCCGTTCGGGGATCATGCTACGCCATTGGGTGATCACCTCACCCCAGCGACCAAGGAAAAATATGGAGAGGAGAATATGTTTACCTTTTTGAACTCCTGAATAGAAATGTAGAGAAGAAGGATCTTGAAAAGGAGGACGAAAGAGATAAAGAGAAGTGTAGGAGGCATGGGCTGGACCGGACATGGGCAAACTGGCTTCCCGGTTTCCTAATTTATGCTGGGGTAGTAGTGAAGGCTCAGCCTTGGAAGGCTCAGTCATTGTTCCAGTACCTCGATTTGATTTATAGAGCTTACATAGACTTTGCTGGGTAAGCATGGTAATTTATGATGAATCATTTCATATGAGAAGTGCAATTCACCCAAATTTAAGATGGGACAAGCCTCTGCCAGGCCTTTGGTTGCAGTCTATGACACCAGCCAGGCCAAATTTAGGTGTCAGGTTCGATAGTGGGCATCTCATACGTAAAGTGGGACAAAATCAGAATCCCCGTGGAGGCATGGGGCAGGTGGTTCAACCCAGCCTGCTCTGTTGGGATTATAACGCAAGAGGTCCATGCTCACAAAAAACATGCTGTTTCAGACATGAATGCTCAGTATGTGGTGGTCAGCATCCCAGCTCATCATGTTTTAGGTCCAGGGCTCAAAGAAACAAGGACTCTGGAGGTAGCAAAAAATCCAATGGTGGAGGGGGTAACCCTGGCAAAGGGCCCCAGCCCAATTAAGGTCTCTGTCTTAGAGACATGGCTGCGTGAATACCCTAGGCAGGAAGACGCCAAATACCTTTTAGAGGGTTTTAAGTATGGTTTCAGGATACCAGCGATTGGAGAGCGTAAGGCGTTCTTCGTGCAAAACCTGAAATCTGTAAAAGGGATGGAAAGTATAGTCCAGGAAAAGATTGACAAAGAGGTTAAGGAAGGTAGAGTGTTGGGACCTTTTCCAAACACTCCTTTGGAAAACCTGAGGGTTTTGCCACTGGGAGTGGTCCCCAAAAAGAACCAGGAAGAGTTCAGGCTCATACATAACTTGTCATACCCAGAGGGAGAGTCGGTAAATGATGCCATCCCTCAGGAGCTATGCATGGTGCGATCCACCTCATTTGATGAGGTGGTTCGTATGGTCAGGAGGTGTGGCATAGGGGTGGAGCTTGCGAAATGTAACATTAAATCAGCTTTTCATATTCTCCCTGTCCACCCCCAGGATTTTGACCTATTGGGTTTTCCTTTTCAAGGCTCTTACTACATAGATAGGGCGTTGCCTATGGGCTGTTCCATTTCATGCACGGCATTTGAGCGTTTCAGTTTGTTCCTGGAATGGAGGCTCAGATGCAGAGTAGGTTGCAAGAACATGGCCCATTATTTGGATGACTATCTTTTCTGTGGGGAAGGGAACATCGGAAGGTGCAAATTTATTCTAGAAGGCGTCACTGTTAACATTTTTGGCGCATTACAAATTAGCGAAGTAGTAGCCACTGGAAAGGGCGATGCGACTAAAGTGCAATGGCAGGACGTTAGGATAGTGGACAAGACAGTTCAGATTCACATTTGCCAATCCAAGGCCAACCAGCGTGGTAGAGTCGCTGAACTGACTGTAGCACCTTGTTCTATTGAAGAGTTATGTCCGGTAAAGGCAGTTGGGACATATTTGGAAGTCAGGGGGCTGGGACAGGGGTATTTCTTCATGCACAAGGATGGTTCCCCTTTAACGAAGTACCAGTTTTGGAAACTGACGGACATAGGACTGCACAAGGTGGGAATTCAAGGCTTAAAATTTGGCACGCATTCTTTTAGAATAGGTGCTGCCTCAACTGCTGCCGCCTTAGGCTATCATCCAGATGATATTAAATGGCTGGGGCGGTGGTCTTCTTCAACTTACCGCAGATATATCCGAACACTCCCTCACATCTAGGCAGGTGCCTGGTTATGTTCTGTCATTACAGGTCCAGTCGTGATGGAGAGGCAGCGGCACATTATGATCATCGGTCACAGTTATGTCTTCCAGGCAGCACGATATGGAGCCACATCAGCCTGGGGGAGTAATCTGGGCCTTGGAGGTAGAGCCCTGATCGAATGGGAGGGGCTCCGAGGAATGCAATGGGGCCAGTTTTGCAGAGCGGCTGCATTTGGACTGCATCCCCCAGATGTGTTGCTAATATACTTGGGTGGTAATAATTTGGCCAGGTATGGTGGAAAGGCCTTGATCTTGGACGTAACATGTGACCTCAGATGGCTGAGGGCATCGTACCCTGCTATGAGTATCGTATGGTCCACGATCATCCCTTGGCTTGTGTGGAGGGCGGCAATACATGTTCAGCGGGTTAACACTGCGTGGAGGAGTGTTAACAGGGAAGTATGTAAAGCTGTTTGCCTTGGATTGGTGATTGGTCACCAGGAGATTTGCGCAGATAGGCCTGAGCTCTTTCAGCATGATGGTGTGCACCTCTTGGATAGAGGCTTGGATGTCTTTCTTAGAGACATCCAAGGGGGGCTGCTTATGGAGTTTCCGAAGTTGGATGGCGGGCATGGGACTTAACATCGCTAGTCTCTGTGCTGTGGCGGGTAGTGCGGATAGAACAGGTTTCGGTGAGTCTCATAGCAATATCAGGTAATGTATAGCTCATCTGACCTCCCAGCGCTGCGGATCGTGCGATTACAGTGCTTGGGGGGAAAGATGCTCTGGGGCCACACCCAGACCAACAGTCAACAAGGAAAAGGTGGCTCAAGGTCCGGGGGTAGTCAAATTGTGGCCACCCAGGTTCTCGCTGTCTTCACGACCACAAGAACTTGGGGCTTAGGACTCGCCCATTTGTTTGGTAAGGGGACCGTTGAGACCCCTGTGCAAAACCTGATTCCGCTCTATGGCAGGACCCCCCTTTTCACGGTGGGCAAGAATGATTATTCAATAAAGTGTGGCCCATGTTTATCCCATAATACTTGTCTTGCGTCATTATTCCGGGGTAAGAGGGCAATGATTAGCTGTCCCTGTTTCTTTCTTTTTTGGACATCCTGCGTTATTGTTTCTTGGCTCTCTTTATTTATGTCCTTGTGGGTGGTAGTGGGTAGTAAGGCCTGCCAAGATTTTAGACTAACAATCAGCCTAAAGAAAACACAAGTCATGGGCCAGGGCGTGGACTCACCTCCCTCTATTACCATCTCCACACAAAAATTGGAGGTTGTTCATGATTTCGTGTACCCTGGCTCAACGATCTCTGACACCCTCTCTCTAGATGTTGAGCTGGATAAACGCATTGGCAAAGCACCTACCACGTTCTCTAGACTCACAAAGAGAGTATGGCTCAATAAGAAGCTGACGGCATAGACCAAGATCCAGGTCTATAGAGCCTGTGTCCTGAGTACACTCCTGTACTGCAGTGAGTCCTGGACCCTTTGTGCACGGCAGGAGAAGAAGTTGAACACATTCCATATGCATTGTGTCCGACGCATTTTTGGTATCACCTGGCAGGACAAAGTTCCAAATAGAGTAGTCCTAGCCCAATCCCAAAGAAGTGCAGTGCCAAAGAATGCTCCAACTACCGTACAATTTTCACATGCTAGCAAGGTTCTGCCGACATAGGTCCGCATATTCAAAGCGATGGTTTTTCCAGTAGCGATGTATGGAAGTGAGAGCTGGACCATAAAGAAGGCTGGCCGCTGAAGAATTGATGCTTTTGAAATAAGGAGAAAAGTAGGGTATAAATAAATAAATAAATAAATAATCTACATGATTCTAAACACAAAAGGAATTTTTCTAAATGTTTTTGCTCCTGAAGTGTGCATTTCATACACATTTTGCGTTATAAGCACAATTAAGAAATTTGGAAAATTTTAATACACTTCCCAAGTTCAGAAAGAGAGGGGGAGAGAGAAAGAGAAATCATACTGTGGAGTAATTATTTTGATCCCAAAGGTGCCATTAAAAAAATTATAGTGTCGGGGAGAGGGTAAGAATTTGGAGAAGAGTATCTGTGGGAGAAGGTTGGATGGTCCCCTAATATTTTGATCCCCGTATCCCATAAAATGGTCTCAGCCCCTGTTGTTGTTTAGTCGTTAAGTCGTGTCCGACTCTTCGTGACCCCATGGACCAGAGCACGCCAGGCCCTCCTGTCTTCCACTGCCTCCCGGAGTTTAAAAAACTCTATTGAAAAAACTCTATTAAAAAACAAACAAACAGAGCGGATACACCTTTTCTGTGACTATGTGTGCTTCTCCCCTTTGTAAGAAAGTGAAACCAGCGCCAAGGCCTTCCTGTCGATGGTGCTATGGCACAACTGACAAATCCCTTAACAGGTTGCAGTGACAACGCTTTGAGAAATTTTGCCAGAAATCCTCACCTGTGGGCAAGACAAACCCTGAGGTTACATTAGAAACAGACTTCCCCGTTCTAGCAGCTCGGCTCGAGTCTTTATGTTTTGAGAGCATTTTGCATTCATCTCATTGCTGGTGAAAAAACACATATCCGTGCATATACATATGTTGATATATCAATGCAATGAAAATTCTACATGCAACCTGTCTTCAAAAGCACCTGTTCTGCATTTCTGAAACACTAATAACCAGCAGTAGGTACCTACCAGAAGCCAAACACTCATGACAGAATCCACACCACACTGTGATTTGTTCTCTTCCATGCACCCTGCCCACCCTTCAACCCCCCGGGATTTTGATATTTCCTTGCTGGAAGGTGATATTGCTTGATTTGCTCACAAGCAGCTTTGTGCGCTTCTGTAATTGATAGATGGAGGAGTTTCCAAATAACCTTATAAATCACGTCATGCAAATGGGCACATCCTTTCACTTGCCGGAGCGCATTTGATGTTCAAGCATGGAGAAAAACTGCCTCCCAGTAATAATGACATGGGCATTTCTTTTCAGAAGAAGAGAAAGACAATGCTTTAGGAAGGAAGGAAGGAAGGAAGGAAGGAAGGAAGGAAGGAAGGAAGGAAGGAAGGAAGGAAGGAAGTCACACTATAGAGTCAATTCCAAATTAGATATGAATAAGAATTATTCTGTTCCTAAGGTGCCGTTATTAAAGAAATAAAAAGGATGAGGACCAGAAAGATCATTTCTACTAAAACAACAACAATTAAAAAAAAATGTCTTCCTTTAACCTTATGGGATCTAAAGGTGATCTAAGCTGAAAGAAAACATTGAAAAATATCTGTAGTGTAAATGAATTAAAGCTAAGCAAACATGTCATTCTAAGAAAAGAGAAGTTTAGGAGTTGTTTGATACCTTTTCTTAAAAGAAAAAAAGGTAATTAGACCTAGATTAACTTTGAAAAAATTATTCTTCCATTGCCCCCAGAAGGTTAGCAAACCCAGAATATGGATTTCGGCATCAACACATCACTTAGGATGATTCTGAACAAGGAGAAATTCAAAAGGAGATTTACTAAATAGGTTGTAGCCTTTATTTTTTCCCCGCAAGATTTCAACCCCATTTCATGCTCAGATGGGCAGATCTTAATTATACACAAAAGGATACAAATGTTATTAGCATGATAATAATTATTTGGAAACGCCGTCCTCTTTAAAGGGGGGAGGGGGGTTGAACAGGATTGTCACTCAGCAGAGCCTCATTTTTCAAGGGAATGACAGCCTAGCCACTCACAGATACGTTCAGAGTACGTATACAATATTCAAAGCTATGAGCTGCTGTGTTATCGGAATGAGCTCCAAGTATTGTTGGAGAAAGCCTTACAGCACACTAATCATTATGTCCTGCCTGTGGTACGACATCTAAATACAAACCTTTGTGAGATTTTGTCAGACATTCAGAGCTTTCTAATCTTCATTCTCTCCTCTTCCTCTTCCCCCTCCCCTTCCTTTCGCCTTTACTAGCATGCAGCCGTTCAGAAAGCAAATTCTTGTCATGTTGTCCAGTTCTTTGCTGAGGTAATACCGGGAGTAATTCTTCAACAGAGATTTGTGTCTGTTTCAACACTTAACCGAGAGAAAGGAGAGGATGTGAATGGTGGAAGCAGCATGGAAAAGTTTCACAACAAAGTAAGGACAGGTGCATGTCACTGAGACGGAGGCTATAGCAAAATTTTACATTTGGTCGTCAAATCTGTAAATAATGTATCCAAAGTATGCCACGATGGATGCCCCAGTTTGGAAGGCATTTCCAAAACAAGTTTTTCCCCTTCCTCCACACACTCCCAATGGGTCCAGAAGAACTGTTGACGAGCCTGTGTCATGCAAGCAATTTACAAACATCGAGAACCGGTGTAGGCGGACATATTTGGCTTTTGTACAACGGATGCATTTCTTAACACAGATTTGCCGGAAGTGTTTTTCTCTTCGTCGTTGCTGCTGTAGGGCTGGCAGTTTTAATTATTTCTGGGACGCATGCTTCTTGGCTACGCAGGAAATCTGTAGCGCTTCTTGTCACATTAATAAAATAATTATGAGAGCCAGGCACCTCCGACTGCCAACTGTCAAAACACCTGAAAACTCTGTAGCAGGCTAAGTTGGGCAACATTCAAAAGAAATAAACAAAAATGTTTCCTTCTGTCATTCGAAACCACACTTATTGTGACATCCGCTCAATTGACTAGTGTCCATAGTATATACCACAGTATCAGTTATTAGTTATTATAAATATTATTTATTAATGCAAATCTATTTTCTTGGTTGTCATCTTTTCCATGTATCATATATTTGCAACGAGCAGAACTGTATTGCCAATTTAAGCTTGCACTGGGAAAACTGAATAATTTTGGACAGCAAATTCCTGCGGATTCGCAAGGCGCTGGTTGCGCTCCCGGCTGTGTGCCTCATGGTACAATCGTACCTGCACCCAGGAACACAACCAGCACCTCATTAATGAGCAATAATTTTCCATAAAGACTTGGCACTATTTCCCTTCTGCAGTCAATCACAAGCACACACGCGTGTTGTAGTGCAGGTTGTAAAAGAAATACTTTGAGAATCAAAACGCTGTTCAAATAGAACTGCTGGCAATTTAAGTGGCTGTGTATATATACGTGTGTGCGAATACACACGTACAAAACACAGACACATACAATTTTTCATGCAGAATAGCAAAGCCCATTTTAAATTCCTTGGAGGTCATATGTGGTCATTACAGTTGGGTGTGTGTGTCGTTTTTATCTTTTTTTCTCCCCATTCCATTCCATTTTTTTTATTTTATTTTTTGCAACTTAATAATAGATGTTTTAAAGTTTAAGTGCAGCCTCAGGCATTCATAAGCATTTATTACAAATCACTGGCTTCCTCCCTTATGGAGAGAAAGGAATAACATTTACATACAGTAGCATGGATTAATAAGAAGGAGGGGAGGGGTGGAACCTGGAAAAAGCCGTCAGTCAGGGAATGAAATCTGCACTAATAAAGCCCACTATATTCTTTGGAAATATCATGCCGTCTGTTGTAATATTTTGCCATTCCCCATGAGATATACAAATCCAAATCAGATAAGACTCGAGCAGCGCCAGAAACATGCTGCTACGCTCTCCAGTGGCACCGAGCCGAATCTTTTATTTATCTTCAGAGCAATTGTACAATTCGAGGAGGCTGGAATTGGCTGAAAATGCAACCCACTGGAAACTTTTCGTAAAGACGGGGTGGGGTGAGTGTCCCTCTCCTCCTTTGCTGAAGGGATACCGAAGAGAGAAGAACGTACTTGGGAAAGCAACACGAAAAAGAAGCAGCTCTGGAATGCCTCCAGGAAACAAGGGTGGGATTCTAGGGAAGTGCCTAGAATATTTTAGAACCCTGTGTTTGATTAGAATTGATCAAAGAGGACATCAGAACAATAGGAGGGGTTTCCACTCTGTGTTGAGTGGATGCTGTCAAAGAAAGGCAGCCATAGAAGACGTTAAGAAGGCTGGAAATTGTTGCTGATAGATAAAGGATAAGGCCTAGCATGAAGCTGGGAGGGCTGCTAGGATCAGGGAGGCAAGCAATATTTGATTAGTTGTTCCAATTAACCCTCAGAGACCAGGATGGGAAAAAAAAAGATATAGCCCTATTCAGGCATTGTAACTAGAGATGGGCATGAACTGGAAAACTGGTGGTTCATGGTTCATGAACCACAAACTATTACGAACCCTCCAAAAAATGAACTGGTTTGCCATTTGTTTTTTGAGTTCGTACCTAGGCGTTCACACTGCTCAGCTGACAGGCAGATGTATGCACACAGGCAGCAGGCCTGGCTTTTTTCGTGCAAGGAGCCACGGCCAGCGGCTTCTCAAGATGGCAGTGGCAGCAGAGGAGGAGGTGGCAGTGGCTTCAAGACAAGGTAGGGAGGCGACAGCAGCCACAAAATTAAAAGACGCCTGCTTCTTGGGAGGAAAGCGATGACAAACCTAGACAACATCTTAAAAAACAGAGACATCACCTTGCCGACAAAGGTCCGCATAGTCAAAGCTATGGTTTTTCCAGTAGCGATGTATGGAAGTGAGAGCTGGACCATAAAGAAGGCTGACCGCCGAAGAATTGATGCTTTTGTATTGTGGTGCTGGAGGAGACTCTTGAGAGTCCCCTGGACTGCAAGGAGAACAAACCTATCCATTCGGAAGGAAATCAACCCTGAGTGCTCACTGGAAGGACAGATCCTGAAGCTGAGGCTCCAATACTTTGGCCATCTCATGAGAAGAGAAGACTCCCTGGAAAGGACCCTGATGTTGGGAAAGTGTGAAGGCAAGAGGAGAAGGGGACGACAGAGGATGAGATGGATGGACAGTGTCATCGAAGCGACCAACATGAATTTGACCCAACTCCGGGAGGCAGTGGAAGACAGGAGGGCCTGGTGTGCTCTGGTCCATGGGGTCACGAAGAGTCGGACACGACTTAATGACTAAACAACAACAAAAAGGGAGGCGACAGGGGGAGGAGGAGAGAAAGGGGCAGGCATCCCATTTTGCCGAAGAAAAACAAAGCGCTGAGGGGAGGTTCGGGGGTTCGTATAGTTTCAGCAGAATGGGATCCCCGAACCGAACCATGAACCAGCCCAGTTTGTGGTTTTTTTTTTCTGGTGGGTGGTTCAGTAATAGTTTCTGACCATCTCTAATTGCAACCTGAAAACCAATGAGGATCTAACTAGGGTCAAGATCACTGAACAGCTCTGGGCCACCTCTAGTTGTTATGGAAAATGCTGAGGGATAAGATTTCAGCCAATGTGAATAAAGATGGGGGACAGAGGGGGAAATGTATGCTTTATGTGTATATTTTTGGAAAAATATGCACCAGTGTAGGCACCAATTTCTATGCAGGAAGTAATGGAAAGTCCCAGAAGCTGATATGGAACTGTGGCAGGACGAGAATGCGGAAGGAGTTCCAAGAAAGGTGTGCTTCCTAAATGTAGAAGTGGGAAGGAAATGGTTTTTAGCACCCCTTCACTCCAGCAGGCTCCCCATCGTATGGCCAATTGTGCAACCTGTGGGAGAACAGGCACATAATGAGGAGTCCGCTGGAGCAGGGGGGGGGGGGTGTTTACATGATTTCCCTTCTGTTCAACATTGAGACAACAGGGTACGAGCCAGTGAAAATAAGTGAGAGTGATTGTCCGGATCTAGCCCAGTATTGGGTTATTCTGAGCTGCCATGGTTCTTCAGGGACTCAGGCAGATAACCTTTGCATCACCCATTATGTAACTTCATCCATCTTCAGTTAAAGATGAGTGCATCTGTGCCTCATCCTTTCATAATGAAAGGCCCACTACGGAGTCCAGACTTTCTCTCTGTTCATAAGTGTCTGTTTAATAGGGAGTAGCTTTCGGGTTGCCCAAATAAAAGACTGATAACTCTTGATTCCATAGGGATAGCAAATCTCTCTGAGTTTTAATCTGCATTTCTATGGAGCTATCCAAGGTCTGAACCAATTTGGGGGATTGGGTTCAGTTCCCTGGATAGCAGCTGTAATGTTCGGATTAAAACCACCAACAAATCGTGCCTTCCATTGGCTGCTAAATCTTGTGGGTCAGCTGGTGTCACTGGGAACCAATGAACATCTCTGGTTCTCCAGGCAAGGAGACAACTCTCAGGATGAGAGGTGCTAAAGGAGGAAGTTTCCTTTATCTGTGACAGACAGCTTTAATCGTCTTAGAACTCCAGAGCTGGAAGGGACGCTATGGATCACTGAGTCCAGCCCCAGTCAAGGAGGCCCGGTGGGGAATCGAACTCCCAGCCTCTGGCTCTGCAGCCAGAGACCTAAACCACTGAGCTATCCAGCAGTTCAAAACCAGGCAACTATTCCCAACTGCTCTCTGGGGTTACAGTTTCAATGCAGTAGTGTGTGTATATGTGTGTTATGCCTGTACAGTGTTGGGGTACTGAAAGCCTCGTGGGAAGAGAGGGGAATGGTAAGAAACCTAGTGCAAGGGCTAGAGTCCACAACAAAGGCAAGAGCATTTTGCTGCCATATCCAGAATCCTTACCCTGAATGCATTTCTGCTCTCCTTTCCACTGATGCTTTACCTCACCTTCTGTGACATCATAAGGCCACACCCCCTGATCTCAGGTTTAGGCCCTAAAATTCAGCATATGTGGATAGCTCAGTGACTTAGGTCTCTGGTTGGGAGTTCAATTCCCCACTGTGCCTCCCTGACAGAGGCTGGACTCAATTATCCATAGGGCCCCTTCCAGCCCTGCAGTTCTAAGATTATTCTTATTATTACTACTACTACTGCCAACCTAATTTGTCAAGCACCTCAGCTGCATCTATTGTGAGGCCACAGCTCTGGTCCCTATCACTTTCTCATGAAGAACACCTAAGGACCTTAGCAAACTTTCGCCTCAACATCCGATTCCTATTTGCAATCCAGATCAGGGCATGTCAGAATTTTACTCATTCTTTCATTAAATATCTATCCCACCTTGGTAGCACCCATTGGCGAACACCAATAAAAAGACAACATAATCGTAACAGCGAAGCAATGCATATAACGCAGCAAGAAAAATAAATCGCACCACAGAAGAAAGAAATAATTTTGTTGTTGTAGTAGTTTTAATCAAAGGTAAACTCCGCTTAAAAGACCCAAAGCTTGTCCAACTAAAATCATCTTTGCCTGCTAGGAAAATGGCATCAAAGAGGGAGATAAAAGGGTATTCTTAGTGCTAGGACTGGCCACTGAAAATGGTCTCTCTACTGCCCATGCCAAACATGACTCCAGTGATGGGGAGACAGGATGATGACTCTCTCCCGAGCATGGTTCTCTTGTGAACTGGGGGGGGGGGCTCACCCCAAAATTTCAGGAGGTGCCCCTCTGCCCCAGGTATGAACTGTCTATGCTCCTGAAGTTCTTCAACAGTGTCCGGAGGAGACTGGTAGCCAGAGAAGGTTTTAAAACATAGGGATCTCATACTGTCTGTATTTCCATTAGGTCAGTAGACTTTCCTTTTGTCTCTCTGTCTATCTATAATTACAGATTATTCTCCAGGGCTCCGTTTGTTAACAAATGCATATGTTTGAAATCTTCGTTGCTGTGGAATGACACCATAGAATTATATTTCCTCACATTCGTGCAGCTGTAAAAACAACACCCAGAGTTATTCTTTCATTAAACGTTATTGCATTTAGAATATTACTTTTTTTAAAACTGTAAAGCTAAATGGAGTTTTTTCCACCCATCTTCCAAATATCCTTTGATAAAATGCTAGTTGACGTAACTTTTATTGCTTAACCATTTATTTGGGAAAAAAAATAGATGGTGAATTGATCAAATATTCTTTTTCACTCAGCTGATCACCCTGCTTGAAACAAATCACCTGGTTTAGTGAAGTGATTTCTCTCTAATTTTTCCCCCCTCAGCATGTTATCATGCTGGTAATTTTTAAAAGCACTGTAACAAGACACCTGAAGACATCCTCTTATTCTTCAGGAGTGATAATTGTGGAATATTAGACAAATTCACTAATAGTCAATTAACGTTCTTAGAATTCGTCATAGATTGGCATTTAG
Source organism: Intellagama lesueurii (assembly GCA_037013535.1). NCBI lineage: Eukaryota > Metazoa > Chordata > Lepidosauria > Squamata > Agamidae > Intellagama > Intellagama lesueurii. Next base: position 343,421,841 of record JBAJHW010000001.1, on the reverse strand, counting down.
CTGAGACATAACTATGTTCATCTGAAAGACTAAATAATCTCATTGCAGCTTCTTCTAACAGACTGATTATGGTGCAAGTTTTTGCAGACTTTGACCCCCTTTGTTAGAGGTAGTATGGACTTTCTGATAACCTGAAGACATGGTTGTACATTTATCGGCCCAGGAACTGTGAACATATTAATAAAATAAGATTGGTTGGTTGGTTGGTTGGTTTTTACCCTGCCTTTCTCCTTAGAAAGGACCCAAGGTGGCTTATAATCTTGAAAGACAATATTTAAAGCTGAAAACAATGGCCATACAACAGTGGTTTACATCATTAAAAGACAACATTTAAAGCTAAGAACAATGAGTATAAAGAGGCAGCTTACATCATTAAAAGGCAATATTAAAGCTACAACAATATGTAAGCAAATACTAAAAAGGAGCAAACAAATATCACTCTGAGAGATGGTAAATACAAGTAGTACTAAAGACCCAGTCAGAACAGAAATGCATAACAGTCCATCTAAAGGTCACTCATGAAGCCAGCCCTGTGGTCAGCTACTCATGTAGGCAAGTCACTGAGGGAAGGCTTGCCTGAAGAGCATAAGAACATAAGAAGAGCCCTGCTGGATCAGGCCAAGGGCCCCTCTAGTCCAGCTTCCTGTATCTCACAGTGGCCCCACCAGATGCCTCTGGGAGCACACGAGACAACTAGATCCTGATACCCCTCCCCTGCATCTGGCATTTTGAGGTACCTTCCTTTTGAGCCTGGAGATTATACATCCCCATCATGGCTTGTAACCTGTGATGGACTTTTCCTCCAGAAATCTGTCCAGTCCCCTTTGAAAGGCATCTAGGCCAGATGCCATCACCCCATCCTGTGGCAAGATTAATTCCACAGACTAATAACACTAACAACAAAGAGAAAGGCATTTGCCTGCATTCAGAAGGACAGCAAAGACAGTGCCAGCCTGGCCTCCAGTGGGAAGGCGTTCCAGAGTCTGGGAGCAGCCACAGAGAAGGCCCTCTCCTGTATCCCCATAAGCATTGACTGTACACAATAGACACTCCACTTGCTATTATTTCTGGCTCAATGCACACTTGGAAAAACTGCTCAAAGGACGTTTGTGTGTGTGTGTGTGTGTGTTTTGTGCATTCTTATTTTATATGTATAGTGTGGAACTACACCTCCAGGAGAGGCAGGAGATCCAAGAGAGACAATGTGGTGAGTTTAATCTAGTGGTGGTAAGGAATCTCAACAAACGTGCACGATTATTACACTCCCTTGGCACAACAGCATCTTTCCAGGCCAAGTTACCTTGGAAAGAACATTGAACTAGGCAAGATTTGACCGTTTCTTGGGCAGACAAAGAGACAAGAAAGAAAGAAACAAAAAATGAGACTGGGATCTTGCCTTTGTGAGAAGCGAGAAGTCTTGGTGTTCTGCTGAGGATTCTCAGTACAGTGAGAGCTGGGAAGTTTCTGAGAACAATACATTTTTCTTCACCTGCTTAGGCAAAGAGGTCACAAGACACATGAGGACCAAACATATAAGAACTTGATATGTGCCCTGACAAACACCACCCAGCTTGAGATCAGACATGTTGACTCAAAAATGGGGATGGACAATCTGTGATGCAGAAGCCATGTACACCCATCCCTGGACCTTAAAATGCCACACCTGCAATCCACCCCATCCAAAAAAAATAAAAATTAAAAAATCTTACAAAAATACAATGGGTTGTTTTCAACCTTTGTGTCTTTTTAGGGACCACAGACCATGGTGCCTGAGAGATTCTGGGGAAAATAATATTTCCATGGTTTTGGTTATGCAAGTAAACAACATCTCTTTTTTTGAGATGCTATACATGATGCTAACACACAAAGGAGACTAAAAACAGAGTATTGGAATACTTTGTACCTGCTACTAAATTTATAGGGTTCCCCACACACACACCTCTGAGTCCTTAAGACCACCCCTTCTTTCTTGTTGCTTTCTTTGCTGGTCACCTGTCCTCCCTCCTCCATTTCCTGTCCTCCAAAGTTAGACAGGTGGAGATGTAACTCCACACTATATATATAAAAGAAGGAAGCCACACATGAAATACAGAGAGAGAGAGAGAGAGAGAGATACACAAGATTCCCATTGGGCTGCTTTTTAAGGGTGCATTGAGCCAGAAATATTAGCAAGTAGGGGGTTTCTGTGCACATGCCTACATGCATGCACGTGGACACCCCCTCACCCCCACACATTGCCATTGAGGCCTAATTCTCACTGCAGTGATAAATCCACATGACAGTTGTACCTCTTCAGACTGCAGGGTGGATGGTGGTGGGAGGGCTCAGATGATTGAGTACCCCGCCATTTGCAAGATAATAAAAACAAACTCCAGCGTGTAGACAAGTACCACAGCAAAAAAAAAAAAGAGAACCCCCTTTGTCTTCTGTCTGACATATGATTGTCTGTATGCTAACATTCCCTTCCTCCTTTCTGAAAGAGTCTTCAGTCAACCTTCTCCTTTTTTTATGAAGTGGAAGAATCTAGAGGAAAGATGTGTAGAAATGTGGTCCAGTGAACTTTCCTTGGTCCACGCTGCCTGATCTGGAAATTAACCAGATATATTTCACATTCCAGAATTTGCATAGTATGGGAAAAATGTATGCAAGCCATATGTGTGACTTGAAAAACAAAGGTGTGCAAAAACCAACACCCCCTCTTCCTTCCTGCTCAAAGAAATGGATTTTGGCCTGTTTTTAGGAAAAAGAAAGAATGGTCAAGAATATGCACGGACCAGCTTGGGAAGTATGAAAAAGAAGAAATCAGAAAATGTGAATCTGTGTGTGGATCTATTTTAGCACACCATGGCGACCGTGGACAGGAGGGGTGATTTCGTACTGCTTGTGATTTCCATTTTTGTGTTTTCCATTTCTCAGAGTGACTTTTTTCTTATTAAAAAGTATACTTACTGATCTTTGCCTTAATATTGCCTGCCAATGATGTAAGATGCCTCCTTATTCATTGTTCGTAGTATTAAATATTGTATTTTAATGACGTTAACCACCATTGTATACTCATTGTTTTCAGCTTTAGCTATTGTCTTTCATTTTTGTAAGCTGCCTTGGGTCTTTTTCAAGGAGAAAGGTGGAATAGAAATGCTTTAAATAAATAAATAAAATAAATTGCATACACTAATCATGATACATGCACAGTGATGGGAAATGGGTGCTCTTTGGACTACAGTTCCCATCATCCCCCATGCAACATGGCTGCAGCATTCTGGAAGTTATAGTCCCAAAACACACAAACACACACACCGGTCTTCGATCTCTTAACGGAAATGCAAGCATGGTTTTCAAGGAGCCACAGAGCTAGCTTTTCTCCCCTTTTAGATAAGAATAATCACTTGTCAAATCAGAGGTGTTAACTAGTATTATTAATTAGCAGCATGCATGCTGTAAAGAGACTTGAGGGTCTTTATTTTATTTTATGTTGACTTTTTTTAAAAAAAAATGCAAAAAAAACCACAAAAAAAACAAACCACCCTTAGCTGTATCTCCAAAGGCATGTCTGTTTTCACCCCGATCTGGTTTCCAGTCTGACTGTGAGCAGTGCCCATTTTAAGATTACCAGATTAGGTTATTCATTCTCCCTCTACATCTCCCCTGCTGTGCTTCTGCTATCAGTCTGCAGCCAAATCAAAACATCTCTGGAAGGCATTTCGGAATAATTGAATGCATCATAATTTCCCTATTAATACATCTCTCATATTACAGATTATGCATGAAACGTTCGCATTATCTGTTACTTTTTGTTAACGCCTTGCTCCTTGCGAGCAGATTTAATACATGGAGTGAATCAGCATGCCATGATGAAAGGATAGTGATAGGTTTGTGTGTGTGTGTGTGTGTGTGTGTGTAAAAGTATATATATATATATATACCTTTACACACACACATATATATATACACCTTTATACACACACACACACACACAACTATCAGTATATATCTCCTGAGATTCAGTAGAAAATTAAAGTAAATCGATCATTTGATCGTCCCCCCGGAATGTCGACGAGGGCATGTTGCTAAGCAAATGGTAATTTAAATGTGCTGTGTAATTTTTCTATGCAATTTATGGAAGAGTCCCCTTTTTTATTTTATTTCTTGCATGTTTAATATCAGATGCTCTTTTTATCTCTCAGCCCATCATGTATCAGTTATAGGCAAATTATTAATCTTGGTTTTAATCAACCGGAAAGCAATACAGGGATCTGACAGTATGTCATCTAGCAGTAGGGATGAGTTAATTCCTTGGAATAGTGATGGCTATGACTGCTCTTATCACCTCGGAAAGCACAATGCGGTTTATTCAATTATATGGAACAGCAGTTGCTGTGTTCTCAAACTGAAGGGAGGCACATGAATTCATATGAGTTAGCTGGACAGGTGCCTGGTGCATGCAGTAATAAACATTACATTATGATATTTGCAAACCTTTGTTTTTTCTTGTTAAAGAAGATGTACTCTTATGGAAACTTTCAAAGTGTCCCTCTTGAATCAGAATAAAACTTTATGGAGAATTATGATGATGATGATGATGGTGATGATGATGATGATGATGTTCGGATTAGAACCACCAGCAAATCAGGCCTTCCATTGGCTAAATCTTGAAGGTCAGCTGATGACACAGGGAATCAATGTGCATCTCTGGTCCTCCAGGCAAGGAGACAATTCTCAGGATGAAAGATGTTCCTTTTTCTGTGGCCGAAGCCTTCTTTGAACACCAGAGCTGGAAGGGACCCTATGGGATCATCGAGTCCAACCCCTGTCAGGGAGGCACCGTGGGGAATCGAACTCCTGACCTCTGACGTCGTAGCCAGATGCCTAAATCACTGAGCTATCCAGCAGTTCTTGTTTCCCACATTGGCCAGCAAGATGCCGTGAAACACCCAGGCAAAAGCACACTGTGCGGTGGTTATTTTTCCATTAATGGGAGCTACTCATGAATTCATACCTTCCTTCTTAGATACATAAGAGAATGAATGAGATCTAGGGATGGGAAAGAATTTGGATGGAGTGGTTTTGACAAAAGAGCACCTTCTTGCACTTCCTGAGCAATGTTGCAAGAAGAAACCCACCTCATTTTAGCGCTCATCATGTCGTCCTCATCATACTGCAGCCAATGCTTGAGCAAAGGAGCTCCTACCTCACCCTCCTCTGTGATTCTTTTCTTCATGTAGAAAACATCAGGTGTGAACAGCAGAGGTTCCTGTGTGCACAGACCATGTGAGCAAGAATCTGGGTGAGATCTAGGGATGGGTCTTGTTTCTCTGGACAGCCTGTTTCTCCTTTTAATGTGCATCAGTTTCCCCACTGTGACCTGAATTTTGGGCCAAAATTGGAGCAGGTTGGAGTCCAGACTTTACCAGAGCTATCCAAGGTGCTGAACTTATTTGGGGCATGGGGTTTGGATAGATCCTTTAAAGTTCTGGCTAAAATCCAGAGTAGATTTATTGAATGTGCATGGCCCTCACTGGCCTATTTTGAGGGTCTCTTTTTCCTGTTCTTACATTCTGCAAATGTTGGGCTCTTCCAAACATCATGATAATATTTTGGATGCAAAAGCATCTCAACTCTTTAGAAGGGGTATCCGTTTTAGTCTGTGCAAGTATTATAGGTGAAAACAAAATAAAAATAAAAACTAAAAAAAGATTAAAATGTGGTGGCACCTTAAAGACTAACTTTTATATTTGTGTAAGCTTTTGTGGATGTGTGCTTCATCAGACATAAGACATAAGCTCACATTAAAAAAATATAAACATTAGTCTTTAAGGTGCCAGCATTTTTTGTCTTTTTTATTTCTTATTTTTATTTTGTTTTTACCTATCATGATACTAATAATACATCGCAAATATATAGCATATTTTATCTCAAAAGCATACATGCATTATGGCATAGATTGGCTGAAATCCAGTTGTAAATTGCAACTAGAGTAGGCCATTGAATCAATGGGTATTTGGTGAGTCAACTCCCGTGTAAATTCCATTGATTATTGATTCATGGGCTGACTTTAGTTAAATTAACGAAGCTAAATTAAGAGAGACTTACTCAAACTCTTGCAGTAGTACGATTTCTACATCAAGGTATGTGGTCAAGTTGATATAGAATAAATTTGTGAGAATGAAGAATTTGGCAAGTATATGTTACAACCCGATCAAATACATCTGGTAAACCTTTTTTCCCCAGAATGCATGATCTTGATCAAAACTCATCTAAGTGTTGGGAATGGTCAGAGCCCTGAATAGGTGGAGTTACCACTATGGCCATCATCTTTAAAGTTGGCAGACAGGATGGAATATGTAGCTCACATTGAAGATGGTGACAGTTAGGGCTTGAAGAGGGATGGGTGACTGGGTAGACCCCAAAGATCTGGTCAGAGAAATTTGGAGATCCACATTTGGTCTATGGATTGTCCTTTGTCCATCCCTGATATCAAGAATATAACCAGGAGAAATATTGCAGTCATCTTTCCCCGTGTTCTTCACAAATATTGGCTGACAGTCTTCATTGTGATGATGTTCAAAAGCATCGCTTCCCACTCATCCTTCAGGTTCTTCGAAATGGAGACAAGATCCTCCTCCAGTCACTGCACAAAATGTATTATTGTCATTAATGAAAAAGTTAATGGGGCATTTTCTTATACATCAATTTACATTTTGCAATTCTGGTATACAAATGATATGTACAACACAGAACAGGGTTTCTCCCTCCCCTTTGCTCAAAGAAATAGTTTTTAATGTGCTTTATGGGCCTCAAAACATGGTGAATAATGTTGAAGCAGGAGAATGCAAACACAGTTTCAATTTGTCCAGCGCTTAGATAAAAGGTGATGATGACAATATAGAAGGAGGGCAAAGAACAGGGAATGGGAACATGTTGTCACTTGGGATGCGAATCTTGCAGTTTCTCTTGCTTGTGGAGAACTGAGTGAAATTGTGATCTCGTGGAAATATGATTTATTTGCACAAGGTTTTCTCCCCCTGTATAACATTGTAGGAAATCTTGCCGTTTCAAGTTCATTGTTCTGGAAGAGTTGCCAAGGTGCACAGGATTATGACAAGTCTTGCACAGCGTGGCATCGTTCCTGTGCAGGGTTCACTACAAAGGCCATTGAGCTGGGCAGAATTTGGCAATTTTGGCACAAAATGACAGACCAAAAAAAAAGGGGGGGAAGGAGTGGCAGAAACAAGACTGGTATCTCATTTTCATGGAAAGCTGGAAAATCTTGCTGAGGCTTTCCACAGCATCAGCAGGAAACGTTGGCACAGTGAGACTCAGAAAATGATTGTAAATGAGAAATTTCTTGAGTATTTATTACTGCCCATTATTCTGATGTTCTGAAGTATACAGGAGGTAATCGTCAGGGGTTGCCACTAAAGGACTAGGAGCTGATGATAAGGATGTGAGATTTTTATGAAGCATAACCCTCCATTTGCTGATTCATTTGAAATATGGTGCTACCGTGTTTCCCCGAAAATAAGACCGGGTCTTATATTAATTTTTGCTTCCAAAAACGCATTAGGGCTTATTTTCAGGGGATGTTTTATTTTTTTTCATCGACAACAATCTACATTTATTCAAATACAGTCATCTCATCTTCTTCTGGAACATCATCATAACTCTCCAAACCTCGAATTCCGGCCGGAATTTCTTGTGGCTCCCTCCAGGGACGGGGGGAGTGGTGGTGGCAGTGGTGATGTTGGCATTAAGGGCCCCAACACGAACTTGCCTCAAACCCCTTCCGCCACAGAACTGGATGGCTTCTGTCTTGTTTCAGGAATGCACTTGCTTGTTGAGGTGGGAGGGGGAGGGGAAGTATGGATCCTGCTGGCCCGTGCAGACAAAACGGTTGCTGCACAATGAGTCCCTGGTGGAGGACGGGGTTTCACTTAACTAGGGCTTATTTTGGGAGTAGGTCTTATATTATGAGCATCCTGAAAAATCATACTAGGGCTTATTTTCGGGGAAACAGGGTAGAGCTAACTTCCAGAAAGACAAACAAGTGGACCCACACTAAGCCAACTCTGGATTCTCCCTAGAAATAAAATGAGAAGGTTGTCATTAGAGATGGGGACGAATATAAAAACGGATCGGCTTTTTCAACGAAAGTAGCCGATTCGTTAAATATTCATCCCTTCATATTTGTGGGTTCCAGAAACCCCCACGAATACGAAGGGATGAATATTTACACATTTTTTTCGTCCTTACAAAAAAAAAACACCAAACACCATTCTGCCTACTGGCCGCCGATCAGCTGATCAGCAGCAGATAGGCAGCCGCCACCCCCACAGCTACCCAACCCCACAGCCTATCCCCACACCCGCTTCCTTTCCCTACCTTAGCCCTCCCCCATCCCCACTGACACCCCTTCCTATTAAAAAAGAAAGAAAGAAAAAACACCATTCTGCCTACTGGCCGCCGATCAGCTGATCGGTGGCAGATAGGAAGCCACCACCACCCAGCCACCCAACCCCACAGCCTACCCCCCCACCCCCTTCCTCTCCCTACCTTAGCCCCTACCCCACCCTCACCGACACCCCCTTACCTTAATGGCTGCTGTCGAGGTCTCCTTCTGGACTCCCAGCCACGGCATGTAAAAAGGAGACTGTCTGCCCTTTGCAAAGATGGAGGCTGCGGCTTCATTTAGGGTAGGGAAGCTGCAGCTGCCATCTTTGCAAAGCCAGTCTGGATTCCCTTAGCCTGCCTTATGTTGGTGTTGGTGGGGGTGGGGTGGGGGCTAAGGTAGGGAGAGAAAGGGTTTGGGGGGGTAGGCTGTTGGGGTGGCTGGCTGTGGGGGGGGGGTGGCTGCCTATCTGACCCCGATCAGTTGATCGGCAGCTGGTAGGCAGAATGGTGTTTTTTGTTTTAAATAGGAAAGGGGTGTTGGTGGGGGTGGGCGAGGACTAAGGTAGGGAAAGGAAGGGGTGGGGGTTGGCTGTGGGCTTGGGTGACTGTGGGGGGGGTGGCTGCCTATCACTGCCAATCAGATGATCGGCGGCTGGTAGGCAGAATGTTTTCTTTTCTTTTGTTTTTTGTAATAGGAAGGGGGCGGCAGGGGTGTGTGTGTTTTTTAATAATCCTCCCATGAAACGACGAATAATTTTGTTATTCTTCGCTTCATGGGGGCAACTTCGTGCTTCATGAGTCATCCATTTTTGACGACTCACGAAGTGGGACAACTCGCCAAAATGGTGAGTCGTCCCCATCTCTAGTTGTCATACCTTGGAAACATTGCAAGAAAGCAAGTCTTCTTGCAATAGACCATAAACCTGGTGAAAGCAGAGGGCAACAGGAAAAGAGGAAGACCAAATATGAGATGGATTAACTCCATAAAGAAGGTGACAAGAGCTGAACATTTTGCACACCTGTCATTCATGGCAAGCAACTTGATGGAAAATAACAATGAACCATAAAGGTTAATCTTGCTTGCAAGAATGAAGAGGAAGCACATGGGGATTGAGTTTACTACAACTCCCATAATGTCAGACCAGTGGAATCCGGACCTTGTGGAGACAATACTATACTCAAAAGATACTAGCAGATGACATTACTTCTTGCTTCTGCCCTCACTCTGATTTGGCTTCATGAAAACCCCAGATGTTTATCATCAGGAAGCTAATTCAGACTGAGGACCCAGTTTTTAAGTTTCCCTTTGGGGAAAACAGGGAGAAATGCAAAGCAGGCACACCACTGTTTCCAAGAAAGCCAGCACCGAAGACAAGGTATGTTTTTGTGAGATTTTTCAAATATCATAAATAGTTTTTTTTAAAAAAGAAGCATTATCAGAAGAACTTTTGATTCACAATGAAGCCATGAAACTGAGCACAGCAGCCTGTATTCCTCTTTCATGAAACACTTATCAGTTGTCAATGCTGGCTGTCTCCTTGTCTGAAATGCAAAATGAAGAAAGAATTGAAGGGCGAACATCAAAATATGACTGTCCAGGTTTGCCTCAAGAGAACGGAGGGGACTGTGAGAGGCTTTTGTCAATATGATGCTGCTTTATGAGGCTAGCGTAGGACCTTGCTACTTGTCTGAGGACCTCTCCTCCAAAACGACCAGCCGTCTCACCCACACCTCATATACTGGGATGCAACAGGTGGCCACCCAGAGGGAGGCCCAGAAATCAACAACACAAAACCGGGCCTTCTCTGTGGTGGCCGCATCATTATGGAACACTCTCCCTTCCCTCCTTGGCTTCAGAAAACAAAACATGACTCTTCACACAGGCCATTTAGAGCCTCCCCACATAATAATTTGGTTTATGATCACCTATACTCAATGAATTTTGGAATAACCTTTGCTGTTTCGCCACCATCTATTGTACCTTAGTACAGTGGTGCCTCACTAGACGATGTTAATCCGTTCCACGAGGATCGCTGTCTAGCAAAAACATCGTCTAGCGAAGCACGTTTTCCCATTGGAATGCATTGAAATCGCTTCAATGCGTTCCAAGGGAAAATGCAGTCGTCTAGCGAAAATTTCCCATAGGGAAACATCGTCTAGCGAGTGAGGGTCCCCATAGGAATGCACTGACAGCTGCACTGACAGCTTTTCACCACTAGTCAGCGCACTCCTATGGGGAAACCTCATCGTCTAGCGAAAATCGCCATAGGGAAACATCGTTTTGCGAAGCGCAGTAGCGATCACAAAAAGGCATCGTCTAGCGATTTCCTCGTCCTGCGAGGCAATCGTCTAGCGAGGCACCACTGTATTGGGGTGGGGGGTGTGTAGGTGTTGCATTAGTTATTCCGTTTTTTTGGGGATTTGGTTTTGTGTAATATTTCATTAGTTTATTATGGTAGTTTTATCATATGTTTATGTTATGTAATCCACCCAGAGTTGTGGCCTGGTGACCTGACGGGCAGGATAAAAATTTAAATTTGAAAAGGAAGGAAGGAAGGAAGGAAGGAAGGAAGGAAGGAAGGAAGGAAGGAAGGAAGGAAGGAAGGAAGGAAGGAAGGAAGGAAGGAAGGAAGGAAGGCAGGAAGGCAGGGAGGCCAAGAAAATAGGAAGGAAGTATCCATACAAGAAATTCCATATCTTAATTCTACAGGCATCATTTGAAATCCTGGACTTAAAGGTCTAGGACAGGGACTGTTTAGATGTCAATATTAATACAGTGGTGCCTCGCTAGACGATTGCCTCGCAGGACGAGGAAATCGCTAGACGATGCCTTTTTGCGATCGCTACTGCGCTTCGCAAAACGATGTTTCCCTATGGCGATTTTCGCTAGACGATGAGGTTTCCCCATAGGAGTGCGCCGACTAGTGGTGAAAAGCTGTCAGTGCAGCTGTCAGTGCATTCCTATGGGGACCCGCACTCGCTAGACGAGGTTTCCCTATGGGAAATTTTCGCTAGACGACTGCATTTTCCCTTGGAACGCATTGAAGCGATTTCAATGCATTCCAATGGGAAAACGTGCTTCGCTAGACGATGTTTTCACTAGACAGCGATCCTCGTGGAACGGATTAACATCGTCTAGCGAGGCACCACTGTAATAGAATTATAGAAATCATAGAAAAGTGAAGTTGGAAGGGGCCTACAAGGCCGTCAAGTCCAACCCCCTGCTCAATGCAGGAATACAATCGAAGCATATCTGCCAGGTGATTATCTAAGTTTTTCTTCAATGCCTTCAGTGTTGGAGCACTCACCAACTCCCAAGGTAACTGGTTCCACTGTCGTACTGCTCTAACAGTTAGGAAGTTTTTCCTGTTATTCAACCGAAATCTGGCTTCCTTTAACTTGAGCCCATTGTTATGTGTTCTGCACTCTGGGATGATTGAGAACAGATCTTGCCCCATCTCTGTATGACAGCCTTTCAAATATTTGAAAAGTGCTATCATATCACCCCTCAGTCTTCTTTTCTCAAGGCTAAACATGTCCAATTCTTTCAGCCTTTCTTCATAAGGCTTGGTTTCCAGCCCCCTGACCATCCTTGTCACCCGCCTCTGAACTTGTTCCAATTTGTCAGCATCCTTCTTGAAGTGTGGTGTCCAGAATACTCAAGGTGAGGCCTAACCAGTGCTGAATAGAGGGGGACTCGCACCTCTCGGAATGTGGAAACTATACTTCTATTAATGCAGCCTAAAATAGCATTTGCCTTTTTTCTAGCCACATCACACTGTTGGCTCATATTTAGCTTGTGATCTACGACAATTCCAAGATCCTTCTCGCTCGTAGTTTTGCTGAGCCAGGTATCCCCCATCTTGTAACTGTGCAATTTTTCCGAGGTGCAGGACTTTGCACTTACCCCTGTTGAGTTTCATTCTGTTGTTTTCGGCCCAGTGCTCCATCCGGTCAAGGTCATTTTAAATTTTGTTTCTGTCTTCTAGGGTATTAGATATTCCATGAAATGGTTCACTTGCTTCAAAATGTGGTACACCACATGTTTTATAGTGTCTGCTCGCCCGTCCAAATTTTACTGGTAGCCCTGGTGAGGCCATGGACGTCTGCTCCAAAGCCCTCTCCTGATGGCACTGCTCACTATGGTCGAAACCTGGATTATGGCTCACAGGATATCCACAACTTAACAAGGACTTCCTTGCTGATCAGATAACCTAAACGATGAACAGGGAACCTACAAACCAAATGAAGAAAAACACACCTCCCATGTCGTTATTTGAAGATTAACCATAAAGTTAATAGCGAGGAACATCATTAAAAGGTCACTTCTGCAGAGCTGCACAAACGTGGGATTTCTGGCTGCTGCATTGTCTTTAAAAGGAATTGCCAGCTAGTTACATGATGCTGACTGGAACAGCAAGAATGGGCATAGTTAAATATTGATATTGCTTTCCTGTGTTTTAAGAAACATATCTTTTCATATTCAGTCAGTGCTATTTGGCTCACCTGCAAATTTTTACACAACTTTCACCATTCACACCTCCGTGTATCACATACAGACGGAGCATATTCCCAGTTCTTGTTGATTTAGGCTGTCTCAACGTGATGACAATAAACCTGAGCAAATATTTTTAAGCCCCCCTAAACTCATTCATGCCCCTTCACGGATTGCTGCCTTGTCGTGGCGAAGGGGCTTGAGTAATTCAGAGAAGCTATGGGCTATGCCGTGCAGGGACACCCAAGACGGACAGGTCATAGTGGAGAGTTTTGACTAAACGTGATCCACCTGGAGCAGGAACTGGCAAGCCACTCCAGTATCTTTGCCAAGAAAACTCCATGGACAGAAACAAAAGGCTAAAAGATATGACGCTGGAAAATGAGCCCCTCAGGTCGGAAGGCATCCAACATGCTACTGAGGAAGAGCGGAGGACAAGTACAAGTAGCTCCAGAGCTAATGAAGTGGTTGGGCCAAAGCCGAAAGGACGCTCAGCTGCGGACGCGCCTGGAAGTGAAAGGAAAGTCCGATGCTGCAAAGAAAAATACTGCATAGGAACCTGGAATGTAAGATCTATGAACCTTGGTAAGCTGGATGTGGTCAAACAGGAGATGGCAAGAATAAACATTGACATCCTGGGCGTCAGTGAACTAAAATGGACGGGAATGGGTGAATTCAATTCAGACGATTATCATATCTACTATTGTGGGCAAGAATCCCGTAGAAGAAATGGAGTAGCCCTCATAGTCAACAAAAGAGTGGGAAAAGCTGTACTGGGATACAATCTCAAAAATGATAGAATGATTTCAATACGAATCCAAGACAGACCTTTCAACATCACAGTAATCCAAATTTATGCACCAACCACCGATGTGGAAGAGGCTGAAATTGACCAATTCTATGAGGACTTACAACACCTTCTAGAACTGACACCAAAGAAAGATGTTCTTGTCATTCTAGGGGACTGGAATGCTAAAGTAGGGAGTCAAGAGATAAAAGGAACAACAGGTAAGTTTGGCCTTGGAGTTCAAAACGAAGCAGGGCAAAGGCTAATAGAGTTTTGTCAAGAGAATAAGCTGGTCATCACAAACAGTCTTTTCCAACAACACAAGAGGTGACTCTACAGATGGACATCACCAGACGGGCAATACCGAAATCAGATTGATTATGTTCTCTGCTGCCAAAGATGGAGAAGCTCTATACAGTCAGCAAAAACAAGACCTGGAGCTGATTGTGGCTCTGATCATCAGCTTCTTATAGCAAAACTCAAGCTTAAACTGAAGAAAGTAGGAAAAACCACTGGGCTAGTCAGGTATTGTTGTTGTTTAGTCGTTAAGTCGTGTCCGACTCTTCATGAACCCATGGACCAGAGCACGCCAGGCCCTCCTGTCTTCCACTGCCTCCCGGAGTTTGGTCAGATTCATGTTCGTAGCTTCGATGACACTGTCCAACCATCTCATCCTCTGTCGTCCCCTTCTCCTCTTGCCTTCACACTTTCCCAACATCAGGGTCTTTTCCAGGGAGTCTTCTCTTCTCATGAGATGGCCAAAGTATTGGAGCCTCAGCTTCAGGATCTGTCCTTCCAGTGAGCACTCAGGGTTGATTTCCTTCAGAATGGATAGGTTTGTTCTCCTTGCAGTCCAGGGGACTCTCAAGAGCCTCCTCCAGCACCACAATTCAAAAGCATAATCTAAACCAAATCCCTGATGAATATACAGTGGAAGTGAAGAACAGATTTAAGGAACTAGATTGGGTGGACAGAGTGCCTGAAGAACTATGGATGGAGGCTCGTAACATTGTACAGGAGGCAGCAACAAAAACCATCCCAAAGAAAAGGAAATGCAAGAAAGCAAAGTGGCTGTCCAACGAGGCCTTACAAATAGCAGAGAGGAGAAGGGAAACAAAATGCAAGGGAGATAGGGAAAGTTACAGAAAATGGAATGCAGACTTCCAAAGAATAGCAAGGAGAGACAAGAGGGCCTTCTTAAATGAACAGTGCAAAGAAATAGAGGAAAATAATAGAAAGGGAAAAACCAGAGGTCTGTTCAAGAAAATTGGAGATGTTAAAGGAATCTTTTGTGCAAAGATGGACATGATAAAGGACAAAAATGGTAGGGACCTCACAGAAGCAGAAGACATCAAGAAGAGGTGGCAAGAATACACAGAGGAATTATACCAGAAAGATCTGGATGTCCCGGACAACCCAGATCGTGTGGTTGCTGACCTTGAGCCAGACATCCTGGAGAGCGAAGTCAAGGGGGCTTAGAAAGCATGGCTAACAACAAGGCCAGTGGAGGTGATGGCATTCCAGTTGAACTATTTAAAATCTTAAAAGATGATGCTGTTAAGGTGCTACACTCAATATGCCAGCAAGTTTGGAAAACTCAGCAGTGGCCAGAGGATTGGAAAAGATCAGTCTACATCCCAATCCCAAAGGAGGGCAGTGCCAAAGAATGCTCCAACTACTGTACAATTGTACTCATTTCACACGCTAGCATGGTTATGCTCAAAATCCTACAAGGTAGGCTTCAGCAGTATGTGGACCGAGAACTCCCAGAAGTATAAGCTGGATTTCGAAGGGGCAGAGGCACTAGAGACCAAATTGCTAACATGCGCTGGATTATGGAGAAAACCAGAGAGTTCCAGAAAACTACTTCCAATCTACTTCTGCTTCATTGATTACGCAAAAGCCTTTGACTGTGTGGACCACAGCAAACTATGGCAAGTTCTTAAAGAAATGGGAGTGCCTGACCACCTTATTTATCTGAGAAATCTATATGTGGGACAGGAAGCAACAGTTAGAACTGGATATGGAACAACTGATTGGTTCAAAATTGGGAAAGGAGTACGACAAGGCTGTATATTGTCTCCCTGCTTATTTAACTTATATGCAGAATACATCATGCGAAAGGCTGGACTGGAGGAATCCCAAGCTGGAATCAAGATTGCTGGAAGAAATATCAACAACCTCAGATATGCAGATGATACCACTCTGATGGCAGAAAGTGAGGAGGAATTAAAGAACCTCTTAATGAGGGTGAAAGAGGAGAGCGCAAAAAATGGTCTGAAGCTCAACATCAAAAAAACTAAGATCATGGCCACTGGTCCCATCACCTCCTGGCAAATAGAAGGGGAAGATATGGAGGTAGTGACAGATTTTACTTTCTTGGGCTCCATGATAACTGCAGATGGTGACAGCAGCCACGACATTAAAAGACGCCTGCTGTTTGGGAGGAAAGTGATGACAAACCTAGACAGCATCTTAAAAAAAGCAAAGAAAGGGGGCGGGGAATGGAGTCTCCAGACAGCCCCCATGCCCCATGGCCAAAGAAAGGGCCATAAACAAGACAATAACATTCCAGGCTTGGGCATGTCATGAGAATGGCTGATGGTCAGATTCCAAAAGATCTCCTGTATGGAGAATTAGTGCCGGGAAATCGCCCCAGAGGGAGACCACAGCTGCGATACAAGGAGATCTGCAAGCGGGATCTGAAGGCTTTAGGAATGGACCTCAACAGATGGGAAACCTTGACCTCTGAGCATTCAGCCTGGAGGCAGGTGGTGCATCACGGGCCTCTCCCAGTTTGAAGAGGCACTTGTCCAGCAGGCCAAGGCAATGAGGCAGTCCCCTAAACCAGCAAAACCAGGGAGCTGGACAGGGGACAGATTGTATTTGTCTTCAGTGTGGAAGGGATTGTCACTCTCAAATTGGCCTCCTCAGCCACACTAGACGCTGTTCCAAGTCCTCCATACAGAGCACACTACCATAGTCTCTCGAGACTGAAGGATGCGTAATCTAAGCATTCCAGATAAAACAGCAAGAAGAGGCTTGTTCCAAATACCAGACATGGGAAGAGCTCTACCAATCAAGTTAGTAACAAAGAACTAAAAATATATGTTAAAAAAAATACCCAATGTTAGTGCACAGAAGACTACTATTTTTCCATTACTTCTAATACCATCAAGTCAATTCTGACTTCAGGGTTTTCCAGTTAGAGAGTACCAGAAGTGGTTTACCATTCCCTTCTTCTGGGGGTGTCCTGGGACTGTGCAGCCTTCTGAAGGCCACCCAGGCTGGCTCTGCTCACAGGAGGCACCGTGGCGAATTGAACTTCCAACCTCTGGCCCCGCAGCCAGATACGTAAACCACTGGGCTATCCAGCCATCTTTTTTCCTTTATTAGCTAACCAAGTTTTGGGTGGGCAGCATTGTTGTCAGTAAGGAGAGGACTGTGTTGTACTTTCCTGTCATGTAGCTATTAAATGCCGTAGGAGGTGGCAACCTCAATTCAGCACTAAGTATAGAAAACGAAATCAGTAATGAATGAAGAAAGGTCGTGATGGGGAGGTTCAAACAGACTTCCACATGTTCTTACAACAAATGCAGAAATAGGGCCAGACTTCTATAAGTTTTCAGGAGAAAAGGGTTGCAGATCTGTTGGTCAATTATTCCACCAGTTCTGGATTCTTATCCTCACCACTTGAGACTTCCATGGCTGAAACTGAGAAATTATACACAAAACTGCTGAATCGCTCAGTGGCTTAGGTCTCTGGCTGTGGAGCCAGAGGTTGGGAGTTCGATTCCACATTGTGCTTTCTTGACAGGTGTTGGACTTGATGATCCACAGGGGCCCTTCCATCTGTGCAGCTCTAAGATTATGAATAAATCTTCCAATGGTGTCTGGAAACAGTTCTTGAACCCATGATGAAGGCAAAACGATCTATAAGACACAAGCCAGCTAGAATAAACACATTGGTGCTATCTTTGTACATTGAATGCCAGATTTCCGGTCCTTAACACAAAGTTTCAAACAGAATGACTGCAAAGAAGATTCATTTGCTGCTTTATGGTTCCCATAAAAATTTTGGCAGTCACTTGAGAAGAAGCGTGATGGTCCGATAAAGGAGACTCTGATGAAGCGCGGACTGATGTAATGATCTTTGAGAAACGTGCTCGTCACAATAGGACCATAAACTTCCTCCTCCTGCTGCTTGTTGTTTTTCTGTGTCCCAGGGTAGGGGTCATTTTAGCAGTAGCTAAAGGCAACCCATGAGAGGTCCACAACTCCTCCTCCTGACCCCCCCCATGCATATATGGCAAAGGTGCCGAAATACACACCCATGCCCCCATTTGGCCTATGTTAGAAGGGGTTCTCTACTCACATATACTGATCATGCAGATGGTGGCGTGGGTTTGCCTGCACAGTCCCAGAACTTTCTCATGGCCTCTGGATATGTGTGTGAAATGATGTCATTTCCCCCTTTAGAATGTGACACACGTTGCCCCACATTAAGAGTTTACCTATTGATCATTTTTATTATACTACTGTATATTTTAGGATTCCTAGTGTGGTGTAGTGCAGAGGTCCCCAACCCCCGGTCCGCGGCCCAGTGTCAGTCCATGGCCTGAGCCGGACCGGGGCCACGGAGACAGACCTCCCACTCCCCCCGCACGCACTCACCCCCGCACAGCTGATTTCCACATGCACCGCTGTTTGCGCATGCGCACAAGAGAGTGCCCGCACAAGTGCCGTGCTGCCGTTTGCGCATGCACGCACATTCATTTGCATATGTGCACGAGCGCGGGGGTGCCCTGCCTTCCCCAGCCAGTCCGTGGGGTGAAAAAGGTTGGGGACCCCTGGTGTAGTGGATAGAGTGATAGACTAGGACTCTGGAGGACAGGGTTCAAATCCCCACTTAGCTATGGAAATGGACTGGGGGAGTGGAACTGGTAAAACCACTCCTTAAATATCTCACTTACCTTGAAACACATATTAGGGTCATTATGAGTCACTTCCCAACTTGATGGCACAGAACACACACAGACACACACACACACACACACACACTGTATATTTTGTTCATTATGTTATGGTTTGTGCAACTTGGTTTGATTTCAGTTATCAAGCGTCAGTCTTAGGTTCTCTTTTCTGTTTTCGTTTGTGATATTTTAAAATTATTATTATTATTTCAGTTGTGTTATGTTTTGCCGTATTACGTAAACCCGTCTGAGAAGTGTTTTCACTAAGTTAGGCAGTCTATAGATAGATAGATAGATAGATAGATAGATAGATAGATAGATAGATAGATAGATAGATAGATAGATAGATAGATAGATAGATAGATATTTTTTTAGTGACAAATGAGGCCACAGGTTGGAGAAGGTTCCCTCCCTTCGTCCCTCCCTCCCTCCCTCCCTCCCTTCCTTCCTTCCTTCCTTCCTTTTTGCTGAAATTTCTGAGAGTTTACATACACATAGCAGATCAAGCATGAATATAAAACACCACACAGCTCATGATTAGATTCTCCCTTGGTATACATATATGAACTTGTGTGTGCCAGCAGTTGAAATATTATTCATTTAGTCATGGAAAAACTTTAAGAATGTTTACTGTATAGCACGTTTTTAAAAAAACTGAAAATACTTGAACATTTTGTGTTTGACAGACTTATACGAGCCTCATAATAGCTTCCTTAATAACATACTAATAGCAGAGAACAAAACTGAAAACTGGGGATCTACAAGTTGTAGCCAAAGAAGTACTTTTGGAGCCTCCACTAAAGAAGATTACTCCTCTTTTCTCTTTCAATCTCTCACTCGCTCGCTCGCTTGCTCAATCTCTCTCCCACCACCCCCATTGGTCCTCTTCTTGCCACACTCAGGAGCAAAGGCCAGCAACTAAGAGGTACCAAAGTATGATTACCCTGAGATCCTTTGGGCTTTTCCTCCCACCTCCATACCATGTTTTCAGGAAACATCAAACTAGGCATTGTTTGGGTGCCGGATGCTGGCCTAGCATCTTTGGTTTCCCTGAAGGGCCCTTAAAAAATAATTACTTCTTTTCATACTTCGCTCTTCAACTCTAAAAGGTTTTCAGAGTGGCTAACAATTTAATCATCATATTAAAACAACAATTCCGCCGGCAAAGGCCATTAGAACTCTACTTACAAACCCCCATTGTGGCTCAATATGAACGCCAGTGCTAAATGTTAATACCCATGTTAATATGGTAAAAACACAAAGTAGATAGCACATAAAGATGTCCCGGGCTTGCTTTTTATTTGTATCTGTTTTTCCCTTTCCAAAACAGCTCCGCTAAGAGATTAATACATAAATAATACCAGAGATGGGGACCTGAGTTGCAGGATTTGCTGTCAAGTCAGACTTAAGTCACACCAGTGACTCGACACAGATTTGAGTTGGGTTTTTATTTTTCAATGACTCGGACTCAGATCACTACTTGGAACCCACCCACCCCTTCTTCTTTTTTCTGGGGAAGAAAGCTTGTTTTTTTTAATAGGGACTCAGACTTGGAACTTGGACCCAAAGACTTGCTAACATCCCTGAAAGATACTACCTCTTCTGAGCTGTCCCTACTATAAGATGAAGTGAGGTGGCTTCTTCAGGCACCAGGCTTCAAGGAGCAGATTTCAGAAGGAGGGAGCAAATGGTGAGGGAGTTAAATTTTACCCTTTCTCCTAGCATTCAGGAGAAAGGGTTCTTGTAGGTTCTCTGGTCCACATGACAAAGCAACGTAGTGCCTAGCTACACAGGCATTTGTCCATCCTCTGCGGATGGAACGGTTCACTCCTTTTGCCGGCAACCAGATGACATAAGTCATGAGCCAGCCCATCCCCAG
Source organism: Intellagama lesueurii (assembly GCA_037013535.1). NCBI lineage: Eukaryota > Metazoa > Chordata > Lepidosauria > Squamata > Agamidae > Intellagama > Intellagama lesueurii. The sequence goes on along the minus strand of JBAJHW010000001.1, from coordinate 343,401,319 downwards.
AGCATTCCTCACTTTTCTGGCTCTCTGTCAGGGGCTACTGTTTTTTAGATGCAGGTAGGATCACTCTGTTTTGGTTCTATTCCAGCATGTGTTATTGCTGGGATCAAGCCAAAGCAGCTGGCCGGCTGGCTGGCCCTTTGGAGAAGCTTCTTAACAAACTTAGCAATCTTCCCTCTTAACAATCTTAAGGAATGGAAAACATCCACTCCACCGTCTTTTGGAGGGCAGGGGGAGGAAGTTTTGAATTTCTTTTTAATTCTTTTTAATTCATATATTGGTGATGCTTTGAAAGGGTTTTTTTTAAAGCCCTGCCAAAGCATCGCTGATGCCCTGTGTCAATTAGCAACCATTAAGAAGAAATGGGAAGCTTTGTCTCCTCCTCCAGAGGAGAGCCAAGTAGAGTTTTTTTTCTTTCCATTTCTCAAGATTGTTAAAAAGCAAGATCATTAAGAGGCAAAGAGCCGGTCAGGTAACTGCTTAACAATCTTGCAAAATCTTTCCATTTTAAAAGGAAAATTCTTAAGGTCCTCTAGAAAGGCCTTATCTTTGGCTTCCTACCACTGGAGAAGCACATGATAGGGCCTTATTATGGGTGCTCCCAACTGTGTCTGTTAGGCAAAAACAGCCTTAATTTTTTGTTGATTCTGTCATCAGGTCTTTGGCCCTATGAGTCCTTATTTTTTCTTCTGGATATATTAATTCAATTCAGAATTCAGAATCTTTCCTTTTAAAGAGAAAGATGATCTTGAGTGGGCTAAACAGGGTCACTTGAGGTGCCATGAGGTATCCTGATCCAAAGCCACCCAATCCTTGCATGTAGATGCAAGGATCGCTCCACACATCTCTATGTGACCTTATCTGATGTTAAACAACCCTATTTAACTCAATCCGGCTCACCCCAATTTGGCTACCTAGCCAAGCCCTCGGATCTGGGTATTGTCCTTGACCTGGTTGAGAGGACAACCATTGGAGAGATTTGCTGGTCTACATTGGCTCCAGCTTTAAGTAACACATTTCTGCAAGAGATGTGCCTCTGGGAGACAAAGAACATGCATCTCAGAGTGATCCTGCTTAGCCCAATCAAGATAATCTTTCCCTTTAAAAGGAAAGATTCTGAATTCTGAGAAGAAAAAAATTAGCATCCCCGGGAGACAAAAATGACACTCAAGGCCAAAGATCCAATAACAGAATCTCAAAAAATTAAAGCTATCCCTGCCCAACTGACACAGTTAGGAGCACCCACTCATAAGCCCTATCCTGTGCTTGTTCAAAGGTGGCAAGCCAAAGACATGGCCTTTCTAGAGAACCTGAAGAAGGCTTGTATGGGAGAATATAGTCTATCATATTCTCGAGTCTTAAGCTGTGTAAAGCTTCATAGGCCATGATTACTTGTTGCCCTCTGCTTAGCTGCTCAACAGGGAGACATTTCTTGAGTGAACAGACATTTCCAGAGCATTCACCAGGTTCTGTGTTTACAGACCCTCATGTATAAACGCAGTATTAAAACAATGCTGTACTATTGTCTAACAAGCTTTTAAAAAACATAAATGCATATAAAAGAATGATTAAGAATGTAATAATCTATGTTCGGTTTAAGCAATGGATTTTAACCTCCACTTCTTCCTGGGTAAGTCATATCATTTACTGCACAAACAGATCTATCTGTACAGAATATCTTTTATTGCCATTTATTTTATTTGGTTCGTGGAAGATGATAATCAAACAAAGCCCCCACCAAGCATCCTTTAATCATCAACATGTTGCTTAATCTCCACCCTACCCCTGCTGATGAGAAGGAGTATGTGTTTTTCAGATGGATTATCTCAAAATATAATTTTACTAGCAGTGCGGTGTAATCTTTTCAGAGCGTTTAGCGATCGGGACGTCTCATAAAATCTAGAGGGAAAAATATTTAGAAAATGAACCATAATTTTAATATAATTTTAATTAATGGGAGTGCAATTGCGGCAGCTTAAATTACATTCCCAGTGGTTAAAAAAGAAAGAGGGAGAGAGAGAGAGCCTTTCAAAACCTCATTTGTAAGCCAAGATGGTGGCTTTAATGACTGGCAGCAAAGTTACTTCAACAGATTTCATGGGGCATGATCCAAAGATAATAGGTTTTCAGCCCAATGACAATCCAATTACAATGCCAATCAAAGCTAACTTCGTGCACTCTAATTATCAGATTTAGCTGTCAGTTCAAATACAAACATAACACTTTTATTTAAATAAAAATTTAATTTAGGGAGGGGGGAGAAAGAAGCAAAAGGCGGCATGGGTGATTTATTGAGTCTGTAGGAGCAATCTTATTTCTCCAGTAATATAATAAAAATCAGTCTCGTATTAAGAAATGGGAGGGGGGACTTTTGAGCTCCCCTGCCTTTCCCATACTGCAATATGGACTATTATTGAGGAATTAATTTAATCAGGATTGGGTAGGAATGGAGACAAGCAGGACTCCGGGAGCAGAACGGAACAGGGCTGCAGAAGTAGGTTAACTAGATCAAAGGCAAAGCTTGGTAAGACAAAATTCTGCCTTTCTGAAGTGACAAAACTGAATTTTGGGAGAATTTGGTGCAAACAATGATGACATTGAAGCTTTTCCTCACACACACAAAATTCAACTGTTATAACCATGCACATTGGTCCCTAATTCTCAAAATCCACAAGGGCACATGCTACAGTGTGCTGCTGCAGCTGCCCTATTCAGGAGCCTCACGGCACAGGGATTAAACTGCAGTACTGCAGCCAAGACTCTACTCATGATCTGAGTTCAATCCCAATGGTTTCAGCTTGCCTCCTCAAAGTTGATTCAGCCTTCCATCTCTCCAAGTTCAATAAATTGAGTACTCGGGTCATGGGGGAAGGGGAATGTATAGCCTGCATAATTGACTTGTAAACTGCCCAGATAGTGCTTTAGGAGCTATAGACAGTATATAAGCAGCATACTTTGCTTTGCTTTTTGATCTTTAAAGAAAGAAGAAATTGTTGTTGTTCTTGTTTAGTTGTTAAGTCGTGTCCGACTCTTCGTGACCCCATGGACCAGAACACTCCAGGCCCTCCTGTCTTCCACTGCCTCCCGGAGTTGGGTCAAATTCATGTTGGTCGCTTCGGTGACACTGTCCATCCATCTCGTCCTCTGTCGTCCCCTTCTCCTCTTGCCTTCACACTTTCCCAACATCAGGGTCTTTTCCAGGGAGTCTTCTCTTCTCATGAGATGACCAAAGTATTGGAGCCTCAGCTTCAGGATCTGTCCTTCCAGTGAGCACTCAGGGTTGATTTCCTTCAGAATGGATAGGTTTGTTCTCCTTGCAGTCCAGGAGACTCTCAAGAGTCTCCTCCAGCACCACAATTCAAAAGCATCAATTCTTTGGCGGTCAGCCTTCTTTATGGTCCAGCTCTCACTTCCATACATCGCTACTGGAAAAACCATAGCTTTGACTATGCGGACCTTTGTCGGCAAGGTGATGTTTCTGCTTTTAAAGATGCTGTCTAGGTTTCTCGTCGCTTTCCTCCCAAGAAGCAGGCGTCTTTTAATTTCGTGGCTGCTGTCACCATCTGCAGTTATCATGGAGCCCAAGAAAGTAAAATCTGTCTCTGCCTCCATATCTTCCCCTTCTATTTGCCAGGAGGTGATGGGACCAGTGGCCATGATCTTAGTTTTTTTGATGTTGAACTTCAGACCATTTTTTGCGCTCTCCTCTTTCACCCTCATTAAGAGGTTCTTTAATTCCTCCTCACTTTCTGCCATCAGAGTGGTATCATCTGCATATCGGAGGTTGTTGATATTTCTTCCGGCAATCTTAATTCCGTCTTGGGATTCCTCCAGTCTGGCCTTTTGCATGATGCATTCTGCATATAAGTTAAATAAGCAGGGGGACAATATACAGCCTTGTCGTACTCCTTTCCCAATTTTGAACCAATCAGTTGTTCCATATCCAGTTCTAACTGTTGCTTCCAGTCCCACGTATAGGTTTCTCAGGAGATAGATAAGGTGGTCAGGCACTCCCATTTCTTTAAGGACTTGCCATAGTTTGCTGTGGTCCACACAGTCAAAGGCTTTTGCGTAGTCAATGAAGCAGGAGTGAATGTTTTTCTGGAACTCTCTGGCTTTCTCCATAATCCAGCGCATGTTAGCAATTTGGTCTCTAGTTCCTCTGCCCCTTCGAAATCCAGCTTGTACTTCTGGGAGTTCTCGGTCCACATACTGCTGAAGCCTACCTTGTAGGATTTTGAGCATAACCTTGCTAGCGTGTGAAATGAGTGCAATTGTACGGTAGAAGAAATACCTTTACCTTTTACTGCTGTTTTAACCTTTTATCAATCACACCCTAGAACCTATCATCCCGTCCATTCTTATGACCTGTCGTCCCTCAACAAAAATCCTGTTGGTTTGCTCGTTATTTATTATATGTGTAACAAAGAGCGAGAAACCCTACTGACAAACTACTGACAGACCAATCTAGGTCCCCACCTCAATTAACGCTTGATTTCCCCCCCAAATCTCCCAACCCAGGGCCTCTGTGTCTCAGCCATCTCATAAAACACCGGTTCCTGGAAACAGATCCTCATGGAAAGAGAAAGGTTGGTCCTGGAGTAGCCCCACCGCCTCCTTCCTGTTACTCTGATAATCTTTCTCCTGCTTCGAGGTTTTGGCACCCGAGCCCAGATCTCCAATTACCTCACTCAGGATGCCGCATCTCACATTACCACACGGCCAATTTTCTTTTATCTCATCCTCAATGCTAGGCAATTTTAATTTGCATACATTTAAATTAATTAATTACAATCAGGAGTGAAGCATTCAGTTTCTGGGCACCACAGATCAAGGATTAAGAGCAGAGTGATGAACATGCAAGACTGAAGACTGCAGGAATGAAAGAGAAGGGCACACACACAGAGAGAGAGAGAGAGAAAGACGGGGAGTAAGGCCCAAACACGCAATCTGTTTAATGTTAATTTAGCATTATTAATTTTGTAGCTCCTTTTAATTTTGCAGTTGTAACGAAGCATAGCGTGTTTTCAGTTCCTCACTGACTTCAGCATTCTCCTGCACTATTTTGCTGATGCAAGAGTAGGCGATAGATGATACCTTTATAGACCACTAAGAAAAAAATAATAAAGAATCATACAGTATGCAAGCTTTCATGGGTAAATACAACTTCTTCAAGGCAAAGTACCTACTGTCCAAATGTTGATAGCAAAAAAATGGATTTTGCCAGGAGAGTTCCTCTTAGATGTAAAGTCCAAATGTTCTTGGCAAGATAGATTTCCCCAGGCAGCCTTTTGTAGATGTAAGCAGGAAGTAGTGAGGTTGCTTAAAATTACAGCTCAGGCGGCTGTGGATTGGATTTCACACCCCGGTTCCTCAAACAGAGGGGCCCAGGCTAATTTTGGTGATGGCATCCAGTTCTCTTTCTCCTTTTCAACAGATGCCAGGGAGCCTGTGGAAGTCTTGAACCTTTGTCCGGATTCCACAAGGAATCGGACTTGGGCGAAAAGATGGCGGCTCAGTCCCAACAAGGCAGACGTTTTCTTGCTCACTAGGAAAGCCAGCCTGAGATCTGGATTACAACTGGTGCTGGAGGAGGCTGTGCTCCTTCTGAAAGACCAGGTTTGCAGCTTGGAGGTTCTCCTGGACCTTGCATTGCTCCTAGAAGGCCATTCAGTCTGCTGTGGTGACAATGTCTTTGCTACGTTTTGGCTGCTGCACCATCTGAGTCCTAGAGTGATAATTGTCCCCTATGTAGACTACTGAGGATCTTCAGTTCCAGCCTGACTCAGAGGAGAAGAGCAGTCATTCAGAAATCCTGGCCCCAAGCCATTTGGAGAAGCCAGTGCAGTCGGTTGACAATGGATCATGGTCTGTGAAGCACCTGCCACACCACATGCTGGCCACTGATAATGATGATGATGATGATGGCCACTGTATTTTGCACTACCTGTAGCTTCCAAACATGTTCTTCAAGGACACTCCTGCATAGAGCACACTGCAATCCTGGGAAAGCTTTGGGTGCAATACTACACTGAGTTATTTCTGAAACACTCTGTGAGCAGTAATTGGCTTTAAAAAAAAATACATGTGGCAACTTAGTTTTGGATGATGTTCGGTGACTTCTCTCCACAGATTTTGTTTGTTTATATTTCTTAAGTAAAAGTATTCATTGAAAGCTTCTATTCCCTCCTTCTACTTGGAACATACCCAGAGGCAGATTAAGCATGGCTTCTCTATAATGGCTATATAGACCTGTATACATCAAAAACATCAATAGGGGGGATCTCTGTCATAGAGTCATAGAGTTGGAAGAGACCACTGAGGCCATCCAGTCCAACCCCCCGCCATGCGGGAACATCTGGTAACCAAGTTTGGGGCTCTTCTCACTGAGAAGATTTCCGAAAGCAATAAATGTGAGGGGTTTTAATATATTTTTTTAAAAACTCATCATGTATTTCCAGAGTAGTTAATCCTGTTCAATAATCATGAGCTCAGTACCGTCCCACTGCATTCTGGGAATGCAGTGCTTCCCAACTAGAGATGGGCACAAATTAAAAAAACGAATCACCACATTTGTTCAAAAATTGCTAATTTGTCAATTTGTATTCGTATGAATCAATGTCCCCGATGAACAATTTTAGTGAATTTTGATTCATTGATTCGTTTGGCTATAAGATGCCCGCCCAGGCACCTAGAGACACCAAAATTGCAGGAAGCTTTCCCTGACGTTTCTCTACAAGCTCTCCAAGTTTGGTGAAGATTGAATTTCAGGTGTTCAAGTTATACACCCACAAAGAGGGCTCCCCTGGAAAGTTTCCCTCAGGCACCTAGAGACACCAAAATTACAGAGAAGCTTCCGCTGATTCTCCTCTACAATCCTTCCAAGTTTGGTGAAGATTGGGCTTTCCCAAGCCAGCTGCTAAATGGCACTTTCTTGATGGTATCCAGTTTGTGGGTGTATAACTCAGATGTCCGAAACCCAATCTTCACCAAACTTGAAGGGATTGTAGAGGAAAGTCAGTAGAAGCTTCTCTGTAATTTTGGTGTCTCTTGGTGCCTGGGTGGAACTTTCCTGTGTGGGCCCTCTTTGTGGGTGTATAACTAGGACATCTAAAACCCAAGCTTTACCAAATGTGCAGGGCTTGTAGAGGAGAATCAGGGGAATCTTCCCTGCAAATTTGGTGTCTTTAAGTGCTTTGAAGGCCATTTTATAGGGTTTTAAGATCAAAAACATATTGATAAATTGATTCATTGATTCGTCAGTTAAAAAAACCATAAATTTGTGATTGATCGAGCTTGATGAATCATGAATCAAAACAAATCACAATTTTTTCAGATTCGTACCCATCTCTATTCCCAACCTCTGGTCCCCCAATATTCTTTGACTACAATTCCCAGAAATCCTGGCCAGCACAGGGAGTTTTAGTCCAAGACATCAGGAGAAGTCCAATGTACCGTCTAGTCATTGATATTTGGCAGAACATCTCTCCTGCCCATCCCACCTGCTCCTTGCAGTTCTTGCTATTGAGAATTAGAACAACCAAGGAGACCAAAAAACCCAACACTAGAAACCAAGCTTTCTCAATCATGGCCCCTTCCCTGTAGTACAAGTTTCCTACAGAGGTTCACCAGGCACCATCCCTCTCAGTTCTTAGGATGTCAATTAAGGCTGAATTAAATAACGCTGCCATTTACTAGTGCAACTATTGACCTGAGATGCTCAAGTGGGTTTTAATTTATGTATTTCCATTTAAAGGTAGGTCCATTGTATTAGCTAGTGACATCATTTATTATAGTTTATTGTATTTTTATTGTTTTTATTACATGCCATTGTTTATTGTGTGTTGTGGATCATCCAGAGAGTGATAACAGTAATAGGGAAGTATAGGAGTGGAAACAACAACAACAATAATGTGATTGCTTTACAAAAACACACAAATCTGAACAATAGGGCTGTATCTAGGGAAGAGCACTTGGGACTTGTGGTTCTCAAACTGGGGTCCCCAGAGGTTCTTGGACTGCAATTCCCAGAAGCCTTCACCACTGGCTGTGCTGGCCAGGATTTCTGGGAGTTGCAGTCCAAGAACATCTGGGGATGCAAGTTTGAAGACCTCTGCCCTAGGACACCCAAATTTTAGCACCAAATGGTGCTGAAAACTAGTTATTCCTTCTGGTCCCTTCCTTCCTTCCTTCCTTCCTTCCTTCCTTCCTTCCTTCCTTCCTTCCTTCCTTCCTTCCTTCCTTCCTTCCTTCCTTCCTTCCTTCCTTCCTTTTTTGAAAGCATAAACTTGATTTTTCTCTTCTTTGGGAGGCACCACATGTTCCTCCTACTTTTTCTTGAGGGGTTTTGCACCCATGTCTTGGACCAGAATGGGTGGAAGATCGTGTTACTTGCCCCAGATTCCCAAATGATGTTGCTGGCCAATCTCTCTACTCTGGTTGTGACTGGCAACTGAATTTAGGGCTAAATACTGTATTTTTACCCTAACACATTTTCAAGAATCTCTCTCTCTGTCTCTCTGTTTCTGAAAGTTTCAGTCTGGTTCTTGTTCTGCCTCTGGATTTCCTTCATTGATCACAGGAAAGACAAGAAGGTCCATCCAACTCTTATGATTTTATGCACTTCCATAATTCTCTTTCAAATCCATATATTCCAGTTGTCAGGGTTACATTTGATGGTGGACAATTCTGTACAAGAGTTTTGCATATAGCGAGGCGTTGGGGTTATGTTCGTACATTAAGGATCACCAAGTTGGGAACAGTCTATATGGTGTGTGAGAAAGAAAGAGTGCGCACACACCAGCCACAGAGCTGAGAGACAGCCCCTGACTGCAGCGAATCAATAATGTATCTGAAAAAATACCAGACCACCCACTGTTATGGAACACAGCGATATTGGCACAATACAATGCCACTTTTATATATTATCTGCGGTAAGCTTTCTTGCTTTGTTGGATTGATGGAACACACAATTCCTGTGGATGCAGTGTCCCATTCAAATGTAGTGCACATATTTTATTTTCCAGCACTAAACAAATGCTGATAAACTACTTCCTCGACCGTTTCATCAAGCTTCAACTGTTCGCATTGGGTGGCGCGATCATTTCCTTACACTCAATAGCCGCTCGATCAGACCCACGTAGAGAGAAAACAGATTTATCTTCTGAACCTTTAGTTGTGAACTATGAGTTATCCCGGTCCAAAGGACACTGAATAATTATCCATTGCCCTCACTGGGAGGAGAATATCCATCTCATTGTTTAATGTTGCCTTCAAATTGATATCAGCCCCAATATTTTTCTGAAGGGTTTTCGCTTGGCTTTGGAGTGCAGATTGCACCGATACCTCTGAATCAATTGGACTAGATTTGCTGCAGATCTGGTCGTATTCAAAATCCAAACAGTGCATTATAAAGGAGACTTTGTACTAAGGATGTAACAAATATTTGCAAATATTCTCATTTTCCATTTGGGGAAAAAAAATGGCAAGGTTTTTCTCTCCTGCATGGGTGTAAAACGAGGAGCTTGCTTTCTTCAGCAGCAAACAACCCTCATATTTCACACAGAAAAAGAATAGTATGGAAGAAAAATTTCCTGTGTATAATAAGAGTTCCTTTCCAATGCAGAATACAAGTTTTCCTATGCAAGACACATCTTTTTTTGCACAAAAACACCCCACTTTCATAAATGTTTTTTTGCCAAAGGGGTCCCAAAATAATAATATTTTTTCCAAAAAAAGGTGCAAGAATTTCCATAGCTTTCTCCAGGGGTGAGAAAATCTTGAAATTTTTCATCCTGTCTGTCAAGAATAAAAGATTTACATCCTCACGGCACTCATTCAAACAGGGTTGCAGTATTCTAATCTGTGGTCGCTACTCCCACCCCCATGGAAACTGTTTGCCAGGAATAAAGACCGAGAAATTTGTCCCTTTTCCTGCTTCCACAAACCACGTTTTCAAGAGTTCACATTCTTTCTTCCCACCCTCTTTGGAATACAAATAAGTACATGTGAGAAACCTGCTTTGCATGACTTACTTTCATCCGTTCCTGAGCTAACTAAGAGTCAGATGATAGTTTGTTCACCATAACAGACACACTGGAGATGTTGTGTCTAGAAGGGGAAATTCTAAATTTTTTCAAAGGAGAGAGGAGATTGTTCTGACATGAACAACACTTTTCAAGTATCTACCCTGTCCCATTTTTGCCTTATATCTTTTTCTCTTCCTTTTTACCTGCAGTTCTGCTTCGGATGCTTCCAAATACTGGACAGCTTAATGTCGTTCCTCATGAATCCTGTGTAGGAAAGATCCCATCCTGAAGAGGAATTGGTGTAATCCTGCACAGCATGTCATTTATTTATTAATTTTAAGGGGGGAAAAGACCACATCATTTCCAAGAAATCCCATAGGATTTCCTGTGAGATTTTTTTCAAAGGGAAAAAAATATCTCACAGACAGAAATCACACTATAAGGAGGAAAGTGTGATTTCTCCACCCCTTTTTTTTCTCCTCAAGTCTGTGAGAGTCGCATCTCCACTCCCCGTAGTCTGTTATTTCACATACCTTTTCTCTAAGCCCCAATCCTGGAGGTGAAACAGACTGAAAGAAATGTTTCTGAAGTAAAAGAGAAAACTTCAATACACACTGTGTCCTTTGTATAGTTTTGTTGCTTGATTAGAACCAGGGAACTGTCTATTTGGGCTGTCGCTGTGGAAGTGTAATGAAACACTTTGCGCAAAGAACAGTGGCTAGGATCTTATTCGTTTACACAACAGTGCACAGTCGTCTGTGTAAGGTTTTGCTCCCTCTTAGGAAGGCTCTCCTTCAGACACATGGGCACGTGCCACTTGTGACACTGGTCATGCTGACAGTTGCATGACTGATTGTATGAAGGGGACATGCCAGAGGCAAAAAGACCCTGATGCACAATTGCCCTTATTTGTGCGTAAAACCAGAATAGGATCAGGCAGCAAAGCTGAGCTAATGTTCACTCTCTTACTTATCTGTCTTCACACTCACATACTTTTTTGATGTAACCTGGCATTCTCAGAGACAGCATAACTTCTTTCTAGCTGGTGCTTTTCTATATCTCTATAGCCTGGAATAAGCATATTAAATTGGTATTAGACATGGGGGTATTTGTATTCGGACTGTCCACTCATGCACCCACTGCTGCCGCTGGCTCTGCTCTCCCTTCCAATCACTCCGGAGCTCACGGTCGACTATCCACTCCTGGCAGAAGGAGGGAAGACAAGTCTCCCTGCCAGGCTGACGAGTGGATAGCCGACCGCGAGCTCCGGAGCAATTGGAAGGGAGAGCAGAGCTACCGGCGGCAGCGGACGCATGAGTGGATGGTCCAGCCCCAGGGGGGCAGACCCTCGCTACGTCCAGCTGTGCGGGGGGTTTCGTATTTGAATACCCCCATCTTAGTTTAATACGAATACCCCAATCTCTAGCAGCTATCGTGTTTGATGATGCTCCTGAAAGGAAGTCTGTTTCTTGTCTTCCATCCAAGGTGCTCTTTAACTTCTGAACAGAGATGGGCACAAACCTTGGTTCAGAGATTCATGCTGGTTTGGCACTGTGCCCGCACAGGTGTTGTGCATGCACCATGTACTTCCCCTTCCCACCTCCATTGTTCACTCACCCATTCCCCGGGCTATGCACACTTCCCTCCCTGCCTCTTCTGCACAACTGCCTACTCACCTTTCGCAGCTGTGCTTCCCTCCTCTGCCTCCTCTGGCAGCCGCCCACTCCAAGGCAGCACTGCTGGAATCCCTGCCTCATCACCACATCTGAGTGGGCAGCTGCTTGACTAGGCAGAGGAGGGAAGTTGTGAATGGTGAGTGGGTAGCTGCACAGAGGAGGCAGGGAGGGAAGCGTGTATTACCCAGGGAATGTGTGAACACACAGAGGAGGCAGGAAGGGGAATTATGCAGCACTTGCACAACACCAGGTTTCATGCCCATCTCTACTTCTGAACTGTATGTCACACACTGTGCCGCCTCCTCTTGTACATTAAGGAATAGGCCTTTTAAAAAAAGAACAAAAAACACCCTTTGTTTTATAGCTGTCCTGTCCATGTCAGTTGTTTTTTTAATGGGAAGGCCAGTTTGATAATGAAACAGCTGCCTAGAACAGGTGTTTTTGGGTTTGTTTTTTTTTTGCCACAGCCATAAAGACAATCTGGATTGTATAAGTTGCATAACAAACCTTATGAAGTAGTGTGTGAAGAATTGTTTCCAGTGTCTGAGGAGTCTCATGACACAGTGGTTAAACTGCAGTGTTGCTGTGAAAACTCTGCTCACAACCTGAGTTTGATCCCAGCAGATTCACATAGCCAGGTTGACTCAGCCTTCCACTTTTTAAAAATAATGTAAACTGCCCAGAGAGTGCTTTAAGCACTGTGGGACGATATATAAGCAGAACACTTTGCTTTTTGCTTTGGCCCCCTTCAAATGTGTTAGCCCCTCTCTCCCCACCCCCCGGGAGTCATGTGGTCCCTTTTAAGAATGGCTGGCCAATAGTAAGTCCACCTTACCATGGACTTATGATGCATTTAAAGGTAAGCTGGTAAGTCCACCTTACCATGGACTTATGATGCATTTAAAGGTAAGCTGGACCGCTGTCAGTTGCCAGTTGCCAGCTTTAGATCTATTGCCCCATGCTGGACACGGGACTACACCAGAGTAATGCTGGGGTTAGAGTGTTGGACTACAATGGAAGAGACCTTAGTTCAAATCCCCACTCAGCTACCAAACTCACTGGGTGCCCTCACGGCAGCCCCTGTGTCTCAGTCTGAGATTCCTGATAGGGTTCTTATGAGGATAAAGGGTAGGGGGAAGTCAGCCAATGAGCAAAAATGGATGTAGCTAATAAATAGACAACTAGATAGCCTACAATGCCCCTTATGATGATATTATTCTAGCATTATTTGTATTCCTCCTAAACCCATAACCAAATAACTTTACTGAATGACCCCAAATCCTTATCTTACAGGAGAAAGAGAAGCTTTAAAGCTTCCCGGCATAAACCATGGGATAAGATTGCATCCATGATGCAGGCTTAAGGACATCAGGATGTTTTGATTTCGCCAAGGCTGCCCATTTTGAAAAGAATCGAGGCAATGCAGCGACTGTCTATGCAGTGCATGATAATGCAAAGACTCCAGTCATTTTGTTTATGGGGAGGAGGGAGGAAAAGATTTATGTACAGCAAGAAAGGAATGGGTGTAGCATGCATGAATGATACTGGAAAGCCACAGAGAAAAACCTGATCTGGTAGATTAGAGTTCAAGGCCATAAACAGGTCAAATGTTGGGTCAAGTTGTAAAAGCAAGGAGGGGAATGATAAGTACTTCCCTGTGCGTACTTTCTGGAATAATAATCAGGCACCTTCTAGCTTTCTGCCTTGTTTTAGTGGCACCGTTTTCTCCCCTGTTAAGTTCATAAATCCAGAAAATTGCAAATAAGGAGAAAATAAGACATGATGTTAGATGCATCTTTACACATCATGCACAGATTTTTTTTTTTTAAAAAAATAAACAAACAGGCAATGAGTGGGCTCAAAATATGTATGGGAGAGAGAATTTAACCCCTTCCGTTCTTGCTACAGCCACAAGCAAAAAGAGTTCTCCGAAGAGGCAACTCACATTAGGAGGAAATGGAGATAAGAGTTTTTGTATCCCTTGGTTCCATCGTCAATCCAAATGGAGAACTGCGGCCAAGAAATCAGAAGAAGACTGAGATTTGGGAGGGCAGCAATGAAAGAATTAGAAAATATCATCAAGTGCAAGAATATGTCACTAGAGATCAAAACCAAGATGATTCACACTCTTTTACAGTGGTGCCTCGACTTACGAAGGCCCCTACCTACGAACATTTCGACTTACGAACAGCTCCGTTCGCAAAATTTTGCTTCGACTTGCGAGCGGAGCTTCGACGCAAGAACAGAAAAAGGCAGGGGGAAAAGGCGGGAAATTCAAACCGTTGGTGGTGAAGAGGCTGCTTCTTTGTAGCTCTTTTGCCCCAACGGTTAGAGCAGGGGGTCAGGGAACTGGCGCAGTTCTACTCGTGAGTAAGGGCCGCCGAAGACCCTGGGCTGGGCCGGGCCGATCACCATCTACAAGTGTGAAAGCTGGACAGTTACGAAAGCTGGCAGAAAAAAAAATGATTTGTTTGAAATGTGGTGCTGGATGAAAGCTTTGTAGAGACCCCTAGACTGCCAGGAATACAAGCAAGTGGGTCCTAGAGGTCAAATCAAGCCTGAATTGTCTCTGGAGGCAAACATGACAGAACTAAGGCTGTCCTACTTTGGGCATATCATGAGAAGGCAGGATTCTTTGGAAAAGACAATAATGCTGGGAAAGGTGGAAGGCAGCAGGAAAAGAGGAAGACCAAATATGAGATGGGTTGACTCCCTCAAGGAAGCCACAGGCTTGAGTTTGCAAGAGCTGAGCAGGGCAGTTGAGAAGAGGGCATTTTGGAGATTGTTCACTCATGGGGTTGCCATAAATCAGAAGCAGCTTGTTGTCTCATAATAGCAACAGGAGTGTCAATGGATGGTTGAAATACTTCAACATCTGAATGGGTAGCTTTTTCTAGCTACAGGAGAAGTGAGGGTGGAACACAACTGCAGAAGGAAATGTTCCTGCCTTCCCTCATGTGTGATCTCCCCAACCTCACCCTTCTTTAGTAAGATCTTAGAGAAGCCCCCAAGTATTACAGCCTTCCATAGTCAGGATTTCTTGCTAAATGGGAATGGCTTGTCAACAACGGCAACTTCTAGTACGGTCAAGAAAAGAAGAGTTTGCCGAAGTGGCCCATGGTGTCTCGAATGTTCTTCAAGGTGCCGTGTAAGATAAGTCAATTAGTAAAGCTTTGGAAGGAGGCCCATCAATCTTGGGTGATGGTGGTTGCTAAGCAGAGCCAGGCCTGTTTAGAATTTGGGTGGGGGACCACCAAGAAATATCGAGGTGGGGGGATCTCCCCGAGAAGGTCTCCTCAAAATCCTGAAGAGCCATTGTTGTCACCCAGAGACAACGACACTGGACAAGAGGTACCAAGTGCTGTCAAGAATGTGTCACGTTCTCGATTCAGATCCCCCCCCCCCTTTTGGGGGAGATAACGTTGGAACAGCAACCTGCAGGAGGTTTTGATGGGAGGGACGTTGGGTGAATGTCAATTACTTAGAATAACCAGTTGTTTCCCTCTGTACCTCAGTTTCTATCTCCTACCTTTTTGTCTCAGTCAGGGTCTGACAGGAATCCATGTCGGTTTAGCAATGTCAGGGTTCATGTGTCCATTAGAGTCTGTTAATGTTTGGCAATATGAGAGTTCAGAGACAAGTTGGTGATGTCAGTGTTTCACTGTTCTGAGTGTTTATGTAACCAGTCACTAAGTGAAGAAACTAATGAAGTTAGTTAAGATGCCATAATATGTAACCAGTGAATATACCTTAGTTTGTATTCTGATATGAAGATTTTGGGACGTGGTGGCGCTGCGGGTTAAACCGCAGAAGCCTCTGTGCTATAAGGTCTATAGATCTGCAGCTGTAAGATCGAATCCACGTGACGGAGTGAGCACCCGTCGCTTGTCCCAGCTCCCGCCAACCTAGCGGTTCGAAAGCATGCAAATGCAAGTAGATAAATAGGGACCACCTCGGTTGGAAGGTAACAGCGTTCCGTGTCTAAGTCGCACTGGCCATGTGACCACGGAAGATTGTCTTCGGACAAACGCTGGCTCTAGGGCTTGGAAACGGGGATGAGCACCGCCCCCTAGAGTCGAACACGACTGGACAAAATTGTCAAGGGGAACCTTTACCTTTACCTTTATGAAGATTTTGTAAGTAAAAGAGACAAATTTTTAACCTTTCTAAACCAAGAATCTCTGACTATTTATATTGAGACTGTTTGCCAGGTGAAGTAAAGTGAGGTAAATCTGCCTAAAAACTACCTTAAGGGGTGGTAAATGTGAGGGAGACTTGTAAATTAATACGCTGATCTGTTTTGTGCATCTCTGTCTGGACCACTGTGTAGCCATGGAAGTTTTTCAATTTTATTTTTATTTTTTATTTTTTTGCCAGCAATCTCCATGCACCCTGCCCAGTAGGTAGCAGGGTGTCACCAGTGTGATATAGGGGTATGATTGTGGGACTGAGACTGGAGAGGTCCGGGTTCTAGTCCCACAGTCCCACAAAGTGTAATAAGTGGCCTTGGGCTAGCACATCTTTACAGCCTATAGTGCCAGCTGGATACCGAGTACTACAAGGCTCTGTAATACTGGATACCCAGTGTGGTGTAGTGTATGTAGTGACTAACAAGGACTCCAGAGGCCTGGGTTCAAATTCCTGTTCAGCCATGGAATCTTATTCGGGGTGTAGAACTGATATAACCACCCCTTAAACATCTCACTTACTTTGAAAGCCTTATTAGGCTCACTATGACTCAGTTCTAACTTGATAGCACAGAACAGCAACAGGGCCAACGGTTCCGTCAATCACAACAAAGTGCCATCAAATTAGTTATTACTCCTTGTGACCCTTCTTAGGGTTTTCTAGACGTACAGTACTCAGATGAAGTTTATCTTTCCCTTCATCTGAGGGTGCCCTGGGACTATGCAACTTGCCCAAGGCTACACAGGCTGGATCTTCTCCCGGGAGGCACAGTGGGGGAATCGAACTCCAAGCCTCTGGCTTCATGATTGTCCATTGCCTTCCTATGAGATGGAACTACTCAACTGGAAGACAAGGTGACATATCTCTGTGGAACTGGGAGCCATGGGAGCATTCAGAAGGGTCGTGCTAAGGGATTCTGCCGTCTGAGGTGCAGGAGCAAATAGTGCTCTCTCCCCCTTCAAGCCATCTAGTACCCAAACCAGCCATGTTATTTGGTGCTGGAGACAGAAAAGCTCATAAGCACATCTTCCGTCATTTTGTCCTGGCTCCAGAAACATGAGTATGATGAAACAAATATCAAACCATTTACCACCCTTCTGTGCAACCCAAACTAGCGGTCTGAGGCAGTGACCTCACCGTTGTAGAGCCAGTCTTGTCAAGGAACAAAATGACCCAAGCTGGTTGTAGGCATAAGGAACAACAAGGCCGAAAGGAGAGGCAAAATGGCTGACTGAAAGATGGGGAAATGAATGTTTTGAATTATTTATTCATTATATTTCTATCCTGCCATTCCTTGAATGTGCATGGCTCTCCTTCCCATAACGACCTTACAGGGTCCGTCAAGCTCAAAGTCGGTGGTGACCGGTACAATACATCCCATGGCGTTTTATGGCTAAGCTGAGATTTGAGCCCAGGTCCCTGAAGTTCTGGTCCACCACTCTAACCACTGTACCACTCTGCCTCTCTCTCACCAAGAAGCTTAAAATATCTAGGAAACTTCCTTCAACTTTCTCACAGCTCAGAGAGGCTGGGGGAGAGGGGAGGCAGATGGCAGTAACCTTAGTTTCGTCTCATCAGTAAATCATTGGCAGGACACTTTATGGCTTCATTTATCTTTCGTACTGAATCACCTGCCTGTAAGTGCAAATAAATAAATAAATAAATAAATAAATAAATAAATAAATAAATAAATAAATAAATAAATAAATAGCGAGAGCATCGATCCGGACTAGGTTGGGTTTACTAGCTCCCAACCCACTGTAATGTCTTTTCCTCGTAGGTTGAGTGCTAAGCAGATTCTACTTTGGACTTCTCTCTCACTTCCCCCACAAAACATATTAAGCTTAATAAATATATTTATGAGAATTACTTTGTATAGTCCTTATGCAATCAGCCATGCTGTGTATGATAGCCCAAGACGATGGAAACCCATTGACTTTTCCTTGCAAATTAGTCTACCGCCTAATCGGTGAACCCTGCTAAGCTTTTGAATTATGAGAAGAACAAGCAGCTCCTGTTAGAACACTCAAATGAATTATATCAATTCATAAACTTGTTCATGTCCAGATTTCATTAGCCACACATTAACAGCATTTTATGTTTATTACCGCTCTGACATAATCTATAAATAACTAAATGCTAATCATAGTGTTCTGCCGAGCCTCATCATTTAATCATAAAGAGATACATTATTATAAACTATAATAGATAATAACAAGCTTGGGTCAACGGGCACATATTAAAAGATCACAATTATATCCTAAAAGGCGAGACACCACATACAGGCGGCAACACAGAGGTCCATAGCTAATCACTGGCAAATGTTTCCCCTCTGACACACTTACAGTACAAGGTGAAACCATTAGGTAATCTGGTTGTAAAACAGAGCAATCCTTGAGTATCAAAGTAAACAGCGAACAATTAATGGGGTGGGGTGGGGGTGGAGGGCTGTTAGGGAAGACGCTGACAACATTCGCCCATGGCAGGTCTATTAATGCTTTATTGCGGGCTCATTTTGCAGAATTAAACAGTCCAAACCCAAGGCCGGAAAAAGATGTACATAAGCAGGGATGGGTGAGTGGGAAACAAACCGGGAAAGCATGTAAATACAAGCAGAAAAGCTTTTTTTTTTCCTATGATAGTTCTTATTAGTAAACTACAAACAAGGTACTGGGCATTTTTAGGGGTAACAACAAATCAGGGCAAGGTGCTTGCCCCAAGGATCTGATAAACTTCTTCTGGATGTTCAGGGATGGAAGAGAACAAGTCTAGTTTGTGTGGCACACATATACCAATGTACAAATCTAAGGGTGTGTCTTGGATTTAACAAACTACTTTTGACTAGTTTACTGACTAGTTTACTTTTTACTAGTTACTGACAGGTGGCCCCCCAGGAGGTAAGCCTGTCTCTTTCCTGGCATGAGACAGAGTGATGGGCTATGTATGCCTCGTCTCCATAGAGATGCAGTTCTTTCCTTTCTTTATTCTTGTTTATGAGGGGGTTAAAAGGTTGGGTGAAATGATGGGATTTGTAAAATATGCCTGTGTTCTATTTTGGGCCTCTTTTGCAAAACATTTGCAAATGTGTTATTTTGTTCTCAGAAACAGTGACTCGTGATGATACATCACTTTTTTTAAAAAAAATAAGCAGTGTGGGGGAAAGTGTGCATGTGTATGTGTGTGTGTGTGTGCATGTGTGTGTGTGTGTACATGCATGGGGTGTATCATGCATGAAAGATCAGAGGCTACAGGACACTGAGAGCATCAATTCTTAATTTTCTGTCACCCTTGTCTTTAGGTTTTGTAACACTTAACAGTTTCTTAACCTTTGAAGATACAGTGGCCAGTATGCCGGCTAGTAATAATACATGAAAATCCAGCTGAAGAAGCTGCTTCAGGGATCTAATGAACTGAAGGTTATGGGATAGTCACTGTACAGCTGGCAGCAGCATCTGCAGGTGAAGATCCACATAAACATTGAACCTAGATCTTGACAGGAACGAAATAGCTCTTTTTGGTTGGTTGGTTGGTTGGTTGGTTGGTTGGTTGGTTGGTTGGTTGGTTGGTTGGTTGGTTGGTTGGTTGGTTGGTTGGTTGGTTGGTTGGTTTGGGGAAGGACTCTTTGATGATCATCATCATTATAGAACTGCAGAGCTGAAAGGGACCCTATGGATCATCGAGTCCAGCCCTTGTCAAGCAGGCACAGTTTGGAATCTCACTCTCAGACACCTAAACTCCTGAGCTATGAGGAGGAGGATGTGTCAACAAGGGTACCGTCCCAGTGCTTTCTAGAGCTTAATGATTTAGGACCTCAATACTAGTTGAAACAGCTCTTTCAGAAAACAGCTACCCACTTCACCTGCTCTTCTCAGTCTTTGCTGCTAAAAGTGGCCACATTGGGGGAAGCCAAAAAGGTGATGACAAGGGATCGGGCCTTCTGGGTGGTGGCCCCCAGTCTTTGGAACAAGCTTCCAGATGGGGTACACCAGGCCCTTTTCCTCCTGATATTCAGGAAATTAGTGATTTCAGAATTATATAAAGCTGCCTTTACTAATTTATCCCCAAATGCTGCTAATATTAATTTTTAAATGTATATATTCCTTGTGCTTTCTTTTTTCATGTATTTATTATAGATATGAATCAGTGAACCCCCATAAGGCTTGTATTCAGAAATGGGCACAAACCACCGGTGTGGCAGTTTGTGCTGGTTCATTTATTGGCCAAACAGGTACTTGGCGCTTTCCAGTCCTGCCTCCTCTGGCAGGTGCCCACTCAAAGACAGTGCCCTGGATTCCCTGACCTGCCTCCTCAGAGCACTGCCTCTGAGTGGGTGCCCAACAGAGGAGGCAGGGCTGGGAAGTGCTGAACACCTCTTCGGCTGATCAATCTAAGTGGTGAGCGCCCACTCAGAGGCTACGTAGCCAGATGCTCCAACCCACTAGGGCTTGAAAATTCCTCAGTGATGTGTCTTATGAAGTTGAGATAGCTTAAACCACAGAGGCAGAATAATATAATAAGTATTATTTGCATCCCAGTCTGGAGCTGTTGGGCTTTCAATAGTACACCAGCAGCAACAGTTAACATCCACAGAGCCTCCAGCTCTATTTAGGAAATAAGTCATATTGTTAGCATTCACCCATAAGCACAGACAGACAAGCTAACCTAACCTCCCTCCATCTTGGCTCTGGCTTTTCTTCATTGTGCATCTTGAGTATGTTACATAGGCACTCTTCTACTGAGGTTACATTATCATAAAATTACCTCAACCAACTGTCATTGTTGAGGAGGGAACAGGCATGCTAGTTTGGACCACTTTTGTTGGGTAAATAATAACGGTCTTCCAACAGCGTAGAGACAGGATCACAGTGGCAAATAGTGTATCCAGGATAACAGTAGTTTCTATAGGCTGACATATAACTCCATTCATAATCTGGAAGATTATGGGAAAGGATTCTGCAGGAATATTTAGAGGCTCATATCTCAGGCAAGCATAGTAACTAAACAGCCTATGATGTAGTGTGATTGTCAGGCAAGCAGATTTGACCAAATATAACGGGACTTTATTTAGTATTGAGTTAAAATAGACACATTTCAAATACAGGAATGGTTCATAGACCAATTTTGAGGAGGGTTGCCCCTGTTGAGAGTCACCTATACTGAAAACCCCACGACTTAAGATCATGAAATAGAAAACACACATACACTTATAAAAGGAGAATTCCATTAACAAAAGTGGGGGGGGGGGAGATAGACTTTGTACAAGAATTCCCCAAAGACCTTATGTATTGGGGTGGATTAGAAGAAACCAATAGGAAACCATTTTTCTTTATATTTTCACATGAAATGGGAAGTGAAAATACAAGAACATTTCCTACGAGTTTATTTTTAAATTGTGTGTTAGGGGGGTGTACACAGTTTACAATGTGCTTGGAAATGTGCTTTCTTTTTTGAACATTTTTTAAAAAACTTACCGAGATTTTCACCCTCTTCTGACCTTGTTACACCTTGGCTGGTGCATTTCACGGAGTGACGGAGCTGATCTGCATCAGATATTTAGCTTTCCCTGCTGAAGAGATCAGGACACTATGTTAGCTGAGTTCCTTGTGTCCATTTTCTTTCTTTTTTTAAAAAAAAATCCTCAGTAAAACCCTACGCATTTCTACAAAGACGATCCCTCCTCTGAAATGGCCAGAAATGGAAAATGAGTCTGACCTCAGGACCCAGAATTAATTGCAGATTATTAGAATAAAAGTGTTGGAGACAGAGAATTAGACACTCATTTGAAGCTTTTTCGCTGAATGGAAGGCCGGAATTATACTTT
Organism: Intellagama lesueurii; assembly: GCA_037013535.1. Classification (NCBI taxonomy): domain Eukaryota; kingdom Metazoa; phylum Chordata; class Lepidosauria; order Squamata; family Agamidae; genus Intellagama; species Intellagama lesueurii. The sequence goes on along the minus strand of JBAJHW010000001.1, from coordinate 343,379,609 downwards.
GCTGGCGCAAGCTCTCACACCTCGCAGCTAAGGGTGAAGTGACTGAGATAAAGAGAGAAATGTAAAACACTGTGGAAACCAACCTCTGGGGATTTAATATTCTGATCAGCTCACCTCCAAACATCTGGCTCTTAAATGTTCAAGCACAAAACAAGAGAGCTAATGAAAGCGGTGCATATTATCTCTCCCATCAATGCACCTCACAAACACCTGCTAAAATTAAAACAAATTGAATCTTGATTGCTGATTAAGTATCCCCTTCTCTTAGCGAGATATTCTGTCATTATTTGCCCCAGCCCCTGATGCAGAAAAGGATGAAAAGGTAGCCATGGGTTGCAGTGGCAAAGGTGGCGGCAAGACAATTAAAGCAGAGATGCATTGAGATGGTAAGGCATTAACATTCAGGGCTGGAAGCTTGCATAAAGTTGCTATGGTTAAGAACTCTCTTCCTGGACCATCCTAAGATCCAAGAGAAAAGCCAGCCAGGGCCCGTCAAAATTCACAAGAAGACAATCCATCACCTAGCATTCCGTTTGACACAGACAGAAGTAGAGGGGTAGAGCATGTTGTGGTTTATCCCCACACTGAAAATGAGACAGTATAATTTCCCTTTGCTGCACAGAGAGGGGAGATGAGTCAGGTTTCCACCTTATAAAGGACTTGCACATTTTCAAGACCAATTTTTTGTGCAGCACACACAATTGGAAAGCACAATAACTAACCCCTTGTTGCATGGCAGGTTAAAGTGTGGAAGCACTAGATGGGTTGCTCATATCTTTTTAGTGAAGTCCGTTTTTCAGTCAACAAAACACTATCTAGCAATGGTGATGTTACAGTACATAACTATTTTTTTTTAAAAAAAATTGTACATATTAGACTCTTTATGCCCATCCTTTCAGAATAGAGCTCTAGTGCTACTGGGAAATCTGACAAATGGTCCTCAGCCCTCACTCTTGCCTTACAGCAGCACATTTTGGGCTTAGTCTTTTAGGCAATGTTTGATTTTGATTTCAGCCTGTGCTACTTACTGTGTTTGACCTGCCTATTAAACCAAAGGTCTTTTAGGAAAGAAAGTTGCCAGGAATAATCAAATCAGAAGGGGTTATAATGGAGGGTTGTAACTAGGGTACATTACTGGGGCGTGGTCCCAGGGCACCGAAGTTTTAAAGAGCTAATACTTAGGAAGAAAGGAACAAAACTCAAAAAGGTCTTGATAGGCTTGAGCACTGGCTGAATGAAATTTAACAAGGACAAGTGCAAAGTTAAGGGGGGAAAACCTAAATGTACAGTTACACGATGGGGGATACTTGGCTCAGTAATACAGTGCAATGTGGCTGCAAAAAAGGTGAATGCAATTTTAGACTGCATTAACGAAAGTATAGTTTTTGAGGCACTAGTTCCCCTCTATTCAGCACTGGTTAGGCCTCGTCTAGAGGACTGTATCCACTTCTGGATGCTGCACTTCAAGAAGAATGGCAACAAACTGGAGCAACTTCAGAGGAGGGCAACAAGGATGATGTGACTGGAAACCAAACTCTATGATGAAAGATTGAAAGAATTGGGTATGTTTAGCCTTGAGAAAAGAAGACTGAGGGGAGATATATTAGCAGTCTTTAAAGACTTGAAAGGTAGTCATACAGAGGAGGGACAGGATCTGTTCTCAATCATCCCAGAGTGCAGAATGCATGATAATGGGCTCAAGCTACAGGAAGCCATATTTAGTCTGAATATCGGGAAAAACATCTTTACTGTTAGAGCAGTACGACAATGGAACCAATGACCTTGGGAGGTGGTGAGTGCTCCCGTGCTGGAGGCAATCAAGACAAAATTGGACAACCCTCTGTCAGATCTTCTTTGATTTGCCTTGAGCAAATCAAAGGCAAATCAAAGGCAAAGGTTGGACTCTATGGCCTTATAGGGCCCTTCCAGCTCGATTATTCTATGATTCGATGATTTGATGACAATGAAACGCAATACCTCCCAGTACAATTCACTTTCCATGCTTTGAAAGCCTTAACCTTTCTCTTTCCTTTTCATGTTGGAGGACACAACATTCTGCACTTCCTTCCTCTGGAGTGCCTAGTTAGCAATTGCCAAACTAGCAATTTTGATAGCCTGGGGTATCAAAATTGTTATTTATGATTCTGCTACAATACCACCAAATATCTGTGGGGAGGTGGAAACGAGAGAAAGTTATGCCTGATTTAAAGATTAAAAAATAAATAATAATAAAAACGATTAGCCAAATCCTTCTAGACTTATTTATCTTGAATTTGTCAGACTAGTTCTCTGTCGAGAATTACAAAATCTCTCAATTTCATTGAAAGCAACGGTTACAAATATATACAATTACAACCCCTTTTTAATTTCCCTCTGCAAATCATAGAAGGTGGATGTTTGGATCTGAACTGGATCAAAGCAGGTCTGAATCAGTCCAAATCAGCCCCAAATGTGAATCTGAATCTCTGAACTCAGTCCTTCATTGAATCAGGAGATCTTTGCAGAGGCATAGTAGATGCATTTTGTACAGACACACACGCTTCTGGTGTCTTCCTGCTGTACTAGAGGTTAGATGTTTTGCAGGGCATGGGAATCCCTGGCAGGCTGTCCCACCATGTCAAGCTGGCTGTCTTGACAACCATAAACTAGATACGTGGACTCTATCATTGAACATGAGTCCCTTCAAGGAAGGAAGGAAGGAAGGAAGGAAGGAAGGAAGGAAGGAAGGAAGGAAGGAAGGACTTTTTCAGGTTCTGGTCTCTTCTAGAGATGGGCACGAACCTTGGTTCAGAAGTTCATGCTGGTTCATATGCCCCACCTTCCCAGCCATTGACCCACTCACCAGTCAGAGCTTGGTCCTCTCATCCTCCTCTTTGGCTGTTCTGCCAGTCTCCAGCAGGAACATGGGTTTGCCTGTCGTGCCTCCTTGTCCGAGTGGGTGATCAGCTAAGGAGGTGGGGCAGGGAAGCTTGTTCTCCTGCCAAAGTTTGGTCAAACAGCTAAAGAGGTGGAGGAGTGGAGCGCGCACTGGCTGGTGAATGGGGAATCCAGTCGGGGAGGTAGGGCAAGGGAACATGCAGCGTCTGTGGTGTTGCATAAACGAACCGGCATTAATGTCCGAACTGAGGTTCCTGACAATCTCTAGTCTCTTTTCATGTGCTGCCTTTGTGTATTTTCATAAGTCATAGGTACTAGTAGACCTGTATGTCATAGTACCAGGCTGTTCCTTTTCCCCCCCTATAAATATAGCTATTCAGCTATAATACAGCCCACTTCAAGCTTGAAAACTCCTTCCACAGGCCTTATGCATATAGCTGGGAGAACAGCACAAAGGGAAGCTGTTAAATTTATCATTTATCTGATGTTGAGACGCAGTTCTCAGCTCCGAGAAGGTGTCAGAATGCATTTAAAAGGTATATCTTGAGATTAAATATATTTAGGAATACATATTTGGAGATAAAAATGTTTAAAATGTGTGTTTGGGTCTAAAACATGCATATTTGGAGATAACATTTTATTTCAAAATGCAAATGCAAAAGAAAACACACAATATGCTTGAAAAACTCATATTTAAAGGAGTTTTTCTGCAGTGCTTTTTTTTTAAAAAAAAGATGCAAAGCAGGTATATAGGACTGAACAAACGTATAAATAAACATTTGTTAAAGTGGCACTGAGCGTAGAGTCATATGTCCCTTCCAAGATGGGTGTAACCACAAGTAGATCCAATACCTTGGTCTAACTCCTTGCTAGTGCCAGCTAGAGTAAACCCATTGAATCAATGGGATTAAGCTGCATTTGACAGAATACCAATGCACCAACATTCTCGTTTGAAAATTATTATTTTTTTAAAAAAAAGAGTCAATCAAAAGTAGGTGGAGGAGGCCAGAAGTAAAGGAAATAAATCAATTTAGGAGTACACATGGAATGTGGTGCTGGTAGTACCACATTATGAAATGTGGAACAAAAATAGTAGGAGGTTGGATCTGATGCAAGAAAGCACAGAGGGGGAACAAAAAAGCGAAAAGAACAAGGCGGGGTAAAAATACAATAAATAAATAAATAAACAAAAGATCCGATAATGGCCTTGCGTCATCTGAACCCAAAAAAAAGAGAGTCAAAATTCACCAGGAGTAACTCGGAAACATTTTGCAAATGTGACCGCAGTCTTAGTTTGGACCAGCAACAGCGATTAGATTTAACCCATTATCTGCTCTAACACACATATTAATCTTTTCAAGCACAGGGAGATAATTTGTCAGTACGAAATGTGGGCAAGGCTGAAACTTTGAAGGGAAGACATCAAGAAACTGGGAATTATCCTTATGTGTAAGGAGGTGTACCTGAGACGAAAGCCAAGATGAACCATACTATTGTATTCCCACCTACAATGTACAGGTATGAAAGCTGGACAAGAAACAAGCAGACAGGGGAAAAATCAATTCATTCAAAATGCGGTGTTGAAGGAGAGCTTTACTGATACCATGGAGACCAATAAATGGGTTCTAGATCAAATCAAGTGTGAATTCTCACTAGAAAAGACAAAACTGAGATTGTACTTTGAATGTAATTGTCTGAAACCATAGCTATGTGGGTGCAACTTGACTTTATGCCCACAGTAACTAGAATAACACCAAGGCAGAATCGCTAACCACGGAGCACTTCTACCGGCTCATTGCACAATCAATCATGATGGGAACAGCATGACTGATTGTGCAATTGAACAGCACAACCTGCATTGCTTGGGTGTTGTTGTCTTTGTTATGTGCTATCAAGTTGCCTCTGACTTATGGCAACCCTGTGAATGAGCAATCTCCCAAATCTCCTGCCCTCAACTGCCCTGTTCAGATCTTGTAGACTCAACTGTGTGGCTTCCTTTAAGGGGTCAGTCCATCTCACGTTTGGTCTTCCTCTTTTCCTGCTGCCTCCCACCATTCCCAGCATTTTTGTCTTCTCCAGTGAATCTTGCCTTCTCATGATGTGCCCAAAGTAAGACACACTCAGCTTCAACATTTTTGCCTCCAGAGACAGTTCAGGATTGATTTGATATAGGGCCCACTTATTCATCTTTCTGACAGTCAAGGTACGCCTGGCAAAGCTGTGGCTGTGTAACTTTACCTTACATGGCGACAAACTAGTTTATGGCCATTGTGAGAAGACAGGGCTCATTAGGAAAAAAAATTAAGAATGCGAAGTGAAATGGAAGGTGGTAGGAAAAAAGGTACCGTATTTTTCCGTGTATAAGACTATACTTTTGTCTAAAATCTTTAGACTAAAAATTGAGGGTCGTCTTATACACGGAAGTAAGCTGTGGAAAGAACAAAAATAAGTGGAGGGGAAAGCAGGGATCAAAGTGATCCTGCAGGGCTTTGATCCCTGCTTTCCGCTCCACTTGCTAAGCCCCACTTAGATTTCTTAATTTTGGGTTAGAAAAGTGGGGGGTGCCTTATACATGGGGGCGTCTTATACACAGAAAAATACGGTAGTTCTGTCATGAGACAGGCTGACTCAGTAAAGGATATAACAACACAACTTTTTGGACATCTTTAATTGAGAGAGTCATGGAAGCAACTTGACAGTACATAACAACAACAACATCAACAAAGAGAATGTACTTCTAATGGACACAAGTGGGCAGAATTCATCAGTGTGCATCTTTCAGCTACCATGGATAAGCAACAATGTTCATTCTTGTCCTCTTCTACCAACCGAGCTAGTCCATCCACCAGCCTTGATTCATTGCACAAGTTGTGGTTCAATTGAGGCTTGAGGCTTTACAAGTTCAGCTTGGCTACTTGATCCTTGTAAATCTAAACTCTAAAGCTACTTCAAGTAGATTTCCAGAGCGGAACGCCATTGATAAACATCGCTGTGTTTGTGACCTGACCGCATTCATCAAGCTGTTAAAGTAATCAAGTCATGGTCTTGAAACCACAACAGTGTATAAATCCTTCTTGATGACACCAGCTACAAAATCTTAGATTTTCCTACCACTCACACAAAGGGTGTTGCGATGCTTGTGCTCGGCATGTGCTTCTCATCAATGGTTATTATATTACCTTCCACAATGTCAGAGCAGAACCTTGAAATGCAAAACAAAACAAAAAAAATAAAGAAGCAAAAAACAAAAAAGCAAAAAAGGGGGGGAAGCAATGCTCAGAATTACTCACTATTGCTCGACTTTCTCAGTCTTATTGCATTCTAAATTATTTAAATATACTATTAGACATTATATCGGGGAGGGGATGGGGAAGAGAAACAGATGTTTTCTAATTATGAACCGATTTTTACAGTGCGATGGTGTCACGTATTTAAATTACAAATACAGATTTTTTAGCATTCCAGCTGTGCTTTACAAGGGTTTAATTTGCTTCTTCTGATATGTCACATTGCACCTGCCTTTTAAAACTCCCGTAAATGTAAAACATTTGTCAAACGCACTTATTAAGGCCTGCGGAAGAAATGGTAAGTTCCTGGGCGGTGGTGGAAAGCATTAACATAAAGAGTCAATGCCGAACATGGTAAACAGGTTTTGAAATAACATTTACAAATATTTGCTGGGAGGGAGAGAGCCTGAAACAGAAAAGATGGTTCATACATGCACAGGGCATCTCTTTATTATTATTTATTTTAAATATTTTTACCCCACCTTTCTTCTTCAAACGACCTAAGGTAGCTTACATCACTGAAAAGATATATATATATTTAAAAGCTAAAAACAGGAACAAATATTAAAAAGAATTAAACAAGCATTATATTAAAAACAGTAAATAAAATCAACACTAAAAACACATTTAAAAGCACAACAATCCATATTCAAAAAACCCCCTCAGACAGCCAGTCACTAAGGAAAAGCCTGCCCGAAGAGAAAGCTTGCCGAAGGACAGCAAAGATGGGACTAGAGAGACTCACATGAAGAAATGGACTTCCATGCATGGAACTGCAAGATAGTTCAGTGATTTAGGTCCCTGGGGTTGGGAGTTCGATTCCCCACTGTGCCTCCTTGACAGGGGCTGAACTCGGTGATCCATAGGGTCCCTTCCAGCTCTGCAGTTCTAAGATTATTATTATTATTATTCTCTGACTGAGAAGAGGCTATATAGACCAGCTGCAGATGTATGATCACACCATGTTGAGCCATGACTCACCCAGTGAGTGCTACACACACATGTGCTCAGATGTTGCATGGCGTGAACGAGGCTGTGGATTTCCATGTCACAATGTGAGCACTCATGCAGTTCCCAAACCAGCATCGTCTTTTGTCGCACTTAATAAAAATAGCAGCACCGTGTGTGATTAACAATCTTAAACTACAGAGTAATAAGCCTGTGTATCAAATATGGGCTCTGCACGCAGCATACATAAATGTCCCTAATAGATGTACAGTGTGTATTATTTGGGATACATTCATTGTCTGGCACACTCTTTAATGGGAACATTATTTCTTTGGGTTCGGGTGTAGAGAGAAGCTAAACAGCTCTTACTGGGCTGTCACTCGCCAATGGACAGACACTTCATTTCAGTTCAATATGCAAACAGCGGTTTAAAGAATTTCTTCACATTCAGGACCAAAAGAGCTTGACATTAAAACAAATGGAATGTGGGAGAAAGGAAAGCTGACAGGTTTGCCCATCAAAGCAGAAGGAAGCGTTTGCATGCTTAGCTGCCAAAAAGCTGACTTTGAATCCCTGCATTATCACTGCACCAGAGTGCAGTGATAGTATTGTGCTGGCAGAGCAAATCAACATTCTACAAGGCAAATCTAAAAATGGGGAGCAATCCAAACAGAAAATTATCACTTTGGAACAGCACTACTCTTCATGCTGGTCAAAACACAGCCCTGACCATTCCTTTGTGTTTCGGTAAGAAGTGGTTAACTGATGAAAAAAGGAGTCAGCTTCTGGGTTTTTCCCTTGCAAGGTGTCATTTATGAATGGTAGTGAGCACAAGAGGGGTATTCCATAGACCATCTTGACTGCTGCCATTGGTGTTGTCAACATTCAGGCTACCCTTTGCTATGTAAAGAGTAGTCAAAACGACTAGATGGGCGGGATAAAAATATAAGAAATAAATAAATAAATAAAGCTTGGCATCCCGTTTCCTGCTGGCAAGGCGGGCACTATCAAGCCATTTCCTGGCATTTTGAATCACAGATACAAAAGCACAATGTCCCTTATTCATAAACCAGAGGGGGTTTTGGAAGAACTGAATATCCAACTTTATTTGGTGCTGGCTTGCCAACTTATTTATTTATTCAGTTTCTACTCCATTGTTCTCCCTGTAGAGAGACTCGAGGTGGCTTACCAGTGGTTTAAAAACAGACATATATTAAAACAATTACAAATATAACAATCACATTATTAAAAGCAATTGAGCATATTAAATAAAAAGATACAAAACCAAACCCCATTAAAACAAGTTAAAAATACACATATTTAAAAAGACAAAAGAACAATTCTTAAAATCCCATCCTCAGCTATATTTCACATATGAAAAGGCTGTTTGAAAAGAAAGATCTTTACCTGCTGGTGGAAGGACAGAACAGAGGGGCCCCGTTTGGTCTCCCACGGAAGGGAGTTCCATAGCCAGGAGCAACCACTGAAAAGGCCCTCTCCTGTATACACTCCAAGCAAGCCTGTTAAGGCAAACGTCTCCCCTGAAGACCTTAAAGCTCAGGGAGGCTGGCATGGAGAGATGTGGCACCCTCAAACGGACAGGACCCATGTCATTTAAGGCTTTATAGGTTAAAACCAGCACTTGGAATTGTGCCCAGGGCTGGTCATCAATGAAGCTTTTGTTACATGGCTTTTCCGTTCTCCCTGTAGCCGGCTGCTATCAAGAATCCAACTGCAGTACCCAAGACCTGCTGGAATTTCCATGTACTTTCCAAAGGTAGCTCCACATACAGCAAGTTACAATAATCCAAACTGGATGTAACTAAGGCAGAGATTCATGCTGTTCATTTTTCGGCAGAACAAGTATGTGGTGCTTCCCAGGCCCACCTCCTCCGGCAGGTGCCCACTCAGAGGCAATGCCCAGAGGAGTCGGGGAAGGGAAGCCAGGGTGCTGCACCTGAGTGGGCACCTGCCAGAGGAGGTGGGCCTGGGAAGCACCAAACACCTCTTCGGCCAATAAAATAACTGGCACAAACCACCGAACCAGCAATTCATGCCCATCCATAAACTAAGGTCTGTAACACTGTTGCCAGATCATTTATTTTCTCCTTTTTTTCTTTTTCCTTTGTTAGTACTTTTATTTTTTTAGCAGATACTGCACCGCCTTTTCAATGCTAAAACTAGCAGAACCTGTTGGATCCAGTCAGTGCAAATGGTTGTATATTGTATTTGGTTTGTTTGCTGTTGAGGTTGTTGTTATTGCTGTTCTGTGCTGTCAAGTGGCCTCTGACTTCTGGTGACCCTAGGAATGAGTGATCCTCTAAATGTCCTGTCCTCAACAGCCTTGCACAGCACTTGTAAACACAAGCCAGTGACTTCCTTTAGGAAGTCAATCCATCTTGTATCCGGTCTTCCTCTTTTTCTGCTGCCGTCCACCTTTTCCAGCATTATTCTCTTTCTCAGAGAATCCTGTTCTGCTCCAAGATGGACAGCCTCAACTTCAACCTTTTTGCCTCCAGAGATAGTTCAGGCTTGATTTGCTCTGGGACCCATTTGTTCATCATCAGCTTCCAGCAACATAAATGGATGCAATCAGATTTTGCCCCATGGCGACTTCTTGCGAGAGCACCCACTCAGCTGATCTTCAGAATGGATGACTCAATGTGGGTCCTTGAAATTTCATGACCAAAACCTTATTCCCAGAGAGTTGCTTCAAGCTGCGGAGTCCATGTAAACTTTATCTGTTGCACACCTGCTTGTACAAGTTAGTGTGCAATAAATGAGGCCTACACTGACTTCTCAACTTCCAGCTCAATTCACTTCCAAAAGTTGTGCCGCTTATGTTATGCCGGAAACAGGATTTCGGCCCATGTTTGATTCAGCATATTTGCAAACAACTTCAATTGACTCCAGTGCATTTTTATCATAATATCTATAAACTCTCTAAATGAACTGAATATGTATTTCATTTCTTTCAGACATCTTGTCCTTCCTTTTAATGAGTAGCCTTCATTATTTTTGCTGCTAATCGTGAAGTGAAGCCGCTCAGGGAGATGGCCTAATCTTTCTTAATGACTCCATTGGCATCGTGGACATTTCACCTCGCCGCCACCAAAACGGGATGTTTTCTTGCTTACACAACTTACTTAACCTGCTCAAGCATTGAAAGCCAATAAAAGCCATTGCTTTATTAATTTAGAGTTGCTGAATTTGCTGAACAGAAATATTTTCAATTTTATATTTTGATGGAAGAAGCATAGGAATAATATGTGAAGTGTGTGTTTGTGTGTGTGTGTATCCTCTTGTACTTACCTCAGCAATTGCATACCATCTGGTTTTAATGCAAACAGTGGCCCAGACAACATGCATTTCAGAATGTATTACAGGAACATAAGAAGCCGTCTTATGGCCTCAAGCTACAGGAAGCCAGGTTTTGGCAGAATATCAGGGGAAACGTCTTAAATGTTAGAGCAGTACGACAATGGAACCAATGACCTTGGGTGGTGGTAAGCACTCCAACGCTGGAGACATTCAAGACAAAATTTGTCAACCATTGGTCAAACCTGCACTGAACAGGAGATTGGACTTGATTGACTTAAATGCCCCTTCCAGCTCAATTATTCTGTGTTTCTATGATTCTACGATTGTTATGAGTCAGACCATTGATGTATCTAGCCCAGCTCTGACAACACCGAATGGCAGCTTCTCTCTAGGGTTTTAGGCAGAATTCTTGCCTAGCTCCACCTGAAGAGCCCCGGGGTTTGATGATCTTCCATCCAAGTAAAGACTGTGATTGACTCTGATCAGCTACCAAAATCAAATGAGATGGGGTGCATTCAGGGTGGTTCTGCTTGCTTGTGTGACACTTTTAAGTTTTATGGGGCTATTAGTTTACTTAGATATCTATTGATGAACCTTGCAAACACAGTTTCACACAATGAATCTTTTCTTATTCACAGTTATATGACAGACAACAGGAGCAATTATAACAATAATAAAATGCTACAATTTGTGCATCTAAGTCCGTGGCAGCAGCATCAATACAGGAGTTGCTTGTAGAACTGCAAAGTTCAAGTGCCCTTTTGAATTCAAATTCAGACAGAAAATCCAAAATATCTTCCTCAGCCGGGTTGGGTATCCATAACATACAAGGATCAGCTCCACATGCAGAGTCTTTGAAACCCTAGAATAAAATATCAATTCAATTGCATATTCATGAATTCACTACGTGGATTCACCTCCCACTAACACAAACAGGTAGGAATTACAACTAGACCAAGTTGGCAAGAGCCTTAAGCAGTCTAAGTGGCAACAGCCGCTATGACCTCTTCAGCTCTCCCGCTCTTTCTGATTCAAATCTCTTACTCACAGCCCTGCTCTTTCTTAATCCCACCCCTTTGGGCTGAACCAATATGAAAATAGGGGTCGCGCTTGCAACAAGGCTAATGTATGAATCCGCCTAATGTCAACCTGTGCTCATAATGGGGGGGGGTATATCCACAGCTGGTGACGTTTTCAGGACTCTGGCAACATGTTTCTGACTGACATGTGGCGCCTTAAAGACTAACACATTTTATTTGACATGGGTTTCTGAAAAGTACAACCATCCTCATTAGGTGCAGCCCCTGAAAGCTTGGGCCAAATAAAATTGAACTCTGCCACAAGACATATTGATTTAAAAAAGATCCAGTTCATGTTTACCTGGTAGACCTCTTACAACAACCCTTCAGACATAAGCAAAGAATAGTCTGTGATGTGTTGGGCAGCAAGCATTAGGTTGGTCTTATCTTAAGCCAGCAGATACTTGTACATAAAGGACAATCACAAATACAATTTCTTATTTTGCTGGCTAGCCGTCACATGGCTGGACAAACCACTGATGCTGCACTTGACTGCATAATAAGAGCATTACAGTAGATCCATGGGATAAGTATCCACTGATTCACTTATCTACGGTCTGAAAGTATTAAAAATATTAAAAGAAAGAAATCCAGAAAAAAAACACCTATTTTCACATGTATTACCAGAACTGACTTTTTCCTTTTACCATGCTCTCTTTCTCTCTAGAGGGACATGGTGGCGCTGCGGGTTAAACCACAGAAGCCTCTGTGCTCCAAGGTCAGAAGACCAGCCGTCGTAAGATCGAATCCACGCGACGGAGTGAGCTCCCGTCGCTTGTCCCAGCTCCTGCCGACCTAGCAGTTCGAAAGCATGTAAAAATGCGAGTAGATAAATAGATACCACCTCGGTGGGAAGGTAACGGTGTTCCGTGTCTAGTCGCACTGGCCACGTGACCACGGAAACTGTCTAAGGACAAACGCTGGCTCTACGGCTTGGAGACGGGGATGAGCACCGCGCCCTAGAGTCGGACACGACTGGACTAAATGTCAAGGGGAACCTTTACCTTTACCTTTCTCTCTCTGTCTTATGTTCATTATTATCTGCAGTTTTCAGTATCCATGGGGGGTCGGGAACCAATCCCTAGCGGATATTGGGGTCCTACTGTATAGACTACAGAACGGAACATAATTCTTGTGCAATTATTCTCCCACACTATGCAATACCAAAAGGATTCTGGCCTTCTGGTTTTGGCACAATTAGCATGTCCCCCCCCCCCATCCCCCTCATATTTCTGCATCAGCAATGTGTTCTATGGGTGAGGGGGACAGAGTTCCAGAGGACCTACCAAGGGGAAAGTCTGTGGACCACGGTCAGTGAGGGGACATCTGTGGGACACCTCTCTGCCTTGGTCTGGTTCCAATGTATAATCAAGCTATTGGTGTGGGCCATATCAATGGCATAGGGATTACCCCTTGGGGTTTGAGAAACTAGAATGCAGAGCTACCCTTTGCACCTGGCCTCCTCAGGCAGAACTGATGCCTACACTGGCCCCCTTCAGGAGACTACCTGGATCTGGAAGATGCTTGTCTTTCTCAGATTGCCCACAATGCCATGGAAAACCCAGCAAAGCATCACTTGAATGTTGTAGAAAAACAGAAGCAGCATCTGACGGTGACCCTATTGGAAACCTCCTCTAACCCTAATATTTGATATTTTCCTCTCTATGTTGCATGACTCTGATACCGGAGCAGAATCAAACTAGATTTTAGTATAACCCTTAGCAGAGAAACATTCACAGATAGTATAGGATTTTCCTTTAGTTACTCTTCCTTGTACCCCTTCACCTTTGATCTAGCAGATGGCCAGCTAAGGAATGTGGCCAAGGAGGAACCAGGTGATAATAGTCGGAACATCACCAGCAGGGGAGCCGGAGAGTGAAGGCCATATATCAGGGCCCAGGAAAGAAACACATAGACATACCAAAAGATAAGATTCTTTCTCCAGACATTTAGACGCTTCCTGAGCATAAGCAAAGAACACATGAGCACACAATCTGCATATCTATAGGTAGCCAATAGGTTAACTTAATTGGCATCACTACCCAATGAGGAACTGAATTCAAAGTTGGGATACAAATGACCAATAGAATTGTAGTACTTTTATGACTCTTTGTCTGTATCATTATAAAACATGTGTACACTGTATTTTCGGGGTCTTCTCTGCTTTTAAGAGAAGTCCCAGCTGACCTTTTTCTTTGCTGCTATTCAAATAAAATTGGGCCTTTGGTTCAGCTGTTTGCGTCTATGCCTGATTCCTTGCCAGAGAATTTTAGAACCCAGATTTGGCCGGTAACAACTCTGTATATCATTATTGCAAAAAACAAGCTTTAGGTAAGATCATGTACTGTATGCACGGAAGGGTTGGAGAGGTCTATATGTGTGCCGTTCTTTAAATTCAGGTGCAAAATATCTGTTGTTCACAATATTTGTACTTTAATTGGAGTTTTATTGTTTTTAATAAAGGGTTTTATATTGCTTGCTTTAGCTGGTGGTGTTTTTTGTGTGTGTGTGCATGTGTTTTTAATAAACTCTCATTTTGATGGTTTGTATGTCAATATGTGTGTATTCCTTTGGGCACAAAAACAAATCATGTATTTTATAAATAAATGTATGCTGTGCGTGGGACAAGATAGAACGGCTGGATTTAAGTCAGGCAGCATCCAGGAATGCTGAGTGCCTGTTGGGTGAGTTTGGAGCGAAACAGAGACTTATCAAAATGTTAAAGGTTCTGAGCTTGTTCAACAAATCAACCAAAAATTGCTGGTGGGGCTAAAGAGCTCTGATTTGATGGGATTCCACACCTGTCATCGATATGTTAGACTGTGAAAAAAGCTGGCTGGGGAAAAAAATGATTTGTTTGAAATAGGGTGCTGGGGGAGAGCTTTGTGGATACCCAGGACTGCCAGAAAGGCAAACCAGTGGATCCTGGAGCAAATCAAGCTCAAAATATCTCTGAAGGCAAAAAATATGGACACGGTCCTACTTGGGACACATCATGAGAAGGGACGATTGGCTGGAATAGACGATAATGCTCGGAAAGGTGGAAGGCAACAGGAAAAAGAGGAAGACCCAATTTTAGATGGATTAACTTGCTAAAGGAAGCCACAGTCTTGTGTGTGTAGGAGCAGAGCAGGGCTGTTGAGGACAGAATAATCTGGAGATCACTCCTTCATGGGGTCAGCATGAATTGGAGGCAATTTGATGGCACATAACCACAACAACATGGACACGTTCAATAAAGCAAAACAAAAATAAAAATATCATAGAAGACTAGGGCTCAGATGGATCACTTGGATCCCTGGGTCCCTGGCAAAGCAGAAAATCACCACATAAAGCATCCAATCCTCCAATCAGCACCTCCAGTGTTGGAGAATCCACCGTTCTGGGCTCCATTACATTGTAGAACAGCACTGACAGGTACAAAGCTCTTCCTACTGTTGACTTGGCGCCTTGCTAGCCCTTGTGTTCTTGGCCAAGTTGGACTTCCAACAGATGTCAGAGTCGTCGCCTCCTACCATTATGTTTCCCTGAGTGGAATATTGGGCAATTTGACTGAGGAGGGTATCGATCATCCCTTCACTTTTACAGACAGAACACAATGGACAAAACGGTCCTCATATCAACTCAAAGTCCAGCTGGGAAGCAGTGACCTTCTTGAACGACAGCTGCCAGAATCCTCAAACCAATTAATAATGGTAAAGACTATCAGGAGGACTATTATTATTACCACCTGCTCTTCCAAACTGACCACTAGAGGGGGCATCTTGTTTTATATGGAGGTGGGCATATAGTGATATGGGCCAAAGCAAGTTGCACCATCAGCTTCCCCGTACTCTCCAAATTGGCTCCAATTTGTTGGCTGTTCAGACTGCAGTGGATGGATTAGGCCATCCTTTCCTGAGCTGGTGCTCTCCAGAGTAGTAGTGTGACACATTGCTGGGGGATCAGGATGGAGAGAGCTGTATTAGGGTCTAGACGACAAGAACACTGGGACACAAAGCTAGTCAACTGTTTATGGAATTCTAATAAAGGTATAAGTGGAAGTGAACACTCCTGAACGTTCAAATCACCCATAAATATGAATCAATTACTTATTATTTCATTAAATGGAAGATGGAAAGACCTCATTCCTAGCTCTTTGTGTTTGCCTCCTGGGGTCTTAAATAGCTTTTCCCTGTCAAATTAAAAGGGAGGAAAAGATAAATAAACATGAGAAATTAAAATTGTCTAGGTGTGTAAAACTGAAAAACAAAGATGGGAGAGAGGTGCCGTAGATAGAAATGATGTTCTGCAATTATTACTGGAGCTAAGAGAAACAAAATTACTCGATCATAAATTCAGGATAATCTGGTTTTCTTTATGAGTTTCCATTTTATTAATGAAAGGAAGGCAACACCTTAGTGTACCCGGATGAATTAAAATGCCTATTTCAAGAAGCAATCCTCCATAGGGGTCTTTAATAGAATCTTGCAAGTGATTCTGAAGCCAGATAATTTAGCTGCATTGAAGGCAATATTAATAGTGAACCTCTTCCCATATATCAAATAATTTGGAGGCATTCCGAGCTGGCAGTGGACAAATTCAAACGCCCAGCCCGGGGAATAAGGATGTGAACTGTCTTTGGACAAACGTGGAAATATGAACCAGATTGGGGCAGTTTGTTCACCATAGGGAACACATTGCCCTTGGTCACCCATAGCATCCCACACAGGTCCCTCATTTCTCAACCCAGTATTCCTGAAGTCACAAATGAGTGGGGAAAAGATCTACAGCGTGAGGAAAATAGAAACTAAGACACAGTATGAGGATGACTGAGATGGCGACAAAGGAGGAAGAGATTGACATACTTTCATTAAAACTCAAGGCCCTTCCTGGACACTTCCATTACTAGAGAGGGTCTCAGTGAGCTCGCTGTCCTGTAGCAGCTGTGCTTCTGCTTTTTCAAAAACCAGCTGTGTGAAGTTAGGACTCCCCTTAAGGTGGCATATTGCCTAAGTTTTGCCTTTTCTCCCCTTCTTTTTACAAACACTGTTCGTCCCACGGACCAGGACTCCGCGTGTGCTCGCGCGTGTGTAGATGAGTGCCTGCATTCTTATGGTCAGGTCAGAACTTCAACTTAGGACGTTAGGATCTATCCGCAACACGCAGACACATAAACAGACACACACTGCTTTGTTGGCAGGGTGGTAACTATTTGTATCTCCCATTTGCCGAGAGTGGACACAACTCAACACAAATATCGGGCATGGGCACAAAGAAGGATCTGGTCTGAGGATCTCCAAAAGGACACAGGGTGAGCTGGGCCGTTTCATCAGTTAAGGGGCTGGGGATTGGAGGGGATTGTCAAAGTCTTGTGGGGACCACATTGGCCACAAAGACCATCCTGTGGCTAATTAAAATGAAGATTTTAACTCCTGTGAGTTAAGGGAGTTAAAATGAAGATTTTAACTCCCTTTTGAATAGCAGCGCCTAACAACTTCAGCACGTAATATGCAAACTGCTTTGGACAAGGGAAGGAAAGAATCCTTCCTGAATTCTTCATCAATCCTTCCTGGATCCAACATGGCAGACGACCCTCTCAAGATGGAGAGAGGAGGCAGAAATGAGAGTTTGCAAAGATTCAGATGACCAGCTGTTTTTCTCCCCTCTTCGGCTAATCTGAATAACAAATATAGCGCATGTGAAAATGCATTTCTTTCCCCCGTTTCTCCAAAGAAATAAATGCGTTAGGAAGTATGAGGAATGAGCATTAAAACCCACTGAAAACAGAGCAATGCTTCAGAAGCCATATGGGGAACTCAGGAGGGAGGGGAGGAGGCAGAGAGAAAACAGAGGAACATTTGATTTCCAGCTGAAGTTTCTGAGGGGATGATAAATCTGACATATGGAATTTTCCTCCAGCCTTAAATAGGAATGGTTTTAATTACTTTTAATAGATTGATGGACATGTCATTCTTCAAATTTGTTTAATAGATAGCGATTTTTATTCTCTTCTCTGTCTGTAGCTCTTCCCGCGTGTAAACACTGCCTGCCGGCCTTGAATTCGTTTGCTTGGTATCTCTCCTAGGTAGACCTTCTTATTACGTTATTAGGCGTTGATTTAGATTCTTGGGCGATTTGGACATTCCTGGTGTGTTGCACTATGGGGTGGCATATAAGCTGAAATAAATAAATAAATAAATAAATAAATAAATAAATAAATAAATAAATAAATAAATAAATAAATAAGTAAGTAAGTAAGTAAGTAAGTAAGTAAGTAAGTAAGTAAGTAAGTAAGTTGCAGATGGGAGAACTTTGGAATAGCAGAAATTTAGCAAAGGCCAGTCAGTTACACGCACAGCTCAACTGAGGAAACGAAACCAGATTCCAGCAACCTCCACCCAAGTGTCCAGTTCCTGTCCTGATGTTAGCTGGAAGTTTTCTTTCCTAACAGGAAGCTTGGGTGGAGCTAGGCCTGGTTTGGCCAGAGCTAGGCCTAGCTTGGGTTGAGCTAGGCCTAGCTAAGCCTCTCCTGCCTGGCCACACCTCCCCCTGCTGCCCTAGCTATGGCTGGCTTGTTGTTGCAGGAAGCCTTAGATGGAGGGAAGCGCAGTCCTGCTACAATAGCCTGGACAAGGATGGAGCTGCCTCGTTCTCTGGTGGATCGTGGCTCAGTGTGGCAGGAAGGTGCAAAGCCTTTGTCCTATGGTGCACGCGGAAGAGGAAGGAACGGCCAGCTGTAGCGGCAAGCTCGAAGAGAGAGCAAAGTTGTAACCTTAAGAATCTTTTTCTATCACTCTTTCAACTGCCAGTTGTATTAGGGGGCACAATACATGCCTTGCCCCAGGTGCTGGCAACCCACACCATGCCACTGCTCCCAAAATAGAGAATTATGGTGTTTGTAGTCTTGAAAACCCAAAAACCGTGCCCCTGATTCCTTATGTGCAGAAAGATATTTATTGTTCTAAACCGAGATTTTTCTCAGGTCCTCTAGCTTGCGAATGAGCCTCCAATGCTTTGTAATTCATCATCAGGAGCTAAACGCAGGCTGTGCTTGCAAGTCTGATTGCTCAGGCCCAAAGGTTAGAGGGAAGCATCTTGCCAGGAAACCAAGATATCTTCTAGTTTGATCCCAAGAAACAGAAACTCATGGAAAATATAGGTGTCAGAGGGACGGGACCATACAGAAAACAGGAGGCTACAGGAGGAAGATACACTGGGAAAGTTACTTTTTTGGATTCCAACTCCTGGAAACGTCAAGACAGCAGATACCATGGGTTAGACATTTTGGGAGCTGTGACTTTTCTGCCTATTTCTGGCTACCCATCCACTTCCTGAATGAGAGGACCAACCTGTCACTAATGACCAAAATAATTAAATAACAATGGCATGTCATCAAGTCAATTCTAACTCATGGTGACCCTTTCCGAGGCTTTCTATGTAGAGAATACTCAGAAGTGGTCTACCCTTCCCTTCTTCTGGGGGTGCCCTGGGACTGTGCCGCTTGCCCAAGGCCACCCAGGCTGGCTCTTCTCCCGGGAGGCACAGTGAGGAATCAAACTCCCAACCTCTGGCTCCCCAGCCACATATCTAAACCCCTGAGTTATTCAAAAACAGGCATTTAAATGCAGGAATCTCCTTTGGTCGTCCTTATAACATCCCAAATGTCAGCAACGTGGGATTTTTCAAACACTCAAGCTGCACAGCCACGAAGGGACAACTTTGCAGCATTAAAAGCACAGCCACTTTGCCAAGCTGAAGCAGGACAACGTTGCTTTCAGCTGTTCTTCTCATGAATAGTTATCAAGAAAGAATGTCCTCAAGCTAGCGCAAGCTGTCAATGCAGCCAGGAACATGCAATATTTAAGAAGAGAATTCAGAAATTTTCAGATGTGAAAAATAATTACTGTCTTCTCTCCCTCCCTTCCACTACTCCTACCCCCAATTTTCAAATTGAGGCAAAATTCCAAGAATTAATGTTGCTCGTACACTATCTTTCTTTCTTTGTTATCGTTTATGGTTGGGACTCTCCCCCCCCCTCCACCCAAAACGTCCTCACTCTCTCCTTTTTCACCCCTCTGCTGAAAGTCTATTTGTTTATAATATAACCTCGCAACCCAAGGCAGCTTACAGCATGAAAAGACAATACTGAAAGCTAAAAACAGTAAGTATGCAAATGCTGAAAAGGATCTAAACCAGGGGTCTCAAACTCAATTTACCTGGGGGCCGCTGGAGGCAGAGTCTGGGTGAGGCTGGGCCGCATCAGATTTTCCGCCAAGCGGAGCAAGAGCCCGAGGAAGCCGCCCAGGAGTTTCCTTAGCCCGGCTGGGGCTCCGAGGAGGAGGAGGGGCGCGCGAGCCCTCGTCGCCGGCCACGACCCCCTCCGGCTCCTTCTTCACTACCACCACCAGCAGCAGCAGCAGGACGAAGAAGCAGAGAAGGGAGGGAGTGCCGGCAACCGCCTAGCGGGGGGGGAGGGGAGGGCACGACATAAAATTTTTTTAAAAACCCTCACAGAATCGCCTTGCCAAAGGAGAAAAGCCCCCATTGGTACCCGCGAAATTAAACAGAATGTAGTGGGGCCCCCACAGGTACGTGCACGCGCGCGCACACGCACACACACACGGAGGTCCGGCAACCTTCCTCTGAGGGCCCCCTCAAAAAAAGGCGCACTCAGCAGCAGCAGCTACCCCCACCACGACAGAAGAGCAAACTTTGCGAGGCGAGCCCAGGCAGCCTCCAGAGCTGAGGCGGCTGAAGCAGGAGGAGGAGGAGGAGGAGGAGGAGGAAGCACCGCTGGGCGCTGAGGCGGCCGCTGGCTGGGCTGGTGCTGGGGGTGCCAAGAGAGCCAGAGAGCCGCTTCCCTGGAAGAGGTGGTGGCGGCGGCAGCTGCTGTTGGCGGCTTGGATGCGCTCTTCTTCAAGGACGGGCCGGGAGCGAGCTCCGCTCTCAGGCATCGCTCGGCGGTGGCTCGGGCGCTTGGGGAAAGGGGCCAGCAGCGCGCCTCGCTCGCCGGCTCTCCCCCAAGACAGCGCCTCTTGCACCCTCCATCCGGAACTGCAGCCTCCCAGCTGGCAGACAGGCGGGCTAGCTGGCAGGCTGCAGTTCCGGATGGAGGGTGCAAGAGGCGCTGTCTTGGGGGAGAGCCGGCGAGCGAGGCGAGGCTTTTTTTGACTCTTGACAGCAGAGGACACGTGGGCGCTTCAGGGGGGGCAGGCAAGGCGGGGGCCACAAACTATCATCCAGCGGGCCACAAATGGCCCCCGGGCCGCATGTTTGAGACCCCTGATCTAAACAAAAGCAATATCAAAAGCAATACCAAAAACACCTTCAAAACAGTAAGGTCCAACCATCCATTTGAGAGCCACGTTCATACAGCCAAACACTAAAAGAAAGCTTGTCTGAAGAGGAAGGTCTTGGCCTGCTTGCAGAAGGACAGCCAAGAGGGGGCCAGCTTGGCCTCCAGTGGGAGGGAGTTCCAAAGTCTGGGAGCAGCCACTGAGAAGGCCCTCTTCCTGTGTCCCCCACCCAATGCACCTGTGAGGGTAGAGGGACTGAGAGAAAGGCCTCCCCTGATGATCTTCCCACCCAGGCAGCGTCATAAAGGGAGAGACGGTCTTTGAGAAGGCTTGGATCCAAGTTACTTAGGGCTTTATAGGTTAGAACCAGCAATTTGAATGGCGCCTGGAAACGTTTTACAGCTCCATGAAGCTTTCGTTTAACCCCTGGTGAACCAAATTTAGCCCTTAAACTATATGTGGACCTCAAGGTTGTTTCTGTCCCACCCAGAACTCCTTATATTCCCTTATCCCATCTGCCAAAAAAGAGAGAGTAGGTTTTCCTGGCAAAACAGGGTGACGCTCTCCTCTTCCAAGTTTCAAGGTTCAGTGACTTATCTTCTAAACAGATCAGAATTCACAACTGCAAAACTAAACGCCCATCTGTGGAAACTAGAAGCAGACGGCTGGCCACACACATACACGTTTTGGCCCTCGAGGATCCTGGATCAAATAACTCCAATGGACCTTTCACTTGCCAAGCCTGCCCATCCTAGTGTCACACCACGCAGCTTAATCCGATGCATACTTACTGAGAATGTATGAGAAATCCTACTTGAGCCTGAGGTTGGATTGTCCTGTCTCAGCCTGAGCTTCGTAGGCTGTCCAGGAGGCAGACTCAACAAGCATTCTGGAACTCGTGTTGATGAAAGGCTGTAGGGGGTAAAAGTGTGTGTGTTAAAAGTGTACTTAGGCAAATGCACCTCTCTCCAATGAGTTTAAAAAAGGGCTCCAATATGCTTTAAACAAGGGGCAAATGCAATCATGTGCTGCATATGCACACTGACCTGCAGATATTGGAGAGGAAAGAGATCCCCATAGAGACAGATATTGTTGCAGAATTTTAAATTTTCTGGTTAAATTCCTCTAGCTGTACAGCAGAAGTGCAGGGACTCACAGACCAAAATAGCTTCAAATTCCCGAGAATAGTCCTCCCCCTTTTTACTCATCAATTGGCATTTACAGTCTCAATAACTCACTCTGAGATGTTAGTAGTAGAAAGAATAAAAGGGTTTCATTTACTTACAGTTGAACAGATCTACAAAAAACTGAACAAACGTGGCTGACTGACTTTCAGCACCAGGCCTCAACTGACTGACTGACTTCAACAGACAAAAGAGGGAGAAGGGTTCAGAGCACAGAGGCAAGGCTCTCTTTGAAATTCAAAGCCAGGGAAGGAACAATTGGTTACTGCTGGATCGATTGACAGTCATCCTAGTCTAGAAAGTCCCTCCCAGCCACACTTGCTACAGGCAGCATGCAAGGTTGTAAAAACTCCAACAGACCAAGGCCCAATAAAGATGATAACAACGGAATGGATTATGTTCCTGAAAAAGATGGAAAAATAATTTCGTGACTACAGACTTTAAAGATCTATACGACCTAACTCTATGCTAAGTTCATCTATGTAAACAACAAGAATAATGGAAAGTTCTGGGTGTGGGAAAAGGAGGACCTCTAAAGATCTAAAATCTTTAGAGATCTGCAATTAAAAACTTGGCTCTTCAGGCAGGCCTTCCCTCCTGTCAATATTTGATTTGATTTTATTATAATTTTTGTTTTTTCTCCATCTTGAGTATTATTAATATTAATATTATTGTTTTGAACTGTTTAATTTTAATTTTAATTGTTCTAGTGTTTTTATATTTAATGTTTATGGAACCCGCCCTGAGTAGACTTTGTCTAAAAGGGCGGGATAAAAATCGAATAAATAAATAAATAAAATAAATATTATGCAGAACCAAATTTCATTCAACTCAATGGGTTACAAAGGGCTGGGCTTGGCACTGTAATCCCAGTTGAAACAAAGTCTTAGCTGGGTAAAATTCACTCTTCCCTACATGTTGCCTGCAGTGGCCGACCCAACATGCTACTGGGATGATCATGAACAGGGAATGAAGATAATGAGAGCCATAACTGACAGAATTAAGGCTGCCTTCTCTGCTCCTCGTCAACCCAATGTTCAGATTTCCTTAATACATTCATTAATACATATCTGATCACCATGAATGGGTGTGAGAAAACTGAAAGTTAAGAAAGCGGACAGGAAAAAAATTGATTCACTTGAAATCTGGTGCTGGAGGAATGTTTTACAGATAACCTGGATTGTCAGAAAGACGAACAAGTGAATCCTAGATCAAATCAAGCCCAAACTAGCTCTGGGGGCAAAAATGTTGAAGCTGAGGCTGCCCTATTTTGGGCACATCGTGAGAAGGAAGGATTCTCTGGAAAAGGACATAATGCTGGGAAAGGTGGAAAGCAGCAGGAAAAGAGGAAAGCCAAATATGAGATGGACTGACTCCCTAAAAGAAACCACAGGTTTGAGTTTGCAAGAGCTGAGCAGGGCATTTGAAGAAAGGACATTTTGGAGATCCTTCATCGATACGGTCACTATAAGTCGACGGCGACTTGACGGCACATAACCACCACAACAAATACATTCATCAACCCAACAGACCTATGAAACATTATGATGCTACTACTCAACGCTCTGGATGCTGGTGAGAAGCTGTCTCTTTGTTTGTGCTGCTGAAACAGCCGAGATGGTGGTGTGTGTGTGTGTTGAAGCCATATATGACCGTGAGCTTACTGCCAGAACCAGCATAATGCTTTGAAACAGGTATTATGCTGATTAATATATTACATTTTCAAATGAGGGTGATGTTATCACCAAAACATCTCATGATTAATTTCTAATGGGAAGCTTAGGGCCGTCACTTTAAAAATCACTTGAATTTGCTACGCGCGTTCAAAGGTCGAGCATTTATCCAACTTAGCCAGAACCTAAGCACGCCCCCCCTCCCCCCCGCCCACGGTGAAACAATAGCAGTAGCCTGTTAATCCACCCTAACTTCCTAACCCCAATTACAGCTCTTAAAATGGAGGTGATTTAAAAAATTAGTATTTCTCCACCTTTTCAATGAATAGGGGTCATTCTTCCTAAGGGAACACTGTTTTGCAATGCTTCCGTGGCAAATTAATACCAATAATAATTAAAGGTGACTGGACAACTGAAACTAAGATTTATTTTTTAAAAAATTCTATTGGAAATAATTCTAGCTGTCTTTTGGAACAACACTGAGGATTTCCCACACTTTCCCCATGTTATATAGGGTTATCGGGTCAACACTACACAATTACATCCCATTTTTTTAAGATTCAGGGCCCAATTCTGACAGGGTAGACCCTTCTGATGTCAGAGGGAAGAGCAGGCAAGCACCGGGAGAGGGCAGAATTGCTTCTGGGTCATCTGCAGAGCTTGGAATGCAACCTTTTAAAAAAGGAACTTGCATTGCTCAGAGCCGGTCAACATTTGCTGCCTTGACTGTACATGTAATTTGCTGCAATACCCATCAAGTCAGCATGTGGTCCTTACGAATAGGCCTAAGTGAGACAGGAAAATGCTCCCTGGTTCCCTCTAGTGGCCAATTCTGATAGTGCACTTTGGAAATACTTAACAAAAAGACAAAAAGCAAACTCAAAGAATACTTCCCTTGCCACTTTATAGTAATAAAAGAATGGCTTAAATCTGAAACAAATGCTATTAAACTATACTTTAAAAACAACTTTTTTGGGCGGAGGAATGGGTTCAACTCATTACATCTAAGTGGCTCAGGTCACTCATCCCAGAGTGCAGGACATGTAATAATGGGTTCAAGTTCCAGGAAGCCAGATTTTCTGAATCTCAGAAAAAACTTTGTAACTGTTAAAGCAGTATGAAAATGAAACCAATGACCTCAGAAAGTGGTGAGTGCTCCAACTCTGGAGGCATTCAAGAAAAACCTGGATAACCATTTGTCAGATCTGCTTTGATTGCATTCCTGCATTGAGCAGGGGGTTGGACATGATGGCCTTATAGGCCTCTTCCAATTAAATTATTCTATGGTTCTATGACTACTCATTATTCCTAGAAAGTGACTACATGTTACATCACTCATTACTCCAACACTAAGTAATTACATGCAACTCTGTTTCTTGTAATGAGTTACTTCTGTTGTTGTTTAGTCGTTAAGTCGTGTCCAACTCTTCGTGACCCCATGGACCAGAGCATGTCAGGCCCTCCTGTCTTCCACTGCCTCCTGGAGTTTGGTCAAATTCATGTTGGTAGCTTCAGTGACACTGTCCATCCATCTCGTCCTCTGTCGTCCCCTTCTCCTCTTGCCTTCACACTTTCCCAACATCAGGGTCTTTTCCAGGGAGTCTTCTCTTCTCATGAGAGAAGTTACTTCTAAGTTGTGGCAAAGAAGCACAAGGGAAATTCACCTAAATGGGCTCAGAATATACCTAAAATCTAGCCAATCAGGTAATACAACAATCCAGAGCACTTCTGGGTGACCAAGCAAGTGTCAAAATATGCCCCCAACTGCAGTGGTTGCTGCCACTGCCATGAGGGTTCTCCTCCCACACATCCTTACCTAGAGCAGATATGATATGTGGGAATTATTATTATAGGCTGCTGGGATTGGAAAACTATGCTAATACCGTGAAAGTCTTGAAAATGCAAATATCTTTGAGCTGTTTCTTGACAGGGGAATTAAGACCTCCCTTAATGATCCATGTTAGGGGTACATGCTTTTAAGTACTAGGTGGTGATGGTTGGAATAATACAATGAACGAAAGTGAGTAATCCAACTGCCCAGGTTTGAAACCAGGGGAGAATGGAAGAACATTTCTAAATTTGAGGCAGAGTTGTGAAGTGAATCAATGGGGTGGCGTCAAGGATTATCTGCCTTCCTCTTTGCGCATGTGTGAATGTGTCAATATGTGTTTGACTATATGGATATACGTGTATGTGTGAATGTCTTGTTTATCTATACCCAGTTTTAGAATGCCCACTTTTGTCCTGGTTCTCCCTATCACCCCAAGTTCAGCTACCATCAGCTGCCATTGGCCGGGTGCCTTGAGGCATCTGGCACTGGTTTCCACAGAGCCCATCTGCTCTCCGGGACATGGCAGAGGGTGGGTAGTGGAGACCATGAGAATGCCATTAGGACGGCAGGGGTCAGGACAACAGCTGATGGAGTGGGTACCACATTGTGCCTCAGGCAGCAGAAAAGCTTGGGTCACAGCAAATAGCTGTTATTTCAGCAGAAGATCATTCATAGTTAGAGATGGGCACGAACCTGAAAACAATGGTTTGTGGTAGGCCACGAATCACAAACCAACACGAACCAACCATAAAACAAGTTCGGTTTTTGGTTTGTGTCCAGTGGAGGTGGGCTTATCTTTTTCAGTTCTGCTGCCGCACAGCTGCCATGCTGATAGGCCAGCACATGTGCAGGAACAACAGGCCCGGCACTCGGAAAGGAAGCCGGGCCACTGTCTCTGAAGACGTCAGCAGCAGAGAAGGAAGAGACGGTGGTGGCAGGACCAGGCAGGGAGCCGAGAGCGGCAGCAGTAAGTGGGCGGGGTCATCTGTTTTGCTGGAACAAAGCACTGGACAGAAAAAAGTTCAGCTTTCCATTTCATTTCAGCAAAATGGAATGCACGAACCAAACTATGAATCAAATCCCGAAAAATCCCAGTTCATGGGTTTTTTTCAGTTCGTAGTTCAGTTCGTGCCCATCTCTATTCATGGCGGCTTACCTCTACAAAATCACGGGGCCCCAAGAGATGTGATGTCAAATGCAGATTTAATATACCTGGTTTTATCTTTTCAAAATACATGTGGTGCCCGTCTCCTTTACATGCCCCCTCCGTGCTGAAGCCCCAGTAAAAATCATGACCCACCCATTTCTCCCATGGTTGGCCATAGCAGAAGGTGATAAGGTTAAACACATTTCCCCAAGCACCATGATCCCAAATCTGCTCTGCTACTGTTCATTTGAGAAAAAAACAGGCCCATTAAATGCATGTCAGTTTGGATTTCACTCGGCCTAGAATCATGTCAAAACTGTCAAAACTACATTTTTTTAAAAAACGGTGCCAATGATATACATTTATTTAAAACTTTTCCTCTTATTTTAATGAATGTTCACTGAGAACCGACCTCTTTGACAGTATTTCTTTTGCATAAAGGTGGAAAGGTATTTCCCGACTAGCTCAATCCAGCAAAACACATGTGCTGAAATCAGGAAGACGTGTGTTTCTGTGTGTGTGTGAGAGAGAGAGAGAGAGAGAGAAATAGAAGCAGGGAGCGAAAACGTTCTGTACAAAAGCACTTACTTCCTCACACCCTGATCTAGGGGGCAAAATCCTTGTATGGCAACAATTTGCTGTGCTATCTGTACACAAGCTTGCACAAACATAGTGCATGGGAGAAAAAAATGGCTGGTGAACAGTCCCACGTGAGATACGGACTGAAAGACCATCTCATGAAGATTCAGGGAGCAAACATTGGCTTAATTAAACCCAACTGTTAGACTTGACCAGAGTAAGGTAGTAAAGGTTCCCCTTGACATTTAGTCCAATCGTGTCCGACTCTAGGGCGCAGTGCTCATCCCCGTTTCCAAGCCATAGAGCCAGCGTTTGGCTGAAGACAGTTTCCGTGGTCACGTGGCCAGCTCTACTAGACACGGAACGCTGTTACCTTCCCACCGAGGTGATACCTATTTATCTACTCGCATTTTTACATGCTTTCGAACGGCTAGGTTGGCAGGAGCTGGGACAAGCAATGGGAGCTCACTCCGTCGCGTGGATTCGATCTTACGACGGCTGGTCTTCTGACCTTGCAGCACAGAGGCTTCTGCGGTTTAACCCGCAGCGCCACCACGTCCCACCAGAGTAGACCCATCAAATAAATGGAGCTTAGGTAAATACAGTGGTGCCTCGCTAGACGATTGCCTCGCAGGACGAGGAAATCGCTAGACGATGCCTTTTTGTGAGCGCTACTGCGCTTCGCAAAACGATGTTTCCCTATGGCGATTTTCGCTAGACGATGAGGTTTCCCCATAGGAGTGCGCCGACTAGTGGTGAAAAGCTGTCAGTGCAGCTGTCAGTGCATTCCTATGGGGACCCTCACTCGCTAGACGATGTTTCCCTATGGGAAATTTCGCAAGACGACTGCGTTTTCCCTTGGAACGCATTGAAGCGATTTCAATGCATTCCAATGGGAAAACGTGCTTCGCTAGACGATGTTTTCGCTAGACAGCGATCCTCGTGGAACGGATTAACATCGTCTAGCGAGGCACCACTGTACCGACTTAGCAAGGTCCCACTGACTCAGTGGGTCCATCCTAAGTGCGTGTGGCAATTGGATTTATGTCATTGGATGATATTTTCATGTTGGATAAAAGGAAGCAGGAGTGGCACAATGTACCTCGCCAGCTTAAGACACAAGATTACACCCCGCCCACAATGTTCTCTCTGCATTTGTCACTCTTACCCTACCATGCCATTCTGTGTCATGGCGCCTAGCCGCGTTTCTCCATCAGTTGTGGTTGCTATGTGCTGTCCAGTCATCTCCAACAAATGGTGACCCTATGAATTATCAATTCCCAGCAGCTACTTTGTCCAAAATTCCTCAAAGCAATGAATTATGGGTAGGTCGTCCATGGAGACCAACCATTTTTACTGCCACAGGACTCACAAGCATCACAGACATGTGCTTATTGGTCTCCTCATAGCAAGACATGAGCAGGGCGTCTGGCGGTCTCAGTAAAGCCATGTGCTCAATGTTCCTCTGCCAGAGAGGAAACAAGCTGGTACTGCTTCCTGTCCAAAGCCCATGAATGCCTCAGTCTAGAGAGCCCACTCTGCTCCTTCTCTACTGACATTGTAAGCAAGGCCTTTCAGAGTGATGGTGGAGGCGCTCATGGTGGGATATGTGGTTCTAAAATGAGCTTTGGTTTTTATAAGAAGCTGCCTTATTTCTGACAAAATGATGCATTTCAAAAGGAACTCCTTGCATTATTCATTACTTCTTGGCAGGCAGGTTGGTATTATCACCTATTGTTGCTTTGATTGCACAGTTAATTAGTTGCAGAACCTGTTATTAACCTGTTGCATTGCCATTACCAGCAGAATAGGAAAGGACAAGGACATACTCTCTGATTCCCTCTAGTGGCCAATTCTGATATCGCACTTTGAAAATAATTTATGCTAACACAAAAACCAAAACTAAAGAATATTCCCCTTAATACTTAGGACTGGGTAGAGAGTGGCATAAAACCTGAAAAATTCCTGTCAAAATGCATTAAAATTCTCTTTTAAAAGTAACTTTTGAAAATGGCTAGATCATATTGCAATCTAAAAATGAGCATTATTATTAAAGGTTCCCCCTTGACATTTAGTCCAGTCGTGTCCGACTCTAGGGCGCGGCGCTCATCCCCGTCTCCAAGCCGTAGAGCCAGCGTTTGTCCGTAGACAGTTTCCATGGTCACGTGGCCAGCGCGACTAGACACGGAACGCTGTTTACCTTCCCAAGAAGGTGGTATCTATTTATCTACTTGCATTTGCATGCTTTCGAACTGCTAGGTTGGCAGGAGCTGGGACAAGCGACGGGAGCTCACTCCATCGCGTGGATTCCATCTTATTACTGCTGGTCTTCTGACCTTGCAGCACAGAGGCTTCTGCGGTTTAACCCACAGCGCCACCACGCCCCCTGCATTATTATTACTTCTTGCATTATCTTTATGGCAGCAGTTACAGTGACTATCGAGAATATCAGGTGGGAGGTCTATCCCGTATCCTAATGCCTGATCATAGTAGCTGCAGATGCCAGTGACCGAAGCTCTGTATACAAAACAGGACCCATGCCTCTGAACCATAGACTCAATACGTAGTGGTTTCAATTAATTAGATTCTACAATCATCTTAGAACTGCAGTGCTGGAAAAGACATATGGATCATTCAACATCTTTATCAATGACTTGGATGAAGGAATAGAGAGTATGCTGATTAAATTTGCAGATGATACCAAATTGGGAGGGGTTGCTAATTCCCCAGAGGACAGGATTAAAATTGAAAATGAGCTTGACAGATTAGAGTCCTGGGCCAAAACTAACAAAATGAATTTCAACAGGGAGAAATGTAAGGTCCTACAGCTAGGCAGAAAAAATGAACTGCACAGATATAGGATGGAAGACACCTGGCTAGAAAACAGTACCTGTGAAAGGGATCTAGGAGTCTTGGTAGACCACAAGCTGAACATGAGTCAGCAGTGTGATGCGGCTGCCAAGAAAGCCAATGCAATTCTTGGTTGCATCAATAGGAGTATAG
Source organism: Intellagama lesueurii (assembly GCA_037013535.1). Lineage (NCBI taxonomy): Eukaryota > Metazoa > Chordata > Lepidosauria > Squamata > Agamidae > Intellagama > Intellagama lesueurii. The sequence goes on along the minus strand of JBAJHW010000001.1, from coordinate 343,349,402 downwards.
TGTCTAGATCAAGGGAAGTGATAGTACCACTCTATTCTGCTTTGGTCAGACCTCACCTGGAGTATTGTGTCCAGTTCTGGGCACCTCAATTCAAGAAGGATGTTGCCAACCTGGAACGTGTCCAGAGGAGGGCGACCAAAATGGTTAAAGGTCTGGAAGCCATGTCCTATGAGGAGCGGCTTAGGGAGCTGGGAATGTTTAGCCTTACAAAAAGAAGGTTAAGAGGGGACATGTTAGCCATGTTTAAATATTTGAAGGGATGTCATGTTGAGGAAGGGACAGGTTTGTTTTCCACGGCTCCAGACACTAGGACAAGGAGCAATGGTTTCAAACTACAGGAAAAGAGATTCCACCTGAATCTCAGGAAGAACTTCCTGACAGTCAGAGCTGGTGGGCAGTGGAATATGCTGCCTCGGAGTGTGGTGGAGTCTCCTTCTTTGGAGGTTTTTAAGCAGGGGCTGGATGGCCATCTGTCGGGAGTGCTTTGATGGTGTTCCTGCATGGCAGGGGGTTGGACTCAATGGCCCCTGTGGTCTCTTCCAACTTTATGATTATATGAGTCCAGCCCCTGCCAAGAAACTCCCAAGCTCTCGCTCCGATACCTAAATCGCTGAGCTCTCTGGAAGTTCTACATGTCAGTCCTTTTCTCTGAAGCAGAGGAAATGGTCACAACTGAGGATCAAACATGATGATATAGTTAGTACATCATTGTGGCGTTCGCCCAGGTCATCAGTATTCATATGCTATTTGCATAGACCAATGGGAGTGCAGGAGGGGCGGAGACACAAGGTATAAGAGACTCAGCAGGAGGAGTTTAGATAAACATAGATAGGGTTTTGAGATAGAGAGATTTGGAGTTTGGGCGGGAGAGTGGTGGTTGAGAGGGATAAAGGAGAATGTTTGTTTAAGAGTTTATAACATTGCTTGTTTTGTCAACACCTGTATCAATAAACAATTTCTATTTGGTTCTTTTAAAATGACATATGGCCTGGACCTTGATTATTAATAATAGGTATTGTTGATGAAATCAACTAGTGGTAGCTGAGGGGCTCGTAGCGTGGGCTCCTTTGGTGAAACAAATGGGCCACGTGGAATAGTGACAAATTGGTGGCACAGCACTGGGATACAAAACAATCCAGTGAAAGTTGAATGGGCTTGAGTTTAAAGGTATTCCTAGCTAGAAGGGGTTAGGATCTGTGGTAAGAAATGGTTACCCGTTAGAGTCTTGGTGAAGACTTAGTCTCGGGGCTTCTGGACCCAGATCTGGGGAATCCTAAGAGAAGGAAAATACCTACTCAAGAGAAACCATTTTACCTCAGGATTTACAAGACCTAGTGGCTAGCTCAAAATCCGGAGCTCTGAGGGTTAAAGGCAGAGGCACAGGCTGAGCTCCACGGTACTGAGGGAAATGGAAACCCTCAAATTCAGAGTGAGGAAGAAACTGAGGGACCTGTAATGATTTCCTCAGAGGGAGAAAATATTCAAAGCTCCCAAGATTTTGAAAGATGGAAACTAGAACAAGAATTTAAACTGAAGGAGCTAGCTATGAAAAACCAATTAGAATTAGAAATTAAGGAAAGAGAAAAGGAAAAGGAATACAAACTCAGGGAACTAGAAATTAAAGAAAGAGAACTTGACAGGCAAAGGGAATTTGAGCAAGAAAACAGGAGAAGGGAATTTGAGTAAAGAGAAAGAGAAATGCAGTTCCAGATTGAGATGAAGAAATTGGAATTAGCTGCTCAAAATAATAATAATTCCAGTGAGGGAATCTCTCAAAAATCGACCTAAAGAAATATCCCCAATATAGGAAGAGAGATTGTCCTGAATCTTTCCTGATTTCATTTGAGAGAGCTTGTTGGGATTTTGAGGTTAAAGATGATGAGAGGATGATAATTTTAAGATCACAAATAAGTGGAGTTTTATCTGAGCTTTATTCACAGATGCCTCTGGAGCAAGCTAGAGATTTTGAGGCTTATAGAAAGATGGTGTGTTCCAGATTTGGGATTAATTCAGAGCACCTCAGAAGGAAATTTAGATCAATTTCAAAGAAACCTGAGGAGTCTTTTACCCAACTTGGGGCACGTTTGACACAGTATCTCAATAAATGGCTGGAACAGGAACATGTTTCTACCTTAGAACAAATGAAAAATATGATTGGATTAGAACAATTTTATTCCATTTTGCCAGGGGAATTGCGTTATCTGGTCAAGGATAAGGATCCTAAAATTGTGCTACAAGCATCTGAATATGCTGATTCTATTAGTGAGATCAGAGATCCTTGATTCTCTGAGGTAAAAATTGACAGAAAAGGATGGGACAACAGTAGGAGAACATCCCAATCCAGTGGAAGTTACCTCAGTCAGGCGCAAGCTAAGGGAAGCCATTTTAGAGTCAAACTCTCATTTCCAGAGCATACCCCTGAAATCTAATAGTTCTGAGGAAAAAGTTAATAAAACCCTTTATTTTGAACCTAAGGCCAGTAAACAATATTATGCATGTGGTGAGAAAGGTCATTTTTGGGCTCAGTGTGAAACTCAAAAGAATAGGGATTTTAGTCAGCCTAAAGGTGGAAATTTGTTGTTGTTTAAGTCGTGTCTGACTCTTCGTGACCCCATGGACCAGAGCACGCCAGGCCCTCCTGTCTTCCACTGCCTCCCAGAGTTGGGTCAGATTCATGTTCGTTGCTTCAATGACACTGTCCAACCATCTCGTCCTCTGTCGTCCCCTTCTCCTCTTGCCTTCACACTTTCCCAACATCACGGTCTTTTCCAGGGAGTCTTCTCTTCTCATGAGATGGCCAAAGTATTGGAGCCTCAGCTTCAGGATCTGTCCTTCCAGTGAGCACTCAGGGTTGATTCCTTCAGAATGGATAGGTTTGATCTCCTTGCAGTCCAGGGCACTCTCAAGAGTCTCCTCCAGCACCACAATTCAAAAGCATCAAAGGTGGAAATTACATTCAGCCTAAAAAGGTATTTTGTGTGCAGCATAATAAGACGCAGCAATCGGCAGTTGAAGTTGAGGCCTCTACCCGCCACAGCACTGTTGCTAAGGAAACGGACTTGGCAGAGAGCCCAGAAATTTCTGTAGCCAGAGTGGTACAATGTTTCCTAATCAAGTGCAATCCTGTTTTACTAGAAAACTCAGCAGAAAGGATTTTTGTCAATGGCATAAAATATCTAGGCCTTAAAGATTCATGCTCTCAGATAATTATTTGCTATCCTGACATAATCCCTGAGGAAGACTTGATAGAATATGAGAAGGTATCCGTTAAAGGGATCGGTTCTGAGCTGGTGATACGATCTACAGCCAAAATCTCTGTGAACTATAAGGGGTGGCCTGGTATATGGAAAGTAGCAGTGTCAGACCAAATCCCTGTTCTTTGTCTGATTAGTTTAGATCTAGCCAAGCATGTGCAGAGTGTTTTAATAGTAACCCGCTCTCAGGGGAAGCAGATTGAAGCCTCTGAGGAAAGTGCTGGAACTCTTGTGAAAAGACCCACTTTAGATGAACATACTAAAATAAGAGAGACAGCTGATTTGGTGCTAATGAAAAATCCTAGTAGTTCCTCCTTTGTTAAGGAGCAGAAGGAACATATTACCCTAATTGATTACTTTGGAAAAGTTAATGAGAATCCCGTTCCACTGACCCCTGAACATCCAGAGAGGTATTGTGTGGAAAAAGATTTATTATATAGAGAGGTTTTAATGGCACCTCATGAGGGGGAGGACCCCACAAACAGCTAATTGTCCCTGTTAAGTACAGAGAAAAGATTATAGAAAAGGCACACAGATATGTATTTGGGACACACATGGGCATCTCTTGCACCAAGCAAAGAGTGGCACAGAACTTTTATTGGCCAGGGATGGGGAAGCAAGTTAGACAATATGGACAAAGCTGTGAGACTTGCCAAAAATGAGGTACTGGAAATGACAAGACAAGGGCTAAGCTATGCCCATTACCAGTGATCTCGACCCCTTGCCAGTGCATGGGTCTGCAAAAGTCCTTAGAAATAGCAGAGCAAAGCTTGGGAAGTACTCAAGAAAAGAAGAAAAGCTGGTGTGATGAAAAGGCCTGAGGAAGAGCATTCTGTCCCGAGGACGAAGTGGTGATGCTGAGACCCATAGAGGGGAGTGAATTGCAGTTAGCATGGTCAGGACCTGTAGATGTGTTACAAAAGCACTGGAAAGCTGAAGGGACTAGCATTGGGAAGGCTCCACATTCAGCTGCAAAAGCACTTAAAATCCTGCAAGGCAAAGCCCTACCTGAGAAACCAGAGATTAAAGGGATAGAACCAGTTGATGAAAATCTCAATACATCTGAAATAAGCCAAGTGTTTGAGATTGCGCTTAAAAGAAACTTGCCTGTGAATCTTGAGGTGACCCGTGATAGTGGTCCCCCACATATGGAGAGTGTGGCGGCAAAAGTACCTGTGGGTGAGTTTATTGGTGAGGGTGAAGGCAAGAGCAATAAGATTTCAAGGAAAAACGCTGCCATAGCTGTTCTGGAGGAGTTGAAGAAACTGCCTACCCTTTCCCCAGTTGAGAAAGTGAAGCCACTAGTCGAAAAAAAACAGGCTTCACCTGGAAAAGGCGAGCTGAGGACATCCAGTGGACGTCAGAGTGCCAGGTAGCTTTTGATCGTCTGAAGAGAGCGCGGACTTCAGGACCTGTCCTTGTTGCACTGGACTTCAACCGTGCGTGCATCATCTGCATGGCTGCGTCGAACGTGGGACTGGGAGCCGTGCTGTGCCAAGCAGATGATAGCAGGAGTCTACACCCAGTGACTCTTATCTGCAGCAGACTCCAACCTGGTGAGAGACATTTGTCTGCCATTGAGAGGGCGTGCCTAACTATTGTACGGACGCTGCAAAAGCTGAAGCCCTACATTTGGGGAAGGAAATTCGTCCTCTGTACCATTTCCCTTTGGTGTGGCTATGAACTATGAAATCCAACAGCAGAAAACTTTCAAGATGGGCGCTGATCCTGCAAGGCTTTGACTTTGGGATCCGCAGCATGAAAGGGACCCAGAGTGTGGTTGCTGACACCTTGTCTTGAAGGCCAAATGACTAATGGGTGGATTAAAAAGTTTGTAATATTGTATTAACTGTTCTGTTTGTATAATAGTTATGGAATATGATTAAAGTGCAGTTTGCTTGGATGTTGATGAACTGAGAGGTGTATAGTGATGGTAAATTAATGGTGAGTATCCTTATTAATGTAAAGGTAATGTAATGTAATTTGTATTGATGTAAGTAATGCAAGAGGTTAATATGTCTTTATTAATGTAAAGGTAAGGGTAAAGGTAAAGGTTCCCCTTGACATTTAGTCCAGTCGTGTCCTACTCTAGGGCGCTGTGCTCATCCCTGTTTCCAAGCCATAGAGCCAGCGTTTTGTCCGAAGACAGTTTCCGTGGTCACGTGGCCAGCATGACTAGACACGGAACGCCGTGACCTTCCCACTGAGGTGGTACCTATTTATCTACTTGCATTTGCATGCTTTCGAACGGCTAGGTTGGCAGGAGCTGGGACAAGTGACGGGAGCTCACTCCATCGTGTGGATTCAATCTTATGACTGCTGGTCTTCTGACCCTGCAGCACAGAGGCTTCTGCGGTTTAACCCACAGCGCCACCACGTCCCTTAATGTAAAGGTAAGGTAATGTAATTTGTATTGATGTAAATAATGTAAGACGTTGATATTTGTATTCTTTCATAAACCTTCATTTGTTTATGAGGGCAAACCATTAAGTTTCCCCTCCTAAAACAAACTTATTAAGGGGGGAGGAATGTGGCATTCGTCCAGGTTATGAATATTCGTATGCTATTTGCATAGACCAATGGGAGTGTTGGAGGGGCGGAGTCACGAGGTATAAGAGACTCAGCAGGAGGAGGAGGAGTTTAGATAGACATAGATAGGGTTTTGAGATAGAGAGATTTGGAGTTTGGGCGGGAGAGTGGCGGTTGAGAGGGATAAAGGAGAATGTTTGTTTAAGAGTTAATAACATTGCTTGTTCTGTCAACACCTGTATCAATAAACAATTTCTATCTGGTTCTTTTAAAATGACATATGGCCTGGACCTTGATTATTAATAATAGGTATTGTTGATGAAATCAACTAGTGGTAGCTGAGGGGCTCGTAGCGTGGGCTCCTTTGTTTGGTGAAACAAACAGGGGCGACGTGGAATTGTGACAATCATTAACATGAGATTTCCTTAAAGAAGTAAAAGATGTCTGTTTATTCTAGGATGTATATGTCTCCCTCTATAGGCTGCAAATTAGCTTGCTCCCCCCCCCCATTGGTCATCAGGAGGTAAACATGGCCTTCATCTGCAAGTCTGAATAATCAGGCATGGAGCCTTGAAGGAATTACATGCCTGGAAGGAAAATGCTGCAACAGTAGGAAAAACACAATGTGTAATTTGGCTTTGAGAGAGGAGGAAACATCCCTTTATTTTATGTTTCGGATTCGATGTGCTTGTTCCTCAAAAGTCTTATGTGTATGAAGTCCATCGTTTCAGGCAGGTACTTGTGGAAAACAGCTGTACTAAACTGTCTACATTTGTCAAGGAATATCTGATTGAACTGAAGAGATGCATGAGGTTGAACTTTTAAGAATTTAAAATTACTTAACTTGTTCTGGACTACGGTTACAGTTTTAAAAACACAGAAGTGTTATTGTTGGGGAGAACAACTAAAACATGGTTATGCAGCTTTTGTGAGGAAAACAAATTCATTTTTTTTATTTAGCAATGTTACCAATGAAACATGTTTCTCTTTCATTGCACCCTCCCTGCTTCAATTCATTTTAAGAAATTCATTTTTTTAATTCATCTTATTATCCCAGGTTCAATACAACATGTATTTCAGACGTGTGTGTGTGTGTGTGTGTGTGTGTGTGAGAGAGAGAGAGAGAGAGAGAGAGAGAGAGAGAGAGAGCAGATTCACGCATCTTTTTACCACAAGGTGGCATCTCCTTATTTTTATATAAAACAAGCAAATATTAACATAATTTTCATACCTTTCTGCAGTTGGATGTATAAGGGCTTTTTCTCTCTCGTTCACTGCAGTAATTTAATAGATGTGCTGCTATGTGGCCGTAAAGTTGAGCAGCACCTCAGCTGATACACATGGAAGCAGGATCCCCCCTTGTGCCCACAAAATGTAGATGAGATACTTATTCCTTAAAACATAATAATACCATTATTCTGAGCAAAACATTATGTCAACAAGGAGGTTTAATCAACGCAGCGTATTATGACATTTGGGTGCTGTTGTCATGTACCATAAAGTGACCCTAGCATGGCTTTCAAGGTAAGTGAGATGTTTAAGGGGTGGTTTTACCAGTTCCACGCCTCCAGTGAGCTTCCATGGCTGAGCAGTGATTCGAACACTTCGAACACAGGCCCCCTGAGTCCTAGCCTATCACTCTATCTACTAGTCTACACTGGGTATATAACATTTAATACATAGCTATAAACTGGGCAGTGGGAGTGGGAGGAGAGAGACTAAATTGAATAAGAATGATGTTTAGGACATCAGTTAAAAAGATGGCATTCATTCTGATGCAGATAGCTCTGCTGAGCCCGATACTTAATGGAGATATCATTTTCCTATGGCTACATCCATGCAATCCATCCATAGCACAAGATCATAGAAATCATGGGAGAGGAGCAGTAACTTGTTATAGAAAGCCATTTTAATGTTACACTTCCTGACCCAGCTTCTAATGCTATGCCCCTTCTGGCATATTTAACCTTGTGAAAAGAAGACCAAGGGGAGATAGGGTAGCACTTTTCAAATACTTGACAAATATTCATATAGAGGGCCAGGATCTGTTCTCAATCATCCCAGAGTGCAGGACACATAATAATGGGCTCAAGTTAGAGGAAGCCAGATTTCAGTTGAATAGCAGGAAAAACTTCCTAACTGTAAGAGCAGCACGACAATGGAATCAGTTACCTCAAGAGGTGGTGAGTGCTCCAACACTGGAGGCATTCGAGAGAAACTTAGACAACCACCTGGCAGATCTGCTTTGATTTGGATTCCTGCATCGAGCAGGAGGTTGGACCTGATGGCCTCAAAGGCCCCTTCCAACTCCATTATTCTATGATTCTATGATTCCATGCAACCCTACATGATTCCAATCAAGGCTGTAACAATTCCTAGCAAATGTGCTTTTCCATGATGGAAAAGAGTGTCTGCATGCATATATTAAAAGGAAAAAAATTATCGACGATTGCAAGGTTTTTCAATCTTCAACAAAAGCAAAAAAATACTATGGCTCTGTCTGTCTGCTTTTGGCAAGCAGCAGTATTAAGACAAAAAGCGGGGTCCCCAAGAACTTTGGTACTTTATACAAGACACACATAACACCAGAATTTTGCACAAAAACAGCTTGTAGTTTCTGTAAAGTACAAGATGTGGTGGGGAGATGCCCCCAAATGCAAGGGTTTTTTTGCACAAAAATAGGTATAGAAACGGACTCTTGTGATTCTTTCACCATCAAAATAAAAAATCCTGACATAAAAAATACATTAAAATTCACACTCACACCCCCAGTTTCTTTGCATTCACATTTCTCAGAATAGCGAAAAGAGCAAAACGAGTTGGGAGCCGGGAGGAGGGAACCTGCTAGCTGAGGAGCTGCAGACAGATGGAAAAGAAATTCATTTGGTTCACATTTCCCTACAGAAATATTTCCCATCTCTCCAGGCTGGCAACACGATGAAAGGACACTTTGCCTCGGAAATCTGCATCTTTTGCACACGAAACAATGGGAATATATGAAAAATGAGATTGACTAAAAATTCAGGTATTTGGAAAAAAACAGACACAAATATGTACCAAAATACACAAAAATCCTTACATGGGGGGCATTTTTTTTTAAAAAAGAAAACATACAATAAAAATATGTAAAACCCAGTGTGGTGTAGTGGATAGAGTGAGGGACTAAGATTCTGGAGACTAGAGTTCGAATCCCCACTCAGCTATGGAAACTCACTGGGGGTGTGGAACTGGTAAAGCCACTCTTTGAATATCTCAATTACCCTGAAAGCCCCGTTAGGATCTTTATAAATTGGTTGGAACCTGATGGCACATAACAACAGCACAGGGGGAAAGTGTTGATACGGGAACTGGGATAGGACAAGAATACCAATGGTTTGTTAGAAAACAAGCCAGTTTTCTGCATCCCCAGAATGTGGTATGTAGAATACTGTGCCATCTTGGACTGTAATGCTTAAAGCAAAAAGCAAAGCGTGCTGCTTATATACCGCCCCATTGTGCTTAAAGCACTCTCTGGGTGGTTTACAAGTTAATCATGCAGGCTACACATTGCCCCCCCCCCGCGAGCTAGGTACTCATTTTACTGACCTCTGAAGGACAGAAGGCTGAGTCAACCTTGAGCCGGCTACTTGGGATTGAACCCCGGGTCGTGAACACAATTTTGGCTGCAGTACCCCAGTTTAAGGGACGTGGTGGCGCTGCGGGTTAAACTTCAGAAGCCTCTGTGCTGCAAGGTCAGAAGACCAGCAGTCGTAAGATCGAATCCACACGACGGAGCGAGCTCCCGTCGCTTGTCCCAGCTCCTGCCAACCTAGCAGTTTGAAAGCATGCAAATGTGAGTAGATAAATAGGTACCACCACGGTGGGAAGGTAACGGCGTTCCATGTCTAGTCACGCTGGCCACGTGACCATGGAAACTGTCTTCGGACAAACGCTGGCTCTACGGCTTGGAAACGGGGATGAGCACCGCGCCCTAGAGTCGGACATGACTGGACTAAATGTCAAGGGGAACCTTTACCTTTACCTTTACCCCAGTTTAACCACTGCGACATGAGGCTCCTTCTTAAATCTAACTCAAGTGGCCAATAAGCTAAAAACAGATCTTTTTTCCTGTATACAGCCTGCATGACTGGGAATTACATTTTAGGCTCACAATTCCAGGCCAAATCTAGGTTCCAGCTAGAGATGGGCACAAAATGCTGAACCAGCGCCCACTCAGAGGCAGTGCCCTGGTTTCCCTGCCCCGCCTCTTCCAGGCACTGCCTCTGAGTGAGCGCCTGCCACAGAAGCCCAGCTGGGAAGCACCAAACACCTCTCTGGCCGAAGGACGAACCAGCACAAACCACCAGTGCAGCCGTTCGTTCCCCTCTCTAGCTCCAGCTGTATGAATGGAGATCCCAAAAATAGTCCCAGTTAAGAGCTCCAACACTCTAAAACCTGAGTGACCGAATTCTACAGAAGTAAAGGGCTTGAATGAACACACACACACACACACGCTGCTCCACAGAGCACATAAGAGATGATCTGATATTTCAACTCCATGGAGACTTGCTCCAGATCTCAGCAAAAGGCCAGGGACCTTGCAAAAGAATTATAAGAATGGTCCAAAGCCATGGAGAGTTGAAATGCAAAATCTCTTGGTCCTGATGGTCTTTGGATAGCATCTTTGCAACATGGTCATCTCTCCAAGGATTTATTTTGGTAACACAGTAGGATTCCCCATCCGCAGGATCAGTATTCACTGATTCACTTATCTGCTGCCTTAAAATATTAAATTAAAAAACCCAGAAATATGTATGTATATATATTTCCAGGGCGTATTCACCAGAACTGGCCATTAGAGGGAGCCAGAGACCATGCAACGTATTGCATTGGTTATTTCTGTGTTTTTCAGCATCTGACTTGGAACTGATCTCCTGTGGATACTGGGGTCCTTCTGTATCCACCAAATAAGCCGGTTTCTTTTCATCACTCTTCTCATGCCCTTGTTCTACCAATCTCACCTTCAGCTATCAGGGTGCCAGTGCAGTAAACAAGGATGGATCCCAAGAGCAGTTTGGGGGCTATTTCTGACAAATCTTTCACATTTCACCATAAAAACGTCAATTTGGAATCTTATTGGCACAGAGACAAAACCCACAATCACTTTTTCTAAGTAAATATACAAGCCATGGCAAGAATATCACACATGGCGTAGCGTCTATTCAACGGGTTTGTTCTGGACATGGAAGGAGATTTGGACACCAATGATTCTAGATACCAAAATTAGTACCCACCACGTCTTGCATTGCCAGGGATTTGTGGGTTCTGCAATGGATGGAAAAGCATGCAGAAAATTCCATCTATATCACAGATTGAAATAAAGAAATATGCCTCATTAGGCTCTACATATTATCTATCAGCTGGAACGCCTACAGTTCGCACATAGCACCAAACTGAGACAAGGCTGCTCATTTATGCTTCCGGAATAAGTAGCCTTTTATTCAGTAAACTGCTAAGTGGCTTTTCTCCCATTTGAACAAGAGGGGGGGGGGGGAAATCCCTGTCAAACAGCAATCAATGTTTCACCCTGGTTAAACGTGGGTTTTTTTTTCTATTATTATTTTCGTTCATTTCCTCTCCCCTTCATACTCACCCCACCTTTTCCACGACTGCACTGCAATTGTCATGACATTATCTCCCTCTTTTATCTCTTCCAAATTTTATTTGAAAAATAATAACTCCTCAGATATTCACATAAAATCTGTGCACTCTATTTCCATTATGTTAACCATGCGGCGTTCCCACTGGGTGAGGAGCGACATTTTGCCACCCCTTGGGAGCCGTCACGTTCCATCTGTCAAGGCTCTTAGTGTTTCCAAGATGGCGTCTCTAGAAATATCCAGTCAAACCTCTTGAGTGTAAATTACAAACATAAAAATAAAAAAGCGTGTGTTGTACATTCCATGGGCTTGAGGCTTACTGCTTTCCTTGTTCTGTGCTTTGCTGGGAAATATATATATATATATATATATATATAAAATTGATTCTTTTCTCCTTTACTAACCAGAAGTCTTGTCCTGGTCTCATTGTAGCCTCTTGGTTTTTTTATTATTATTATTGAAACTCGTTACCTTTATTGAATGAGGAACCCTCTCACAGAAGTCTTCCTGTTGTCTCCCTGAGGAGACCCAGCTTCAGAAACATTGTACTTGAGAAAATGAATTTCACCTTATAATTTTCTCCCTACTACTCAAATGATATATACTAGCTAGGCATGTACACTCTCTTCAGACAAATGGGCAGAAATGCACTGAATTAAGGTGTTTGTGATCATCCAGGATGACTATGGGGTGGAGCATGGAGACCCTGTCGAAACCTAGGGTCGGGCATTGCCCCCCCCCACCCAGAAATAAAGAGGCGACACACAGGTTGTATGGGTTAAACTTGGGCCACAGCTTTATTAACTATTTAACTAATTCCCCAACTACAAGGGGGCCTGACCGTAGTGCGATCTCCTATTAAGAGTCCGGAGTAACCTATACCTCCGGACGATCCAATTAGAGCAGGGCGAGCTCCTATTTCTGAATTGTGCTGTTCATTGAACAGCACGCCTTCAGGTGCTCAGTGCTAAAGGGTAACCCACCTTCTCAGCCCACCGAGTCTCGTGACCCTAAGTGGGCTGCTGTTCGTGAGGTTCCCCTATATGGAGCCACCTCTCCTCAGATGCCTGATTGACTCTATCTGTCAGAGAGATGGCATTCTAATCACGTGCTAACCGTGAATTCACCCCATCTCTGTCTTCGCACTACCTGCCATGGCTAGGGGCTATTTATATGCCCCAGGCCTGCCACCAGAGCTGAAGATTTCGGCACGAAGGCTCCCTTGCAGGTCCCTAAGAAAAAGGCCCATACCCAACTCCGATAAATGAACACCATCTTCCCTGTATAACCCACACCGGTGCACTCCTATGTCCAGATGCCAAATCACAGCTCCCAGACCAGCCCTCATGGCTCGACCTACCTCGCGGTTTACACCACGCCTTGCGCGATCAATACATCTAGGGTCACAATCCGCCCTCCAAACCCAACGTGGAATAATGTTGGACCACAGAATTCTCATTGCAGAAATTTATCCCTTAATGTCTGCAGGTCCTGGATAACCTGCAATATCAAGGACTTGCCCGTTCTCACCATCGAGTCGTTTCCTCCTAAGTGTATTACAACTATATCCAGGGGCTCGCCTGAAATGCACCCAAGAGCGTGCTCTAATAGCTGAGGCCATAACATACTCCTTTTTCCTTTCCAGTCTAGCGAGGCACTGGCCCCAAGACCTAATTTACCACCCCAACCAGTCTGCAAGGCGTGGTTCGCCGCCCAATGAACATAACTGTGGCCAAATATAACTACTCGGATACGCGTGGGAGCTGCCTTGTCACCTGAAAAAGAAAACAAATTCACATCTAATGTGGAAGAGAACGAACATAAGACTTGAATCTGTGTGACGACCACCTTCCCACTTTCTTTATCTGTTCCTCGCTGTAGCCCAAGGCTGCTGCCGTGGACGCCGCACCTATCCTAAAGGAATGGGTTCCAAATTTCCAACCCACAATACCTGATTCGTGAAGACCCCTAGAAGTAACTGCCCAAAATTGATATCTCGTAAGGGGCGATCCATCTTTATGGCTAAAAAGATCACCGTCAGAATCGCCCCTTATTTGCATAAATTCCAAAATGGCCTTAACCGGGCAAAGGTCTTTAACATAACAAACTCCCAAGGTTATAATTTGCCCTTTACTGTACTGGCCAGTTTTGGATCCGCGGAGATGGAACAAGACTTTGTCTTCGGAGACCAATAAGTCATCCATCTGCAACGCCGTCCTAGAATTGTCGTCCTTGGAAGCCCTGACCAATTTGCTAACCCTGAAGGCACCAAAGAAGGCAGTCAACGTGGCTGCCCTAAATAATTTGACCTCAAACAAATCTGTACACACTGCCTCCCAAGCCTTATTAAGTTGAAAAAGAATCTTGGGTGACATTGGTGTCCGCTTATCATCTTGCCTACCCCTCTCTTTACTCCACCCTTCAATCATTTTTCGAATTCTAAAATCACTGGCTGGATCGGGGCAACCATGCGCTGTGGCGTAAAACGCAAGGGCGGACATCTTTCCCTGTATAGTGCGAGAAACCAAACCTTTCCGATGAAGATAAACCTCGTATTGTTGTAAGTGATCAACAGTCATAGGCCATGGTCTCCCCAAGCCTACCCCACTGCAAAAAGTGAAAAATTCCTCACATGCAGCTGCGTAGCTGCGCCTGGTACTGGGAGCGATGGCTAAACTGATTGCCCTGTTGGCCTCAATCCTCCAATGCTCCAAACCTCCGGAGGTAATGTCTCTGGACTAGCTTGAGCTTCCGGGGCCAACACCCTGAACCGATCAATCTGTTGGCGGGACAGGGCGTCAGCCAGCTCATTTTTAATGCCAGTTACATGTCTAGCCTGGAACACAATATTAAATTCCAAACACTGAAGCGTGAAGGCTCTTACCAACTGCATCACTCTCGGTGATCTCGACGTAACTGTATTCACAATGTGAACCACTGCCAAATTGTCACACCAAAAGGTGACTGCTGAATTGGCCCAACAATCCGCCCAAAGCCATAAGGCTCCAAGGATCAGGAAAAATTCCAAAAATGTGAGGTCACGGGTGACTGCAGAGTCACTCCATTCCTCGGGCCACAGGCCAGCACACCATCGGCCTCTAAAGTAAATCCCATATCCCAATGATCCAGCAGCATCAGAATGAACTTGAAATTCAGCGCCTAAGCGCAACTCATCTCTCCAGAAGGAGATCCCATTGAAACTGTCGAGGAAATGCAGCCAGATGTGCAGATCATCTCTCATGCCTGCTGAAATTCTTCACCTGTGATACGGTCTCGTTAAGCCCCTCATGGCTTCACACAGTCGCCTCAAAAAGGCCCTGCCGGGGGCAATGACCTTACAAGCGAAGTTTAAATGGCCTCCTTCAAAGTAACTTTCTTGCATTGCAACAAGTTCCGAATTCGGATCCTTAGATCAATCAATTTATTCTCTGGCAGCTGGCTAGATTGCCTGACAGTATCCAGCGCAATCCCTAAAAATGTGATCACTTTAGCTGGGCCTTCTGTTTTTCCGTCTGCTAGGGACACACCCAGCTCTCTAGCCATGAGCTGAAAGATGCCCATGAGGGATGCGCACTGCCCTGATCCTGGCTTCCCACAAAATAAAAAATCATCCAGATAATGGACGACTTGGGAAAGCCCCACCCTACGCTTAAAAATCCATTCTAAGAATGAGCTAGAACACTCAAAGGCTGCACAAGAAATCGAACAGCCCATCGGTAGTGCCCTATCCATATAAAAGGAACCCTCAAACTGGAAGCCCAGCAACTCGAAATCTTCAGGATGAACAGGAAGCAGACGAAAAGCAGATTTTACATCTGCCTTTCCCATTTCAGCTCCATGCCCACAGGACCTGACCATCCTTATTGCCACGTCAAAAGACGTATAGCGAACCGTGCAGAGCTCTGATGGGATTCTATCATTTACAGAATCTCCGTCCGGGTATGATAGATGGTGTATAAGGCGGTACTCCCCTGGAGTCTTCTTAGGGACCACCCCAAGGGGAGAAACACGGAAATTCAGCACGGGGGGGTTCCTTAAAAGGTCCAACTACTCTGCCCTCAGCCACCTCTTTCTTGATTTTTTGCCTCACCACATCTTCCATGCCCCTAACTGATTTGAGGTTGCAAGCCAACGCTGCCTGCCTAACACCCTGCATGGGAATTCTAAAACCAAATGTGAACCCATCTAACAAATAACGGGCTGCTTCCTTCTCTGGGTAGTGACACAGCCAATCTGCCAATACAGTCAACTTAACTGGGCTGGGGCCCTTTTGCAGCAGACCTGATGCAGGCTTCCTGGGTCCTCCGCCATCCTTGCTTCCCCCGGTGCCAGGTCGTCCTTTAAAACAGGACAAGGAACCATGTGCTCCCCCACATATGGAGCACTGGTGTCTAAACCTGCATGGCTTCCTGTTACAGAAACACTTCGCGTTGAATTCAAAGCAAAACAGGCGGGGTTGAACCCCCTGTCCCGCCAATGTGCGGGGAGCATTGCTAATGCTGGATTTCATCATTAAATGACCACTGTCAAAACGGTCGCCCAAAATAGGGCACGCTGGGGTCATCAACTGTAGCCAAAGACCAGGATGTTGCGCATCCCAGCGCAAATGGGGGTTTATCGCAGCTCTCATTCTGAACCCCTCGTCATAAAGAAGCCATGCGTGGCCCGGGAAGTCTACGTACGCTCTGTAAATTAGGTCAAGATACTGGAAAAGTGCAAAAGCCCTGGCCGGGTACACTTTTACCACTGTGCCTGCATAGATCAAAAAACCAGGCAACCAGTTTGCCCAGCGTCTTTCGGGCCTCTTTTTCTTAAACTTTTCCTTGTCTCTTTCCTCTCCCTTAGAACCTTTCTTTTCCTCCACTTCTCTATTCAACAGCTCAAATACATACACGTACTTACCATGTCAGATCTTTTCTATAGTGGCAGGGAGCAGGTGGTCACCCAATGGGAGTGACTGATCACCATAAGGGAGAGCACTATAAGGAACCGAATTGTACCCTGTATTCGGGATCACAGGATAGTTAGGCTGCTGAAAACCTCCCATGAACCCCGTCACCTGACTAGAATGGGGCCACTGAGAGTACAGGGCTGTCCAAAGCTTCGAAGCCAGTACGGGCCCAAATTGAATTGAGGAGTTACTGCCAGAATAATTGGGCAGGAAGCTAGGTGGCATAGGAGAAAAGGACGGAGTATTGACTTCACCCCAAGGCCATGCCCCAGCCCAGTGTTGTGTATGTTGTGTGGGTGCAAACTCACCTGGACCCACCAACGCCTGCAACGCTGGGCCGGCCTGCTGCAACTCAACCCCTTGCTGGCTGCTGCTGGTGGAGATGATGTCTGGAGCTACTTGCCCTCCAGCCAAAAAACCTGCTCCTGGGTGAGACGAGAGGCACCCTGCCTGTACTCCAGCAACACCGGTTGGATCCCTCACAGGTTCCTGCAGCTCGTCATTCTCCACCTCAACAAGAATGGGCTGATGACCAATGTCAGCCGGGGCTGTAGCTGCTGCCACCGTGGGTGCCAAGCACTCCTTTTCCAAAAAAGCAATTCGTGACATCATTACCTCACCAAGCTTCCATAACTCATCCATCTTGCGAGCCTTTGATTCCCTATTAGATCTCCTCGGTGTAGCAGAGTCAGCAGCCTGTCTGGCCAAGGCCCTCTTGCGCTCAAGCTCACTTAACTTGGTTAGTAATGCGCCATAGTCTGGCCAATCCTCCTCATCAGAGGAGGAAATTGCAGGCTGCACCCTAGCAGGCACCCTACATTTTGCTGGCTGCTTACCCTTAGAATTACCTTGACCCCTTTTCGGTCCCATGACAATTATTCAATCAGACTTGAATAGAGACAGGTGTATATCTTATATTGTTATTTAAGGTATATCTAAATTTCAAATTTAGAATTGCAATTCAAATTTTTTTAAACTGCTACCCACAGGGGGTGCAACACCAATAATTGGCTTTCAACTCCCCCTTATTATTTATTTATTTATTTATTTATTTTATATATATATATATATATATATATATATATATATATATATATATATATATATATATATATTCAATGCAACAAGGTGCTATCCAGCAGGGGGGATTATATAGTCCTTTTAATCCCCCCTTTTAAAAAATATATTATATTCCACCTGTCTCCAATAGATGGTGCAGCACCACTGCTCAAATCCCCCTTTACCTGATTTTTTTTAATGGAAAAAAGGTGGGGGGGGAGAGGGATAACAGTTAAACAATATATAATAAATTGCAGCCACCCAACTGAGTTAATTAAGCTTAATATCCCCCAAACACTCTTGCCAATTTAAATGAATTATATAAAATTCAAATTATTCTTAATTATTTATTAGCTGCTATTACACTAAACTAAAACCAACAACTATTTACTTATAAAACAGAAGCAGATAGAAAGATATAATAATAAAATTAAACATTTAAACAACTAGCTTCCAATATTGACTACGATTCAACCCCCCCCCCCCCCACACACACACAATCAACCTTAAATCAAACAAAAACTGCACTGGGGGAGGGGGAGAGGGGGGGAGAGTGAAGGTATAAAACAAAGATCCCCTACCCAAAGACCCCCCTACTAGTTTAAAAAGACTAAAATCAAAGCTAATTTTAAAAAGGAAGTAATTAATCTAAGCAAATAAAAAGAGGAAACCAGCTGGGTCGCGCCAATGCGCGACCCTAATCCGATGCTGAAGATCGCCCAGGACAGGAAATGTTTAAAAATAAAAAAGGAAGTCTAATTTTAAACTAAATGAGCCACAGCTGGGTAGCGCTGAAGGGCTACCCGGCTAAAGATCGGAGATAAGCCGAGGCGGGGCAAACGAAAGCTCTCCTCACTCGGCTGAACAGCTCGCCTCTTTGCTGGGCAAAAACAGCAAAGAGGCTGAGCTAGGATGACGGAGGCTTATCAAGCCTCCATCCCTCCTCCCCTCAGAAGCAGCGTCGGTCAACCATGACGCCGCCTTTCCGGGCGGGAGGGCAAACCCTCCCCGCCATTATGACTCAGCATAATGGCGGAGAGGTCAATAGCACAATGGCTGCTTCTGCAACCTATTTAGCCCTCACAGGGTTTTATTTTATTTATTTATGTATTTAAAATATTTTTATCCCACCTTTCTCCTTGAGAAGAACCCAAGGGGGGTTGGAAAGATGGCCAGTGATTTGAACTGAGGAAAGTAGTAATCCAAAATATGATCGTAGGCTGAGATGCTGTCACCAAAGATGGAGGTGAAAGAGAACTGAACCACCCGATGAAGTCCAAGATCTTTCCTGGATACTTCAGTCACTGAGGTAGCACTGAGGGAGAGAGCAGACTGAGGTCATATATAAATCTCCACTGAAAAAGTCCCCTCCCACTCTAGTGGTTGACTTTTAAAGAAATAATAATAACAAAATTTGGGGATGGTGAGCTGAGGGGCAAAATTCAGGGAATATGACTCCCATATTCTGCTTGAGGGCACAATGGGACTTATTGAGAAAAAGAAATTTAAAACCCATTTTTTTAAAAAATGGAGGAAGTGTGGGGGCCCTCAATGGCCTTGCTCTAATTATTGTAAAGTCATTTAAAATGATATTTTAAGAGGCTCCCAGATAGAAAGTGCAGAAACATTGACTTCTTAGGAGCAATGAATGGCTGGAATCCATTAGTGTACAGTTACACCATGGACGGATCAACCACACCCATTTTTCGAGAATCAAATGTTTCTGATCCTCCCACCCAACGTTATGAGGCTCCCTTGGGATGTCTTTCATCCTATGGAAGCCTTTGACAAGCAGGGGGGACTCTTCAATTTCCAAAAATTGCCACCACCAAACAAATCATCCTTCTCATCACATGACAAGATATGAGACTGATCTTGCCATCAGTGCAAGAACAGGCACACAATAAGGAGCCTTCGGGGGTGAAGTTGTTTATAGGATTGCCTTTTTGTTTTGCACTTCGGCAGTGGGGTAGTGGTTTAAGGTTCCAGACTTTCCAAGATACAGTCTTACCCCCCATCTACTTGGGAGCAAGTCCGACTGAACACAATGAGATTTAGTTCCAAATATAATAGAACAGGATTGCATAAGATTGGGTCCCTTGTTGGGAGAAATGCGGCATATAAATAAAGCTAAGAAGAAGAAGAAGGAGGAGAAGAAGGAGAAGGAGAAGGAGAAGAAGAAGGGGAAGAAGAAGGGGAAGGAGAAGGAGGAGGAGGAGGAGGAGGAGGAGAAGGAGAAGAAAAAGAAGAAGAAGGAGAAGAAGAAGAAGAAGAAGGAGAAGGTACAGGATCGCAAATCAGTTTCATCGAAAGGAGAAGTAGCTCATGACCAGGGCATAGGGGAACCCCTTTGAAATTTTGGGGTGATCCCAGTCCACAAACTCCACCCAATTAACAGATTAATCGGCTAAGGCTTTACTGGACAATTTTACTCAGGATCAGTTTTAACCAATTTTAATTGTCACAAATTCTCCCATGTCATAAAATGTGTGCTTGTCTATGACTCAGTAAATAATGAATATAAAAATCTGCATTAAAAGTGAAAATAATAATAATAATAATAATAATAATAATAATAATAATAATAATAATAATAATAATAATAATAATAATAATAATAATAATAATAATAATAATAATAATATTGTTACATCCATTTGAAGACAAATGGATGTAACAAGTAAAAATATGTAATTGACCAAAAGGGCCCTAATTAACCACCTTCACGACTGCAAGTCACACTGATTACAATAGGTGATAACTAAACAAGTGCTTAATTCTGCTGCTGAAATCAATAGGACTTACAGTGTACACCAGGTATGGTGATATGAAAAGTTACTTTTCTGGATTACAACTTCCCAGAATCTCATAACCAGGAAAGACAAAACACAAGTTTTCCCATCTCTCATCAGGCTTCCCACATCTCATATGCTAGTCTTTCGTTCTAATTAATAAATGTTGCAAGCTGCACACATCTCCTTATAGGTTACTTCTAATTTCTTTTAATTCATCAATGGAAAAACAATCTTGCAAAGAGTAATTAATTTAATTTCTTCTGAGAGTGAGTCGTTGCTAGATATGTTAAAAATCTCCAACAATGAGGCTTGGAAAACAGCTGCAGCCATGCAAAATTTTTATAGGTTTAATTGAACATCTGTGCACTTTAATTGATTAATTTGAACAGATCAAGGGAAAAAATAAAGCAACTGTAGGTAATGTGAATTTAACAAACCAATTTTAATTTTTGGAGCACTCAGCTAAATGATTTTTTTGGTCATTAATAAACAAAGCGACAAATTGCAGACAACAAATGATACTTACCTCAATACAATTTGTAAAATATCCTAAGCAGCCTAATCCATTGATTGCTTATGCCGGAGCATTTAAGTCAATTTACTTGTAATCCTCACTCCAGCTTCTTATGCAAATTCCACTAAAATAAATGATATTTACTTCTAGTTAAACGTGGTTAAGATTTGGGTGCTAGCCCCGTTGATTTTATTGACATAAACTAGAACCTAATTCCACATATAACCAACATAACTGACTTGAAGAGATGGCGCATACATTTATTTCATACTTAATACATCCACATCACATCAGCCATAATCAAGAAATATGCAGCTCTTCTTAACTTTTCCAAGATCAGGGCTCCTTTCCAACAATTAAGTCCCAATTTCAACAGGGACTTTCACTTCGGACTACCAGCCTTCACCCAACTGATTCCAGTCCTGTTAAACTCAGCACTACTGTCTTGCCCTCTCACTCTGCACTTCTACTATTGCATGATATATATTTTTGAACATCAAATATGGTGACTTACAAAAACAACCTGTTTCCTTCCAAGGAAACATGACAACAGTGTAGTAGCAGGATGTCCAGTATAGCTTCAGTCTAAGGGCTGAGCCATAAGCCAGCAAACAAATGCAAATTTGCCTAGGAGCAACCAAGGAGAACCTAGGAGTCAAAGGTTAGGAGCTGAGGGGTTCCACTGGGCGTCAAAGCCTAAGATAAAAGGAGGCCAATGGTAGACCTAAATTATTTGGGGCCCTGAAGCTTAAACCCTCACTAAGTTCCTCATTTTTGTCAATTTAGGCTTTTGACATACCAAGACCCCTTGATGAACAATCTTCAAACGCGGAAGATTGCTCACCTCCAGAACAAGACCAATACTTCCTTTTATTCCTTATAAGCACCACCATTTGTGCAAAATTTCTTTGCAGTCCTTTCCTTTTGAGAAGCAAAGCCCCTGCAAATGTTCAGCAAACACAGAAGGACTCAGTCACTGTGAAGTAAAACAACTCACCTATTACGAGTATTATGACCATTATCTATGAAAAGGAGCTTAGATGTCCATATACCTCAGAGAATTAGAAAGAGAGAGAGAGAACCAAGTTCCAATCCAGAATTTAGTGTAGATCAAGCCATTTTGCTGAAACCCTTGTGTGTCCATATTAGCTTCTTTAGCTCCAGGAGAAAAGGTTCTGAATGAAAAAGGTCACAACCAAACACTTCTGAACCCAAATATTGTATCTGCCCTGCTCCCACTTTTCACCCTGTGGGAAAAAAACCTTTCTCTCCTTCTCAGCTTCAACCACCATGATCTACTTTGGATAATTGCCATCTTGTTTATTGAGATCATGCACACACAGCATTTTGAGACTGAGATTAGGTGTTGAATGATTGAGCATTATGCACCTTCACGGTCGTCTACCCGCACCACCAGATCCTCCCATGCAATGATCCTCCGGGTGTCCACTCTGAAGGAGGCCAGAAAGTTATCTATGAGAAGATGGGCCTTCTTGGCAGTGGCACCAACACTTTGGAAACAACTCTGCGCCTGGCTCCCTCCCACCCAACTTTTAGGAGCCATCTTAAGACGTTGCTTTCCAGTGATACCCTACTTGACTTTTTTCTTTGCCTTGTGCTCTTACATTGAAATGATATGTCTTCTGGGAGGAAACATTTAGACTAATATTTCTTCATTACTTTTTTATTTTATTTTATGTCTTATTGTCATTCGTTTATGCCTGTTTTCATTTCACTTGTTGTAGTGAATAGTGTGTTGCAATAATGGAGTGGTATCTAAATAAAATAAAATAAATCACACTTAAAGAAGGATTCCAACAGGCTGGAGCAAGTTCAGAGGAAAGCAGTAAGGATGATTGGGGGACTGGGAACCAAGCCCTATGAGGAAAGTCTGCTTTCTTAAGGCACGTTTCGCCTTGAGAAAAGAAGACAGAGGAGAGATAGGATAACAGTTTTCAAATACTTGAAAAGGAGTCATACAGAGGAAGGGCAGGATCTGTTCTCGATCATCCCAGAGTACAGGACATGTAGCTCAAGCTACAGGAAGCCAGACTTAGGCTGAATATGAGGAAAAATGTCTTAACTGTTAGAGCAGTACAACAATGGAACCAACTATCTCGGGAGGTGGTGAACACTCCAATGCTGGAGGCATTCAAGAGAAACTTGGACCACCATCTGTCAGGTCTGCCTTGATTTGGACCCTGCATTGAGCAGAGGGTTGGACTTGATGGCCTTATGGGCCCCTTCCAACTCAGTTCTTATGGTATGATTTTATTCTATTATTCTATGAAAATAAATAAATAAATACATAAAATGTCGTAACAAATCAAACCATCAGAACATTTGCCAGCCCAAAATGTTTCTCAGAACACAAGTGCTGCTCTTGATCTGGCAGCACTTACTCCTTCTGGAGAAAGGAAGAAACCAAAGTGCCACACCCGACTGCGGTGCAATGCTTCATGTGTCCCATGCGTTCAGCTCCTCATAATCGGCAGTGTTCACCATTTATCATCACACCCAGTGACTTTGCTACCAACATATCAAAGTGGCCAATGACTACATATGCTCAAGCCCGAGCATCTGGTTCTTCCGTGTTTCCGACATTAGCACAGACATCAGAATCAGTGGACTATTGAATGCAATTACAGTAAGCGAGACAGACAATAAAGATTGATAACATCCCCCCCTTTTATCACGCACCAAAATGAGAGGGGGGTTAAAACATTGCCTTGCACTGCCTCCATTTTACAAATGACTGCAAATATTTGATTCTGCTGTTTAAGGTGACATGATACAAGGGAATGCCCCTATCCTGTGTGGTTCTCTTTGATGGACACATTATCAAATTAAATGAAAAGTGAACCACAGGGTGTGTTGTAGGAGAGTAGAAAGCAAAGCAACAAGATCTTATGTATTAATGATGAATATTTACTTAGCATTGTTCTACACATCGCATGCTGAGAGCAGAACCCTTCTTGTTATCTCAGCGGCGGGTTACAGACGAGTAGGTTCAACATTGCTGTGTTTACGCTAAGTCTTCTGCCTACAACTCTCTAAACACAGACTTGCCCGGTTGATTTTGTGACTGGCCCATGTGACTCTACAGATATGTAATTAATAAGAGCCTCCACCACAGCAGAATCCTAATTATTTCCATTTCAACAAGGAGCTAGTAATTGTGGAGTGGGTGACAAATGCAGAAGAGAACATAAAGATGGAGGCGTCCGTCCTGGGCGGCTGAGCCGCCGAAAGCACACGGCCCTCAGTGACGTTTCAGGATTTCAGCCTAAGAAATCTGCCAGAGACAAAAAGACAGATAGAGGTGGGGCTAAAGGGAGCTACATCAGGTCTGAAATACACATTTCCGAATTGATATGTAAAATGGATCCTCTTCTAAACGTGAACCCAGTGCTATCTTCTGCATTTTGCCAAGCATGGACATCCACGTTTCCCTGTTGTTTGTGCACTGTAGGAGTTAGTGCTGTAACCAACCCCCAGTTAGTTTCAACACCTCAGACAGCTGTTTTACAGTTCAGGCTAAAACCCAGAGCAAAGTCACCACCTTGGTGACTCCGACAGCTGCTGTCTCTTCAACCTTAAAACGTTAACAGTGGGAGAAGTGGTACGAAAGCAACAACCCATTCTTTCAAATGGGTTGGAAGAGACCACCAATGCATACAACGGTACATGGAGATGGGTAGGGTTGTTTCCCCCTCCTTTCCGTGAGGTCATTTCCTGCTCCTTCCTCTAACTAGCTAGATGCAGTTAGAGAGGAGCATTACAGTGTCTCCATCATGGCTGATCAGATACGTGAACATAGAAGCCAGCGTCAGAGGTTCTATAACTAAGTTTAGGGCTCTTTCTCCTACACTTTCTCTAAATGGATTTTCTAAGGCAATGTGCATAATACAGATTTTCCAAGTAGTTAGTCCTGTTTGGTAGCTGGAATCTCAACACTAGCCTGCTGCCCTCTCCTGGCATAAATACAAAACAGTCTTACAAAACACACATCTTTCTTTCCTGAGATTAGTTCTTGAAACAAAAACAGGTGTTTGTACTAGGACATTTAGACGCGGTAGTGGATTGCAATAATGAAAAAATCTAGGCATTGTAAGCACCTACTGGCTAGTGTCCATTACATCACCAGTGCAACTTATCCTTCATGCCTCCAACGCACACACCTGGTGTAGTTTTACAACAGATAAAAGTAAAGGACAAAGCTACTCTATTTTACCACACGGTTTCATATCACCCAACAGCACTGACTTGGCAAAACAGCCCTTAAACTGCAGCTGTTTTCAGAACAGGAAAGCAAATATTTTTGCTCAGCTTTGTGTGGAAAGCAGCTAATCCTGCCCCAAAAGAAAACAAGCGAGATGATGTCATACGAAAGCAAAAGGTCATGTGACACATGGATATCTGAAATTGCATAAATACAGCTGCCCTTCTTGGCTCTGCAACATGCAACAGAATTACAAAATGTGTCGTCAGAATGTCAGTCTTCACTTGTCTTGTTCTTGCAGACAAGGAAGAGGAGTTGGAATGAGAAATTATTTCTGCTTTTCAACATGGGTATGAACAATGTTTTATATAATAAAATTGCCAGACTTTGTGTAAAATTTCTCAGTGCATGAACTGTGCAAATTGTGTGGACTACTGCTTCATTTAAGAATTTGAAGCACTAAATGGGTTGTTGGAGTCTTTCTTAACAATCAGCCTGTACTTTTGCTTTTTTTGATACTAATCTCAAATGACAATTTAAAATGCTGTTATTGTAACTGTTTTAATGTTGACTGCATTAATTGTTTGGGGAACTATGAAAATTTTAATTCACTGCTTTGTGTGGATTATGGTGGTGGGGACACCAGACGTTTTGATTAATTCTAATGGATATCTTTTTTTAAAAAATAAAAATTTAATTAAAATTAAACAATGAACTCATTTTCAAATATTCATAATCTCTAACGGCTGTTAATGAATTACTTCCTAGGTTGACATTAACATGTAGATAGAGTAAAATCTATGTTTCCAAGTTCTGAGATAGAGAGATAGACAAGACTGGTCAACAGATAGAGACACATGCATACAATCTCTCTTTCATTCGTGTGTGCGTGCGTGCGTGCGTGTGTGTGTGTGTGTGTGTGTGTGTGTGTGTGTGTGTGTAAAGGTAGGTAGGTAGAAGGTTATGTATACAGAGAGAATTCACAATTAAACCTTAAGTTTCAAGATAGATCCTGGATCTGGAGAAGCTTGAAGCCTTTATTCTCAAATACATTCCATGGAAACTCCACTTAGTTTGAACGTAAGATGTGGCCATGGAAAATAACCTTATATTTCCACCACAACCTTCATTCTTTTAACATAGAAGTAATAATACTCTGCTCAAAGAAGGCTGCAATGTCTCCTTGTCCCTGTGGACATCGTGTTGTCAGGAACCATATCTTCAGAATTTGTGGTGAGGCTGTAGACATTGTTCGCGACCAGAGTTATTCACACACTCTCTGTATAATCCTTTGCTACTTCAAAAAAAAAAAAAAAAAAAAAAAGTTTTGAGTCCAGAAATGAATGGAGGGGTGGATGAAGAGATAAAATAAATGTAGATAAATAAATAAAGACTTCCCTTCATCCAAAGCATGTTTTTATTTATACATCTTCATTTGGGTGCACACAATGAAAATGAAGTCAAAGTTCTTTCTTCTGCCAAATAATTCACCATTATAAGTGGCAGCCTTTGTTCTCCATGGCCTTGAAAGCGCTTTGAACTTTGGTGGCCCACATTTGTGTCCGTTTTTGAAAACCAAGCTACTTTGTAGGAACAAATGCGACAACTCAAGAGGCTCCTTTCCAACTTTCAAAAATGGCTTCCAGCATCAAAAATCTGTATCTTTCACAAGAAACGACCCACCTGGATTAACTCTGGATAAATCAACATCCTGATTTTAAAGAATTCACACACTGCCATAGTCTTGCAAATTCGTTTAGGTCCTTTACTCTTATATTATCCCAAAATCTCAGCCTTAATAACCAAGAATATAGTGAGTCCTGGACATCAATGGGAGCAGGTCTGCTAAAATATCGCAAGCACATTATTTTATATGCCTGGTCAGTTTTAAAGAATGAAACCAAAGTCTTTGTTATATTATATTCCATCCTCCCACCCCCAAGTTATATATGTTGAAGGATAAATTATTTAAAAATTAAAGCTATTTAAATAATGGCCCTCCGAACACAAAGTATTTATTTCTCCTTTCAGCATCCAGTATTTATGGCATTGATTTTTTTTCTTTGCCATTTACTTAGTATTAGAATTTCATGGGCCTCATCAATAAAAAATGAATTTTGATAACTTTCAAAACAGCTATATTATTTTTTTCCCCTTTCATTTGTAGCAATTTTTTCCCTCCCCTCAGTGGTATTATTGCAGTAAGTCAGTCATTATTTCTTTATGTTTCTTCTCCTTTTGGTTTAGTATTTCATTTCCCTTTACGGCACCCATCTCGTGATCACAAAGCGGGCGGGCAGGGGGGGACACACGAAGCATTTTTATTTCTTTTACCCGTCGAAATGGCTGCGAGTGATTTAACTGTCATTTAATTTGATTCTTCTCTTCTGTCTGTGGAGAAATATGTTTAATGTACTGGAAATTATGTTAATAAGAAAAAGCATTATCTCATCTAATGAAATAAATATACAAATATTTCAAAATAAAATAAAGAGGCAATCTTTGGCGAGAGCAAAAAAGGAGGGGGAAAAACACACCATCTCTTGGTTAGCATAAAATAACACCAATGAGGGGAGAAGATTTAATGAATGCATTGAAAGAGACTGAGAAACCGGGAGGGGTGGGCCCCAAAATTCAAAAGTAAAGCAGGAGGAATAAGAAAGGGAGAGGTGATTGAATTGTACCTCTTCTTATCAAATCTTCTTTTTAAAAAAATACACAGGCACAAGAGAAGCAGAAACAATGCAAAAATGGCTAAATGTATTTTTCATATTCTTTCAATCCACTTCGTTATTCGGCTGGGGCTGTGCCTGTTTTTCTCTCTGCTTAACCTTACATTTATCGATTAAAGACTGCTCTTTTGCTTCTTAGGCACATTCATCTCCCCCTGACCACAATTATCCTGGATTTTTTTAAAAAAATTAGCACAAAACAAAATTGAATTTATGGTACAGAACTCCAAACTGCTTTGATTCCGGGTAAATCACAGCTGCCAGTAGCATCGCATGGCAGCCTTCGCTTGCAAAAACCACGACGAGAGCAAAATTCACAGAGGTTAAATAAATAGTGTTACTAGCAAGAGCAAAACTTGCCACAATTAAGTAATAAAACCATGACCACCACAACAGAGACACATAATTAGCAATTTAATTACAGGCGTCAAAATACTGCTAAAAGATGTCAATAACAAAACCAAAATCTGGCGTGACAAACGGATTTTGTTCTCTCGTTCTGCTGTTCTAGATCTACGTGTGTTTGTGTTTTAATTTGTCATTTTTCAATTGCCTGGAAAAAATGCCATATATGTACATTGTCTCTCTGTGTGTATATGTGTGCACGTACATCCCTGTGCACACATGCATCTGCGTAAGTATTCAAGTAGTTTTTGTGTGCTATCTTCCATTTCTGTCAGTCTGCCAAGGATATTTATCACTTCATAGTGATTATTTCTTGAGCTTGTATAAATCATTTTGCTCATTCTTTAGGAACCAAATTATGCTATGGGCAAGTTGTTGTGTGTTGTTGTTGTTTTAAGAAGGCGTTGAGGCTGCTCAATGAGCAATATTTCAAATGGATGCAGGGGGAGGCGTGCTCTCAAAAGATACGCTCAGATCTAGTTACCAATTTAGGTTTCATTTTCTCTCATCACAATTTTATTCATTTATTAATTTTCTTACTGCATTTTGGTATACTTCGAAGGTCCTGATATGAAAATGGTACATGTGTGGTCACTGATACGGCTCTGAGAGGCCCCTTATTGCATCAGTTATCACACAACCATTTGTGCAGCCCACCTTTCAGCCAGATGTGTGAATGGGAGAACAGCAGAGGAGTAGAAAGGCTGAAGCAGTTTCTCTTATGCTCCACATTCCCTCGACAGAGTATTGTGCAATTAAAACAACAACAACAACCAAACAGATAGAAGTGACCTTCTCACCTAGACATTGGATCGTCAGATTATTCCCCCCCCCCCCCCCATGAGGTCTACCACAATATAGAGCCGTCCCTCAAGGAGGTAAGAGGGATGGCTTGTAGACAAAGGGCCTTTTCGGCAGCTGCCCCCAGACTATGGAATGCCCTCCCGACTGAGATTCGTCTGGTGTCGACGCTGATGACATTTCGGCGCCAGGTCAAAACCTTCCTGTTCCAGAAGGCTTTTAATTGAAATAATATCAACTGTGGGTCCTGATGGCAATTTTTAGAGTATATATTTTAATTGCATTTTAATTGTTTTTTTTTTATTGTATTTTAATTGTTGTAAGCCGCCCAGAGACCTTTGGGTAGTGTGGGCGGCTTATAAGTTAAATAAAATAAATGAATAAATAAATAAAATATACCAGGAATTCCCCCAGCCAGAATTCTGACACCTGTAGCCACAAAAATGCATTTCCTCAGAGGGGTTTGAGACTGACCATGTTCTTCTCTACAGCCCTTGCAAAGGGAGAGTGTGAGTGGGACTTGCTGAGCTCCATGGGAGCTACAAGAGGTTGTGGAACTGGTAGTCTTTCTGCTTATTTGATTCCATACATGATGGCTTTCAAAAAAGTATCAATGGGAATATTACCTTTCTGGAATTATGACTTTCTAAAACTTTCCCATTGATTCAAGGTTTTCCTTATGAACTTGACTTAATAAAAGACTGCTTATGGCACAGAACCATGTGGGAGCTGCTGTGCCTCAATGGTGGAGCATACAAAATCACAGCATTGGAAGGGGCGTATAAGGCCATTGGGGGATTCCCAGTGTGGCGCAGTGGATAGAGTGATGGACTAGGACTCTGGACAACAGGGTTCAAATTCCCAATTGGCCATGGAAACTCAATGGGAGAGTGGAACTGGTGAAACTACTACTAAAATATTTCACTTACCTTGAAAACCCTATTAGGGTCACTATAAGTTGATTCCAACTTGATGGCATAGTACTTATACATAAGGCCATTGAGTCCATCTTCCTGCTCAAAGCTTGATCTGCATGTAGTCGTTTCTAAATTCTGTCCCCATACAAGGCTGAGAAGCTACTGGGCTAGATAGTTTCCTATGTCCTGGGTTCAATAAATTTCTCTCAGAACCCCATACAAGGCTGAGAAGCTACTGGGCTAGATAGTTTCCTATGTCCTGGGTTCAATAAATTTCTCTCAGAACTCTTTGGTATGTGACATAACTAGTGAACATCTTGAACTACACAGATTCATTAGATGTAATGGTGCTTTTGTGTACTACCAAGGAACTGGAAAAGATCCTTAAGAGTGAGGATGTGTCACTGGAGATCAAGATAATCCACACTAAGGTATTCCTGGTTGCTATGTAGGTATGTGGAGAAAGCTACCTGGAAAGAATTGATTCATTTGAAATGTGGTGTTGGAGGAGAGCTTGCAGATACCCCAGACGTCCAGAAAGACAAACAAGTGGGTGAGAGATGGTCAAGTCTGAACTTTATCTCGGAGGAAAAATGGTAAAAATGAGGCTGACATACTTTGAGCATATCATGAGCAGATAAGACTCACTGGAGAAGACAGAAATCTGGGGCATAGGTGGAGGCAGTAGGGAAAGAAGAAGACCGAATGTGAGGTGGATAGGTTTCATAAAAGAAGCCATGATACTGATTTTTTAATAACTAACTAGAGCTGTTCATGACAAGACTCCTGAAAGCTGCTAATTCATAAGGTCACTGTAAGTTGGAAATGACTTGACAGGCCACATAAACGTCTTGAGGAAGGGACAATAAACATGTAAACACATATAAACATGTGGTGTGAGTTTTTTTACGAAAAAGAACGGATAGATAAAAGACACGTTTAGCTTAAGAGAACTGTATTCTCCCACAGCTAAAATACAAACCCCAAACACAGCTTACTACATTAGCAGTCTTTAGGAAAAGCAAATACTAAAAGCTATTTATTCCAATACTATCTGATGTACTTTTGAAGTTTGCGCCTGCCTCTTTCATGTAATTCTCTTAGCCTCCTTTAAAAAAAAAAATCACAGCTTTAAAAAATGTGTTTAAATGCATTGGATTTTCCACTCCCCTATGCCAATTCGGGCACACTAATTTTTAAAAGACTTATTAATCTGCATACCTTTGAAGATGGCACCTTGGCAGGTCTTCAAGTCTTCAGCTCTAACACATGCTACCATGCAAAGAGGTCTAAGTTCAGAATGGGTAATAGTGGCAGAGCTTCAGAGGTCTGACCTGGAAATCTCATTGGCTGATTCTGACCAAGACTAGCGCTCTTACAGGTGAAAAAAAAAAAGGGAGGGGACTTGTGATACCCTATCAAAAACACTGGCAGCCACTGGATGATGTAGAAGCGTCGTGGTGCTGTGGTTAAACTGCAGTACTGCAGTCAAAACTCTGCTCATGACCCAGGTTCAATCCCAGGTAGCTGGCTCAAGGTTTACTCAGCCATTTGAGCAGCAGGAGAGTTGACCTTATATTTTGTGAAGAATACAAGGTTTTAATGCAAAATACAAGGGGTGTGCATGTGTATGTACTTGTGTTGTTGTTGTTTTGGCAATGAACCCTTTTCTTCTTCTTTTTTTCAGAACAAAACACTTCCACGATTCCTACCCACCCACCCCAAAAATCCTGAAATATAACCAAGGCTCCAACCTCTTCTAATTTCACCCACTAGGGAGGAAAACTTTGGCATTTTTCATGCCTATCTGTGAAAATAAAATGAATAGAGATGTACATAATCTTAAAATAATAATAAGCTTAGAACTGCAGAGCTGGAATGGGGTCTTATGGAAAATCTACTCCAGGTCTTTTCAAGGAGGCACAGATCATACTCCCAACCTCTTGCTCTACAGCCAGATACCTAAACCATTGAGCTGTTCAGCAGGTCAAGCACGAGGCTGTTGTGCCAGGAGTAAGGAGAATTCTCACTCGTTTCATTCTTGCACGGACGACAGAGTGATTTTTTAAAAATCAGCCTGCAAGAGAGTGAGCTATTTTGTGGCATTCTCAGCAAGAGAACAGAAGGCAACTGATGACCTATGAAGCAAATCACACTTTTGCAAACTGATTCAAATTGTGCAAAATGACGATGCCTCCTGCTTCACTGTGTGGATCGTGAAGGACTAGAAACAACACAGGTACTGTTTAGATCCTATTTTATAAAACCAAGAAGTCATTCTAGGCCTGTTGATGATCGTGTTCTATCAAGTCAATTCTGACACATGGCAACCCTTTTCATGGTTTTCCAGGTGGAGAATACTTAGAAGTGGTTTTCCATCCCCTTCTTCTTGAGTCTGTGCAGCTTGGCCAAGGCCATCCAGGCTGGCTCTACTCGCAGGAGGCATTACTGGGAAATCGAACTCACAACCTCTCCCTAAACTACTGAGCTATCCAGCCAGCCAATCTATGCTTACCGTGTGTGGGTTTTTTTGTGTGTTTTTTTTGCGTTGATTTGCAAAGAGAAAGGATGTTCATTTTGCACATTGTCATACTTTGATGTGGGAAGGGAACTCAGCATTCACTGACCAGAATCCTGGCAGGAATTTAGGCGCGCATGAGCTAAACTGCACAACTTACTGTGGCAAATGGCTGCTCATTGATATCATATGTGCCTTGGGTTGCAACTAGCACTGCATTAGTTGGGGGCCATTTGTCACGGGGAATTATACAATTTAACCTTCTGTGTGCAGAAATCACGAACAAGATTCTCCTAGCCCTGTCTCTTTGTCACGTGGAAGGGAGGCATCTCACACGGCACAAGAGACTTTTCTGTTAACACGTTTCACCAGGTCAAAACATCCTGAATCATCAAGATTAAAAAACTCAATGGCAGTGGCAATGGGGAAAAAGCCACTCAGAGAGGGGAATTCACTAAGGGCTCTTCCCCACATGGTCTCCAAAAGGACACTTAGAGGTTGCCCACATGTGCAGCATTTGTCCTGTTGTTTGGGCTACTGATGGGTTGGGTTGGTCTGCTCTTTTTTCCAGTGTCCACAGTTGTTCATCATTGGAATGGACCAATTTCTTCCAACCCATACCTTTTTGAAGCCCTGTGAGGGGTTTCTACTATTTAATATGGGTTGGATGGCTCCAGTTTAGTCCATTTCCAACACGTGTGGTTGCTTGGAATAGACTAAACAAGAGTCTTGCAGCTTCCACAAAGTGTCAGTTTCCAGTATTGTGAAGTGGCTTACAAGTCGTTCCAGGATCTCCTGATCCTCTGCAGAGGGTCAGGGGAAGTGAAATTATTATTATTATTATTACATCTGCTAGATTATCACTAATGCAATTAATCACTTTCTTTAATTTTTTTTTAATTGCCTGTCTGTGTATTGCTAGTCAAAACTGCAGCTGTGGGCAGTTTCTCATATGGCAATACGACAGGAAAAGATATTTTAAAAAAAAATAAAATAAACAAAGTGATTCCTTGCATCAGTGATGATCTAGCAGACATTTTAAAAAAAATCACTTCCCCCGATCCTCTGCAGACGATTAAGAGAAGCGCTTAATTGACAGCAGATCAGGCTACAAAGGGTCGTTTGCTATTTAGATGGGAGGCGCATACCCAATAGCACACTGTTCGTCTCTCCAACCTCAACCAACTGTTTGCAGTCCAATCTAGCCCTCCCCAAAATGGCCAGTCTGGATAGGTCTTTAGAGTGGGTGGTTTAGTCTCAACGTTTTCATCAGGTATTGAGGGAAATGGGACTCTGCACCAGTCTGTACAAATGACAACCGGCCTGTCATGGTGAAAATGGGGAAATCTTTGTTTTCTTAACAGACAATAATATCGCATTTGTTGCTTTCCAGGCTGTCATTTGGGATTTCCAAGCCAGGAAGGTTGCTGAGTCAGGAAATCATTTACTCTAGCCCTGACTTTGGGTTCAGCCTGGCTGTGATCGGACACTATGTGCTGGTTTGTGGAAACCATACTCCAGTGATTTCTTTTCCATTGCTGTTATATACTGCTGGGATGGAAACTCTGCTAGCTTAGCTACCCTGACCTTCTGCAATGGAGGAGACCAGCCATGCTCCACTCCAGCATTTGCAAAGCGAGACAGGAGTCTCTGGAACTCCCTGGAAAACCACTGCCCATCTCAGCCGTTGGGGAAGCAAGACTGAGGTCGTCAGAGTGGGGATACACTCGTGTAAGGAAGAACTAGATGCTTCCTTGAATGAGCTTCTGAAAGATAAAGCCACTCACATATCTGCGGTTGCACGAGTGAAATGCCCCCATGTGATTCCAGCCATTGTGTTGTAGCAGGTACTTGTTATCTCCACATTCACAGCACATTACCTAATATTACAAGGAAGTAGCCATGATGAGACATCATGTTCACAGCACAGTATCTAAGATCTGGAACAACGTCCGATGCCAGAAAGTTGAGATCACAGACTTGGGCAGGGAAGCGCACAAGTCACTGTCATTGCTGCAGCTTGCGGGTAAACAAGGCTGCAAGAAACACAAACCAGCACTACAGCTGACCAGAATGTGTGGAACGGTCTTCTGTCCACCAGTGCTCAGACAATCAGAAGCCAGGAAGATTCCATGTGACATTAGGTAATCAGTGGCTTTAGCCTGGCTCCTTCGTTTGAATTGATTCTAACAATCTGTTTGAGGCCTTCGTGAATAGCCACACTAAGCGTTCCCTAGACTCAGAAGGAAAAAAAACAAGTTTGAATAATGTATTAAGACCATTGAAGAGGCTCAAAGAAACCTAGGCTCCCTTAACACTAGCAACAGAGAGAGGTGGTGCTATTATATTCTCTCTCTCTCTCTCTCTCTCTCTCTCTCAATCTCTCGCTTTTCCTTCAGTGGAAAATGACATTCTTTGAGCGGAAGAGTGTTTATATCAGTCGTATACTTGTGGTTTCCACAGTTAAGTCAAGTGACAAGAAGAATGAGAAGCTGACACACAATGCTTGACCTAAATACATTATCCGGGCTTTGCTTACTTCTTAAGTAGGTCAGAATGGTCTCTCAAAAGTGGTTCAAAACTTGCTCCTGTTGTACCGGAGAGATGGTTGTTTAGAGCAACATTAGCAGCTTATGAGAAGGCAATGGGAACAGGGAATATCCTGATTTGTACTCCCTTTTGTTTTGCTTGCATCTCCCTTCCTTGTAGCATAGAATTCTTTAGGGTGGGGACATCACCCCACCCCAGAAGGTATCAAAATGGTCTTTCACACAAGATGGAGGTGTGGAAGAACAGAAAGCATGAAGCGTTTCTGTTCACATCACAGGAATATCTGAAGAGGACATCTGTCATATCTTAGTCAGAAAATGTCCGAATGAGTGGCAGATTTGCCCTTCAATGCAGGAATCCAAATCAAAGCATGTCTGACAGATAGTTGTCTAATTTTCTCTTCAGTACCTCCAGCATTGGAGCACTCACCACCTCACACATTCTTTGGTTCCATTGTCGTACTGCTCTAACAGTTAAGGCATTTTCCCTCACATTCAGCCTAAATCTGGCTTCCTGGAGTTTGATCCCATTATTACGTGTCCTGCACTCTGGATAACTGAGAACACATCCTGTTCCTCCTCTGTATGACAACCTTTCAAGTATTTGAGAAGCACTGTCCTGTTTCCCCTCAGCCTTCTTTTCTCAAGGCTAAACATGCCCATTTCTTTCAGACTTTCCTCATAGGTCTTGTTTTCCAGTCCTCTGATTATCCTTGTTTCCCTCCTTTGAACTTGCTCCAGTTTCAGTTTGTCGGCATACTTCTTAAAGTGCAGTGTGCAGAACTGGACACAGTTCTCAATATGAGGCCTAACCAGTTCCAAATAGAGGGGAACTAGTGCTCTACTGGATTTTGAGACTATACGTAATGCAGACTAAACTAGCATTTGCCTTTTTTGCAGCAACACCACACTGTCGGCTTATATTCAGCTTGTTGTCTACAACAATTCCAAGATCCGTCTCTTTGAGCCAGTTAGTATTGCTGGGCCACATATCCCCCCAAATGTCTATTCAGAAAACCCATCTGAGAATTTTAAAGGAAACGAGCATTTTGACAAGATTGTAGTTGCTTCTCAGAAGGGTTCTGATTTGAGGGTCCCCTTGTGAATGTAACAAATTCATTAATGCAGATTCCAAAATATTCACTTTTAATCGGGTCAATCCGAATATCAGAAAAATGTCAGTAAGCTTTCTAGCTCTGCAGAAATCATTGTCAGCCTGAAAGTTATGCAAAGTAGCAGGGGCAGGAGAAGAACTGGCATGGATGTAACTCATGGCCAACCTCTAGTTGATCACATGACACAGAACAAGAGTACAGACATGACTGCATCCCATGTTTTATGAAATTTTCAGCTTACACCTTGGATTTCTAAAATAAATACAGAATAGGTGAGCCCCTCCTTCATTGGGGCACCTTGATAAGATTAGACACTGGACCAAAAGTTATCAAGGGGGCAGTTCCTATATGATCCTCTGACTTCAATTTTTGGTAAGTAAAAAAAAATCCTTTTTGAAAGATACTCCAAATCTCCTAAAGGCACCACAGCTCCTGTGTGTGCAGCTACCAGGATCTGCTTCCACCCTTCTGCTTAATGGACAGAACAGAAGTAATGTGTTATGTGAGATGTGCATTATTTTATGGTCCAAATGGGACTTCCAATGCATTATGAGTTAGGATGAGAGCTATGGTTGTGGTTAAGATATTAAGACTCCCTGTAAGAATTCCAATACTTTTTCAATACTGATTTCCCTAAAATGAAGCCAACCAAGCAATAACCACATCTTTCTAGTTATACCATTTTGTCTTGGCTGTACTTGGTCTGGAAACTCTCCTTGCCAACTATACCTGGTATATAGCTGAAACTTGGGGACATTGTTTACCACTGCTTGGGAATATCATTTTTTGGGAATCATAATACAGGCGTACCTCGGTTTGCGAAATTAATGCGTTCTCTGGGACGTTTTGTAATGGGACAAATTCGCAAACCGAAACGCGGTTTCCCATAGCAATGCATGCACGGGGGCGGCGCTATAAACCTCCCAGGCGCAATGCAAACTTGCTTCGTATTGAGGAAAAAATTTGTAAACTGAGGCATTATGTTCAATGGATTTTCGTTCATAAACCGAAAATTACGTTAACCAAGGCGTTCGTAAACCAAGGTACCACTGTATTCAGAATTCTGGATACTATGCGGTCTTTGAGCTAGCCTAGACCCAAGCCTTCCAAGTTAAGAAAAATTAAGGAGAGATAACATAACGGCAAATGTCGTGGATTCAGGAGTGTGTAACCATGTATAGTAGACGGCGTAGATCTTCAGGGTGGATGTTGTCCCATGTTAAATGTGGCCTCAGGTGTGATGGAACACATGCCAGTGGTACCCCACATGGTGACACCCTGCTACTTTCTTCTTTCTCTTTCTAGAAAGGGCAACATACATGGTATAATTCTCACACTCCTATCACTACCTTGACGACACATAATCAGCTTCCGTGAATTGTAGGGAGAGTAATATACAATGGGATGTCATAAGGTCATGCATTCATTACCTTTGTGTGCTAGATGAGAATACTGTCAACAAGGCACTGATACTCCTGAAAGCGTCCTCACATCCTTCAACACACCTAGGTCTGCCTTCAGGCTCTGCACTTTTTGTAAGAGTCAGGCGTTTATTACATAACTACACACACACACACACACACACACACACACACACACACACACACACACACCTCTTTCCATCAGTGAGATGTTAGAGGATAAGTGCTTGAGATGGTAGGGTCAAGCAAAGATGATCCGTTCAATGTCTTTCCCAGTTCCTTTCTTTCTTTCTTTCTTTCTGGCCCACTCTGTATTCTGCATCGCTCGTTCAGTATCACTTCCCTGCAGGCATTAACGTCCCACCAAATTGCACCAGACGCCCATCACCCTCCACAGAAGAATAAAAATATATAAATAAATAAAATAAAGCACAACGACTGACGCCTTTAAGGGCAGCGTTCGTTTGCATATGGAAAACAATGAGAGGAGGAAAAGTGGTACGGTTCAGCTCTCTCCTTTCCTTTTATTGCTTTGTTATTTCATCATTATTCACTGTGGTTTCTTTTTTTTTTTTCTTCCCTTTTCCCTTTGCCGAGTTTGGGTTTTAATGTAATGGCCGTTCCATAAAAAATGTTGCTTTTTAAAAGGTTTGCATATCATCCCATTTTCTTTTTCAACCCTTCAGTTACCATATGGCAAGCAATCAGGTCTGCAATCACGGGGTCCATATTATGTAGCGCGTGATTTCGACATTATGCTATTACCCATCTGTTTCTGTAGAGAAAGACATGAACCCTCGTAAGAGAGGTCAGTGATTTCATTGCACACCATATTCCAGAAATCTATCTCTGTTCACTTGAGATCACTTTTGTGATTTACTCTACTTGCTGGGCCAGGCTCTTTCTTTTATTTATTTCTCTCTCTCTCTCTTTCTCTCTTGAAAAATACAATAAAATATAAATAAAAAAAACAATCAGCGTCGATCGGCCCGTCTGAGTGGCATCTTGAACGCTTTCTCGCTCATTCCAATACGTCCATG
Source organism: Intellagama lesueurii (assembly GCA_037013535.1). Taxonomy (NCBI): domain Eukaryota; kingdom Metazoa; phylum Chordata; class Lepidosauria; order Squamata; family Agamidae; genus Intellagama; species Intellagama lesueurii. The sequence goes on along the minus strand of JBAJHW010000001.1, from coordinate 343,310,941 downwards.
GAAGAGGCATACTTCCTTCAAACTTTCCCACTTTTTCTTCCTAGGAAAAGAGAAAGGGCCCACACTGCTCAATTTAATTTGTTTGTTAGTGAACAAAGAAGCAGGAGGCCATCTCTCCCATGTTCATCAGTTCAACAATCAGGTGGCAGCCACCTTTTTCATTCATAAAAGAGAATGAATAGAACTCTGTTTGTCTTCTCTCCCCAGTAAACCTGGGACAGATGTCATATAAAACACAGTAATTTTCATGAGATTTATGGTGGGGGGCATGGGAGGTGGGAGAGACAGGGATAAGTGTTCAAGCTACACTGAATTTCCCCTTTTTAAGTTTCCTGGAGCCATAAGGAAGAGGCATGGATGGGGCTGGTATAGAGAGATGACAAATACCCTCTAAACTAATCATCTTAGGCTGGTTTGCCCTAATGGGACAGCAGAACAGGGAATCTGTATGCCCTGTGAGAACTCCTGCCCTTAGCATAAATGTAAGGGAGTGGGAGGGCTCCCTTACATTTGTCCTTTAAGATGGCTACAAATTGTGCAAAATACCTCTGCACAAAACCAGTGTCCCTTTCCTTCATGCGCACACAGAGCAAGAACCAAACAGATGACTGACACAGAAGATGCAAACCACCCATCTATTGCTTCTACTGCATAACAGCCCAGGCACAGAAGCAACACCAAGCGCTGCTCTGCCCCAGTTGCTTTATTTGCATACAAATTATTTTTGCACCTGCTAAAACTCTTACTGGGACCACTAGAAAATAAAAGTTTTCTTGTTCCTTGCATCTCATGCCCAAGAAGGAGTCAGGCAAAAATTGATGTCCCTATGGGGGTGCCCAAAAATCATCAAGTGTTAAGGATGTGTCACTGGAGACCAAAACCAAGATCATCCACACTGTTGCGTTTCCAGTCACCATGTATGGCTGTGAAAACTGGACAGTGAAGAAAGCTGATGGGGGAGAGGGATTAATTTGAAATGCAGTGCTGGAGGAGAGCTTTGCGGGTACACAAGACTGTCAGGAAGACAAACAAGTGGGTCCTAGAGCAAATCAAACTATCTCTGGAAGCAAAAAGGATGAAGCTGAGGCTGTCCTACTTTCGGCACATCACAAGAAGGCAGGAATCCCTGGAAAAGATCGTCATGCTAGAAAAGGTGGAAGGCAGGAGGAAAAGAGGAAGACCAAATATGAGATGGACTGACTCTACCTAAAGAAAGCTACAGGCTTGACTCTACAAGAGCTGAGCAGGGTGGCTGAGGATGGGACCTTTTGGAGATCGCTCATTCTTAGGGTCGCCATAGGTCAGGGGCAACTTTACAGCACATAACAATGAAAACAGTGTGGGTGCCATGGTGCACAGGGACAGGGGATTTATTTAAACACCCTCAGTCCTTACCAGCATTCCTAGATATATATATTTGTTTTTAAAAAGAAAGAAAGTATGCTAATCAGATGTTTTTTGTCTAATGTTTACATTCCTAGACATGGGGGATTTTCAAAGGACACATCTGGAGAGAAAAGCAGTACATCTGGGGGGTTATGGGAACTGTAGTCCCAGAAAGTAACTTTTTCAGCCTCTGCTTTTATCTCCCAGAGACATAAGAATGCAGATGTCTACATTTATGGAGGAGGATAGACTCCATTCTAGAGCTTCTTTCAAACTGCTTAGTATGATTTCTTGTGCCGTAATAAGGTAGTTCTAACTGTTCTAACTGTTCCAAATATAGATTTCTCAGGAGATAGATAAGGTGGTCAGGCACTCCCATTTCTTTAAGGACTTGCCGTAGTTTGTTGTGGTCGACACAGTCAAAGGCTTTTGCGTAGTCAATGAAGCAGAAGTAGATGTTTTTCTGGAACTCTCTGGCTTTCTCCATAATCCAGCGCATGTTAGCAATTTGGTCTCTAGTTCCTCTGCCCCTTCGAAATCCAGCTTATACTTCTGGGAGTTCTCAGTCCACATACTGCTGAAGCCTACCTTGTAGGATTTTGAGCATAACCTTGCTTGTGTGTGAAATGAGTGCAATTGTACGGTAGTTGGAGCATTCTTTGGCACTGCCCTTCTTTGAGATTGGGATGTAGACTGATCTTTTCCAATCCTCTGGCCACTGCTGAGTTTTCCAAACTTGCTGGCATATTGAGTGTAGCACCTTAACAGCATCATCTTTTAAGATTTTAAATAGTTCAACTGGAATGCCATCACCTCCACTGGCCTTGTTGTTAGCTGTGCTTTCTAAGGCCCACTTGACTTCACTCTCCAGGATGTCTGGCTCAAGGTCAGCAACCACACTATCTGGGTTGTCCGGGACATGTTACATAAACCGAAATATGGCTCACCACTGAGAAAAGGCCTACATTGGAAGGTTTTGAGGCTTATCCAGCTCTAGCGCCTCCTAGCCCATTATTGCCAACTTATACATGGAAGAAGTGGAAAAGAAGGGACTAAACACCTTCCATGGGTTGACTCCAACCCATTGGTTCAGGTATGTGGACGACACCTGGGTGAAGATCAAGGTTCAGGAAGTACAGGCCTTCACAGACCACATAAATGCAGTGGACCCAAATATCAAGTTCACTAGGGAAGACATCAAAGACAACGGGCTGGCTTTCCTGGACTGTGCAGTCATCATAGGACCCAACGGCCGCTTAGGAATAGAAATTCACAGAAAACCTACACACACTGATCAATACCTGAGGTATGACTCTCATCACCCATTGCAACACAAACTAGGGGTCATCAGGAAGCTAAATCACAAAGAAACACCCCCACCTCCACAGAAGCCAAGAAGAAGGAAGATGGACATCTAAAGACAGCCCTTAAAGCCTGAGGATATCCAAAATGGGCCATTAACAAGGCAATGTCCTGACCCAGCAGGACAATGAAACAGTCGGAGACCCAGAGCCGATGGAAGAACCTGGTCATTCCTTACATGGCAGGTGTGTCTGAAAAGCTGAAAAGGATTTTTGGTAAACACCACATACCTGTGCACTTCAAATGAACAAACACACTAAGGCAGAGACTCGTCCACCCAAAAGACCAGACACCAAAACACAACAGGAGAAATATAGTATATGTGGTCCGATGCGAAGAGGAATGTTTGGAGCTCTACATTGGAGAAACCAAACAGCCACTAAACAGGAGAATAGGCCAGCACAGGAGGGGCAATGGCTCAGGACCACAATCAGGAGTGTTCCTTCATTTGAAGGACACTCATTCGATGACCAAGATGTATTCATTTTGGACCTAGAAGACAGGTGGTTTGAGAGAGGGATCAGGGAGGCCATACATATGCATATAGAAAATCCCTCACTCAACAGGGGTGGAGGCTTAGATACAATCTGTCTCCTGCTGCCCTTTCCTCCATCCCCGGAAAGATCAGAACCGCACACACCAGAAAGACCACTGTTAACTACTGTTAACGACCCATGACAATGGGTGGAGAAGGACTGCAGAAGTGGGATTATCCCTCATCCCCATTCCTTTGTCCTTATAATGAGCCTATTCAGACCGGGGGAAGTGAAACCAAAGTGGAGGATATATCAGGGATCTCCTACCAACTCTCCTCAGACTGAAGAAGCTACTTGGATGAGTAGCGAAACATTTCAATCTAATAAGAAAGAAGTCCAGTTGCCATGACTCAATTTCCAGACTCCTAGCTTTCTGTTCAGCTTCCTGGCATATGGTCTGGTTTTGGACCTCGCTACCCGATCCTCTCCAGCCCTGCTTCTCTGGGTTGCCACACCAAGGGAGGCCATGAAGTCATTTACTAGAAACAGGGCCTTCTCAGTGGTGGCCCCATCCCTTTGGAATGTTCTTCTGATCTCCTCCCTCCCTTTGAGGATACTCAAAACAAGGCTGTTTACCAAAGCCTCAAGAGCATTCTCTCTTAATGTTTTATAGACTGATGATTTGGATTATACCTATTTCAGTTCTTTTTCGATTTATTAGATTATTGTTTTATTTGTGTATATGTATTGTTTATGTTTTAAGATCTTATTTGTGATAGCCCAACACTAATCAATGTGGTATACAAGTGTAATGGATGGATGGATGGATGGATGGATGGATGGATGGATGGATGGATGGATGGATGGATGGATGGATGGATATGTGTTTGTAGTCCACAGCCACCTTCATGAAATGCAACATCCTTTGACACAAGTCGGCTGCTGTCTAGAAAAGTTTATGCCAAACACATGTTAACCTTCCACCTAGACTCTTCATGGTTGCATTTAGGAAACATTTTGTAAAAACTTAGGGCAGAATCTTGTTCTTTCCTTCCAGTCTTTGTGCAAACCGCTGGACAATTCTGAAGCTTGCACAAGGAGATATTACTCAACAACTGCTCACACAAGCTTGTAAACTGGAAGGAATGAACAGGATTTTGTGCTCAGGTTGAACTCCTTTCCTTTGGAAATTTTAATTTTGGAACATGCTATACGTAATGCTTCCAAGTTCTGGTTCCATGAATCTGGTCTGGGGATAAAACTCAACCTTGCTCTCTCCATTCCTCATTTGTCTGAAAAACAAATATTGTACAAACAAAAGACAAATCGTGCTTTCCTCTTTTTCTTCTTCAGCGTAGACTATAGCTACATGTTTATGTTGTAAACACTGTGAAAATCAATAAAAAATGTGAAGCATTCCAAGTCATGACTGGAGGAGAGTAAAATTACAGGCTGACAACCATTAATTACAGAATAAATGTTATTCAAAAGCTGAAGTGATAATAGTTGGAAAGACATACAAGTACAGTTTGACCTACAGTCTTATTTACCACTTATCAGGCGAGCCGAATGTCACCGCACCTAGGCAAACAATGTGAAGGTGTCACAGTGAAATAAAACTTTGCTCTGGTTAATTAGAATGATTTAATCAAGGCATATGTATTTACAATGCATGAGCTGGAGCAATAAACAGATATATGTTGGCATTCCATCTCTCCATACATAATTCAACAAAAATTAAACAAGGATCGGCCCTGTTGCCTCCGCATGACATGTACGTGTGTAGCTATAGGTGCATAAAAACTTATGAACAGTCTCGATTTTCAACCTTCTGCCACCCAACACTGAGCGGTAAGGGTCGCACATTACTGAGTGTGCACGAACACATCTTCCCCTGTTTATCACAATGGCAAATCAGCCGATCTTTCTAGCTAAAAAGGAGTTCATCACAGAGGAATTTGGGGGCTACTCCATTCTGGCCTTGAGCTCAGTAAAACTAGAGATATCGAAACCTACCAGTTGCATTTCTCGAACCCACCTCTATTTTCTTCCCATCCTTTCTTTTTGTAGGTTGTGAAAATTGGTTAAGGATATCCAGTGTGATAGACTGATGGACTAGGACTCTGGAGAACAGAACTCGAATCCCCACTCAGCCATGGAAACTCACTGAGGGTGTGGAGCTGGTAAAACCACTCCTTAAATATCTCACTTACCTTAAAAGTCCTATTAAGGACACCATAAGTCAGTTCTGACTGGACAGTAAGTACATAACAACAAGGAAATTGGTTTAACTTGGGTGGGGAAAAAGTTATCAACGTATCTCCAGTGATAAGTGAGCTAGGTATGAGAAAGTGCAAGGAAAGAAAGCTATGACAGGATCAATGATGAGCTCTTGTTGTTGTTGTTGTCGTTGCTGCTGCTGCTGCTGTTGTGTTCCATCAAGTCACCCTGCCTTCTCATGATGCACCCAAAGTAGGACAGCCTCAGTTTCAACATATTTGCCTCCAGCGATAGTTCGGGCTTGATTTGATCTAAGAGCTACTTCTTTGTCTTCGGGCTTGATTTGATCTAAGAGCTACTTCTTTGTCTTCGGGCTTGATTTGATCTAAGAGCTACTTCTTTGTCTTTCTGGCAGTCCAGGGTATCTGGAAAGCTCTCCTCCAGCACCACCATTTCAAACAAATCCATTTTTCTCCTGTCAGTTTTTTTAACTGTCCAGTTTTTACACCCATACATGGTGATCTGAAATACGACAGGGTGCACGATCTTGGTCTTGGTCTCCAGTGACACATCCTTACACTTGAGACCTTTTCTAGTTCTTTTTCCCCCCCCTGTCCTTCTGAGTCTCAGTCTTCTGATTTCCTGGCTGCAGTCTCCATTTAGACCGATAATTGAACCAAGGTATACAAAATTTCTGTTTCTTCATTGTCAACATTAAAGTTGTGTCGTTCTTCTGTAGTCATGATTTTTGTCTTCTTGACATTCAGCTGCAGTCCTGCTTTGGCACTTTCGTCCTTCACTTTCCCTAAGAGTTGCTTCAAGTCATTGCTGCTTTCTGCCAGTAAGATGTCATCCACATATCTTAAATTATTGATAGTTTCACCAGTTCCACCAATTTTCAAATCTTCTTCTGAATCTGGTCCAGCTTTCCATGTGATACATTCTGTGTATAAATTGAACAGACAGGGAGATAAAATATACTCTTGTCTGACACCTTTGCCTATAGGAAAGTGCCCCATCTCTCCATATTTTAACAGTCACTTCCTGTCCCCAGTACAGGTTATGCATAAAGTATTAGGCATCCTTCAGTCTCGAAAGACTATGGTAACGTGCTCTGTATGGAGGACTTGGAACAGCGTCTAGTGTGGCTGAGAAGGCCAATTCGAGAGTGATAATCCCTTCCACACTGAAGACAAATACAATCTGTCCCCTGTCCAGCTCCCTGATTTTGCTGCTTCCGTGACTGCCTCTTTGCCTCGGCCTGCTGGACAAGGGTCTCTTCAAAATGGGAGAGGCCATGATGCAATGCCTGCCTCCAGGCTGAACGCTCAGATGTCAGGGTTTCCCATCTGTTGAGGTCCATTCCTAAGGCCTTCAGATCCCGCTTGCAGATGTCCTTGTATCGCAGCTGTGGTCTCCCTCTGGGGCGATTTCCCTGCACTAATTCTCCATACAGGAGATCTTTCGGAATCCGACCATCAGCCATTCTCACGACATGCCCAAGCCAACGTAGACGTCGCTGTTTCAGTAATGTATACATGCTAAAGATTCCAGCTCGTTCTAGGACTACTCTATTTGGAACTTTGTCCTGCCAGGGACAAGATTAATGATTCTTAAAGATTAAAAAAAGGGTAAGAGTAGGGAAATGAGATAAGAAAGGAGAAAGAAAAAGCCTATAGAGGGTGGGTAAGAAATTGGATTTGCAAAAATTCCTGTGGCCCTTTCTTTCTCTCCAAAGGCAGGTAAAAGGTAAACATGAGCTAAGAAGTGAGGACGAGTAAAATCTTGGATGAGAATTTTCACCTTCATTCTGGCAACACCTTTATTAAATGTAAACACCAACTGAAATACACTCTTTTCTCTTGCTGCTCCCAGACTCTGGAACTCCCTCCCACTGGAAGCCAGCCTGGCCCCATCTTTGCTGTCCTTCCGCAAGCAGGCAAAGACCTTTCTCTTCAGGCAGGCTTTCCCTGAGTGACTGGTGGTCTGAGAGGGGGTTTTTAATGGATGGTTGTGCTCTGTTGTTTTAAATGTGTTTTAGTATTGCATTTATTTACCATTTTTAATATAATTTTTGTTTCATTCTTTAAAAATATTTGTATACTTACTGTTTATTAGCTTTTAAATATTGTCTTTTTAATGATGTAAGCTGCCTTGTGTCCTTTTTAAGGAGAAAGGCAGGATGATGATGATGATGATGATGATAAATGTAATTTAAACCAATTAATCTTAGATCTGGATCAGTAAATCCCCATATTGATGTTTTGTTTGATGGAGCATGTAGGATTCTGAGTTTTATTTGTAAACCACAACTTTTGGTGTTCAACATGCTTCATATGCATTACAGTAGGACCAATCCCCCCCCCCCCGCCCCATGGACAATGAAAAATGCAGATTTTAGTGAATGCTGTGCTATTTTAATAGTGAGCACTATACACAATATGTTCTCTGGCTCCCTCTAGTAGCCAATTCTAGAAATGACATTGTGGAAACATATTTCTCTAGCAAACACCATATGTAGCATGGCCTCTGGCCCCCCTCTAGTGACCAGTTCTGGTAACCTCATCTTTAGAAATAGATATTTCTAGGATTTTCTTTTAATAGTTTTCATATTTTCTGACTGATTCGGTGGATACTGATCCTGAGGATAAGGGGAGCCTACTATATGTGTTGGAGATGCTGTAGATGCAATTTCCTGAAGTGATAGGAGCTGGACTTGATCATCATCAAGATCCCTTCCAACTCTACAGAACTGTGATTCTATGACTCCATAGAAGAACAATGGCCGAGTAAGGTGAGTCAATATCATCATGCCTGTTTTTGACCTGGGCAGCAGGAGCTAAAAGAGAGAATTAGGTGAAGTCATGATTAGATTAGGCATCCTTCAGTCTCGAGAGACTATGGTAACATGCTCCGAATAGAGGTCTTGGAAGAGCGTCTAGTGTGGCGCTAGAATGTATGACGGTATCAGGCAGGCTTTAGGTCCAATACAGAAGAAATCTGCTCCCTTGAAGTCTGCTACAGGCGTGATCATCCAGGACCGAGCACAGCAGATGGACCGCTGGGTGCAACACTACTCTGAGCTGTATTCCAGAGAGAATGTAGTAACCGAAGAAGCATTAAATAACATTGAGTGCCTGCCTGTCTTGGAAGAGTTGGACAGCGAACCAACCTTAGCAGAAATAAAAGCGGCCTTGGATTCCCTCGCCTCTGGCAAGGCACCTGGAAAGGATAACATCCCTGTTGAAGTGCTGAAGTGCTGTAAAGAGACCATCACTACCGAGCTGTATGAAATCTTTTGTCTTTGCTGGAGGGAAGGTGGAGTACCACAGGACATGAAGGATGCAAACATCGACACATTGTACAAGAACAAAGGAGACAGGGGCGACTGCAATAACTACCGTGGCATCTCTCTTCTCAGCGTTGTAGGGAAGCTGCTTGCCCGTGTTGTGCTGAAGAGGCTCCAGGTGCTCGCAGACAGAGTCTATCCAGAATCACAGTGTGGATTTCGAGCTAATAGATCCACCACTGACATGGTATTCTCCCTCAGACAGTTGCAGGAGAAATGCAGGGAACAACAACAGCCACTCTTTGTCGCCTTCATAGATCTCACAAAGGCCTTTGATTTGGTTAGCAGGGATGGCCTTTTTAAAATCCTTCCCAAGATTGGATGTCCACCTCGACTCCTTAAAATCATCAGGTCCTTCCATGAGGGAATGAAAGGCACTGTAGTTTTGGATGGTTCAACATCAGATCCCTTTGACATCCGAAGCGGAGTGAAACAGGGCTGTGTCCTCGCACCAACCCTTTTTGGGATCTTTTTTGCTGTCATGCTGAAGCACGCCTTTGGAACTGCAACAGAAGGTGTCTATCTCCGGACTAGATCAGACGGAAAGCTCTTTAATCTCTCTAGATTGAGAGCGAAGACTAAAGTCCAGCTGAAATGCATGCGGGATTTCCTCTTCGCCGATGATGCAGCCATTGTTGCCCACTCTGCTCAAGACCTCCAACAACTCATGAATTGTTTTAGCAAGGCCTGCCAAGACTTTGGACTAACAATCAGCCTGAAGAAAACACAAGTCATGGGCCAGGGCGTGGACTCACCTCCCTCTATTACCATCTCCACACAAGAATTGGAGGTTGTTCATGACTTTGTGTACCTTGGCTCAACGATCTCTGACACTCTCTCTCTAGATGTCGAGCTGGATAAACGCATTGGCAAAGCAGCTACCATGTTCTCTAGACTCACGAAGAGAGTATGGCTCAATAAGAAGCTGACGACATATACCAAGATCCAGGTATATAGAGCCTGCGTCCTGAGCACACTCCTGTACTGCAGTGAGTCCTGGACCCTTTGTGCACGGCAGGAGAGGAAGCTGAACACCTTCCATATGCGTTGCCTCCGACGCATTTTTGGTATCGCCTGGCAGGACAAAGTTCCAAATAGAGTAGTCCTAGAACGAGCTGGAATCTTTAGCATGTATACATTACTGAAACAGCGACGTCTACGTTGGCTTGGGCATGTTGTGAGAATGGCTGATGGTCGGATTCCAAAAGATCTCCTGTATGGAGAATTAGTGCAGGGAAATCGCCCCAGAGGGAGACCACAGCTGCGATACAAGGACATCTGCAAGCGGGATCTGAAGGCCTTAGGAATGGACCTCAACAGATGGGAAACCCTGACATCGGAGCGTTCAGCCTGGAGGCAGGCGTTGCATCATGGCCTCTCCCATTTTGAAGAGACCCTTGTCCAGCAGACCGAGGCAAAGAGGCAGTCACGGAAGCAGCAAAATCAGGGAGCTGGACAGGGGACAGATTGTATTTGTCTTCAGTGTGGAAGGGATTGTCACTCTCGAATTGGCCTTCTCAGCCACACTAGACACTGTTCCAAGTCCTCCATACAGAGCACGTTACCATAGTCTTTCGAGACTGAAGGATGCCTAATACTAGTGTGGCTGAGAAGGCCAATTCAAGAGTGACCATCCCTTCCACACTGAAGACAAATACAATCTGTCCCCTGTCCAGCTCCCTGATTTGGCTGGTTTCAGGACTGCCTCTTTGCCTCGGCCTGCTGGACAAGTGTCTCTTCAAATTGGGAGAGGCCATGATGCACTGCCTGCCTCCAGGCTGAACTCTCAGATGTCAAGGTTTCCCATCTGTTGAGGTCCATTCCTAAGGCCTTCAGATCCCGCTTGCAGATCTCCTTGTATCGCAGCTGTGGTCTCCCTCTGGGGAGAGGTTCCCTGCACTAATTCTCCATACAGGAGATCTTTTGGAATCCGACCGTCAGCCATTCTCATGACATGCCCAAGCCAACGTAGACGTCGCTGTTTCAGTAATTTATACATGCTAAAAATTCCAGCTCATTCTAGGACTACTCTATTTGGAACTCTATTTGGAAGTCATGAAAGAGCTGAGCATAATGAGCATGATGGCTAAAGCCAAAGTGCAGACACACATGTCACCATGAGGAGTTCACAATGTGCAGGTGGATGGGTTGATTTGTATCAGCAAATTGGTCCAGGCACTTTTTGTCTCTACTAAGAGCAGGTTTTTTTTTAATCCTATGCATTTTAATTATCAAGATCAAGCCTCCCTCAAATATTTTGCACTACAGCAGAAATAGCTCACAACAAGATATGGTTACCAGGATAATTTCAGTGCTCTATATCAGCGGTCCCCAACCTTTTTCGGTCCGCGGACCGGCTGGGGAAGGCGGGGCACCCCCGCGCTTGTGCGCATGCGCGAACAAGCGTGCTCTCTCTCTCGCACGGGCACGCACAGGCACAAACGGGCTGTGCGGGGGTGAGTACGTGCAGGGGGTGGGGCGGGAGGTCTGTCTCGGCAGCCTGGTCCGGCTCAGGCCACGGACCGGCACCGGGCCGCGGACCGGGGGTTGGGGACCTCTGCTCTATATGTTTGCCACGATAATTTCAGTGCAGTAGCATCATCTAATACAGAACAAATTTCCGATGTTTCTTCCTCTCCAGTACACTAGGATCTCTGCTATTGAGGGTAGAGAAGAAAAGGTCAATAAATCAGGAACTTGCATAAAAGAGCCTTTAACAAACTGGTATGCTGGTATGCACGTACATATTTATGTAAGTATCTTATGACATTCTTTGATCATATTCTTAGGGTATGCAATATAACCATATCCCATCTCTTATTTTATGGAACTCAGAGTGGTATGTACAGAATTCTGCAATTTAAGCCTGACAATAGAGATTAAGATAGGTTTGTTGTTGTTGTTTAGTCGTGTCCGACTCTTCGTGAACCCATGGACCAGAGCACACCAGGCCCTCCTGTCTTCCACTGCCTCCCGGAGTTGGGTCAAATTCATGTTGGTAGCTTCGATGACACTGTCCAACCATCTCGTCCTCTGTCGTCCCCTTCTCCTCTTGCCCTCACACTTTCCCAACATCAGGGTCTTTTCCAGGGAGTCTTCTCTTCTCATGAGATGGCCAAAGTATTGGAGCCTCAGCTTCAGGATCTGTCCTTCCAGTGAGCATTCAGGGTTGATTTCCTTTAGAATGGATAGGTTTGTTCTCCTTGCAGTCCAGGGGACTCTCAAGAGCCTCCTCCAGCACCACAATTCAAAGGCTGAGATAATTCTTGTCTTTTCAGTCACCAATTATGAGTCTAAAAGCTGGACCGTAAAGAAAATGGACTAGGGGAAAAAAAATTGATCCGTTTGAAATGTTGTGTTGGAGGAGAACTTTGTGGATACCCTGGACAGCCAGAAAAATGAACAAGTGGGTCCTAGATCAAATTAAGCCTGAACTATTTCTGGAGGCAAAAACACTGTGGAGTGGAAGGACAGGAAGAGAGGAAGACCTGATACGAGATGGATTGACTTCCCCAAAAGAAGGCACAGGCTTGAGTCTGCAAGAGCTGAGCAGGGGTGTTGAGGACAAGACATTTAGGAGACCGCTCCTTCCTAGGGTCACCGTAAGTCAGAAGCGACTTGCCGGTACATACAACAACAAGGCCAAGATATAACCACTTGTACAAGTCTATCCTGTGACCATCGTAGATGACCAGGGAGTCCAGATAACGCCCCCCCACCCACCCATTGTCAGAACCAGATTCTATCTACTACAACCCACAATCTTTCTTTATTTTAAAAAAAAGTTTATTTTTTTGTGACAACAAAGTGGCTGGCGACATGGAACAGATTGGTTTCTCCTTTTTCTTTTTCTTTTTTAATGTCTCACCCTATATTATTTCAAATGATTTCTGGTTTTGAAAGATCAGGGTCGGTCAATGGCAGGCAAGACACCCCCTCTTCCTCCGTTCTGAACAGCGTAGATCATTTTACCGTCACAAGGCGGGCAACTCATTGCTGTATGACGGGTTTAATTGTGGGCTGTAATAAAGGTCATAATTAATATCCCAACACAGACACTAACAAACAATTTTAAATTGCCAGCATAATCAAATGATGCAAACATCCACCAGCTACAAAAGTTCATTGCCGCAACTGACAATTTCTTAATTGTATTCAGTCATTCATGGAAATTTTATTAACATCGAACTGATGTATCCCTGCCCCGTCTGTGTCCCAACACCAGGGATCTAATTTCATTATTTTCCACAAGATTTGCTTGACTACTGCCATGATTCTAATATTGCTTTAGTCCAGATGTTTATGCTATTTAAATGAGGAAGAAAAGGCTTTTGGGTAAACACAATTAAAGAAGTTTTTTTTCAAATTTAGTTTAACAAACTTCTTTTAATTAATGCATATAGCCGCAGAGTTGATGCCTTTTGCTTTGGGTTTTTCTTTTCTTTTAAATTTAAATCTAATCATCCTCTCCCCCCCAAGATTCACCCCCTGCCATGACGTGAAACTCACACTGCATGTAAAGCCCCCTCCCTGCTTACAACAGCCTTTTAATATTTTTAAAAAACTTATCTTTGAGCGCTCATTAGGGTGAAAGACATTGGTGCTTTTCAAAAATGTGTTAGATCTTAAATCACATCCCACTTTTCATTACAGGAGCCAGAAGCCCATTTTAAATGTTCTTCTCTACATTATTTGGTGTAGTAGTAGTAATGACAATAATAATAACAACAACAATAATAATAATAATAATAAGAAGAAGAAGAATCAGAATCAGAATCAGAATAAGAATAATATACTTAGGTTAGGTTTTTGGTTAAAACTTGTATATGTTATATATTACCAGTCAATGTTTTTATAATTTTGATTGAATGTGCCTGGTGTTTTTGAATCATAATAATAATAATAATGAAGAAACTGTGTCACACCTCATCAGTGAATGCCCAAAGATTGCACAGATTACAAAATTAGACATGATAAAGTGGCAAAATTGCACTGGTCATAATACAAAAAATATAACTTGCCGGCCTACATAAACCCATGGGAACATCAGGTAGAGAAGGTGTCAGAAAATGAGGAAGTCAAGATCTTGTGGGACTTCCGGATCCAAACGGATAGACACCTTGAACATAACACACCAGACATGTAGTAATAGAACAAAGAAATGTCTGGATCATTGACATTGCAATTCCGGGGGATGCCAGAGTTGAAAATAAAGAATTGGAAAAACTAAGAAAATACGGAGTTCTGGCAATCAAAACATCTTGCTTGTGGATGAAACACACTTCAGTGGTCCCTGTAGTCACCGGGGCTTTGGGAAGAGTATCATGAAATTTCACACAGTTTTATAAGCAGTTGCAGATTTCAGAAACAACATCATCAGAGCTGCAGAAAATGGCAATACTAGGAACAGCATATATACTACATTGATATTTAATAGATACTTAGGTTTTTGGTTAAAACTTCTGTCTGTTATATAACACCAGTCAATGTTTTAGTGAACTGCCCCCCAAATAGGATGGTTGCTTCTTTATTTAAAGATTGAAAGACTAAAGAAGTGATTGGGATATTTCATAGCGAGTTGTGGGTGTAGTTTTGATGTGTGCGCTTTGCTTCGCAAAGGGAAACACCACTAGACACATTTCATGCACCTTCCAGACACTGTGGTTGTGTGTGAGAAAGAGCTGTGTCTCTTAGTAGTTGGTGGAAATCTCAAAGTGCTTTAAAACTCCCTATCGAGGTCAATTATCGTCCTGAGATAGCCTGAACTAACAACAATAGTTGGTGTGTATTTGAACCTTGAGTGCTAGATTTGCCACAACTCCAGGCAATGAAGAACAGGGTTCGAATCCCCACTTTGGCCATGGAAACTCACTGGGGGAGTGGAACTGGTAAAACCACTCCTTAAATATCTCACTTACCTTGAAATCCCTATTACGTCAGCTCTGGCTTGACAGCACAGAACACACACACACACACACACACACACACACACACACACACACATCACCAAATAGTAAGGTGGCCATTTGCATGTCAATACAGCTACATAAAAGTGCCTATGTTAATGTATATCTACAGATGCAGAATTAGAATTGTTTTATTTCACAATGTAAACAGAGTTAAAATGCATCTCACCTTAATGTGGGATTGAACTCAGGTTGGGAGCAGAGTCTTAACTGCAGTGTGCAGTTTAACCACTATGCCACAAGATTCCTACATGCAAACCTATTCCTCAACATAAATGGGCCCTTCCTATTAAATATGACTGGTTAAGTCATAATTAGGGTGGGTCAGGGCAAGGAAGGACATTGTGTTCCTTCATCCTTATGCTTGCTCTGTCAGCAGCAGCCTGAGACAAGAGGGTGGACCCATGTGATGTCACAGCAACCCTTGTGGCAACCCAATGGACTGACTAGGAATGTGTGAGGGAGGGGGTTATCAAGGTGCTGTATTGCTTGTGCAACAAGAAGACCCAGGAGTTGCAGTGCTGGTACTCAACACCCTGCCTTGCTCCAAATGGCTTGATACATACAAATCTTTTGGTGCATGGGCTTGGGGCAAGTGTGTTATTTTGAGCAACAGAGGTACGAACACCTTTCTTTCTTTCTTTCTTTCTTTCTTTCTTTCTTTCTTTCTTTCTTTCTTTCTTTCTTTATTCATTTATTTATTGGATTTATACCCCGCACCATCTGGCAACCAGGCCACTCTGGGCGGCTAACAACAAGATAAACAACACAATATCAAACACGATTTAAAAAAATAATAATACATGCATTCAACAAATATAATAACCAGCAGGATAAATTAAAACAGATGGCAATGAAGGTGGTAAAAAGGGTGATGAAAAGGATGGCAGAAAGGATGGTAAAAGGGAGGGCAAGATCTCGAAAACCTAATGCTCCAGGAAAGCCTGATGGAAGAGCCAAGTCTTCAATGCTCGTTTGAACCCATCCAGCGAGGGGGCCAGGCATGGACAGGTTGTTCCACAGGGGGGGGGGGGCGACCCCCGAGAAGGCCCAGTTTCTTGTTCTTTCCCTCCGGGTCTCCTTCGGGGTCAAGGCCCTCAACTGCCCTGCCTGTGAAGAATGGGTATTATGGACTTTGAACTGAGCAAGGCAGCCCTGGTGTCAACTAGGACTGGGTGGGAATAAAGGATGGTCAAGCTAAAACTGAGAGAGGATTCAGTCTCACTGTGAAATCAGAGTCAGCATTGGCTTCAACTTTCCAAGTCTCTGACCACTACCCATACTGGCTAGAGCTTCTAGGTACTAGAGTCCAGAATATCTGGAGGACCAATGCTTGATAATCATGATACTCATTAGAGCACTCCAATCCCTTCTGTGCAGGTATCTATTATATTTATATCCTACCCTTTCTCCTCTGAAGGGAGGAGAGATGGCAACTTTCTAATTTTGTTAACCTCACAACAAGCCTGAGAGTTAGATCATGCTTGGAGGTTTCATGGCTCTGTGGAAACTACAACCTAGACCTCCCAGGAAACAATCCACTGTTTACACATAGGAACAATTTGTGCCCCTTAGCTCATTTTGGCCAATAGACTGTTTTGTGACCTTCCTCGGGGCAGGGACTGTTTTGTACTTTAAAAACAGAGGAAACATGGAAAAGACTGTTTATGTGTGTTCTTTCATTAGTTCTTGAAATGCAGCCTCTAAAACTAAATGTTTCATATTAATGGAGGAGGGGTACAGGAAGGGTTAATTTTTTGTGTTTTCTCTCTTCCATTTAATCTTTCTTTCATCCTTTTTCTGTCAAATCACCCAGGAAATTTTTCATCCAATAGCATCACAAGAGCTGCTATCAGCAGTTAATCAGAATATTTTGACTTTGGAAAAAAGGCTTGGATTGGTTGGAACCAAGTGGGTATTGATCTTTCTTTGCTTCAATTGTTCCTTGTGAGTGGGTGGACTCCTGGTGCCCTCCATCTGGGATTGTGCTGCCTGCCTCTATGCCCCCATTCTGGATACTTTCCTTGTTTCCCCCTTTTTTTTGCCTTGCTTGGTGTGTGTGTGTGATTTTTCCCATTTCCTTGGATTATTATTTTGGCTTTCTTTGGATAATTTTTTTGGTGGGGAAAAACTATTTCTTTGGGGATTTCCCCCCTTTTCAGTTCTTTCCTCTCTTGGATTATTATTTTTTTCTGTCTACCTAGCCTGTCTGCGGGTTTCAAAAAAGAGAAGGCTTCAAGTGGTGGTAGTGGGGAAATCTCCCCATATTCTAGCAGCTTTGGTTGTTGAGAGACTTATTGTTTGTCTTTATCTGCCTGCTGTGTGCATGTGTTTTATTTTGCTATTTTATTCCTGTGTTTTGTGTACAGCAGGATGGGGGTGCTTTCCCTGTTTGACTGATTTAAAATTGTTATTTGCTTCATTTCCTGTGTTTTTAGTTTGATAAAGGTGTATGTTTGATGGGTTTTTGGAAGGACTGTTTTGTTTGCTTCTGTTGCTGTGTGCAGCATGGAATAAACTTTGTGACTCTGCCAATATGTCACAGGGCTGTGTGTGTGGTGGTGATTGGTTGTGTTTTTGCCTGCTTTTGCAGTAGATTGATTCTCTGTTGCCTTGCCTCTTGGCTTCTTTGGAGTAGTTTTTAAAAGTCCTTTAGGGCTTTTAGAGTGCCAGAAACATAAATGGGAAAGACAAAATGAAATAAGGTAGTCTCTTTCATGGAAAACAAAAGGAATAGTGCAGAAAATAGGAAAATGAAAGAGGCACACCCCAAAATAACTCAGTATGAACAACAACAAGAACAACAAAAATCACTGCATACATCCCTAGTATCAGAAACTGCAAAGATCTCAATTCTTCTGTTTCCAAATTTCACTAAGAATCAAATACTACCATGTTTCCCCGAAAATAAGACAGGGTCTTATATTAATTTTTGCTCCAAAAAATGCATTAGGGCTTATTTTCAGGGGATGTTTTATTTTACAGTCATGTCAACTTCTTCTGGTTGCTGCACAATGGTGGAGGGCGGGGTTTCACTTAACTAGGGTTTATTTTTTGGGGTAGGGTTTATATTCCGAGCATCCTGAAAAATCATACTAGGGCTTATTTTCAGGTTAGGTCTTATTTTCAGGGAAACAGGGTAGGAGAATAAAATGTATATCTACTTCTTAATATTCCATCTCTTCTTGAAGACTGGATTTAATGGGATATTAGCAGTTTCTTCTGTTTTTTGTTTTTAATTGTGTACCATTTGTGGTTCATATTAAATGTACACCCTTGCACACTTCACTTGCAAGCCACTTTAGTCTCTTCTCCTCAAAGTCCACCTCACTCCGGCTATGATTCGTCTACATGCTGATAATGTCAGAAAGGAAGTAGCTGCTCCTAAGGTTCTCCCTCTTGATATTGTCATTTTAGGCACCTATCGTATTCAAAACACTTATTTTATTTTAGTTTAGTTTAGTTTAGCTTAGTTTAGTTTAGTTTTACCTTGCCTTTCTCCTTAAAAAGGACCCAGTGCAGCTTACATCATTAAAAGACAATATTTAAAGCTAAAAACAGTAAGTATATGAATACTAAAAGAGATCAAACAAATACCACAGTAAAAAAGATAAGCAACACCAAAAACACATTCAAAGCAGTTAGGCACAACAATCTGTTCGAAAACCCTCAGGCATCTAATAATTAAAGAAAAGCTTGCCTGAGGAGAACGGTCTTTGCCTGCTTGTGGAAGGACAGTAAAGATGGGGAGTGGACTGGCATCCTGTGGGAGGGAGTTCCAAAGTCGGAGAGCAGCAACAGAGAAGGCCCTCCCTGAGTCATTTTGCATTACATTTACATTACATACCAAACGTACCTGTGAAGGTGGCAAAACTGAGAGAACCGCCTCTCCTGAAGATCTTTTTTTTTAAAATTTATTTTTTAAATTTCCAAAACAAATACAAGAATACAAAATACTTACTAATACAATCTAAAACACAGTGCACCCCCATACCCACGGGACCCTTTGGAGCAATACTTTTATTACAAACCTCCTTTCCAAAATTGTATTGATTGTTGTTTAGAGGCTTTCCCCTTTCCTTTCACGAATACAAATTCAATAAATCTACCCCAAATAGCATAAAAAACATTTAAACTTATTTCCCCTCTTTTCATCTTAAGTTCAGTAGTCAATTTATCATTTAACGCAATGTCCCATACTTCATTATACCAATCTTCTAATTTAATATCATTTTTATCTTTCCAGAATCTAGCTATTAATATTCTAGCACTTGTCATAAAATTGGAAATCAATTCCTTTGAGCAATAATCAAGTTCTATCTTATCAAAAATTGACAACAAAGCAATTTTAGAATTAAATTTGATAGCGAATTTAACTCTCCTGAAGATCTTAACATGGTTCTTGTGGTTCTTGAGATAGCTTGGGCCTAAGCCATTTAGGGCTTTATAGGTTAGAACTAGAGACGGCAATCTTTGTATTCGTAAACAAATACGATTATCCCCCTCCCAGGTGTGCCTAATGCAGGTCTGGCCCTTGGAACTGTTCCGTCCACTCACGTACCACCGTGATGCCTCCAACCTCCCAGTCTTCTCACCAATGGTGTCTCCCTGCTCTTCTGGCCACTCATCAGCCATGCGGGGAGACTTGTGTTCTCACCCTCTGCCTGGAGTGGCCAGTTGAACCAGGAGACAGCAGTGCTACTTCCACCATTGGTGAGAAGAGCGGGAGGTTGGTGGTGTGGCAGCGCGTGAGTGGACGGGTTGATTCCAAGGGCCAGTTCCACATTACGTGCACATGGGATGGGGAGATTCGTATTCGTTTACAAATACGAATATCCCCATCTCTAGTGAGAACCACCACTTCAGCCTCTGCCCAGAAATGGCTTTCTCCCTCAGCTGCTTAAGACAAACCCAGTATATCTGAGTCATCATCCTGCAATGATATGTGCCCTCTGAGATACTTCCATAATACCACTGGACTGGTGAATAATGAGTATACTTAAAGTTAGTAGGGGATTTACATATGAAATCAGCAGATTTGAATATGCTGAAATATATGGAATTCCGGTATTTGAGGAAATTGCATAACTTATTGTTTGTTTGTTTGTTTAAAGTATAGGTCACCTTTCTCCGGATAAAGGACACAAGGCAGCTCACAATGTTAAAAAGAATAGAATGAAAAACATAGTAAGTTAAAAAACAATTAAACTATATGCTAATTGAAATGCAATTGAATAATTAAAAGTAAATAAACATTAAAAACTGTCTTCACTTTGAAAAGGCATTCAGGGACTCAGTCCTGATCGTTAAAAGCCTGCCTGGTAAAGGTGGGTCTTCAGCTGTTGGTGGAAGGATAACGGGAGGAGGCCGGCCTTAACCCCCCCCCCCCCCAAGGGAGAGCATTCCATAACCTGGGAGCTGCCACAGAGAAGGCCCTGTCTCATGTCCCCATCAGTTGTGCCTGGCAATGGAACCAAGACAAGGGCCTCCTCTGATGATCTTAAACGCCGAGAAGACTCATTTGGAGAGACATAGTTCTTCAGATAACCTGGACCCAAGCTGTATAGGGCTTTATAGGTCATGATCAGAACTTTGAACTGGGCCTGGAAATGGACTGGTACCCAGTGTAGTTGTTGTAACAGGGGTGTTATGTGCTCTCTATAACTGGCCCCAGTCACTAGTCTGGTTGCTACATTTTGCACCAGCTGAAATTTCTGAACCATCTTCAAAGGCAGCTCCATATTACAGTAATCCAAGTGAGAAGACTCCCTGGAAAAGACCCTGATGTTGGGAAAGTGTGAGGGCAAGAGGAGAAGGGGACGACAGAGGACAAGATGGTTGGACAGTGTCATTGAAGCGACCAACATGAATTTGACCAAACTCCGGGAGGCAGTGAAAGACAGGAGGGCCCGGCGTGCTCTGGTTCATGGGTCCACGAAGAGTCGGACACGATTTAACGACTAAACAACAACAACAAAGTGGGATGTAACTAACGCATGTGTCACTGTAGCCAGATCAGACATTTCAAGAAATTGGCACAGCTGGAACACTAGTTTTAACTGTGCAAAAGCACTCCTGTCCACCACTGAAAGCGGGGCATCCAGAATCAGGGATGAATCCAGCAGTACACCCAAGGTGCAAATCTCAGTTTTCAGGGGGAGCATAACCCCATCCAGCACAGGTTGTATCCCGATTCCCTCATCTGCCTTCCGATTGACCAGGAGCACCTCTCTCTTGTCAGGATTAAGTTTCAGTTTGTTTGCCCTCATTCAGCCCATTACTGATGCCAAGCACTGGTTTAGAAACAAGACAGCTTCCTTGGAATTAGACAGGGAGGAGAGATACTGCCAATACTGAAACACCTCTTAGGACCACTTTGGACACAATACCATTTCTAAACAGAATGTGCTTCCATCTACAAGTAGCATATAGATCATCCTTCTGCAACCTGGTGGCTTCCAGGCACGTTGGCCTGAAACTCCTTCATCCCCCTGCTAACACAGCCAAGGGCCAATATGTAGCCAGCACAGTTGGGAGGGTACCAGGTTGCAGAAGGCAGATATAAATAGCTATGTAATCCTGTATGTAGTCATAGCATTGTTTCTTTGCCATGGTTGACAACTATGATGAGTTGAGGTGAATCTTTTCTGAAAAAAAATGTAGACTAATATTTAACAGTAAGAACAACAATCATCAACATCAATATCGCCATCTCCAGATATGTCCACCACAGGAAGACAGAGATAAAGGAATATGAACAAAGATGTGGGCATAATTTTACATTCTTTTTCAATCAAACTATTCAAAAAGCTGGTAGACTATGTTTAAAATGCTGGCTTGTTTTCCTATCACAAACTCTGTATGGTGGGAATCTGTGTTTGGCAATCACTCCATGTATACTATGTCAATTTTATTATTTTTTTAAAAAAGAAGTTGAAAAAATATTATCCCAAGAACATACGTAAAATTATAAATATTCAGCACCTCAAGCGTTTGATATACTTTAGTGCACATGAACGGAGTAGCTGTCAAAATTACAACAGGCAACTCAAGTAATTATGCAGATTTATGCAAAACATTAACAAGAAGAATTAAATGCACAAATGAGGTGGCTACACTTGAATTGTTAAGATTATGAATAATTACCATGAATCTTTTTTGCTCTTAATATAACTTGTTTTTGATAAACAAAGCCTTAATTATCAGAATCCTTTGGAGAATATTGGTGACCTTCATTAATCTTACAAAACAAGTCTCTTGTGTTCGGCATTGTAAAAAAGCACATGCTTAGAATAAGTACACAGACCATGGGAAAAGCATATGCTAATGGCTACTACTAAACTCTTGTATGCTATAGCCAGAGTTTTCTGTACATAATATTTGACATACGTAGAAAAAAAATTAAAATACCTGTATTTTTGCAACTTTCGAAGAAAGATAAGCCTTCTGAAAGCTGAGGGACAAATGATTTGGCTGTCTGGACAGATTCCATGCCCAGAGACATTATGCTGGAACTAAGGTAGGGCCGGGTCCTAGCCTTAGGCAAAGTAAGGTGGCCACCAGAGATGGGATAATTGGAATTTGTGGACTACAAATCTCATAATTCTCCATTCAGGGAGTTCTGCCAGACAGACAGTCGCCTACAGGCACTTTCAGGTGGCTCTGCTGAAAGAAAGGCCTAAGGTTGAAGGCTTTGTGGTCTAGCTAGGCCTAGCTCTGTCCAAGGTTCATGTTCCTTCCCCAGTGCTGTCTAGGAACTTCCTTTCTAAACAGGAAGTTTGGGCACAGCTAGGCCTAGCTAGACATCAAAGCCTTCAAGCTTAGACTTTTCTCCTCAGTGAGCCACCTTTAGGTGTCTACAGGTGTCCGTCCGTCTGAAAGGAGAATTATAGCACTTGTAGTCCAAAATTTCCAATTGGTACATCCCTATCACACACACCCTCTCTCACTTCAGCACGTACACACAGAGATATCAGATCTGGAATTTTGTAAGAAAAGCAAGTTGTTACGTATTTAGTTTGTGATTATTGTATTTTTACTCCAGGGACGGGAAAGATACCAGTTGTGGGATTTTTTTTGACTCATGTATCAAAATATCTTACCTGGGTTGGGTACTGTGCAAGCTGACGTGGATAAGGGGAGCACCCTTTGGTGCTCTGCCGATAGCAAAATGCCTTCAGCCAATCCCATGGGTGGCAGTAACAGCATGCAAACAGAAAGGTGTTGGATCACTGTTCTTCAGCTTTTACAAACAGGGGCACATCTCTAATTCATTGTGCATCTGGCTTATTTTTGCCGTGTCTGTACAGTGCTGATGTTGTCCTTGTGATTCATCTTAGATCCTGGCCTCTCAGTCAAGCCCACAAACTAGATTGTGGTGAGCAACATGTGGCCCTTCAGATGTTGCTGGTTTGCAATGCCATCTCAAGTAGCCAGTGACTTCAGTGATGAGAGATGCTAGTATAGCATCTGAAGGATTACCTATTGTCTACTCTTGAAACAGAGGGAACTTTAATCTGGTCCAACTGGACAAATGTACGCTCATAAGACCACCTTCTCTGGAAGAAATGAGCAGCGCAGTGAGATAGAACCACCAGACCTGAAGCAGTATCTCCGTTGCTTCTGATGAAATAAGGGGTTGCAACCGTCTTTGTATCTTGACAGAACGTTTCCTAGAAGTTCCAGCCCATCACCGTCCAGGGTGAAATGTTAGTACATGTGCATCTTTGGTCTGATCTTGCAATTCATAGGTTTATGTATATGAGGTTTTCTCTGTCCTGGTAAATGAGTAGTTTGAAGAACAGAAGAAAAGGCAAATACTTGATACTGGGCGTCTGTAGAAGCAATGGAACAATACAGATGTGCATTTAATGTTTGTATTAAATATGACTAGAACAACCAGTAGGTTTCTTAGTTACTCATATCTCTAGTTTTAGGGTTGTTATACTACCAATCAAAACTAAATTATCCTGGGTTTTAGGAGGCAACTGGAGACTCGGTTGTTCTCCCGATCCTTTCAATAGTTTGTCCCTAATCAAGTAATTTTATGCCTCTCTTCTGCCACCAGAAAGAACATTAATTTCCCCCTTTTCTTTCATGGTTCTTGGAGCTAGGTCTGGATCCCCTTTTTCACAGTTGTTTATAACTGTGTGTCCTTCTGTTAGCTACCAAGAGTAATAGCATAGCTACTACTTGAGTGGGATAGAAATATAAACAAACAAATAACTTAGAAAACAAAATGCTGTAGAATTGAAGGAAGGTATTTTCTGTGTTCATTGATAAAAATGTTGGAAGCTGATTGGACTGAGTCATACTATATTGGTCCATTGAAGCAAGTATTTTCAACTTTGTTGTTGTTGTTTAGTCGTTAAGTCGTGTCCGACTCTTCGTGACCCCATGGACCAGAGCACGCCAGGCCCTCCTGTCTTCCACTGCCTCCCGGAGTTGGGTCAAATTCATGTTGGTAGCTTCGATGACACTGTCCAACCATCTCGTCCTCTGTCGTCCCCTTCTCCTCTTGCCTTCAAGAGGAAGGCAACTTTTGTTGTTGTTGTTTAGTCGTTAAGTCGTGTCCAACTCTTCGTGACCCCATGGACCAGAGCACGCCAGGCCCTCCTGTCTTCCACTGCCTCCCGGATTTTCATCAAATTCATGTTGGTAGCTTCGGTGACACTGTCCAAAGGCAACTTACGCACGTTTATTCAGAATTGTTTCCTAGCCCTACCCAGAGATCCCGTGTGCTCTCCCATCCATCTACTAACCACCCATGATTCTGCTGAGCTTCCAAAATAATCCAAGATTGGTTGTTTTCAAGGTGTTGTGGATATTCACATTCCCTTCATTTGGAAACGAAGTATCTTAATAATCCTCGTTATAGTTTCCCCATTGCACAGGAGGGCAGTGTGAGTGAGGATATTAGAAAAGATTAGGTAAACATTGGATTGGTTAATGTCCCAGTTCTGAATCAAGCAGTGCAGTCCTTTGTATTTTTATGTGGGCATACCATCCAATTGTAATCAATGGGACTTACTCCCAGTTAGTGGGCGTACGATTGCACAGTTTTAATGTGCAATCCTAACTGGTCAAATGTCCAAGGTTTTGCGGAACCAACACTGGTTCTTGCCTTAACTTTGTGCCAGCTCTGTGTCCATGTCCCTGGATTGGAAGAGGGTTGGGTCTGATGTAACTTGGCTCCTCCCTCACCTCTTCCCTTTTTGGGTGAGATTAGACTGTCAGACATTGCATCACACAAATTCTAGTCTAACAATTAAGGAATGTTATGTTAGAGAATGTGGTGGAAGGGACGTGGTGGCGCTGCGGGTTAAACCGCAGAAGCCTCTGTGCTGCAGGGTCAGAAGACCAGCAGTCATAAGATCGAATCCACGCGACGGAGTGAGCTCCCGTCGCTTGTCCCAGCTCCTCGCTAACCTAGCAGTTCGAAAGCATGTAAATGCAAGTAGATAAATAGGTACCACCTTGGTGGGAAGGTAAAACGGCGTTCCGTGAAAGTCGCGCTGGCCACGTGACAACGGAAACTGTCTTCGGACAAACGCTGGCTCTAAGGCTTGGAAACGGGGATGAGCACTGCGCCCTAGAGTCGGACACGACTGGCCTAAAAATGTCAAGGGGAACCTTTACCTTTACCTATGCTAGAGAAAGCACATAATGAGAAGGCGGGATTCCCTGGAACAGACCGTAATGCTGGGAAAGGTGGGAATCAGCAGGAAAAGAGAAAGACCAAATACGAGATGGACTGACTCCCTAAAGGAACCACTGGCTTGAATTGGCAAGAGCTGAGCAGGGCAGTTGAGAACAGGGCATTTTTGTGATTGCTTATTCGTAGGGTCGCCCTAAGTCAGAGGTGACTTGATGGCACATAAAAGCAACAACATACCAAACAAACAAACATTAATTGCAGTGGTAACTCATGCCCTAAATGTTCCAACCTACTGGTATCCCTAGCACAATCTAAAACTGCCTTTAGTGTTAGATTTAAAGGTTTACCTTTTTAAACACCAATTGGATCTAAAACTTCACCATTGAAAGCTGATTCTCAATGAGTGGTACATGTTGCCAACCCTGAGAGTGCTGTGGGATTTCAAGGGAGACATTTGTAGTTCAGAAGGGAAAATATTCAATAATTTTGAAAACAAGGGGAAACAATTATATATATAATTGGTTGATTTGATTTGATTTCTGACTTCCTCCCAAACTCTAGAAGCCAAGGGAGGCGAATAAGGTTTCCACAAGGAACTGAGCCTTCTCGGTAGTGGCCCCGTCTCTTTGAAATGGGCTTCTAGTAGACCCCTTCCCTCCCAGTCTTTATGAAGATGTTAAAGACCAGACTTTTCAAAGAAGCCTTAAGAAATGTTCTCCCCCCTACACTAATTTCGGGCACGCTGTCACCTTGATTGCCGTAGGTGTTTTTCCGTTGTATTTTGGCTCAGTTTGATTTGGGGTAGGTGTGAAGTTTATTTGGGTTTAGTGGTTTGGTTAGAAGGATCGTTTTATCTGATTGTTAATCACCACCCAGACTAGTGCTTGTCACTGAATTGGCCAGGATACAAATAGCTGAAATAAATAAATAAACAAAGCCAAAGTGTCTCTTTTATTTTTCTCTCTAGATTGTCATTTTCCATTTTAGTTTCTTGGACGTCTCCTGCTTTCTTTGGCCGCCTCTTATTATAACATCCCAGGATGCACATGTTTTGAGCATCAAGAACTTTTTTTCCACCTGAACTTACAAATAGTGTGATTTGTTTTAAACCACCACAGTTCAATTCTAAAATTGAATTTGGGGAGCGAGGTTCAAAGGATTTGGGATGAGATGTTTATAGGACTCAAAGCAGGCTATGCATTTTTTTAAAAAAAACTTGAGAAACGTTGATTTAAATCAAACCAGCAGAACAGCCCACTGGTTTTCAGAAGTGGTTCCTGGATTATAACATGTCATAAATAATAAAGACGTATCTGAAGATGGAGATTTTAAGCTATGAACGTGCACCCTGAAATAAACTTGCTAGCCTTAAACATGTTTTTGTTTGGGTTGTTAAGTGTCCTATTTCCCCCAAAGAATCTTGGGAACTGTAGTTTCATGAGGGCCTTATGAATTTTCTTCTTTACTTCCCAGTTTCTCCTCCTGCCACTTGGGTTCCCAGGGTCTTCTCTGGAGCAGGAAGAAAGGAAAACCAGTTCATGGACTCTGCTGTGGCTACAGCCCACCACCCCATTGATACTGGCACCATTCCCATTGTCCCTTCCGCTTTATCCTATTTTCTGCCTCCTCTTCAACCCTTCATTTCCTTTCGGCAGATGCCAATTTCCGACGGCGCCTGTCTCGCCGGCACTTGGCCAGCTGCTCGGCTGCAGGAAACCTATAGAACCATTTCCATTTCTGCTTCACTGGTAATTTTTACATTGCCCTCCGATAAACAGTGGGACCTCTCCGAGGCCCCTCCGTTAATTTCAGAATTAATTTGCGAGGCTGTCATCAACAGTGTAACAATTCACTGATCAACAATTGCAGTTCTTCCTAACACTGTCAAATTCCCAGCTGCCATTGTGCCAGATTGGGCTTGATGGGAGTTGTTTCCCTCCCCTCTTTCCGCCCCCCAACTCCTCGTTCCCCTCCATTCCGCCCCTTCCCGTCTTTCGCCCAGACCTAGACATTATGCTTTGGGACTATGAGTGAAAGAGGACTTTAGAAGCATTAAGTCTTTACTGCCAGCTACAATATCTCTTCTCTAGAGAGCCAGCTGTCAGATCAGTGGTGTTTTTGTCATAAAAAATCCCTCCAAAGGGACTAAAATTTGTTTTGGCAAATGTCAAGTAGCTTTGATGCATAAAAACCAACTTAAAGAGGTCACATTTCAACACACGTGTCTCTCCCCCATCCTCTCTCTCTTTCTCTCTCTTCTTTTTTTTAAGGGTAACTGCAGTGTTATGTAACAAATGAATGCAGCCCTTGATCCTAATGAGATGGGGAAGATGGAGCAGGACGTCATTGGAACACATGGACAGGTGCCTGTCAAAATGCGTTTCATGTATCTGGTTTTGGTAACATGTCTCACCAGGTTTCACGTCAGTAGAAATCAATCTACCAAATCCTATGAGCAATTGTGTACAGGGTTTCTCAACTTTGGGTCCTCAGATGTTCTTGGACCTCAACTCCCAGAAACCCTGGCCAGCACAGCTAGTGGCAAAGGCTTCTGGGAGTTTTAGTCCAAGAACATCTGGGGATCCAAGGTTTTGAACCATGGGTGTAGAAGGTAACCATCAGCCATCAGAGCTGCTAAGGGAAGGGAAGGCCATGCTTAATTTTAAGAACACTTGGTGGCAGCTATGCCTTATGTTCCAGTGGTCCCTGTTGACGAGGGCCAGTCCTTATTTTTCTGCAGAACTTGGGAAACTGCAGGTTTCAGACTACAACTCCCAGAAGCCTTCAGCCACTTGGTCATTTTCCCCAGCTCTGACTTTATGATCCCCCATGTCCTTACGAAGCCAATATCCCCATTTTGTTTCAATGTTTGTCTGTTGGGGACACTTCTGGAAATTCCGAGCATAAGACGTGCTGTAGACTGAGTTTATTCTTATGAACCCAGCAAGCTCCATAGGATCTCTTAGAACAGGGCTGGGCAATGGCGGCTGGTGACCACTGTGGTGGGTGGGGCAGAAGGCATGAGATGAGGGGTGGAGGCCATGGAGAAAGTGAATATTCAGAGAGGGAGAGGGAAAGAAAGAGGATTCACACATACACACAAAAGGAGACAAACAGAAGTGAACTTTGACACTGCTAGAAGGAAGGAATGAACTGACCGAGGGCAGCTTGAAGCTGAGGTGGAGCGTACCCTCTTATTTTGCCCTAAGACAGGGCTGGACAATGTGTTTCCTCCCAGGGACATATCTGAAGGTCTCCAAAGCACCTCAGAGATTCTCCATAGAATGGTTTTGCTTAAAACAACCCTTATTTCCACATATGGAGGCTTTCAGGAATGGCAGTTTTTGGACTAGAGACCTTCATCTCATCCCTAAGGCCACCCTTACCCTAATTAAAAGAAACAAACCCAGATATGTCTGTCCAGGCACTTCTTGTTTACACTTTTGTTAAAAATGGCCCAAACCAGACACTTCCAGGCTCATGGTGGCCCACAGGGGGTTGAGGTGCAGCTGTTCGGCCCCCAGACTCCCTATGGCTGTCCACCTCTGCCCTTATAGATGAGCCACCGGTAGAGCTGGGAAGTTCACTTTCTCTGGGTGCAAATAGATCCCGGGGTGATTTGCCCTTTCCCTTCTTGCCTGCTTATTTATTCATTATTTTCTTTCAGAGATCAAAAAGTATCAAAGGCAATTCCTAAAATAACTCTGAAAGCACATCATAAAAGTAACTGTACAACATCAATGATAGAAAACCAGAATTACACTTTGTGAAAGTCACAACCATTCAAGACAAAAAGTGTAGCTTGGCAGTGTGAGTGACCAAAACTCATTCACACAGACATGTGTTTACTCCTTATTAAAATGCAAGAAAAGTTGGAACCCAGGAGACACCTATAATAATATAATTCCACAATCTTGGTGCCATTAACGAGAAAGACCCTGTCTTATCTGATCATTGTCTTCTCCTCAGATGGAAGAACATGGAGAATAGTGTCTAGTGTTGGTGTTAGTATTTGGGTGGACACATAAAAAATTTCCTTAAGACTCATTGAACAGAGGGTTTGACTCGATGGCCTTATAGGCCCCTTCCAATTACATTGTTCTATGATTCTGTGATTACCATCTATCCTTACTGGTAATTATGCTTGCCAGCTCTTAGTCTTAAGCCCTTATGTTCACGTTTTACAGTTTATTTTCCATATCTCAGGTTTTAGCAATGAAATCTCAAGGATGGGGATTCTGGTAGACTGGCAACCCTAGATTTCCGGGTTTATTCTCATTCATTCATTCATTCATTCATTCATTCATTCACTTACATATATTTTTATCCCACCCAACTAGTGGCAGAGCTTCCAGGTCTTTTCAGTTATCTGGGCTGCTTACAAAACCAAAAATAAATAACATAGTATAATAATAAAAACACCAATGGAAATACAAATAAGGCATCATATACAATACAATAACTTTCAAAAGACAATAAAATTGCAAGAATGATAGGCGTCCGCTAGAGAGAAGTTGATGGGTACAAAATAGAATTAATCAAAACATAAAACCAATCAATCAATTAATTAATTTGGGGCAAGGCTGTGAAAGGCTTGCAAAACCAGCCAGGTCTTCCGTTGTCTCTTAAAGCCAAGGAGGGATGGGGCCAATCGCACCCCAGATGGAAGGGAGTTCCAAAGCAATGTGGCCACCACTGAAAAGGCCTGGTTTTGAATGACTGATTTCTGGGCCTCCCTCGGAGTGGCCACCCAAAGCATCACATTATAAGAGGTTGGGGAGGGATGGGTAGACGTTTTGAGGGAGAGGCACTAAGATAGGTGGCAAGGTCGTAAACCGGCCTCAGATCATGCCATCATGAGATAGACTCAGTACGTCTTAACCTGTATATTTTTTTTTGTTACATGCCACATAGAGTGTTCCTTCAGTAATTTGAATGCTGTGGATGAAAGCAAGAGGAAGAACTGAGACTTCTGAGCCATCATTTGAAACAAGCAAAAAATAATACAGTAAGACCCCCCCTATCAATGGGGAATCGATTCCAGACGCACACCCCCACAGATGCTGAAAAATGCAGATTACAGTGAACACTATTTTAATAGTGAATGTTATACATAGCACGGTCTCTGGCTCTCTCTAGTGGTTAGTTCTGGTAACTTCATCCCTATAAATATATATTTCTAGGATTTTTCTTTTAATATTTTAAATATTTTCATGCCGTGGATAAGCGAATCAGTGGATAAGTGGGTCCCACTGTAATCATGTTTTGTGAGAGTAGATCCCTTTCCAGCTGCTCTTGAGCAGCTTCTTCACATTGGCACAAAAGCTTGAACTTGCTTCCCATTGTGTATGGTAGTCTTTCACCTGCAAATCTATCTCAACAGGTTCTGAGAGGCAGGTCCTTGATCGCATTACCTTGTCAGCCTTGAATTCATCCCCGTATTTATTGTTATTACACAGCCCTATTTGTGTAAAGTTTGTCTAAGTTGCTGTGGCTAACTTATGAGGTGCCAGGCGATGTCTCGGTCACGTGCTTCATCATCCACCCAGCTGCAAGATCTGCTCCAGTGCCTCATCTGTCAACCACAATGAGCTGCAACACGTTACTCAGGCCTTCTGCAAAAACTAGGATTCTGGTCACCGTGGCCTCTCATTCAAGAGTTCCAAGAAGAGGAAAGGTTAAACCACAGAGTTCATGAGGGCAGTCTATCCTAGTAGAGGCACTCTGTGGAAGGCTTCTGGCAAGTCTCCTCTTCCCACCTTCTCTCTCTCTCCCCCCCCCCATTTTGAATCCACCAAAAATGTCCACCTAGAGTTTGCTAGAGGTTGTTTCTTCTCCAAAGACTTCTCAGCAGAAGGATCGTTAACGTCTTGAGCTTATAGCGAGGCTTCATGCATTTCTATGTATGGAACCCATTCGTGAGTAGTCGAAATGAAATCTTGCTTTGGAACTTTCAAAAGATTGGGTAAGAGCCTTTCTCCCCCTTTTTTTGCCCCAACTATAGGATAGCTCAATGCATTTTTTTTAAAATCTGGCTGCATTTCTTGCTCTACGTGTATGTTTGGGTCCTTATTCAAGGAGAAAGAAGGGGTAAAAAAAAAAAACATTCCAAATAAATAAATAAACGAGCAGGTACCCCTGGCTCCTGGCCCAGGCGTCTGCAATACAGTAGCCCCCTCTGCAGGAGGGGTCAGAAAGAAATTGTGGGAATTCTCCAGCTAAATTCTAAGTGTTCCAAAAAACGTCTGTATTGCGGATATTTCTGTTCTAACAATAGTGAACAGGTGTGCTAAGCAACACACTTTGGTACTCTTGACATTAATGGACCCTATCTTCCATCATCCCTCTCCACTCTCTACCCTGATTGGGGCTGATGGGAATTGTTCTAGAACAACACCCAGAAGGTGGCATATACCCCACCTTTGTTCTATACTTCACTTCTTAAAGGATCAGTCTTTAGCATATATTCAAATATCTGCCATTTCCTTTCAACTACTACCCATGGCCCATTAACATCTCTTTTATCTGAAGACAGGTACTTTTAAAATTTATACATATATAACTTCCCCTGCCAAGAAGAGAGAACATCAAAATGTCAAGTACGACTTAGCTTTCGAATTCCCTTCAAAGCTCTTCATTAAATCCTAAAGCCGTTAACGAGGGCCCTTGCTACTCCACCTACCTAAGGCTGATTCATAATTGAGATACTGCTTTCCTCAAGTTTTAAAAAAATATATATAAACAAACATTATTAAGAAGCATTTATTCCTGGAGTGCTTTTTTATGGCTGAAAACATCTCTTGCTCTGTATGTATGTGTGTTTGTGTGTGAATGAGTTTGCGGGGAGCTGCAGAAAGTGCTTTTAGATTTTAATGGCTGGCCTTCCATTCTTCTTTTCAAGTTTCTTTGCGATAAATCTGTTCCATCAGATACTGACCTTCTCCAATTGGGTGCCGGCCATGTGTGTCAGAGTACAACTCCCATC
The DNA here is from genome assembly GCA_037013535.1 of Intellagama lesueurii. NCBI lineage: Eukaryota > Metazoa > Chordata > Lepidosauria > Squamata > Agamidae > Intellagama > Intellagama lesueurii. Next base: position 343,278,540 of record JBAJHW010000001.1, on the reverse strand, counting down.
ATCCCCAGGCAGTACGCTCACGGGAGAGGGGGTGACAGGAGCTGCGTTCCAATGCATTTGCAGGGTGCCAGCTTAGGAAGGTTGTCACATATACTCCAAATGTCCCTGTTGACTGATTCTGATAGCTCAGTGGTTTATATATCTGTCTGCAGAGCCAGAGGTTGGGAGTTCGATTCCCCATTGTGCCTCCTGGGAGGAGAGCCAGCCTATGTGGCCTCAGATTGTATGATCCAGAATCACTTTTCTCTACTGAGGTTGTGACAGAGGTAGAACCTTCCATTTCCATTTTAGTTTAAGCACATATTTCTACATTGATCCTAAACTGCGGCTTAATTGTGGTTAATAAAAGCAATGCAACTTAACAAACCATGGTTTGATTTTAGCCTACTTTCCTAAGCATTGTTGAAGTTAACCACAGTGATTAATCTTACCCACTGGAGTAGGAGCTCTACATAATCTAAAAAAGAATGAAACTGACCCTTGGGTGACCTCACAGGGCCAAGATTTGGCTTCATGCTAGGCTCTTTCTTGTACTGCTAAACTATAATTTAGTGTTATGTCAAAACCACAGCATTACTTTTAAGGAATATCCTTATTAATGCTTGGCAAGTGGGAACTGTTATTGCGAATTGCTTCATACATCCACACCCTCAAAAATTCTAGTGGTGAATGGATTCCTCCTTTCTCTACGTGTGCATGTGTTTAAATGCCTGCGCATGAACACTAAGGTGCCATGCACAGCAACGATGTGCACTGCAGCTGCTGAGGCATAGTTAGCTGTTGCTAATGTATTGCATGGTTGGTCTGCTTCTCTACTGTACCATTAACAAAAACATAAAAGCAAAAATCCTTGCTCTCTTGGCTTAGGAATTCTGCTGGACAAGGAGTAACCAACCTTTACTCTCTAGCATATTGAAATCCTGCAAGGACAATGCATGAACAAAGACAAAGAGCCTGATGCCAGCTGAAATTAGCTGGAGATCGGCCCTGAGCTTTAAAGCCACCTCGGTTATCCTTCTCTTCCATCATCACTTGTCTTGAGATGGGTCTCCTTGCTTGGAGATCCAAGGAACAACAGCCATGTCCTAAGGCCAGCAAACCAACTTGAGTCTGAAGAAGAAGGAAGAAGGAATTTGGGCTTTGCTTGCTCAGTCCACTCAGAGCAAGATGGCGAGAGTCACAAAGGCTGTGACATCAAAGGCTGGTGAAAGTTGGGTCATATGAGATCAACACACATGGTCAAAGGATGGAACACTTAGACCCAGGAGTGCAAGAGCCACATTGCTTCTCTCTTGAGGCTGCCTATTTTCTGTTTTCTTCTGCCCAAAGTGGAGTGGCTAAAGATGGCCTACATTCTTGGGGACAGGTAGGTCCCTGCCCTTCCTGCTGCAAAATGCCAGTCCAAAGATTTGTGGCTTTCTGTAGCGAATTTTTGTAGCACCTAAATTCTGATGCTCTGTGTTAAACCACTGAGTGTCCAACCTACTGACAGCTCCAAAGATGTATGGATGGCAGAAGTGAGGAATGATGGTGACAACGGTGATGATGGGGCAGGCAGCAACGATGTCATTGAAGAGGCACCTGTGTTTCTAAACCTCCGGTGCTGGTGGAGCCTGGTTCACTTCTGATTCGTGGCATTATCCAGATTATTTAGAGGTATGGGGTGAGAAAAGAGAAGAGGCTAGCCTTATTGTTTTGACTCTGGGAAAGAAAAAAAAATACAAATGGATTGAACCACAATAAAGGTTCCTTCAGGTAGGTGTACATGATCCATCCACTGTCATGCATTCAACTGCGCAAAAGGATAACTTCTGGTCCCTGTAAAGGGCAGAATCCAAACACTGTTTTTCCCCTCAGTTCCAAAGAGAGCTAAACTTGAACCAGCCAAAAGGCAAAGCCTGTGTATCAACATCAGCAGTTACAGCGATATAAACAACTTTATTTTTTTCCCTCCTACTTCACACGCCAAGTAGAAAGACCATGTAATCAGCAGTAATTATTGCTTTTGAAAATGTGAAGCTTTATATTTTGCAAAAAATCCTCCTCCTATTTTTTTAAGGAAAATATATAAATACAGGAAGCTTCTCAAAATACATTTACTCGATTCAACAAAGGAAGGGGGGGATATCAAACTAAGTTAGGACACTCAAGCGTTATTTGCAGCAATCACGAAAAAAGTCAATTTTGGCTTAAATCATGATTGTCATAAACACTCACAAAACATATTATTTACCAGATGGCAATTTCACTCAAGCAAACACATCAAACTTATGTTTCATTATTGTCAAATAAAGATGAACTTGCCACTGGGATAACCTCCAGTACCGAAACAAACACTTTTCTGCACACAATAGATGATACAGCTTGTTATTTGAGAAGCAAGCAATTCCAAATAAATTCACATGACTCAGCAACGGCAACTCCTGCGCTAGCGCTGGGGAGGGGGGCTGTACTTGAATACCAAAGCATGCACTTTGTATATGGAAAATCCTGTTGGATCTTTAGCAAAGCATCAAGGGATACAACAAGAGTGGAGAATTTGTTCCCCTTGAGATGTCAAACTACAGCTCCCATTATCTCCAAATGAAAATGTTAGAGGTGTGCAGACAATTGTGGTGTTTTTTTACTACAACTCCCAGGCAGGACTCTCAGATGACACTTGAGGGACAAGACTTTGGAACAGCAGTGGCTGGTACTCTAATTTCATGAAAGGGGAGCTAAATCTTCTCTGGCTTTTAGTCCAGATTTTACAGGAGTCTCCAGTGCCTCCAAGGCCCATCCCAGAGAGATGACCAAGAAAGGTACAATGGTCAATAGTATCAAAAGCCACTGGGAGGTCCAGCAAAACCAACAGGGAGACAGACTCCCTATTCAGTTCCCGATGTAGGTCATCCACCAAGGTGACCAAAGCCGTCTCTGTCCTATAACCAGGCCTGGAGCCAGGTTGACATGGATCTAAATAATCCACAGGAATTCCTGGAGCTGAGAAGCCAAGTTCTAGCACATAGTCCAAGAATAGAACATTAGAGACCAGCCAATAATTATCCAGTACCATGGGGTCCAAGGAGGGCTTTTCCAACAATGCTGTTGCTACTGCCTCCTTTAAACACGCTGGGATCCTACCCTGCTGGTATTTCTTCCCCTTTTCCACATATTGAAGCTGACTGGGCTAGGACTTGAATCCTATTTCCATACTGAGAGTAAGATAGTATTCCTTACCACACTTGAGGACAGCAGTTCAATTTAGACAGCTTAGGACAGGCTGTCAGACACATAAACACTTCTGTTCTCCAACAAAATATATTGAATGGATAAAGGCCAAGAAATAATATAATTCAAAAATACAGAAAGACAGAATACTTCGGTTACACAATACAAAATGGAAAGTACAGATTGCTATAACTGATAGATCAAGGCAAAAGAAATGGAAAAAAAGGAGTGTAGAAAGGAGAAGAATTTGTTATCCAAGAATCCTAGGTACTTGATTAGATGCAACATGTCGCTCTTTAGAGCTGCCACATCCAAAGTCAAAATAGCTGTGATAACATCCAGCCTCCAAGAAGAGGAAGTGGTGGTGGTAGTCAGCAATTTCCTAGTCACTGATATTTCAGCACAGCACATGAGGACCAGGAGCAGTATTAGTTGTAGCTGAAGGCCAAGCATCCAAGATGTTCACCGTTTAACAGAACCTGGAAGTCCAAAGCAGAAGGACATTGACAACTCGGGTGCTAATCAAAATGCCAAGCTCTCTTGGAAATCTCAATCATAGAGGTCCTAGGAGGGCTCAGACTAATGAGATAAACTCCCATGGGCTTGTGATCTACAACCATTTTGTGTCTTGGCAAGGTGAGGAAAGGGTGTCTGTTAGAGGCTTCTATTTGCATCCCTTTCATTTTCAGTAAGGTGATGGTGCATTGAAGGTTTTTCTTCTTTATTTTAGGCAGCTGCAGATCTCATTCTGCATTACACTCCAGAGTCCAAACAATTGAGTACCTGTGCATGTGAATATGCCATGGATGTCTTGAGTCCCTTGTTGGATTTGAGTGGGTAGATTGCAACAGCATTAGGAATAGGACCTGACCATTCTTCCTGCTTTTTTTTTTTTTTTTTTTTTGAATGCCTAATGAAGCTGAGGCTCCAATACTTTGGCCATCTCATGAGAAGAGAAGACTCCCTGGAAAAGACCCTGATGTTGGGAAAGTGTGAAGGCAAGAGGAGAAGGGGACGACAGAGGACGAGATGGTTGGACAGTGTCATCGAAGCGACCAACATGAATTTGACCAAACTCCGGGAAGCAGTGGAAGACAGGAGGGCCTGGCATGCTCTGGTCCATAGGGTCATGAACAGTCGGACACGACTTTTAACGACTAAACAACAACAACAAAATGAGGGCTTTATTTTTGCAGTGTTTTGAGTCCCCGTCCCCCCGCTTTCGCTGTGCATGCCAGTGTGCCAGACAGGATGAGTGGCAAAGGTAACAAGCAAGGCAAAGATTGGGTATTCTGCCCACTATGGCAGTGAAGGGACTAACCAGGAGTATTTCTTCCCTTGTCAACAAACCTTTTTGTTGAGTAAATTAGTGAATTTGAGTAAATTGAATGGCTTCCAACAAAGGAAGGGAGGGAGGGAGGGAGGAAGGAAGGAAGGAAACCTATGGGAGCTTTGCCTGCACCCTGAACGTTGAGCAATAGTTGATTTAATTCTTAAAAAAACCCACTGGGTTATGAATGTGGCATATTGTGCTCCTGTAATCACAATTCAAAAAGCCAGGAAATGGCCCAATAATGCTGCAAAATATCATGCCCACATTGCCAACAGAGCTTTCCATAGCAAAGGGCAGCCTGAATGTTGACAACACCAATGGCAGCAATCAAGATGGTCTATGGCAGGGGTCGTCAACCCCCGGTCCGTGGCCTGGTGCTGGTCCATGGGCTTGCCGGAACTGGGCCGCAGATACGGATCTCCACCCCCCCCCCCACGCACGCGGGGGCGTGTCACTTTCGCGTGGTGGGCGTGTCCCGCTCGCTTGACACGCCCCCCGCAGGCACGACATGCCCCCGCAGGCATGACACGCCCCCCACAGGCGCGGGGGTGCCCCCACCCCCCCACACATGGAGCTTGCTCCCCCCAGCCGGTCTGCGGCCCCAAAAAGGTTGGGGACCGCTGTTCTACGGGATACCCTCTTCTGCTCACTATCATTCACAAAGTGAAACCATGAAAGGGAAAATAACAGAAGCGGACTACTTTTTTCATTAGTTGACCACTTCTCACCTAAACACAAAGCTCTTTTTCAACAAGTATGAATGGTAGTGAGCAGAAAAGGGTATTCTGTAGACCATCTCGACACAATATAACAAACCTGAATTTTACCAACAAACCCAGGTTGGACTCCTTTATTTCCTCTATTTTCTTTTCCTTTTCATTCCCATTTTCTCGACAGTTGGAAATACGTATAAATACTCTGAAATATTTTGATTCAAATTGAAATGGACAGGTTACAAATCAGCTTGAAGCAATTCACTGGCAATTTGTAAAACAATTAATTTGGACCAAATTGAAGCCCTAATTTAAAATTTTGCATTTTTATAGAAATGGGAAACAATTAGTGTCACAAAACAAGCAAGTTTACATTGAGACTGTAAAGAAAAAATACCTTGCTATTCTACAGCAATGAACTTTTATTAGTGGCTGGAGTCCTCTAGCCAGTTTTACATCAGCATAATGGAAATCATGTAAGACGTGGGTGCACATTACCACTCATTAATGAGGTGTTCCTTGTTTTCCAGAGCATATGCCAGATTGCACAATCAGGAACCACAATAACACTGCATTAATAAGCAACAATTTGCCACCACAAATTATGCAATTATCCTTCTGCTGGCATCCATCAACCACAGGATCCTTTTAAAAATAAATAAATCATTTATTTATTTTATTTATTTACAATATTGATATTTTGCAACTTCTCATGCATATGATTTATGCCCGAGTTCTAGCATTCTGCCCCTCTACCTCCTGATCTATTTTTATGCATGCAAACATTAAGAGATGACTGCAGTATGAGCTATTTAAATGCAAAGGAAACTCAGACCCTGCAGTCATGAAAAAAATCTCCCATTGATTTTCACAGAACAGACTCACATCCTTATTGTGCAATTATGATCTTGCAGCCCAGAGTTTATTAAACTTACAAAAGATCTCTTCCCGCTCCTCAACCCATTTGTTTGTCTTCTTGCCATTCTTAGTCAATGCATAAAGCTTTGCAGGAGCACCTGAATAATATCGCCTGCAATAAGACAAAAGTTCCCTTAATTTTGTCGGCGGCGATGCTTTCAAAAATTATCTCCGGAATCTCGATGTGAATAAAAAAAAAGAAAAGAAATGTCACCCAAAAGGCCTGTTGTGTTCATGAAGAGGACCTGTTAAGCAATGTGGCCTTTACATGTAGTAGTGTTGTGAATGCATGCTAAACAATTTGAAGAATTAACTTTCAGAGCCCCAGTGGCGTCTTTAATAGGTGGCTGGACTAAAGAGAACTGAGGAGGAGGAGAAGACTGAGACTTATGGTGATTCTAATAGGGTTTTCTGTACCTTGGTTCACTCATCAATACAAACGGAGATTTCAGCCAAGAAATCAGAAGGAGACTTGGAAGGGCAGAAATGGAGGAACTAGAAAAGCTCATCAAGTGTAAGGATGTGTCATTGGAGACAAAGGCCAAGATCATCCACACCATCGTATTTCCAATCATAAAATCATAGAATAGTGTTGGAAGGGGCCTTTAAGGCCATCAAGTCCAACCCCCTGCTCAGTGCAGAAATACAGATCAAAGAATATCTGCCAGGTGGTTGTCTACATTTCTCATGAATGTCTCCAGTGTTGGAACACTTGCCACCTCTTGCAGTAATTGGTTCCATTGTCGTACTGCTCTAACAGTTAGGAAGTTTTTCCTGATATTCAATAGAAATCTGGCTTCCTTTAACTTGAGCCCATTGTTGCATGTCCTGCACTCTGGGATGATCGAGAACAGATCTTGTCCCTCCTCTGAATGACAGCCTTTCTAGTATTTGAAAAGTGTTATCATATCACCCCTCTGTCTTCTTTTCTCAAGGCTAAACAGACCCAATTCTTTCAGCCTTTCCTCATAAGGCTTGGCTTCCAGCCCACTGATCATCCTTGTTGCCCTCCATGTATGGGTGTATTTGTTTCATTGGCCAGCCAGTCTCAGAGCTTGGATGGGGAAAACGAGGAACTGGAAGTATGGATAGTTTTTACCATGTTTGGCGGTTCAGGTCAGCTGTTTCTGGTGGAGGAAAGCATGGCTGTAAGAGACAAATGGCCCAGAAAGAGGGTGACAGTTATTCAGGGTACGATCCTTGTTGTTACTACTGTTGTTATCAATCATCCGAGCATTCTTTGTCAAAGTAAGAGATGCAAAAACACTTTCCCTGGGACCTAATTGAAATTTAGAGGCTGGGAAAAAACAACTCAAAGATAAAAATTGACACAGTGCTTGAAAAATATTATTTTTACTAGAATTGTTGTTGTTGTGCCTTCAAGTAGAGACGGACTTATAGCGACCCTGACAGGCCTTTCAAGGTAAGTGAGATATTTAAGAAGCGCTTTTACCAGTTCCAAACTCCTTGTGAGTTTTTGTGGCTGAGTGGAGATTCGAACCCAGGCCTTCTGAGTCCTAGTCTATTACTCTATCCACTAAATCAGGTCTCAAAATACCCCAGTGAGAATGGCCAGTAGACATAGTGGCTGGAGTATTCTTGCAGTACGCGGAAGCAACTTCTCTCTTTTCGGTTTGAATGTGTGGAAACGGGCCTGGGTGAAACCTGCACCCGAAGCTCTAGTCTCTCGCATGGGGAGGGGCCCCTTGGAGACCCTTGAAAACAAATGAAGCTGGCTTTCACAGAGGGTGGGACTTATATTTTAGCAGGTTCAGGGTGGGACTGAAAGACCTCACTTTTCCTTCTTCAAGCAAGAACAGCAGGACGCCATGGTCCAGGGTGGCTCCTTCTGCCCAGGCAGGCCCTGGCCATGCTCACACTAACTTCACATGGCGGGCAAGGGTCATAAAGTCATGATCCCAAAGATGAAGAGTTGCTACAGGCGCAGGACCACCTCAGGAGCAGGAGGTGAGACATCACGTGAGCCATATTAGCAGTGTGGTTTGTCTCAAGGACCCGATGTGAGGCAGGTCACCTCGGGATCAGAACCAGGTTGGCTACGCATTGCCTCTGCCAAGCCGTCTGGAGCACCTCGGCGCAGTTAAGCCTGGCAGAGTGCAAGGCTCTGGATGGCACTGCCATCTGCCCAGGTGACTCGGTTCCTCTGCAAATCCCAGTGTGCCCCAGTTTGCCTACCTCATGGGTGCCTTGACTCGCTTCCTCCTGCGCCATAGCTCTGTCTTTCCTGCCAGCCGGCCGGTTCTCTGCTAAGACGTGATCTGTGACTCTGCAGAGTTGGGCAGCGGCTCTTTTGAACCAGTGGGTTTGGGGGACCAGACGGTGGGGAGGCACTCCTTGTTGCCCAGCGCTCTTCTGGGCTGATGTTTGAGGAGGAGGAGGATGGAGAACATCACATCGTGGTCTCTGCTGCTCCTTCTTGTTCAGACATGCCAATGGATGACTGCTCCTGCCACATCCCTTCTCCCCATCTTTCTTCCCCAGGCTCTTCCTCACCTGCACTTTCTCCTTCCCCCTTGGTACTGCTCTGTCTGTGTTTATCCTCTGCACCCCTGCCCTTCCACCCTTGGAAGCAACAGCTAGCTAGCGTGGAATCCATGACCCACTCTGTTTGCACCAACCTGGAGTCTCCAGATGTTCTCGGACTACAACTCCCAGAAATCCTGGCCAGCACAGCGAGTGGTGAAGGCTCCTGGGTGTTTTAGTTCAAGGGGACGCGCTGACCTCAGCCCCTATTTGCTAGGTCAGATAAAGGACAATCTGATACCCTTCTCAAAATGGTGTCCTGTGCTGCTGGGGGATTCAGGCAGTCCTGGCTTCAAAATGGAACTTCTTCTGAGCTTTTTCCTTTCATGAAGCATGGGCTGTTGAGGAGGTGGCAGAGCGATGGAGGGACAAGCTAAACTCTGAGCGCAACAAGAATCACCACTGAAGGAAGTTCTAAAGAACCACGAGGATAGGCAGAAAAATGGATAACCGTTATAGTACAGGAAAGATGGGCGAGCACCTCAAGAATGCTCGCTCATCTCAACTTTGTACACCACCATGGAATCCATCTGGGTGAAAGACAGACTCTAAACTGTTTACATAAATCCTTTTCTTAGAAGGACTTCTTAAGTGAGTGCCTATGCTCAGATTTCGTACGAGGTATTATAAGATGTGACCTGAAATATCTTGAAACACTGAAAGACAGCTTTGTTCAGAATGACCCTTTTGGTCAAGGATGTACTGTTTTAAAGCATTTCTGCAGCTAGAGAAACTCATTTTGGCCTCAGTGCGTAACTTTTCCTTTTTGCATTTCCCAGCAAGGATAAATAAACTGATCATTAGCAAACAATAGGAAACCCAAGGTTATATCTTTTGCGGAGTATTGAATTTTTGGCTGAAATTCCTCTAGCTGTGCAGAAGAAGTGTGGGGACTTAACAGAGCAGAAAAGCTTCAAGTTTCCTCAGAGTAGGCCACCCCCCCTTTTTTTTTTATTAACTGGCACTTACTGTCTCAATAAGTCACTCCAAGACATGGGTACAATAAAGAATAAAAGGTTCCATTTACTTACAGTTGAACAGATCAAACAGTATACTGAACAAACATTACTCCTTTGAGCAACAAACCTCAACAAGCTCACTGACTGCTTCCAGCAGACTCTCAGACTGCACAATAACTGCAAGAAGACTGAAATAGAGGGGGAAAGAGACGGAATAGACAGGTGAGGCTGTCTTTGAAATCAGAGGCAGGGAAGGAACAATTGGTTACTGCCCTAGCCCAGGAAGGTCCCTCCCAGCCAAACCTACTGAAGGCAGTATGCGAAGTTGATAAAACTCCATCAGTATCCCCCACAAGATCTAAAATAAAGAGGATCCTAACTAACAAATACATTTCTGCTGAACGGTTCTTCCTCCTGCCTCCATTTAATAATTAGCTGGGTCTTTTTTTCCCTTTTTCTAGCTCACCAGATGTTTCTTGCCCCTTCGACCATCATCAATATGCTATTAAATGAAATTTCACTGACTGTAGCTTTAGAGCCAGCATCACGGTTCAGCAAGCTTGAACCTATAAAGCTTTCTTCAACTTCCTGACATTGAAAGTAAAATTAAAAATAAAGAAGATCATGGTTGACAGGGTGTGCGTTTGGAAAGCATTCTGGAGTCTCCTTCGCATGATGAATGCCCAGAGTTCAAAAGCCTAAGGACCTGTAATTTCTAAGGGGGGGGGGGGGAATACATAAGAATTGGTTTCTTTCTGCATATAACGGGAGGTTGCATAAAAACCTTTGCCATTTACTAGTTCTACCTCACCCTTAGCCTTTTCATCTGTGAAGTTTTCTCTGTTTTTGTAACTAAGTGGATTCAGATAGGTCAGTGTTGTGATTTAAGAATGGCCACTTCAAAATCTCTTTTAAAAGGAATGGTTTTGTTGAAGTTTTATTTACAAACTCACATGCTCTCTATGGTTTGAGTGACTGGGTGGGACTTTTCTGAACTGGGGTAATTGTTTATCCAGCCAACATTAATCAATAGTTCCTTCCAGCTTTTGAAATTCAAAGAGAGCCCCACATCTTGGCCGAGTGTTCTGTCCCTCTCTGTAGTCAGTTAATGGCAGCTGTTTGTTTGCTGTTGATCTGTTTGGTTGGTTGCTAAGTATGTGTGCCATAAAGAAAGCAATATACACAAGCCTGCTATTTTAAGCAAATGTAAGGAAAGAAATTATTCTTATTCTTTCTCCTACAATTGTCTCAGGGTGAGTTATTGAGAATTTAAGTGCAGTCAATGAGAAAGGGATGGACTCTGTGGAACTCGTAGCTATTTTTCTCTGTGGACCTCTGTACTTCTACTGCATAGCAAAAAGGGAATTTTAACAGAAATTCAAAAACCTGCAACAGGTATCCCTAGAAAAGAAGAGAACACAAAGGAGAATAATATTTATAGGTTAGAAATACAATACGTACTTTTCACCTTAGTGGAGAATCATCTTCATCGAATTGCAGAGTGGGAAGGGACCCTAAGGAACACTGAGTCCAGCCCCTGTCAAGGAGGCCCAGTGGGGAATTGAACTCCCAACTAGAGATGAGCACGAATCAGAAAAATGGTGATTCGTTTTGATTCATGATTCGTCAAGGTTGATGAATCATGAATTACGAATTTACAATTTTTTTTCTGACAAATCAATGAATTTAACTGGTGAAGGGTGCCAGAATTGCAGTAGAGGACCATTGGTATGTTTGGGGAGAACCCTGTAGGGCGTTCTAGGGAACGATTTGCTCACTTGAATAGAAAAACCTCAGTGAGTCGATTCTCTCCCCACAAACAGTCTGAGCATGCTCAGTAACTGTAGATTCCGGGGTGGTGGTAAGAACAAAAAAAAATTGAGGTGTGTATGGTACATTCTGCTTAGAAACAAAGTCTGGTTGGAATCTGAATGGCCTGAGAGAAGATACACATTAATATTTTTCAGCAAATTGCTGTTACTGACTTATTACTTTTGTACAAATATTCCCCAAATTTAATTTTCCACTCCAAATGTGATCATTCTTAAAGGGTTGAGGCCTACACCAACAGTTTGTCAAAAGGACTTACCAAAAATAGTGCTTTCTCTATTTTTATTCTGTTTCGTTAGGTTTCAACTTTTCTTTAAAAGGAAAGACAGTCATAACTGTAGACAGCCGTGGCACCGTGCTTGCCAAGTGGACACTGATAAGATGCAGTTCAATGACTTGCTTGCCATTTGACTTCATCATATAGAGACAGAAAGAAACAACCACACTTCCGTTTATTAAAAATGACACCTTAGGGATGCATGGGAGCCTCGTTGCCGAGCATCCATGTCATGTTTCCTCAGTTTACTTCTCGTCAAAACACATTATTTTCCCACTGCTGTTTGCCCTGCAGGGTCAAGCCAGCTAATGAAAGCCAACAATGGTCAGGGAACAGCTTGCAGTTTCAAATGCTGGCATGTTTATTGCTAGCAATGATGAGGTACAAATTGATAGCAGACAGAATCGTTTTCTTCAAGCCGGCTAGACCCTTTGGAGAGAACTGGAGGGCTAAAACTTTTAGGTTTTGACTAGTAGCAGAACGGAGGAGTAAAGTGAACATGACACACATGTCAGTGTGCATAATACAACTCTACCAGCTTAAGTAAGAGTGGGAGAATGGGAGGGAGTGTAGAAGCGCATAGAACGAACCTTTTGCGTTTGCTGTGCAATTCAAACAATAAAAACAAAACAATAGCCCGTCACTCAAAAGCAAACAAAAAATTAGAGATCAAGCAACTTATAAACCTCTTGAAACAACCAATGGCTTGCTTTTAACTCATTAATACAATCTGATCCCAGTTCTATAGTACAATACGTTATATTATTACCTGAATTGTGAACTGTTGTGAACTGGGACAATAAGTCCCAGTTGATTTATGATCTTATCCTGGAGGAAGATGCAGACCTGGCTTGCATAACCAAAACCTGGATGGGCAGCGATGGGGGCATTCCTCTGTCCTTTGCCTGTTTACCCGGTTATGCCGTTCAACACCAGGGTAGACCTGGGGATCGGGGGGGGAGTAACCATTGTTTATAAAAACACTCTGGAGGTTGGTAGGCTTTCTGCCATGGCGACGCCTGGTCTGGAGGCCCTCCATGTCTCATGCAGGGTCAGGAATGGTATTGGGATCTTGCTGGCATACTGTGCTCCCCATGATCCAGCAATTTCCTTACTGGAGTTGGCTGATTTTGTCTCCGTGGCACTGTTGGGATCCCCAAGGCTACTGGTCTTGGGTGATTTCAACATCCATGCGGAGGTGGAGGTTTCTGGTCCGGCTCTTGAGTTCTTGGAAACCATGGCTTCCTTGGACATGTCCCAACATGTTAACGGCCCACCCACATGGGTGATCATATGCTTGACTTGGTGTTCTCCTCTGAGCAGAGAGAGTGTGGCCCGATGGTGACTAACCTTGTGTCTGTTCCCTTGTGATGGTCGGATCGCCACCTAATTAAATGCAACCTAACAATGGCCCTCCCCCCTCGCAGGGAGCTGGGACCTAATTTAATGGTCCGCCCTCGTAGGCTACTGGATCTTATTGGATTCCAGGATTCCATGCGAGGGATACCGATTGATCTGGCTGGCACTCCTGTCGAAGCTCTGGTTGATGGAAGGTTCGCCACCGCCACCAGGGCTGTAGACACGATCGCTCCTAAACGTCCTCTCCGTTGTGGAGCTC